>CM060708.1:318242891-319642891 GCA_030686995.1 Artemisia argyi | reverse complement strand
AATAACTTCCCTCTAGCTCTCCTTCATCACCCCGCAACTTGAAACAAGTTGCAAAACATGTCAACAATTTTCCTTGTTGCATCTTTCCCCAAAAACAAACCATTTCATTGAAGGAACACTTCACTTAGATTGAGTATCTTCTCGCTAGTTCTCATCCAAAACCCTCGCTTGAACAACATCCAAAACCTCAATAAACCTCTTCCGCTCCTAGCTCTACACCTCTAAACTCTTCAACACTCATGCACCCAAACATATACCTCCATTAATCCATCAAGAGTATCATCACTCTTTCGCTTCCACCTAGTCATTTCCACTTGACCCTCATTTCCCATCTTCACTAGAAGATTCCACCATGTAACCATTCCCTACATTCTACTAAGTGCATCATCACCACCAAAACTTTAATCCCTAAAAGTCAAGTAAATTTCTTCATGAAATGCATCTTTTCCACTTCCTAGCAAGTGAAGAACACAAAGAAGATATCCAAGCTTCAAGTGTTGTCATGTCATCACCACCTCATTCACATATCCATCTTCGGTCGTTAACCAAAAAAACACCTAAAAATCCCATGATTCCCAATCATCCACCCTTGTCAAACGATATATTAATCTAAACCATATTTGTCAACCTTTTGTCATTACCAACCCTTTTCATTCACGCTCATCCTTCTTCATTTTTCTACGTCTTTAAAAGAACGCATCATTATCATCTTCATTTTTTTTCTAACTCTTTTAGAATATATATATATTTTGGCATCTTTTGCCAAAATACGTCGGTAGAATCATTGCATTAGGTTCTAATAATTATCATGTCTTAAGCTTTGGTCATGGTAATTTTTTTTTGGGAGTTAGGTTGTTGTTTTTAAAACAATAATTACATGTGTCATATTTTTAGTGCATATACCTATTACATCCATATATTGTTCCCATATTAGTATCATGCATATACCTATCATCATCATTATATATATTTGCACTTGTCTACTAACTTTGTTTTGAAGGATTACTTCATCGCACGATTCTTTGGTAGCCAAAACAAGTTTTGAGCATACACCAAGGGGGAGCATACACTAAGGGGGAGCATTACGGTTGATAGGATCAAGGCTTCACTTACGATGATGCAAGCTCGCCTCTTACATTCTTTCTCAAGGGTTCAAGCGTAGTTGAAGTCTCGTCTTAGAGTCCACCTTTTTGCTTCGACAAAAGGGGGAGAAGAAGTGTAAACAAGTAACTTATACATTTTACTATGAGTTGTAGTTTACATAGTTTGTCATCATCAAAAAGGGGGAGATTGTTGGCATGAATATTACGATATTTAATCTAAACATTCTCTTCATGTTTTGATGATGAAAAAGATGTAAGTTACAACATATAACGTAAAGTGCTTAAGTCACTTGTGATCACAATTCATCTATGCATTCTTACGTCAACAAGCCTCGACATCTCAACGTCTCGAGTTTGCCTCAACAATCACTTAAGGTATGTACAAACAAATGTCTAATACATTTTATGATCAAAGGAATTTTTATTTTTACAAACCTTACATTTTATTAAAGTGGGACAAACATTTTTAAACTTATACAAAACAATTTTGTATTTATAAGAAATGTTTTATTCAAAATAAATAGTTTGAATTCAAATTTCAACCCAAAAAACGGCTACATTCTTCAGAAAAAACCTCCCACACAAAAAGACAAAAAATTTGAAGAAAAAATATTTTTTTTATTAGGCGGCCCCCTTAATTATACTAGGCGGTCCCCTTAATTATTAAGGGGACCAGCCACGCTCCCAAACAGTATTTTTCCCCTTATAAATACTGGTTCATTCCACAGATTTTTCTCACCTTTTGCACGAAAATTTTCAGTCCCAATCCCTTCAAAACATCCTTCTAAATCCTTTGATCATAAGATTATAAGTCTTTGTTTCAAGTGATCCAATCCTTCACCACTCAAAGTGCAAGAGAAGAAACCTCCCTATCATAAAGCCAAAGATGTATTAGGATCTAGTTAGTGTTTATGTGATGTTGTGAGTTATGTATATGTAATAAGTAGATCAAGATGATCTTACTTAGTAGTGAGTTTATGAGTGAGTAAGAAGTAGTAGTGTGGAGAAGTCATGAAGTTGTGAAGAAGTAGATGTGTGAATATGTAGTGGAGTATAGAAGAAGTTGTGAAGTAGTGAAGAAGTCGTGAAGCCATGAAGAAGTCGTGAAGTCGTGAAGCCATGAAGAAGTCGTGAAGTCGTGTAGAAGTTGTGCAGTGATCAAAGTAGTGTTGTGAGATTGGTTCTAGCTACTATTAGAACTCGACATTGAGCTTAGTGTCGTTGAATGGTGTAAGCAAAAGTTGTGTACGGTTTTCTCCTCCATAAGGGAGCTTGTTGAGTAGTGAAGAAAACTCTCGAGTAGGTGACTCGGGGAGTGGAGTAGGGCAAGGAAGGTGTCCTTGTAGCCGAACCACTATAAATCATCGTGTCCGGTTTGCATTTCCTTTCTCTTATCTCTTTTCATTTATTCTTGCATTTATCGCTTTACATCTATGCTTGCCTATATGTCTTAGTTGTTGCTTATATAGTTGTGATGATTGATTGTGTTGTACATAGAAGATAATATTGTGATTGTGTGTATAATTATATGATATGGTCAAATAGATTATTATTCACACTTCTCATAGTAAGTTTAACTTGATAGATAATTTGATACAAAACGTTTTAAGATTTTAAAAGGAAAACGTATTCACACAAAGACCGACCAAAGCTCCATTTATAAAACTAAGTTTTTCCAAAAGCTTACATATATAATTGATCATATTGATTATATGGTGTTTTCATACTAAACTCTAATTAAAGGTTTTCCAAACAAACAATTGAATAAATTCGAATCAACATTTTGAAACAAATTTTTTATAAAATGAAAAAGAGGGGAAAACTATTCAACCCCCCTTCTAGTTTTCCACAATGTGGTCAAGGCAATTTTGTGTGATTTTATATGTTTACATTGTAGTAGAGTTTCATTTGCCATAAGTTTGTACATTTATTTAAATCTGTATATTTTGAAAAGATGTGTCTTGTGGTGCTTAAGCTGGTTTACTTGGTCAAACTGTCACATACCCTTTAGACACCAATGTGTTCCATTTGATTTTTATTAATGTCAGTAATTTAGGTTGAAAATATTCAAGCTTGTGGTGGTGCTAGACACAAGAATACGTGGATGGGGATTACAACAATTTTTTCTGAACAAGTTTGGAGACGATTATTTGTAGGCCTCAGCATTAATTACATTAAGGTTAGGCTTTGAAACAATTTTTTCCCTGGGCTTTTAGTATTATCTTTACTTATGCTTAGTTTGAAAACATTTATATGGTTAAGTGAGTATCATAGATGTTGTGCTTTTGATCCTGCTCTTACGAGCATGTCTATTTCAAATTATTAACAAGGTAGTGCTCTATTCAGTGTCAAATGCAAAGAAAAAATTTCACCGTGGAAGACGGTATTGGACCCATAACCCGTGGAAGACGGTATTGGGAGTTACTTTACTATATACGACAAAGATTTGTTGTTATTCTTTGCCTAACTGTTATTGGAGGCAAATATGTGGGAAGTTATATTTGGAGCCGCTATTAAACTATTGATTCGCCTCAAACAGTCAACCTAGTTTACCAAGTGATGGTCAACCAAGTCAAACGTTTGAAACAAATGCTTCCGAGGAATACAGTGTTTTCCCGGGTCGTAAGTCCCAACGAGGTGTGCGATGTGATATTATAAACGAATCTGTGATCAAGTGAATCTGAACAGGGAATGGTATAAAAGTGTGTGTGTGTGTGATTTAACTAGGGTTTTACAACTTAAAATAACTTAGGAAAACTAAATTAATGATTACGTGAAACCTAGGTATTTAAAACATACACCAAATTAAAATCAGACGCGACTGCGTACTGAGAAAAAGGTGAGTTTTAAGAAAAATAAATTACAAGGGTTAAAATTGACAATTCTATAAACTTTAAACTTAAAATAAATTTAAACTAAAAATAAAACTATTTTTAAGATTATTTTATTATTTATTATTAATTATTTAATTAAAAACTATTTAACTATTTAATTAGAAAATTATAAATACTACAAATTAAACTAGAAACTTATAAAAATATTTTCTAAACCTAAAATAGAACTTGAAGAAAGTATAAAAAATAAAAATAAATCTTTTTGTCTTTTTATAAGCTTTTTATTAATTAAAAACTATTAATATTAATTATACTAATTAAACTATTTTAAATTATAAATAATACTAAATCAACTTAGAAAATTATGGAAAAATTTATAAAACTATTTTATATTATTTAGAAGCTAGGAAAAATATAAAAACTAGGTGTTACTATATAAAAATTAATTATGATATTTAAAACTTAATTATTTATTAATTATTAATAAAACTATTTTTAATTCTAATAAATATCAAATGATATTATAAAAATCTAATAAAATTATTTAAATTACTTTAACTTATAAGGAAATTAATAAAAATATAAAAATACAGATTACTTAATTAAAATCTAAAAATGAAAATTAAAATTAAATTAAATTAAATAGAAACTATCACTTATTTTTATGTTGTATTTTCTGGATTTTTATTTTACAAAACTAATTTATATATAAAAACAAGCAACTTTAATAAAAACAATAATTTTAAAAGCTAGAAATAAGCACTGTGGAAGCTTATTGCTACCACAGTTGACTTTTGTTGACTTAAAAAGGTAAATAAGCTCAAATGAGCTTATGTGGGACCCACCTTGGATGAATCTGGTTCTAATAGGTTGTTTAAACTTGTCAAAGCTTAAATTGGCCAAATAAGCTCAGTAGAAAAGCTATTAAGCCACAATAAGCTAATCCAAAACCTAAAATACTACACAGACTGGGGACAAAGTTCAAGGGCTTATTTAGGTGGGGTCCACAGAGTACCAGGTCAAACAAAAGGTTGACTTTAAGAGTCTGGTAGGAGGGGGGTTCTATGGAACTAGAAGTGAGGTCTGGGACCCACTATGGTAGCCACAAAACACCACCTAAGGTGGTGTAGTAGGACTGAGCTGCTGATGCAGGGGAGATAGTCTTCCCTGCAGTTGTGTTTGGACACAAGTGGGACCCAGAAGAAAATTACTAAAAATATAAGCTGAGTTGGAACTTAAACTAGAGCTGGTAGACAACAAATCCTAAAAAGCACAAGGTCTAATACCTGCTACAAAATTCTAAACAAATCTCTCAAGTTTTGTCAAAACCTGAGAGATGCAATTTTGACTTTTGAGATTTTTATCCTAAGTTGACTTTTATGAGTTTCTAACCACTACTACTGATTGATTAAGTTGTTTTAAGCTATAACTAACCTAAATTAAGCTATAACTAATGGATCTAAGCTAATTTGATGGGTATGAGATCCCAAATCCTTGACAGTTAACTGTCAAGGAAAATGGACTTGGATTTTGACTTTCTGGTGTTAAAGACCTGAATTTTAAACAACTTATGACCTATAAATACCTAACTAAGCATGTAAGAACCAAGAATAATATATGAGACTCAGAACCTAGAGGTGAAATACCCTAATCCAAACACTACCTTATAACTATCTGTTTTGGTTTTTCAAAGCAAATGGTGATTTTAAGCAACCACACTAATTCCTAACACTAGTTTATAATGTAGTAAGATCAAATGAACACAAAACAATCATGCCACAAGTAAAATACACAGATTTGTCAAATATGAGTATTTCACTGTGAGATTTTTGGTTTTTTAGTACAAATGATTTACAATGAACAAGTAACTGATTTTAGACTATATTATGACTAACAAATATTCAATAAACACTTAAGAACACTAAATCAAACAGTAACAAGCCTTATCAAACTAAAAAGCATAAAATGGAAATATCACTTACAAAGGGTACCAACTGAGAAATGATGAAACAAGGAACAAGGACCCAACTTAATACCTCCCAAAAGGTTCTAAACCAGAATCATTCCAAATAACATCTAGCTCCAATCTTCTTCCTCTCTTTCCTCTATTTTTCTATTTATTTTCCTATTTATTTGATTTTCTATGAATTTTTGTGTTTTCTCTTCTAACTGACTTCTGAGGAAATTTAAAAGCTTTGATAAGCTTTGTCAAGGCTTAAGTAGACTTTAGATTTCAATAACAACAACAACTAACAACATATAAACTTATTGAGATTTTTGAAATTCTTGAAAATAAGTAAAAATGGCATAAACTGAGAACTGAGATGAAACTTGAAATTAACTTAAAGTAAAGATTGTAATACATGAGAATTTACTAATACAAGCTGATTTAATTGAAATTACAACTGAAATACAAGTTTATATTACCTACGACTAAGTTACACTACTCCTAAGCTAATACTTCTTCTCTTTTGCCTTCCTTCCCTTTTGTAGCTGTTTTCTGAGCTTGTGGGACCCACTGGGGTGTTTCCCACCACTTCCTAGCCATTGATCAGGTCTGATTAATCCACACCATTCAAATTACCTTTTGGCGCCAAAGTCCTTGGGGTGTCAGTGTTTTGCGTGGAGAGGTTTAGGGGTCAATTAATGGACTTTGGGGGCTTGTGTGAGGTGGAGGGTGAGGTGGTGAAGAGTGGGGAGCAAGTTGGAGTGAAACCAGATAGGTGGATGGTGGGTTTGAGGTGCAGTGGTGGAAATGGTGGTTTGGAGGGAAATACGGGGTGGTTTTGGTTTTGTGTTGTTGACCGAGGGTTGACCAAAAGGGTGGACTGGGCTTTGTGGAGTGGGCTGGGAATTAGGAATTGGGTGGGCTTTGGTGTGTGTTGGGTTTTGGTTTTGGTTAATATAATACATAGGTCCGTTTGGTTTTTAAGAAATTACAAGGATCAAAGATGTAATTTATTGAAAGTTTAGGGGTCTGATTTGGCAAGTTTCCAAAGATACTATAAGGACTAGATTTGCCATAAATGAATAGTACATGGGTGTTTTTGGTATATTACTCTTTTAAAATACCCGAGGACTATTATTGACAAAACTGAAACTTCAGGGACCAATTTGTAATTCCTTCAAAACTTTCAACCAAGGATCAAATTTGACAATTTGATATTATCCAAGTACCAAAATTGACTTTTTATCCAAAATTTTCCATCAGGGGCCAATTCTGCCATTCTCTGAAAGTCCAGGGACCAAAACTGACAAACTGCCAAACTTGAAGGACCAATTATGTAATTTCACCAAACTTAACACCAAGGACCATTCCTGCAAAAGATTATTAGTATAAGGACCAAAATTGCTTTTCTCAAAGTTTTTACATCCCAGGGACCATTTCTGTCAATTTGCAAAGTACAGGGACTAAACTTGTAATTTTGTGAAACTTTGCACCAAAGGACTAAATATGTAACTTTATGATTAAAAAGGACCTTTGGTGACTTTTTCATGTTTTTAGAATAACCAGGGACTAGTTTTGCCAATTTATGAAAGTTGAGGGACTGAAACTGCCAATTATGCAAACTTTGTACGTTTTTCATTTGTTTTTGTATATTTTGAATTTGAAACATATAAAACACACCTCTAAGATATTTTAAGTATTTTGATACATATTTGAGTGTTTTTGTATGTTTTGGCAGCTCAGATTGGTATAAAATGATGAGTATTTACACACTCATCAACTATACTATTATTTTATCTTTTATCTAATCTTTAAGTTTACCAATTTGAACCGTTAGGCCTGACGGATTCACAAAACTGACTCATTTTTTAAGTAAATGGTACTCATAGGTGGTTTTTTTGGTTTTATATTTAATAAGACTGTTTGAACTATTCCACATTAAAAGGCTCGCAAATTTGACCCACTTTGCACGCTTATACTCATAAGCATTTTTTTTTGTATCATTATAAATAAAAGCAATGAATGGAACTACCTTCCCATAACAATATAAGTACTGACCAAGGTGTGTTTTTCTAAGCTTCATAAAAAGAGGATATGTATACTGTTGTTGTTAAACACTTGATCAGGAAGTCATGGAATCAGCTTATTATATTTAAAAACACAATAAGCCTTTAAGCACCTACATTAGCTTAGCCAAACTGCTCTTTAGGACAATGCATAATCAAAGGTGGATCATGTGGTTGGAATAAAGTGCACTGGGTAAAAATTATAATACAAATATCTTATGGTTTAACCTTTGTAAGGGAGCCATTAGGACATTGCAGCAGCAAAAGTGAAGTACCATTTTGGTATGAGGTGTATATATATTTATCACACTCTTTACTTAACTATTGACTTTAGCTGTTTCTTTTATTTATAGTTAAAGTTAAATAAGTATGTGTTATATGTTCATAGAATCATTCACTTTAATTGATCTCATTTCACTTGCTTTATTAAATGGTTTTCATCTACGAAAGGGGGTGTCAATGAGGAAGCTGCAGAGCAAGGTGGTCACTCCCCACATATTGCTATTATGATTATGATTGTCAACATATTAGCTATTATTTAACTGCGGCTCTTTGCAATGCTTGATTAACAAGGCAACTAAGCTAGGGACAAAGTTGGAATGGATACAATGCCACCAATCAGGTTTCACAAGGAGAGTCAGTGAAAAACATGGTTCAATAGTCTTGCTTTTAGTTACAATGGCCATTCAAGTGAAGTGACAAAAGTAACAAAGAAGAAAATGAGTGGAGTCGAGTAATGGACTAATGGTGACCTTATGCCTGATGATGTAGTGAAAGATTATTTAAAGATATTAGACGAAGAATGTGATCCTCCCCTTTGTTCCACCTATGAACCAATACCTTTTAGAACCATTTTTGTTGAAAAATGAACATCAAGCTACGCGCTTCATCATTAGTTGAATTCCATTCTATTCAACAATGCGGGCGAGACATGTAAATGTTTAACTTCAATTCTACAACTATGTATAAAAGCTTTTGTAGGTTTCAAATGTTATGGAGGATAACCAAATATTACCTGCTTTTTATGTTGAAAAGCTTGATGATTGGAATAAGTAGATAAATGATTGTTATCTAAATGAATGAATCTGGCGTTGCTAATTTTTATTTTGTAGTTTGAGATGGATTGAATAGAGTTCAATATTGTTGTTTTCTTATAAAAGGAAAGGAATCAGAATTTGCTAAATGCTATCTTTAGTCAATATTGTAAGTATGTTTTAAATAACCAATTCAACAAATGAGATTTTTTATACAACCTTTGATATAACAAAGGAAAACCATATTTTGAACTTTTTAGGTATAAAAGGAAAACCGTTTATATTGATTTTTATTTTAATCTTTTATCATTCTTTATTTTTAATTAAGGAAGTAAAACAAGTTCAAGTTAGGTTGTTTATTTTTTAATCGATAATAATATGTAAATCAAAATTTTAGAAAAAATCCGTGCGTACTATAATTAAACATCATAAATCAAACAAAACAAAGATTAAATTAGTTGTTTTTTAATAAATAAAAATATATGATTAAAAAAATTTTAAAAAACCCGCGCGTGCGCGGGCATTATAGCTATTAAGAGGACATACTAATATTGTGAAGATTAGGGATGGCACCCGTGGGCAATGGGCACGGGTACCTTTAACCCGTCACCCGCCCATGTAGTTTTTTTCCCACCCATCACCCACTCGTCACCCACCAATGGGTACAAATTTCTACCCATGCCCTTACCCGCGGGTATTTGTTGCCCATGGGTAAACCCATGGGTTAGTGTTATGCAACAAAATTATGGCTAAGATACAGCTTTGATTATTTGATCTTTCATACTCTCTTTTTAGTCTTGAAACTCAAACAAACTTTTAGATTAATGTATTTTTTTGAGACTTGGTGGTAACTGTTAAATGTATACATGCAACATCAAAAATATTTTAATTAGTATAATTAATTTTAACATGGGTTTATGGGTACACTTACGGGTATACCCGTGGGTATTTTAAATGGGTGTCATGGGTTTACCCGCGATGGGTATATGCCTCACCCGTCACCTACCCGCCACCCACTGATGGGTAAAGATTTTCACCCACGACCCACCCGTGGGTGAAAATTGACGCGTTTACCCACCCATTTATGGCGGGTACCCGCGGGTTGTGGGTTTTTTCTGGCCAAGACCCAGTTAGAAACTGGTAAGACTCGGTAAAACTAGGCTATTCTGGCCAATACCTAGTTAGAACCAGGTAAGACTCGGCTATTTTGGCTAAGACCCAGTTAGAACCAGGTAAAATTAGGCTATTCTGGCCAAGACCAAGTTAGAACCAAGTAAGACTCGGCTATTCTGGCCAAGACCTAGTTAGAAACAGGTAAGACTCGGTTATTATGGCCAAGACCCAGTTAGAACTGTGTAAGACTCGGTTATTCTGGCCAAAAACTAGTTAGAACCAGGTAAGACTCTGTAAGACTAGGCTATTCTGGCCAAGGCCCAGTTAGAACCAGGTAATACTCGGCTATTCTGGCTAATACCCAGTTCGAACCAGGCAAGACTAAGCTATTCTGGCCAATACCCAATTAGAACCAGGTAAGACTAGGTTATTCTGGCCAAGGCCCAGTTAGAACCAGGTAATACTAGGCTATTCTGGCCAAGACCCAGTTAGAACCAGGTAAGACTTGGCTATTCTGGCCAAGACCCAGTTAGAATCAGGTAAGACTCGGCTATTCTGGCCAAGACCGAGTTAGAACCAGGTAAGACTCGGCTATTCTGACCAAGACCCAGTTAGAAACAGGTAAGACTAGGTTATTCTTGCCAAGACCCAGTTAGAACCAGGTAAGACTAGGCTATTCTTGCCAAGACCCAGTATGAACCAGGTAAAACTAGGCTATTCTGACTAAGACCCAGTTAGAACTAGGTAAGACTCGACTATTCTGGCCAAAACCCAGTTAGAACCAGGTAAGACTCGGCTATTCTGGCTAAGACCCAGTTATAACCAGGTAAGACTCGGCTATTCTGGAAAGACCCAGTTAGAACCAGGTAATACTCGGTTATTCTGGCTAAGACCCAGTTAGAAACTGGTAAGACTCGGCTATTCTAGCCAAGTCCGAGTTAGAACAAGGTAGGACTCTGCTATTCTGGCCAAGACCCAGTTAGAACCAGGTAAAACTCGGCTATTTTGGCCAAGACCCAGTTAGAACCAGGTAAGGCTCGGCTATTCTAGCCAAGACCCAGTTAGAACCAGGTTTGACCTGTTTTATTTCTATCGATATTTTAATTATCTTTTCTGAACTCTGAAGATTTATTACTGGTAACATATTAGCAAGATGCTAGAGAAATGAAAAAACATACATCTTACTCGGTGAGTAACTAGTCAAAACATCTCACCCGGTAAAAAAAATGAACATGGTTTTTTACTGGTAAGCCAGTCGAATTGATATCTCTAATTTCAGACATTTGATTTGATATCTCTAAACTAGAAGTTGATAATTTCAAACATTAATTTGAAATCTGGTTTAAGTGTTTCTTTTGCTACTATATATATTGTTTACCTCAATTCATTTTTGGTTTTTACCTGCCAAAGAGATGTCAAAAGAGCTGGTTCTTTCTGTACTTATGGATTACTTGACACGTCCAGGTAAAATCGTCATTTTGCCAAGAGCAACAAGTATCGATACACATGCATCATATATGCTCCGAGAAATGTCAAACGGGGGGTTTGAAATACAGCTAGTTCTGGGAGATTATTATGAGACTGTGTCGGGATTCACCTATTTGATCTAATTACACATTAAATCATGCGATAACTTGAAAGGTTAATTCCATTTTAGCTATCAAACCGAGAAGAAACTAGGTGATATCAAGATACTTTTTCTATTAACTTACGTAAACCGAAACTGAAACCAACGTGGTTGTTTGAGTTTTACTTTCAACTTATCACTTTAGAGTAATACTATCACAAAATAAGAAATTTTATGATTCTTAATGTTCATAATCTTATTTAGAGATTGCTGGTCAATGGTCCATGACAACTAGCCAACTAACTTAATCATCTAATAAGAGATACAACATACCATCCATATACAATCCACCCATGTCGATGGAAGCACAAAAATACACCAATCACGTGTCGGAAAATGCTAACGATAACGTAATAATATTGAGTATATTTCTTTAATTATTAAGCGAAACAAGAAACATAAGTAGCATTCTTGGGACACAAAGAAAATCTCCATACAACTTCATATACTTCTATTCCCTTGGTGATTTACATCTATAGCATTCCACTTTACTTGCAAAATTATGTCCATGACACCTGTCAAAAACCATGAATATATGTATCATATTGATAAGTTAGAATCTCAGCATAACAATGTGAATACAGTTAAGCTTGTCTGTTACTATTGATTTTAAACTAGAATTACCTATTACACATCCAGTCACCAACTTTCCCTCCTGGAAGAATGCTAGCATCGCACGGATTATAGCTAGACGTCGTGTATGCCATCATCATGATATACTCTTTCTGTGTGCCACATCTATAACACTCGGTCCGGTTGGCAAAATTGTGTGCTTCACAACAACAATACCAGTCACCTGCCAACACCTTAGTTTTGTTTGCATGAGTTGAAATCTCACTTGGTGTCGCAAATTTGGGACACTGGCATATTTGACACACGTCGCGCTTCTTGAAGTTTGAATGTTGGCATGCACCGCACGTCCAGTCTCCACTGCTCATTTTCTCTTAGGTTTGGGTTTGAAAGCTGAAAACATACAAAATGTGTTATTGTAAGATAATGAAATCTTGGTCGTTATGTGTTACTCTTTTACAATATAGAATGAAGTTTCATATAGTATTAGAATGATAACTAGTTAGCATGTTTCATTTGAAAAAATAACAAGAGATTACTAACCTTGATCGAATAGGGAAAATGTATTGTATGTATGTTAAGTTTGTAATATTTTATAACTGAGCCTCTATGGTTTATATACTTGAAAATTGATTCCATAAAGTGGATTGACATGTAATAAAGCAATCCTTGTACTAAAAAAACATATTGAATTCTTCTTTCAATTTTAAATCCTTCATAGAATATATTCGTTAAAAGATTAAACAGGCAAATTGCAATTTTGCTTGCATCCATGTTATGGTTTTTCCTTCTTTAGTAATTCGGGTTCCAACTTTAAGTATCTTGTATATTTTTACTGGTAACATTTTAAAAAAAAATACTTTGGGAAGCGAGCTATTGTTTAATGAATAGTGTTTTCACGGCTTCTAATGAATTTATAATATACTCTATCCGTCTCGTATTAAATGTCCACTTTTAACATTTTGAATCTTTTTTCTTCAACTTTGACTTTAAATATTTTTTTTGTATTATATAATATTTGATGAAAATTATATCAACGAAAATACGTTTAAAACCCACTTTATTCATATATTTTGCATCAAATATTATATAACCCAAGCAAAAATATTTAAGGTCAAAGTTGACAAAAGAAAACTTTGAAAATTCAAAGTGGACATTTAATATAGGACAGAGGTAGTAATAAATAAATGGAGTTGCAAATAGGGGTGTCATAAAACCCGGCCCGAACCCGACCCGGCCCGAACCTGACCAGGTTCGGGTCAACTCGGGTCAAAATCATATTTGGGTAAATTAGGTCAACCCGAATTGCCCCGAGTTCTAAACAAGGTCGAGTTTGGGTATGCTTTTTTACCCTTGACCCGACCCGAACCTGAGTTGACCCGACTAAACTAACACTTTACAATGTAAAAATACTCGGGTTGACCGAAAACCCGAGTTGACCCGATCCGAGTTGACCGGAACCCGAATTGACCCGACCCGAGTTGACCCGAGTTCTAAACAGGGTCGGGTTCTGGTATGTTTTTTGGAAGCTTGACCCGAGTTGACCCGAACCCGGCCGGATCAACCCGAATGAAAAAAAATTCAGAAGAAAAGTTTTTTTGTCAAAAAACTTTTTTTACTAAAAAGATAATTCGCAAAAAAATTTAGAAAAAAAAATTCTAAATTTTTTTTTTCTAAACTAAAATTCTAAAAAAAAGCAAAAGGAATTTCGAAATAAATTCTAAAAAAAAATTCTAAAAGAAATTAAAATAAAACATTTTCTAAAAAAAATTCTAAAAGAAATTAAAATAAAACATTTAAGGACCGCAACTTTTTTACTAATAAAAATTTTGTTAAAAAATTCGAAAAAAATTCTTAAAAAAAAAATTCTTTTTGTCAAAAGACTTTTTTCCAAAAAAAATAATTCGCCAAATAAAATAAAATTCTCAAATTATTTTTTCGGAAAAAAAGTTTTTTTTTTTATAATTTTTTCGGATATTTTTTCACATTTTTTTAGAATTTTATTTTAGAAAAAAAAAATTAGAATTTTTTTTTCAATTTCTTTTTGTAAATAAGTTTTTTGACAAAAACTAATTTTATAATTTTTTTCGAATTTTCTAAGAAAATTTTTATTTGAAAATAATTTTTTTTAGATTTTTTTTCTTAAAAAAAATTTCGAATTATTTTTTTGGAATTTTTTTTTCAAAAAAAACATGGACCATTTATATTAGAAAAATGAAAAGAAAATAGAAAAAGAAGAAGGCGAGGGTAATTTGGTCATTTGATGTTGACCAGGGACCATACATGCAGCATAAACTTCAAAATGAGGACCATCGTTGCATTTTCGAAACTTGAGGGACCAAACCTGCAATTTAGCCAAACCTTAGGAACCAAAAATGCAATTTACTCTTTTTAATACATAAATACAATGACTTTAAAGCAAATGTAGAGAAATAAGGAATTTGACGTTTTTGTTAAGTAAATATGGAATTCACATCTAATCTTACATGGAAAATCACACTTCGGTAAAAAGTTCGTTTATTTTCGTTTACTTATTAAATATTTAATAAGTAAACGAACATAAACGAACTTTTTATGATCGTTTAGTTAAATAAAAGAACATGAGCAAAAGTCACGGAACGTCCGATTATGCATTCATTAACGTTAGTTTGTTTCATTTATTTATTTATGTTTGTATATCATCTCTTTTAATAGTATAATTTTAAAATTAGTTTATTTAAATAAAACAACACTTATAAAACAATATTAGATGCACAATTTAATAAAGTTTATGTTTGTTTTTCTATGTTCATTTGTTCGATCGTTTATATCCGTTTAGCGTTCGTTTAATATCTTAATGAACGAACATAAACGAACATGAACAAGTCATTTTCTTAATAAACGAACATGAACAAGAAAATTCGTCCGTTTAAGTGTTCGCGTTCGTTTATTTGTCCGGTTAAAATTAAAAGAACGAACATGAACAAGGTTTTATTCGTGTTTGCCCGATTCGTTTACAGCTATAGTGAATTAGATAAAACTATTGTTGAATCTATAACTACTTTATTCACTAATAGAAAACACCAAACACTTTGATGTAGAAAAGACATATATTCGAGTTAACCAACATATATGATGCAATTAAGATGTCACACTAATATTGTGAAGGTACATAATTAAAGTATATTTACATCTATACTAATGGGTAAGGATCCAATGAGAAGAAAACTTAAAATGAGAAGGATGATAAATAATTATAACCACACATTTGAGATGCATCGACTTGATTTAGATGCATCTCTATTCATTTAGATGCATCCCAATTAGTTTCGAAAGTGATTTTGAAGTGAAAACTATGCAAATTAGTACTAAAATCAAATTTGACCCACAGAGGACGAAAAATGTATAGCATTCGTCTAACTTGATGAAATGCATCTAATATATATATATGCATCTAATTTTTTGCTAAAAAATATATTATGATGCATCTAAAAGACTAGGGATGCATCTAATTCAAGTCGATGCATCTCAAATGTGTAATTATAATTATTTCTCATCATTCTCATTTTAAGTTTTCTTCTTATTTGATCCTTGGTCCTATACTAATTTATAAAGGGTTTATGATTTTCTAAATAAAGAAGTATTAAAAATTTTAAGACCAAAAATATTTTTTTAATAAAAAATTGAAATTAACAAGCCAACCTTCAAATATAAATTAAATGTCTTTAATTGTGACAACTTTAATATTCATAAAACCCATTGACTTGTGAGTTGCAACTGCCCATTTAATCCACATCATCTAGTAAATGTGTTGATGGATTAGTAGTTGGACTATCCGAAAATCTGGATCACTAATGGGCTTATCCAAATATACATGGGTGGATAGTTTTATCCCTAAAAATTTTGGTAAATGTGTTGATGGATTAGTAGTTTAGTCATTTTATTTGAAGTTTTATTTGTAATGTTTTTAAATATATTTGAATTTTTATGTAATGGTTGAAAAAAAAAGATGTCGGTCGCCTTACTGTGCTTAAAAGGTCAAAAAAAATATTTGTTTGCCATAAAAATAGTCATCGGGTACCCGCCGTCGCATTACGCAGGTACTGTTCTAGTTATGCATAATGAGTTTAAATATACTGAACCTGATATATAATTAGATGAAGTATTTATAGCTTTTGCCCTAAATAAAACATAATAAGGCTCTTAGGCTATGTACAATGGACCGGGGGAAATCGGTTATTTGCCAAAGTCGACCGATTTGAGAATCGGTTGAGCCCATTGTTGAAATTTGGGCAACAATCGGTCGATGGATCAAATTTGGCACAATCGGTTACCTCTGCAACTGATTCATACTAGACAAAACAATCCCATTTTCACAAAAACAAAGTTACCGTTTGTGATTAAAAAAAAATTAAAATAAATTATGTTTACCACTTTTCATCCTATAAAAATCAACATCAACACACTTTTTTTTTAAATTATTTTTACCACTTTTCATCCTATAAAAATCAACATCAAACACACTTTTTACACACAATTTCAAACACAATTCAACCAACATTTCAAACACAAAAATATGGCTTGTAAACTCCATCATACCGTCAACCAACTCTCAAACCTGTGATCACCCATATTACAATTGAATGGTTATGTAATGTTTATGTTATGTTTCTGTAATGTTTTAAATTCCAAGAAGTTTATGAACGTTTATGTTTTTATTTTTATGTAAGTTTTTGTTTAATGTAATGTGTGTGTTTTTTTAAATTCAAGAAATATATGCAATGTTTAAATTCGAACATTTTTATTTTTATAAATTTGTTGTTTAAAATGTTAAAAAAATAAAAATAATAAAATAAAATAAAAAAGTTAGTCACTATTGTGGCATTTGGGTCATTTCTGGTTGTCGGAGAGAGAAAGCTGACGTGACAGCCGGAAAGCAAGGTCATCCGGGGTCACTATAATTTTTTTTTACTAATTTATTTAAGTTTTCTAATATGACGACTTGCCCTCTGAATACTAATGTTACATTTTCAACTTTTTTTTACTAATTTATTTAAGTTTTCTAATTTTTTTATAGGATTTTTAAGTTTTTTAATATTCATAAAACCCATTGACTTGTGAGTTGCAACTGTTCTCTGAATACTAATTTATTTAAGTTTTCTAATTTTTTTTTTTTTTACTAATTTATTTAAGGGTCATCCGGGTCACCAATGTTACATTTTCAACCTTGAACTCTAAAAGAGTAAAAGTATTCTACTAATAATGTATTTTAGGCTTTTGCTAGGATTTTTTTTTTTTTTTTTTTTACTTTCCAATCGAACATGTTATTATTTACGTATATATTTCCAAAACTTTCAATAAATTTGGATTGAATATTTTTGTTTTAGTGTTGGTACAACTATTACGCATCGTTAGAGCAAAGGGAGTCGTCACGCCGTTATGGCGTTTTTGCTGATTTGGACAAGTTCCAACGGCGTTATGCCATTATACCCATTTCCATGCATGAGCCGTTATGCCGTTTGAGATGGGTGCGTTGCTATACTAACACACGTTAGTATCATATGCTCAGTTTCCAAAATGCCCCCTTGCATAAAAATATTACCGTTTGAGGTGGGAACTTTGGTGTCTAATGGCTAAAATAATAATAGTAATAATAATAATAATAATAATAATAATAATAATTCAGTTTACCGTTGGTGTCTAACGGTTTAAAAAAAATGTTTCAACCTCTTATAAATACTACCGTAAACATTCAAAAAAAAAAAAAAAAAAAAAAAAAAATCGATCCAAAAAAAAAGTCAGGACGTGACGATCAAGTTTTATGAACTTGATGATGAGTTTTGGAAATCCTAACCCGAACAATGTCGGATCGTCGTCAACTCCTAACCCACTTAATTTTACACCCGAACAACAACAACAATTTATGTTAATGTGGCAACAAAATTTCTCACTAAACCAAACCGAGCAACATACACCGCCAACACCACAAACCCAATCCTCACAAGCGGCATCCGTGGAGCCCGAAGCTACGTCTCCACGAAAACATAAACGCGGAGGTAAATGGGTGTCAAAAAAAGCCAAAGAAACCGAATCCTCACAACCGGCGTATGATGAAAGAAATCCCGACGTGAGCAATACTACGTTATGTTGGACATCGGAAGAAGAACCTTTACTTGCCGTGTGTTGGGTGACCGTTTTCGAGGATAAGAATGTTGGAGTTTCTCAAAAGGCGATTACGTTTTGGTATCGGGTTATGAACGAGTTCAACCGGAAAATTTTCCAAAATCATAACAAAGATATGCTATCAAGCAAGTGACATACGTTGAACGCAAATTGCCAAAAGTTTGAAGCTTGTTACAAACATGCTAAACGTTTGACAAAAAGTGGTGAAGGTGATATGGATGATATGAGGTATGCTAGACAATTCTATCGTGACGAGCACAAAGGTGTTTCGTTTGGTCAAGAGGATACGTGGTTGATTTTGAGGGCATGTCCAAAATGGGACGCGCAGGAACCGATTGATTTAACCGGAGATGTCCTCGGTCAAAGCAACGAAGAGCTATTCGGTCATGATGCACGACCACGGGGAAAGCACGCAATGGGAAAAAAGAAAAGTCCGATACATCGACTAGCACCGGTGGAAGTGCGTCAAGCAACTTGGAATCTATAACAACCGAGCTTCGACTTAGACGGGAAGCGGCACAAGCGGCGTCTAGAGTGAAAGACGAGACGGTTACGCATTTGGAGGAATTTAGATTTCTCGGTAAAAAAATGAGTGATATCGATCTGGAGGAGGTGTATTGGATCAAAATGGAAAAACAAAGAATCAAACAAAAATATAATTTGCAACATCCGCCAACCGATCCGACAAGCGACTAGTTTTTTTTATTTCGTATGTTTCATTTCGTAGTTTATTTCGTAGGTTTCATTTCGTAGTTTTTTTTTCGTAATTTCTTTTATGTGTATATTTTTTTTTAATTGTAATGTTTTTATTTTGTAATGTAATGTTTAATTTTATTAATGAAATGTTTGAATGTTTAATAAATGAATTTGTTTAGTGTAGAATTTATAAATTCGTAAAAAGTGATGTTATTGGGTGTTATGATTTTCTGGTGTTTTTGGTGTTATGTTATTTAGTGTTAAAATGATGTGGCGCTGACGTGGCAGTGGTGTTAGTGTTATGACTCCCAACGCTCTTAATTTTCAGGTAAAGTTATGGAGTTTAAGATATAAAGATATGTAGGTTATATATTTGGCTTCGATGTGACAAAAACTTTAAGGGGATGTTTGTTTCGACTTATATAGTCGGCTTATGATTTATTTGGTTTTGAGCTTAAATTTAATAAGCTTATTTTTTGTGGCTTATTTTAAATTTTTTTGGCTTATATAAGCCGAAAAGTGTTAAAATAAACCACAAAAATAAGTTTATAAAACATAAGTCCAAAACCAAATAATTTATAAACCGGCTATATAAGTTGAAACGAACACCCTTAAATCTATAAGTAGAATAAAAGCATAAAAAATGAAAAAAAAAAAAAAATTGACAAAAAAACAATACAAATACCCTGTATATCAGGTTATAACAAGGGTTTTGCCTTTGTTTTTGCGCCATCCGTGGGACTCGAACCCACGACCACGTGGTTAAAAGCCACGCGCTCTACCAACTGAGCTAGAACGGCTTCTTGTGATCTTATTTCATAATGAAATTACTTATCGGACTTTATTGTGGCTGTTTAATTAACTGATGCAAAGGTATATGATAGCATTGGGTACTAATGCTATATATCAAAGAGTATTTAGTGTGATCATTCCTTGTTTATAAGATTACCATTTCATATATGATAGCATTGTGGCTGTTTAATTAACTGATGCAAAGGTATAAGATTACCATTTCATATTCGTAGTCTATTTAGTGTGATCATTCCTTGTTTATAGTAATCGTTATTTATATACTGATGACATTAATCTTAGGATTAATAAGTACATTAACAATAAAATGCTTTTTTCAAATGTTTGTTTCTATAAACAATATCTAAAATTAATCTTCTCACATTTCTGCTCGTTGCAAGGTGCCATCTGCTTCCTGGAGTTGCTGGATCTCGGAGCGTTGATCTCTGCTGTCTTGTAATTGAGTTTGCTTTGGCTTATGTTGTTTTGGCTTTCTAGCTTGGTTTGTGTTGCTGTTCTTTTTCTCCCTTGTTCCTTCAGTTCCTTGTACTCTGTTCTTTTCGGCCTCCTACTCGGAGCCGTTCTATATAGTAATTCTTAGCTTTTCAAAAAAAAAAAAAAGAAAAAAGAAAAAAAAAAAGAAAAAAAGTGAGATTTTAATATCTTTTTTAGTTGAAAGTGTGTAGAATACTGATACAGTATTGAATGTCCAGTAATCTTATTGGAATTGGATTCCAAAAGATCTCAATAATATTTCAGATAAACCTCCCCAACATGTGACTTTTGGTAAAAATATCACACTTGTTCTTTAGGATGTTTAATAACAATTTAGTAACTAATGATTCGCATATAGGTAATATTATGTTAAATGTCCGGCCATCGGAAAGATCCTTAGATAATTATAAATTATTAACATGTTTTTCATTTTCTTAACATTTGTTTAATAAGGTGCATGGCAACTGTTGGCAAGTTCATATGAATCAGAGTTCAAACTTTACATGATTCCTTCATGCATTATTTGACCAATTTGCTATTATATCCATTTCTTTCTCACATGGATGTCCCCACTCATCGATGACATGAATGCCACATCAGCATACAATGCATCGACACATAGACCTAATTCTCACCTAGTGGTAAAGGGCATCACGCGCCAAAACCATAGTGCCCATCCCCAACTGCACTCTTTCGGTGGTGCAAACTGCAAACCACTGGACTGTTCCTTTTTTATTTATTTATTTATTTATTTAATTGAGGGGTATGTTTGTATAAAATGAGGTATTTTAAGATTTTTGATTTGGTGGTGACTGGTGACTGTAACATCAGTTTAGTGGTGGATTTGATAGTGTGTTGAATGATGATGTGACGCTCACGTGAAGTTGATGTGTTTTGTGACCATAATGCTTGGTCTTATTTACACTTTTCGGTTCATATGCACCATAGAACAAGTATCAAGACCACAAAGAATTTTGTTTTGTCTTCAACATGGGAATAAGTTCCTCATAATGCAACACATAGCCAAATTCCACTTTTTATGTCAACCGTTTTACTGTTAGTATTGATCAAGCATATACTTAACTCTATAATTGTACGTATTGGAATATATTTCTTAATTAATAATTGGCCACAATGACCATCATTTGTGAGCAAATCCGAGTTTTGATTTTAAGTTATGTCATTGCTTATGAATTGAAGATTCATATTGTTTTCGAATAAGACATTTTTTTTTTCTGAACATCAATAAAAAATTTCATTAATAAAACTAGCAAGAAACTAGCGATTACAAACACCCAATAAAGCACGATATAACACCAAACCTAAGGTGAGCACCTAAAATAGCCAAAATAAAAACCACACCTTTGAAAAACAATCCCAAAAACCTTTCGGAATAAGACATTACTTAAACATGAACGCCTATATTCTTTGGATTACAATAATACTAGCTTGAAGAATCTATCATCTTATGTGATGCAGCAAATAGCCATATATACATATTGCTTTTTGAAGATTGAACATAAATTGAGCTTCACATGTTTCATGGTCAAGAACTTTATCTCTTCTCCTTTATTTTCTTGTGCTTTTATATGTATGGGACATAAAAAATTGTGAAAGAAGAACTGGAGCTCTTAAATTATAGACTTGCAGTGATGAATGGGCTGGACGGCCCTATTAACTACATACATTGCAAGAGGAGGGACTGCATGTGCCAGCTTCTCGAAGACTCGGTCTCTCACTAATATTTGATGATGTTAGTTTCAATGTGTTTCAACTTTCAACGACCTTCCTAGCTAGCTAATTTGTGGTGTGTTGGTCTTAGGGCGTGCGATTGCATAGATTTCTCAGAAGTGGCATGGGAAAACCTATATACATGAATTGGTTAGTTCTAGCAATGAAGCAAGGATCTTTTGATTCGAGTACGTTACATGGTCTACATAAACCTTCCTTACTTGCTACCTAGGCTTTATTTGCCGTTTATAAGGTGTACACGTAAACCTATTAATCTGTGTCTTTGTAGAACATATATGTTCCTTTATATCAGAATTACAATAACGTCCCTCTTGCAATGGATCGCCTGGACGACACAAGTCATACTATATCCACATAAGATTGACACATGAACCTTATTCGTGTGCATGAGAAAAATAATGTGTTGCGGTCTTCGTTGCAGTGGTACCAGTTATGTGATCAAAGAATATGTTATCGCGCTTTCTTTCTGTATGAATATGCATCTTCATTTTATTCTTATCGTCGCAATAATTCATAGCCCCACTTCAACATTCATTTGCACGTGCATACTTGCACAATGCGTATCTCATCGATCTCTTTATTGATGTATATATATAGATGCACTTGCAGTATACATGTATCCTTAAAAGATTATACTACATGTATAATCTTGCAATTGGGACTTAAATGACCAAGTTTCCTTCTTATACATAGCCTCAATATGTTAAGGATGTTTAGGAATCATGTGCTCCCAGACATTGATGTATAAGGTAGTTACAGGGCCGTCCCATCGATTTAGGGGGCCTGGTGCAAAATCACAAATGAGGCCCCCATAATCCAACTCTTTCACTCTTTTTGTAGGTGGCCCAAAGTTTGTCTTTTATTTTTTGTATGTGTCCCGGTTCAACTTTGATAATATTTAACAAAGAAACTAAAAATTCAAAACGTTTATATATAAAACTATAAATATTAATGGATGTATACTAAATTTGGGGCCCTTACAAAGAGGGGGCCCGGTGCGGTTACACCACTTGCACATGCTAATCGCCGCCACTAGGTACTAGGTAGTAAGAACATGCCCACAATGAAAGGTTGGTAACTTGAATATGCATTGTCTAAATCAAAGATTCTCAAGGTGTTATCTACTTTATTGGTTTCGAAATCATCTATGTTGCTTTAATAATTCAAGAAAAGTTGTGGTTTTTGATGTATGAACACAAAGATTTTCTCATATTCATCATCGGATTGGAATATGTTTCTTAATTGAAAGCGGTGCTTGATAAATAAGTATTGATGAGATGATGTTGGTCCAAGAAATATTCTTAACACATGGTCTTAAGAAACACAGTTATTTGGTGTTAAGAAACCAAGATACATGTACATATATATTGTGCAAGTTCGTTTCTTCCATAAGTATCCTGACAAGTTGTCTGCATATCTTTGTTGTGGACACTAAACAATAGAGGATAACGAGAGTAACGTCTCAATTATTAGAGAATAGATTAGGTTAGTGGGCCCAAGCCTGTTTGTGAGCTTAAGGCCTGTTAGGGATTTTTATGTTTTGTACTATTCTATAAATAGTTGTGGAATAATACATTGCAACCTACAGGGTTTAACCTTTTAACATGGTATCACAACCAAACCCTATTTTCCTTTTTATCTGCTAATTGTCATCCAACAAAATTTCCAGTCTTCTTCTAATCGTCGAAACAAAGAACGAAAAACCATTAAACAATTCCCATTAAGGGGACAATTCTTTCCAAAATACAATTAAATGATTCATTTTTTTTCTTGCCGGTAACTCAGTCATCAAATTGCCACTTCTATACCACCCCATCACACTTACATATCTCCCAAAAACTATTCTCATTTTTTCCCCTTGCATTCCCACCGTCCTTTCCCATATATACATCTTTAGTCACGTTTGTAATAATAAACAAACGTCTATCTAAACCCTAAACACGAAGAGAAGAAAAGAAAAATAAAAAAAACAAAACGGTGTATGTATATATATATATATATATATATATATATATATATATATATATATATATATTTCTTCCATTGCCATTGTTCCCCATTTGTTTGTTATGTTCCACTTTTTTTTGTTTTCCTTATATCTTCAAAACCAAGTTTTAAAATATCCATTTTTTCAATATTCTTAGTCCAGTTTTGAGCTACTTTAATCTTTAGTTACCCTTTCAAGCAGTGGACTACAAACATGCGTTTTCCTCTACAACAAAGCAGATCAAGAATCTCAAAAGTATTGCACTTGTCTTCCCTTTCGGCATTACGAGTCTTCATCAGCAAGTTACTTTAAGTTTATTATTATTGGTTTCCACTTCAATCTCGAGCTTTCGTGATTTCGCCACTCGGACAACGAAGGAGTATTAGTGAATAGATTATGTTAGTCGGGCCAAGCCCATTTGTAGGGCCCGTTAGAGTTTCTTATGTTTTGTACTAGTTTATAAATAGTTGTGGAATAATACATTGCAACCTACGATGTTTAACCTTTCAACATCAATATCAAAATTAAGCATATTGTTGCATGAAGTACCACATGATGAAGGCAATACAACACCTTGAATTTTGTTGCTAATATGTCGAGTGTAACAACCCGTCAAACACTCAAACATAAGTTATAAATAAGTCGAATATGTGTGCATTAAGGTTTTAGAAAGATTGAAATGGCCCAAGTATGAAGAGCAGAACTTGGAGGACTTAAGTTGCCTATTGCAAACTTGTGCCTAACTTACTTGGAAGAAATTCCCAAGAATTATACAACATTCTCATTTGTGTCTGGACTTATGTGTATATGTGGTTATGACGTGAAGTGTCACACCCTCAAAATGCCATAGCGAAATGGCAATCGGGGCGTTACTACATAGCATAAGGCACAAGTAATATGACGATAGAAAATTCACTAAATGAAAGTCCACACAACAAGTCATAAGTCATACAAATCCCACAACTCGAGACAAAACAAGTCAATATGATCCCAAATACACCAAATAATCTACATAATTCCGTATGAGTGTTCTAATGCAAATCGGCCAACGAAAATGACCCGTGAGGGTTAATCCTAAGTCTTGCTATGGCGAAGTAAGAAGCTCTATTCTCCTTAAGCATTTGATGTGTGTTAAAGTACACGTATATTTTATGTCAAAATCCCTCCATTTACATTTCAATAAATAGCAAAAATATGTGTTTAATTGCATTTATTATGTAGTTTTATTATTTTATATTGTAGATAATTTTGTTTGGAATATCGAAGCAAAAGACGGAATTGTGAAAGATTAAATGAAGCCCGAACGGAACCTAATTCAAGTATTTTAGTTAAGAGATTTGACCCAGCCCAACACTAGAAGAAAACAAATTAAAAGCCAAAGTTTAACATGAAGTTGGAGTTGTAGTTGGTGTGGTGGTTCGCGTAGCTTTGTATCCAAGAGGTCGCATGTTGGAGTCCTATCATTGTCTATTTGATTTTTAATATTTAGCTAGTCGCTAAATTACAAACTGGTCCTTGGAAACTTACATGAAATTACCATACTACCCCTGCGATGTGACTAATTATGTTTGGCACGAAGTGGTGTGGAGCTTTTTGCAGCAATGAGCATTTTATTTTTAGTAGTCGTTTGCAAAGAAGCGGTGAGCTTTGCTATTTTTTTAGGAATGCTCATTTTTCAAATGTTTCTTTAAAAAACGGTGAGCTGTGACTACTGCTTACTGCTACTACTCGCTGCTATTTTTAACAAACACACCCTATATCTATATCTTGGGGAACAAGCTCAATTCTATATATTTTTTAATATAAAACAACAACAAGGAGAGGCCAGGTGGCATATCTTCATTTTTTTCTTTTTCTTTTTTTTTTTTTTATTTTTTATTTTCAAGTTTAAATTAGTTAATAGTTAAACTTTGTATTGAAATTTAATTTGAGTAAGGTTTTATCATTATTATTTTATGTTTATGTTTTGTTAATTTTAAGCTTTTATTTTAAAGTTTTAGTTAATAGTATTTTACCCGCTTAATTTCTATCTTTACTTCATTAATCAAATCTTTTAGTTTTTATGATTTTGAGTTATAAAGTTTAACTCTTTTTTACCCATAAGCATCATCTTTTAGTAATTTTATTTCATAAAGTTTATGTTTAAATCTTTTTACCCATAATCATCATCTTTTAGTAATTTTATTTCATAAAGTTTACATCATTTACATTAAATCTCTTTCTTTTATCACTTTTACTTTTAAAAGGTTCGAACTTTATTTTATTTATAGACTTTAAAAAACTAAAAATACCAAAAATAGTTGTTGATTGAGTTGTGGTTATGGAGGTACCAAGAAGGATTTGGGAATATGAGCTTAGAGATTGGGTATTGACTAGAGTATGTTTGAAGTTCATTTTATCTGTAATTTTCATATTTGGTGACTTCTAATCTCTTTTTGTTTGTCTCCTTTATTTTTATCTTTCTTATGTTTAGCTTTTGTTTATTTATTTATTTTTATCTTTCTTATGTTTAGCTTTTGTTTATTTATTGTTACTTATTTGATGCTTATTATTATGTTAGAGTAGTTTGCATATGTTTGTTTATAAATGGGTAGTTAGGTAGTTAGGATTGTGGTTGGAAGTTTGTTGGTGATATTAGTATGTAGTTTAGGTTAGTTTATTGATTAGAGATTAAGTTAGTTATTTCTTGACTAAAATCGTGAAAGGTCCGCCTGATCGGTTTTCGAGTATTATTCGTGGCTAGATACCTTTAGCTCACGGTAAGGTAAGTAAGACGTGCTTTGTAAACTTAGTCTAGTAGCCAGTACGGGAGACATCCGACTTGTGGTGCACTTAGAGTATTTTTATCTAATTTGATCGGCAAATGTTGAAAAGGATAAAACTTTCTAGTAGTCAACATCTTAACCTAGAATATAGACTAAATGGTCTAAATGTGCGCGAATTGGAGTTAAGATTGAAATACGCAATCGTGTGAAAAAATAAACCTTTATTCAAGTTTTAGTTCACCATCTTAACCCTGATTATTTACCAATGATTTCTAGGCAAACATATGCCTTTAGTATAAGTTTAGTTTTTAAATTTTCTTTAGATAACTTAGCTACATTAGTTTATTTTTCATATTTAAAAATAATAATGATAAAAAAATAAAAATAAAAATCATTTGTTATAACTAAGCATCAAACAAGACTTGACCAACGAATCTCAAATTCACCACTTCTCCGAACGATACTCGGAAGATCAATACTTACCAAAATAAATATTCAGTCATAAATTGATTTGCCAAGATAAATCTTCAGTCATAAAATGACTGAAGATAAATTAAAAAGGAAAATTACTTAGTTTTGTTGTTGTTTGTTTGAGTGATAAATCTTTGATACACGTTTCTTTAGGAGTGTTTTAAGTGTATTTATGGATTTTCAACATTAACCAAAACCAAATTGCAGTTTACATCCATATGGGATGGACAATCCTTTGAAATTCGTTCTAACTTCATTTATTCAACATCCTTTTCTAACTCCCAAACTAGAGCATTAAGTTCAAGATTTGTAAGACAAACATGGAAAGATCATTAAAACAACAACCAATAAAGGCATAAGTTTTTTTTAGTTCAAATGACTTGTTATACCAATTTATGATAAGAACGACTAGTATTGTATACCTTTTCAATAGTAAGAACCAACGATTTGAGATTCACACAACCTTTGAGGATCTCGATTAGCACGTTCAAGGTACCCGTGTCGATTTTTGTTTTAAGCATTAAGGTCTTGAGATTTTGAACCAATTACGTTTCGTGATAATCTTGTATGCACTGTTTTTAGTAGCAAATCAATCATGGTAGGTAAACAAGAAAAGATATATTAATAAAGTCTGCTCGTTAATGAATATCATAACTTGGAAGTTAACACAAAAAAATAAAATTAGAGAGGCGGTAACTATGAAGAATTAAGTAATGACCTGAAGATAACAGTAGTTGATGTCCAACGATTTGGCTTTTAAAACTTGAAGAAATAGGTTATACAAGCTCGAGCCCAGCGAGTCAGCAGCTACGAATCCCTTAAATATTTTTTGAGGGCAGATGGTGATAGTTTTCAAGTTATCGGATGAAACGAGTTCAAAACTGTAAGCTACATGCACTTGATACTCGAATAGCAAAAGGTTTGGGCATTAAAAAACTAGTGTCCCACATAAAGCTCGTCTTCGACGTCTTTCTTCATTTAAAGTAATAGAGTCGACATGGTTATCGATAACGAGAAACATAAGTCGAGGACACGAAATCAATATCTCTCTTTATAGATTTCGATCAAAGCAATCAACCAATCTTAAGTCTTCAAGAAACGGACACATGTTAAGTATATTCCCTAAAACATTGTTGCTTAACTCAAATATTATCCAATTTAAGAAACACTAGTCTAAATTTCTTATAAGTGTCATCGTGATGATCCTTACAACAGTAAAAATTACCCGACCTATCTCCAAATAAGCACAAGCTAAGATCATTACACCTAACAACACATTCAGGCAAACGTAATGCTTAGCTCTAAACAATAAATTAGCTCTAAACATATTTTCTTAAACAGATAAACCTTGGTCGAATAATCTTTTATTAGCTCTAAACAATAAATTAGCAAAATAAATTGGATGCATTTGATGGGACGGATGAAGGGTATCATCGTGCGATATGACGTGCGCAACACAAAATGATTTCAAAGAAGAAAATCTTTGATACCAAGGCAGGGCCGCCCTTAGGGGTGGGCAAGTTGGCCGAGGGCCCAAGGCACTAAACAAATTATGGAAGGGGAGGGGGCATTATCAGTTTTGATTCGTAAATGGCTGCTACGTGTATAAGCTTTTCAAAAAAGATTAGTTTCTAGGTGCCAGTTACACTTAGTATGTTTTGATTGCTACGTGTATAAATTTTACTTCCTATTTTATTGCTCTGATTTACTCAAAAAAAAAAAAAAGAAAAAAAACTTGAAAACTGAGCAACTTTGTTCTCAAGATTTTTTTACAAGAAAGAGAAAAGAATGAAGAAAAATCAAAATCTGGTTGTGTTGGTGTTTTCTAAAAGAATGAAAGAAAGTGGGGTGAAGGAGAAAGGAAAGCAAGTCTTTGAGTTATCTCTTTAATTTATTTCACTCCATTAATTAGGTGAAAGCTAGAAACAATCCCATGACAAACAAAAAATACTTGTATAAAATATCTTTTATAGCCACAAATTATAAGAACATAAATTTCTACAAAACTCCATCATCTGCAATATTTTAGATCTTTCCATAATTGTTTATGATTCATTGCAAAAATCATATCATCAACCAAAATTAATAATACGGATCTTGTGACTCCATGTGAGGTTGGATCTTGTGAAATTGGGTGTTTTTGTTGTAATTTTTGTTAGGTTAGATATAATTTAAGGTGTCAATAATTCAACATAATTTTTAGTACTCTTTACTCAATCAAATTATTTAAAAGTCGTATGCATATTTGCATAGTGGCAAAGGAGTTATACTGTCGATTAATCTGGCATGTCGGTTGAGAATTTAAATGCATGTTATTTGTAAACTAAAGTGAAGATTACAAAGTGTAACTAGATCTACATACAATAGGTGATTACTTTACATTCACTAAGCGACGAGCTTGAGCAATGTTATTGGAGTGGCCGAATTATAGTCAAAATAATTTTGAGGGGGCCAAACCTATAATTATTTTACATGTTGGGACAACATTGATTAGGTCTCCTTATGTTTTAATGATGACAAATAAACCTTCGCAACACATAAAATCACAAACGTTAGCCAAAAACCAAACGACCAAATAGCTGGGTCTAGCGCGCTGTTGGTGCTCCGACGCGCAGGCAGCGCACCAGGTTTCTGCATTAGTCGTGACAGTTTTTGGAAAGTCGGTTTTCCCCTTACCCGACAAATGTGGATCTTTCAATACAGGTATGAATATGATATGTGCTTTATTATAAACACTCGAAACAGGTTTTAAAATTTGAGGGATCCAAAATCACAACCTCCCATTTTTGACAAAACGCCAACTCAAGTATTTTATTAAACGCATCTAGCCAAGGCTTTTATAAACCTAGGAAACTCATATCTTTGACGTGACATCAAGTGAAAGTATTCATATGACCATAATCCGTGTTTACGTCTTCTCTAATCACGTAATGGGTTTACTCCCTTATTGGTCAAACAAAGTCAAAGGTTCCTCTGCATAAACGCATCCTTTCCCATTATGGGATATGCTTTACTATGATGCAAAACGCTTAGCTTGTTTGAATCAAGATGATTATTGATTACGTCGAGTTGTGGAAATTCACGAATTATGATATCATGAATACTCGACATTGAGTTATTTGGAATTATGAGTAACCTTTGATTATCATATCCAAACACAACCCATAATCGTCATTGTCAAATCTTTTCTTTCTTAATGACAATGTGATTAAGCCTTAATCAATTTTTTGATTATCTCCTACTCTAAATAAACCTTCAAACCGTTTCAAAATCCTTCCAAACCTTATATCCAACATTCCCTTAATATTCCTTGTACTTGCATGTACTTCTTGTTCCCCAACATTCCAACATTCTCCACATCAACCTCTTTTCACCACATTCCTTCCTAACCAATAAATTTTAAACACATCACCCCATTCTCCTATTCACTATCTTCTCCAACTCTCTACTCTCACACACATCCATTTTGAATTCAAATTTCACACACCCTCTCACAAACCTTCTCTCTCTCTCACACACACAACCTTATCCTACCATTTGAAATTTGAATTCATCTCAAAGGCTCCCAATCACTTCACCATTACATCCTTACAACTCATTCTCTCATTCACTCTTACACTCTCTATTTCAAATTCTAATTACACACATTCCTCTCACATTCATTTCCTTCCCTCACACACTTGCCAACTCACATTTAAATTTGAATCCAAGCCTTAGGCTCCCCATCACACCACTCTCACATCCAAACAACTCACCTCCCTCAAATACAACCTTCCTCACTCTTTTCTCCTCTCATATTTCAAATTCAAATTTGAATTTCAAACCAAAGGCTCCTTTCTATCACATCAAGCCAACTCACTCCAACTCATCCCATTCCATCCCAACTCTCTTAACCTAACCATGGTTTCTTTCCAACTTAACCCCTCTCTCTCTCTCTCACACACACACACACACACACACACACACACACACACACACATCATTTGAGTTTCAAATTCAAATTCTTCTATTTCTCACTCTAACATCTACACTTTCTTTCCAAGAAAGAAATATACCATAGCATATTTTTTCTCTCTTATCTATGCCATGCGAGGAATACCCAAACTATCCCTATCCAATTATCTCTTCTCTCTTTCTCCTTTTGATAATTGGTTTTATCTAAACACTTAACAAAATGATTTTTATCAAATGGCTATTTGAGTTAGTTGACTTTGAGGATGAATAATGGAAAGGTCTAATGTGTGAAGTACAATTGAGAGTTTAGCAAGGTTGGGTAGTTAAAAGATCAAAATCCCAAAGAAAATAGTTCAGGGGTTCTGGCACGCTGATGGTACTCCGACGCGCCAGCCTCAAATTTATTTTCCCACTTTGGGATTTTGGCCTATAAATATCTACCCTTGGCTCTTGTATTCCTCACCCCTTTCTATTCATTCTTTTTCTCTCAATCCTCTAATTCTATATTGTGTTCTCAATCTATCACATATCATCTTTGAAAGAACACATATCTTACAAGGGAAGAATCACAAGAACCTAATCAACTCTTGTGATTGTATCGAGGGTCTTATCATATATACCCTTTCTATTAGAATCGAGTATCTAGGTTAGGTTAGGGCTTGATTAAACAATCAAACTTTTATTCATTTGATTTGGTTGTAAGGGAAGTCTTGTGTTTTGGTGACCAAGCCTAGATCGTTGGAGATCTAGTTGGCATTTGATACTTCTGGTGGGAAGTCTTTGTGGGAAGTCGAATCGAGAGATTTTTTTTGGTGGTTTCCGAAGGCGGAATACTGTTGGAGTAGCTCTTCTTTGTGAGCGCCAATCTTAGTGCATATAGGTGGAGTGAAGTTGTAACAGTTTGTAATCCACCGAAAGGATTATACTCAATGAATAGTATCATGTTGTGGATTCGCAACTGAACGTACAGGTGATATAAACCCCCCATCTTGAACTAGTATATATCATGGTGTCTATTTACATGCTTTATATACTTTGGTTATAATTGTGGTTGTGATTATTGTTGTAAAACCACTTGGTGATAGAGGCTTGAAGTCAATAAACTTCGAAGAAGCCGAAAATACCGTATTCACCCCATCTACGGTTCTACATTACGTTTATACTAATCTTTTAGAAATAATATACAAAACTACAAAGAGTAACGCTTAATGGTCCTAGATTTGGTGGGGCACAAACCCTTCTTGCCCCTAATAAGCTCTGTCTATGCATTCGCTTCTCAAACCCAGGATAATTAGAAAATCATACTAGAAATAGTTGTGATGTACGAAGTACATGTGATGTTAGCCAAATGAACTAAGAACCAAAATCCATTCAAATAGTAAGAGTCTCGAAAGCTTATCTATACTACTATATAATGCATTTGGGAATATTTTATAATTAGAAAGGCTTAAAATTCAGACTTTTACTTGCTTACTATGGAATGATTTCAAAATTAATTGGTTAGGAAGCCGGTTGGTTAGGAAGCAGGTTAGTTGAGAAGTTTGTTAGGAAGTAGGTTAGTTGTTCAAACTAAAATTATTTGACTTAATCATCTCTACCATCTCTATATTCATAAAGCATAAACACAACTAAATGTGTAACCGAATAACACAAAATATAGTCACAGGTACCCGTGCAACAGGTACCTGCCGCCGCATTGTGCGGGTACCGTTCTAGTTAACAACAACATAAACATTATAAAAAGATTTAAAACAAAAAGATAATCTTGATAGGTTTATTGCCAAAGTGTTCTTGATCTCTTGGACATCAACGATGAAGGACTAATTTGTGGAACTATGAAGAAATTTTCATTATCCGGCGTTCCTGCTTGCTTTAATTCCATTCACAATCTTATTAACGTTGTTGTAGTTATTCGGATCAAACAAAAGTGCTGATCCATTCATTATTTGATCTCCAAATCCCATATTAGTTAGACCGAGGTGGACTTGTTGAGCCATATGAGAATACCTCGACGGGCATGGGTGCTTGTGGGGACCAAATTTCCATTGATTCAGGCGAGAAAGAGCTATTCAAGTTCCCATCTAGCATATCATCACCCCAAATGTGTGCCAAATCATTGTCACCACTCACCAGGAAATTTTCAACTTATTAGGTAAAACTATCAAAAATAAATAAATAAATAAAATAAAATTACAGTAAAAAGAGAATACCAAAAAAATTACAGTATTAAAAAAAAAAAAAAAAAAAAAAAAAAAAAAAAAAAAAAAATACAATATAACCTTATTCAAACATTCAAACAAACATTAAAAATAGAATGCGAAAACATGTAACAAGATTAAATCCAAACATTTCCCGCATAAAATCTTACACTAACACAATCATAAACCCCCAAATCCCAAATCTTAACACATTTTCATCACTAATCCCTCGAATCGCAGACCGCGAAAACTGCGTAAACCGAAAACAAGAACTTGCTAAATTGTTACAGTCACAAACCCTCATCAAAAACCCAAATTTTTATTACAAATCACTTCATGGGCACATTATAGTATCTGGGTATCAATCAGATACCTTTCTTGGTAACTTACTGATCAATGGTTATGCAAAATGTGATCTGATGAATGCGCGTAAAGTGTTTGATGAAATGCCTGAAAGAAATGTGAGTACTTGGTCTTCGATGATTTCGGGCTATACGCAATGTGGGTACGGTGAGGAATCATGGGTTATGTTTGTTTTGTTTCGAAGAGAGTGTGATGAAAGGGTTAATGAGTATGTGTTGGCTAGTGTTGTACGTGGTGTGACGCGGTTAGGGAGTGTGGTTAAGGGTTGTTTGTTGCATAGTTTGGCTGTGAAAAGTGGGCTTGGTGAAGATGTGTATGTGGGTACGTCGGTTGTTGATTTTTATTGTAAAGTTGGTAGAGTGGAAGATGCCAGTGGTTTTTGACGGTTTGGTTGTTAAGAATGCTGTCACGTGGACAACGATGATAGCTGGTTATGCGAGAGTAGGGAAGAGTGAAGTTTCTTTGGAATTGTTGAGTGAAATGAAAGAAAGTGATGTTGTTCCGGATAGGTACGTTCTTTCTAGTGCTTTAAGTGCGTGTTCAATTCTTGGGTTCCTTGAAGGCGGAAAGCAGATTCATGGTTTTGTGTTGAGAAGAGGCGCATCAATGGATATATCGGTAAGCAATGCGTTAATTGATTTTTATGTGAAATGTGGTAAAGTAAAACCGGGAAGAATGGTTTTTGATGCGATGCTAGTTAAGAATGTTATATCATGGACTACTATGATTTCTGGTTATATGCAGAACTCGTGTGATAGTGAGGCTATGAGTTTGTTTATTGATATGACTAGAAATGGTTGGAAACCAGATGCGTTCGCTTGTACTAGCGCTCTAACTTCATGTGCTTCACTTGAGGCTCTAGAGCCAGGTAGACAAACACACGCTTATTCTATAAAGACTAATCTTGATAAAGACGAATTTGTGAACAATGGGTTGATTGACATGTATTCAAAATGCAATTGTCTTGATGATGCAAGAAGAGTCTTTAATGCCATTCCAAATCGTAATGTGATTGGTTACAATGCAATGATAGAAGGTTACTCTAGGCTAAATAATCTTTATGAAGCATTGGATCTTTTCCGTGAAATGAGGCTTAAAAACATTGACCCAAGCCTTTTGACTTTTGTCAGTCTTCTGGGGGTTTCAGCTTCGTTGCTCACTTTAGAACTTAGCAAACAAATTCACGGATTTATGATCAAATTTGGTGTCTCTATGGATATATTTGTTGGCAGTGCTCTGGTCGATGTATATTCAAAGTGTTCTTCCACATCCGACGCTCGCCTTGCGTTTGATCAGATGCGTGAAAAAGATATTGTGGTATGGAACGCTATGCTTTTCGGGTATACCCAGGTATCTGAAAACGAAACTGCTCTTAAACTGTATCATGAACTTCAATTTTCATGTCAGAGACCAGACAAGTTCACATTTGTGGCTCTAATTACAGCAGCTAGTAACCTTGCTAGCCTTCCCATCGGGCACCAATTCCATACACAGCTCTTGAAAACAGGTTTAGACCTCGACCCTTTTGTCACAAATGCATTACTAGACATGTACGCTAAGTGTGGAAGCAAACAAGAAGCTCAAAATCTATTCGACTCCACAGTTTACAAAGACATTGTGTTTTGGAACTCAATGATATTAACACACGCACAACATGGAGGCGCTAAAGTATCCTTAAAATTGTTTGAAAAAATGTTAAAAGAAGGAACCCGACCAAATTATGTCACCTTTGTAGCTGTGCTCTCGGCTTGTGACCATATGGGGCTTGTCAAAGATGGGTTTGACCACTTTGAATCAATGGCTAACTTTGGCATTGAACCCGGGTTAGAACATTATGCATGTATGGTTTCACTTTTGGGTCGAGCTGGGAAGTTGCAAGAAGCTAAAGATCTCATTGAAAAGTTACCAATACCTCCAGCTGCCATAATCTGGAGGAGTTTGCTAAGTGCATGTAGAGTTGCGGGTAATCTTGAAATGGGTATATATGCAGCAGAAAAGGCAATTCAGAATGATCCAAATGATAGTGGTTCGTATATCTTACTTTCTAACATTTATGCAAGTAAGGGTATGTGGAGTGAGGCGAAGAAGGTGAGACGGAGGATGGAGGGCAGTGGGGTGGTGAAAGAAGCGGGATGCAGTTGGATTGAAATGGATAATGAGGTTCATGTTTTTATGGCGAAAGATAGATCTCATCGCCATGCGGAACTGATTTATTCAGTAGTTGATTATTTAACTGATCATTTTAGAGCATTAGTTTATGAACCAGATTCTTGTATAACCTTGATAAATAATTGAGCAATTAACGAAAGAGATTTATTCAGCATTTGTCTTTCCATTTTCTTGAAGTTGTTCATATGTTTGCTCTATATTCCTGAAATTGCAGACGCATGGTTTACTATAGCATAATTTGGGTATGTGTTTTTGCGGTTTTTGCTTCTGAATAGTGTGATGCATGAAGCTGGATGTCGAAAAATTTAGATTATCTGAAATATTAGAATTTTTTTGCTCTAGCCAATAAGAACTTAAACAATCTTGAAGAAGAAGATATGGGGTTGTAAAGCAACATGATGCGCCCTTCCTATGTGGTGCTTGTCTACGGGTTGCTGGTGCAGTTCTGGTAGACCTTTGTCTCTGCAAGCTTGACTAGAGATGTAAACAACAACCGGTAACTTTAAAAATGATTTTGATATATTTGAGTTGGAGCAATTTTAAATATTTGATCACTCGTCTAGTCATCTGACATCGCCACGCCATTGAAGGTACTTTTGTTAGCTTTTTCTTTGCTGATTCATATCTTCACATGACTAGCAAATATGTCAATCTTGCAAGGGTGTATTGTGCCTATGCAGGCTTCAGTTTTTCTATCCTATACATGTTGGTTGCAATACGAAATTTTCATAAGACCTGTTGCGACAACTGAAATATGTGGATATAATTAGTGATGCTATCAGATGAGGTGAATTATCTTTTCATTCTACTAGATTAATCTTTACCTGTATACCTATGCAGTCTTTTCATTCTACTAGATTCCTTGTAGCTTTGCTCTGTATACCTATGCAGTCTTGTACAAACATATATTTACATATGACATCAAATTGACACCAATGTTTAGGAGGCAATAACAAAGTCAAATATGACAAAAGGTACATAAATATAACTCATGAGTAATGACAATGTGGAATCACTTCATCTATCACACCATGCTATTTTAAATCCCTTTGTGTGACACAACTATTGAGAATAGAAAACAATATCATATGAATGCGTTTTTTATGTTTTGTAAAAAATTAAATCCTCTCCTTTTTCTTACTAATCTGAAAATCGAAAATTAAGAATTTTTTTCTCTAACTAAATGCAACACTAACTTTTCAACTTGCCTGGTCAAATTATATCTAGTACTAAGTTTGCTACTTACCTATGGTAATTACGGGTCACAATCATTCCCATGGCAAGTGTTTGGTTAGCAAGTGTTTGGCCATTTTTGTGGACTCTCTTGACTTCTTTTTTTCCACCACAAAAATCAATATTTTCTCTTTTTCCATTCTTCTTCAACTATTTTTCTTTCAAGTTTTTAAAAATTCTTCTCTTATGCCATCAAAGTTTATACTCCATTTTCATTGCAGGTGAACAAACCTCATAACTTGTTTTGGATTCATACTAAATTCAAATCCAAACTTAACGTTGTTGGAGACCATGGTAACTTTCTGTTTTATGGCTACAACTTATTGGTTTTTCTTGTCTATTGGATGAAATATATAAATTGTAGTTTTTTTTTTTTTTTTTTTTTTTTTTTTTATGATTTTAAGTTTTTGTGTTGCTCAATTTTTGTAACGTATAGGTGATGATAAAAAATGTAGTTCTATACGTATACGATCTTGCTATTTTTGAGTTCATATTACATTCCATGATTCTACTTGAATAATTCGTTAATAATTTGGTCAATATTTCTTTTTGACTAGTTTGATAATAAAAATAAGAGAATATACCTATTCTATCGTGAACAAATCAAAATTTTAGCCTAACAACACTTTTGTAACTCTCATACTTATAGGTGTTGTTTGTTGAAAATAGTTGTTAGCTTTGAGTAGTGAGCATAGCTTACATTTCATCGCATCTTAAAGAAGCATTGAAAAATTAGCGTTAAAAAAATTAGCCAAAGCTTATCGCTCTTTTGCCAAACGACTACTAAAATTCAAAATGCTCATTGCTCACCGCTCACCGTCTCAAAAAGCTCCACACAGATCCACGCCAAAGATATCCTATATCTATTTCATAGTACTATCAAATCCATACTTACACTTATTCCTTGCATCAAAATGGAGAATAATTCCATCTTCAGCATCACTTACACTTAAGGTTGAGAAAGGAAAAAAAAAAAAAATGAAAGAAATAGAAAAAGTTATATTCTTGAGTAGCACTTAACAAAATTGAAAATGAGTGAAAAATAATGTGATTTTTGATTGATTTTTACATTGCATTCTCGAGTATCACTTAAAAAAAAAAAAAAAAAAATGTTATGTCCTTGAATATTGGTTGATTTTTAAAGTAAAAGTATTTTCTCTTAAAAGTGGGCCGAAAATGTTTACTTTTTATTAATTTATGTTTTTTTTTTCTTTCTTTTAAAGAAAAAAAAAAAGTTTTACTAGCACTCTTACTCTTACCGGTAAGAGGTGGGTAGACGTTTTTTTTTTTTTTTTTTTTTTTTTTTTTTTTTTTTTTTTTTTCAGACACAGTTAGACATATAATATCTTACTCAATAAGAGGTGGGGGACTTGTCTTAGGGGCTGTTTGTTAAAATAAAATGATTTAGCACCGAATGATTTTATTCTCTGAATGATTTAGAAGCTTTGTAAGATTTAGTTTTACATGTTTGATAACTAGTCTGAATTAACATTCTGAACGACTAAAATTACTATTTTTTTTTATCATCACAATCATTTTTTGGTTATTATTATTATTATTATTATTATTATTATTATTATTATTATTATTATTACACTTTTAACAATACAAGAACAAAATATTCAACAAATACTACAAACAAAATAGTCAAGTACAAGAATAAAACATATTCAATGTTGTCATCCATGTGATGTGTTAGCCACAACTGAGCATTAATAATTTTATATAGGGGGCCGTTATCCCCACCCTCCTCAAAAATATTAGCCACACCCTTCCTCTTTTTTTATTTTCTTTATTTTTTTTATATTTTTTTTTATTTTTATAATTTTGTTTATATCAAAAAGCTATAAACCTGAAAGTACGGAACAGAAAATATAAAGTTTAATATGTCAAACACTTAAAACTGTTAGAAATACGGAACAGAAACTGGCAAAAAACTGTGCTGTACTGAAATAAATTGGAGGACAAAGGAAAAAGACAAGGGGACAAGGGTGGGCCAGAAGGTGTGGTTAACACAACCCTTTATATATTTTAAGGGATGTATTAACCATACGGGGGACAAGGGTGGCAGACCCCTTGTCTCCTCCTTCCTTGTCCCCTATTTTTTTTCCAGTGTAACCTCGTTTTTTGTCAGTTTCTGTTTCGTATTTCTGACAGTTTTAAGTGTTTGACATATTAAACTTTACATTTTTTGTTCTGCACTTTCAAGTTTATAGCTTTTTGATATAAACAAAATTTTAAAAAAAAAAAAAAAAAAAAAAAAAAAAAAGGTGGGGGGGGAGGGGTTGGGCTAAAAACTAGGGGAGTGTGTGGTCAACACTAGCCATTTTAAGAAGAGGAACACGACAATTTAAGTACCAAATGAGTAATAAAATAAGTTACGAAAAGGACAATTGAGGAGCATATCAGTCGCTGAATGATTTGGTGACAAGATTTGGTAGAATCGGTCAGAGATAAATCAGTCGCTCAGATGTAACAAAACCTCCCAGTCAAACACACCATCTTATGCACGATTCATCACTCAGAATTGAGCCATCCTATTAAGTGGCTATCACACACCCTCTTACTGTCTCTTACTTGATAAGAGATTGGAGACTCATGTTAATATAATATATTAGATGGTTTATTAACTATGTTATATTTATGATAAAACGTCTTGTTTCATATTTACATAAGTAACTTAAATAAATTGTAGAAACGAGCACTTAAAATCATTCGGACAATTATACAAAAACAAACAACATTATTTCGTTTAGATTTAGACTTTCTAGCCACCTCTTACTGGTAAAATGTGATAGTCAGATTCAGACATAAAACATTTTAATGAAACAAACGCACCCTTAAATTTTTTACTAAAAATAACTCAAAAGCACAATGTTAAAATAAAGTATTTTCTCACAAAAATAGGATAAGAATATTTACTTCCAGAGTAAAGATCATTTGAGGACTAAACTTTTTTTACATACTAAGGGACTAATCTCCACCCTCCATCTTTATTTGATCTAATGGATGAGATTAATCCCAACAATTTAAAAAACCCACTTTCATCCTTTTTTTTTCAATTATTAATATCTTTCAAACCGTTAATCATTAAGCGAAAAAAAATATATCGTTACGACGAGCATTTAATTATCTTTCTATAGATAGGCTAATTGATATATTTTCGACAAAAAAATTTTTTTTCGTTTTTTTCACGTTTTTTTTTCGTGACCGAAAAAATCATATGTGATATTACATATAATATCATATATATGTAATATCATATATGATATTATATACTATATGATATTATATGTAATATCATATATGATATTACATATCATATATATGATATGTAATATCATATATGATATTACATATAATATCATATATAATATCATATATGATATTATATGTAAAATCATATATGATATTTATTGCATATCATATATGATTTTACATATAATATCATATATGATATGCAATATCATATATGATTTTTTTTTTCGGTCAGGAAAAAAAAACGTGAAAAAAACGTTTTTTTTTTTTTCGAAAGTATATCAAAGTGCCCGTCTATAGAAAGATAATTAAATGCCCGTCGCGATGGTGTAATTATTTTCGCTTAACGATTAACGGTTTAAGAGATATTTAAATTATAAAAAATGAATGAAATAATAAAATCCTTTTAATCTCAACCATTGATTTCCATTTTAGATGGATGGTGGGGATGAGTCCCTTAGTATGTGAGGAATGTTTGGTTTGTTGAATAACTCGACTCTTACTTCCAATTACATTTTTTTTTTCATTAGTAAAAAAAATTGAAAAAACTGAAGAAGGCAGCGTGAGGGCACACAAAGCTTACCGTAGACCACTCCACACACAACGACTCCAGACACTTCCATTTTCACAGTTGCACCTGAATAACGGCATAACTAAAACCCCCCAAAATAACACACATCTCAAAATGTCAACATTTTTTAGAAGACTAGCAAGATCAACACCGATCACATTCAAACAATCCCAATCGCAATCGCAATCGCAATCGCAATCGTCTCATTTCCGGTTACCAGTGGGAGCAATCGCCGCTATCTCCGGTGGAATCTCCTATTTCTACTACTTCTCTGAGCCTAATTTGGTAGACTTATTATTCACCTTATTGTAAACTTTATCATTTACATATATTTTATAAATTTTGTGATTAATTTGCTGTGTATTAGCTGAGATCAATGTTTTGATATTTTGTTTTATTTAATATGTTAGGGTTTGATTAAACAGTGTTGATGAATTATGATTTCTGATTGTATCGATGTATATCTCGCGTTTTTTATTCATCATTTACGTGTTTGATTATCTAATTCTTTTTATTTAAAATGTAGAGAAATTATTACTTGATTAAAGAGTGTGGACGACGAATGAGGATTTGTGATTGTATCGGCGTTTCGTGAGTTGAATCTGTATTCTGTTATGTAGTTAGTGTAGAGAAACGATGATTCGAGTGCGCGAGGTCAAGCTTTTGTATTTATATTTATTTGAGATATGTGTGTGGTTGCTACTTAAGGAACTGATTATTTGATTTGGTAGTGTTCTAGCTTGATAAATGATGATTTGTGATTGTATTCGTGTGATGTGTATGTGTGTGTTTGGTGAAGTGACTGTTCGGCGTGTTGTTTGATTTGAGATGTTAGGGTTTGTGTGTTAAAATGCTATGTTTATTTGAAATTCTGTAGAAAATCGAGAATCATTGGTAATCTGTTTAATGTGATTGTGTAGATAAATGATGATTTGGTAGTTTTATGCTTGTTATTGTAGTTATCTGGATAATGTAAAGAAATGATGATTCGTGTTTATATCAGTATGATGTATGTGTCGGGTGAATAGAAGCTTCTATGTTTTGATTGATTTGATATGTTAGGGTGTGTGTATTTGTTAGTTAGGAACTGATTATTCGATTTGAATATTGTACAGAAATAGTTATCATTTGCGATGTGATGCGTGTTCGGTGAGGTGAAGCTGTTGCATTTTGATTGATTTTTAGATGTTTGGGCTTTTGTGTTTGCTAGTTAGGAACTGATTGTTTGATCAGATCTCTAATTTGGTAGTTTTATTCGTCTTATTGTACCTTGATTTAGATATTGTAGAAAGATGATCATTTGTGTTTAAGTAGTGTTGATGAAAGTGTGTGTGTGTAGTGAGGTGAAGCTTCAGCCTTTTGTTTGATTTGAAATGTTTTGATTGCGTAAATCAGGTTTGTGTGTGTTTGCTATCTATAACCTGATTATTTGATAGTTTCCTTGATTCATCTAGAGAACATGATAACTAATAGTCAATAGAATGATTTAAGGAATTCACTTATTCAGTTACGAGAAAAAAAGGTTAAATGTGAATCTTGGATATCAAATGCATTGCGGTTCACCATTCAGCTAATTGCTACTAGATGGTAGAACCGTAGAAGCGGAAAAATGTTGAACTAGCTGAAGTATTGACGTATTGTAATGTGTAGCATACACAACCGATAGAATAAAGTTGATTAGACTTATATGGATTGAATTGGTGATTCATGTTGCTAGTTTTATTAAAATATATACAATGTTTCAATAAGATCTACAGCAAGATATGCTAGAATATCAGTCGTGAGTACGTGACTAGTAATATGGCCTTAGGTTTAACTAAATGGAATATCGAATGGCCCAACCAAACACTACTTTCAATGTTTTTAGTTTTTACATTCGTGCGATGTGAGATGGCCTTTGGTAGTTAGGTGTCACTCTGTAGTATTCTGCACCGCTTGTTCTTTTGAGAAAGAAATCCTTTATTCTGCTTGGAGAAGATGAATTGTACAAAACCTGGATACATTTTACGAAAATTAAACCCAATAAAAAGATCACTGACCAATTGTTTGTTATCTCTATTGACAGGCACATTTGGATCAAATCAACGAAGAGACAGGTCCCAAAACTGGTATGTTTTCTGTTGCGGTCTCTCACCTCTTCATTGTTCTAGATAGGTTGCGACTTTAACTGTGGATATAACTGGAAATGTTACTGTCAGTCAATACAGCAATACACTATGTTTCCGTCTGGTACTACCTGCACAATTAAAATCTCTGGTTGGATTGTTCTAATCTCTACGAAAGATGAAAATGATACTCTTCTTTTTAGGATGCACCTATATATATACACTATAGATGCGATCTTTCGCTTTGGGTGGAATTTAAACAAACAAGGCTTTCCTACTCTGTGAAGTTAAGTTTTATGTTTACCTATGGCCTCTGCTGTCTTTACCTTGATATATTGTTGACCGTTCTTGCTTATAACATAGAATTAGAGAAACAGCGCACCAGTTGTGTCCATGGGTCATTGTTGTTATATGTAGTGCATGGGTATTGATCTCAGGATAGCTACATATCTCATAGAAACATATAAGTTGTGATACGGAAGATAAAATATGAACATACAAACACCGTTCTCAACATTCCTCTAAAAGCATCAGGCCTTCAACTTTATCTGGAATATGACATTTGAGAACGATATCCACCATTCCAGCTTTTGAAGAAGTTTTTTACATCACCTTAAAATTGCAAAAACTATTTTCAGCGTCCCCCTTCCTTATGTGTGTTATGTGTGTATCTGTTATGTGCATGTGTAGCAAGACGTGGCAATGAGCCAGTGACATTTGTTTTCTTTAAATATGTTTTGCATTCCGAGATGTATAGGCTGTCACCTTGCTTAACTTGATGTATCTTTGGTGATCACAAGTAAATTAACATCAAATAATTGTTGTGTATTTCAGCTCTCATTGCTGATAAATGGAAAGAGTTTAAGCTTCAAGAAAAGGCTAAAGTCAGTCACAACACCTATTTATACAGGTTATGCGCATGCTCAATATTTTATTATTATTTTGTATTAATAGATGACAAAGCATCTTACTTTCTCTTGGCTGTACACCGGGTGTTTGTTACGTTATGTACATGTAGTTTTTAGTCTAATATTGGAGCTGTGTCCTTAACAGTTGATCTGTGGAGTAATGTTTGCCCTCAATACTTACAGGTTTTCTTTTGATCCAAATCTCAAATTGGGACTTGATGTCGCATCATGCCTCGTTACAAGGTATGTTTGCGAACACCTTTTTGAAAACAAACTTTTAATAGTACCGATTTAGGTAAACACACTTGGCTATAGAAACAAACTTCGAGTTTTTAATGTAAAATGCATATGCTGCCGCCTCATTTATCTATTTTGTTCTTGTTTTGTAGGGCTCCATTGGGAGAAGATGCTGAAGGGAAAAAGAAATATGTTGTTCGCCCGTAAGTTTCATTTGAAAATGGGCATCTTTTATTCACAGATAGTATCTATGCTTGCTTTATTGTTATGATCCCATATATGATTTATGGTTCCAATTTTTAAGATTATTTCCAATGTTATATGTCTTCTTTGTTATACTTTTCTTCAAATTTACAAAAAGTTTTCATATCACCTTAAGTTTTCAGTTTTTAATCAAAATCAAGTCAAGCGTCTGAAATGAAGGCATAAATTTTTTGCAAGAAAACTAAATTGCAAGTGGTTGTATGCAACTTGCACGCAAGATCATGATACTATCCTGGTACTTATTATGTGATCATGGATTATTTTCTTTTATGCTTTAAGCATAACATGTGTATCTTCAGGTACACCCCCATATCGGATCCAGATTCTAAAGGTTACTTTGATTTGATGATCAAGGTATGCCATTCCGACTACATCTGCTCATGATTATGGTCTGATAAAGTTATGATACTTAATTTACATTTTTTGTCCAGATTTATCCTGAAGGGAAAATGAGCCAACATTTTGATAAACTCAAGCCGGGTGATGTGGTGGAAGTAAAAGGGTAAAACCAGTTAATCAAACTAGTATTATACTCTTGATGAAATTGTGTATACGAGTATACGACTAACAAAATGGATTTTTTTTTCGCAGACCCATTGAAAAGCTCAGATACACTCCTAATATGAAGAAACACATTGGCATGGTGAGTACTATCTTTTTTTTTTTTTTTTTTTTTTTTTTTAAATCCTTTATCTTCAACATGAAGAATCTGTGTTGTAGTGTGTAAAATGCTTTATTTCTCCAGATTGCAGGTGGGTCAGGAGTCACTCCAATGCTTCAGGTTATTGAGGCCATTCTTAAGAATCCTGATGATAATACCAAAGTAAGAGATATTTGTTATTTTGTATTTTCCTCCATATGTTTAAATGTATCTCCATCTGACGTGTGTTATGAATCTTTTTATTTCAGGTAACTTTGATTTATGCTAATGTTTCTCCTGATGACATCCTGCTGAAAAAGAAACTAGATATGCTTGCTGCTAGCCACCCCAATTTGAAGGTACTCTCGCCTTTTTTTTTTTCCTTCTAAACTCTTAGAGCAATGATTTGTGCCCTAAACGCCCAGTTTGCCACCTCTAGCCTTTTATTAATTTTTCTTTAACTTGCAGGTTTTTTATACTGTTGACAATCCGTCAAAGTATTGGGTTGGTGGTACAGGTTACATATCAAAGGATATGGTCTTAAAAGGCTTACCCCCTCCAAGTGACGATACACTTGTACTTGTAAGATCTCGTCTTATCATGCTTGCATACCGTCCAATTTAAAATACATATAACATTTCTTATTAGATCCATATACTTTTGTAAATTTGAAAATTTTATATTTAAAGGGTGTTCGCCTTAGCATTTTGAATGTAATTACCTAATTATTGTGTTTTTAAGTTGTGCATATAATAAGTTTCTGGTGTTTGAGTGTCTTGCAATTGATTCTGATTATACAGGGGCAAATAGTCAGTTTAGAAGTAACCCTTACACTAGTTTTATTTATTGTGTGTGCTGTCCACTAAATACTTTGACTAATGAAATACTTTGTTACCTGGTTGTCGTAGGTGTGTGGTCCACCTGGCATGATGGAGCATGTATCTGGCGGGAAGGCGAAAGATTGGTCACAAGGCGAGGTTTGTTAAGGGAACCTGTACCTTGTATTTATCTAACGCATAATCGCATATCTACATATCTAACCACAAATGACATTTTTACATTCGTGCAGGTGAGTGGTGTACTCAAGGAGCTTGGATACACAGAAGGAATGGTCTACAAATTCTAATTTATAGGTGAGTTCAACTCCCATAAACATTGTAATAAATTGTCATGATAACAACGCTTGGCTGTGTCGACAAGTGGATCAAGCCTTTTTCAGAACTTCGAGCACAAACGCATACTAAAGCAACCAAACACCTCGTATAAGAGAGACGGTTGTCAACGTCTGATTTTTGTATTCTCTCTTTTTTGTTTTGGTGGAAAACTTGAAAGTGAAATGGGCTGCTAGCATGTTTTACTAGAATAAATGTAGGAGCAATTTAGTTCCCTTTGTTATTTACAGGCTGTAGCAATGCCTTCTATTTGCATTAGTAATTGTTATGAAAAAGCGTTCAATTAACAAAGATACATTTATTACACTAAATCTTAATCATTCCATTCGAAATCATCATGTTTCTTGCTTCTTTTTTCCTGATTAAATCATTGTGTGTAGTAGTGATGAAATTAAAAAGTTTAGAAGGTGTGATGTGAAAATTTGCAACTATTAAATGTGTACAATATCTTCTATGAATCGATTTTTTTTTTTTTTTTTTTCTTTTTTCGGCAATTTTTTATTTTATTATTATTATTTTTTTACATCCTATACCACATATCTTACTAATGCCTTCATCCATGCTTGAACCCATGGACAACTTACATTCGAGTAGACCAAAGTCCTTGGGTGAATAGAAAGTATTTTGGTCCATTAGATACCAGTTTGTTAAGTTCACTCTCTTTTTTTATAAAATCCTCGACGCTTGGATAAAGTTACCAAACCTTTGTCTTTGTAATTATATAGTACATAGTTGCATCAACAATGAAATGTCTTTTCCAACTTTGTTAAAGTTTCTAGGTATCTTTACTTTTTCTTTTGTCTTTTTACCAATTTTCTTGTTAACGATAACCATAATATATTAACCAACTCTTTTGTGGTACGAGAAGTATAGTCTTTTTTCTTAAATCTGTATTACCGTGTACTTTTCAAAAGATAAACTAACTACTAGCAAGGGCGGACTCAAAACTTTAATTTATTTGGTACATATTTTTTTTTCTTTTAACGAGTATAATGGAAAAAATAACTAAAAGTTACGGTTTGATTAAAACAAGAAGACATGTATTTCCTTTAATATATTAGTGAACTAACTGAAAAATACTTGTATTTATGTGACACAAAATTTCAAAAAAATAAGTATTGATAACGAAAATTTACATTAGGCGGCAAGCATCCATACAATTTTCATGAACCCGGAAGGTGCGTCCCTAACTACTAGTATAATAATGTATACCTGTGATGAAAAGGCATTTGACCAAATGCAATGTGTTAAATTCTTAGCGATTCTCGTTTGACTTTGTGTCTCTTTGCTGGCAATCAAACATTGAAAACCGCCTTTGTTACTTAACTTTCAAACTACCATTAATATATCCTCATTATATTGTGAAATCCCAAGAATGTTTATGGGTAATAATGTAATTTCACACTTTTTATAGATGAACCATTAATATATCCTCATTATATTGTGAAATCCCAAGAATGTTTATGGGTAATAATGTAATTTCACACTTTTTATAGATGCCATCTTCTGACCTTTTCCCTCTTGATGCTTCATTTGTCATCTTCCTTCCCTATACTCAATAAAACAAGTCAAGACAGCCATATATTTGCACTTGACTCTCTCTCTTTCACACTCACAAAAAAACTCTTAGAACAAAAAGCAAAAGACCCATTTGGGAGACATAGTTATGGCTGGATTACCAAGGTCAGAAATGTCATTTAGAAGATCAGGGTCATCAGGGCTTGTATGGGATGATAAGTTGTTATCAGGAGAGCTTAAACCAAAAGAAGAAGATGAAAAGGTGAAAAAAGAGCCACAAAGATCAGAACCAAAACCATATAGGACCACTGAAGTTGCACCTACAATTGACCCACCTTCACCTAAGGTTTCTGGTTGTGGTGCTATTTGTAGCATGTTTGGTAACTCTTCTAAGAACCAGAAGCAGAGAAAAAGGAGGTAAAAAAAATTCAAAGTCAAATTCTAGAAAATCTTCTTGATTTGGTTCAGAATCTTGGAACTTTTCTTGATTTGGTTTTGGTTTGGCCAAAAAATGAGTCTTGAGATGCATGTTGTTTGTTGAGTATGTTTGTTGGTCAATTTATGTTTTGAGTATATATTTATTTATATGTATGTTTGTATGAGTTAGAGATTGATTATAAAGAGCTATACATGTTTATCATGTTTGTTATTTGCATGTAGAATTTGAGCCATAAAGTCATCTATTGTGTTCTAGAGTTTAAATAATTTTAGATTTATTGTTTCTCTCATGTAAAAATTGCTCCCCAAAAATTACTTGGTACTTGCTGAGTTGCTTCTGTTATTTCCCAAAAACAATACATTCCCCTAGTCTTTTGTGGATATTCACATCTTGAAAAATGTTTTCTTATGAAAACAACTTTAGGAGAATGAAAAGTATATTTAGGAGTGTTTGGGATTGCATATGGTCGGCTTAAGCTCATAAGCACCTACCCATATGCTTATCTAAGAGATGCTTATTTTATCAAAATGTAAGCAAGCATAAGCAATCTACGAAAAATACTTTCTTTTCTTTAAGAAAACGCAACAAGCTAAAGAGATGAACTAATAAAGAATGAGCCTTTGATTTGAGGGAATGAGATTGATTACAATATATTGTGTTTGGTGTCATTGAGGGATTCATTCTAATTCTGTTTTTTTCTTTATGACTTTTGTTACCATTTGTCTTTACTAATAATAGTATGAGGGCGATACTAGGCCGGTCTAGCCTCGTTGTTCCCTGGAGGACCCGGCTCAAAGTCAGTCCCTCGATCCAATCATGATCCTTTCCAACGCCTAGATGCTTTTGAAATCCAATAGCAGTGCCCAGCCTCATATCGTTTTTAGAGATGATATCCAACAGTATGCATGCAATAGTTTTGAAGTAACTATACTTGGATCTGTTCATGGCTATTATCGTCGCTAGAGGTCCGATTTTGATCTAGCAGTCCTAAAATATTTAGCATTTTGATACCCAAATATAACAAACCAAATATGATTGGTATAAAATGAATGATAGACAAAACTGCATAAATCATAAAAAGTCTTGAGCACATATCATGTAGTTACAAGGACAACAACAATAGCCCATCCCATCCGCGTGGGGGTACGAAGAGTTAGGGTGTAAACAGTTACACCTCTATCCGAAGGTGAAAAGCTTTTAGAATATCGTTTAGTAAGTCTTCACTATAAACAATGTGTCAATTGAATTACTTTAATGTTTCAAAATTAATAACCTACCGGAGCATCAAAATATCGCGTGAGGTTTTTTTAAGGCATATTGCATGAGATTTAACACTTACACGTGAGCTTCTTTTTTTTTATTTATTTATTTATTATTATTATTATTATTATTATTATTATTATTATTATTATTTTTTGTGGGGGGAAGGCACTTACACGTGAGCTATTTGGGCTTGATCAAAATCGAGTCAAGCTCGAGCTATTCAAATAGACTTCGAGTAAAACTTTCAAGCAAAACTTGTAAAACACACGAGTTTAATCGAGTTTGTGTTATTGTACACTTTAGACACCCAGAATGGTAAACTCATTTAAAAATTTATAAGTATGTCATGTCATAACACATCATTAGTTTATAAAGTTTTTTGTCTTATAAAATTATATTTACTATACACTAATTTCTTACCACTTAATAACCATCTCACATAAATCATATGCCATTTATTACGAATAAGTTTAAGATTAACAACATTTTTAGTCCACCAAAGTATAAGTTTTTTTTAGAACGGCAACTATTACTAACTATCTCATAATTTATATATCATAATCATCTCATATGTTTTAAACAGGACTTGAACCTACAACCATGTTATTGAATAACTTCTCACACAACAAAATATTTCATTGAGACACAAGCCTTTTTAGTTGCATCACTTATTTCACTCATGCGTATCTATACAAATCATCATATAGACATATACCAATAAACTTGTGAGTTTGGGCCCAGCCCATTAGGGTCTAAACTATCATGAAGTTTGAATCCTTTCTAATGGCATGCATAAATAGTAGATTCATGAAAATGTTTAAAATCTATTAAAAGCTTTAAGTTTTGTTTTAATCATAGTGATCTTGTGTTTTATATTTGTGTAGCATGAATAGGTTCATGTTATTTAACCTTTCATACTTTAATGCATGTATTATTATGAATCATTTTATATACTTGTAAAAGTTTTATGCATAGTAAAAATGGGTTTATAACTTAAAAAGATTTAGAGTGGTGGTTAAGCAAACTTATAAACCTTAAAGAGCTCCACTATTGTAGATGCTCTAAAACAATTGTTCTACGAGACATTTAATGCTTACACTATATAATGAACCATAATAATAGTGACCGGACAAAGTTAAGTATAACATGAGATTGATCTTTATTTTCTATATATTGTCTAATTAATCAGGTAAACAATTGTTTTGAAACAAACTAAAATAGTAAAATAGATACTTATTAGACGAGACATAATGAATGAGGTAAAAGGGATGTGAAGTGAAGGTGAAGTAGAGGTGTGAACCCATGACGAGCCGAACATGTTGGCGCGCCTAGAGTGAAAAAGTGAGTGTGTTCCGTGAAGTAACAGTTCGTCACCGAAATTATGTAGACACGAAAGACCAAAGATACTAGCTAGATTTCTATGACATATGTCCTTGTTTACATTGTAACAACACGTACAGTTGTAAACTCACACACGTACATTCCAAAAAGAAAGCAAATTAAATAAACCATGGTGTCCATCATGGATCCTCATGACAAGATGCGTTCAAAGACCTTAGCAAAGTTGCAAAAGGACAACAAGATCCTCGACCACAACATGAGCCTGTTGTGAATGCGACGTATTGGTGTCTGACTAGTGTGAACTTTCTTTGATTTCTTCGTTTAAACTTCAAAACACGTCAATTTCCTTAACTTCCATTAATTGCTCCAATATTACCGAGACTTAATAAAAGTGAACGATTAAGTGCCAATTCTCATATAAGTAATACAAAAGAAGCAATATAAATGTGATAAATGATGCATATAGTTAGTACTTATTTGGTGTCATCAGTCGCGCAAAATGTCAACTTAGTCACGTAAAAAACATCTATCTACCACTAGACACTTGGCAACAATGTATCAGAGTCGCACGGTCACACAAGTTTAAATTTAAAAATTGGAGTCACACAATCTATAGGAAATTTGATGTTTTTTACACTATTTTTGCATTTAGACAGGTTTTAATGGTAACGCATGAGGGGTAGGTGACGCGTGAGGCTCACAAATTGCCAAAGGCTAACGCGTGAGGAAAGCAAAAGGGGGGACGAACGATGAGCTTACTTGCCTCTCGATTACTGGAAGTGGGCCCTTCTATTTTTATTTTTTTATTATTAACTTATTTGATTTGTGAGTATGTGTAAAGCATTTTGTGTGGTGTGTTTATATAAATTGGGTATTTTAATGAAAGATGGGGAAGTAGTGATCATTAAATGTGTGTGTGAGAGTGAGAGAGAGAGAGTAGAGATAAATGGTGATGTGGCGCTCAGGTGGATAGTGAGGTGGTGTGACCACTACATCAAACATTATAGAGCTAGGTGTAGATGCACACCGATAACTGTTATTGGTGTGTCACCTCAACATATACTTAATAACACAACAATAATTAAAACATTATCCTAAGATATAATTGTTATTAGTGCATTTAGGTCCCATAATATACCACCAAAAATATCACACTTACTCAGGAAATAAAGAAAAAGAAAAAGATATAAAGCGAACAACGGTCGCCAATTCACCGATGGAGAGACGAATGACACCATTTTGGCTTGGAGCCCGATGCAAGTATAGTTTCGCCGTTGGTGCAAAAAAAGTTAATGGCGTGTTGTTTCCAACAACAACACCGTGCACTCTTAGACTACTTCCAGCAATTACACCACTTCACCTCAGCACCAAGCTTTCTCTCTCCCCTCACTCTCTCTCACTTTTCACTCCCATTAATCATTAATTCGTCACCTTTCATTAAAATACTAACTTTTATACAAACATACCCACTATACCCTACACACTCACCAACCAAATAATAAAACTAATAAAAACACATGGGGCTCACGGTTGCACAACTTCATAAGCGGTGAACCAATCACCGTTCGTCCTCCTTGCCGCTGTGAAGCCTCCGCTTCCCAGCAAGCATGCCGAGTGAGGATGGGTTGCTAGGAGCAGTCTTAGATATTTTGATTTTCAGTTTTGTTGTGTTTTATATTGATATGTGTCCATTGTGTATTTGATTGATAGAGGCGGGCACGAACTGAAAGTTTAAAAAAAATACAACCTCGTCCCTCTTTTTAATCGACTTTCCCATTTGTTGAATCACGAAACATAACCCTAAGAGCATCTCCAATGTTATCACTATAATTTAGCAATAAAATAGTGCAAAACTAGCATCTTATTAGAATAAGCTTGCACTAAATTACTTTTGCTTCAATGTGTACACTATATATTTGCACTAAATGTATTTTAAAACTATCAAAATACAAAGAAATGAAATGAATTAAAAAATTAAATTAAGCAAAACATATAAGTATTGGGTTCATTTTAACGGTGTTGATGAGAAACGCACGAATATATATTTTATATCAATTAGTTTTAGTTATTTGTATTATAAATCCAAGATTAGTTAAATATGAGAGTTTTTAAATAAATGAATAGTGTTTAATGAAATGAATAGTATTGCACTAAATTTGGAGTTTTTTTAGTTATTTACTATTCATTGCACTAAAATAGTGTGATGTGTGGTGCTAACATTGGAGAATATTTTTGATACTTTTTGCACTATTTTAATGCAAAAAGTACATTTTGTGCTAACATTGGAGATGCCCTAAACATCAATGAATTCAGGAATGGAAGCAGGTGGAGATCGATCACCAACACCTATTGAAACAGAAGATCCAAATATCGTAAGCTTTTCGTTAGCGGATCCAGCAATAAGAACCGAGAGAAGACGGTACCTTTATATAGCTGGAGTGCCACCATCATTGGTCACCAGGCCACCTACTTTAGTAACACCCCCAATTCATAGATGCAGCGGAATTCGAACTGGGTGTTACTTGACGGCACAATAGTCACAATAATAGAAAACGAACTCCAATTGAGTCGTTTTAAAAGATTTATCATTCAAATTATATAAATATCAGAGATTACAAAATGAGGTCCCAGATGGTTCCATGTTTACAATTTACATTAAATGAGTTTTGAATGATAATAAAATTTATAGCCCTCTTGAGTATCCGTGCCCTTCCGTACCATCTTTGATCGTCATGAACCTGAAATACATGCTTGAGAGGTCAACACAAAGGTTGAGTGGAATTCGTAGAGTTTAGTTAAATCGTTTGAACACAATATGTCGTAGTGTGAGCTATAGACTCACACTCATAGTTAGAAAACAAAAATCGTTATTTATTTCACTAAGCTCATGCAACCAAAACATTAACATCGAACCAACAAAATTGGCATTATAGAAGCCCTATCAAGGTACTTTTGCCATTATATTGCTAAATCTCAAATATAGTGCATTTGTGTGAACTCATCGTTGTTCAACACAAATGGGATCCGTCAATCCCAATAGATCTATTCACAATATTCGCGCTCACTAAAGGTAGTGACTAATGGTTCATGATATAGGGACTTCGAACATGGCAATCGTTACTTAGTGACAATAAAACATAGTCGGATAGCATACAGTAGAAAGCATTGTGTTCGAGTAGAAAAATAATAGCATGTATTCCCCCCATGGGTTTGTAAAATAGTTAAACAATAGAAAGTGGGGCTACGAACTCACCTTAAGTTATGTAGTGAGTAGTGAATGTGATGGTCGAATCGCGAAGGTTTCTACGAGCAACCTATAATAGAATGTTGCGACTTAGGATCGGAGTGAAGAATATGAAGTAATGCCTATATATATATATATATATATATATATCTTGCATTTAGTCCATGATGTGGTATGATGTATATTGTAAGTCTTTGAAAGAAAAGATTCATGAAACATGTATGTTTTATATATCGTTTACTACCGTTCGGGCCGACATAATTCAGAAGTCATGTTAGTAAACGTTCGAGGAGCCAGGACACTTTAATTCGTAAATCCACAACTCATCTCGACGGCTTACATAATGAACTCCTCACATGAGGCTCCCTACTATTGTAGTAGTTGATAAAATATATAGATATAAGTTTCGATCCGAAAAGTTACATGTCCGATATTTGAATAAACTTAGTAAAGTTTATTAGTACATGAAGATTGTTATTAGGGGTAGTTTCATAAGTCTTGTATGACCATTTTCTCTTGTAATATCTCATGGTTCCTTTTTAAGTGAAGTAGATCCAAATTGCTTGTTCAATATATCACCAATTCCTTGTTTCATGTTTACGCCTATGTAAGTTGGTATGGTCATTTCGTCATGGCCTAGCCATGACCTTTGGTCCTTGTTCCAAGGTCATGAGACACAACCTTGGCTCTAGTCATGGTTGTGGTCTTGATTATAGGTCATAAGACCTCTTGTTCCTTTTAAAGTATAACCATAATATAGTGACTTTGGCCTAAAAATGGGCTGTTTAGAATTTGAAGAATTTTATCACTCGAAAAGCGTTTTCAGGGCTCGAGCTTCTTTGCTCCTGAACGAAAACGGCGTTCCGGACAACTTTCATGTTTTAACTTTTTGATGAATCGGACCAGAAGGGTGACTTTCAAAATCAAAATTTGATCAGAATGCTATTTAGGCAGTTTTGCCGGAAATCTTTGGTAACTTCAAATGGGCGTAACTTTTGACTCGTATGCTCGTTTTAGGTGGTTCAAATTGCTACGGTTTCCTTGTTAAGTCCTCTACTGTAATATTTAATAATCCAATATCATATTTTTACCATTTTGATCAGGTCTTTCCAAGAAAATCACTAGTTTACTTGTTTTAATAACTTGTTTTAACAATCCATTATAACAACATCTTTTACTCATTTTTATACATCATGGACAATAATACAAGACATAATATAGCAAGAATAACATGTAAATGATATGAACATGATTAATAAACAAGAAGCATGTTAGGTTTAGGCTTATAACTTTTGGCTTTCTAATAAAGAAAGGAAGTAACAAGTAAGGAAATGGACTTTGATAGACTTGCTTCAACCCTTTTTCACTTCATGCAATCTTTCTACCCTTGGTATTCTTGAAAGAGATGTAATGAAAGTTGAGGTGACTTGAGTGGATTCAAACTCAAGAGAAATCACCAAAGTATATGAGGTTTGGAAGTGTTTTGATAACCTAAAAACCAAACTAGGGTTTCTATCTTGAACTTGCTCTTGAATCTTGCATAAAATTTGAAGAGAATTAGCTAAGTGTGAGGTGATGGGGGTTGTGATATGGGACGGCAAAGGAAGGGGAGGGGGTATTTATATGGGCTTGAGGAGGTTAGTTTACATGACTAGTCAAAGCTTACAAAGGAAGCTTGAACACATGTATGCAATCTAAGGCCTTAAGCATGAGATCAAGACACCTAAAGGGTGACTCCCCCCCCCCCTTAGGCGGTTTGGAAAGGATAAGGGGATGACTTGGTCATAGCTTGATATTATCCAAGATATTGGATGAGTTTTGACTCCGGGAAATGCCAATCGTAAATGATTAAGCCTCAAAACGTAAAACCGGGTGTCGTAAAATTATGGAATTTGAAAGTATTGTTAAACATGTCCATATAGTCCATAATAAAATATAAAATGATTGGTAGGTTCTATCGGGTGCTAAAAACTGGAAACACGGGTCTAAAACGCGTAATTCGCGTAAAACGCTGAACTGGAAAACATAAAATTCCAAAACTTTTGGAATTGTCATAAAATGATAGAAAATCATATTTCTATTGTTTATTATGTTTTATGGATATATCGGGATGCTGGAAGGACGTTTAAACCTAAAAGTAAATCTCGGACACGGCTTTGTGATTTTTGCAGAAATGATCCGACGAGCGTCAAACTCTCGGATTATCGTTAAAATAGTTTAACTTACGAGAATATGAAATAAAAATTTCTGAGATGAATAGTGAAAAGTGAATAGTAAAAAGTGAATAGTAAATTGTGAATAGTGAAATTTTCGGGAATAAAAGTTAACCTGAAATTGCGAATTGTTACAACTTTCACGTATGGGGTTGAGGAGCCTATCAGCTTGGAAAACAGTACTTTTTTTCTTTTTTTCTTTTTACATTTACATATTAAATACTGCTTTTCACCTAAGCCCGTTAATGTATTTTTTCTCGATTTCATGTGTTAAAAGTTTATTTTTTCCATATTGCCCCTCCATCTAATGTTCTTCCGGAACAAAAATTATTTCGGCACTCCCAAGAAATTTTTTCTAGATCCGCCATAATATGCTAGGAATCACAACATCATTCCACTTGACACATCAAGTGCTCATTATATCATTCAGAAGAGTTCATAGAAGAAACATAATAACCACAACGATCTGGCTTGCAACTTGTTACCCTTTAAATCTCGTGCCGTCGTGATCATAACAAATACGTTTTTTGCTATTTCTATTGTTTCTGCTATAAGAGCCTTATGAGTTTATTATATCATAATAAACTTATATAAGCCCACAAGTATCAAAATAAGCCAAAAATTTAGGGCTTATATAATATTAGCTGAAATACAAATAAGCTCATAATAAACTTATATAGCCATTTTCGGCCTAATAGCTTTTTCTCATCACTCACAACTTCTCTATATATTTATTAACATTCGGCTTCTTTTTTTAACTGTGCGTTGTGAGCCGATTCAGCTTGTTGAAGTTTGGCCTTTAAGTGGACAGTTCTTTTAAATAGTTTTCCACTTTCCGAGCCATCCATATGGGATTTTAGATGTTTTAACTTCTTGACAAGTCTACACATATGGATGTATGGTAACCCTCAGTATTCTGATGCCACACCCTCTTCACAGTAGAAAGAAAATCAGGTTTTTGTTTTCCTGATTTATTAAGACTTCTAATGTTCTAAGAAGCTATTTTTCGTTCCATATCACTTTCTTTTATTGGTGAGACGGTTACTCTCTGTACAGAATTAACAAAAGGGACGAATCCCGTCCTTCTATCTCACTAGCTGAGCTATGGAAAGATCCTCTATCACATCTTCATCATCCATGTGCACTACTTGTAAAGCTTCTCATCTTTCCTTAAGGCAATTCACCTTAGCATCAGACCAGTTCTGTGTTTCATCAGCACTAGGTTGTTTCTTCGTATCAATGAATCTATCCACCACTTTTCTATCCTGCATATCTTTATACACTTCTAGCATTGAATACTTGTCCATTTTCCGTATGAGGTTGGGGCATTATGTTGTTGAGCAGAGCATTAGTACTGGTACCAATTTCACTCTCCCTAGAAGTTCGAAGCATTGGAACTTTAGTTAGGCCTAAACTCAAATTTCTTTATACTATTTTCTTTCAGTATCCCTTATGGGTTTGAAGCTTGTAAGAAAGGTCCGCAAAGTGTAATTTTTTTCTTTTTTTCTTTTTGTAATTTATATATAGTTCCTGTACTTACCTCAACTCTGGAGCATACATTCATTGCCTCACCAGAGGTGATGAGGAGGATCGAGGAAGCAAAGCGTAAACGTTTAGCAGCAGAAGCAGAAGAAGCAGCAACTGGTTTGTCCTCTGCAAACTGCTTATTATACTTGTTTTTGAAGCCTTTTTATATCTGTATCAAAATTCAATCAAAGTTATAAAATCATTTTTTGTGTAGTCATACATCCCAACATGTGTGTACTATTTTAAACTGTCTCGTTTAAGATCTACTTAAACTCAAAATCGACCTCATTTATGTTAATATATTGAAGTTGGCTTTAACTTGTATCTTTGTACTGTTGGCTATTTAATACTAGGTATTAAGCGCCCTCAGGAGCAGGGTATTTGGTTTTCTGACGAAACTTTGGTTATTGGGGATCCATGCCCCGAACTACTACACTATGTGGAGCCATATGCTAATGGTAACAACTCTTGAACTTTTTACAACTTAACATGTTTTTGAAATCCTTCTGTTTAGAATGCAATCCACTTTTATAGTGGTTATTGTTGTATCTTATTATGATCATTTTATGTTGGTTAACCAATAGGTACCGAACCTCAAGCGGACGGCGGAGGACCCGTTCTCAAGCGCCATCGTGAGGATCCAAACTCTGCAGCAGCAGATTCATCAGAAAGTGGTTCCGGGAACAATTAAACAGATTCTATCACTTTCATAAGTTTTATTCATAAGTTTGCATGAAAGAATCTGTTAACGATGGGTTCAATACAAGCACTTAATTCATAAGTTTTATTCTTCAACAATGTGAACTCGTTTTCATCAACAACGAAATTATCAGTGATACATAAATCTGTTAAACCGACTGGTTTTTATCACCATGAAGATATCCTCTTAATAAGTCGGTTATATCTTCATGATTGATAAATGGCGTTTGAATGTTATCGTATGAATATCGTGATTTTAATCGAATTTGTGTCATTGTACAGTTGGGGTATCCACAATGGTAACTCATTTAAAGATTTACTAGCAAGGTACCCGCGCGTTGCAGCGGCGGATACCGTGAAATAAAAATTTTTGATGAATAATGTATTTTAGTTTATTATGTTCTTTTTGACAATAAATTTACGGATATCAAGAATTTCGTGTAGCCCGTGCCCGTTCGGGCTCGAACCCGTTGGCCCGTGCCTGTTCGGGCTCGAGCCTCGTTTGGTCCGCGCCCATTCGGGCTGAAGCCCATTTGGCCCGTTGCTCGTTCGAGCTTGAATATTTGTATAATGTACTTTATTATTTAAAGTAGTGAAATTTAATGCAGAAATTATGTTTAATTTGGTTGTACAATATGCTTGATAATTTGTATTTCTTATGTAGGGGTGTTTTAATAACTGTATTAATTGTATTTATTGATCAGTTAAATAATTGACTACATTAAATAGCATTAAGTGGTGTTTTGTTGTACACTATGCATCTTATCTTGTACGTTTGAAAATTATGTGCATTAAAGTGTTGTACACTATGTTTCTTTTGTTGTAAGTAGTAGTCATTATAGTCATTAATAACATTGACAACTTTAATAACATTAATGTTATAAGTCTGAAAATTACATCATGCTTATTTTGTTGTACACTATGCTTATTTTGTTGTAAATCTGAAAATTGGTTGTAGCTATTGTACATTGTGCTTAAATTGTTGTATTTTTTGGTGAAAGGGTGTTTTTTATAGCATTAATGTTGTTTGATAGAATTTTGATCTTAAAATGACACCACGCTTTATTTTGTTGTACAATATGCTTACTTTGTTGTAATTCTGAAAATTTAGTGCATTAATGTGTTGTAAACCATGCTTAATTTCTTGTAATTCTTAAAATTTTGGAGAGAGGGTCATTCATGCTTTATATATGTAGTATAGATAAGTTTGTCATATCATAACACACCATTTTTTTCCCCTTCTTTTTCCTTTTTTTTTTAGACTGGCAACTAACTATCTCATAATATACAATCACAAACAATGTTTTAAGCATGAGTTGAACCCACAACCATTTAGTTGGGGAGCTTTTCAAACAACAAAAGACACAATTAGTTTATAAAGTTGTTTGTCACTTAAAATTATATTTACTATATATGAATTTTTTACAACTTAATAACCATCTCACATAACTCAAATGTCATTATTATAAAGAGGTTTAAGATTAACAACATTTTCAGTCCACTGAACTACTGAAGTATGAATCAAGCTTTTTATTTTAGTTTTGAAGTTTTTCTTATACCTTCCATTGTGGATGCTCTTATATCCTTTGTGTTTTTACATGATTTGCATACCATATAACCGAGTCGAGCTTTAAAGTATCAATCCGATTAATAATTTAAAATTATTCTAATACTGATAGTCAAGTCATGCCGAGCCCGAGAGTGTTGATTTCTTCACCCACCCTTGAGCCTGAAATTTAGTACTCGGGTTGAGCTCGGCAAGGTTTGACTCTACACTTATTTTATGTACTTTTGATACAAACGGTTAATTGTAACACTTATTTCATTCATATTTACGAATCATCATATAGACATATACCAATGAAATGTAAACTATGATGAGGCCCAGCCCATTACGATCTTAACTATCATGAATCCTTCCTTGGGGAATTTTCATTTTCAGGTTTAAAACCTACTAGAAGCTTTAAGTTTTATTTTAGCCAGTGTTCTAAAAGGCGCGCCAAGGCGTTGCCAAGGCGCGAGGCGTGGCCTCGGCGCCACGAAATGGACCAAGGTGTGAAGTCTAGGCGTCGTGTGAAAAGGCGTGGAATAAGGCGCGAAAAGACGTGCCAAGGCGCGCCTTATCGTATGGCGTGGCGCCATTTTTAGAAGGAGATGATGTGGGCTTAAATTTTGGGCCTAGTAATTTCTAAACATAGTTCAAAATTTCACTTTATTTCTTATGCATATCACTTTTTGTAAGCTCACCTTTTGTAAACTCACCTTTTGTAAACTCGATATGCATATAAAATATGATATTATAACATAAATGATAAATATATAAATATTTTTTCGCCGCCTTAGTCACGCCGCAAAAAACGCCATGGCGCGTAAGGCTTGAGGCGTGGCCTTGCCGCCACGCCACGCCTCACGCCATTTATAACATTGATTTTAGCTATAGTGATCTTGTGTTTTATATCTATATGGCATAAAGCCAAAAGTTCTTTATAGATCCAACTTTTACCATAGAACTCATCAAACAATCTTAGCCACTTATTTTTTTTATCAAAATAAAAAAATAAACTTCCACTTTTTTTTTAAAACTTAAATATTTCGCAAACCGTAAATCGTCAAGCTACAAAAAAAGTACCATCGCGACGAGAATTAAATTATCTTTCTATAGACATGCATTGTTATATACTTTCGATAAACTTTTTTTTCGTCCAGAAAAATCATATATGATTCTTACGAATCATATGATTCGTAAGAATCGAATCATATATGATTTTTTACGAATCATATATGATTCTTTCTGGGCGGAAATTAAAAAAAAAAAAAGTTTGTCAAAAGAATATAACAATGCATATCTATAGAAAGAGCACTTAATTCTCGTCGCAATGGTATTTTTTTTGTAGCTTGAAGATTTACCGTTTGCAAGATATGTTGTTTTGAAAAAAAAATGTGGATAATATAAATGGGTGGCTATGATTAGTTGATAAGTTCTATGGCATGTATGGGTTCTTCATTGATCTCTACTCATGGCATAAATAGGTTCATATTTCCAAATCTTTTCTTAATTTATAATGTGCTATTATTAATCATTTTATATACATGCAAAAGCTTTACACAATGTGTTAAATTTATACAAAGAGAAGATTAATACCCAGTTTACCAAACAAGATTTTATTAGTATCAACCTAACCAACCACCCCTTATGGTTGATACATGTAATGAGAGTTTTACAATACAAAAGAAAGAAATAGTTTTACAAGAAATCACTAACAAACTAATACGATGACTGTGTGAAATTGCACACAGTTGTAAACCCTAAAAACTAAACACTAATGAGAAGAATGAGAGACATATATAGGCTTGACTAAAGTCTGACTTGAGAGATTAGCTGATCAGCAACTTAAGTCCTTCATGTTCCAAACTTGTCAACTCTAGTCCTTCAACCTTTATATCAACACCTGAAATATAAACACAAAGAGAAAACCAAAATACCAATATGACAAAACAAGCCCTTAGCTTATTACTTTCAACATTCCCCCTTAAGCTAAGGCTTATACAAATCCTTCAGCTTCAACATTTCACAAAACTTTCTGTGCTTAACAATACTTAGTCCTTTTGTAAAAATGTCAGCAATATTATCCACAGATTTTACTTTGACAGTTTTAATAATTCCTTCAAAAATCTTATCTCTGATGAAGAACAAGTCAATTTCAAAATGTTTTGATCTTTCATGTAACACGGGATTTTGTGCAATTTGCATTGCACTACTATTATCACAAAAAATTTCTACATGTAGTTCAACCTGCACATTAAGATCTTTACAGATCTTTAAAATCCACATCACTTCACATGTAACATTACACATAGCTCTGAATTCTGCTTCTGCAGAAGACCTAGCCAACACAGACTGTTTCTTACTTTTCCAGGAAACAAGATCACTACCCAGATACACAGCAAACCCAGTTACAGACTTTCTAGTGATCTTACACTTAGCCCAATCTGAATCAACAAATACTTTCATATCACAACCACCACCTTTGGTAAAAGAGATACCTTTACCTGGTGACTCTTTAAGATATCTTAACACTCTAAAAGCAAGTTTTAAATGTGACTGCATAGGACTATGCATGACCTGACTTAAGCAGTGAACTGCATAAGACAAATCAGGCCTAGTTAATGTCAAGTATATCAATTTACCAACAAGCTTCTGATAGTTATTAACACCAGATAAAGGTTCATCTTTAACAGTTTTAATCTTATTTTTCTCTGAAACATTCACAGATTCAATAGGAGTCTTACTTGGTTTACAAGCAAGCATTCCAAACTCTGCAAGAAGTTCTAGACAATACTTTCTTTGTGTTAAACACAAACCAGTATCATCTTCTAAAACTTCTATGCCAAGGAAGTACTTTAACTTTCCCAAGTCCTTAATAAGAAACTTTGTTCTTAGAAAATCTTTGACTTTTTCAATTTCTTTAACATTATTCCCAGTAATGACAATATCATCCACATACACAAGTAAAACAAGAAACACACCATTATCTGACTTTGTAAACAAAGAAAATTCACTTTTGCTTTGACAAAAGCCATTTTCTTTTAAAACAGATACAAGTTTCTCATTCCACTTTCTTGGTGCTTGTTTTAAACCATATAAAGATTTCTTTAATTTGCAAACCCTTTTGTCATTTTTATCAAAATAACCTTCAGGCAACTGCATATAAACATCTTCTTTAAGTTCACCATATAAGAAAGCATTATTCATATCAAGCTGAAACAAAGGCCAGCTATTTTTAACAGCAATACTGATTATGATTCTCACAGTAACAATTTTAACTACCGGAGAAAAAGTCTCTTCATAATCAATACCCTCTTTTTGATTATAACCTTTAGCAACAAGCCTTGCTTTGTATCTTTCAATAGTTCCATCAGATTTATACTTAATTTTCCAAATCCACTTGGATCCAATAGCTCTTCTCCCATCAGGGAGTTCAACAACTTCCCAAGTTTCATTTCTATTTAAAGCTTCAACTTCTTGATTCATAGCATCATTCCATTTAGGATTTTTACTAGCTTCAGCAAAAGTTTTAGGTTCACTGATCTTATTAAGAGTAGTGGAAAACACATAATTTTCCTTACTAAGCTTACTATAATTAACAGATTTATCAATACCATATTTAACTTTTCCATCCAGAACATAATCACTTAGTTTAACAGGAGGAACAGACTTTCTACTAGAATGTCTAGTATAAGTTCTCATGTTAGCTAATCTTTCTGGAGTCACCACAGGTGTTATAATTGTCTCATGAAACATATCATTAAATTCTTGATAATAGTCATCATCACCCTCAGATATTTTATCATTTTCTTCAAGTGTTGCATTCTCCTCTTCTTCACTGGTACCATCAACTGTGACATCAGGATGTACCCCCTCATCCTTATAGATATCATCAGATGAGCCTCCAAGTAAAGAAGGGTCTATGCCTTCACTTATAATACTTTTTTTCAGATTCTTTCTCTCTCTTATCATCATAGGGTTCATCTGATGTTCCTAGGCCAGAGTTAAAAAAATTTTGACTATTTATTTTCTCAAACTCAAACTCAAAATCCTTGTTTTCAGAATTATGTTTAAAAGGAAAAACAGACTCATCCCTGGACAAGGTGGCAAAAGCCCCTTTCACATCAGGAATAGGATCAGTAGTAAGGATTATGCTTCTAATAGGAGCATAAATCTCATCCAAACCCATCAAGAATTGCATCAGTTTAATCAATTTATTATGTTCTTTAAGTTTGGTAGAACCTTCACAAACACACTCTGGCAAACTGACAAGAGAGTCATATTGCCTCCACAGAGAATTAAATTTGTGATAATATTCAGAGAGAGATATTCTAGATTGAGTGAAAGAATGTATTTTATAATGCATATTAAAGATTATTGAAGCATCTTGTTTATCATATGTTTCTTTTAACTCATCCCATACTTCTTTAGCATTTTTAGAATATATTTGTCCCATAAACACTTCTTGTGAAACACAACCAAGAATCCAAGATAAAACCACAGAATTACACCTATCCCATTGTTCTTGCATAAAACCAGGTTCAGTAGGCCTTTCAAGTTTACCATTAATAAAACCAAGTTTATTTTTAGTGTGAATTGCTATAGTAATAGCAGCAGACCAAACTTTATAATTTTCTGGACCTTTTAGTTTAAAATTGATTAAAGGTATTCCATTTGTATCATTACTATGCAAGTACAATGGATCAAATAGATCAATCTGATCAGAACCTCCAGAACCAGAGGGTCCCTTTTTCTTATCATCACCACCAGACATGATGATAAATCAAAGGGAACAAAACAAAAAAGAAGAAACAAAAACAAGCACACCTTATAACTCCTCAATCACAAATAAACCCCAACAAACCAATCAACACCAACACAAATAATCCCTTAACCTACACTTCGTCTCAGACAATTCTAGAAACCTAAAAAAAAAACCCTAAAAGAGAGTGTGAGTGGTGTTACAGTGCACGCAATTCCAGCCAGCAAGTTGATCAAGATGATCAAACCAAACAACCAATAAGCAGCGGAAACCAACCAGAACCAAGTACCTGAAAAAAAATCAAGAAAGTTGATTAAAACACAGTTATGTGTAAAAAACAAATACAAAGATATAACAAGAAACCAATTATAATCAAACAATGCAATATTCCTGAATTAGGATTTGATACAGTAAACCCTAATTTTGATGATAACACAAGAAACTCAAGATTTATGACAAATCTTGAATGAAACACTGATTAACACACGTTAATCAACACCAAGAACACTCAGAACTAAAAACCCCCAATTTTTAGAAAACCCTAAAAATTGAAAAATATCAATTGACCTTCAATTGATACCCAAAACATGCAATTGAACCACAAACCAATTCAATTACCCTTTGATCTACACAGATCTGACAAGAAATCAAAAAACCCCCAAAATTATCGAAACCCTAATTTTGATAAAAAAAAAAAAAAAAAAAAACCGATTAAATCAACCTCTTTGTATCAAAGCCAACCTGGCTCTGATACCATGTTAAATTTATACAAAGAGAAGATTAATACCCAGTTTACCAAACAAGATTTTATTAGTATCAACCCAACCAACCACCCCTTATGGTTGATACATGTAATGAGAGTTTTACAATACAAAAGAAAGAAATAGTTTTACAAGAAATCACTAACAAACTAATACAATGACTGTGAAATTGCACACAGTTGTAAACCCTAAAAACTAAACACTAATGAAAAGAATGAGAGACATATATAGGCTTGACTAAAGTCTGACTTGAGAGATTAGCTGATCAGCAACTTAAGTCCTTCATGTTCCAAACTTGTCAACTCTAGTCCTTCAACCTTTATAACACCTGAAATATAAACACAAAGAGAAAACCAAAATACCAATATGACAAAACAAGCCCTTAGCTTATTACTTTCAACACAATGAAAATTGATTTATAACTTAAAAGGGTTTATAAAATGGTGATTAAGCAAGCTTGTAAACCTATAAAGAGTTCCACAAGTGTGGATGGTCTACGACAATTGTTCTATACACAGATATTTAATGCTTAAACTATATAATGAACCATAATAATAGTGACCGGACAAAGTTAACTGTGACATGAGATGTCATCTTTATTGTTTAGAAATTATTTACTAAATTAAAATTAATTAGGTAGACCTTTTTTTAAAACAAGGTAAAATAGTAAAATGGAACCTTATTAAACTAGGCGTAATGGAAGAGGTGAAGTGAAAGTGAAGTAGAGGTGAACGGTGAACGTGAACCCATGACAGGCCGAACATGTTAGTGCGCCAAGAGTGAAAAAATGAAGGTATTCGGTGAAGCACTTCATCTAATGAAAACCAAGAAAAAGGTGAGGTAACGGCTAAAAAATGGACCGTTGCGCATTTATTAAAAAAGAAATAATTTAAACACAAAAAACTGTTTTAGCTGAAGAAAAAAAATGTGAAATAAGTATAATTTAAATTATTAATTTATGTTTTAATTTTCTAATAAAAATTTAATTTAAACTTTTACTTGAATCCAGTTTTCGACCGATGATCAGTCCTACATTCATTTTAGACATGGCAATCATTTTTCAAAAATAAAATAAAAAATAAACCTAATAATTGCAATTTAAATTATTTATGTTGTATTTTAGGACAAAGTTTTCGCAGACTACGTAATTTTTAATAAATTATAAATTTATCATATACTTGATGAACTATTATTTAAAATAAATTATTTTATACTATTAATGTTTTTTATATTAAATTGGTAATAAAAATTTATATGTGTTTGTAAAATAATAAATAGGAAAACGTCGTTTCATCAACCTTATTTTAACGACTTGTTAGGCTACCCACACTAAGGGGATTCAATCCCCTTATTTTTTCATGTCACGTTAGCTTTCTCTCTCCAGCGACCTGCAGGCGATTCAATGCCCTAGTAAGGACGACCTACATTACGAAAAATATACCCCACAAATATTCCTTTTTAATTAAATAACACACACAAAAAACATATAAACACTCGGTCCTTACATCAACCAAGTTCAAAAAAAAAATCGTCTGACGACCGATTAGAAAAAAAAGCCCACAAAAAAGACGATCGATATGTAATCGATCTTATTAGGGTATGTTTGGCGAAAGTAACTGTTGCTGGAACCGGAGATGGTGCTGGAGATGGTGCTGGTGCTGGAGATTATAAAAAGAGATTATTTTTAAAAGCTACATGAAGTAACCTTTGTTTTTAAGAGATTATGGTAAATTATTTTTTTTAGAATCTTTTATAAGTTATGTCTGTCAAATAAAGATTATTTTTTAAATAGCTTATTTTTTTAAAAAAATAAGCATAATAGCTTAGTGGGTCGTTAGTGGGTCGTTGTCTCCTTCTGCATGCAGAATTATCTCACTTCCTTTCATCAATCCCTTCATATAAATTTTTCCCATCTAAATTTCTTCCTTTACCAAATATCCATCAAATCACACTAAATGATCAAGTCACAAATATTCTCCCATCTGGGTTCTGCCACAATTCCCCAGGTATACAAGCCCTTTTCGTATCTTTTCTTAATTTTCAATTTTGATTATTCTTTTTGATGAATCAATATTTTGTTAATTTTTCTTGAGTGGCATTTTTTTGTATGATTTTTGCTTTTATTCAGTTAGGGCTAGATATAATAGTTTTAAGTTTGAAAGAGGTGATAGTAGTTATAATTACTAACTTACTATGGGGCTTTATTGATTATTGACTTTTGTTTTCTTTATATGTTTCATGAGAATGAATTAATGGGAGAAGTACATAAAACCCAACAAGTAATCCAGTGAGTACTTATAGTTTTGATTTTCAATGATTATATAAGAACATTCTTTTCGTTGTAGCGAAACACAAGTGTTTAGGATTTAGGGGTGAGATAGTTAGTTTATGTATGATAATCAGCATAGTGAATTCAAGTGAAGTGATAGTGTGGCTATCGGCTTATTGATAAGCACATAAGCAGTATTTAACTAATAGGTTGATGTCTTATCTACCAAAGAGCAGTCCCAAACACCCTTTAATCTGTTATACTGATAATTCGTTTTGGACACAACAAATACCTAAAAACTTTTCGTAAATCACATTATTATGTTTTCTATCAAATGCGTGTCTTCTCATAAAATCATAAAATAGAGAGGGTGGGAGATAAAGGTTTATTTAAAGGTCAAAATGGTTTGGTTGAAGCAACATTCAAACGCACTTACATCATGCATCAGAGTAATGGTGTTTAAGCTACAACTTTTGTGACTTTTTGCTCAAGTATCAATTGTAAAACAATGGTCCAATAGGTAATACGTATATGAATCTGAGATTTACTTTTTACCTTGATAGTCTGCAACTTCAGTTGAGAGTGAATGAGAGTTGTGTGTATTTAGCTAAATACAACACAAAGAGGTTTTACTTATCGCTAAATAGGGAGAATTTCTTGGCTTACCATCTTAACATTATGAGTGTCTGTACTAATTCAAGGACATGACGTGAAGACAACTTAGTTGCAGCTGCAAATGCTGTTATTTTTCACCTCCTCATACGCGTATATGTCAAATTCATGGTTTTGCACTTTCACACTTATTAATTAGAGGGGTCGATTTTGACCCATTAACTTATAAATTGCTATTGGCCTGTGTTTAATCACAAAGTAGGCCCGACGGGTTCACCTAAAATCTATTTTTAAGCATACAACCCCAAAAAAAAATTAATTCAAAGATTCAAAGTATTAGTGTAATATATATTTTTTCTGTAATCATAATCAACAAAATAATTATCAAAATTAAAATTGGAATACAGAGTGTTTTGTGGGTCAAGTTGTACTAAATTTACCCATTTTGTTTAATACCAAACTATGCAACTCACTTTATAAAGGACTTACTTACAGTTTTGTTCGAAATGTGAATATACATGTTTCAGTGGGGTGTTTGGATTAACTTATATACAGATTACAAATGTGTTTTTGATGTGGTTTCTGGAAAAATATCGAACTGAAAATGGGGGCAGTGCAATTTGTTTGTTTTCAAAAGATATTGTAATATTTTCATAAGCTTTAACTTTGCTCTGGCTAGGTGTTTGGAGAGATAGAATTAGGATTAACGGGTAGCTCAGGCTAGGTGTTTCTTGGGTGGAGGTAGTTTTGGCGTTTAGGCTTGGGTTTTGGGTTTTTTTGGTTCCCCGTTTTGGCTTTGCCTTAGCTTTAGGCCCCGTGCGTTGCTCTGCTTTGCTGTGTGCTGCTCCCCTAGGTTTGCCTTCCCTTGGTGCTTGTTAAAAAAAAATAACATCTCATATAACAACTCATAATTAGATAAACTTAAACCTCCCTTAACAAATATCACGAAAAAAAACGACCGTCACAATCCCATCTCTCTCTCCTTATAAATACACACCATTACACCATAACAAAACACACGAAAAAAAAATTAAAAAAATATATATATATATATGTATCGGAATCAACCCTAACCCTAATTTCGCAATTTCATTGTGATTTTAGGTACTCGATCGTACAGGTATATCTCGTTACTCGTTGTATTCGATTTACCTGTTTATGTTTGTTTGTTTGTTTTAGGGTTTGTGTTATGAGGTGTGTTTGGTTATTAGTTTTATAGATTGTGAATTATGGTGGTGATAGTTGTGTGGAAGCGGTTTCGGTGTCGGTTTTCGGCTTTTTTTAGGTTTGTGTTAGGGTTTGAGATGTGTTGGTTGCTTTAGGAGTAATATTTTGCGTGGACGCGAGTTGTAAGCGAAACAAAAACATATAGTTTTAAATAAACATGTTAAGTTTCTATTGTGTAGAGTGTTGAGGGATATAAGTTATTTTGACTAGGTGAATACCTAACTAAACTTGTAATAAATAAACTTGTTGAGTCTCTTTGAAGGTGTATAGGCTCTATGTGAGTTTGTACAACCTGCAGGGTTTGCGTTTTTAGATTCCTATGTGTTTTGCGCGGCGGACTGTAAGTGAAGTGAGTTCTAAGGGATATAAGTTACTGACTAGGTGAATACATAACTAAACTAAACAAAAACATATACTTGTAAGAAATAAACCTTTTTAGTTTCTTTCAAGGCCTAGAGGCGATGTACAATCTGCAGGGTTTGCGTTTGAGTCTATTGGAAGATACTATTATTTGATTTATTCTATTCATTATGTTTGCTTAATGATAAAAGCAACACTTAATGATGGAAAAGCTAAATTTGATGAATGCGTATATGCTGGTCGGTTTAACCTTTTGCTCACCCGTAAATCTGTTTAATATATGTTTGCTTATGTTCCTTCTCAATTAATTTATATACCTAGTCTCACAAGAGAACTTAGTTACAAAGGTTAGCTAGTAGCTCCTGTGGCTGTGTCCCACCGACGTTAATTGATATGAATATTGAAACTTTTTTTTTTTTATAGGTTTCTGTTAATTCTGTTACAAATTTGTTCGGTTGTTTTCTTTTCTGACGGTTTCTCGTTTGGTTTATTTTCAGTTTGAAAGAGCTGTTTGATAATCACAATGAATGCACCAACTATTCCTTTTGACGAAGGATGGAGGTTTATGGAGACTGGGATAACGAAACTGAAGAAGATTCTGGAGGGTGAACCAGAACCGCAGTTCAGCTCTGAGCAGTACATGATGCAATACACGTAATTTTGTTTTCTTTGTCTTTTGATTGGTTTAGAAGTGTTGTTTTGTCGATATGATTGTAACATGTTGTATTTTGTTGACTGTGTGTACAGAACTATCTATAACATGTGTACTCAGAAGCCTCCTAATGACTATTCTCAACAGCTGTATGATAAGTATACGGAAGCATTTGTGGAATATATCAATTCAATGGTAACTTTTGTCCTTTGTTGTTTTTTTGGATGCAAATTGTGTTTGCTTTTTAATGTCAATAATGCAATAACCAGAACATGTGAATTGTGAAGTTCAGATTAATTATGGCTTTAGTAGACAGTGTGCATACACATATAAGTGGACCGCACATGATGTGAATGCTTTTAGAGAGTCATTAATATGCCAAATCTTTATCATACTGGACAATTGTCTTCGATTGGCTTATAATCTTATATAATATCACTTGATTGTTTTATATGTTGTTTTTTTTTAAAGTCATTATGGTATAAGATGGAAATCATCCAGTAACCCGTTAAGCATAATTATTGTGAAGGGAACTGACATCATCTAAAGGCACTGATAGTGTAGTCTAGTGTTTTGTTTGTAAACTGTTATAATTAAGCGTACTATCGATATGGTGGTGTCAAATATTGGGTTTAATATGCAGCGTCTTCAAGCCGTAACTCATGGCTTACATATCTTTGGTAGTGATTCTAATAGCTGCATTTGATGGCGTTTTATAGGTATTGCCATCATTGCGAGAGAAGCATGATGAGTTTATGTTGCGGGAGCTTGTGAAGCGTTGGTCGAATCATAAAGTGATGGTCAGGTGGCTTTCACGGTTTTTCCACTACCTTGATCGTTATTTTATTACTCGTAGGTCTTTACCTGGCCTGCATGAAGTTGGTCTCACTTGTTTTCGCGACTCTGTAAGTATTAGTTTGAGCAAACAGTTCATTACGGGTGTTAGTTTTTTCGTTACTCATGAAACCCTTTTTCATACAGGTTTATGCGGAAACTAAGGGTAGAGCCAAAGATGCAGTGATTGCCCTCGTAAGTTCTATTAATTTGCTTATGCACCATTTTTTTTCTGTTGCGTGAGGTTGAAATTAATAGTGCAGTGCTCTTGATACAGATTAATCAAGAACGTGAAGGAGAGCAGATTGACAGAGCATTATTAAACAATGTTCTTGGTATATATGTCGAAATTGGGATGGGACAAATGGATTGCTATGAAAGAGACTTTGAAGCTTTCATGCTTGCTGATTCTGCTGACTACTATGCTCGAAAAGCATCAAACTGGATTAAGGAAGATTCTTGTCCTGATTACATGCTCAAGGTACAGTTGCTTAAAAGCTTTTGCCGCCATTGCTGCTGCTTTCGTTGTTAATGCTGTTCATCATTGTCACTTGTAGCATTACTACCTTATGTTTAGTTTCATCATGTTTGCTGATTTTATTTGATGGACCACAGGCTGAGGACTGCTTAAAGAAGGAAAATGACAGAGTCGATCACTATTTGCACTCTAGCAGTCGGCCCAAGCTCATAGAGGTTAGTCTTTCTGATATATGTACAGAGTTCACAGAATTTTGAGTTCAGGCCTTCTTTTTTTATTTATTTATTTATTTTTTAGTTGTGGTCTAACCACTTATTACGTTTACGTCGTCATATTTGTGCTTTTTTCTTCACCTTTACAGAAAGTGCAAAATGAATTGTTGGTCAACTATAGCAGTCAACTGCTCGAAAAAGAACATTCTGGGTGTCGCACATTGCTTCGTGATGATAAGGATCCTGTTGCTAATATGTTCAAGCAGGTTTGACTTTTGCTCATAGGAAGTAGTTAACATATAGTCTGATGAAATGCTGACACTTTTAATTATTATGCTTTGTGTGCCAGCATGTTATTGCTGAAGGAATGACTCTAGTCCAACAAGCTGATGATGCTCTGCAAGTAGCAAGGTAATTATGTCTCCCGTCTAGTTCTCTCTATTGATTTTGGTGTATCTTTATCGGCTGTTCTGTAATCAGTTTTGGATCTCTTATGACGCTGATTATGAACATGCTCATATATCCAGATTCAGTTTAGCATGACATTTTATAATTAACATACAACTTAACTATTTCTTGAGTGATATCCATTTGTCACATCACTCATTATGCTCATTAAGAGTAAGAAATAAAGGGTTTAACAAAACATTAAGTGAAATATGCTTGCGGAATAGTTCACAATTTAGTTTACCCGGTTAATCCCCTTTACCCAAAAAAAACAGTTCACAATTGTTGTTTATAGAAATTGTACAAAGCTAAATTTTGTATGCGGGTTAAATCGAACAATTTGTTTAGACCTGAAACCGTTTGTAGCCTTCATCTAATCCACATAAGACTTGTTTTGCCACATTTAATGTTAACTGACCATTTATGTGAACCACATGTAAGAGTAATTGAACATTGATTTATGAGTTAATGTCATTTTTCGTCCCTGTGGTTTGCCGTTTCAATCAATATTAGTCCTTGCCGTTAAATTTCTTCGGATTTGGTCCCCGTGGTTTACAAACCCATACGTGTTTGGTCCCTTGACCGTTAAATATATGCAAAAAGACAAAAACACCCTTAGTTATATATATATATATATGCAAACCACAGGGACCAATCATGATTAAAAAAAAAATTAATAAAAAAATTCTAAAAAAATTTTCTTAAAAAATTTTCAAAAAAAAAATTTAATAAAAATTTTTCTAAAAAATTCGAAAAACATTCTAAAAAAATTTTTTTTGACGAAAAATTTTTATTCCAAAAAAAAAAAATTTGAAAAAAAAAAATTTCTGATAAATTTTTTCTTAAAAAATTCGAAAAAATTTCTAAAAAAAAAAATTTGACAGAAAATTTTTTTTTTCAAAAAAAATAATTTGAAAAAAAATTTTCTAATAAAATTTTTTCTTAAAAAATTCTAAAAAAATTTTCTTAAAAAATTTTCAAATTTTTAATAAAAAAAATTCTAAAAAAAATCTGGAAAAATTACTAAAAATATTACAAGATACCAGGAACCTAAGAAAAATATAAAAATGAAAATTGCTTTTACAAAAAGCTGAGAATAAGCTAAATAGCTTAAATAGAAGATATCACTTCTATTATTTTGGTCTTTTTTGGATTTTTCTTTTTCAAATCTGTTTATATACTATTTATAAGCAACTTTAATAAAGGAAGTTTGGCTGAGTATCAAGAATAAGCAAATGGTGAGCTTATGAACAAGACAGAATAAGCCAATGGCTTATTTAGGATTTGGAATTGCTTGAATAAGCTACACTATTGAGCCACAACCCAAAATTAACCAACAACTAAGAATAATATGAAGAAATAAGCACAAAAGATTCAAATGAGCACTCACAATAAGCCAGGAAGGGAAAATAAGCACTTGGCTTATTGACAGACCAAAATAGGCTAAATTGGCCTACCTGCAGCCCTCTGTGGGGGCCACAAGGGGGGTCAGGAGTCCAAACTTAGGGTTGAACCCTCAAGTTGGACTGGGGCCCTTCACAACAAGCCAATAAGCAGGCCAATCAGCCCACTAATAAGCTCACAATGAGCTTTTGAAATAAGCCAAGTAGACTAGAGGTCTGAGTATGCAGGGCAAAAATGGGCAACTTGCAGGCCTGTGTGGGTTCCACACAATGGACCAAGGATCCAATTTTAAGCCTGAACTTTGAAGATAAGCTATAGGGCTTTCAAATAAGCCAAGAGTCAAGACCTAACTTCCACAAATAAGCCAGATAAGCACTTATGAAAATGAGACAAAACCTGAGGTCTCAGAACTCTTTGGTGAAATGAACAAATTAAAAGCACTGATTACTAGGTCTAAATAAGCTCACAAATACAAAATAAGCCCTGATTCAACAACTTGGCTTATTGGGGTTTCCAAAAAGCCAAAAAGCTAAGGGTGGGTCCCACTAATGAACAATTTATGGACTTATGAAATTGGTGGTCTTATACTGATGACTCAGTATACCTGAGTGAAATAAGCAATCTTTAAAGACAAAATTAGCTATGCTACTCAATACTGAGATCCAATTTTATTCCAAATCTAAAAAGTACTACTGAAGAGCTTTTCAAAAACCTAAAAAGCAAGACCTATCATTTTGATTTGCACCCTGGATGGGGGGTTTGAACTTTGACCAAAAACACAAAGGTGCCCTGGTGCAAAGTGAGACTTGACCCTGCATGCCTTTTCACAAGCTTGAATAAGCACTTAGAAAAAATCCCAAAAATAAGCCAACTATGGATTTTCAAAGATTAAGTGGAGGACTTTAATATCTGAAAAGCTCAAGGTCTGAAGTTACTACAAAATTCTTGAAAATTCTTTGAACTTTTGGTTTTCTGCAAGCACTAACAAAATTGACTTTTTGATTTTTGCTTTTAGTTGACTAAAGTGAACTTTGATCTTGATTTTTGCTTAAAAAATTTTCAAATTTTTAATAAAAAAAATTCTAAAAAAAAATTTAATAAAAAATTTTCTTAAAAAATTCGAAAAACATTCTAAAAAAATTTTTATTAAAATTTTTATTATTTTTTTTTTTAGAATTTTTAATAAAAATTTTAATAAAAAAATTTTTTATTAAAAAAATTAATTAAATTCTTTTTTAGAATTTTTTTCGAATTTTTCATGAATTTTGTAATATTTTTCGAATTTTTCAATAATTTTTTCGAATTTTTTTAATTAAAAATTTAATTAAAATTTTTTTTTGAATTTTTTTTAAAAAAAAATTATTAAAAATTTTTTTTAGAATTTTTTTTCGTCAAATGACAAAAATACATTTTTTCGAATTTTTTTTCGTCAAATGACAAAAATACCCTTCAGAGGGACCAAACCCGTATGGGTTTGTAAACTACGGGGACCAAATCTGAAGAAATTTAACGGCAGGGACTAATATTGATTGAAACGGCAAACCACAGGGACGAAAAATGACATTAACTCTTGATTTATTGTATATCACTGTTTTATCCTTTTACTTTACTAAATACATGTGAATTTGTTTCGGTGCAAAATTCACACCATTTGGCCTGTTGGAGTTGAGAGTAACCTTCTGATGCTCATTGGGTTTTCAGGTGAAATGTGTCGAAGTGTTTAAGCCGAAATCATATTAGCTCATAAGCCCACATGTAAGTCTAAACAGACATCCCTTTAACAGTTGCAGTAGCTTATTAGTTTTCGAATTATTTAGGATTGATATTAAACCGACTATTTAGTAAAGGGATATAATTTGTATATAATTAAGGTCACTTAAGCTATTTAGTAAAGGGATATAATTTGTATAGTAAAGGGATACATGACCACAATGGCAAAATCTAACTAAATTTGTTGATCGTTGTTTTTTGCTTTGGATGATTGCTTTTTCAGATATTTGTAGTTCATTTTGTCATCCAACATGCATTTGGCCGGATATGGTAACTTCAATGGTTTGGTGGCCCTAATGAAAAGTTTGAATAGTTGTGTTGCTTTCTTATTTGGCTTCTTTTATTATACGAAATGTATCACTAGCTTTAGTGTCCTGGCTATAAATCACTAGCTGATTTTATTATTTTTTGTCCGCAAAAATGTAATTTTACCTACAATTACATACTACTAGCTCTAATGTAATTGGTCACTGATTGTTCAGTTAAAATGTAAATATACCTACCTAGCATCACTTCTAATTAGATTCTAATTATTTGTATAGCAATAAGTAGACGTGGTAAAAATTTCAACTTATGTACTATGAATTGGTGGAATGGGATATAGTTTATCTCAAACCAGTCAAATGGGTATATTTTGGAAGGTCTGAATTTGATCAAACGGGTTGAAGATTGCACACGGCATTTTGATGAATAAAATTTCATAGATAGTTTATTTAAAAAGGTGAGATTGTTGAACTATAAAATGCATCCCGACCTGCCAATTTTTACCACCTTACCAATAATCAAATTAGAAAATGCATGTCCGAACTCCTGTAGTGATTTGTTTTTTTTACATTGTTCGCGATCTGTTGTTCTAATCACTGATAATTATCCTTTTTAATGGAACTTTCCAGATGATGAATAAACCTCCTCAAATGCCTCCCCAAATGATAGGTAGGCCTCCTCCGCAAGATGATTTTCCCTCAAAGAGACCAAACCGCATCTCGGTGGAAGCAAAGTTACCGGCGATAAGCTCACAATCACATACGACCTCGTGGAACAAATGCAGTACTTATATGTTCGTGTAGTCAAGCAAAAGAGTTACCTGCAAAGGACATGACAGGTAGTTGTGACCCGTATGTTGAGGTTCGAATGGGAAACTATAAGGGCACAACCCGTCATTTTGAGAAAAACACGCACCCTGAATGGAACCAAGTTTTCTCTTTCTCAAAAGACCGAATTCAAGCCACTATGCTTAAAGTCATAGTAAAAGATATAGGTGAAGTTATATTTGATCTTAATGAGGTACCTAAACTGGTCCCGCCTGATAGTCCTTCTCCACAGTGGTATAGGTTAGCAGATCGAAAAGGGGATAAACTTAAAGGTGAGCTCATGCTAGCGATTTGGTGGGGTACACAAGCTGATGAAGCGTTTCCTGAAGCATGGCATTCTGATGCTGCAGCCGTTAGTGTAGACGGGCTTGCTAGTATCAAGTCAAAAGTGTATTTGTCAACGAAACTTTGGTATCTTAGAGTTAACGTGATCGAAGCACAAGACTTGATACCAAATGATAAAACACGGTTTCCAGAAGTTTATGTTAAAGCCATGTTAGGGAATCAGGTTCTGAGGACTCGGGTTTACATGAGCAAGACAATTAACCCGTTATGGAATGAGGGTCTGATGTTTGTAGTATCAGAACCATTTGAAGAACGGTTGATTTTAAGTGTAGAGGATCGTGTGGCACCCAATAAAGACGAGGTTCTTGGAAGGTGTGCAATCCCGTTGCAATATGTTGACAGGAGGCTTGATCATAAAGCAATTAACACACGATGGTTTAATCTTGAAAAACATGTTATGATTGACGGTGAAAAAAAGAAAGAAGTTAAGTTTGCCAGCAGGATTCATATGCGGGTTTGTTTAGAAGGCGGGTATCACGTTCTTGATGAGTCGACTCATTATAGTAGTGATCTTAGACCAACTGCTAAACAGCTGTGGAAAAATAGTATTGGGGTTCTCGAGGTAGGATTATTGAGTGCTAACGGTTTGTCACCAATGAAAACCAAAGATGGCAGGGCCACAACTGATGCTTATTGTGTTGCGAAATATGGTACCAAATGGGTTAGAACTCGAACGATAATTGACAGTTTTACACCCAAATGGAATGAGCAATACACATGGGAAGTTTTCGACCCATGTACTGTTATAACTCTCGGGGTGTTCGATAATTTTCATTTACAAGGTCTGGATAAGCCCGGTGGGGCCCGAGATTCGAGAATCGGCAAAGTGCGAATTCGGCTGTCTACCCTCGAAACTGACCGAGTTTACACCCATTCGTATCCACTACTAGTTTTGCATCCAACTGGGGTTAAGAAAATGGGTGAGATTCATTTAGCTGTTCGGTTTACATGCTCGTCTCTAATGAACATGATGCATATGTACTCGCAACCGTTGTTACCCAAAATGCATTATATACACCCATTAACCGTAAGCCAGCTTGATAGCTTGAGGCACCAAGCGACTCAGATTGTGTCTACTAGGTTAAGCCGGGCTGAACCGCCTTTAAGGAAGGAGATTGTGGAGTATATGCTTGATGTTGGGTCCGACATGTGGAGTATGAGAAGAAGTAAAACTAATTTCTTGAGAATCATGAGTGTTTTAGGTAGTTTGATTGCTATAGGGAAATGGTTCGATCAGATTTGCACTTGGAAAAACCCGATAACCACTGTTCTTATTCACGTCCTTTTCGTGATTTTGGTCTTATACCCGGAGCTTATCTTACCGACAATTTTTCTTTACCTTTTCTTAATCGGGATTTGGTATTACAGATGGAAGCCGAGAAACCCACCCCACATGGACACACGTCTTTCGTGTGCAGATAACGCTCACCCTGATGAGTTAGATGAAGAATTCGATACGTTCCCGACTTCCCGTAATCCTGATATCATCCGTATGCGATATGATCGTCTTAGAAGTATTGCTGGTAGGATGCAGACGGTTGTTGGTGATCTGGCAACTCAAGGAGAGCGGTTTCAGTCTTTAATTAGCTGGAGAGACCCGAGAGCTACTGCACTCTTTGTGATTTTCTGTTTGCTCGCTGCAATTGTTCTTTACGTAACGCCTTTTCAGGTTCTCGCTCTTTTTACAGGGTTTTACTGGCTAAGACACCCGAGGTTCCGTCATAAGCTACCTTCAACGCCAGTCAACTTCTTTAGACGGTTACCTGCGAGAACCGACTGCATGCTGTAAGCAAAAAGATGCAACTTTTTCCCAAGTTTTACCAAGATTGTCAGCCGAGGTGTAAAAACCGTCTTTCTTCTGTATGTTTACCATTCCTGTTTGAGTTGTATCTTGTGGATTTTATGGCTCGTTACTACACTTTCAATTTAGTTCAAATGACTTGTAGTTGTGTAGGTTCAGTTTTATTCGAATCTCTCCACAGTTAAATCTTTCCAGATTTCTGTTTATGTCATTTTGTTTGTTAGCATAATTTGTGTCTCTGTGTTACTATTTTAGTAACACAATTTTGGCCTAATTATATAATATACTAAAGTGTAAGAGGTTACTGTAGCAAGCACTGTGCTTGCTACAGTTTTTTTTTTTTTTTTTTTTTTTTTTTTTTTAGTATTAACGGTCGTTAGTTATTTAACGGCTGTTAACTAACGACCGTTATCTTTAACATTTAAAAAAAATTTTGTACGCACTTTGTCTTTTATCTCAGTGGTTCATTGCAAATTTAGTCCTCAAATAATTTACATAAATGGTCCTTCATGTTATACATCAATTGCAAAATCAGTCCTAGGTAACTAACTTCATGTTAAGTAGCTAACGGCAACAAAAGAATTCCGCAGCAACGCGCGTGTAACAAACTCGTTTGCTGCTATGTGTAGTATTTTGTTATGGACTTATGGTTACTAGTTCATATTTATCTATAGGAATCATCATATAGTGAAATGTAAACTCGTGAGATTGGGCCCAGCCCATTAGGATCTTAACTACCATCATGTATGAATCCTTCCTTAGGGCATTTTCATTTTCAGGTTTAAAACCTACTAAAAGCTTTAAGTTTTATTTTAGCTATAGCGATCTTGTGTTTTATATCTATATGGCATGAATAGATCCATATTTTCAAATCTTTTCATAATTTAATACATGTGCTATTACGAATCATTTTATACATCATACATGTAAAAGCTTTATACATAATGAAAATTGGTTTATAACTTAAAAAGGTTTATAAGATGATAATTAAGCAAGTTGTAAACCAATAAAGAGGTCCACAAGTGTGGATGCTCTAAGAGTCTAAGACGATTGTTCTACAAGATATTTAACGCTTAAACTATATAATGAATCATGATAATGGTGACCAGACAAAGTTAACAGTGACATGAGATTTAATCTTTATTGTTTAGAAAGTATTTACTAAATTAAAATTAATTAGGTAGACCTTATTTTGAAACAAACTAAAAGAGAAATGGATACCTATTACCAAGCGTAATGGATGAGGTGAAAGGGAGGTGAAGTGAAGGTAAAGTAGAGGTCGGTGAACGTGAACCCATGACGGGCCGAACATGTTGGCGCGCCAAGAGTGAAAAAATAAGGTGTTCGGTGAAGCACTTCGTTTAATTAAAACCAAGAATAAAGTGAGGTAACGGCTTAAAATGGACTGTTGGACCAATGACGGCTTAAACACGAAAAAGTGTTGAAGCTGAAACAAAAAATGTGAGATAAGTATAATTTAAATTATTACTTTATGTTTTAATTTCCTAATAAATTTTAGTTTAACTTTTTAATTATTAATGTGATTTTTGTTTAAATTTAATGAAGGTTTAATTTTAGTATTTATTAAATTTGTTATAAAAAATAAGTTTGTTTGTTGGTTATGTGATAACCATTACGACTGAAAGGTGAAAGTAACATGATGTATTAAAAAACTGATGTGATGGCTAAACTATAGATGAAAATGATGTGACTATTTATGTTGCAAAAGAAATAAATGAGTAACACTTTTAAACAAATTTCCGATGCACCCAAATTAGTAAAGGTGCGACTAGGTTTGTTGGAATGGAAAACAATTTTCTGCCCCAATTTCTATACATCTATTTTTGGTTGGTTGGCATGGAAAACTGTTGCAACTTGCAACATTACCCAAAAAATAAATGTATCAACTTATATGCATTTATTCCAACTACATTACTTTTTCTGTAAATCCTCTTGATCCAAAACACTACTCTAAGAGCACTTACATCAGTAACACGAGTTAAGTTTTAACACGGTGTTACGTCAGTGTCATATCAGCTTTAACACATTAACACGAGTTAAGTTTTAACACGGTGTTACGTCAGTGTCATATCAGCTTTAACACATTTACCTTAACTCACAAAAAAACACTCTCATTCATAACTCAACCTTAACTCAACATTTTGGGCCCTACTTTTATCATTTTTTTCAATTATTTAAACAAAATACAAATTAAAACAAATTACATTTTTATTCAAACAAATAACTAAAAATAAAAATTTTATTTACCAAAAAAAAAAAAAAAAAAAAAAAAAAAAAGCAACAATATACCCCATCTTCAACCTCTCAACACACACACACCTGCACACACACTTAAATCACACACACCACAAAAACCAATTAAAAAAAAAAAAAAAAAAAAAAAAGATTCAACCCTTCACGCTGCGTGAGGGGCTTCACACGGCCCGTTAACGCGAGATTCACGCAAAATCGAGCAATGGTTAACTTAGCTTTAACGTGCGTTAAATGAGGCTTAACGCCGGATTGGCGTTACCATTGCAAGTGCTCTAAACCGACCCTAGTAATATTTCAAAACAATAAATTAGACATTTGATCAACACTAAATAAAAAGTGTTCAGAGCTTAGACAATGCTTTAATTATATTCATTTTTACGCTATTTCTTCTCAACACAAAACTTTTTTTTTTTTTTTTTTTTTTTTTTTTTTTAATATTTAAATTTAGATTGAAAGAAATGAATTGCAGATTTAAAACTTATGCTTAATTTTGGGTCTAAATTATTGTGGCTATAATTAAATTGTCGCAACTAGGGGTGAAAACAAGTCGAGCTGAAGCGATCCCGAGCCTCCTAGAGCTCGAGCTCGGCTCGTTTATATATATAAAGCTTAAGCTCAGGCTCGAGCTCGATTTGAGCCTCATATATTGAGCTCGAGCTCGGCTCGTGAAATTTTTCACAAGCTCGAGATCGGCTCGGGCTTGACTAACTTATATAACATGTTAAAGGAAATAAAGCTCAAAGGCTCGTTAATCATACTAAGCTCGTGCTCGTTTATTTTTTTAAGCTCATTTATAAATAGTTATATATATATATATATATATATTTTCTATACATATAACTATATATATATATATATATATATATATATATATATATATATATATATAGGGGCGCGTTATATGCAGTACCAATATTAGATGCAGTACTTTACAGTACCATATGGACCAATTAGAAATTTTTAAATATTAAAAGTTTTTCTTAATTCAAAAGGGCATAATGGTAAAACACATTTTTTTACTTTCTTTTTTTATTATTTTTGAAAATAAAAACGTTTTTTAAATCACCATAAATTTCGGAATTGAAAAAAATGTTATTTTTAGTTTTATATATTTTAGCATACAGGTTTCAAAAAAATCACTGTGCATATGTGTTTCTATAGCGAACAACTGTTAAGATTCCAATGTATTTTGCTTAAAAGGATAATTGCACATATGTTTTTTAGCATACAATTATTTGAAATTCAAAATTTAAACTAAGAACATAAACATTATAATAAATTTAGCATCATATGAAAGGTCATTTAAATACAATTGTTAAAAGAATAAAGAAATATAATTTATTGATCATACACTTGTGCACTAATAATATTTAAAACCTAAATTTGGCGTTCCAAAGAGGTCCTGTGTTTCTAGTTAGATAGAAATTCGTTTATGCACTCGCATCTCTTCCGTAAATTATCCTCTTGTATGCATTTGTGCATTCGTCTCAACTCGTTCAACATGATCACTATCATCTCATAAGTCTTGAATGTCATATCATTTTCATAAATCCTGCTAATACAAACATGTTCAAATATAATTGACTGCAAAAAGTGAGTAAATCTAGCCGAACACATATGCACAATCGTAAAACACATATGCACCATTCTAGAAACAACTAGAAAACACATATTCATAACAAAAACATATATGCATACATCTTTCCTTGATTTTATTTCAACATCAAAACACATATGCACACAATTGATTTTATACCGACCATAAAACATATATGCACCCTTTAAGTGCATCTTTTTATAGTAAAAAAAGGACATAGGCAATTCTATCCAAATACAAATGTCTAAAAGAATAAATATTATAAAAAATCTTAAATTGTTTTTAAAACATATGTTATAGGATGGATGTTTTTCACCCACTGATTCATCCAATCGAATTACACAATGACCGCAGCTATCTTCATGATAATTTATTCTATTTGGTCTCTCATGCCAACTTTGAAAATCATATAGATTACATAATAAAAAAGATTATAAATTTAGATCGGAGCCCATATTTTGTTTTTTAGTTCGAAAATCTTATCATATAGAAAATCATATGTTATCAGATTCAAACCGGATTTTCGAAAGAAATAACTTTTTTTTTACACAATCATGGCCAAAATTCGAATTAAAAAAAAAAAAAAAAAAAAAAAAAAAAAAAAGACTTACAAGATTACTAAATCGCTAATCAAAATTGTGAAGCCGAACCCCAAAAAAAAAGTCGAATTAAAAATAGTTACTAACCTTGTAGATCTCGGAATGAGATGACATCGATCCAAAGAGATTGGTGATGTTTATTTTTTCCTCATAATCGCTGATGCTTGCTCGATCCAAAAAATAATGGTGATGTTTTGATCTAGGGAGAGTGGATTTTGGGAGGCGGTTATTTGTTTTTGTGAAGAGAGATGGTGGGTTAATCTGGCACTATTTTAGGGTTAAATAGGAAATATCATGATTACCCTTTTAGCCTTTTTAGATTTTTAAATAATGGCTTGATCTTTCAATTTATTACATTAAAGGCACAAGTGATCTCATCCATTGATCAAATGATCTAACAGTTTATATTGGTCTAAAATGGTACTGTAAAGTACTGTATCTAATATTGGTACTGCATATAACACAACACTATATATATATATATATATATATATATATATATATATATATATATATATATAGGATCAAATAAGAAGAAAACTTAAAATAAGAATGATAAGAAGAAACCACAACCACTCATTTCAGATGCATCTACAAAAATGGATGCATCTCCCCTTAAAATTCTCCCTCCTATTTGAAATGTGTAGCTAGAAATCCTTCTTATTCTTCCTATTTTAGTTTTTCTTCTTACCGGATCCCTACCCTATATATATATATATATATATATATATATATATATATATATATATACGTATATTTTTTAGGGCTCATTTAGGCTCGCGAGCCCAATCGATTTTTATATATTAAGCTCGGGCTCGAGCTTGATTATTAAATGAGCTCAAACTTAGGCTCTAACTCGGGCTCGAGCTCGTTTAGGCTCGGCTTGTTCGAGTTCTTTACATATCTGATTCCGAGCTTTTCACGAGCGACTCGACTCGTTTTCGACCCTAGTTGCTTGCAACAACATGATTTACTTCTTCACAACTTAGTAAGTTAACAACACATAAGTTTCTCACAAAATTAAGCATGAGTTATATTTTTTTTCAAATAACGTGTCTATTTTATTAATAGCAATTCTTGGCGCCTTGACAATTCTGAAAATCAAATGTCGAGTCTTGCAAGTTGCAACAATATGAATTTGTAAACAACATATATAAACCATGTATATTCATTTTTTTCTAGCAATGATCACAACAAATAAAAGGAAAACACAAAATAAAAAGGTCATTGATTAAATTCGGAAATTACCTGGAACTCTCCTCCTTACTTTACTTTTTATTCTCATTTCAACGTTCCATCTTTAGTTGGGCAAAGAAAAAAAGACGAGCTATTTATCTTCCTATATATAGCAAATTCCTTACTTAGTCTTCTAAAATTACTAGACACACTTGTATTTCACGCACAAAATGTTGTATTTAGCATAAAAGCAACACATGTTATTTCTTTCATTTTGGGTAACCAATAATACATATCATTTGAGCTCACTACCTGACAGACTCAAACCGGGTAAATCTCTTCTGTTTTTTAAAAGGTTGGTGTGGCCGCATAATAAAAATTGTTGGTACAATTTAAAAATAAACTCAGATTGATTATAGACGTTATGACAATGCATCGTTTTCACTTCTTTTATCCACGTCTTTCAAGAATAACCAGTAATTTTTGGTGACCTTTATCAACCGGTTTGACGTTCAACATATAAAATAATGTAATTATTGACATAATGTAAATCAAAATTCATTTATATATTTGGATTGTGAAATATTTGATGTGGAATAAGACATGCAAAATGCGAGTGAGCAACGAAAGATGCTAACTTTCCTTTTTTGGTTTGAGACTATCATTTATGGAATTATGGCTAATGTATTGGTCTACCTAAGCTATGATATTATTTAAAAGATTTCATACTTGGTAAATCAAATTTTCACATGATTGGGAGCGAATAGATTATAAATGCTAAATTTATTTTATAAGAACAGAAAAAGATGTGTTATACGAAATTTAAAACATGACGTTTTTCAAAAAAATCGAGAATTTTAAGATAATTTATACTTTATAGAAATTTTTTTTTGTGGTTTATAGTCTTCGGTCCATCCCTTCTAGGGGTGATCATCGGTCGGAAACCGGACCGGACCGGCCAAGACCGGACCGGACCGAAGACCGAGAACCGGAAAACCATAGACCGAGACCGGACCGAATATGGTCGGTCCGGTCTCGGTCCGGTCTCGGTCCGGTCGGTCTTCGGTCGGTCCGGTCCAATTAGGCAAGTTTTTTCGGGTTTTTGGTCGGTCCGGACCGGACCGGACCGGACCGACCGGACCGAGACCGAATTTGGCAAAAAGCTTAGACCGAGGACCGGACCGAATGTGGTCGGTCCGGTCCGGTCGGTCTCGGTCCGGTCGGTTTTGTCGGTCGGTCCGGTCCGGCCGGTCCGTTTGCTCAGCCCTAATCCCTTCACATAATGATTGATATTTTCTTGTAAAAAACTTATCATCATTGCTTTTACAACGTTTTTTTTTTTTTTTTTTTTTTTTTTTTTTGAACGGCGGAGATACCAACTGCGGGCCTCTCCTTAGGGGATAACCCCACTCCTATTCTCGATTCGTCTGATATCATTAGAGCTTGTGGTTCCCAAGTGAGGACTTCCCAGTCGGTCACCCAAACCGGTACTACTCTCACTTGGGCTCGCTTAACTACTTAAGCCTTTACCACTAGACCACAAGCCCTATGATATCATTAGAGCTTTTACAACGTTTGTGTAGATGTACAGACAAGTAAATCGATCGTAAACTTGGAGGTTCTCTAATCAAGATAAAAGTGTTACATGCTAGGATATTACGTAGTATTGTTCGGCATAGTGGTATGTTCTGCTGGAGGATGAGTTTACTTTGGTGCTCCGATTTTGAGGATCCAACAGTATACTGTTAAAGTGCTAAGATAGGAGTCAAATGTTAGTCATGCCACGGGCTCCTCTCGTGACCAAGATTTTACGTAAGAGCGAATAAATCGAAGTTGGAGATTGAATATTGTATACTAGTGTAATACGGATCAGTAAATAATAGTAGTAACGAGCGGAGGCACCCGCACGTTGCTGCGGGAATATTGTTTTTAATTTAAACTCGGAATAAAACGATCGTAAAAAAAATTATTTTTATTATTAAGGACTAAATTTGCAAAAGATCGGTAACGAGGGACTAACTCTGCCATTTACAGCTAACCTAAGAGACTATTTTTGTAAATTTTACTGTTCCTGATGCTTATTAAATGAAGTAGGTCACATATAAACTTCAATAAACTTTTACTCCAATGCAAACAAGTTCTAGTAGTTTTGTGTGATGGTAAAAGATTATAAATGTGTACATTAAACTGCATGCAATGCAATGATCATAACTCATTCCCATTTTAATGTCACGCCATCATTAATTAGTACATCACCGCTTCCTCATCTTATAGACACAATGGTCACCACTCCGTTCATCATTCAAACATATTTTATAAAATACTGCACACACACTTACAAATTATATAAATAATAAAAACTTGAACAAGTACCGAATGATGACCACCATCACCACTCGCTCTTCTTTTTCTCGCATACTCACGTGTGTGAATGACTGAATAGTGAGCACTTGTCTGAATGGTGTGAATGGTGAGTGGAGGGTGACCCCTATCCATTGCACCCAAAGTTATAAATAGCGCGAGACGTGGCATGACGGCATGACCAAGCCTCACGCCTTAGTGGTCAAAGCGAAGATTTTGCGTTTATAAGGCGTAGCATAAGACAACACAAAATATGAAAATATTAATATATTTATACTATATTTCATATATATCGAGTTTACAAAAAGATGTGATATACGACGGCATAACGCGTAGCGTGACGATATTACCAAGCCCACGCTTTTACGAGGTCTTTGCTCGCCTTTTAGAACCATGATTGCACCTAGAGATAATCATAAATATCTATTTGTTCTGTAATAAGTGACTAAATTTCTATTGTGAGTTGTTTTATAATAAATGTCAACCTTTTATCTTAATCAATTAAAGATATTTTAGTGGGAGAAGATGGTAATTTTATTGGTCAATAGCATGGTTAATTGGATTTTTTTTTTTTTTTTTTTTTTTAGGTGAACACTTAGGCTATGTTTGGCATAAAGCTTTTTGGAGCTTTTTTTGTCAATGAGTGGTGAACAATGAGCTTTTTGATTTTTAGTGCTCGTTTGGCATGAGATATGTGAAATTTGATATTTTTTAGGAAAACTCATTTTCCCAATACTTCTTTATGAAGCTGTGAGCTTTTTTGACTACTGCTCACAGCTACTTTTGTCAAACATAGCTTTAATGTGAGATTGAGAAAATAGTTTGAAAATTATTTGATGGGAAAAGAAACCCAAAATGTGTTAAACTCTTTTTATCTTAAAATAAATGTTCACTTTGTAAATAAACAAAATTTTAGAATACGTCACTAACTACACTTTCGAACAATCAAATATCATGATTGCGCATTAAATATTTTTATTTATTTAAAATAAAAAGCGAACATTATTTTTGAGCTATTTTGAAATGAAAAAAATTAATATTTATTTTAAGACGAAATATAAGGTAACTAAAGATATATACATACCAATGGGCTTGTGGTCCACTGGGCATGTCTTATTCAGTTAAGCGTGCCTAGTGGACAGTAGTACCGGTTTGGGTGACCAAACCGGGAAGTCCTCCCTTGTGGACCACTGCCCTGTCGGTACGATTTCAAAGTCCTTCAATGAAGGTTTCAACCCACAAGGGTTCGAATCTGGAGAAGGCAGGGTTTACTTCAATTTAAGTGTCGTGCCTTCGGGCGGCTTAAGTTGAAGGTTTTCCCCCATCGGGTTTCAAATTGGACTTGGATTTCCCCAATGAAAGTCAATTTTCAAAAAAAAAAATATATATATATATACACATTAGTTTTATTGCATTTTCCCGTTAGATGATAGTCTTGGAGAACAAGCCTACCAGGAAAGATAAACTTACGATAAAATATGTAAGCTGTCTTGACTCTTGACAATTCATGTAGATTTAAAAGGAATATTTTAGTTCATGTTTATGGAAAGACGTACATGACCAGTAAAATGTATGAGAATATTTTTAGGATCCAAATAAACAAAATGCCACGTTGGCATGAGTCAAGTGCACGCGCCACTCTGAGCATCGACAGCTGTTAATAAGGCGCACTGCGCCACTACTACTGCAACCATAGGACTAGTGAGACAACCACTAACCTTGTCCAGTCTGCTTTTTTTACTTGCGCGTGGATATCACTCTCTATTTCATTGGTCACATGACACCAATTTTTGAAGTTTTGCAATTTCAATTTTGAATTATCTTTTATTCTTTACTTTCATTGAAAGATCACAAATATGTAAACTGCAAAGCTAGTTTTGTAGCATTTCATAATTCTCAAATAACCACGGGTAGGTTGTTAGTCGGTTGAACCGGTTGGATTCGGGTCAAGGAACAAAAATACATCTGGACCTGACCTTGTTTAAAACACGGGTTACTTGAATTCGGATCAATTCAGGTCGGGTCAACTCAGATTCGAGTCTAGGTCATTTAAGAATTATACAATTTTGATGTTTACACTTGAAAGTACATAAAAATTAGAAGAAAAAAATCAAACTCGGGTCACTTGGGTTGACCTGAACCCGAGTAAGATGCATATATTAGACCTGAATCAGACCATATTTAGAATTCAGGTTGACCCGCATTGACCCGAATATAATTTTGAACCCAATTGACCCGACATGTATAGTTTAACTCGGGTTTGGGTCGTGTCAGCCTTTTTGACACCCCTAACCACGGGTATATTTGGCGAAATGTATTGAAGCTGAGCTTGAGGTAAGCTAGAACTGAAGCTTGTGTTATAAGTTGAAAATTAGAGCTTATATTTTTATAAAATTGTTTGACGAATTATTTTGAGCTGAAGTTTATTAATGTATCATCGCATAAAACTACATCAAATAAATTTTAAATGTATTTAAGTAATTTGATTAGCAATAAGCCCCAATAAACCCGTTTGAATTGGCTTGAGTTTATAGAGGGTTATTTCTAATTAAAGTTTTTATAAAAATATGTGACATAAGTTAGCTTATTTTAAAAGGTCACACACTCACACTCACACCCCTTGTGAGTGTGTTGAGGGAGTATATTTTGAGATATGTTTTTTAGAAAAATGATTGTTGTGCTTAATAATCATGCCTACAAGTGTACTTAATGATTTGATTGATTGGTTTAAAAAAATGATTGTTGGTAATTTAGAGAGAGAAAGTACATAATACAATTGTACAAGTGATTTATGCATTAGACATGCATTTAGGCTTGTGTTGTAAGTCTAAATAGCACTACTCAAGTTTTTATAAACTGACTTACTTCCTATTTTTATGTACAGTAGTATTTAGTTAGATGATGACTATAACGATTAAAAGTTGAAAGTAAAATTATGTGTTGAAAAGTTGATATGGTAGCTGTGATAAAGATAAAGAGAAGCCACTATCGCAACCAGCCTAATAGAACACTTTATTTTGATTTATAACGAGAGTTATACACGAATATTCATATTTTATAATTACACTTAAATGACTTTGATGTGAAAAGTTGTTATCATTGCAATCCCTCTAAAGCTTTTATGATTTACAACTTACACATGACCCGCAACTTGCATTGATTTAATGACCACCAAAATTGTGATATATGAGTAATTGTGAATTTCCAAATTTGGTTGTTTGAAATGGAAAGATGGCCTTATGTTCTGATTGCGTTAAAATGGATAGCATCATGTATTATTGAAGACGAGAATGGCAATTTAAGTTGATGCACGAAAAAAAGTAAACAAACACGAACAAGCATTCGGCAGAGCATGAACAAGTGTCTTTATTCTTACACAATTTAGAGGGTGCTTGGTAAGGGGTTAAGGGGTGGAGAATGGGTAATGAATTCAAAAGGGCCCACATCACTCAAATTAGGTGCTTGGTTAGGGGTGTGCAAAGTTATTCATTACCCCGTAGTGGGTAATCAACATTATAGAGTAAATTGAGGGGTAAGGTATTGATTACCCACCTCACTCAATCATTTGCATTCCTTTTTTCTTTCCCTTTATCTTTACATTTTCCCACTTTAAACCAAGCGGATAAATAATTTTCAAGATAAGAAAATGATAAAACTATATGGTGTTGTTTAAAATATTTTTATTACTCCAAGAAACTCACATAAGTACGCCATTTCGTGTACATCTATCACAATTTACGCTCGCATAAATACGTCATTTCGCATAAGCACGTCATTTCAAATCATCATATCTATGTTCGCATAAGCACGCCATTTCGTATCACTTTTGTTTTATATTTGCTTCAAAAATTTTGAACGTCACTTAAAAATAAAGAGTAATGATACAAAAACCTAATATACATGTTAAATTCAAGTCATTAACAGTATAATACATCACTCATATATTTTCTCTCTTTTAATCCTATTTTTTATTTTTATTTTTTCACTTATGATCATCTTGTTATTAGTCATGTTTTAGTCATACATTTAGGGCTGAGCAAACGGACCATTCTGACCAGACCGAGTCTCGAGTTTTTTCTTATTTCGGTCTCGGTCTCGGTCTCGGTCCGGTCTAAAAACCAGCCATTTTGCTTTCTTTGACTGGACAGACCGAATGACCAGACCGGACCAAGACCGACCAGACCGGACCGAACACATTCGATCTCGGTCTCGGTCTTGGTCTTGGTTTTTGGGCAATTTCGGGCTCGGTCTTGGTTTTTACGCAATTTCTGTCTCGGTGTTGGTCGGTTAGGTCTGGTCCAGTCCGGTCTTCGAACGATTATCAATCTTACATACATTTTAGACATGACAATCATTTTTCGAAAATAAAATAAAAATAGACCCAATAATTGCAATTTAAATTATTTGATAAACTACTAAAATAAATTCTTTTATACTATTAGTGTTTTTTTTTATATTAAATTTATAATAAAAATTTATATGTATTTGTAAAATATAAAATAGGAAAACGTCGGTTCATCAACCTTTTTCTGACGACTTGTTATAACACTTCCTTCATCAATCCCCTCCTAATGAAATTTGAGAACCGAATTAATGAAAAGCTTAATGCTCAAAAGTTGGACCACATGAATTTACATATCATCTCAAAGTATGTGCTTAATCCTGATGATGGTTAAGTTGAAGTATAAACTTCTTAATAACTCATTTGTAAAAGTGCAATAGCAAGTGCATGAAGGGAAAAGACTACCTATGAGAACGTGAAGTTTTGCTGCTTCAAAAGAGTTTTGAACTTTTTTGCTCTGGTTATATTCATTAATGAATATGAACACATTGCTTGTATAGTTTTGAGCAACTCTTAAGCGTTTGAAAATTTTTGTATATGTTATATGCAGTTATTTAAATGGGTTGAAGGGTTCAATTTTTAGAACACCTTGATTCTTGAATATTTGAAATTTGAAATATACTAAGATAAAATTCAATCTTTAAGATATTTCATTTATGCGTACGTTTTGTTTTATTGTTTAATCTCATGTTAAGGAATTGTACTAAATTGGGAGAATTGTTGAAAGCTAGTGCAATTGAGGGGTTCATGTTATACTTGAAAGATGGTTTAGATGTACGAAATGTTCACCCGTTAAGTCATTGAACATCTCTGGCTCAATTAGTAGTGTTGTGGAAATCATGTAGTTGATGAATTTAGTGAGTTGTACTCTTCAGTGAGTAGACTCTGAACGAACTCATCAGGGAGTTGTATCATCATAAGGTTCGGGCCTTCAATGAGTATACTCAGCGAGCAAGCTCATTCAGTAAGCAAGCTCATCAACGGGCAAACACTTCACCTGGTATGCTGATGAGTTTGAAAACTTGCTGGAACTGATTTTTTTACTAACTTGTAATGGTTTTGAAAGGAACATTACGAGAAGATTAATTGATCGATTAATTCTCATAATTCAATTGAATGAGTTTCTTTTCTATATATGTGAAACAAATTTGCATGAGAAATATACACTGAAACCTACACACTTATGATGCGTTCTCGAGTTTTCCTAAATGGGGATAAAAATGATGTGTAAAGAAGATAAAAGAAAAGAAAATGAAAGGAAAAAAAGTTGATTTTATGTTTCATGTTCTAGAGTTGAAATGAAATTAAAGAAAAAGAAATAAGGCTGTGTTATCGAATTGGGAAGAAAAGAAAGAAAAAAGAGGAGTAAATTGCAAAAATCGTCCCTAAAGTTTGACCAATTTGCATGTTTCGTCCCACATATTTCGAAACTGCAAGGATCGTCCTTAAAGTTAACCTTTGGGGCATATATCGTCCTTTTTGGGGCATATATCGTCCCAAATTGGTCAAACTTTAGGGACGATACATGCACACGGGCCAAAATTTAGGGACGATCCTTGCAGTTTTGAAATATGTGGGACGAAACATGCAAATTGGTCAAACTTTAGGGACGATTTTTGCAATTTACTCAAAAAAGAGACATAATTACATTTATGCACTTTTAAATATGTTCATTTTATCATAAGAGTCGAATATGAGTAAATATTAAAAGTTATATCGATTATTATACACTAAAAAGTGCGGGTGTAGAATTGTTTCCATCCAAATCCACCTATATTTGGGCGAAAAATTCATATAGGAAAATGATAAGAATTTTTCTTTCATTTTCTTTGTGTTTCCTTTCCATTCTGTCTTAGGAAAATTCAAAAACACAATAAAATTTCAATTTCTTATCATTTACTTTCCTTTCCTTCTAAAAATGAACTCGAGAACGGAGCGTTAGAAGTGAAAAGTTATTGTATTTGCGCCTAAATCAAGAACATAACACTCTAAATTATCCTAAAGAGATGTTCATGTAACCCGAGCAACTAAAATCGAATAGGTTCTTTTAAAAAATAATTATAATGATATCTGACTATTGATTATCTTTACTCAACCGAAATAACTGATAACCACCAACATTACATAAGTTTACTCATTGATAATGTTGATTCAAAAATATATAAACCACTCTAATCAAAGACCAATTTTCACACTATAACATCAATGACATAAGGGTAGTGGCAACCACAGCGGTTTGCCCAGCGGTTTGGCCATAACCGCCGGTGAACACCGCCGCCACCCCAGCGGTTATGCCCGGCGGTTTGGTCCAGCGGCGTATTTCCCCTCCACAGTTTGAAATTAACGTTGGAAAAATATGAACGTTGGGCACTAGAAACAAAAGAGGGGTTGGGAGGTATGAGAAAAAGTATGGTTGCCACTAAAAAGGGGTTGAGAGGTATGAAAAAAGTATGAATGAGGTGGAATGATATTATTGGTGGGTTGGGAGGTATGAGAAATTTTGGGAGGCATGATTGCCACCACCCCAAATCACAAAAACTTGTTTGATCATAAATCAACCTCACACTAAACTTGGATTAGCAACCATAACCATGCATAGTATTCCATTCCATTTCCAATTTTCCATTACAAGAAACTCCTAATTTGTTTCATTCATGCACGCGACTGCACCCCACGCGCCCAAAATAAACGCACCCTCACCCTTTTAACTCCCCTCCCATCATCACCATTCTCACCACCTGCTTCCCAAAGAAAACCCTTCACATTTTCACACACTAAAAACACACACAATGTCATACTCTTATTTCTCAGACCCTAAACCCCCTCGTCACACCAACTACATCCCCCCTCATCAACGCCCTGTGGACCCCACCAACCCTTACCCCCGTCACAACCCCACCCCTTTCTCCGACCACCGTCCGTACACCAAAACCCACCGTCCGTACACTTTCAACAAGTTCACCCCTCTCTCTGAAAACTTCCAAAACCAGCTCAACCTTAAACAACAACAAGAAACCCCCCCATGTTTTCCCCGGAAATGAAAACCTTAAACTTGTCCCAAACAACCTTAAACAAGAAACCCATGTCGGAAACAACCTTAAACAAGAAACCCATCTCCCAAACAACCTTAAACAAGAAACCCATGTGGAGGATGGGAATGAAAACAGTGGGGTGATCAACTTTGACGCGTACGAGGATATCCCGGTAGAGGTGACCGGGTCGGAAGTGCCCGACCCGGTTCAGCTTTTTACCGAGATAGACTTGGGGAGGGTTCTGAATGAGAATATAAGGGTGAGGTGTAAGTACGTGAAGCCCACGCCGATACAGAGACATGCAATACCTGTGGTGATGGGTGGGAGGGACTTGATGGCGTGTGCACAGACTGGGAGTGGTAAAACGGCGGCGTTTTGTTTCCCGATTATAAGTGGGGTGATGAAGATGGGTTTAGGGAGTGGGAATGGTGGTGGGTATGGGAGAGCTGCGTGTCCTTTGGCCTTGGTGTTGTCTCCGACGAGGGAGCTGTGTTGTCAGGTCTGTGACGTCATCTTTTTTTTGTTTTGTTTTGTTGTTTGAATATTTTCTGTTGTGGGGATTGGTTGAATATTTTATGTTTTTTTTATTGCTTTTTGTTTATTTTTAATGGTTTTTTGTTTTGGTGTTTTATTATTGTTTAAGATGTTTTTGGTAAATCTTTAAGGGGTGTTTGTTTCGGCTTATATTGCGGGTTTATGGCTTATTTAGTTTCGGGCTTATGTTTTATAAGCTTATCTTTTTGTGGGTTGTTTTGAAACTTTTTGGTTTGTATAAGCTTATTATGACATGATAAGCTTATGTAAGCAAAAAAAACCTTTCAAAAAGCCATAAAAATAAGCTCATGAATATTTAATGTTTTTTTATTACTTTTTATTTATTTTTAATTGGTTTTTATTTTGGTGTTCTACTGTTTAAGATGTTTTTTATGTTGTGTTTTTGGTGAAGTTTTATGGGGGTGTTTGTTTTGGCTTATATGGCGGGTTTGCGGCTTATTTAGTTTCCGGCTTATGTTTAATAAGCTCAACTTTTGTGGGTTATTTTGAAACTTTTGGGTCTATATAAGCCAAAAACTTTCAAAATAAGGCATAAAAAATAAGCTTATGAATAATAAGCCAAAAGCCAAATAAGCCATAAGCCCGCAATATAGCCGAAACAAACCTCCTAAAATGTTTTTGGTAAATTTTTTAGTGGTCTTTTTAATATTTGTAAATCTTGAAGGGTTTTTTAGGAATTTTTAATGGGTATTATTTCTTGTGTTGTGATTTTATTTTTAGTCAAATAAAAATAAAGTTTTCAGGTGTGTGACGTCATCTTTTTTGTTGCTGTTTTGCTTTTGTAAATGATTCTTTTTTTTATGTTGTGGGTTTAGTTGTCAGGTGTTGATTGGTTACAAACTTACAATATTGTTTGGTTTATTTTGTTTGTGTTTTTGTGTATAAAATGTCTTTTTGCTAGGTTTGATGTTATATGTTATTTTATTATCAGGCGATTTTGTTACTTTTTGTTGTTTTAAAAATAGTTTTGATGGTTGGATGAATATTATTTGGTTTTTTTAGCTATTTTTTTTTAATATGTTTTTGTATTTTTAAAATTTTAATGGGGTTTTGCATATTTGTAATCTTGGTTTTGTTTTATAAGTTGTGTTTTATGTTCCATGGTGTTGATTGGTTTGAGTACTATTTGTTTTATTTTTTATTTTATGTTATGTTTTGTGTTCATGAGAGTTGATTGGTCTGAATATATATTCTTATTTATATTTAATCTATAAGAATTGGTATGTTTTGTTGTGGAGTCATTTTGCTAGCTTTTAACTCGGTGACTTGAAATGTTATGCAAGTATAAATTGTTGATTTTATGTTATGTTAATGCTTTTTCGTTTTAAAATTTGTTTGTTTTTAAGGTGATTTATTGTTTGAATAAGTATTAGTTTTCATGGGTGAGTACTTTATTTTTACTTTATTTTTAGGCTCTTTGGCTTATGATGTATTGATGTCGCTTATATTGTGAATGTATATTGTTGCAGTAGAATTTCATTATTGTAAAAACAATATTCATTTGTATGCTTTGTTATAAGTTCTGTTTTGATTTGTTGCGTGATTGAATTTTGTTAGAAGATTCATGGATGACGAGTTGACGATGATGATTATTTGCCTTTCTTATTGACTTTTTGGGTGTTTTATTCTGTTTCATTTGCTACATTTTAAGGTGTTAATTTAGTCTTAGCTGATTTTGTTGTAATTTAATGTGTCTTTATCGGGTTTTGTTTGATATTTTGTTACTTGATCTCATTTATATTCATGGGTGATGATCAATTTTCAATCTGTTATATGATTGTTGGTTTTGTTTTGCTTCATTTACTACATTTGAAGCTTTAAGTTGGTGTATTATTTATGTTTGTTCAAGTATTTGGGGGTGTTTGGATTGGGTTTTGAAATTTTTTCTTGAGTTGTAAGTTATAGATATTCACTATCTTATTCGGGACTACTCAAAACGGATGTTTGTCACATTAAAGTGTAGTTTTTTTTAGTGAAACTATTGAATGTGTTTCGAAAGAGATTATTTGAAAGTTGCATTTTCAAGTCATAGACTCATAGATATTCATTTATTTCATTTCACGAGAAGTTTTCTAAATTGCATTGCCAAACATCCGTTTGTGCTTTTGTATGTGTAGTCTTTATTGTGACATTCAAATTCTAACTTCAAACATTATTATGTCAGATCTTTGAAGAAGCCAAAAAGTTCTGTTATCAAACTAATGTGAAAGTTGCTGTTGCGTATGGAGGCGCACCCGTTTATAATCAGGTTAGTATTATGTTACAATTTTCTTTAACGCCGAACTAAATTATTTCTTAAATACGCCAATCCTGATTCTCTGCATTTTTTGTAATCGAATTTTATGTAGTTGAGGAGCTTTGAAAGAGGTGTGGACATCTTAGTCGCTACACCAGGACGGCTAACAGACATGATCGAAAGATCGAAAATCTCACTTAAGAAAATCAAGTACTTGGCTCTAGACGAAGCTGATCGAATGCTGGATATGGGGTTTGAACCCCAGATTCGAAAGATTGTGGAGCGTATGGACATGCCTCCCCTTGGTCGCAGGCAAACGATGCTTTTCAGTGCCACATTTCCGTCTGAAATTCAAGTTAGTCCCTTAGCTTATCAAATATTGAACTTGAATAGTATGATTAGTAAAATTATTTGTGTTTGGATAAATATGTTCCGTTTCTAATTATCTCAAGGGTCTTTATTTCAAAGGTGCTTATAAGTCATAAGTATGTTTGGTTTGATAGTGGCTTTTCTGATAACATTTTGAATAAAATAAGCACATTGCTAGTGCTTATTTCAAAGGTGCTTATAAGTTATAAGTCATAAGTATGTGCTAATAATACGCAATCCAACACCCCCATTGACTGGAAATAGTTTGTTTCTTACTATGCTAAATTATAATCAGAAAGGTCGTATTAAATTTCTACGTAGTCAACATTTGTCTTGCAGCCAAGATTTTATTGTTACACTTTTAAACAACGTAAACATATCCAAACACTATAATGTTAAGTTTGGTTTATTTCAGTTGACTATCTGATCGTGAATGCGTGTTATCTCACTAATGTTTATACTGCAGAGGCTTGCTTCTGATTTTCTATCAAACTACATATTCCTTTCTGTGGGAAGAGTTGGGTCCAGCACTGATCTGATTCAACAAAAAATAGTGTTTGTTGAGGAAATGGACAAAAAGGATCACTTGAGAAATCTTCTGCAAGAACAGAGAGCTAACGGAAACCTCGGAAAGGTATACGACACTCACATTTTGGATTCAGCTTTTTCATTTGATTTTTTGCTTTGATTGATTAGAAACATGTTTTCTTGATTCAGAACTCGTTGACTTTGGTCTTTGTGGAGACCAAAAGAAGTGCAGACACTCTAGAAAACTGGCTATGCAGGAGCGGTTTCCCTGCCACTGCTATCCATGGTGACAAAGTGCAATTCGTAAGTTATTATATCATTGATTAGCATCTTTAAACATGCAAAAAAAAATCAGTTTTAGATCTTATACTAAACCTGTGCTCGTGTTAAATTACCAACAGGAAAGGGAAAGAGCGTTGAAACTATTCAAAGATGGAGTGACACCAATTTTGGTTGCTACTGATGTTGCTTCCAGAGGACTTGATATCCCACGTGTTGCTCATGTTATCAACTTTGATTTGCCACGTGACATTGATAGCTATGTTCACAGAATTGGGAGGACTGGTCGTGCGGGTAAATCAGGAATTGCTACTGCTTTCTTCAATGATAAGAACTCGTCTGTTGCTAAAGGTATTTCTGAGCTTATGAAAGAAGCTAAACAAGAAACACCAGATTGGCTTGCTCAATATGCTGAGAGCTATTCTGATTCTGCTGATCATCGCCGTGGCTCTAGTAAGTTTGGTGGTCGTGATTTCAGGAGTGGAAACAACAACTCCAATGGGAGTTCTGATGATTATTACAGTGCTACTAATTCTTATGGAAATTCAGATTATGGAGCGTCTTCTGGTGGTTATGGTAACAACAATACATCTTATGGGACTTCAGATTATGGAGCGTCTGGTGGTTATGGAAATGCTTCATATGGGACTTCAGATTATGGTGCGCCTGCTGGTGGTTATGGGAATGACACTTCTTATGGAAACACCGACTATGGCACGACTTCTGACAGTTTTGACTACTCTGCACCACCCCCTGTAGCTTCTGATTTTTCTGGTTCTTATGGCAGTGCTGACGCTGGACACGGGTATGAGTCCATCGTTGCTGGAGGCTGGGAGTGAGTAATTGATATGGGCTGCCACCCGTTTTGTAATCTGGTTTAGGTCCAGTACTTTTTGCTAACAAGTTGAAGATATCGGGTGGCGGTATAGAAGTTTATTACTATATAGTTGGTACTTTAGACTATTTACAATATTTACAAGGTCGATTTAGACGACTGCTTTGCATTGTCCTCATAATCGGTAGATTTTTGCATTGAGGAAACACTTGTAAAGCTTTTAAGAGTAACATCCAAGATATTGGATGGATGGCTTCTTTTGATTATTACGAAATATCCATCTTGCTTATGTTTCTTGGTTAATTATGGTTTTTCTGTTTATGTTCATAGAATCATAGGATTGTGTCGCACATTAGAAATCTTTGGTTATCATTGTATGCTTTAGCTGTTCAAAATATGGTTCTGTTGATTATTGACCAAACTTGCATATTATGTTTAAGCCTTTTTCAAATATGCAAGCCAATTTTGGATGACCCAAATTTAGGTGGTGTTTGTACAAGTTTATTTTGTGGGCTGACGCTTATGTTCAATAAATGGCTTATAGCTTGTGAATCATGATGAATAGCCTTTGTCATGTGTTTGGATAACTTATTAAGGGAGGTTGAAAAGTAAGGCTTCTAAACTTAAAGCGACTCCTAATACAATAACTCATAAGTAAGAAGACAACTTATGAAACCTTTTTATATAAGCTTATAAACTTAATGGAACACCAAAATATGGGTTATTATACAAAGAAACACTAAAGTTTGCGCGGAAGTTGTCCTAAGTCACTAAAGTTTCAAAGTTGTCATCAATGTTACTAAACTTATGAAAGGCATACCCTTCTATAACTCCAATGTTAATCGGGTAACTTAAACGCACTTTTTTTGATATGTTAAGTAACATAAATGTCGTGTTTTTACAAGTTTAGTGATGTTTATGTATATTCTTTATAGGTTTAGTAACCTCGAAATGACTATTTCATAAGTTCAGTAACCTGGATGACAATTTTAAAACTTTAGTGACTTATAATAACTTTCGCGCAAACTTTAATGACTTCTTTGTATAATAACCCAAAAATATTTATTAAGTTTTTATAAGACGTAAACCTTATGAAACCAACTTATGAACTTAATGGAACACCAAAAGTACCTTTTTATATAAGCTTATAAACCTTTTTTATATAAGACGTAAACGATAAATGGATGAGGTCTTTCCTCTTCAAAATCCGTAGAAAGACTTTTTGACTCAAATGTCCGCGGCTTTACTAGAGGACCTTTGACTTTTTGACCAACCCTAAAGATAAACCAATAACCCTTAATCTCTCATTAACAAAACCTCTTTGCCACTAATCCCCAATGATCAAAACCCCATAAAAACCAAACCTTCATCATCACTCATCAACATTAATGATTACCCGCCAATTCTTTTTCAAAAACCCTTTCCACACAGCCACCAAACTCCTCTCATTTCAAAATGCACACCAACTGTTCGACAAAACGCCTCAACGAAACTTCGACTCTCTGCAGCACACAATGCTCACCTTTCTACACCAAAACCACCCTTTTCAAGCTCTTGAAAGCTTTAAAAACAAATTTCGTGATCTGGGTCTTGCTCATATTGATGAAGTTTCCACTACACTTGCTGTTAAGGCGTGTCGTGGGGACCCGAAGCTCGGGGGTCAAATACATGGATTTGGGGTCACTTCAGGGCTTGATTCGTTTTTGTCTGTTAATAATTCTTTGATGCATATGTATTGTAAGGCGGGTTTGCTTGATCGGGCGATGGATGTGTTTGAGAATTTGGTTAGTCCGGATATTGTGTCTTGGAACACTTTGTTGTCGGGGTTTAAGGATGGATATGAGGCGTTGGGGTTTGCGTGTCGGATGAATTATTTAGGGGTTGGTTTTGATGCAGTGACTTATACCAGTGCGTTGGCTCATTGTGCAGATTGTGAGGAGTTTCTGTTTGGAGTTCAGTTGCAGTCGCTTGTGGTGAAAAACGGAATGCAGTGTGAAGGTTTTATAGCGAATGCACTTTTGACGTTGTACTCGAAATGGGGACGGATAGTTGAAGCGGAACAGGTGTTTGATGAGATGGATAGTAAGGATTTAGTGTCGTGGAATGCTATGCTTTCGGGTTATAGTCAGGAAAGAAGTTATGGGGTGGAAGCGCTGTCGACTTTTGTTGAGATGATTAGATTAGGAATGAAGCTTGATCATGTTTCGTTTACAAGTGCGGTTTCAGCTTGTGGGCATGCTAGAAATTTGGCGCTTGGGAAACAGATACATAGTTTGGCTATGAAAAGGGGGTACGGAACACACGAATCTGTTTGCAATGTTTTGATCTCTACGTATTCGAAATCTGAACAAATTAAAGATGCAAAATTGGTTTTTGAGGGTATGGTGAATCGTAATGTAGTGTCGTGGACCACTATGATTTCTATAGGCGAGGAACACACTGTATCTTTATTCAATGACATGAGAGTAGACGGTGTTTATCCGAATGAGGTTACGTTTGTTGGGTTGGTTCACGCCATATGTGAGAACAATATGGTAAATGAAGGTCAAATGGTTCACGGGCTTTGCATAAAGTCAAACTTTTTATCAGAGCTGGTGGTTGCTAATAGCTTCATTACCATGTACGCTAAGTTTGAGTCCATGAAAGACGCAATCAATATTTTTCAAGAAATGGAACACAAAGTGATCATATCATGGAACGCTTTAATCTCGGGGTTCACTCAAAACAAGATGTTTCAAGAAGCTTTAATGACATTTTCCACTATGATTACAGATTCAAAACCGAACGAGTACACATTCGGGAGCGTGTTGAGTGCAATTGCGTCTTCTGAATTTATCTCATTAAGATATGGGCAATGGTGCCACTCTTATTTACTTATGCTCGGTTTAAACAACGATCCAATTGTTTCAGGAGCTCTTCTTGACATGTATGCAAAACGAGGAAGTATAAACGAAGCCTGTAAAGTATTTGATGAAATCAAGGAAAAGAATCAAGTTGCATGGACCGCAATCATATCTGCTCATTCAAGACATGGAGACTATGAATCTGTAATGAACTTATACGAAGAAATAAAGAACCAATCTTTCGAGCCCGACTCAATAACTTTTTTATCCGTGTTAACTGCATGTGCAAGAAAGGGAATGGTGGAGAAAGGGAAAGAAGTGTTTGAGTCGATGGTCAAACATTATAAAGTCGAGCCAACACCGGAACATTATTCTTGTATAGTGGACATGTATGGGCGGGCGGGTCGGTTAAAGGAAGCAGAAGACTTTTTAAGTCAACACCCGGGTCAAGTCGGGCTACCCATGTTGCAGAGCTTGTTAGGATCATGTAAAGTGCACGGAAATATGGAAATGGGAAAACGGGTCTCTGAAGCATTATTGAAAATGGAGCCTAAAGAATCGGGTTCGTATGTACTGATGTCAAATATATTTGCCGAAAGAGGGGACTGGGAACAAGTTGGAAATATAAGAAAAGGGATGAGGGTAAAGAATGTACAAAAGGTTGTTGGGTTTAGTTGGGTCGATATCCATAATGTTAAAGGCTCGTCACATCGTTTTTCAGCAGCTGATACTTCTCATCCACTAACCAGTGAGATTTATCAAATGGCGTACCTTCTTGGATCAGAATCAAAGTCTGTAAAGGTTGAAGATGTTATTAAGCAAGTTCAACTTTTATAACGATAATAGAAATGAAAATTTGAGACCTTTTTTTTGTAGACTAGTTGCAGAGCAATTTGTTACTTCTGAGATCAGAAGAATATACTTGCGTATAGATCCAAAATTTTGCACTTGGTTATTTGACAATTTATTTTGCGGGATTTGGTTCAAACTCAAAAGGATAAACTGATTAATAACAAGAGTAACTAACATACTGTGATTAACATGCATCTAGTCTAACTGTATCAAAAGTATCGTATTAACCAAGTGATAACGAACTAAAGTCTTGACTGTGACAATCCATCGACCTTTACACTCTTTATCTGTTTAGTTTTATCGAGGGAATGTTAGGCTGACGAGCTATAACGAAAGGAAATGGTTAAAAACATTTAAGATAGTTTGACACGGGTTAAAAAGGATGAGACCGATGATTCTTCGATCGATCCGGTGAGTTCTTCTATGCGTCAGACGTTACAAAAAATAAAAATGAAGCCGTGGACGGCAGGATTCGAACCTGCGCGGGCAAAGCCCACATGATTTCTAGTCATGCCCGATAACCACTCCGGCACGTCCACTTTTTGTTAACTAATTCGTCAACTCTGTACTTATTACATTATACTTAGATTATTGTATGGCCTTCATAAAGTGGCTATTTGATATTTCGTGAGCTTTTATAAATATGCATCCAACATTCACCTTGTATCATATCATTGTCCAACAGAACGATTTACATTGATTATAAAGCTTTCATTTGCCGGTTTAGCTTGTTGTTGCAAACGACGGAACATGTATAATGAATTGAAGTGGTTCGTTCTTCTAGTTCAATTCAATTGGTAAGTCGTAAGTAAGTCATTATTGCCATAGTAACGAGTGCTCTAATATATTACGGAGTACTAGCGTATTTTTCATATACTTTGGTAATGTAACATTGAGAAATTGACTTTTCAAGTTCAAACATGCATGTCTTAATTAAGTTCAAACCCCACGCGCAACAACATACTTTGGGCCCATCCTAAGAGCATACGGTATCATCACCAAATGAGGAGGTGAAACCTTCACCTTTGCTCGTTAAAGCCTCGTTAACCATACCGACCCCCCTTGGTGAAGCCCTCGTTAACGCGCAAGGTTAAACCTTTAACCTTGCGTTAAAGGCAACGTGTATATTAAAAAAAAAAAAAAAAAATCATTTTACCCCCCCTCCCCCCTTTTAACCTCGGGTTAAAGTTTAGTTACGATTGAGTTAAAGGTGAAATGGTTAAAGCTAATATGACGCTGATGTTACAGTGGGTGAAAGTTTAACCTGCGGTTATGGTACCCTTTGCTCTAAGATCACCTATTCCCAAGCGCAAACGCTCTAAAATAGGTCAAGAGTTTAATCTCAACTTTCTTAGTTCACAGAAAACATATGAAAATCGCTTGAGACGCGAACCTTTGACGCCCGTTAAACCAAATTTTGTGAATAATGAGAAACTGATAGATAGAGAAGGGGGGCAAAGTGAAAGTTGTAAGAAACTAGCAACCAACCGTAACCTATATATACTATCCATTATCTGAGCAAAGTTTGAAAACACAAAATACTATTGTTTTCCTATCACAAACCCTAAAAAACCCCTAAAAGTAAGTAATTAATCAAAGCAAAGTGATGGATGATCCAACGATGGTGAAAATGCCGTTTGGTGGTTGTGTTACACCAAAACTGAGTGAAGAAATCATTGCGCTGTTGAGAAAAGATTTGCCCAAGTATGGCCCTGTCATGAAATTTCGTAAGTATAAACTTTTTTTTTTTTTTTTTTTTTTTTTTTTCAAATGTTTTATAATGTTATTTTAAAAAAAATGTTTTATGATGTTGAATATTTATTTATTTATTTTTTGTTTGTTTGTTGATGTGATTTATAGCTACTACCAAACGTTACAAGTTTAAGCCCACGATAAAAGGCTCACCAGCGGAGCTGAAGAGGATTGAGGAAGCAAAACGCCAACGTTTAGCAGCAGAAGCGGAAGAAGCAGCAACACGTTAATTTAATGTTGCAAAAATCGTGAATCGGTCCCGAGGCGGTCGGGGGCCGAGTTGCGATTTTTGGCCGATTAATCGGTCGATTTTCTTGACTCGGCTGATTAATCGGCCGATTACCTTGTAATTTCCTACAAGTTCCAGGGCCGAGGCCGATTAATCGGCCGCCTCAGCCGATTTTTGCAACACTATATCATTTATTTATATAAGTCATTATTATCATAATAAGTCTAGTAATGCTGAATTTGGGTTAATTGATTGATAGGTATCAAACGCCAAGCTATTATTGGTTATTATTCGCCCGATCCTACCTTTGTTCCCAACTGCCCTGGACTGTGCTTCGTGGATATTCATAAGCTACCTCCATCTGGTAATTGTTTTTAATTTCGCAAGGCCGGAGGTCCGTTTCTACCTTTGGTAGAACCGGAAGCAGCCTCTCTACCTTAGGTAGGGGTAAGGCTGTCTACGTCTCAACCTCCCCATACACCGTGGAAGACGGTATTGGGACCCATAACCCGTGGAAGAGGGTATTGGGAGTTACTTTACTTTACTTTTATATATATACATATATATTTTTTTCTAATTTTATAATTATTATAGATATTCCCCCACCCTCATTCCAGACGTACTTGGATACTTACCAAGAACGCAGAGCAGCAGCGGTCGCAGCTTTAGAAGCAAGGGCAGCAGCAGCAGCGGCAAGGCGTGAGTGTTTTACTCCCCTTTTTAAATCACTGTCTCTTTATATATATGCATGTTATTTTTAACCGCAAGGGTACTTAAATTTGCAAACTACGACTTTCATGGATGTTTAAAAACTAATTTTAATTGACACATCAGTTTATTGTTACTGTCTAATACTTATCAATCTTTTACAGCCCCTCGCCCACGTATCTTTATAGACCCACAGATGAAGAAGCTGATGCGTCGCAGAAAACATGAAGCAGCAGAAGCAGCAGCAACTGGTGAGTTTGATCTGCTAACAGCTTTTATGCTGCTTGGCTTTTGAACCATTTGATTACTACATGTATTTGTTAATACATAATAAAGTGAACTTATTTTTCAAGTTGTAACTAAATTATGGTCATGTTATTCTTCTTATTGTGTCGGTCGCTTGAAGGGTACCAAAGGTCGAGTGAAACCTCCCTAACTATTGGATTATATTTTTGAAATGGCGTTGGCTTGTTATGATGTTTGTGCTGGTTATTTAATAGGTACCAAAGTTGAAGCTGAATGCGCAGGATCTGGTCTTAAGCGTCTCTGTGATGATTCAAACTCTGGGACATCAGATTCATCAGAAAGCTGAATGCGTTGATCAAATGTATACAATCATAGAACTGCAGGATATATATATTTGCTGTAAAAACTAAGGAACTAGAACATTTTGAATCATCACAGCAATATCGGGCGTAAAATTTCTAGTTCCTTTGACAATACTATGAAACCTCCTCCGGGGTAGCAAATTTGGGACAATGCCATTTTTACAAGCATTCATGTTTTTATAAATTCAAATTAAGAACACAATTTGGAGGATATATTTCATTTGAAAACGTAAGCTGATTTAAGGTCAAAAAATGAAGGACATAATCCGAAACTATGTGACGGGTTGATTTTAACATATTCAAAATGTGTACAAATCAAAGATGCGATATTGTTTTATTAGGGTATAGTAATTCATAATGTAGTGTTGCGGACTACCATGATTTCTATAAGCAATGAACATGTATCTCAATTTAATGACATTGAGATTCAAACAACGGTGTCACTCTTATGCTCCGAATAAACCAACCTTTCATGTATGCAAAATGAGGAAGTATAAAAGAGGACATAGGGAAAAAGTTAGCAATATAAGGTAAAGGATGAGGGAAGCAAATTTAAAACAAGCTTGTTATGTTTAGTAGGCTCGATATTCTCATATTCATAATGTTAAAAGCTCATCGTATTGTTTTTCATCAGCTGATACTTCTCATCCACCGACCGACGAGATTTATCAAATCATATACTTTCTTGGGTTAGGAACGAAGTCCATAGAGTCGGAAGATGTTATCGAGCAAGTTAGTATCTTACAGATAAACGAAGTGAAAAACCAATACATATTATGAATGAAATGTCATCTCATGAGTTATAACTATGTTTTGAAATGGTTAAAAAATATTACAGATATTTTGGGGATCACTTTTGTAAAAAAAAAATATTGCAAAAGTAAAAAATTAAAAATGAAAACGTGGACGGCAGGATTCGAACCTGCGCGGGCAAAGCCCACATGATTTCGAGTCATGCCCGATAACCACTCCGGCACGTCCACTTTTTATATCCTTATTTTATCAATCTTAGTTTTTAGTACAAATTCAATTTGAATAAATGACACTACTTTAGCAATTAGCTTAACTAAGTAATAACATGGTTTAGTAATGTGTGCACATATTGATCTGTGTTGATGCTATATGCTTATATTTTTTTGGGTTATGTTAATGTTTAATGATGCTACCGAAGTCTACATTCGTCAAGGTGATGAGCTGGCCATATGACTTGTGAGTCTTCGATAACAGCTTTGAAAAGATAAAGAAAGATCGTTAGAGAAGTCCCGAACTGAGCCTGTGAGAATCGCCTCTGACAATCAAGTCAGTTTTGATCACCTAGTAACATATTCATAAGTGCACTTAGATACTCTTGATAATAAAAATGCTTAAACGCTCTTGTTATGAATACAAAGCTAGAGATTTGAGTAGAGGTTGTTAGTTGATTATTGTTGTATTGGGTTATTAGTTATAATGCCCGCGCACGCGTTTTTTTTTTTTTTTTTTTGAACGATATATTTTTATTTATTAAAAAAACAAATAATTTAATCTTTGTTTTGTTTTGTTTGATTTATGACCTTTAATTATAATTTTTTATTATTAAAGATAATCATTTAAAAAGTTTAATCTTATTGTTAGTTGCTTTTTACCTATATCTTCTACTTGTGTAGTATATCGATAAAACAAATTTATAAATTTATATATTAAAAAATAATAATTCAATTATTACCTAATAAGAAAACATTCTTTTTTTCAAAATATGAAAATTCCACTTGGAGTTTTGTTTTATTATATAAAAGATTTGACACAAACTTTATGTTAATAAAACTTTGTGTCAAATAAAACTTTGTGTAAAATACTTTGTCTATAAAAAATACTTTTAATCAAAGTACTTGACACAAACTTTTTAAGACTAAATTATGCATTTTCAATAAATTATGTTTTTCGTTTACAAGTTATTTGTTAAATCACGTTTTTTGTTTAAAGAATAATTTATTTTCGAAGTCAAAGTTTTTATTAGGAATCAAAGTTTTTTAGTTTTATTGTGTTTCTAAAATCCAAGTCTTTATAAAATAATGATATATTTTATTTAAAATGCATAATTTATTTTTTGGGTAAAGGGGAGTAATCCTGCACCCTGGTAAATATATTAAAACCAAAACGTTTAAGTACAAATGGAATGTGGCTGAAGTACCACATTAACCTCAAGCTAAAACAGCTTGATAAACAAACTAACCTAGAGCTTATGACAAGCCAAAAGCTCTTGACAACTCTAGAATCAAAAAGAACCTAGAACAAGAAACAGAAACTAATCAAGCTAACCAGCAGCATCCGTGAAAGATGAACTTCCACCTTTTGCAAAGTTAGGGAATAAATTAGCTGATTCATCATACATGTTATCCACACAATCATCATTACCATCTTCTTCAGTAACTAGAGCATCATAAGGATTGGATGTAGACACTTCACCGCCCTTAGAGGAGGGACCTTTAGACTTCAACTAAGATGACGAAGTAGGCACATTATTAGTAGCTCCCTTCTTGGGTTCACTAGGAGCCTTCTTAGGCTCATACCTGACAGTCTGCTTAACAGACGTACCAAACTGACTCCCTAAACCAGACTGGCCTTTACCTTTTTTCTTCTTACGACTCACCTTTTGAAAACCATCATTAGCATGCATAGTAGCAGGAGGAACCACATTATGAGTAGTAACAACTGGAGGAGTAATCTCTTTTTTAGGACAATTCTCATGGGTATGCCCAAAAATCTTACATGAAGTGCACCTAGGAGGCCTCCATTCATATTCAACTCGGATAGATTCATTAGAAAACCCATCCCCTGTAAGAGAGGGGACACCAATAGTGATAACATCTACGAGCTCAGCTTCTGAACCCACTTCAATCAAACACCGAGCAAAACTGCTTCTACCCCAAGAATCTTTACACATAGAGCTTGTGTAAGAATCCAACATAATAGGTTTGCCAAGAAATGAAGCAATCAAGTTAATACCCTCATTTTCAAAAACTTGGATAGGCACATCATGCAGTTTAACCCATATCGGAATGCGAGTCAGCTCTTCCTTACATACGCTAGTACCAATAGACCATTTCTTAAGGATGATTGGAGAGTTACGAATCATCCAAGGACCATCTTCCAGAACAGATTCTAAACCAGCTTGATTATCAAATTTAAAAAAGAAGAAACCTTTAGCATTCATCATTATCTTTTTCAAACCATACTTAGCCCAATTGTTTCTAACAAAGTAATCAACCACCGGAAACGCCATTCTCTTCCCAATAAAGTAGCCATATAAAGTGTGCTCAAGGCGTGCACTAACCTTTTCGACTACTCTACGTGGAATAGTTACGTTAACTCCTTCACATACAGCCTCATCAACCAAAGGACCAGATGGAGCGGCTTTAAAAGCCGTCCACAAACCATCGACAGCATCCTGAACCCTCTGAACAGCATCCTCATCCAAAGTATCCCACAGCGTATAGTTACCAGCTCCCACAGCTTTAACAAAAGCATCGATATCCTCTGGAGTTTTAAGAGATACTCCAAACAAAGTTTCAATAAAATCATGCTTACTCTTACGAGAGGACTCCACATCTGAATCATGTGAATAACCAGAACCATGTGGAATCGGCTCCACACTAATCTCATGATTGGTTGCCTTAATATTCAACTCCGCACCCAATGAACCAATAGTCTTCTCCACCGGTTCATCGTCAACAACATTCCTATTAGCTTTCTTATGTTTCCTCATAGTCACATACGACAACGAGTTTGTCGCTTCAACCGACTTTAAGAGTTCAGAAGCACCAAGTTCATCAACATTCAAAGAACCCGTAACCTCAGCAAGAGGTGGAAAATCATCATCCAAGGTATGCAAAGAAGCATCACTAGTTTGACCAGATTCCAAATTAGAGTTTGTTAAAACCCTAAGAGCATTACGAGGGTACTTCACACCAGAAACATCATCACCTTGCACATTCAACGACTTCAAACAATCCCCCACCTTACCAACATCGACCTTAGCAGCACCAACTTTTTCCATATCGATTCAGAAAACACGAAATCAAAGGAAACCCTAATTAGCTATTGAAAGAAAACAAACACAAGGATCCACGTCAATCCTTAATTCGATTGCCTCAACATAAGTCGAGACATAGATTAAATACGTACCAAAACCTAACTGACTTCCATGTTATATGGAATGATCGATCAGCAAACAAACCCTAACAACTAAATAGCGATTGAACAAAAAACCCAAAAATCGAAACCCTAAATCGATCAGGTCTGAATCCAAATAAAAAAGATGTTATAAGACTGAATTAATCTAGTTAACCGTCAAAAACATAATCGTTATAAGGATTAGAACAAGATTAAAAATATTAGAGATCGAATTATGTGGAGGTTAGGGTTTTTTGAAAGAGATCGCCCGTAGTATACGAGAGAGAAAGTTATTGTAGAGTATATATATGTTAACTTTTAAATTGACATAATAGTTAAACTAAAAGAAATTTATTGTAGAGTATATATATGTTAACTTTTAAGTGAATCGAAGCTGCTTTCAAGACAAAGTATTTAGTTATACTTGATTTTTTTTTAGCAAGTATTTAAAACACGCCATGTTCCCGAATTTAACTCGGCAACATTTTTGTAGAGTATATATATGTTAACTTTTAAGTGAACCGAAGCTGCTTTCAAGACAAAGTATTTAGTTATACTTGATTTTTTTTGCAAGTATTTAAAACACGCCATGTTCCTGAATTTAACTCCGCAACATTTTTGAACTTGATGAATTTACTAAAATTTACGGTATTTGATTGTGATTGGTTGAAGTGATGAATACGATTCTCGATATACTGATTTGTATACGAGTTGTGAGTGGTGAATATACTCATTGGTTGAAGTGGTGAATACACTATACTCATTTATATGCATGAACTAGTAAACAAGTTAGATATAAATCAAATCATACCATTAATATGTGTAAGACTTGTCATTTATTGTAAAAGAAAAAAAAAAAAAAAAAAAAAAAAAAAAAAAAGAGTAACACAACACCAGGATACAAAAAGGGTTGTATTAACCATACGGGGGAGACAAGGTGGCAGGCCCACTTGTCTCCTCTTTGTCCCCTATTTTTTTTCAGTGTAATCCTGCTTTTTGTCAGTTTCTGTTCCGTATTTTTGACAGTTTTAAGCGTTTGACATATTAAACTTTACATTTTCTGTTCCGCACTTTCAGGTTTATAGCTTTTTGATATAAACAAAATTATAAAAATAAAAAAAAAATTAAAAAAAATAAAAAAATAGGGGGGGGGGGGGGGGGGTGTGGCTAAAATCTAGGGGAGGGTGTGGTCAACAAGCCCCTACAAAAAAGTTAACTCCTACAAAGACATTTTTACTTCTAGCATGTCAAAGAGCTAAAAACATTTAAGAATGAATAGACAACACATTTCTGTTAAAAATATTTAAGAATGAAAAGACAACACATTCCTAGGTAGGGGCGGATGTACTTGTATCTCAGGGGTAGCGGTCGCTACCCCTGAACTTTTACCCGGTAGTGGAATTTTTGGCCATTTTTTATGTTTTTCGTACTATGTTTCGTATTTCGCTACCCCTGAAACAAATTTTCGCTACCCCTAAACAAAATTTTCAAAGCCCATATCATTCTTTAAAAAAACTCCAAGACCCAAGCCCACTAAATAAATAAACCAAAAAAAAACATACACAATTTTATAAATAAACCCAAAAAATAAATACACAAGTTTATAACCAAAAAAAAGCCCATACGCATTCTTTAAAAAAAAAGGCCGTATCTCCCTCTGCTGCCATTATGCCAAAGTGCATTCTTTGAAAAAAAAAGCCCATAGCTCGTCCAAATTAAATCCACGACCACAATTTTAAACCAAAAAAAAAAAAAAAAAAAAAAAAAAAAAAACATATGCATTCTTTAAAAGAAATCCGCCCCTCTGCCATTCTGCCAAAGTGCTGCACTGCTGCCAATCGTGAATCCGCCCCTTAGGTAATTTCAATTTTAAAGTCTATTTCATAATTTTCATTCTTAGTATTAGGGTTAATTGTGGTTCAATTTTATATGTAATTGTCAATTTGTCATTCTTAGTATTAGGGTTAATTAGGGTTAATTTTGCTTAGGTTTATTCAACCAATACATAACCAATTTCATATTTTCTAAGTGCAATTCGTAATCTTTTTGTATTAGGGACTTGATTTTTGAAAGTTGAAACATGAAAAAACAAGTGCATATTGGCAATTTCTTTAAAAGAAAATTTCAAGAGGATGATGTTGGACCAACTCCTTCGGTTTCAATTCCTTCGGTTTCAACTCCTTCGGGTTCAACTCCTTCGGGTTCGATTCCAAATGGATTTGATTTGAATGATCTACCTTCGGACCCTTTTGATAGACCACCGATTGCTAGTTATCATCCTAATCAAGTGGATGATATAAGAAGACACTATCTTGTTAAAAAATCTTTTCAACCACGAAATCATAAATTTCCAACCAAAATGTATGGTAAAGATAAGAGACGTTTTATTGTACAATGGTTTGATACATACCCGTGGTTAGAGTATAGTGTTAAAAAAGACAAAGCCTATTGCTTATATTGTTATTTATTTAAAGAAAAAGTTGGTAATCAAGGTGGAAGAGATGTTTTTTCAAGTGAAGGCTTTTGTACTTGGAGTAAATCAAATGCCTTAAAAGATCATGTTGGGTCAGTTAATAGTCATCATAATAATGCCTTAAAAGATCATGTTGGGTCAGTTCCGCTACCCCTGAACTTTTATCCTAGTTCCGCCCCTGTTCCTAGGTGTATCCTAACTCAACCCTAAATCAAAAGCGAAAGCCTACATCGATCATTGTCACTTTTATAGCTTGTGTAGTACAGTTCTATATCTGATAGGGCTAATGGTGTGTTAATTCAACTTCAACAGATCGAGCTTCTACGTTTTAGACTTTTGGTTGGTGTGAGGGCATTAGGTTGCATAATACAGAGTAGTTATTGACTTCTATTTTGCCCAAACCTAATAACAACTTTGCTCATTTATATTAGGTTTCACATTACACACTAGCAGCCACACTCCATATATCCATCCTCTTCCTCTCAACTTGCTCTAACATTACGAAAATCAGTCACCTTCTACTGTAAGTTTTAAAGGTTTGCTTCTTTTTTTTTGCTACAATTAAACGTTTTTTTTGTGTTTGCATGTTTTCGACTTTATTTAGTGGCTAGCTCGTTATTTGTTAGGCAGCTGCTAATGTCGATATTTTTGGTCACATTAATTAATAAGGTTTTTGATCTTTTTTATTTGTACATTTCAAGGTTTGTGTCTCTTTTTGTTAGATCTAAAGCTTTCCAGCTAGGTTTATTTTGACAGATTATTTATTATGGTATGTGTTTTTTTGATTGTTTGCTACGTAGATCGGTCATTTTAGGCGTTACGTTGATGTTTGTGATGTTGTTTGAGACATGTACTTTTAATGTAGTATTTGGCTATGAGTTTGGACGTTGTTTTGAAAATAAAAGTATCAGAGGTTAATTTTCTTATAAATGTTGGGACCAAATCTGTGAGTATGCTGTTTGTGATCAAGAGTGTTTTTTGGAACGTGAATAAGTTTCTTTTCATGATTCACATTGAAGTTTGATATTGGTTCTAGTTAACCTCGTGTGGTTAGGTTTATTAGGTTGCAAAGGTAGACCCTTATTTTTCTTATTGTAATTGTTGGTTTTGATGCAGAAGAAGAATCGTGTTCAAAGATTACAAAAGTGTCATGCTACCAATTTTTTTTGGATGCAAACAAGACCAATTGATTGATGGAAAAAGATAATGTCAAATTGTGGTTTAGACCATCTTCATAAATATATTCATAAATATAACGGTTAGTGATTAATTCCTAATTAGTTTCTTTTACACTTGTATTACTTATCTCGAATGAATTGTTTAGTTGGTGTTTGGTTTTAAAGGAAATTCATAAGCTTTGTTTATTTAAGTCATTTAACCCATTTTGATCCATTTTAGCCCAAACATGTTCACGTTATGCTAAAATGGTGTTTGGTGACTATTCTTTATGCAATTGACAGTGACGAAATGTGGAGGGAGCGTTGACGTGTGCAAAATTCGAGTGATCTGACTAATTCGTCTAGGCAGAATCGGGACCCAACTCAATCTCATTGAGTCACACCATTCCAACATTACTTGATTTTCGCTGTATGCTTTAATCAAATTTCTGATATAATATGTGTTTACAGATACCTTTGTGATGAACCACGTTCAATTTGACAGCGTGTGTAGAGCCGAGGTCTTCCCTTCTACTGATGAAGCCACTCAATCCCAGTTCATTCCTTCTACTGATGAAGCCTCTCCAATGGATAATGAATTACAAAGCAGTTATCTTTCATAGTGATGGTACAACTGTATTTCCGGAATATCCGTCTTAACAAACTATCTTGCTGTACCCGCCAAAGGCGAACTCATAATTGAAGCTTCCTTAAAAGATTGTAAATCTGGAAAACGCTTGTAGAAGGAAAAATCACATATCGTGATGTGGAAGATGTCTGTGCCGGGAAAAGAAGACAGAGGCAAAAAGGGCAAAAAAGGCCGAACTTTCAATCTTACCGTCAAATGGAGTAAAGGCTCAGGCATCTTCAGTTAAGGTATCAAGTCAACTGATATGTCAGATTATTGTTGCAATAACATTGTTTTGTAAACATGTTAAATTCATTAACCATAGCATTTCATTAAATTCATTAAATTTTGAAGACATTTTGTTTAGTTGCTTGTTCTTTTCTAGTATATACTCAAGTAAACAAGCTAAATGTTTGATTTATTTCTTGGAGGTTTAAATACTAGACTTTTTATTTTGATGTTTAATTGTGATATATTCGACTTTAATGTTATCCGTTGTCTAGTTATTTAAACAATAAAGGGTAAAGAATGTACAAAAGGTTGTCGGGTTTAGCTGGGTTGATATCCGTAATGTTAAAGGCTCGTCGCATCGTTTTTCAGCAGCTGATACTTCTCATCCACTAACCAGTGAGATTTATCAAATGGCGTACCTTCTTGGATCAGAATCAAAGTCTGTAAAGGTTGAAGATGTTATCAAGCAAGTTCAACTTTTATAATGATAATAGAAGTGAAAAAAATCCAGATTTTTGCACTTGGTTATTTGAGAACTTATTTTGCCGGATTTGGTTCAAACTCTGAGTAACTAACATACTGTAATTAACATGCATCTAGTCTAACTGTATCAAAAGTATCGTATTAACCAAGTGATAACGAACTAAAGCCTCAACTGTGACAATCCATCGACCTTTACACTCTTTTATCTTTATAGTTTTATTGAGGGAATATTATGTTTACTAGCTATAACAATTAATTGAAAATGTTTAAAAACATTAAAGATCGTTTGACACGGGTTAAAAAGGATGAGACCGATTATTCTTTGATCGATTCTTTGAATTCACGTTACAAAAAATGGAATGAAACCATGGACAGCAGGATTGGAAACTGCGCGGGTAAAGCCCACATGATTTCTAGTCATGCCCGATAACCACTCCGGCACATCCACTTTTTGTTTACTAATTCGTCAACTCTGTAGTTATTACATTATACTTAGATTTAGTGTATAGTATATTGTATGGCCTTCATAAAGTGGCTATTTGATATTTCATGAGCTTTTATAAATATGCATCCAACATTCATCTTGTATCATATCATTGTCCTACAGTACAATTTACATTGATTATAAAGCTTTCATCTAGCAGACCCATTTAGACCCATTTATACCCGAACCCATATAGACTTAAACCCATCTAGACTCGTGACCCAAACCCGACCCATTAAGAGGAATTGTGTGTCCTTGGAGTTGATTATTTATAGGAAAACTTATATGATATAATATACATGAAACTTACAAGAAAATGATGCAAGTGGAAGCAACTTGCAAGTTTGAGATTTTTGCAACGATTTGGTAATAGAGTCAAATACCAATTTATCTATTCTCCAACTTGAACATCCATTGCTATGTATCTTTCATACATAGTTATATAAGAACGTTAACCCCATTATTTAATGAATTGATAGTTTGAGTTGAGAATGTTTCAAGAGATGATTTTTGTTTTAACATATTTCTCGTAAGTTCACTTGTCGCTTTTAATATACGAGATCAATTTTTCTTGTTTTATGTCATAATATAAACTCATGATTCTGTAATTAAGTCGAATGTCATAAGATCATAAGCTGGAAAATAAACTAAAATATTGGTTATTGGGTTTTGAGTTGTAGCTGTATAATAGAAACGCGCGAGCTTTTATTTCGGTTCTACTCCGTGCTATGAACTTTCAAATTTTGGTTCATTAATATGCTTGCAACTTTTTTTTTCACCTACATGCTATTTTCGTTTAGTTTTTGTTCTTATGTTTGTAAAAGTCATTTAGTTATTAAAAATGTTCTCTATTTTTATTTTGGGACAATTTTGGTTATGTCAAAACCTTTTTAACTCTTTTTATTCAATGCTATTATTATATTAATATCTAGGACGTTATGCATTCATATGATGTAAGAATATCAAACATCTATAATCGATGAGTAACATTATATTTTATGTAAAACACACTAAAAAAAGATTGACCAAATTTCAATAAAAAAACCTTAAATCATAGATGAAGATAGGGGTGTAATCGAGTCGAGCAGAGCTCGAGCTTAACAGGGCTTGAGCTTGGCTTGAAATTTATAAGTTAAGCTTGAGCTTGGCTTAAAATTTATAAGTTAAGCTTGAGCTTGGCTTGATAGCTTGACGAGCTTTAATCATACAGGATTGAGCTTGGCTTGAAAAATTCGATTAAAACTTGAGCTTGACTTGAAAAGCTTGAATGTGTATAAAAATATTGTATCTAATATCCAAGCTTATCAATAAATATATGTATAAAGTAAAACAAATTTAAAAAATAATAGCCAAACTCACTAGGGTTTTAGACAAATAATAACACTATAAGAGTCGACAGTCTAAGAAGTGTGAAGAATACAAAGGGTAGAATACAAAACGTTTGGATTGATTAGGTTTAAATGACCTTCTAGAATATATGTTCAATTATTTACAAAGTAAGTCCTTATAATTATGTTAATACTCAAATTATCCCTAAGTTAATTATATGAATTTATAACAAAAATATATTTATATTAAAGCTCGAAAAAGCTTGATAGGAGGTTGAGCCGAGCTATCAAAAGCTTAAGCTTGGCTCGTTAAATGTTTCGAGCTATCAAAAGCTTGAGCTTGGGCTTGAGCTTGATAAAAGCTGGACTCGATCAAGTTAAGCTCGAGCTCGAGTTGCTTGATAAAAACTTGACTTGATTTCAGCCCTAGATGAAGATGGCAGGTCAAGTTATAAGCCTACATCCGAATCAAGATACAGGTTGGATGGTCTGCGTGTGAAAGAGCACAATGGTTGGATTGTTCATTTGGTCAAAAAGGGTTTATTGAATGGTTCAAGGCTTGCTACGAGTTCACACAATGGTAAAAGTGTACATGGTGGGTCCTGTTGGGAATGGACCTTATTCTTTTGGTTTTGGACCCCCCGATTTTCAAGAATGGACCACGTTTGATGCGCAGTGTACACAATCCCGATTTTCAAATTTTGGCAAATCAAGTTATAAGCCTGCATCCGAGTCAAGATACAGGTTGGATGGTCCGTGTGTGAAAGATCATAATGGTTGGATTGTTCATTTGGTCAAAAAGAGTTTATTGAATGGTTCAAAGCTTGCTATGAGTTCACACAATGGTAAAAGTGTACATGGTGGGCCCTATTCGGAATGGACCTTATTCTTTTGGTTTTGGACCTCCCGATTTTCAAGATTGGACCATGTTTGATACGGAGTGTACTCGGTCCCAATTTTCAAGTTTGGAACCCCCCCCCCCCCCCCCCCCCCCCCCCACATTTAGGTCCTAATCTGCATGGACCTTAAGTCGTAAGCAATAACATGGAATCAGTTTGCATGGTAAACTTTTTTAGTCTCAAATTTTAAGATTTAAAGTGAGACACTAATATTTACTTGCTTAGAGATAATTTAATTGGTTAAAATAAAAAAATAAACATTTATTTTTCAAACAACCTAACATAGCAATATGAATATTTTTCGGACTTTACCATTGAACAAAATTCTCGCAACTTAAAGTATCATCCAACGACATTGTAACAAAAATATATCTTTTGCAAGAGTTAATGAGTTTGAATCTCCCCACTTATAAAAATGAAATTAATAAATGCATTCAATTCGGTCCGTTACAATAGCAGTTAATTAATACTTGAACTTCAAGAATTGTCGATGAATACGATTATGATATGGGGGAGTTCTATTTCTATGCAAAACGAGCTAAGTTTAGTTTCTTAATGTTAACTCACTTACCTTTTCTCTGACTCATCCGCTTCAGCGTTCAAATTGAAACCACCATCCAAGGTGGGTTCGGAAGTCTTGAATTTCTTTCAACTCTTTTTGTTTTTCTAAAAAGTAGGCATCTCAACTTCCTTCCAAGCAGGATAATCCTTCAAAATGTTCCAACATGGCTCCAATGTAACGGGATGCCTGTACACCACTTCGTATTCTGCACACACTTTTTGGTACACAATGAGGTCACTCGAACCACTTTCGTGATTCTCTTCGATATTATTGATAATGGCACAAAATCCACCAATTCTTGGGTGAACCCTATTTTTTCATTTGCTAAGAATCGAGTCGTACCCTCTCTTTGAACCAGTTTTGTTTCTAAAGTAATTAATAAGTGCTCAAAATTTGCACTGATTGAGCACAATCTCTTTCAATCAGTGCTCAAAACTGGTTCAAAGAGAGGGTACGACTCGATTGAGATGCCTATAAGATTGTGTTATATCAAAATTTGAGCACTGATTGAGATGCCTAAAGTGTATGTCTAATAATATGCTTAAACATATGTGTCAGCATTCTATTGGGGTCAGCAAAATGACTCACTTATTCACAAACCAATAATTTATTGTCACGTCTATTAGACACACAATCAGTCATATTTTTTAGACCTCTTAATCATTTTCCATCAAAATTTGCACTCATATAAGGTTTTTTTTTTTTTTTTTTTTTTTTTTTTTTTTTTTTTTTTGGCGTTCTTATAGCCTATATCGTATTACATACTTTTGTGTCTTAAAACAAGTGTTTGCATTTATGTTTATGTGACTCAAAAAAAGTGTAGGCTTCACATTTCAAACTAATAAAAAATTAGTTGACAGAAATAATATTTGATCGGTGAATATTGTAATTAGTGAGCATATATAAAACTTTGTGGATTTTAAAGTAATAAACAACAACTAATGTAAACATGTTCCATTATTTTTTAAAGTAATAATAAGTAATAAGTCAACGGTCCTATAAATAATTGCGTTTGTAACTATTAAAATAATAAACGTTCATGCATCATCGTCTCTAAATTTGATGGTCTTCACAAAAAAAAGTATGTAGTGAGCGTTAATGAAGTGATAAGCCAATGTCCATTATGAGAGCACCTAATAAGTTTAAAAAAAATATTAAAAGTGTAAATAAAAGGAGTTTGTGATTTATAATAATGCAAATTTAATGAATGGCATAAATGATGTTATATGTATATTGTAGATTCCTCTTGAATCTTTATCAAAGACCTTGAGGCACGGGAGTTTTGAAAGGATTTATTCATTAAGGAGTTGCGTGTGTGAATAAATTAATAAACAACGGACATAAATAGTATCTATTATTTTCTGAAAGAAATAATAACAAATTTGTCAATGATTCGATAAACAGTTTGGTTTGTAACTATTAAAATAGAACACTCTTAATAAACATTATCAAACTTAAAAATAGACAACATTATCAACTCGTATCTGTTTTTTTAAGTGCACAAAGGTACCACATATTTAAAGGACATATTTCATTTGGAAAGGTAAGCTTATTCGAGATCAAAACATGAAGGACATAATCCAAAACTATGTGAGACGGGTTGATTTTAACATATTCAAAATGTGCACTTATCAAAGATGCGATATTGTTTTATTAGGGTATAGTGATTCGTATTGTAGTGTTGTGGACTACCATGATTTCTATAAGCGATGAACATGTTATATCTCTATTTAATGACATTAAGATACGGACAATGGTGTCACTCTTATAATCTTATGCTTAGGTTAGACCACCCCAAGTTTGTGTTAGGAGCTCTTCTAATTTAAGACATGTATGCAAAACGAGGAAGCATATATAAAAGAGGGCATAGGGGAAAACTTGATATTCTCAAATTCAAAATATTAAAAGCTCGTCGGATTGAGATCTTCTAAAGCTAGTTTTAACATAATAAGTTTCGTTGAATGATCATTAACAAGTTAAATTGATATAAGTTTTTTATATAATTTAATTAAGGGCTCACTTATGGTGTTTTACCTCATAATTAGAGGACCTAGGGGGTTCTCGTGGTTTCACAGGAACCCGATGGATATTTGCGGTCTATTGGAAATTTTCATTAATAATCCCGATTTCAGTGAAATAAATCCCGATCATGAAATTTTGTGTTTTACATGTATTGTTTAGTTAGTCCACTAATATATCTAAATAACTACACGTCCTATTCACTTTTCACTTCTTTTACGTAGTCGTAAAAAAAATTGTGCGCATAATGAGTTAGAGTCCTGGGTCCGCCCCTGCTCATAATACACACAACATGACCTATCATATTTACACCAACTTGTGGAGATCTTTATACAAGCTCGTCACAGTTGTTCTCATCAGCCAATACTTCTCAATCTACTTACCGGAGATTTATCAAATGGTGTACTTTCTTAGGTTAGAAACAAAAGTTATGAATGAATGTAATCTTATGAGCAAACTATATATTAAGATGGTTAATAACATTACAGATATTTTGGCATAGTTAAAATAGAAGATCAAAATGATAGTTCCGATCAATTTTATAAATAAACCGATAGTTTGGGGAGCACTTATGTAAATTCTGGTATTGCAAAAGTAAAAGAATAAAAAACGTGGACGGCAGGATTCGAACCTGCGCTGGCAGAGCCCACATGATTTCTAGTCATGCCCGATAACCACTCCGGCACGTTCACTGTTTATATTCTTATTTATCAGTCTTCCTATTTGATGGACATCGATTTGAATTAATGACACTATTTTAGCCATTAGCTTAACTCAGCAATAACATGTTTTAGCAACGTGTGCACATATTCAAGAGACAATTTTGTTTTAGCTTAGCTTTCGTAAGCCAAACTTGTCACTTTTTAGATACGAGATTATTTTCTCTCATTTTAAGTCATAATATAAACTCTTGACTCTGAAATTAAGTCAAATGTCATAAGATCATAAGCTAGAAAATAAACTAAAACATTGGTTATTAGCTATTGGATTTTAGATCTATAATAGAAACAAACTTTTATTTTAATTTGTTCTAATATGTGCTCTGAACTTTCAAATTTTGCTTCATTAATATGCTTTGCAACTTTTTTACGCCTACATGCTATTTTCTTTTAGTTTTTGTTAGTAGTTGCAACACATGTATTGTCATCTTATGTTTGCCAAAGTCATTTACATATAAAAAATGTTGTTTGCACTCTATTTTTATTTTGTGACAATTTTGGTTATGTCATAACCTTTATAATTCTTTATTTACAAGGATATTAATTTCTAATAAATACCGTCTCGTGGTTTTTGATGGCCCTGAGCAATAAAAACAAAGAGGCCTTATTACACTTGTAAACTCAAGAGAAAATGCATATAAATTTGAATTATATAATTCATATATTAATATTATACGTATTTATATGCAAAACTAATAAAACTATGACTCGTTTTAAGTGAAGACCTTGTACGACAACACCTATTACACACCCCTTCGAGACCCTTCTATTTCTAACGTTAAGTTCATATTCATGTGCTGTAAGAATATCAAACATCTAGACTCTTCATTTTATGAATGAGAATTATAAAACTAGAATACCAATACGTTGCTAAAGAAATTATTTGTGTGTGTTGGGCCTTAGAGGTTACAAGGCTACAAGCAAGTGACCAACTAACCAAATACAGTAATATATAGGTTGGGCTATTTACTAGTAAACATTTGCTCCTTTATATTAGGGTTGTCACGTTTAACATTACACACTAGCAGCCACATATCCATCCTCTTCCTCTCTGCTTATAACAACTTGCTCCAACATTATGAAAATCAGTCACCTTCTACTGTAAGTTTTAAAGGTTTGTTTCTTTTTTTTGCTACAACTAAACGTTTTTTTTTTGGACAGATTATTTAGTATGTGGTTTGCAGTTTTTTGTATAAGTTATCGCTTTTCATGTTGTTTTATAGTTAGATCCTTGTATGGTATGTGTTTCTTTGATTGTTTGCTATGAAGGATCGGTCATTTTAGGCGTTACGTTGATGTTTGTGATGTTGTTTGAGACATGTACTTTTAATGTAGTACTAGTACTTGGCTATGAGTTTGGACGTTGTTATGAAAATAAAAGTATCAGAGGTTAATTTTCTTATAAATGTTGGGACCAAATCTGTGAGTATGCTGTTTGTGATCAAGAGTGTTTTTTGGGACGTGAATAAGTTTATTTTCATGGTTCACATTGAAGTTTGATATTGGTTCTAGTTAACCTCATGTAGTTAGGTTTATTAGGTTGAAAAGGTAAATCCTTATTTTTCTTATCGTAATTGTTGGTTTTGATGCAGAAGAAGAATCGTGTTCAAAGATTACAAAAGTGTCATGCTACCAATTTTGTATTGTGGATGCAAACAAGACCAATTGATTGATGGAAAAAGATAATGTCAAACTGTGGTTTAGACCATCTTCATAAATATAAAGGTTTGTGATTAATTCCTAATTAGTTTATTTTACACTTGTATTACTTATCTCGAATAGTTGTTTAGTTGGTGTTTGGTTTTAAAGGGAATTAAAGAAATTCACAAGCTTTGTTTATTTAAGTCATTTAACCCGTTTTGATCCATTTTAGCCCAAACATGTACACATTATGCTAAAATGGGTCAAAAGGGGTGAAACGGGTATAATATAAGCGGCATAGTTAGTTATTAGTACATTTTTGGGCTAACAAGTAACTTTCTCGTTTATATTACATCAATTTCACCCATTTTAGCCCATATATGTACAACTTTGTCGTTTATTTGATTCATTTCACCCGTTTTGACTCATTTTGACCCATTTAATCCGTTTTGTGACTTTACAGAATCGGATGATAAAGATTAGAGAAGACCAACGGGTAAAGAAGAGCAACTCCCTGATGAGCAGATTGTAGCACAAGTCTTGGGAACGCGACGAGGGTTTAACCTGGGACTTGATAGGGTGTTGCCGAGTAGTTCTTCTTCGTCTTCTTCTGCACGCTCCTACCCCGCTCCCGCACCACCAATGACTCAAGCTCAAAAGGCTGCTTTGGCGATGTTCAAATGAGTGCTTTGGATTGTTTACATGTTAGGCTCACAACTTTCACAAATGAAGCTATGAAGTGTATATGAATCATTTGAAGAACATTCGTGATTTCCATTTGATAGTAAGTAAATCCACATTTGCCACATAGGACTGACAAATGTGGATTTGGGATATATCGGGAAGTATGGTCATAGTTTGAAATATATCTCTCTTGGTTTACTTGAGACCATAACACCTATGTATTAGTATTACCTCTATAGAATGACATGGGTTCGTGTTATTTAGACGAAAAATACAATGTACTAGCGGTTTATTTTGGTTTGCAAATTGGTGGTATTCGCAGTGTAGTTTAGTAGTACTTTCCTGCTACTGGTTTCATTTTGACATGTTGCTCTTTAGCTGATTTTTTGGTTTGACCAATTGAGATGAACACAACCCAAACTGACCCATTCATATGCTCTTGACTTTAGCATGTCATAATTGTGAGTTGTTCCGTATCATGCATGATCTGTGCTGTGAAGTTAAGGAGCAGGATTTATTTTGCTATATGATACATTCATCGGAGATAATTTGTAGCTTTACTGTTTTATTACTTACCATTTGCTTTCATGTTGCAAGTGTTGTCAACAGTAAGTTTTGCAAAAGAATAATGTGTACAGAACAACATTTCATCACCTCATTTACAAAACCCAAGTCAAATTATATATAACCAATCACCCATTCTGAGTCGAATAATGAAATGGTTCTTGTATATATATTGTTGTCAAAAGGATTTGAACCGAAAAGAAACTAACAAATATTCGCTTCTAGCTACATTGACTAGTTCAACTTAAAGAGCTTAACCACATTAACACATCGAGACCACTATATAATCAAATAGACAATTAACCAACTAGATCATTCAAACAAACCAAGCACGCTTACACATACATTCTAGAATTTAGAAGTCGCAGTTGCTGCAGTGTTGATGCATTGTTGGTTGGTCTTCCATTTGAGTTAAGGATAGTGAGTCATTAAGATGGGACTATTATGCCTTGGCTAAACGGTCTTATCTTCTCAATTCTGTGTTCATTACTGATGTTTGGTGGACTGTTATGCCTTACTTGTGAAATTTGATTTGTCCACAAGTTTGGCACATTTTGAGGTACATGAAAACTGAGTCATGAATAAGATATATAAATCGTGTTGAGGTAGTTAACCATGTATAGCTAAAGATACAATGATTTGATGCATGTTCCTATTATCTAGGAAATATCCATCGATACTGGATTTAATTTTTGATACGAATATATATATCCTCCAAGAATGTACTTATCGTATCTTAATTTGTCCTAGAAGAACTACTATACGCTCACCACAACAATGGTACATGATTAAGTAATACACAATAAGTTCAATTCAGGGCAACACCAACCAAAAGGTTGGATTCAAGCATGGAAACAGCTTGAACAGTAGCAACACAAGACCTATGAACATTAGCTTATCAACATCCAAAACAAAACTGCAAATAACCTGTAACAGCAGTCGTACAACCTCGGGATTGAATGCAGTCTGGGTGTGTTGTACGTAGTTAGGTAGAGAGCGAATGATACGTCATCTATGTTAATCTTTTACTAGTTATAAGTTATAACTATGTTCTGAAATGGATAAAAACATTAGTGTTTGGGGTTGATTTGCACACCACATTTTTTTATACTTTCACTATACCCTGTGCATTACAGTGTTGTACGGTGTGTTATAGAACTTGTACAAAATGGTGTTTTTATCAAAAAATTTGACATGCAAATCAACCCCTAGTATTGTGTACAAAATACATATCTTTCTTAACATGTCATCTTTAGACTTATATACGCCTTTTTCACATCTGAAGTATTGAAGGAACTGTTTATTTGCTAGCCAGTTGCATAACAAAACACATGCACCTATGACCTATGTATGGTTCTTACATTATAAATTCATATGCAGTAAGAATATCAAACTTCTAGACTCTTCATTTTATGAACCAGAATTATAAAACTAGAATACCAATATGTCGCTAAAGAAATTATTTCTGTGTGTTGGGCCTTAGAGGTTACAACTTACAAGGCTACAAGCAACTGACCAACTAACCAAATATAGTAATATATAGGTTGGGCCTTTTAATTAATAAACCTTTGCGCCCCCTATATTAGGGTTGTCATGTTTCACATCACATACTAGCAGCCTCAGATATCTATCCTCTTCCTCTCTGCTTATAACAACTTGCTCACTACAAAAACCAGCCACTGTAAGTTTTAATGGTTTCCTTCTTTTTTTTGCTACATTTAATTTATTTATTATTATTTTATTATTATTATTATTTTTGCATGTTTTCGACTTTATTTAGTGGCTAGCTCGTTATTTTTTAGGCAGATGCTAATGTCTATTCACATTTCAGATTAAGGGTTTTAATTTGCTGTTTTTTGTTTAAGTTGTCGCTTCTCATGTTGTTTTTTAGTTAGATCTTTGTATTGTATGTGTTTTTTTGTTTTGTTTGTTTGCTACGTAGGATCGGTCATTTTAGGCATTACGTTGATGTTTGCGATGTTGTTTGAGACATGTACTTTTAATGTAGCCTTGGGCTATGAGTTTTGACGTTGTTTTGAAAATAAAAGTATGAGAGGTTTATTTTCTTCTTATAAATGTTGCTACATCATCTTTGAGTACGGTGTCTGTGATCAAGAGTGTTTCTTGGGACGTAAATAAGTTTACTTTCATTATTTGATATTGATTCTATTTAACCTCACGCAGTTAGGCTTATTAGGTTTCAAAGCTAAACACTTATTTTCTTATAGTAATTGTGGGTTTTGATATATGCAGAAGAAGAGTCATGTTCAAAGATTACAAGAGTGTCATGTTGCCAATTTTGACTTGTGGATGCAAACAAGACCAAGCGATTATATTGCTAAGGTAATGTCAAACTGTGGGTTAGACCACTTTCATAAATATGACGCAACGTTGTCAACTACTAGGCCAATCCAGATCCGATGAAAAGATCGGAGAAGAATGCCGAAAACCGATCAAAAGAGAACACATGAATATGTAAGACTCTTTATAATTTTTAAAATATTTTAAATATGTTTATATTGTTCATATATAGTTCATCATTAATTTGTTTTACATTGTATATATATATATATATATATATATATATATATATATATATATATATATATATATATATATATATATATAGTTCGATCTACTCATGATGTGGATCTTGAGCTCTTGGCCAGAACCCGTGGTAAAGATTTAAGGGTTTTGAAAATTATGATGCCACATATGACACTGGAGACACGGGATTGCAAGTTATTGGTCATCGATCTATTCGTGAATGGATTAATGGACATCGGTAAGTATTGTAATGATTTGAGAACTTTATCTTTAGGAAAATGTGTGTTGGATCAAGTTACTTCTTGTTTTTTTTAACTTACTTGTTTTTAACATACTTTTTTTTTTCAGCCGGAGATGAAGTCTCTTTTTGATCAAGTTAAAGCCGGTACAGCCCCGTTGATGACCGAGCAAGAAATATTGAATAGAGTAGTTCCGAGTGACAACTGCCAAAATATGCCGGGTAGGGCAGGAGGATGACGGGCAGTGGCAAAGCTTCTAACAGGTCTACACATGAGCCGTTTGAACAAGATTATATTACTAGGCAGCATATGACGGAGGTGTTGAGGCGAGAGCAGCAAGAGAAAGAGTTATTTAGGAAGCAAGCTCAGGAGGTGCAACAACGGGCTCTCGTGGCTGAGCAAGAGGCTAGATCGGCTAAGGAAATGCTAACACGGCTAATTCTAGAATGGGCACCATCTAATCTTACCTTGGGCAGGTTTTTAGCCACTACAACAACCAAGGTAAACTGTGAGTTAGACTACCTTCATATATAAGACACAACGTTGTCAACTACTCGGCCAATCCAGATCGGATGAAAAGATCGGAGAAGAATGTTGAAAACCGGTCGAAAAATAAAGTGTCGAGTTACCAAGGATCTAAATCTTTTGCTCAAGGAAGAAATGAATATGTAAGACTCTTTATAATTTTTATGATATTTTAAAAATGTTTAAATTGTTTATATGTAGTTCGTTATTAATTTGTTTTATATTGTATATATTTATAGTTGGATCAATTCGTGATTTGGATCTCAAGCTTTTGGCCAGAACACGTGGCAAAGATTTAAGGGTTTTGAAAATTATGAAATACAATGGGTTTTCCTAGGATGGATTAATGAAAATCACAGGAAGTATTGTAATGATTTGAGAACTTTATCTTTAGGAAAACGTGGGTTGGATATACAATAGTTGAAGCAATTGATCTAGTAGATTTCTGTAGCTATGTTGTTAGGTTAGAAGATTGTTTGACCTAACCAAAAGTTTGTTTCCTTTTGTACTTCCCTTTGCGCATCAGTTACAGAAACTGGAAACTATATTTTGTATCTTTGGATGCTGATATCCCGTGTTTCTTGATTCAGAGGTGTCCCAACTTGGAAGTTAATGATGCCAAATATGGCATTGGAGACACGGGATTGCAAGTTTTTGGTCAGTTTTGCAAGAAAATTGCGCAAAATGAAGACATTTGAGCTTGGTTTGCACATAGGACTGATTGCTGTGGCACAAGGATGTATTGATTTGGATTGTTTACACGTTAGACTCAACTTTCACAAATGAAGTTATGAAGTGTATAGGAACTCATTTGAAGAACCTTAGTGATTTCCATATGATAGTTGGTAAAACAACCACACCACTAGACAGTGGCGCTTGACTTATGCTAATTGGTTGCAGGAAACTTGAAAGGCTAGGTATCCACCTCTGTCTCGGAGGATTGACGGATGTGGGTTTGGGGTATATTGGGAAGTATGGTCTCAAATTAAGATTTCTGTCTCTTGGTAGTGTAGGGGAATCTGATCTAGCTACGACTTGCAGAAGGGAATCTGATCTAAGCTGAAAATAAAGGGTTGTCCGTCTTGGTCCTTGCATCACACTACTAGGAGGCTAGGTTGGTTTCTTCATTGAAGGTGTCCTGATTGGTGATGCCTAGTTTGATTTACTTTTGGTCTTTAATTAGTGAGGATGTGGCTGCTAATTTAGACTGAAAGTAACTGATTAGGAAATGTAGCCAATTGGGTACAGCCCTTTTTGGGGGAGTATGGGTGCTATAGTTCTCATGATGAAGCCTGGTAAAGATATATAATATGTCATTGTGGGTGATGGTTGAATGATGTATGGAGATCCTTTATCCAGGAAATGTAGTCATGGAACTATGGTTGAAAGGTGAACATTGGTATCTTGAAACGTGGGCTGTTGCAGTATAGTAGTTTGTTGCATCTGAGATTTCTGTTGTGTTATCGGAGATCGTTTTATTAAGTACCCGATATGTGTCAAAAGAGTGTCTGTTAGCAGTTTTAGTTTGTTTGTTGTCTGGTTTGTATTAGTTGTCGTATCATGGATGGGTATGTCCATTCCATTATCTCATGTCTTGTAAATGTTTGGTTTTATAAATATATGTTCACCTTTCACCGAAAAAAGGATTGTCTGTCTAAGCAAGTCTATTTGGGACTGTGTTCAATATACATTCACTGAGGTATATGTGGGTTAGCACTAGTTTTGTTCACAATGAATTTGAAATGACTCGTCCAGCTCATAGACACGTCTTTTAGTAGCATCCAGAAGACATGTTGGTGATGCAATGAAGGCAATAAATTGGGGTTATCGTTAACACAATGACAAATGCCAAAAAACGAAGATTAGAATTGCTGCCAACTATAAAAAGAACAAAAGGAAAAAGTTGTCACTTAAGTTTGGAAGATGGACGCATTAAAATTTAATGCTTAAATTTGTTAGCTTTTTAGTACAAGTTTAAATAAAATGTATACATTGAAACTTGAAAGTATTGATGTATTTGGCTATGACTGAAAGGAATTCGAGACTCATTTAGACACTGAAAAGGGTCCACTATTTTTATATTTTCATCCAGTGACTTTGATATACTTAAGATCATGTCCTTTGGCACCTATATTTTTACCTCTATATTCACAGTTATTGGTCTGGGGAATACCATGGGCTCGTATTATTTAGATGAGGAATACGTTGTATTTATGGGTTTTATTTTTGTATGCAAATTGGTGGTATTCACATTGTGGCTTAATAGTACTTTTCTGCTACTGGTTTCATTTTGACATGTTGCTCTTTGGCTGATTTTTTTATATGACCCATTGGACATGAACACAACCCAAAATGACCCATTCCTGTGCTCTTATATTTACTAAATTTGGCGTATCACAATTGTAAGAAGTATCATACTACTGATGCATTTGAAATATTTTTTGAACCTTGTTCCATTATGACCTTAAACTGTATGTATCTTGATCTGTGCTGTGACGTTCAGGAGCAGGATTTATTTTGTTTATATCATTCCTGGGAATTGCGATACTTCATATCTTTACTGCCTTTAACTATCCGTTTGCTGTTATAAATCATGTTGCAAGTGTTGTGAACATTAAGTTATATAAGATCGATAGTTGTAGCAAAAGATTAATGTGCGTACATAACTACGTATAATCACCTCTTTTACAAAACACAAGTCAAAGAATCAACCACCCATTCAGAGTCAAATAATGAAACCAATACAAGTCAAAAACTTTATGATACATGGTTCTTATATTATGTTGTCAAAATGACTAGATCCGCAAAGAAACTAACAAATATTCACTTGTAGCTACATCGACTAGTTCAAATTAAACAGCTTAACCACATTATATAACACATCGAGATCACTTTATAATCAAATAACCAACCAGATCATTCAAACAAACCAAGCAAACGTACATAAACATTCAACATAATGTTTTGAAACCCGGTTCGACCCGGGTGGTTCAATCGGTTGAACTGTTCCGGTCGAAAAACGGGTCAATATAAACTGGGTTAACCCGACGGGTTGGGTCGAAAAAACGGGTCAAATTAAACTGAGTCAACTCACCGGTTTTCGATGTGTATTAATAGTTGAAATTGCTCATAATTAATTGTTTCAACATTTTTTTTAAATTTTTTTTCAACATTTCACTTTAACCATTTTTGATTTATAGATAGTATAGATTAACGTTTAAATACCAATATGTTTGCTAAGAATTTATTTGTTTGTACGTGTTGGGCCTTAGAGGTTACAAGGAAGTGACCAACAAACCAAAGAATACAGGTTGGGCCTCTTAATTAACTGTAGTTATAGCAGGGTTTTTATGTTTCACATTTGCATCAAACACTAGCAGCCACACTCTCCTCTTCCTCTCTGCCTCATCAAACATTAATAATAATTTGCTCACTACAAAAACGAGTCACCTTCTACTGTAAGTTTTTTGCTACATTTAAATTTTTTTGCATGCTTTTGACTTTATTTAGTGGTTCGTTACTTTTTAGGCAGCTGCTAATGTCATGTTTTTAGTCACGTTAATAAGGTTTTGTGTGTGTGTGTACATTTAAAGGTTTTGTCTCTTTTTGTTAGATCTAAAGCTTTCCTGCTAGTTTCTTTCTTCTTTTTTTTGAGAGATTCTTTATTATGGGTTTTGTTGTTTTTTTGGTTTAAGTTATAGCTTCCTATGTTGTTTTTTAGGTAGATCTTTATATGGTATGTGTTTTTTTGTTTGTTTGCTTGCTACCTAGATTGGTAATTTAGTCGTTACGTTGATGTTTGCGATGTTATTTGAGACATGTACTTTTAATGTAGCCTTGGGCTATGAGTTTTGACTTTGTTTTGAAAATAAAAGTATGAGAGGTTTATTTTCTTCTTATAAATGTTGCTACATCATCTTTGAGTACGGTGTCTGTGGTCAAGAGTGTTTTTTTGGGACGTAAATAAGTTTATTTTCATTATTTGATATTGATTCTATTTAACCTCACGCAGTTAGGTTTATTAGGTTTCAAAGCTAATTAAACACTTATTTTCTTATAGTAATTGTGGGTTTTGATATATGCAGAAGAAGAGTCATGTTCAAAGATTACATGAGTGTCATGTTGCCAATTTTGTCTTGTGGATGCAAACAAGACCAAGTGATTGTATTGCTAAGGTAATGTCAAACTGTGGGTTAGACCACCTTCATAAATATGACACAACGTTGTCAACTACTAGGCGTGTACCTACTGATATATCATCTCTCCAGCTACTTCTATTTCCTCAGAACCAAAACTTATGTTCCCTCATAGCAAGACAACCATAGGTGCTCGAAAGAGTGTTCGCACTGCTACCTTTACTTTTAGGATTCCTACTGTTCCTACATTACCTACACCACCAGCTATGCCCACTACTACTTCAATATCTACTTCACTTTTGCCGCTCAGGAAGCGTGCAAGGTTTACTACCCCAACTTCACCTACTACTGAGACTTCTGACCTTCCACCACCACCAGTATACCATATAGGTGAGAGTTCGAGAGCAGCTGCTAGAGGGCCTACAACTTTTACTTTAGATGATCAGTTAGGGGCTCAACAGGAGCAGGTTGATAGGTTAGGTTATAGGGTAGATGAGATTATCACTACTCGACTTGAGGAGGTCGAGGAGCAGGTTGAGGGATTGATCTTAGGCTGGGTTAGCATTGACGTGTCTTATCATGGACTTGAGGCACGGCAGGAGGGACACCAGGAGGGACACCAGGAGCTGATTGATCAGCTTAGGGATGAGTTGCCTGAGATACGGGATAGAGCCCAGATGACACAGGAGACTCAGGGAGAGCAGGCACACCAGTTGGCAGTAACTCAGGAGAGGATGACAGCTGCAAAGACCAGGGAGGCTGCCCTCCAGCTCCGAGTTGAGCACTTGGAGGAGATTGTTGTTGAGATGGATCATGAGATTCACCGCCTTAGGGGAGGACCTGGAGGGTCTGGAGCACCTGGAGCATCTAGAGCACCCGGAGGAGCCTAGACATAGACTTGTATTGTATTAGCTTTTACTATTTTCCTAGTCCCGAGGTGTGGGACATAGTTCAAGAACTTGTAGTCTTTTGGTTGTTGTACAAACAAATGTATCAAGTATGACTCTACTATGTTGGAATGGTTATGCTATATATATATATATATATATATATATATATATATATATATATATATATATATATATATATATATATATATATATATATATATATATATATATATATATCGGTCCATGTAGGCCGAAATTTTCATGTATTATATTCATGTGTTGTGATTATATTTATGATGTTTCGTGGTTGCTCTTTATTGTTATCGTATTTATACTTGTTGTGGTTGTATCTATACATGTCGTGGTTGTATTTATACAGGTTGTGGTTGTACTCGTACATGTCGTGGTTGTATTTATACTTGTTGTGGTTGTATATATACATGTTGTGGGTATATACTTTTGGTACGATGACTATTTCTATTATGATTTTCTCATGGTTGTCGATTGTGATTTATCAGAAGTATGGCACCAAGGAAAGGAAAGGCTACACCAGAAACACCAGCTATGACTCAAGCCGCTATCCGCAAGTTAGTCAGGGATAGTATAGCAGAAGCTCTTGAGACTGAGAGAGCTGAGGTTGCTGGTAGGGCTGCTGAGATTGCTCCTAATACTAGGGCGGTTGAACCACCCACTACTAGGCGTGAATGCACTTGGAAGGATTTCAAGATTAGTGATCCCGTCAAGTTTAAGGGCACTGAGGGAGCGGTTGCTTTGATCCGCTGGTTTGAAAAGACTGAGAATGTATTCCTCGTGTGTAGTTGCCCTGATGTCAGCAAGGTTAAATTTGCTACAGGTATGCTTCTGGATGAAGCTATGTCATGGTGGAATTCTTATGCTCAGCCTATTGGTATGGAGAATGCCTACAAGCTCACTTGGGATCAATTCAAGAAGCTGATGACTAAGAAGTTTTGCCCTCGTACTGAGGTGAAGAAATTGGAAACAGAATTCTATGAACTGGTAACAAAAGGTGATGACATCGAGACCTACATCATGAGGTTTCAGGAGTTGGCTAACAAGATTATATTACTAGGCAGCATATGACGGAGGTGTTGAGGCGAGAGCAACAAGAGAAAGAGTTATTTAGGAAGCAAGCTCAGGAGGTGCAACAACGGGCTCTCGTGGCTGAGCAAGAGGCTAGATCGGCTAAAGAAATGCTAACACGGCTAATTCTAGAATGGGCACAATCGAATCTTACCTTGGGCAGGTTTTAGCCACTACAACAACCAAGGTAAACTGTGAGTTAGACTACCTTCATATATAAGACACAACGTTGTCAATTACTCGGCCAATCCAGATCGGATGAAAAGATCGGAGAAGAATGTTGAAAACCGGTCGAAAAATAAAGTGTCAAGTTACCAAGGATCCAAATCTTTCGCTCAAGGAAGAAATGAATATGTAAGACTCCTTATAATTTTTATGATATTTTAAAAATGTTTAAATTGTTTATATGTAGTTCGTTATTAATTTGTTTTATATTGTATATATTTATAGTTGGATCAATTCGTGATTTGGATTAATGGAAATCACAGGAAGTATTGTAATGATTTGAGAACTTTATCTTTAGGAAAACGTGGGTTGGATATACATATGGAAAATGGTTATATGAATCGGTGTTTCATAACACCAACATTGAATCGATGGATTTGTTACGTAAATTTTGAAGAGATAGAGGTAAAGATCTTACTCTTCTTGCAAAAAACTGTAGTCAATCTCTTGTATCTCTGAATTTTACTATAGTTGAAGCAATTGATCTAGTAGATTTCTGTAGCTATGTTGTTAGGTTAGAAGATTGTTTGACCTAACCAAAAGTTTGTTTCCGTTTGTACTTCCCTTTGCGCATCAGTTACGGGAACTGGAAACTATATTTTGTATCTTTGGATGCTGATAGCCCGTGTTTCTTGATTCAGAGGTGTCCCAACTTGGAAGTTATTGATGCCACATATGGCATTGGAGACACGGGATTGCAAGTTTTTGGTCAGTTTTGCAAGAAAATTGCGCAAAATGAAGACATTTGAGCTTGGTTTGCACATAGGACTGATTGCTGTGGCACAAGGATGTATTGATTTGGATTGTTTACACGTTAGACTCAACTTTCACAAATGAAGCTATGAAGTGTATAGGAACTCATTTGAAGAACCTTAGTGATTTCCATATGGTAGTTGGTAAAACAACCACACCACTAGACAGTGGCGCCTGACTTATGCTAATTGGTTGCAGGAAACTTGAAAGGCTAGGTATCCACCTCTGTCTCGGAGGATTGACGGATGTGGGTTTGGGGTATATTGGGAAGTAGGGTCTCAAATAAGAATTTCTGTCTCTTGGTAGTGTAGGGGAATCTGATCTAGCTACGACTTGCAGAAGGGAATCTGATCTAAGCTGAAAATAAAGGGTTGTCCGTCTTGGTCCTTGCATCACACTACTAGGAGGCTAGGTTGGATTCTTCATTGAAGGTGTCCTGATTGGTGATGCCTAGTTTGATTTACTTTTGGTCTTTAATTAGTGAGGATGTGGCTGCTAATTTAGACTAAAGGTAACTGATTAGGAAATGTAGCCAATTGGGTATAGCCCTTTTTTTTTTTTTTTGGGGGGGGGGGGGGGGGGGGGGGTATGGGTGCTATAGTTCTCATGGTCATTGTGGGTGATGGTTGAATGATGTATGGAGATCCTTTATCCAGGAAATGTAGTCATGGAACTATGGTTGAAAGGTGAACATTGGTATCTTGAAACGTGGGCTGTTGCAGTATAGTAGTTTGTTGCATATGAGATTTCTGTTGTGTTATCGGAGATCGTTTTATTAGGTACCCGATATGTGTCAAAAGAGTGTCTGTTAGCTGTTTTAGCTTAATTGTTGCCTGGTTTATATTAGTTGTCGTATCATGGATGGGTATGTCCATTCCATTATCTCTTTAATGTCTTGTAAATGTTTGGTTTTATTAATATATGTTTACCTTTCACCGAAAAAAGGGTTGTCCGTCTAAGCAAGTCTATTTGGGGCATTGTGTTCAATATACATTCATTGAGGTATATGTGGGTTAGCACTAGTTTGTTCACAATGAATTTGAAATGGCTCGTCCAGCTCATAGACACGTCTTTTAGTAGCATCCAGAAGACATGTTGGTGATGCAATGAAGGCAATAAATTGGGGTTATCGTTAACACAATGACAAATGCCAAAAAACGAAGATTAGAATTGCTGCCAACTATAAAAAGAACAAAAGGAAAAAGTTGTCACTTAAGTTTGGAAGATGGACGCATTAACAATTAATGCTTAAATTTGTTAGCTTTTTAGTACAAGTTTAAATAAAATGTATACATTGAAACGTGAAAGTATTGATGTATTTGGCTATGACCGAAAGGAATTCGAGACTCATTTAGACACTGAAAAGGGTCCACTATTTTTATATTTTGATCCAGTGACTTTGATATACTTAAGATCATGTCATATGGCACCTATTTTTACCTCTATATTCACAGTTATTGGTCTGTGGAATACCATGGGCTCGTATTATTTAGATGAGGAATACGTGTATTTATGGGTTTTATTTTTGTATGCAAATTGGTGGTATTCACATTGTGGCTTAATAGTACTTTTCTGCTACTGGTTTCATTTTGACATGTTGCTCTTTGGCTGATTTTTTTATATGACCCATTGGACATGAACATAACCCAAAATGACCCATTCCTGTGCTCTTATATTTACTAAATGTAGCGTATCACAATTGTAAGAAGTATCATACTACTGATGCATTTGAAATATTTTTTGAACCTTGTTCCATTATGACCTTAAACTGTATGTATCTTGATCTGTGCTGTGACGTTCAGGAGCAGGATTTATTTTGTTTATATCATTCCTGGGAATTGCGATACTTCATATCTTTACTGCCTTTAACTATCCGTTTGCTGTTATAAATCATGTTGCATGTGTTGTGATTTGTGAACATTAAGTTATATAAGATCGATAGTTGTAGCAAAAGATTAATGTGCGTACATAACTACATATAATCGCCTCTTTACAAAACACAAGTCAAAGAATCAACCACCCATTCAGAGTCAAATAATGATACCAATACAAGTCAAAAACTTTATGATACATGGTTCTTATATTATGTTGTCAAAATGACTAGATCCGCAAAGAAACTAACAAATATTCACTTGTAGCTATATCGACTAGTTCAAATTAAACAGCTTAACCACATTATAACACATCGAGATCACTTTATAATCAAATAACCAACCATTCAAACTAACCAAGCAAACGTACATAAACATTCAACAAAAGTATATTATATATATAACTTACATTCAGAATTTAGTAGTCGCAGTTCTGGAGTTTTGATGCATTATATTGTTGGTTGATCTTCCATTTGAGTTAAGGATGGTGAGTCATTAAGCTATTATGCCTTATCTAAACAGCTTGATCTTCTCAATTCTATGTTCATTGCTGATGTTTGGTAGACTATTATGCCTCAGTCATGAAATTAGATTTGTCAACAAGTTTGGCACATTTTCAGGTACATCAAGTGGTACGCCTAATAGTCGATATAGTAAAAAACCGAGTCATGAATAAGATATATAAATCATGTTGAGGTGGCTAACCACGTAGCTAAAGTGGCTAAACAAAGATACAATGATTTAATACTTTAAAATAATACTAGACGAGTACCCGTGCATAACTACAGGATTTTATAGTGGCGGATAGTAATAGTGATAAAAAAAGTTTATGCGTTATATACGAAAAATAATAAAAGTTTGAGGATTTGGGGATTAAACATAATGTTTTGAAACCTGGTTCGATCCGGGTGGTTCAATCGGTTGAACCTTTCCGGTCGAAAAACGGGTCAATATAAACCGGGTTAACCCGACGGGTTGGGTCGAAAAACAGGTCAAATTAAACCGAGTCAACTCGCTGGTTTTCGATGTGTATTAATATTTGAAATTGCTCATAATTAATTGTTTTAACATTTTTTTTTTAACTTTTTCAACATTTGACTTAACTTTTCACTTTAACCATTTTTTATTTATAAATAGTATAGATTAACGTTTAAATACCAATATCTTTGCTAAGAATTTATTTGTTTGTACGTGTTGGGCCTTAGAGGTTACAAGGAAGTGACCAACTAACCAAAGAATACAGGCCTCTTAATTAACTGTAGTTATAGTAGGGTTTTTATGTTTCACATTTGCATCAAACACTAGCAGCCACACTCTAGATATCCATCCTCTTCCTCTCTGCCTCATCAAACCTTAACAATAACTTGCTTACTACAAAAACTAGTCACCTTCTACTGTAAGTGTTTTGCTACATTTAAACTTTTTTGCATGCTTTTGACTTTATTTAGTGGTTCGTTACTTTTTAGGCAGCTGCTAATGTCATGTTTTTAGTCACGTTAATAAGGTTTTGTGTGTGTGTATACATTTAAAGGTTTCTGTCTCTTTTTGTTAGATCTAAAGCTTTCCTGCTAGTTTCTTTCTTCTTTTTTTTTTTTGAGAGATTCTTTATTATGGGTTTTGTTGTTTTTTGGTTTAAGTTATAGCTTCCTATGTTGTTTTTTAGGTAGATCTTTGTATGGTATGTGTTTTTTTGTTTGTTTGCTTGCTACCTAGATTGGTAATTTAGGCGTTACGTTGATGTTTGCGATGTTATTTGAGACATGTACTTTTAATGTAGCCTTGGGCTATGAGTTTTGACTTTGTTTTGAAAATAAAAGTATGAGAGGTTTATTTTCTTGTTATAAATGTTGCTACATCATCTTTGAGTACGGGGTCTGTGATCAAGAGTGTTTTTTTTTGGATGTAAATAAGTTTATTTTCATTATTTGATATTGGTTCTAGTCAACCTCACATAGTTAGGTTTATTAGGTTTCAAAGCTAAACCCTTATTTTTCTTATCATAATTGTGGGTTTTGATATATGCAGAAGAAGACTCATGTTCAAAGATTACAAAAGTGTCATGTTGCCAATTTTGTCTTGTGGATGCAAGCAAGACCAATGTCAAATTGTGGGTTAGACCACCTTCATAAATTATGTGACACGTGAGTCGGAAGAATTTAAGGTAAATATATAATTTTATGTATGATCATACTAATTTTATAATGTTGTTGATTGTGTTTTTTTTACTAATGTTTAAAGCTCAAAAGTGTTAAAGCGAAAGCAAGTGCAAATCAAAACAAAAATCCTTCCCGACTAGGACGTACTAGCACTACACCAAAAGGAGTGTGACCAAATAGTATTACAACACCCATGGTTAAGTGTTATACAAAATGATCGTTCCAAGATATATACTGTGGGTTAGACTATCTTCATAAATGTGACACAAGGTTAGTCATTAATCTCTAATTTATTTATTGTACACTTGTATTACTTATCTTGAATAAGTTGTTTAGTTGGTGTTTGGTTTTAAAGGGATTAAAGAAATTAGCAAGCTTTGTTTATTACGACTTCAGCTAGTGTTGGTCCCAATAGAAATTTGTTTCCCTCATATCTAAACGAGAAATACTTGAGACTAAAAGAATAAAAACATTTAGTAGATCCGTTAGAGTTTTGGTTTGACTACAAATTGCTCTTATATGAGTTGTTTAAAGTGTTTGATAATAATAAAAGTTTTTATATTAATAATGACTACGCCATTTTCAGGTTCTCGCGACGCCCTACACATGATGACGGGCTAAGAAACAAGCGGATGAACACAAGGCGGCTAAAGAAGCGGCCAATGCGACTCAAAATTAAGTTGTCTCAAATGATGGTGTTTTTTAGCAGTCAGCCAGGTTGCGCTAAGTAGTTAGCGTGCGCGTTTCCTTCATCGAGCAGGAATGATGATACGGGATTGCAAGTTATTGGTCATGTTTGCAAACTGTATTTGTATCTTTGAAATAGCTGGTGTTTCTTGATTCAGAGGTGTCCCAACTTGGAAGTTATTGATACCACATATGGCATTGGTGACACGGGATTGCAAGTTATTGGTCAGTTTTGCAAGAAAATTGCACAAACTGAAGACGTTTGAGCTTGTTTCACACATAGGACCGATTGTTGTGCACAAGGATGTGTTCATTTGGATTGTTTACATGTTAGGCTAACAACTTTCACAAATGAAGCTATGAAATGCATAGGAACTCATTTGAAGAACCTTCGTGATCTCCATTTGATAGTTGGTAAATCCACCTTTGCCCCGGAGGATTGACGGATGTGGATTTGGGGTATATTGGGAAGTATGGTCATAGTTTAAGATATCTCTCTCTTGGTAAATGGTAATATAGGGGAATTTATCTAGGACTTGCAGAGGGGTGCCCAAAATTGCGTAAGCTGAAAATAAAGGGTTGTCCGTCTAAGCAAGTCTATTTGGGGAATATTGTGTTCAATATACATTCATTGAGGTATATGTGGGTTAGCACTAGTTTGTTCACAATGAATTTGAAATGACTCGTCCAGCTCATAGACACGTCTTTTAGTAGCATCCAAAAGACATGTTGGTGATGCAATGAAGGCAATAAATTGGGGTTATTGTTAACACAATGACAAATGCCAATAAACGAAGCTTAGAATTGCTGCCAACTATAAAAAGAACAAAAGGAAAAAGTGGTCACTTAAGTTTGGAAGATGGATGCATTAACATTTAACGCTTGAATTTGTTATCTTTTTAGTACAAGTTTAGACACTGAAAAGGGTCCTCTATTTTTATATTTTGATCTAGTCACTTTGATATACTTAAGATCATGTCCTTTGGCACCTATTTTTACCTCTAAATTCACAGTTTTGGTCTGGGGAATACCATGGGCTCGTATTATTTAAATGAGAATACGATGTATTTAGGGGTTTTATTTTTGTATGCAAATTGGTGGTATTCACATTGTGGTTTAATAGTACTTTTCTGCTACTGGTTTCATTTTGACATGTTGCTCTTTGGCTAATTTTTTTATATGACCCATTGGACATAAACACAACCCAAAATGACCCATTCCTGTGCTCTTATATTTACTAAATTTAGCGTATCACAATTGTAAGAAGTATCATACTACTGATGCATTTGAAATATTTTTTGAACCTTGTTCCATTATGACCTTAAACTGTATGTATCTTGATCTGTGCTGTGACATTTAGGAGCAGGATTTATTTTGTTTATATCATTCCTGGGAATTGCGATACTTCAGATCTTTACTGCCTTTAACTTGCTGTTATAAATCATGTTGCATGTGTTGTGAACATTAAGTTATATAAGATCGATAGTTCTAGCAATAGATTAATGTGCGTACATAACTACGTATAATCACCTCTTTTACAAAACACAAGTCAAAGAATCAATCACCCATTCAGAGTCAAATAATGAAACCAATACAAGTCAAAAACAAACTTTATGTTACATGGTTCTTATATTATGTTGTCAAAATGACTAGATCCGCAAAGAAACTAACAAATATTCACTTGTAGCTACATCGACTAGTTCAAATTAAACAGCTTAACCACATTATAACACATCGAGATCACTTTATAATCAAATAACCAACCAGATCATTCAAACAAACCAAGCAAACGTACATAAACATTCAACATAATGTTTTGAAACCCGGTTCGACCCGGGTGGTTCAATCGGTTGAACCCAGTGGCGCAGCTTCATAGGGGGGGGGGGGGGGCGGCCGACCCCCCGAAATTTTTTTTGCGATGTTGGGGTATATAGTTTTCGTGTAGAAAAATTTCGGTATTTTCGGTTTCGCCCCCCCAATTTAATTTGGTTTCGACCCCCCATAGTGTTAGGAAAAAAAAATTTTAGATCCCGACCCCCCACTCGAAAAATCCAAGCTTCGCCACTGGTTGAACAATTCCGGTCGAAAAACGGGTCAATATAAACCGGGTTAACCCGACAGGTTGGGTCGAAAAAACGGGTCAAATTAAACCGAGTCAACTCGACGGTTTTCGATGTGTATTAATAGTTGAAATTGCTCATAATTAATTGCTTCAACATTTTTTTTCAACATTTCACTTACTTAACTTTTCACTTTAACCATGTTTGATTTATAGAAAGTATAGACTAACGTTTAAATACCAATATGTTTGCTAAAATTTATTTGTGTGTACATGTTGGGCCTTAGAGGTTACAAGGAAGTGACCAACTAACCAAAGAATACAGGTTGGGCCTCTTAATTAACTGTAGTTATAACTTATAGTAGGTTTTTATGTTTCACATTTGCATCAAACACTAGCAGCCACACTCCATCCTCTTCCTCTCTGCCTCATCAAACCTTAATAATAACTTGCTTACTACAAAAACCAGTCACCTTCTACTGTAAGTTTTTTGCTACATTTAAACTTTTTTGCATGCTTTTGACTTTATTTAGTGGTTCGTTACTTTTTAGGCAGCTGCTAATGTCATGTTTTTAGTCACGTTAATAAGGTTTTGTGTGTGTGTGTGTGTACATTTAAAGGTTTCTGTTTCTTTTTGTTAGATCTAAAGCTTTCATGCTAGTTTCTTTCTTCTTTTTTTTGAGAGATTCTTTATTATGGGTTTTGTTGTTTTTTGGTTTAAGTTATAGCTTCCTATGTTGTTTTTTAGGTAGATCTATGTATGGTATGTGTTTTTTTGTTTGTTTGCTTGCTACTTAGATTGGTAATTTAGGCGATGTTTGCGATGTTGTTTGAGACATGTACTTTTAATGTAGCCAGCCTTGGGCTATGAGTTTTGACGTTGTTTAGAAAATAAAAGTATGAGAGGTTTATTTTCTTCTTATAAATGTTGCTACATCATCTTTGAGTACGGTGTCTGTGGTCAAGAGTGTTTTTTTGGGACGTAAATAAGTTTATTTTCATTATTTGATATTGGTTCTAGTCAACCTCACGTAGTTAGGTTTATTAGGTTTCTAAGCTAAACACTTATTTTCTTATAGTAATTGTGGGTTTTGATATATGCAGAAGAAGAATCATGTTCAAAGATTACAAGAGTGTCATGTTGCCAATTTTGTCTTGTGGATGCAAACAAGACCAATGTCAAACTGTGGGTTAGACTACCTTCATAAATTATATGACACATGAGTCGGAAGAATTTGAGGTAAATATATAATTTTATGTATGATCATACTAATTTTATAATGTTGCTGATTGTGTTTTTTTTACTAATGTTTAAAGCTCAGAAGTGTTAAAGCGAAAGCAAGTGCACTTAAAAATAAAAATCCTTCCCGACTAGGACGTACCGGCACTACACCAAAAGGAGTGTGACCAAATAGTATTACAACACCTATGGTTAAGTGTTATACAAAATGATCGTTCCAAGATATATATTGTGGGTTAGACTATCTTCATAAATATGACAAAACGTTGTCAACTACTAGGCCAATCCAGATCCAATGAAAAGATGGGAGAAGAATACCGAAAATCGATTGAAAGGATCCAAATGTTTCGCTCAAGGACGCCACAAATATGTAAGACTCTTTTTAATTTTATTACATTTTAAAAATGTTTATATTGTTTATATATAGTTCGTTATTAATTTGTTTTATATTGTGTCTATATATAGTTGGATCACTTCATGATTTGGATCTCGAGCTCTTCGCCACGTGGTAAAGATTTAAGGGTTTTGAAAATTATGAAATACAATGTGATTTCCTCGGATGGATTAATGGAAATCACAGGAAGTATTGTAATGATTAGAGAACTTTATTTTTAGGAAAACGTGTGTTGGATGATACATATGGGAAATGGTTATATGAATCGGTGTTTCATAACACCAGTATTGTATCGTTGGATTTTAGTTACGTAAATTTTGAAGAGGTAGATGGTAAATATCTTATTCTTCTTGCAAAAAAGTGTAGTCAATCTCTTGTGTCTTTGAAGTTTACTATAGTGAAGCAATTGATCTAGTTGATTTATCTTGATATGTTGTTAGGTTATAAGATTGTTTGACCTAACCAAAAGTTTGTTTCCGTTTGTACTTCCCTTTGCGCATCAGTTAAGGGAACTCCTTAACTGAACTGTATTTTGTATCTTTGGATGTTGATAGCCCGTGTTTCTTGATTCAGAGGTGTCCCAACTTTGAAGTTATTGATGCCACATATGGCATTGGAGCCACGGGATTGCTAGTTATTGGTCAGTTTTGCAAGAAATTGCGCATACCGTAGACTTGTGAGCTTGTTCGCACATGGAACTGATTGCTGTGGCACAAGGATGTGTTGATTTGAATTGTTTACATGTTAGGCTCACAACTATCACAAATGAGGCCATGAAGTGTATAGGAACTCATTTGAAGAACCTTCATGATTTCCATATGATAGTTGGTAAAACAACCACACCACTAGACAGTGGCGTCCGACTTATGCTAATTGGTTGCAGCAAACATGAAAGGCTAGGTATCCACTTCTGTTCCCGGAGTATTGATGGATGTGGGTTTTGGGTATATTGGGAAGCATGGTCTCAAATTAAGGTATCTCTCTCTTTGTAATATAGGGGGATCTGATCTAGGACTTGCAAAGGGGTGCCCAAAATAGCGTAAAGCTGAAAATAAAGCTTTGTCCGTCTAAGCAAGTCTATTTGGGGCATATTGTGTTCAATATAAATTCGCTGAGGTATATGTGGGTTAGCACTAATTTTGTTCATAATGAATTTGAAACGACTCGTTCAACTCATAGACACGTCTTTTGGTAGCATGCAAAAGGCATGTTGGTGATGCAATTAAGGCAACAAATGCGCGGTTATCGTTAACACAATGACAAATGCCAAAAATGAAACTTAGAATTGCTGCCAGTTATAAAGAGAACCAAAGGAAAAACTTTGTCACTGAAGGTTGGAAGATGGACGCATTAACATATTAGCTTTGAAATTTGTTAGCTTTTTAGTACAAGTTTAAATAAAATGTATACATTGAAAGTATTAACGTATTTGGCTATGACTGAAAGGAACTCGAGACTCGTTTAGACACTGAAAAGGGTCCACTATTTTTATATTTGGATCCAGTGACTTTGAATTTTGATATACTTGAGACCTTGTCCTTTTTTGTATATGACCCATTGAACATGAACACAACCCAAAATGGCCCATTCCCGTGCTCTTATATAATTACTAACTTTAACATATCACAATTATAAGAAGTACTGATGCATTTGAAATATTTTTATGACCTTAAACTGTATGTATCATAAGAAGTTCAGGAGCATGGTTTATTTTGTTATATCATTCATTTGGGAATTGCGATACTTCAGAGCTTTACTGCCTTTAACTTGCCATTTTCTGTTATAAATTATGTTGCAAGTGTTGTGAAGATTAAGTTATATAAGATCGATAGTTGTCGCAAAAGATTGATGTGAGTGCATAACTACGTATAATCACCTCTTTTACAAAACACAAGTCAAAAAATCAATCTCCCATTCAGAGTCAAGTAATGAAACCAATACAGTCAAAAACTTTATGAACAACGTTATATTATATGTTGTCAAAAGGATTAGAACCGCAAAGAAACTAACAAATATTCACTTGTAGCTACATCGACTAGTTCAACTTAAACAGCTTAACCACATTATAACACATCCAGATCACTTTATAATCAAATAACCAACCAAATCATTCAAACAAACCAAGCACAAGTACATAGACATTCAACACAAGTATATTATATATAACTTACTTTCTAGAATTTAGAAGTCGCAGTTGCTGGAGTTTTGATGCATTGTTGGTTGATCTTCCATTTGAGTTAAGGATATTGTGTCATTAAGATGGGACTATTATGCCTTAGCTAAACTGCTTGATCTTCTCAATTCTGTGTTCATTGCTGATGTTTATTGGACTATTACGCCTTAGTCATGAAATTTCGATTTGTCAACAAGTTTGACACATTTTAAGGTACATCAAGTTGTACGCCTAATAGTCTAGTAAAGAACTGAGTCATGAATAAGATATATAAATCATGTTGAGGCGGTTAACCACGTAGCTAAAGTGGCTAAACTAAGATACAATGATTTGATGTTTTTATTATATATAAAATAACCATTGATACTAGATTTTAAGTTTCCATATGAATATATATCCTCCAAGAATGCACTTATTATACGCGCCACAACAATGGTACATGATTAAGTAATACGCAGTAAGTTCAAATCAAGGCAACACCAACCAGAAGTTTGGATGCAAGCATGAAAACAACTTGAAGAGTAGCAAAATAAGACCTATGACCTCCATCTGTATAATAACAAAATGACCTGTAAAGTGAAGGATACGTCGTCTATGTTATGATTATCTACATATCTTTTACGAGTTATAACTATGTTTAGAATAATGGTTAAAAACATTCATATATTAGTACAGATCAATTTTGCAAACAAGCCGAGAGTTTGAGGACCACATCCGTAAATGTTTAATTCCGAAAAAACGTGGACGGCAGGATTCGAACCTGCGCGGGCAGAGCCCACATGATTTCTAGTCATGCCCGATAACCACTCCGGCACGTTCACTTCTTTGCTTAATTGAATCAGAGTAATTATTATGATGCCTAAAAACATTATTGTTTCCTATAAATATGTCATCTTTTAAAATGGCTATTTTCTGTTTAATGAATTTCTATAAATATGTATCCAACATGGATCTTGTTTCCTTTCACAGTTTTACGGTAGATTTTACATTGTTTCATAAATTTACTTTCGTGTAAACGAGCGTCGAGTACTCTCAAACTCGAACTTGACTCGATTACTAAAACTTGACTCGAGCTCGGTCAAGCTTTGGATTTCAAGCTCAAAATCGGCTCGTCGTCTCAAACTCGAGCTCGAAGCTCAGCTCGTCATCTCAACTCGAGCGCGAAACTCGACTCAATTTTATAACAATTACGTAACTACATATATATAAAAAGGTAAAACTGTAATATCATTGAAGCTCGATTAGGGCTCACGAGCGTCACGAGCCAAGTATTTTCGAGCTCGAACTCGACTCGAAAGTGCACTCGGGTAGCTCAAGCTCAAGCTCGACTCGTTGATATCGAGTACTTTACAAGTCTATCTCGAACAGCTCGCGAGTTGTCACGTCTCGTTTACACCCCTACTTAATATCGTAACACTAAGATTATTACATAACACCAATTCATCCAAATTCCATTCCAAATATACATGTTTTGTTTAAAATAAGCCGTTATATATTGATTACAGATACTCCAAATAACATTCTCCCAGTTAAGGTGGACATTATTATTATTATTATTATTATTATTATTATTATTATTATTATTATTATTATTATTATTTTTTTTTTTTTTATTAAACCATCACTTTATTGAAAAACAAAATAGGATTTTACAAGAAATTAGTGGGAAGCCGAGATACCAACTGAGCCCCCACACCTCTAGCTACAGCAAAACCAATCCTACTAAAAATATGTGGAGCAGCACGTGCTCCAATATCTTGAGTCATAGAGAATCGTCTAATGCGCTTCAATAAAGTCACTGCATCCTTTTCAAGTTCTCCAAAGGAAGAGAATGAAAAGGGGAGGAACCCATATCCGATATCAGCGCATTTAGCTGCATACTTTACACGTTTGCGTTGTGCGGCTTCAATAACCGCCCGACCGGGCATAAAATCAACCATACACGAACGCGTCAAAGGTGACGATCCTGTAAGATCAACACAAACATCAAGGCCACCATCCCAAGAGTAAAGTAGCATATCAGCCGGACGTAAGGTTTTGTCCCTCTCTCCACGAAGCCCAATATCCACCTCCTTACGAACTGAAATTCCAGACCGAGAGCATATATCAACAAGAACATCACGCACAACATTGTGCCGATGTTTAATACCAACTAAGCCTGCACACGATACAGCATGATCTCCAAAAATATCTCCAGGAAAAACCTTAGAGCAAGCTGAACATGGCATCTGGACAGTGAAAAGAGGATTACACTTTATATTATTATTATTATTATTATCACTTTCACTAGAATCAAAATTAAAGGATTACAAGAAATTAGTTGGGAGCCTCGAAACTATCTGGGCCCCCGCACCTTTAGCAATAGCAAAACTAATCCTACTGAAAATATGGGCAACAGCACGCGCCCCAATGTCTTAAGTTATAGAGAACTTCCGGATCCGCTTAAGTAAGGCCACTGCATCTGCCTCAAGTTCCCCCAAAGAGGAAAATGGGAAAGGGATGAACCCATATCCAATATTCGTACATTTAGCTCCGTACTTGACGCGCTTACGTTTTGCGGCGTCAATCACCACACGACCTGGCACAAATCCAATCATACTAGTTTACGTGAAGGGAGACGACCCCGTCAAATCGACACATACGTCCTGCCCTCCATCCAAGGAATAGAGCAAGATATCTGCCGGTCGTAAAACTCGCTCTCTTTCTCCACCCAACCCGATGTCGACCTCTTTACGAGCCGAGACCCCGGATCGAGAACAAATATCAACCAAAGTATCGCGCACCATGTTGTGCCGATGTTTAATACCAATAGTGCCAATACACGATATAGCATGGTCCCCGTAAATATCCCCACTAAAAACCTTGGAGCAAGCTGAGCATGGCATCTGAACAGAGAAAAGGGGAACGCTTAGCCGATAACATAAAACACACCTATAAGTTCTGGCATTCATAGTCTGTCTCAGCCCAGATATTGGAACCACCCTAAGCCAGTCTGAAATGTAGTCCTCCTTTTACGACCTCCAGAGTGCCATTTGTCATGAGGATAGGCAAAATGTGGATTCAGGCATTTTGGTAACACGTGTGAAATATATGTCTGCCAATTTCTTCATGAGTTTGGGGGCAACGATCTCATCCGGGTTACTCAGAAGGTCAATCTCCATTTTCGCATTAAAAGCGCTCAAGGCCTCTTCAAAGGAAGGTCCAGAGGTTACAATATCAGAATGTCTGAGGAGCTTAGTCTGTAGTTTGGTAGATTGGAGTCTAGACGCAAGGAAAGCATAGTTCAAGGCATCCCCTGCTGAATATATGCCAAGTCCCCCAAATACAAATGGCAGGGTGGCCAGCCTCCATTGCCAATCATCAAATCCAGGCCGAGAAGCAGTAACAATACGTTCCAGAGAAGAACACAATGCCGCATCAAAAGCGATGTGAGCACGCTCAAAGACCCGAGGAGAACATGTGCGCATAGAGAAATATAACTTTGAAATGTCGGCGCAAGCATGAAGGAGCAACAGCTCACATTGGGGGCCCCTAATCTTAGCAACAGCATCTATGAGCTCAATAGTTTTAGCAACCCTTTTCATAACAAGCTGATAAGGCGAAAAGTGTACCGCTTTTTGGGGTAATTTAAGCCCGAATTCATAATTATTTGATCAAATATTGCCCTAAATCGTTCCTTTTGTCATTTTAGGTACTTTGGAGAAGAAATCTGAAAAAGGAAGCATTTTGGACGTTTTTAGAGCGAAAAGTGAAGAAAACGGTAAAGTCTCTAAAATATGCTGGAAACAGTAGCTAACGGCGTAAAGAATTGCTCTTGACGGCGTCACGACTTGGAAAAGGGTTGGATAAATAAAATACACGTGACTATCCAGAAGGTTTTTGAAGGAGTTCGTGACGGCGTCACCCTTTAAGGTGATCAAGGCTGTCACGTGTAAATGCAAAGAGAGATGGCCATCAGGATTAAAGAGTGACGGCGTCACGTGTTAATGGAGGTAGGCCATCACGTGTTAAATTAAAGAGTGATGGCCCAGAAGACTTCCTGAAGGGGTCACGCGGGCCATCACGTGTTAACTAGTCACAACTTGCGCGCGCGGTGGCTGTTACTATTTTGGTCGTATCTTTTGCATACTAACTCGGATTTAGGTGATTCAAAAGGCCACGAAATCGGGACGAAAAGATCTAAAATTTGGTAAAGAAAGTTGGTCTTGATACTGTCAAAGTTCGGGCTGACGCCGTCAAGATGGGCCGGGCAGAAAATAGCCTATAAATACAACCTTATAACTTCATTATTTGTAAGCCCCAAACCCTAAGTCCGATTTTAGGGTGAGGGTAAGTGTTTTTCCAACAACTTAGAGGGTATCAATCACTACATAAACATCTTATATTGGTTTGTTGATTATATCTTAATTATGTTTTCCATTATCATTGTTGCTTGCTCTTCTTTGATGATGTTTTGCTAATTCACCTTGTGTCTACTTATGATTGTGTGAAACTTGTATATAATTGATTAGATCTTATTAATTCCTTGTTGATGTTTGTGTCTATCTTCATCAATTAGGGTGTGACACTTCGATAGGTCTAATTGGTTTAGCTTATAATTCTTGTTTCCTATTGTCTCTTGTTTAATTGAATGAATTCGATGTTAGGCTTAAGAAAACTAGCAGACTTCCAATTGGTAACTTGCTTGAACATCTTAAGAAACATGATCGGAGGTGTACTACGATTATATGGTTGTATTTAATGCATAAGCGAATTCTAGTGATGCCATGTTAGGAGCTTTTAGTCGGCTAGACATAGGAGTGAAGTAGGAGCTTATAGAGTTAGGGAAGATCGTACATGGCCCTACGAATGGTATTAAGGAATATAAGCCGTTAATTAAAACAAGGTGTGACAATTCAATAGGTAGAATTGACTAGCTAGCAAGGAGTAATACATCATAGGTAGGCATGCTTCACTTCCCTTGTAAAACCCTAGTTTACTTTTCTTGTACATTAGTTTAATTGGTAGCTTTTGGGTTAGTTGATTAGCAACTAATTCCGCCCCTTCTTCCAAAACCGAGATTTTTACTTGCTTTTCATAAAATATAAAAATACAAAAAGAATCATCCCTCACCTCTAGACCTAGTTAGATTAATTTCAATCCTAACGAACACTATTCTTTGAGCTGAACGATCAATCCCCCGGTACTTGTCACTATACCATACTACAACGAACAAGTACACTGCCTGGTGGGGATTGCAAGCTTCTCAAGATCCCTTGAGGGGTAAAACCTTTTGCGAGGGTATAGAACCTTGTAAAAATTTCTTGTAATTATATTGTTATTAAATAAATAATTTTTCGTTATCGTTACTAATTCCCATTTTCTCAGAAAAATTTGAAAATTTTCTTATTATATTATTTTGTCGTTATCACAAAATAATATAATTCACGAAATGACGGAACCAGTCCTCAACACGTTACTCGAAACCTAAAACATTTCATTTAATCCTAATTACATTTCCTAATCCTAATTAAAATTTCCTAATTACATTTAATATCCAAACGGGCCCTTAATCATTCTCAGCCCAATACCTTGTATACTATTCATAGGCCCAAGTTTCAAGCCCAACTCCAAATTTTATGATTTCATTTGATCGACTAGCATCAAGCCTTCAAAACGCCTTGCGTATTCACGATTCTTACACACGACATACCAATATTTTTACACCACCTCATTCACCACCTAGCCGACTATAAGTGTGTCGAGTGTCAAGTTCATAAGACGACATTTGATATTTTTTTAAGTGGCGAAGTGATTGACAAATATTCAAGTCAATCGATTCATATTAAACTCAAATCTCAACCGTTTTATTTCCCGTTTGTTCCTAAATGTTTCTAATAACGTTCCTAAGATGATTTCATGGTTAAATGTCAATGATGATCAGCTATGTCCAAGTGGTGCACGATTGATCAAATCGTGTAAGGAAATAAATAGGTGGTCGACATCCTTGTGAATCATCCAAACATCTACCTTATTTCATGCACTCTCAAACTCGTATTTTATGTTATAATATCATCCTATAAGCCTATGTTTACTGACATTGCATAGTACTTGTGGTTTCCTTGAAATATTTACACTTACGTGTTAGGAAATGACACCATATATACACCATATGCATGCACCCGTTTTTCTCAATTATCATACACTTTCACAACTTTCTTTCTTCCTAAAAACTATTCCTTGAAGGCCAGAAGTTGATTTCAATATCGTTTGGACGCAAGAAAAGGATTATCGGGTTTAAGTTATACGTATATTATTTGGGTTATAAGTCGAACGTGATTTTCCTTGTGTTTCATTCATCCGCTCTCGACTCTCTACCACCTAAGGGGTGTAGTAAGTTGTTTCAAACTTATTTCAATTCATTTCAAACGTTACACATGTTTCATGCATCGTAGATATATATATTCGATCGTATATAAACTTTACATATTGTTTTCACGTACATATTGTCATATAGAACACCAAACGTGGCTAGCCTCTATCTTGGAAGGCCTAGGAGTCACGACACACACATATCTCACGTTAGTTTCACTCGACATGCATCAAACAAACCCATTTTTGAACCATGCTCAATCGCATGAAAAATCATATAAATACTTAGTAAATTTATAAGTTTTTCACATATATGTAAACATTCCATACATGCTAAGAAACGCTCGTATATCTTTAAAAATCAGGTAACAAGCGTATCATATTTTTCCACGACCTAATAGATCACCTAGCTAGCAAACAATTTCGTATATATAACTTGTGAAAATAACTTGATCTCGACACATAATTTTCATCAAAGTAAATCGTTACCGATCACCTTTAAAAACCTATTATTTTACCGATTGGGCCTTAAAGCCCAATAAGCTAAAAATAAGCTCTTATGATAAGCTAGCTTATCTAAACTTTTTGATATGAAAATAGAACAAGAAAAATGATATTTTTGATGAGCCCAACTCGTCTCACGAAGTACGGATTTTAAAACGTTAACGGGCCTTGAATTTGACTCGTTAAAGGCCCATAAGTTGAAAAATAAGCTTTTAACCATATAAGCAGTTAAAATAAGCTTATTATTAATCTAATAAGCCACGGAAATTTTTATATAATTTTTCTAACCATTTTTGCAACTTTGGACTAAAAATGTAACGCGACGACACCTAAAGGACTAAAATTGTAAATATTGAAAAGTAAGGACTAAAACTGTAAAATCAGGACCATAAGGGTAAAAATTGATAAAAGTTAATATTCTAAGCCTAGTTTTGATTATTGGACAACTAGAGGATTATAGTTGTAATTTATTTATAAAAAGGACTGACAGTGTAACGCAAACATCGTTAGAGTAAAAAAATGGTAAAATTGGAAACGGACAAGGACTAAACATATTCTATTTAACATTCTTATTTATTTTCTATTTTCGTAAATTTATTTCGTATGCATTTAAATTTTCATTTTAGTTATATATATATTATTTAGCGTAACGTTAATAATATATATAACGATATTTCAAAAGTTAATATTTTTACTTACGATTAAAAATGTAAAACTTCGATGGATAATTTAAATAACATATTTTGTCATATCATGCATATCATAAGAATTACACTGCACATCATCTATTCGTAATAACGAATAATTATTATTCGTTATTCGTTCGTATTTACCAAATAGTCTTTGGTCAAATTCTCAGACAAATCTATTTATCAGGTTGTATTTCGAAGTCGTTATCATAAATTCGTCCGACTTTATTTTCTTCATTTCAGTATCAATCAAGGTGAGTCATAGCCTCAAATTTACTTATTTTCAAACTCCGTGAGGGGGATACGTGTTATAAACAGATCACAAGTAATTTTCTGTATGCTTCCTGACTTGATGTATGCCTAAGTTACCTATTGCCAAAAGACCCTTGATCATGAGCCATTGATCACTGTTATGTGAACGTGAATATAATGAATAGATCTATTTAAGGTTTGACAGCCTATCCCATTAATACTTGACGGAATGCCATTATGCATGTGGTTAGTCGTATTAGTCGTGATATATTATATTTGAGTAAAAATAGGAATTGGCAAATCACCTATTTACACGAGGGCAATATTATCATTCATTTGATAACACCTCCGTATTTACGGTATTTGTTAACGTTTTGCGTGTCATGAGACTTAGAGCATTATATACTGCAATATCAATTTTTAACTGATTGTATTTCCAATACAATCTTACTTGTGTATCAAAATGATTACTAAATTCAAACTTTATGATATCACTCAACATTTTTGTTGACTTTTAAACATGTATCTCAGGTATTTAGCAGGGGAAGCAAGCATGGAACGAGCGGAAAACTTCAAAACTTATCTACTTTATCTAAATAAATGGTGTAAAATAAAAGATGTTTGAGTTGGTTTAAAACATCAAGACTTTTATTATAATACTCTGATAGTGATCTCTTGTATTTGAATTTTTATTAATGAACTTATATTTTAAAACGTTTCTTTTGAGTTGTTTTCTATCATTATGACTTCGGTCCTCACCGTAACACCCTAATTACTATTCCGCTGCCATGTTACAAATTAGGGGTGTTACAGAGGGTGCAATTCCACGCATCACAAGCTCACTGCTAAACTCAAAGTCTATGCTAGCCGGCCTACCCAATAATTTGACACTATGCATCGGTCTAGCAATATTGGGCGGCAAAACGCCTGCAAGCATGCTTCTGGGGTCTTCCTACTTTGGCCAAAAAACCTCGGTTTTAGCAACTGAAGCTTAGATGAAGTTGGTCTACACCTTCCAAGTGCCTTACGATTTCTGAGCTGGGATAATTATCCTTTTTCAAGTTTACCGAAAACATTTCAAGCAAAAAATCTTGTTGGACTTGATATGTTTAACAGCAAAATGGTTCGACTTTGGAAAGATGGAGAAGAAAAGGTAGAATAATGTTGATTGGTAGTTTTGCATGATTCATTATGATGGTATATCACCTATTTGTCTGTCATATTTAATTAACCAACATATTTATCATTCCATTTGTTGTTGCTTATGAGACAGGCTTGTTTAAAGCTCAGGTTCCTAAAGTTCATCGCTTCACAGTTGAGGACCCTTGACCTTAGGGTGGCTCTGAATCTTAAGACACTAATTGTTGAAAATTGTAGAGATTTGGTAGAAGTTCATTTCCATGTTACTCAAAATCTAAAAGAGTTACATATCAATAATTGTAATAGATTGGAAAAATTACACATGCTTGCTGAAAGTCGAAAACTCGGATATCTCGACCTCAGTTATTTAAAGAAATTGAGGACATTTCATCTCGGGATTACTGCTGAATGTCCAAAGCTCGTAACTCTCCACCTCAATGACAATGCAAAGTTGAGGACTCTTGAGCTTGGGCTGACTCCAAATCTGCAATGGTTATATCTTAGAAATTGTTATGATTTGAAAGAAATTAATGCTCCTGCAGAATGTCTGGAAAAGCTTCTCCACTTAAACATAATTTATATGTGATCCCAACAATACTTGGCCATAGTTTCAGTTTACCTGTTATCATAACGAAGACTCAACTTCATCTTTTGGAAATCTTGAGAGGCTTATTTCTCTAGGTCTCGGTGCTCACATAAACGTCGATTCTTTATCAGATATTATCTGTGGTTTACAATGTTTAAGAAAGCTTACACTTGAAGGTGGTATTCCAGAAGCGCCCAAGAATCTTGAACGGTTAGATTGTCTTGAGGAGCTAAGTTTGTGGTATGCAGATATTAAAACTCTTCCAGATAGTATTTGTATGTTGAAACATATGAAATCTCTCGAACTTGAGTCATGTTTGCTTCTTGAGAAGTTACATGTGGATATTGGAAGATTGGAATGTTTAGAAAGTCTAATCCTATTCGAGTGTACACTTTTACAATATATTCCGAACAGCATATGTGAGATGAAACGCCTGGAATATTTAGTACTCTCTCAATGTATTCGAGTTGAGATATTGCCCGAGGAATTTGGACGTTTGAAATGTTTGAAAGAGTTAAAGATACAAGGTACATGGATAAGTCATCTTCCACAGAGCATTTTAGGGTTGAAAGGTATGCGTATTGTTGGGGATAGATGGTTTCTTGAGTCGTGTGGTTTGATACCCAAAACACGAAGAACCTTAAATGAAGATGTTGAAACGTTCTGCTACATGTAGCCATATCACATGCCCAAGGAGCCATAAGCCCATAAATAAGTATTTTAACAGGTACTTTCTCTGTTTTTCTTACAATTGTATTTCTGAATTCTAAATTTTTATATTTATATGATAGTCATTAATGTTTTTACATGTGAACCATTTCTCAGATTAATTGGGTCTGACGAGCCGTCTGGAGTATTGCAAATCAGCACCCAAGGTGATCGATTTGTCCGCAACTTCATTAAAAGTTAGTTCATATGCATTGACAAAAATCAATAAGCGTGGACGGCAGGATTTGAGCCTGCGCGGGCAAAGCCCACATTATTTCTAGTCATGCCCAACAACCACTCCGATACGTTCACTTTTTTATATATTTGAATTAGAGAAATGATTAGGATGACTAAAAACTATTTTCTGTTTAATGAGTTTCTACAAATATGCATTCAACATTCATCTTATTTCCTTTCGTAGTCTTTCGGTAGATTTTACATTGTTTCATGAATTTACTCACTTAGAGTACGTTATACATTTCTTTCAGTCGTTTAGCAAGTTATTGCAAAGCAGCAAAAATTTCTTATTGAAGTGGTGTATTTTTTTTCTTTCTTCTAGTTAAACTGGTAACTCGTCAGCGGCTATTTGGCATGGAATACAATTCTCAAGCTCCCATATGAACCATACCCAAAAAAATCTACATTCGTTCATTACTTATGTTTAGTTTTTGTCATTGTCTTGCGCATTTTAGGAACTAGCATTGTGTACAAAATACACACCTTTCTTAACATGTCATCTTATAATCCTAATTTGTCCAATTTATATAGCCAGTTGCATAAAAAAAAAAACACATTCAACTATGTAAGATTGTAGCCAAAGATTTTCATTTTGATATAAAGCGAAAACATGTACATTTAGACATTATGTGTAATACCTAAAATTCTAAAACGTGTAGAATGACCAAAATGTCCCTATAATTGAAAATCTTAATAATTATTTATATAATACCAAATAAGCCCTAACAATTTTGTAATTCACCACATATGATCTAAGATATTTAGAAATCTAAAATATAATACGAGGAATATATATACATGATACGAATACATAATTTGGGTTGTTTATCTATTGTAAACAAACTATAAATAACAATAAGGACCCAATAACTAATGTTGAGCCCAAGAATTTTCTTTGGCTTGGCCCATGCTCGATCCATATCAAGTAATTTTAAAAAAATTCGGTCTTTATATGGTTTCTGCCATTGTACGCTTCAACAAAAAAAAATCCCAAACCCTAAGTTCTCTAAAATAGTCGATCATATCTCCTCCTTGTGCAAGTCGAATGAATTCAAGGTTTTAAGGTGTGGAGTTCTTTGTTTCTTGCTCTATTCGACATCCACATAGCTAGGTATCACTCATATTCTTGTTTTTTTCTCTTGATCACATATATATGTATAATATAAAGATGAAGTTCACATGAAATCATAAACATATGACATAAAATAGTGATGAATTTGGATTAGGGTTTTGATAGAAATTTTGTGAGGTGTTGGAATAAATTAATATGTGTTTTTGATGAGTTAATTCTGTAAATAATAAGTATATTGATCACCTAATTTATTGGATTAAAGAGGATTGAATGAATTAGGGTTATATGAATTCTGAAATCTGGACAGCATGTATACCTGAATATGTGAACGTGATAGGTCATGATATATAATGATTTTATTCAGTTTCTTTTGATGAAAACTTAGTTTTATATCTTAGTTAAGTTTTCCAATTGGCAGGGATGTACCTCTGACATGACTCTAGGGAAGTAGAGTGATGTTGTGCCACGTCCCCTTTCTGTTATATTATGTGCACACTTTATGATATGATTTATTATGACCATTCTGATTTCTGTGGGGGCGTATGGATGCATCCTAGATCTGTTTTTGTTTCTGATATGATATTGTCTGGTGAATGTGGCTGTGTGTGCAATACACGTCCTTCACATTTCTGGGAGTTAGCTACTCCACCCATATGAGGACACCCCTCATTATTGTCTGATTATCTGAGAGGTCTCCCCTCTATATGTTTATGAAGATATATGAATTATGATTATGAATATGATATTTGTTTTTGGGCTCGTGGTAGATGACTATCCTTTACCTTTATTTCTGTTTTAGTTACTTTGGTTATATTTCAGTTATTTCTGTTACACTATATTCTGTATTCGTTTCTATTTCATATTGCTTTGTTGTTATATCTGTCCACTAGGCCTTTTAAGCTCAGCCGCATTTTTTTTCTTCTGCGGCAGGTATCTAAGCTAGGAGCTGGGGTTTGCTTAAGGGATTGAGTGAAGAGTGGACTTACCTTAGATCATCGTAGCTTTGGATATTGATACTATGTTTAAGACTTAGTTTACTTCCGTTTATTTTTCTGTTGGAGATTTCATTTTGGAACTTATGTAACTTTAAGTCGTGTTGACTTACTCTCTTTTGGTTAATTATGATAAGACTTCCTTCTGTTTATGTTTATGTATGTTTCTGATATGCCACCATATTTGTAATACTTTTACCCTTGTCGGGTTGGGGTGTTACATTATGATACCTGCTAAGATTTGTAGTTATAAACTCATAACACAATATGGAAGCTCGATTTTCATGGTGTCTCATTCAAAAGAACTTCAACAGTCTTCACAACATTATACTGAACTTGAAAAGAGATGTTCTCACAAAAACAGACCTCCGATATAATGCATACAAAGTTACGAATGACAAGTTACACAAACAATGCATGCGACACCTAAAAACCGAGCTCCTATAGGCCATAACAAACCATCGTCCCAGAGAGAAATTACATTGAAGCAGCAATAAGTCCAAAGACCATATATGATAAATTTAGGAATTTAGGGTTAGTTCTACATATAGGTAACGAACTTTTCAAAATTTTCAATGTTAGGTAATTTACTCTAAAAAATACTATGTTAAGTAACGAAACTTTGTGCAACCTTCAATGTTAGGTAATATTACTGGCTACGCTTATGTGGCCTACATGTGACGTCATATAAACAGTTATATCTCTCTTCTCCCTCTTTTCCCTCTTTCTTCCCCTCTTTATTCATAAACCCTAAATTGTCAAACCCCCCAAAATTAACCCTTAACAACCCAATCAAAACCCAATTAAACCACAGATCATTCATCTCTACAACCAAACACACAATACCCACTTTTAAATTTCGAAATCCATCCACCCAGTAAAAAACGCCCAATTTTTTTAATACCAAACTGGTCCGCAAGATCGTCCATTGCAAGGTAAAGTTGGTTGGAAACTTTTCCAGATGGGTTCTTTGTACGAAGCATAAAGGAGTATGATTTGCCACCTCTCTCGTCTCTGTTGTATTGCTGGTAGCTTCCATGGAACTTGATGAGTTGGGTAGCAGCCTCGTTATGTGGCCCTTAAAAAAACCATAGTACAAATTTACAAGCACATAAGATTTGAGTTTTTATAATGCGAACAAAGGCTTGAACTTCTCTGAAATTTTGAAGTTCAACTTGACCCAATTATAAAGCTCAATAACTACATGCGAAAGCCCAAATCCTCTATGCTTGAAGTGACAACTATATACTCAAAATCATTAAAGACTTAAAGTATCTAACATATTTCAAAATGAACATTTAAAAAAGTAGAACGTATGATACGATTGCTAAAGAACTGATACTCTCTCGCTAAAGTGGGTCGAAGAGCTATATCCTATTGCATTCACTGCTCATTCAATGGATTTGTTTTATGGATTTTCGTTTTTGATATTTGTGTTGTGTGTTTTTTACTTTAGGCAAAGGGAGGTTGAAGATGAGGGTATTTTAGTAATTTTACTCTAAAAAATATAATAAAAAATGCCGTGGTACAACGGTAACCGGTTTAGCAGGTCACCAGTTGCAAATATACCCAATATTACCTAACATTGAACAAACATTAAAGTTTCATTACCTAACATAGTATTTTTTAAAGTAAACTACCTAACATTGAAAATTTTGAAAAGTTCGTTACCTAACAGTAAAATTAACCTATAAATTTACTTAAGGGTGAGCAAACGGACCGGATGGACCGGAACGACCGACAAAACCGACCGGATTGGACCGAGACCGGACCGGACACATTCGGTCCGGTCTTGGTCCGGGGTTTTTTATAATTTCGGTCTCGGTCCGGCTTAAAAACCGGACATTTAGCATATTTGGACCGAGACCGGACCGAACCGGACCGACCGCATTCGGTCCGGTCTCGGTCTAAGTTTTTTGCCAGATTTGGTCTCGGTCCGGTCTGGTTTGGGACCGATGAGCAGCCTTAAATTTACTACACCAGAGTTAGGAGGGGCCAAAGGTGTAATAAAGAGAGAGTGAAAGGTGGTGGTCCTTAAACTTTGGTTTTCTTGAGAAAAAAGCCACCTAAAATAATATCACTAACACCATCGACCTTGGCTTTCTCTTTATCAAAAAAACGAAAATCAAATAAGAAAACCCTAAAGAAAGAAAAATGAGCAGCATAGGAACAGGATACGATCTATCAGTAACAACATTCTCACCAGACGGAAGAGTATTCCAGATCGAATACGCTGCAAAAGCCGTTGATAACAGTGGGACTGTTGTTGGTATCAAATGCAAAGACGGAATTGTTATTGTATGTAATTACTTTCTTTTTCTTTCCTTTTTTTTTTTTTTTTTAATTTATAAAATTTGAATGTTTTTATATAATTAATTTTGTGATTGTAAAAAAAAAAGGGTGTTGAGAAGCTGATTGGTTCGAAGATGATGTTGCCTGGATCTAACCGTCGGATTCATTCCGTTCATCGTCATTCTGGAATGGTACTTTTCTTTCAATAACTAGTTTTCATCTAGTAGTTATTTGTTACGGTTTTAGAGGGTGTTTGGGTTTGCTTATTTGTGTTTTTTTGACTAGAATGGTACCGCACAATGTGGCGGCGGGTACCTGTGACTATATTTTGCGTTATTCGGTTACACGTTTAGTTGTCTTCATGTTTTATAAGTAGAGATGGTAGAGATGGTTAAGGCAAATAATTTTAGTTTGAACAACCAACCGCTTCCTAACAAACTTCCTAACCAACTTCCTAACAAATTAATTTTGAAATCTTTCTATAATAAGCAAGAAAAAAGTCTGAATTTTAAGCCTTTCTAATTATAGAGTAGTCCCAAATGCATTATATAGTAGTATAGATATACTTACTGCTTCTGCTCATATTCGGCCAAAATAAAACACTTTGAAATAAGCACCGTATTCCAAAGTTTTAATTTTAACATGACAATAAGTCCTGAAATTCAAGTTGTACATACTTTGTGTTATTGTTTATAGGAATTTCGGTTCATTTAGTTGTAGCATATATGAATCCAAACACTATTCCATTAAGCTGCTTATTTGTTTTTGTTGGTTATTATGTGAATAATATGATTTACAAGGTGGTGTTTTAATGGATGTAATTTGATACAGGGTGTAGCTGGATTAGCTGCAGATGGGAGACAGATTGTTGCAAGGGCTAAATCTGAAGCCCATAACTATGAAAGGTTTTCTCACTTCCTTCCTATTTTGTTTTTCGTTACTGATTAGTCGGCTTTCGGATAGTCTTTTAAGGATGGTATGAGCGTATATATGTAAGAGTTAGTATTGCATATGTTTAAGCTTATAAATTGTTTGGTGCTTATGCAAAGCTAAGTACATTGGGTGATGCACAAATGCAAAAATGGTTCAATGGTTATGTATATAGGGAGTAGATATAAATAGTACCTTCTGCCTCTTGTTAAGGATGGTTACCTTTGGCATAAGGCGTCTGTGTGTGATCAAGTGGTTGAGGGTTCAAGTCCCTCATACGACTAACGTATAAGACTTTGAGGTATGAGTGAGTTTGCCAATTAAAAGCAGAATACAAAAAGGAACAAGTGATAGAATATCCATAAAAAAATCATATTAGAGTAATAGAGTATGTGATTTCATTGTCTGACTTATGGTTAATATCTACTGTTAAACCAAACAAAATAATTGTCAAATTTTTACAGTGTCAATCATAAGTTATGTTGTGAATTTGTTCTTGTAAAATGTTACTCTATAGGCTAATGCACTTGTATTTATGATGAATAGCATTGTGGTTTGCATCTAACATGTCTATCTAATACAAGCATCTATATATCAGTCTGTTTCTTGTACTTTCATAACTGATAATAGTTGCCTTGACATTGAGCAATACATAGAGTGATGAACTAGGCTAATCCTGTCTATAATTGGCAGTGAAATATGAATTATGCTTGCCTATGAGATGTTAGAAAGTACTTGTGAGCCTTTTGTGTTGATGCTTGCTGTTTTGATTATCTTAATATTTGAAGATCTGTACTTTCAAATGTATGCCACTAACCTCGGGACATTAGAATAATACATTTAGTTATTACAGAGATAGGTTCTTGCTGACAAATAGTTTTGCTGATTTTGCAGTACGTATGGTGAACCCATTCCAGTTAAAGAACTTGCTGAGCGTGTTGCCAGTTATGTTCATCTATGCACACTTTATTGGTGGCTCAGGTTTGTGGAGTGTTATATAATACTTTTGAACTTGCAAGCGTTTCTTCAACATCCTTATTAATATATTGTTATATAATAGTATATATATTCTAAGAGTAGTGTTTGTGCTGCAGACCATTTGGATCTGGGGTTATCCTTGGAGGTTATGACCGTGATGGCCCACAACTGTACATGGTTGAACCTTCTGGTGTTTCCTATGTGAGTTTCTGTTCTCTTGGTAGACCCATTTACCCGTTTGAGTGGCCTGGGAACTATAAAACCACCCTCAGTATAGTAGTCAAGAAATTTGCTTATTTCAATGATTTATTTTTTATTATTATTTTTTTTTTCTTTCGTTTCTTGTAGAGATACTTTGGTGCCGCAATTGGAAAAGGCAGGCAGGCTGCTAAAACGTAAGTAAACTCAGGTTTTTTGTTCTAATTTGTTCTGTTGAGATGTCATTTCGCATGTTTTAAAAAGATACAAGTCAAGTGAACTAAGTTGTCATCATTAGTATGTTTATATTACTCATGTGATGCCAATAAGTTATCTTAAAGATTAATAAAAAAAAAAAAAAAAAAAAATGATATGCGAGTATATGACACAAGGTAAATATGTAGTAAGATAACCATAGTTTATTACTTTATTTCTTATGTTATGCACAATGGTGGTTCATTTTGCAGAAGAATGTATTTCCTTCATGTTATCCCCTCTCCTTTCTGCTGACAAATCTTTTTTTAACTGTACACATCAAATTAAATATATATCAAGCAGTTGAGGGAAAATACAACAACATTTTGAATCTTATTTGCTAGGCCATCAGAAAGTTGTAGTTCAATAACTGGAGTTTGACTTGCCAGGTCTCTTGTAATTACTTGCATGTTTATGTTGAATGAATTAGATGAGTCTTTTTTGCTGCTTTGTTGCATGTATCATTAGCTCTTATTTACTATGATATTAAACAACATTATAAATCAACATGTCCAACTTGAACATCTGTATGGCCATTGTTATAACTTGTAATGTAATGGTCTTCACATTACTGTACTAAGGGGAGATATTTCGTTATTTTTGTTTGAATTATGGGGTCGTTTGGACATGCTAATCGAATAAATTGTTTCTGAATGTTTGCGTTAGCGGGAGTTTTATCTGTTGATAAATGGTTCAGTGAAAGGTTATGTAGGGTCGTCATGGTTCATAATTGTCATCTATTGCATGGGTTATCTTTGATACTAATTTGGAGTGCAATCATTTTATCACAGCGAGATTGAAAAGTTGAAGCTTTCTGAGATGACCTGCCGTCAAGGAGTTATTGAAGTAGCAAAAATGTGAGTACTCTTTTCTTAATTTTAAAATGTTAAATACTCTTGCACGGATATAGAGATAAAATGGGAAAAATACCGGAAGCAAAGCTACACATTGGCCTGTGTAACATGCCCTACCCTCTCATAATATATCTGTTACCTATGATTTTGTTTTTTCTGCTATTTATTTTAACCCTGAAGGAATTTGCTGCAATTGGGTATCCTGCCCTCTCATAATAGTATTTGCATTTTGTAGAAATAGTTAGATATTATAAACAATATCTGTTGCAATTGAGTGCTGTTAAGTTAGGGAATAGCAATATTCGATGCATATAGAACAAATTGAACGATTGAGCTTTAGTTGGATCAAGGCATGGTTTGCCGTTCAACCACCATAGCTGTGCTTATCTGACAACATTTTATTATTAGGACTATCTTCTCTGACATATAACGGTATATAGTTGTTAATAGCACAGTTTGTTATTGGTGGATCGCATTAAGCTAACACTATATTGTTGCTGTGTTTCTTGTTGTTATAAGTCTTTCACACGCTGCTTGGTTACTAAACAAAGGAAGCTGTAGGTTTTCGTAACAAACATAATTTCGTGTTATGCTCTCCAGATCAAAGTATATGGTGTTTTTATCCATCTTTGAAGCCTGAAGTCACAAAATGGTCTAAAGTAACAAGTTTATTCAACTACTTCCAATGGTTATTTATCGTCATATTCTCTTACACTAGTTAACAGGCAACATGTTTTTTGATGAGCTTTTTGTAAGAAAACTACTGCAGATTTTGACATACCTCTAACTTTATACTCATGATGCTGTTTGCTTTCTACCGTTATATTTATATAAAATAAAAAAAATCATCTTTTGATCATTTTTGTTTGGGATCCAGAATAAAACTGAAATAAACAATCATTAAAACGACTTTGTGTCTTCTTGATGTAAAAAACAAGGGCTTTATTGGGATATCATGACAAGATATGTTGTTTCGTCCTTGTTTGGTATAAGTTTTGTTTGACATTGAGGATCAGATACAATGTATTAGTGCATATGTTTTAAAAGCAAGAAGTCCTTTTTCTATTTCAGTATTTATTTATGAATGTATCGAAATTGTTTTGGTTAACGCTCTCGATGTAACCTAGGTTTAAACACTTTCTCTTTTCCTAATGTTGTTGGCAGCATATAGAATTTGTTTTGGTTAACGGAATCTAAAGTGCGGTCATAGATATAAACACTTCTTTTTATCAATCTTGACATTATATCAATCAATAATTACTTTTTGATCTTGGTAATCAGAATCTATGGAGTACATGACGAGGCAAAGGACAAGACGTTTGAATTGGAGATGAGTTGGGTTTGTGATGAATCAAACCGCCTCCACCAAAAGGTTAATTTTTCTATCTACTACTATCATGTTTCACATCAAGCATTAAAGCGCGAAATCTTGTTTTCTTTGAGCTTCTTTGCAACCTGCTGCTCATTAAGAAGTAGCATGACAAGTAGAGAAGGACAAATAAATTTAAACTTTGCTTGCTTAGGATTCTACTCACATCAAGGTGTTAGTCTAAATAGCTTGGCAATAGACGCAAGTTAATGTTATAGAAGCATATGGCCTCATATAGAGTCTAGTTTGGTATCTCACTGTAGCACTAGTTGGTATCAACTCCCAGTGGTCAAACATGTGTGGTTAAACTATATCTTGTGGAATTCACAAGCCGTATGGGTGGAAATTAGACGACAGATAAAATAAAGGGTTTTTGTTATACAGTTAATTTTGTTATAGATCGGATCAGGTGTCTTGTTCTACAAGCACTTTTGTATCTCTTTTAAATGTTTTGGAAATCACTAATGCGATAGAACATACCAAAATCTACAGAAGAGAGCCAGCTATTTACTTGTTTGTTCAGCTCAACCTGTTTTATTTTCCTTTCCGCTATATATGCTTAGACCGACTCAACCCAACTTAGGTGGAAACAAAATCCAAATTGACCCATTCATACGTAAATGTGTTTCATCATTGAAATGGACCAATGTGCTCGCATATTTATTATTTGATTCCCAGATTAAATAGCGTACCTTGCATGTCATTATCTGTAGGTACCAGAAGCACTTTTGGAGGAAGCGAAAGAGGCAGCTAAATTAGCATTGGAAGAAATGGACGCTGATTAATCTCTCTTTATATGTGTATTGTCTGATTCCAGATTTGTTGCTCAGTAACTTCATGACCCAGCATATTTATGTTTGGTTGCAGTTAATGTTCTAAGATTGTAACATTTAAGCTCTATCAGAATCCTTGAAAATGTATGTTTCATTGAACTTTTTTTCAGCGATATCAGAAGTTCTAGTAAGTTTGTTTTCTATTCTGATCAATCGTCGTACTTTCAATCAGATAGCTGGCGATTATTTTGCTTACATCACTTGTATCACCTGATGTCAAAATGACAGCAAACGCTGCGTAACAGAATGTATATAAGAGAATTTTAATTGAAACTTAAATACAACTATTAGATTTAAGTAAAAGTTGGACAGGAACTGCATATCAATTTCAATCAAAACTTATCATACAGACGAGTAACAACAATTAAGTAATACGCAAAAATACACGTACCCAAGTATGATTCGTCTATCAATTAAGTAATATGCAAAAATACGCGTACCACAACGATGGTACATGATTAAGTAATACGCAAAAAAGTTCAAATCAGGGCAACACCAGCCAGAAGTTTGGATGCAAGCATGAAAACCGCTTGAACAGTCGTCCAACCTCGGTGTAATCGAGTCGAGCCAAGCCCGTCAACAAGGCTCGAGCTCGGCTCGAAAAGTAAGAGGTTGGCTCGAGCTCGGCTCGATTGCTTGTCAAGCTTTAACCATCCAAGCTTGAGCTTGCTCGAGCAGGATTCGAGCAAAGCTTGAAAAACTCGAAAATATATATATGAAAAGCTCAAATTTGTGCCAACTGGTATTTGAGCTCGAACAAAATAGCAGATACACTATTCCGTGTCAAAATGAATTGCAAATTGCATCTTCCACAATAATATTCATATCAGCCCTTATTTACATATATATAAACCATACGAAAAATTATCTATACTAAGGCTCGAAGAGCTCGAATAACCGCTCGAGCCGAGCTATCGAAAGCTTGAGCTCAACTCATTATATGTTTTGAGCCAATTTATTGGGATTGAGCTCGGGCTTGAGGTGGATAAAAACTCGGCTCGATCAAGTCGAGCTTGAACTCGAGCTCGAGTTGCTTGACTCGTTTGCACCCCCTACTCGGGATTCAATGCAGTCTCAGTGTGTTGTACGTGGTTAGGTAGATAGCGAAGGATACATCGTCTATGTTATGATTATCTATATATCTTTGCTAGTTATAACTTTGTTTTTGAAATGGATAAAAACATTAGAATAGTTAGAAAAAGAAGCCGATAGTTTTTCTGTAAATTCATTATGCAAAATATATAATTCTAAAAAACGTGGACGGCAGGATTCGAACCTGCGCGGGCAGAGCCCACATGATTTCTAGTCATGCCCGATAACCACTCCGGCACGTTCACTTTTTTGTTAATATGAATTAGATTATTAGGATAACTAAAAACTATTTTCTTTTTTAAAGCGTTTCTATAAATATGCACCCAACATTGATCTTATTTCCTTTCGTTGTCTCAGTTGATTTTTCATTGTTTCATAAATTTACTGTCTTACAGTACGTTATACGTTTTTTTCAGTCGATTTAGCAAGTTATAGCAAAGCAACAGAAAGTTCTTATTGAAGTGGTGAAACAAATTTTCTTTCTTCTAGTTAAACTAGTAACTCGTTAGCGGCTATTTGCCATCGAATACAATTCTCAAGCTCCCATATGAACCATACTGAAAAAAATCTACATTCGTTCATTACTTATGTTCAGTTTTTGTCCCTTGCGCGTTTTAGGAACTACTGTACTATTGTGTACAAAATACTTACTTTCTTAACCTGTCATCTTTTGATTCTAATTTGTAAGATTTTATACACCTTTTTCACATCTGAAGTATTTAAGTAACTGTTTAGATGCTAGCCAGTTGCATAACAAAACACATGCACCTATGTAAGGTTGTAGCCAAAGATTTTCAATTTGATATAAAGCTAAAAAACATTTACATTTAGACATTATGTTACCTGCTGCAATATGTTAAGATCTGTACTGTAGTCATAAACATATGGAAGCTCGGTTTTCATGGTGTATCATCCAAAAGAACTTCAACGGTTTTCACAAGACTTGACGTTATACTGAACTTGAAAAGAGATGTTCTCACAAAAACAGACCTCCGATATTCTAATGCATACAAAGTTACGAATGACAAGCTACACAAACAATGCATGCGACACCTGAAAACCGAGCTCCCATAACAAACCATCATCCCAGAGAGAAATTACATTGACGCAGCAATAAGTCCAAAGACCATCAGTGATAATAGGACAAATTAGCACGACTTAACTTGTTCAAATCATAAGATCCCAGGTCAAAAAAAGGTTGCGCAACAAGTCGAAAGGGTCTATTAGAAATTTCAAGATCACATAAGCCGGGACAGGTTAATATATTTCTCAGAAAATTATCTCAATCTTCACAAATGATCACAAGTAAAACTCCTTAGGAACTGATCTTATAGTTTTTAAAAATATGAGCAACTGAAGACATTTATGATATTAAAAGCATACGCCAGTAAACTTCAATCTGTTTGCCCCGATTCTTATTTAGTTGTTTGTTATTTAACCCAAAATCGCACCTTTAAAGGATACCAAATGAAAGCAGTCAAGAAAGAAGGAAATAAATCTCTTTAAAGACCACACTATTTAGAACACGAAAAGGTACCGCACAACACATCATTGTTACACAAAACTAGAAGTCATCATAGCAGTATGCAAAAATGCATGCCGAAATAAAATTTGAGTACAGTAACGATAGTTATAGGAAAAGAAGATCAAAGCCTCCAATGGAAGTCACATCCTGGGAGAAGGCCCATCACACCGAATTTCCATTTTTCCTCACTTAAATCAGGAGCTTCTCAATCGCATCCTGAAAACAAATGGATAAAAAAAGCTTAAGAACCCGCAAACAGGTCATTGATAAAAACAAAACACAGTCCAGTCAATAGTGGCAGTTAACACAAACCTTGAGTTGCTGTATTTGAGTTTTCAACTGACTGCCTTCGTTACTGGTCACTGAACATGCAATCACGGGCCTCGTGACTCCACATGCTCGTCCAAGTGCTTGCTTTGAGGGCACAAAAACATAGGGTACATTCTGCCAAAACCATTAGACAGTTAAAACAAAACCATAACAAGATGGATAGTTTATGAGCAAAATCAATGTTTATAATTCATTTTTTTTTCTTCATCACTGCAGTCGCGTGCTAAACAACATGGCAATTGATCGGTAGCACCATGTTATGTAAGTTAATATGAATGACTGCTCACACTATTTATCTTATACAACAACCGAATACACAACTACGTGTCCTTTTAAGAAAGGGTTAAATACCTTATCTTCGGCAAGGAGGGGAAGATGAAGGATGATTTCAAGAGGCTCAGCATCCGCAGCCATCACTACAAACTCAGATATACCCCTGTTAAGGGTCTTGGTAGCTGTAAATCATAAAGTAACGATGTATATTAGAGCCACAAACAACTAGCATTGATAAATAACCATTAGAAAATAAACTGCTAGTTACAAGATCCAAAATCACTAAATTAATAAACCTTTGTTATAAGCATTTCTAGACGTTACTCGGCATCTGTTTGTATACAATTAGCAAAAACGAAATATCATGGACATGTTTAAGAGTTGCAGCAAGTTTACCAATTATGGTTTTGCTTTATTAGGTCCCGAAGTCAACACTATGCATCCCCCAACCCTTAATTAAATCAGCATTTAACACAAACAACAAAAACCATTTCCTGTATTCAAACTTGAGACATTTTCATCCAATCATGAATAGCAAAAAGCCGTTTTTTTTGTCATCTCTCAAATAATAACTCACGCTACTGTTTTCTCATGATCACATTACATCTAATCAATCACAAAAGTATTATATAACCTAAACATTCAGTCATTCATACACCTTACTGCATAACTAAATTACAAAATTCCCAAATCACAACATTAATAAACTTCCCAATATACAAAACATATTCATCTACAGGGATGTTTGTATTAGCCTATATACCAGGCTTACGAGCTTATGTAAATTTGGAAAAAAGCTCATAAGCTGACCTTTTCCGGCATATGACTTTATCAAGTTTATGGCCTTAAATAAGCCACAAACTCAGCTCAATAAGCTCATGAGCCTGAATAAATCACCTTACAATATTTTCTAAGCTTACATAAGCTCATAAGCCCACTATATAAGCTAACAAAAACACCCACTTAATTTCATATAAAAACCTCAAATAAACAAACGAATCACCTTTAAACCTAACAAGTACCAACATTTGACCAGCAAACAAACTCCAAATTCTCACTAACCAAAAAAGATACACACCTATATATAATCTAAACCACCAAAACACATATAAATCAACAAGAGAGCATTTGGGAAAAGCTCATAAGTCTGCTTTTTCAGCTTATTAAGCTTATGGCTTATTTAAGGTCATAAACTCAACTTATAAGCTAACAAACCAAAAAAAAAAAAAAAAAGGCTTATGAGCTCTAATATAATAAGCTAATCCAAACACCAATTACATACACTTAGGGGGTGTTTGTTTCGGCTTACATAGCGGGCTTATGGCTTATGTGGTTTTGGGCTTATGTTTCATAAGCTCATTTTTTGTGGCTTATTTTGAAACTTGTGAGACTATATAAACTTATCATGACATGATAAGCTTATAAAAGCCAGAAAATCTCAAAATAACCCACAAAAAGTGAGCTTATGAGACATAAGCCCAAAACCACATAAGCCATAAGCTCGATATATAAGCCGAAACAAACACCCCCCTTAACTTCATGTAAAAACATCATAAAAACATAACAAATCACCTTTGACCTAACATTTACCAACATTTGACCAACAAAAACCTCATAAACCAAATCAAAACACATCTAAACATCATAAAACCTTAAAAAACAAAATTACAAAAACAAATCAAGATTATTATTATACCTTCATTAGCACCCTTTTTAAGCTGCTTATAATTAGCAGCTTGTTGAACAAGATCCAAAATAGTAATAGCCAACTGAGCATCAGCAAGTGGGTACGCCTTTGGATTCACACCTTCACCAGTCTGCACAAAAAAAAAAAAAATAAAATAAAAAATCAAGAAAATAATACACATATCAATAGGCCATAAAAATCAAAGATTTTTATAAAGATTGAAACTTTGTGAGATTTGAGAAAAAGGGTTACCATCTTTTTTTGGTTTTGTGTGTGTTTTTAGTGTGTGTGATTAAAGCGGTGGCTAGGGTTTATGAAAGGGGGTGTGAAAGGGGTTTAAAGAGGAAGGTGCTAGGGTGATGAGGTGAAGGGTAGTTTGGTAATTTTGATGAGGTGTAGTTGAGTGTTTTTGTACGGTGTCGTTTAGTTTATTGGGGCAAGTTGTCAAGATTCTTGTTTCACTTTTTTATTTTTTTTTCCTCCTTTTTTATTTTTAGTTTACTTTCTTTGTAAATTGAAATTATTGAGAGAGAATTAGTTAGGGTGAGCAAAACCGAAATCGACTCGTCTTGAAAAACCGGCTCAAACCGAGTGAATCGAAACCGAACCGACCATATTCGATTCGGTTCTTGGTTTTAGTTTTCAACCTTTCGGTTCGGGCCAAAAACCTAGAAAAAATAACCAAAACTGACAAAACCGATTGAAACTGACTCGTCCCGAACCGAACCGAGTAATTTCGGTTCGATATTCGGTTTAGATTTTCCTCGAAATTCGGTTTCTGGATTTCTCAGTTCGGGTCGGGTCGGTATTGACCCGATGCTCACCCCTAGAATTATTTACGGTATCTAATATTAGGATATGTTTGATACACAATTATTAAAAAGATTATGTTTATTTAAAAAAAAAATATAAGCTATTTAAATCATAAGCTTTGTTTAGTAAACAGAACTTATAAAAGACTTGTCATAGCCTCCCAAAACACTAAAGGGGTGCTTGGTGGGATTTTTAGAGGGTAAGGAATGACAAAAGTAATAAAAAATGATGGTTGGTCGCATATAATGCAATCAATCATTGCTTGAAAGTAGGTAATACCCCCATTACCTAATAAATTGGGGGTATTGAAATTAATTACCTTGGTAATACCCCACTCTCTTATTCCCCTATTTGAACCAAGCAACAACAATGTAATGAAGTGTTTCATTATGTTCCTTAGTATACCCTTTACTTTTTCCTTTTCTATTCCCCTATTTGAACCAAGCGCACCCTAAGTATACTATATACGTTGTTACATAACCAAATCAATGACACATATATTCAGAAACCTTGTCGTAAGATATTTGCTCTCTAATAGATTTAGATTCAAAGACTTGTCATAGCCTCACAAGACACTCACTCTGACGGATTTTCCGAGGACTATTAGTTCATGTTTTGTTTATTGAATATTTTGAAGAGGGTACATGTATGTAATCATCGTCGAACTTTTAAAGAAACTACTCTACTCATGGTGCTTAAAGAGTCAAAGTTGTATAGCTGAATACTACGGATGTGCTTCAAGTATTTCAGCTGATAAGGCCCTTTCAATAATAAATTTTAGTTTGTTCTCAAAAAGTTGAAAGTGCATACTTTTGTACTTTTAAGGTCGAGAAAAAGTATTGGTAGTGTTATTTGTTAGCAGTAGCATCTTGCTATCTTTGTCTTTGCATATAATCACGTTTAAAAGAAATTGTTTGTACCTTTTCGGTTTTCGTAAAAATATACGCTCAAGACTCATTATTCTCCGCATCGATAAAGTCCAAACACTAAACAAATTCAGTCTTATAGAACATGTCAAAACATGAATTACTGATAAGTAATAAATAGTAACAAAACTAGTGTTTGAAAATGGGTAAAGTCCATTTATGCTTCATGTACTTTTTAGTCTCATTATGCCGTCTGTGTCGATGTAAAACTTATTATGCATAACCTACTTAAACTTTTGATTCATTATGCATAATTTTAAAAATTTTAGTTATGCAAAATAAGTATACTAAAAAAGTATATTATGCATAATGAGTCAGGAGGTTATGCATAATTAATTTTTCATCCGTACAAACTGCGTAATAAGACTAGAGAAAAAGTACATGTAGCATAAATGAACTTTACCCGTTTGAAAATCAACACAAAGAACCGTTTGGGTTGATCCAGGATAGTGTCAATGAGGTGTCCACGTTTTGGGTACATGGTTCTTGGTCAAAGCTCAGAAGTTCTGTAGCTTGGTTTTTAGGTAACTATTGCTTTAAGTATCATTACTTCAAAGTTTTGTAATTAGATCATGAGTATGATGTTATAAGTTTTTAGGTCCAAAGATGATGACATTGATAAGTAATGAATAACTGTAATAAAATTTTCAAGCTAATAAGCCTAAGCCCACTAAATAAGCTTAGCCAAACATGGCCTAAAGCTCATAAGCCAAAAAAAAAAGCTCAAAAAGCCCCCTACCCCCCCCCCCCCCCCCCCCCCCCCCCCCCCCAAACATCTTTAATCTTTCAACCAGCTTTTCACTTATCAACAAACAAGGGCTTGGACAAGAATCGAGACAAATAAGCTCATAAGCCAAAAAATAAGCTCAAAAAGCCCCCCCCCCCCCCCCCCCCCCCCCCCTTTTTAAAATGTTTAATCTTTCAACCAGCTTTTCACATATTAACAAGGGCTTGGACAAGAATTCTGATTACAAAAGTGACCCCTTTTTCCCTCTAACCTGAAGTTCTAGCATGACCAATGTTTTCTTAAGCATCTCCATCAGCTCCTTTGATATATATTTAGCTGGCGCATTTCGTTCAGCAGCCAGTGCTCTCTAATATACCTCTGGTTACCAGTTTCTTTCAACCAGCTTTTCACATATTAACAAGGGCTTGGACAAGAATTCTGATTACAAAAGTGACCCCTTTTTCCCTCTAACCTGAAGTTCATCAGCTCCTTTGATATATATTTAGCTGGCGCATTTCGTTCAGCAGCCAGTGCTCTCTAATATACCTCTGGTTACCAGTTTCTTTCAACCAGCTTTTCACATATTAACAAGGGCTTGGACAAGAATTCTGATTACAAAAGTGACCCCTTTTTCCCTCTAACCTGAAGTTCTAGCATGACCAATGTCTTCTTAAGCATCTCCATCAGCTCCTTTGATATATATTTAGCTGGCGCATTTCGTTCAGCAGCCAGTGCTCTCTAATATACCTCTGGTTACCAGTTTCTTTCAACCAGCTTTTCACATATTAACAAGGGCTTGGACAAGAATTCTGATTACAAAAGTGACCCCTTTTTCCCTCTAACCTGAAGTTCATCAGCTCCTTTGATATATATTTAGCTGGCGCATTTCGTTCAGCAGCCAGTGCTCTCTAATATACCTCTGGTTACCAGTTTCTTTCAACCAGCTTTTCACATATTAACAAGGGCTTGGACAAGAATTCTGATTACAAAAGTGACCCCTTTTTCCCTCTAACCTGAAGTTCTAGCATGACCAATGTCTTCTTAAGCATCTCCATCAGCTCCTTTGATATATATTTAGCTGGCGCATTTCGTTCAGCAGCCAGTGCTCTCTAATATACCTCTGGTTACCACCGCGGCACCACCACTGATTCACACTACGGAGATGGTGTCCATTGCTCTAGCTTATGTTTTCTACCATAGTGAATCCTTATAATATCCCAACACACATTCACTAAGGCTTCTGTTGGCATTTTGTTGAGAAACAAGAAACTGGTTGGCATTCATATGATTGTCCTAGTGAAACATTCAACAAGAACACCTTTAATTGGTCAGGGATTGATCATCTTTTTGACGGTCTATTGCTTAGCTGGACATAAAGATGTTGAGGATCCGTTAACAAAATTGTTTAGCATTCATTTTTGTGGGTCGTTGTTTGCCTTTTGTAGTTAGTCATTTGTGCTAAGACATCTACTTATGGGGCTGGTGATCAGTTTTGGTTTTACCTCAGCCGGCAAGATACAGTTGTTCAAATGCATTGGCAATCACGCATTTGAAGACAGACGCTTTCCAAGTTCAATCACATTTGCAGATTTCGCATTTCATGTAATCAAACAGACATCTAGGTCTAGCATATTACAAGATTTATGTAAACATGAGGACGACTTTTTGCCTCCCTTTATTTGTATGTCTTTTAGATCTCATTGAAATCATATAAATGGAATTTCATTTTTTGCCCCCAAAAAAATGATCTCAAATATTCTGTTATACACTTATACTTTCATCTACAGAATTAGATTACTATAAGAATAGTATAACTTTTGTAAAATGCAATCACTTGCCACACCCATCTATAGAAAATTTAAGTGAGCAAAAAAAGAATAGTGGCAGCCTGCCAACTCATCCCTACCTGTCTCGACCAACCCATTCTATTTATCACCCCCTAGGTCCAAGCTCCGGCCAGTTCCTTCAATGCAGGTGTTACATGTTTCTTCACCCAAAAATTTGTTACCAGCTTGGAAAAAACCGTTGCATTTTAAAATAATCAGATAACTAGCTTTGGACAATTTATTCTCAAACTGATTAATTGACCAAAAATCATATAATACCTTCATTCAGCTCAAATATGATTATCTCCGGTTTAAAACCACAATGACCAGATTATCAGTCTGCTATCTTCTCAAACACACCCTTTTATGATGTGGTTTCGATATCCAGATTTCAAACCCAGGTAACAATCAAGAGTACAAGATTTATTACACTCTAAAGAACGCCATATTATCCACCTTTCAAAGTATATATTTGATTGTGTAACAAAAATGTGTATAAACCAGTATTATATCACGTACAAACTCAAACATATCCCATAACTTAGATTTTCGCAGTAAAAGGTCATAAAAACAATAATCAAGCAACCTGAAAGAAAAATCGAGATCAAGGCTATGGGCTCACATATAATATGTCATATATAGCAATCCAATTACGTACATGATATGGTTGATATGCAAAAAAGGTTACACACTTATTATCTATGATTGTACAAACAGTACGCATCAATGCAGGAAATATCATCTTAAAAAAATAGCAAGCAAAACTTTGAATTAAATGTGTTTTTTAGTAATGAACCTTTGATCAAGTCATCAAGAAGCAAGAGTCTCAAACTGCTTCAACCTATCACAGTTTGGCGTTGTTGGCTGATAATATCCCCATTGAAGCCTTTGCCTCTCAAGCCGACAATTGTGAGCAATAATTGAGACATAGTCATCCTCAATCTTTTCCTCAAGTTGCACCCTTTCTTGACTATCCAACGGATAATCATTCTCAAAGTTACGTGATTTCACATAAAAGTTAATACCTTTTTGTGTAGTCAAACCATGATTATAACCATAACTCCTTGAAAGAGAGTAAACCGGTTCATTTGATGGCATAAAGCTCAATAAGATGATCAAAAGCACCGGTATCAATTGAATCAAAGTTCTCATCCCACTTGACCCGTTACCACCTTGCATCCCTCCACCCACCCCGGTCCCAAAACTAAAACCCGTAAACTGAGTAGTAGCCCGCGGATTCATCCCACCAAAAAAGAAGTTCCTAAAGATCTCCTCAGCATCAACATCACCTTCATAATAAAACCCATTACTATATCCACCACGTCTAGCCGCACGCCTCTCATAAACCGGCTCATCACTCCCAACAAGATCATACTGTTTCCTATTCTCCTCAACGCTTAAACACTGAAACGCTTTCGACACCTTCTTAAACGCTTCCTCTGACCCCGGCGCCTTATTCTTATCAGGATGAACCTTCAACGACAACTTCCGATACGCTTTCCTAACATCCTCAACACTACAGCTTTTCTCCAACCCCAATATCTCATAATAGTCCTTTTTCCTCTTAACCTCGCTCACTATCTTAACCTGATCCTCGCTATACCCTCCTACACCAGACGACGACCCCGTCTCTGGAACCCTACGCCTAACGCCATTTTCGGGCCTAACCGGACCCGAAACCGAAGGCGATCCACTCAGATTATCATCACTTTCCAAATTTGGCAACAAATCATCAATTTCAAGAGATGGGTCTAATTTTTTAGCTTTCATAATAAATTTCAAGGCTTTATTCCTATCACCTAACCCTAATGCATCTTTGCCAATATTCAAACACCTTATAGCTTCATCTTTATTACCATCCATTGTTAAAGATTCAAACTTTGATACAGATTACTACTAAATGAACCTTGAATTGAAAAACCCTTGAAGGAATTGAAGTATAATCAAGTGGTTAGTGATCTTACCATGAATCAATCAAGAAACCCTAATCTTGATCTGGAACCCTAGATCATGAAATTGGGGTTGATTTGTGGGAAATTGAATTGGGGGTTTTGTAATTGATCCAATTGGGTGTCAGAATTGTGAGGTTAATTTGGATTATTATGAGAAATGATGAGAGATTAGATTTTCATGTTTATGGCCTAAGTGGAAAAAAAGGGGTGAATCATATGGGTTATGGAAAATGTCATACATAGAAGTCAACAAATGGGGTGTTTGTTTCAAGCCGGCTTACTGTTTATTTGGGGCTTATCATAAGCTTATCTTTTATGGCTTACTGTATAATAAGCTTATATAAGCCGGCTTATATTTTTTATGTTATAATAAGGTTGTATAAGCCACAGAAAGTAAGTGTATGAAACATATGCCCAAAACCATATAAGTCATAAGCCGGCTTATATTTAAGTCATAAGCCGGCTTATATTTTTTTATGTTATAATAAGCTTATATAAGCCACAGAAAGTAAGCGTATGAAACATATGCCCAAAATCATATAAGTCATAAGCCGGCTATATAAGCCGAAACAAAACCATCAAAATGTGAAATAACGATTTGTTTGGGAAGTGACTTTTGTACTTTGGATTGTGTCGTAAATTTTGTTTGGTTTGGATCTTATATTTGTGTTGACTTTTGGTATGTTTTTTTCATGAAAAATTGAAAACCTTGTAGTTTGGTTAGTGCTTTTATTGTGTTGTTTTACATTACTCGTGTTTAATGAGATAAAGTTATTATATATGAGTTCTTGATGTTCATGTGACAGTGTATTAAATCTTGACGAAGAAGAAAACATTATGCATGATTATCGCCATTCATTAGTTGATTGTTCCAACTACTTTGATACCATCATGTAGTCTAATATGCATTAAAATTTTCACCAATATGTGATGTCCACTTTTACTTAAAAACTAAAATCCATCATTAGTCAAGAGTCAATTGAAGAGTAAAAAGCGTTTTGATGCAATAATACTGTGATGATTTTCACCTCGTTCGTGAAGTTTCACTTGTAGTGTTGTTTATAAATCTGTTTAATCAAAGTTTTATCTTAGTCTTGTTATTTTTCACATTCTTATTTATTATTATTTTTTCTTTCCAAAAGTTATACAATTATGCACGAATTGTGATACTCTCATGCTTAAATGAAATGATAGGTAATCTTAACTAAGTAAACAAAAAATATATATATGAGTTGAGTATGATCACTTTTTGTTAAGAATTAATGACCTGCTTATTTGTTTACTCCATGCGATTACCACAATAACAATATCTCAAAGTTGTAGTAGCCCGAAGTGAACAAGTTCCTGATTCGCATGACTTGATTATCTTTATTTGGCTCAGTATCAAATATATTTATACTTGTGTAAAACGAAAATTTATTTATGATAGACTATGTAAAAGCCAAGAAATCAATAGTGCATATTATATCACAAATTACCAATGCTAACATCTCTAATCAATAACTTGATCACTTCATACACTTTACAATAAGTGAAATTAGGTCAATATTATAGTATCATGCTTAACTATTTGATAACACTCCAATAACGACTCTTCATTCATTGTCACCAAACTAACCCCTTAAATTCTTTGAAGAGGCTAACAAGTACGAAATTTAACTTGTCTAACTTACCGACTTCCATTTTAAACACAAAAGCCACCTCGTGGTAATACTTTTCAATAGTTCATTTCGTTTGTTTTAGTATTAATTAAAAAAACCAATCAAGAACAAACCTACAACCAATAAGTTGTAAGTTTTAGTAACCGGTGGTTTTATTATTGAAGAGTATTACCAAACTAATTTAACTCGTCTAACCTACCGACTTCTATTTTAAACACAAAAGCCACCTCGTGATTCCATTTGTTTTTTAATTATACTCTTCAATAATTATTGAAGAGTATTACCAAACTAATTTAACTCGTCTAACCTACCGACTTCTATTTTAAACACAAAAGCCACCTCGTGATTCCATTTGTTTTTTAATTATACTCTTCAATAGCTCATTCCGTTTGTTTTATTAATTAAAAAAACCAACCAAGAACAAACCTACAACCAATAAGTTGTATGTTGTAGGTTTGATTAGTAGTTTTATTATTGCTATCACACCTAAAACTTATAAAGATCTTACTACTTCCAAGTTTTAACTATGTGGGACAAGTATTTAAATATAAGTATCAAGTAACATTATACAATAACCACTAACGTAAATCGCAAGTTGATAAATAACTTACTTGACAACATAGAATACCTTAAAATTGTTTCACTCGCTTGCTATTAACTTTTTTGATTTTTCGCGTAGATAGGTAACTGTAGACATGAAGGCGTATGTCTTTTTATCCATCAAGAACTATACATGCTTGCTAATCCGAAAAAAAAAAAAGAAAAAAAAAAGTGTAGATTGGCGGGGACATCCTGACCTCGAGTGTCTTTTGGCACCAGCCATTGTCTACCTCATAAGGAATAGCTCCGGACAACTCTCCTAGCCTAGTGGGGCACCAACTGGAATGAGCCGAGACACACGGACTCTTGAGCTCTTATCCACAAAGTCTCTCCAGTGAGCCCATAGGTTTTACGGAGATGTGTACCTATCTGAGAACAAAATGCCAGAGATAATATTCAAACCCGAGTTAATTGACTTAAGAATAAAAGCCCTACTCACTTGACCAATGCCCAAATGGTTATACATGCTTGCTAATCCTGTGTTAATTTAATTGTGAAATATAGTATATTTAAATTTGATGAAAAAAGCATATAAACTCCGTAGTGTAATAGACACAATGAAACATATCTAAATTTTATCTTTTCTTAGTTGAACAAACAAGTCTAAAAAAAGGAGAGAACATCTCCACAATAACCTCGACACCTAAACAAAACAAGAACCAAGACACCAAACTCCAAAATCAGTTGACCGCATCAAAAGGATTGGTGATCAAAATTGACCAATTTAGTCACTTTTCGTTAACAAAAAAAATAAAAATAAATAAAAATAAATAAAAAAAAAATAAAAAATAAAAAAAATAAAATATACATTCTTAGTTACAAGCATTGTACTCTATACTATCATTAACTTATTAGTTGATATTTCTTTCGAATAAATGATTCATCCTGTTTACTTTGTGGTTTTTCCTTACTTTGTTTACACACACTATTTTTTTATTATTTTTTATTATTATAATAATTATTTTTTTGCACCATCTCATCTGAAAATCCGTGAGTTACCACGGGTCTATAAGCTAGTTAGGTTAATATTAGAGAGTATCATGCTTAAGTGTTTGATAACATTCCAATAACGACTCTCCATTCATTGTCACCAAACTAACTCCCTTAAATTCTTTGAAGAGACTAACAAGTACAAAATTTAACTCGTCTAACATACCCAATATCTCATAATAGTCCTTTTTCTTCTTAACCTCGCTCACTATCTTAACCTGATCCTCGCTATACCCTCCTACACCAGACGAAGACCCCGTCTCCGGAACCCTACGCCTAACGCCATTTTCGGGCCTAACCGGACCCGAAACCGAAGGCGATCCACTCAGATTATCATCACTTTCCAAATTTGGCAACAAATCATCAATTTCAAGAGATGGGTCTAATTTCTTAGCTTTCATAATAAATTTCAAGGCTTTATTTCTATCACCTAAACCTAATGCATCTTTGCCAATATTCAAACATCTTAAAGCTTCATCTTTATTACCATCCATTGTTAAAGATTCAAACTTTGATACAGATTACTACTAAATGAACCTTGAATTGAAAAACCCTTGAAGGAATTGAAGTATAATCAAGTGGTTAGTGATCTTACCATAAATCAATCAAGAAACCCTAATCTTGATCTGGAACCCTAGATCATGAAACTGGGGTTGATTTGTGGGAAATTGAATTGGGGGTTTTGCAATTGATCCAATTGGGTGTCAGAATTGTGAGGTTAATTTGGATTATTATGAGAAATGATGAGAGATTAGATTTTCATGTTTATGGCCTAAGTGGAAAAAAGGGGTGAATCAAATGGTTATGGAAAATGTCATACATAGAAGTCAACAAAGGGGGTGTTTGTTTCTAGCCGGCTTACTGTTTATTTAATTTTCGGGGCTTATCATAAGCTTATCTTTTATGGCTTACTGTATAATAAGCTTATATAAGTCGGCTTATGTTTTTTATGTTATAATAACCTTATATAAACTGAAAAGTTTTAAAATAAGCCACAGAAAAGTATGTTTATGAAACATATGCCCAAAACCATATAAGTCATAAGCCGGCTATATAAGCCGAAACAAAACCATCAAAATGTGAAATATCGACTTTGTTATGTTTTAGTCTTCTTATTAGCTTATAAATAAGTCTAGGAGTTAGAGTGTTAAGCTTAAACTTATCTAGTCAAGTAGGAGTCGGTTTGGTTGGCTTGTGTCCCAAGCCCAACCCGTGTCCTTGTAACAGCCGACTTACAAAGTCGGTTTACCCTCCCCCTCATCTCTATAAAAGGAGGTGAGGGGGGGACGATTCATGTACGTCATTCTTTCATACTTAATCTAACAATCGATTAAGGGTACTTACTTGTGCATCGTTCTTCTTTTCTGTCGATATATATAAACTGCTGGTGTGTGGTTGCTTCAAGATCGTAGTCATTCCGTGCTAGTAACTAGGATTGTTGATCGACAATATCAACAAGTGGTATCAAGAGCTTAGGTTCGCGAAGGTTTCTGGTTACTTGGTCGATCGATTGAAGGTTGTTTTCTGTTTTGGTATTCGATTTTCTGGAAAGAGCAGAAGCTTGATTCTGCTTGGGCTATCAGGTAATCGACAACAACAGAAAATGATTTCTTGTTGTTCGGATCTTGATCGACAAGGTTGCAGCAGGGTATCGACAAAGAGGAAGGTGAACAGTACCAAGATCTGGTTTTCTTTTTTTGTTGTCGGCGTATATACAAAGAAGAAGACACGGTTGTGTAACTTCAGTTGTTTAAATAATAATACTCATAGTCTCATACTATTGGTGGGCATACACTAGTAGTATATTATTATTATTATTATTGAAATAATAATAGTAAGGTATATTAATTATTATTATTATTCAATAAGGATTAAATAATTTGAAGGGTATTGCACAAGGGACTTTATTAGTTTGTGATTGTGGGGTTTTTTCACAAGGTTTAGCAAATTAATAAAGGGATTAAAGAATGACGGGAGCCAAGTTTGAGATCGAGAAATTCGATGGAACTGGTGATTTCGGGTTATGGAGAGTCAAGATGCGTGCTTTATTAATCCAACATGGATGTGAAGCAGCTCTGGAGGTTTTACCCGCGGATATGGATGCTACAGCGAAAGCTGAGCTAAACAAGAAAGCTCACAGTGCCATGATTTTGTGTTTAGGTAACAAGGTTCTGAGAGAGGTTACCGAGGAGACGACTGCAGCGGGGGTTTGGTCCAAGCTTGAGACTTTGTACATGACAAAGTCCTTGGCCAATAAGTTGTACCTAAAGAAGAAGTTGTATACATTCTACATGCCGGCTGGACGTATGATTTCCGAGCATATAGATGAGTTCAACAAAATCGTTCTTGATTTAGCAAATATTGAGGTTAAATTCGAGGATGAAGATCTTGCTTTATTATTACTCACTTCTTTACCAGCATCATACGAACACTTTGTGGATACCTTGCTCTATGGACGGGAAGCTTTGACTTTAGAGGATGTGATGGCCACACTGAATTCAAAGGAAATTAAAGAAAGGTCTAAGGCGAAGGGGGATGATGGTGAAGGGTTATATGTGAGGGGAAGAACTGATCGCATGAATTTGCATCAGTCCAGGGGAAATTCAAGATCGAAGTCTCGAGGTGGAAGACTCAAGTGCTTTATTTGCCAATCTGAGGAGCACTTGAAGAGAAACTGTCCAAAGAATAATCGCAAGAAGTCAAATGGTTTCGTCAAGAAAGAAGATCAGCCAAGCTCCAGTGGTTCGATTTATGACGGTTCTGAGGTGATGATGGTTATGAGTGCAGAAGCCTTGTTGGATTGGATTATGGATTCAGGAGGTTCATACCACATGACACCCAGGTCAGACATATTTTTTGATTTTCTGGAATGCGATGGGGGCAGGGTACTGTTGGGTGACAACAGGGAGTGCAAGATCAGAGGTATTGGCAAGGTCAGGTTACAACTGAAAGATGGGTCAAGTTTTGTATTACACAATGTCAGGTATATTCCTGAATTGAAAAGAAACTTGATATCGCTGGGAACTCTTGAAAAAGAGGGATATACCGTAAAAATGCAGTCGGGCAAAATCAAGGTGATTAATGGTTCTAGGGTTATTTTATCTGGAACACGAAGGGATAATTGCGTATACTCTTTGGATGGCCATGCAGTGGCGGGTGAGCTTAATGCTAGTGTTGAAGAAAAAGACAGTCTTGCACAGGTTTGGCATAAAAGACTAGGACATATCAGTGAGGCGGGACTTCAGGTGCTAGAAAAGCAGGAGCTGTTTGGCAAGAAGAGTCTAGGTAAGCTCGATTTTTGTGAGAATTGTGTTCTGGGAAAGTCACATCGAGTCAGTTTCGGTGTAGGAAGGCACACTACTCAGGGAGTGATAGACTATGTTCATTCAGATTTATGGGGTCCGTCTCAGGTGGAATCATTGGGAGGTAAGAGGTACTTCTTATCTATTGTTGATGATTATTCCAGGAGGGTATGGGTTTATATTCTCAGGTTCAAACACGAAGCATTTGGAAAGTTCAAAGAGTGGAAGTAGTTAGTAGAGAATCAGACTGGGAGGACGGTTAAGAAGTTGAGGACAGATAATGGTCTTGAGTTCTGTAACCGGGAATTTGAGCAGCTATGCACTGAGAGTGGGATTGCTAGACATTTGACAGTTGCCGGGATGCCGCAACAGAATGGATTAGCTGAACGGATGAATAGAACTCTCATGGATAAGGTACGCTGTTTATTAATTCAGTCTGGATTGCCCAAGACCTTCTGGGGCGGAAGCGACATGTACGGCCGCATATCTTATAAATAGGTCACCATCGACAGCGATTGAGAAAAAGACACCTATGGAGATGTGGTCGGGACATCCAAGTGATTATGGGATGTTAAGGATTTTCGGTTGTGTCGCATATTCACACGTTAAACAAGGTAAGCTCGAGCCGAGAGCGGTAAAATGCGTTCTTTTGGGGTATCCTGAAGGTGTGAAGGGGTACAGACTATATAGGCTTGATAATGAATCACCTAAAATAGTCACTAGCAGGAACGTGGTCTTCAATGAAAGTGTCATGTATAAAGACACGTTGAAGGATTCTGGTGCAGGTACTGATAAGTCTGTTGAGGAATTACAGGTTGAGGTGGAACTGCAGAGGTTAAATAATCATTCGCTTGAGGAAGATCTGATTGATGGTCAGGAAGATGGCGATGATGAAGATGCAGGGGATCAGGATCATGATCCAACACCGGATCTCACAGATTATCAGTTGGTTCGGGATAGAGAGCCAAGAACAAGAATGAAACCTTTAAGGTTTCGAGATGAAAGTAATATGGCTGCTTACGCGTTTGCTGCAGCAGAGGAAGAAGATACTCATGAACCATTGACATACCAGGAGGCAGTTACTTGTAAAGATAGATTTAAGTGGAAAGCTGCTATGGATGAAGAGGTGGATTCTCTGAACAAGAATGAGACCTATGAGTTAGTGGATCATCCAGCTGGGCAAAAGCTGGTGAGCTGCAAATGGCTGTTCAAGATAAAGGAAGGGATTGAAGGTGTTCAAAAGCCTAGGTACAAGGCGAGGGTGGTGGCTCGTGGATTCATACAAAGGGCAGGTATTGACTATAATGAAGTATTTTCGCCGGTAGTTCGACACACATCTATTCGGGTTATACTTGCATTGACTGCGTATAGAGATTATGAGCTAGAGCAGCTTGATGTAAAGACGACATTTTTACATGGGAATCTTGAAGAAGTGATCTACATGAAGCAGCCACCGGGTTATGAACAAGGTAACAAGGTATGTTTGTTAAAGAAATCCCTTTATGGTTTGAAGCAGTCACCTAGGCAATGGTATAAGAGGTTTGATGAGTACATGCTGAGCAACGGGTTCAAGCGTAGCAGTTACGACAACTGCGTATATTACAGGAGTTATGCACCAGGTGAGTATATCTATCTACTGTTATATGTAGATGATATGCTGATTGCTTGTAAAAGCAAGGCTGAGATTGGGTCTATCAAGTCTTTGCTTAAAAAGGAGTTTGACATGAAAGAGCTCGGGGAAGCAAAGAAGATTCTTGGTATGGAGATCATCAGGGATCGGAGTCGCAAGATTCTGAGGGTGTCACAATCCGGGTACGTTTCTAAGATTTTAAATAATTATAGAATAGACAATGGGAAATCGGTTAAGATGCCATTGGGTGGGCACTTCAAGCTGTCGTTGAAGGATTGCCCGGTTAGGGATTGTGATGTTGAAAGGATGAGTAGGGTGCCATATGCAAATGCGGTTGGGAGCTTAATGTACTTGATGGTGTGCACGAGGCCAGACATAGCGTATGCGGTAAGTGTTGTTAGCAGATATTTGGCGAATCCAGGTAAAAAGCATTGGGAAGCAGTGAAGTGGATTTTGAAATATTTGCGGGGTACTGCAAACGTGGGTTTGGTGTATGGGACAAATCGTGGCAACCATGTAGACGTAACAGGTTTTGTTGATTCAGACTACGTAAAGGATCCGGATAAAGGTAGGTCAATCACAGGTTACGCGTTTTTAGTACAGGGATGTGTTGTAAGCTGGAAGGCAACGCTACAACACGTGGTGGCTCTTTCAACTACAGAGGCGGAGTATATGGCCCTTACGGAGGCTGTGAAGGAAGCTATTTGGCTAAGGGGACTCTTGGAAGAGTTGGGCGTGGAGCTTAACACTGTGGCAGTTAATTGTGATAATCAGGGCGCGATTCACTTATCGCGGAATCATGTTTTTCATGAAAGGACTAAGCACATTAATGTGCGTTACCACTTTATCAGAGAGGTCTTGGAAGCAAAGACGGTTGAAGTTCTGAAGGTGGGTACTGAACACAATGCTGCGGATACCTTGACGAAGGTGGTACCTGGACGGAAGTTACAACACTGCTTGGAGTTGTTGAAGGTCGGTATAGGCTAATATGAAGCCTAAGGTGGAAATTGTTATGTTTTAGTCTTCTTATTAGCTTATAAATAAGTCTAGGGGTTAGTGTGTTAAGCTTAAACTTATCTAGTCAAGTAGGAGTCGGTTTGGTTGGTTTGTGTCCCAAGCCCAACCCGTGTCCTTGTAACAGCCGACTTACAAAGTCGGTTTACCCTCCCCCTCATCTCTATAAAAGGAGGTGGGGGGGGGGGGGGGGACGATTCATGTAAGTCATTCTTTCATACTTAATCTAACAATCGATTAAGGGTACTTACTTGTGCATCGTTCTTCTTTTCTGTCGATATATATAAACTGCTGGTGTGTGGTTGCTTCAAGATCGTAGTCATTCCGTGCTAGTAACTAGGATTGTTGATCGACAATATCAACAGACTTGTTTGGGAAGTGACCTTTGTACTTTGGATTGTGTCGTAAATTTTGTTTGGTTTGGATCCTATATTTGTGTTGACTTTTGGCATGTTCTTTTTGTGAAAAAACTTAAAAACTTTTAGTTTGGTATTAGTGTTTTTATTGTGTTGTTTTATATTACTCGTGTTTAATGAGATACAATTATTATATACAAGTTCTTGAAGTTCATGTGACAGTGTATTAAATGTTGACGATGAAGAAAACATTACGCATGATCGGGTGATTACCACAATTCATGAGTCGACTGTTCTAGCTAACTAATTTGATACCATCATGTAGCCTAATATGCATTAAAACTTTCACCAATATGTGATGTCTACTTTTACTTAAAATCCATCGTTTGTCAAGAGTCAATTGAAGAGTAGAAAACGTTTTGATGCAATAATATAGTGATGATTTTCACCTCACTCGTGAAATTTCACTTTGTTTAGAAATTCATTTAATCATATTTTTCTATTAGTCTTGTTATTTTTAAGATTCTTATTTCTTTCCAAAATTTAAGATTCTCATGTTTAAATGAAATGATAGGTAATCTTAATTAAGCAAACGAAAAATATATGAGTTGACTGTTGACAAATGATACACCCCGGGTTTTATATTATGTTATATTTATTTAGGATATGCCTTTGTATCGTATTAGGAAAATATCATTGTTTAGATATGTCTTTAGTTTTTGTTTGTTTTACAAGCTAGGGTTATTCGGTTAGAAAAATGATTTGGTAACCTAAAATCTACACCTAAAATTAGACCTAAAGATGTGATTGGTGCATTTCAAAAATTGATTGGTAATGATGAAAGAGAAAAAATGTATAACACTTGTCAAAAGATGAATGGAGTAGGTCTATTGTTAGGTCTCATTGTTAGGCCTATATATCACTACTCATTCGGTTATATATACCGAATAATTATGAATGAAACAATCAAAGTTTAAGATAAACAAATCTATAGTTCTTCTCTATTTTCTTAAGGAGTTCGCACACGCTAAAAGTCGTGCCTTATCCCAATACAACCACTAACCGGGTCGTATAGCAAATCAATTTTTGGTAAAAATTAACGACCTACTCCTTTGTTCACTCCACAAGATTACTGCAATGACGATATCTCCAAATTGTAGTTGCTCGGAGTGTTTTGAGAGTTAGTATGATCTAAATGGAAATGTTTTCTTGTTTCTTTGTAAAAAAAAAAATAAAAATAAAAAATAAGATACGGAGTTTTAAGCCATTCGTTCCAAAGAAATAAGATACGGAGTTTTAAGCTAGATTACAAAGAAATAAGATACGGAGTTTTAAGCCATTCGTTCCAATCCAACGAAAACTTACATCTAGAACTACACCATTGAAACGAACTTGTTTGGCTCAGTATCAAATATGTGTAAAACAAAAAATTGTCTATCATTATAATAAACTATGTTAAATCCAAGAAAACAATATAATAAACTATGTTAAAGCCAAGAAAACAATACCGAAATTTTTTCAATTTACGTGATATCATTTTTTTTCTTAAAATAGTGCTTATTAGTAGGTATAAAATTATATTTGAGAAAGATAAATAAAAGTATCATGCGCATTAAGGTTTTTTATATAAATAGTTGGATTTAGAGTTGGAAACTAATTTGAAACAACTTATTTTTTTGAAGTTTATTTATTGAAAAGAAGCTCGGGCTTTTAGCTCCAAACAAAAGCATAAATTGCCAATACTAACATCTCTAATCAATAACTTGATCACTTTATACACTTTACAATAAGTGAAATTAGGTCAATATAGAGTATCATGTTTAAGTATTTGACAACACTCCAATAAGTACTCTTCATTCATTGTCACCAAACTAACCCCCTAAATTTTTTTGAAGAGACTAACAAGTACAAAATTTAACTTCATACACTTTACAATAAGTGAAATTAGGTCAATATTAGAGTATCATGTTTAAATATTTGACAACGCTCCAATAACGACTCTCCATTCATTGTCATCAAACTAACCTCCTAAAATTATTTGGCAAGAGCGAAATGCTAGACTTTTTAAGAAGGTAAAGAGATCTAAAGACCAAGTTGTTGAGATCATCCTTTCTACTATTTGGCTTAAGCTTATTACTTTTCGTTTCAAGAAGACATGTCGGGTGGATAGGCTTATTGATTTATGGAACCTGCCTCGTCACAATGTAAAAAGCTAGAGTTGATTCAAAGCTGCCTAGTCGTTTGTATTGTCTTGTTATATTTTTATGACGTCTAGGTAGGTTTTTGCTTTTTTCAAGATTGGCTTGTCTTTCTTGTATGGTTTATATGTAGGAAGCACAAATGATGCGTAGCCGATTTGGTGTTTTGCCATATTGCCTGAACCTCATTGTTTTTTGGTTAATATATTTACTAGGGTAGAAACCCTTTTACCCAAAAGACTAACAAGTACAAAATTTAACTCATCTAACTTACCGACTTCTATTTTAAACACAAGAACGACCTCGTTGTAGCACTCTTCAATAGCTCAATCTCTTTGTTTTATTAATTAAAAAAACCAAAAGACTAACAAGTACAAAATTTAACTCATCTAACTTACCGACTTCCATTTTAAACATCTCTTTGTTTTATTAATTAAAAAAACCAAAAGACTAACAAGTACAAAATTTAACTCATCTAACTTACCGACTTCTATTTTAAACACAAGAAGGACCTCGTGGTAGCACTCTTCAATAGTTCAATCTCTTTGTTTTATTAATTAAAAAATAATAATTGAGAACAAACCTACAAGTCTACAACCAATAAGTTGTATTGTTTAACAATTATAAAGATATCACTACTTTCATGTTCTATCTATGTGGGACAATTACCGAAATACAGGTAGTATCAAATAATGTTATATATAAGCACCAACAAAAATCACTAGTTAATAAATAACTTAGTTGACAATATAGAACACCTTAAAATTGTTTCACTCACTTGCTAATTGTAGACATGAAGGCCCAATGTCTTTTGTTCCATCAAAGTACTATACATATTTGCTAATCTTGTGTTAATTTGATTGTGAAATACAGTATATTTAAATTTGAATATTTGATGAAAAGCATATAAACTCCATGGTGTAAACAACAAAATCGATAGACACAATGAACAAATTTAAACTTTTATCTTTTTTTAGTTGAATAAAAAAAGAGAGAGAGAGAGAACACCACCAGTAAATTTCTCCACAAAACACCAAACTCCACAAATCAGTGGAGCTGGTGATCCAAGTTGACCGATCCATAGTAAATTTCTCTTAAAAATAAAAGATACTTTGACATTGTATTGGGGTGTTTTTGTAAGCTTCTTTGATTTAATTATAAACTTATCGAAATTATGCTTACACACAAGACTACCCCTCTTCCCGAAAGCTTCGCGGGGACTACTTTACGACGACGGACGACCGCCCGTAGGGTAGAGCGTGTTATAAGCTCGTAAGCCCAACTAGACAAGCTCATAAGTAGAAGTGTAAATGAAACAAGATAAGCTCTTTTGGATAAGCTCATAAGTAGACGTGTAAAAGAAACAAGACATCTCACGGGTGACTGAAAATTAATTCTCATAATATTCGAAATCGACATGATTTCAACCGATTCGAGTTCAAGCTATTCAAGTAGACTTATAACTAAGTTTAGCTCGAGTATCAAATTACTCTGGTCGTAAAGCTCATGTGCCTGATTGAGTTTCTGTCCTTTTACATTTTAGCTTTATATTTTTGTATCTTTATATACTTTCCATACTATGTAAGTCGAGTTGAGCCGAGGTCAAATATATCGAGCGAATCGATATTAACCATCATTATAGTTGTCGCCAATACTTTAAAACCAATAATCGAGTCAACCCCAGTCCCCAGCCAAGCTCAACAATATCAGTTACATCATTGAGCTTACGCTTGAACCACTATAACATTACTGTGAAAAACTTTGAGTGAAAAGCTTTTACTTCATCGTTTATGGGCTCTAGGATGTTAAGCCTTTGATCTAGGAATTTGGCTATTACGAGCACAATGATAATATTGATGGAATATTCTATGAAAGAAACAATATTATCACAACAAGGTTTTTCTAACTTCTCCGTTTGTTATTCCATTAGCCCCAAATACTACTTGATCATTTGTAGTACGTGTTATCTACACTATAACAAGGAATCAAAGATCCTTGAGGCTAAACAAACCTAACAACATTAGACCCCATGTCTAATGTTCATCATACCTCTCGTATGATGTTCCCACACACACTCATTTTGGTGATTTACATTTTAACACACTTGGTGTTATTGTAATTTCTAAGTACGAAGCACATTGGAGGTGACGTTCACTTTGTTTCACTGTGAAGCATGCACTCACCACATTTTTTATCTGAAGGGGTGTGATCTCCTTTTTATACAATAAAGGAGATCATTACAAAATTGATAAGCTTAGTCATCTACTATCTAGCTTATGACTAGGATGTCAAGTCATCTAAGATACAACACGTATCTATGTTTAAAACCCACTTAGAGTGTTCAATTTGATGACTGATGAAAGATATTATCTTAAAGATATACTTGACTTTTATGCACATAATATCTTCTTTCATCCTTATCCATTCAGTATTATGACTCACTGATCAGCAGCAGTTTCATTTATACTAGCAGCAGAATCCATCAGCAAAATCCTTCTTCAGCAGGCTCTTGTTCTGCTCTAGCAGGCTCTTCAGCAGAAACGCATCATCAGCAGAATCCTTCAGCAGTATCTTTGGCTTATCATTTCAGTATTCTTCATGTTTCATTCTTTTTGTTTCTGATCATCAAATCTATGGAATATTTAATTCCTAACAATCTTCCCCTATTTGATGATTACAAAACAAAAACATTCTTGTACGAATTTTCCTAGACGAAGTAGAGAAATTGAGATAACTAAATCTCACCATGAATGAAACTATATTGTCTTCCCCTTAATTTATGCTATCCACCACATCTCTTCCCCTTTTTGTTATCAACAAATAGAGAATATTACAAATATGATCTTTACGGCTACGAACTAATACTACACATCCAATATATCATTCTATTATCTCAAATTACCCTCCATTAGGTTTTCCGCACTAAAAATGAACTTGAGACAGTAAAAATCTAAACCATCAGTAGCAATACTAATCAACAGTAGTAAGAATCAATAACTTTCCCTGTGGTGATGCACATATATAATAAATAGTTGAACACTTGAACATTTAAGCTTCCCCTGAAACCCATATGTTAACCATTTGAATCTTCATATCTGTAGGCTTTTATGACTTGATGAAGAAAAACCAATCATTACTAACTTGATGCTGAAGTGAAAGAAACCAACCTTGTGTCTTATATCTTGTACTAAATCTGACTTCAAACGTATACGCAATCTTTTGGTATAGGGAGACCTCAATCTCTTGACAATAAACTCATCTTCTATGAGACACTGAGCACTACAAAGTTACTCCTTTAAGTGTTTGTCAATTTGTAGTCACTTGAATGAATGAACAAGTTATCTTTAAAGTGTACCCATCACTTTAAGATATGATAAGAACATAACTTTGAAAAATTTCACTTCATTTTCAAATAAGAAACAAATAACTTTCTTTACCAATAATAACTTGATAAACAAGCCTTTTTATCTTTTAAGAACCAACTCTCTTCTGTGTGTGATTCTTCCCCTTTGTGTGTGTAAACCAAGGAAGAAAACCAAAAATTCGACCATAAGCAAAAACGAATTTTTTCTTCTTTCTTCATCTCTCTTTAACAAAAACCTTTTCTTTTCCTAGATCCAGAGCCCCCTTGCTCTGATACCAACTGTGAAAAACTTTGTTTGAAAAGCTTTTACTTCATCGTTTATGGGCTCTAGGATGTTAAGCATTTGATCTAGGAATTTGGCTATTACGAGCACAATGATAATATTGACGGAATATTCTATGAAAGAAACAATATTATCACAACAAGATTTTTCTAACTTCTCCGTTTGTTATTCCATTAGCCCTAATACTACTTGATCATTTGTAGTACGTGTTATCTACACTATAACAAGGAATCAAAGATCCTTGAGGCTAAACAAACCTAACAACATTAGACCCCATGTCTAATGTTCATCGTACCCCTCGTATGATGTTCCCACACACACTCATTTTGGTGCTTTACATTTTAACACACTTGGTGTTATTGTAATTTCTAAGTCCGAAGCACCTTGGAGGTGACGTTCACTTTGTTTCACTGTGAAGCATGCACTCACCACATTTTTTTATCTAAAGGGGTGTGATATCCTTTTTATACAATAAAGGAGATCATTACAAAATTGATAAGCTTAGTCATCTACTATCTAGCTTATGACTAGGATGTCAAGTCATCTAAGATACAACACATATCTATGTTTAAAACCCACTTAGAGTGTTCAATTTGATGACTGATGAAAGATATTATCTTAAAGATATACTTGACTTTTATGCACATAATATCTTCTTTCATCCTTATCCATTCAGTAGTATGACTCATTGATCAGCAACAGTTTCATTTATACTAGCAGCAGAATCCATCAGCAGAATCCTTCTTCAGCAGGCTCTTGTTCTGCTCTAGCAGGCTCTTCAGCAGAAACGCATCATCAGCAGAATCCTTCAGCAGAATCTTGTTCTGCTTCAGCAGTATCTTTGGCTTATCATTTCAGTATTCTTCATGTTTCATTCTTTTTGTTTCTGATCATCAAATCTATCAAATCTATGGAATATTTAATTCCTAACATGTACCGTATACGTAGTACAATTATTTCCTAAAATTTACTTTTCAAACACCTCTAATATTCATTTGATTCATGTACTTGGCCTTTTGTACGGCGTGAGGGGAATAGAGTTGCTCATGCGTTGGTTAGAAGAGCATTAAATGATAGTATAGATGACTTTATGATGGTTTCGTGTCTCATTCGGTAAGCCATGAGTACAACATGATGTAACTTTTCTAAAAAATAATTGAAATAATATGAAAATAAAAAAAATAATAATAAAAAATCACAAGCTTGTAAAGCAAAGGCTGCAATCATAAGCTCAACATTATGAAGCCGAAACAAAACCATCAAAATGTGAAATATCGACTTGTTTGGGAAGCGACTTTTGTACTTTGCATTGAGTCGTAAATTTTGTTTGGTTTGGATCCTATATTTGTGTTGACTTTGGTATGTTCTTTTGATGAAAAAATTGAAAACCTAGTTTCGTATTAGTGCTTTTATTGTGTTGTTTTTTGTTAATCCGTGTTTAATGAGACAAAGTTATTATATACGAGTTCTTGATGTTCATGTGACAATGTATTAAATGTTGACAATGAGGAAAACATTACGCATGACCGGGTGATTGCCACCATTCATAAGTCGATTGTTCTAACTAACTATTGACACCATCATGTAGCCTAATATGCATTAAAACTTTCACCAATATGTGATGTCCACTTTTACTTAAAAGTTAAAATCCATCGTTTGTCAAGAGTCCATTCAAGAGTAAAAAGCGTTTTGATGCAATAATATGATGTTGATTTTCACCGCACTCGTGAAGTTTCACTTATAGTGTTGTTTATAAATCCGTTTAATCAAAGTTTTATGCTAGTCTTGTTATTTTTCACATTCTTATTTATTTATTACCAAAAGTTATAGCATGTCCAGCTGTAAAACCTCGACTACTCAACCCAACGAGAGGAGAATCCCCGGTCAGATCCACACAAGCATGTTTCACCCAACCCATCCAAAAACCAAAATGTCAGCCGGTCTCAATGTAGATCTTCCATCTGACGGATCCGTCAAAAAGTTCACATGCGCTTCTTTCTTGGCGGAGATCCCAGCACGCCTACATACATAAAACATGACGTCTCTAACAAAATCATGTATGTATATGAGAAAGCATGCATTGAAAATCAACACGTGTTTATTCCTTTCCCGTTTGATACATTTGGTTTCCTTGCACCTTAGACGGTGGAACTACTCAACAGAGTCCAACGAGTTATGAACAGCAATATTATGTCACATAGATCCACAAATGCAGTTTTTAAAAGAGTTAGCTTTGTAATCCAAAAAGGACTAGCGGCGCAGCTTGTTGCTCGTTTGCCATCAACCACTATATAAATTCTATTTTGATGAAATACAATAAGATTACGAAGAAGGGGGAAAAAAGTTATATAATTATGCACGAATTGTGACATTCTCATGTTTAATCGAAATGATAGGTAATCTTAACTAAGTAAACAAAAAAAAGAATATATGATTCGAGTATGATCACTTTTTTGTTAAGAATTAATGACCTGCTTATTTGTTTACTCCATGCGATTACCACAATAACAATATCTCAAAGTTGTAGTAGCCCGAAGTGAACAAGTTCCTGATTCGCATGATTTGATTATCTTATTTGACTCAGTATCAAATATATTTATACTTGTGTAAAACGAAAATTTGTCTATGATTATGATAGACTGTGTAAAAGCCAAGAAATCAATAACCACATTTTTTCCAAATTACGTGGTATCAAAATTTCTCTTAAAATAGTGCATATTATATCACAAATTAGTAGGTATAAAATTATATTTGAGAAAGATAAATAAAAGTATCATGCGCAATAAGGTTTTTGATATAAATAGTTGGATTTAGAGTTGGAAACTAATTTGAAACAACTTATTTTTTTGAAGTTTAGTTATTGAAAAGAAGCTCAGGCTTTTAGCTCCAAACAAAAGCTAAAATTACCAATGCTAACATCTCTAATCAATAACTTGATCACTTCATACACTTTACAATAAGTGAAATTAGGTCAATATTATAGTATCATGCTTAACTATTTGATAACGCTCCAATTACGACTCTTCATTCATTGTCACCAAACTAACCCTCTTAAATTCTATGAAGAGGCTAACACGTACAAAATTTAACTCGTCTAACCTACCGACTTCCATTTTAAACATAAAAGCCACCTCGTGGTAATACTCTTCAATAGTTCATTTCGTTTGTTTTATTAATTAAAAAAACCAAGCAAGAACAAACCTACAACCAATAAGTTGTGAGTTTGAGCAGTGGTTTTATTATTGCTATCACACCTAAAACTTATAAAGATCTTACTACTTCCAAGTTTTAACTATGTGGGACAAGTATTGAAATATAAGTATCAAATAACGTTATACAATAACCACTAACGTAAATCACAAGTTGATAAATAATTTACTTGACAACATAGAACACCTTCAAATTGTTTCACTCGCTTGCTATTAACTTTTTTGTTTTTTCGCGTAGATGGGTAACCGTAGACATGAAGGCGTAATGTCTTTTTATCCATCAAGAACTATTACATGCTTCTAATCCGAGAAAAAAAAAATTGTAGATTGGCGGGGACATCCTGACTCCGAGTGTCTTTGGCACCAGCCATTGTCTACCTCATAAGGAATAGCTCTGGGCAATTCTCCTAGCTTAGCGGGGCACCAACTGGAATAAGCCGAGACTCACGGACTCTTGAGCACTTATCCACAAAGTCTCTCCAGTGAGCCCATAAGTTTTACGGAGATGTGTACCTATCTGAGAACAAAATGCCAGGGATAAGATTTAAACCCGAGTTAATTTATTTAAGAATAAAATTTAGGTTTGTTCTTGATTTTCACCTCATTCGTGAAGTCTCACTTGTAGTGTTGTTTATAAATCTGTTTAATCAAAGTTTTATCTTAGTCTTGTTATTTTTCACATTCTTATTTATTATTTTTTTTCCCAAAAGTTATACAATTATGCACGAATTGTGATACTCTCATGTTTAAATGAAATGATAGGTAATCTTAACTAAGTAGACAAAAAATATGTATATGAGTTGAGTATGATCACTTTTTGTTAAGAATTAATGACCTGCTTATTTGTTTACTCCATGCGATTACCACAATAACAATATCTCAAAGTTGTAGCAGTAGCCCGAAGTGAACAAGTTCCTGATTCGCATGACTTGATTATCTTTATTTGGCTCAGTATCAAATATATTTATACTTGTGTAAAACGAAAATTTATTTATGATAGACTATGTAAAAGCCAAGAAATCAATAGTGCATATTATATCACAAATTACCAATGCTAACATCTCTAATCAATAACTTGATCACTTCATACACTTTACAATAAGTGAAATTAGGTCAATATTATAGTATCATGCTTAACTATTTGATAACACTCCAATAACGACTCTTCATTCATTGTCACCAAACTAACCCCTTAAATTCTTTGAAGAGGCTAACAAGTACGAAATTTAACTTGTCTAACTTACCGACTTCCATTTTAAACACAAAAGCCACCTCGTGGTAATACTCTTCAATAGTTCATTTCGTTTGTTTTAGTATTAATTAAAAAAACCAATCAAGAACAAACCTACAACCAATAAGTTGTAAGTTTTAGTAACCGGTGGTTTTATTATTGAAGAGTATTACCAAACTAATTTAACTCGTCTAACCTACCGACTTTCATTTTAAACACAAAAGCCACCTCGCGGTAAAACTCTTCAATAGCTCATTCATTCCATTTGTTTTTTTTAATTATACTCTTCAATAGCTCATTCCATTTGTTTTTTTTAATTATACTCTTCAATAGCTCATTCCATTTGTTTTATTAATTAAAAAAAACAACCAAGAACAAACCTACAACCAATAAGTTGTATGTTCGATTGGTAGTTTTATTATTGCTGTCACACCTAAAACTTATAAAGATCTTACTACTTCCAAGTTTTAACTATGTGGGACAAGTATTGAAATATAAGTATCAAGTAACATTATACAATAACCACTAACGTAAATCGCAATTTGATAAATAACTTACTTGACAACATAGAATACCTTAAAATTGTTTCACTCGCTTGCTATTAACTTTTTTGATTTTTCGCGTAGATGGGTAACTGTAGACATGAAGGCGTATGTCTTTTTATCCATCAAGAACTATACATGCTTGCTAATAAAATAATAATAATAATAATAAATAAAAAATAAATAAATGTAGATTGGCGGGGACATCCTGACCCCGGTTGTTTTTTGGTACCAGCTATTGTCTATCTCATAAGGAATAGCTCCGAGCAACTCTCCTGGCCTAGCGGAGTTGGAATGAGCCGAGACTCATGGACTCTTGAACTCTTATCCACAAAGTCTCTCTAGTGAGCCATAGGTTTTACGGAGATGTATACCTATCCGAGAACAAAGTGCCAGGAATGAGATTCAAACCTGAGTCAATTGACTCAAGAATAAAAGCCCCACTCACTGGACCAATGCCCCAATGGTTATACATGCTTGCTAATCCTGTGTTAATTTAATTGTGAAATATAGTATATTTAAATTTGATGAAAAAGGCATATAAACTCCGTAGTTTAATAGACACAATGAAACATATCTAAATTTTATCTTTTCTTAGTTGAACAAACAAGTCTAAAAAAAAAGAGAACATCCACATATCTAAATTTTATCTTTTCTTAGTCGATCAAAGTTGGCCAATTTAGTCACTTTTCGTTAACAAAAAAATTTAAAAATATACAATCGTAGTTACAAGCATTGTACTCTATATTATCATAGACTTATTAGTTGATATTCTTTTCGAATAAATGATTCATCCTGTTTACTTTGTGGTTTTTCCTTACTTTGTTTACACACACATTTTTTTTTCACGATCTCATCTAAAAACCCGTGAGTTACCACGGGTCTATAAGCTAGTTAGGTTAATATTAGAGAGTATCATGCTTAAGTGTTTGATAACACTCCAATAACGACTCTCCATTCATTGTCACCAAACTAACCCCTTAAATTCTTTGAAGAGACTAACAAGTACAAAATTTAACTCGTCTAACCTACCGACTTTCATTGTAAATACAAGAACCACCTCGTGGTAATACTCTTCAACAACTTAATCTATTTGTTTTATTAATTAAAAAAACCAATCAAGAACAAACCTACAACTATAAGTTGTATGATACGTTTCTTAATTGATTTATCATTATAATGACACCTAAAACTTATAAAGATGTTGCTACTTTCAAGTTTTAACTATGTGGCGTATTGAAATATAAATATCAAGTATCGTTATACAATAACCACTATCGTGAAATCACAAGTTGATAAATAACTTAGTTGACAACATAGAACACCTTAAAACTGTTTCACTCACTTGCTATTAACTTTTTTGATTTTTGACGTAGATGGGGTAACTGCAGACATGAAGGCCCAATGTCTTTTTATCCATCAAGAACTGACTATACATGCTTGCTAATCCTGTGTTAATTTAATTGTGAAATACAGTATATTTAAATTTGATAAAAAGCTTATAAACTCCGTAGTGTAAACAACAAAATCAGTAGACACAATGGAACAAATTTAAATTTTATCTTTTCTTAGTTGAACAAACAAGTTTAAAAAAAAAAAGAGAGAACACCCACAAATACAATATCATAACACTAATGAGCCTCTGGTTTATTGGTACGGAGGTTTTACCTTCCTAGGCAAGGTCTCATGTTCGAGTCTTGTCTAAAGTGATAGAGGTTTCCTCTCGCCTGTGTAAAGGGAAGGGTGTCATTGCCTTATAGGCTGAACCCAACCTGATTGTGTGGGCTCACTACGCCTTTTGAGCTAGAAGCCATGTAGCCACAATTGCCCTAAAAAAATAAAAAATAAAAAAATAAAAATAACCTCGATACCTAAACAAAACCAAGACACCAAACTCCACAATCAGTGGACCGCATCAACAGTATTGGTGATCAAAGTTGACAAATTTAGTCAATTTTCCTTAACATTTTTTTTTTTTTTTTTTTTTTTTTTTTTTTTTAATACAAATCGTCATATTTGTTAAAATTATGAGGTGTTTGTGTAAATTTATTTGATTGACTTATAAACTTATTAAATTTAATAAGTTGTAAGTTCATTTTTAATGGATTGTGAGCTTACCAACTTGAGTTATAAGTTATAACTTGTTATAAGTTTGTAAGCTCAATTAGATAACCTCATAAGTAGAAGTGTAAATGAAACAATACAACTCATGAATGACTCAAGATTGGTTCTCATAATATTTGGAATTGACCCGATTTCAACTGATTCGAGTAGACTTATAAGTTGAGCTCGACTATCAAAACACTCGGTTTGTAAAGCTCGCAAGTATGTATATCTACATACTTTTTGTGTTGTATAAGTAAGTCAAGTTATGTCAAGCTCAAGCATGTCGAGCCAATCGATGTTAACCACCATCAATTTCATTACTATACTTTAAAACCGACAATCAAGTCGAGCTCAACAATATCAATTACATAACTCGAGCATAAACCATTATAAACACTAGGCGAGTACCCGTGCATAGCAACGGAATTTTCTAGCGGCAAACAACTATGGTTGTGATAAAACATGAAATAACCAAAATGCATAGCGACGAGATATCTAGTGGCAAATAACTATAAGTGTTTCGTATAACGTGTTACATAAAACATGAAATAACCAAAATGTAATTGTAACAGATTGTAACATGCGATAATTCAACTCAACAAAAAAAATCTTTAAATGTATCAAAGAACATATAAAAACATTTAGTCAAACTGAAAATAAAACATTGCATCAACTATAAGATAAGATAACTAAGAATACACATTATTCGTCATGTAAAACTTCTCGATACACGACTTTAGAGGTGTAGACTCATTCTTGACCGAAATATTGGACTGCCTTCACAATACCTTTGTAGTCTTATGTGATATCCCTCTATATAACACAACATAAAGCTTGCCATGCGAGAAAACAGAGTCCGGCAAATAGATGCCCACGTTTGGAATTGTATACTAATACTAATAACAAACAAAAGGATTGAAAAACGGCCATGAAGTAAAGCAATAAAACAACAAATTTATGAAGATAAATAAGATATTATAATGTTCTAACTTCAAGATCATCATTAACATTTTTATGATTACTCATTACCATGTAATTCTAGCTACTTAACTTTACTATACCCCAGGTTAAAATGAAAATGAAAGCCAGGGTGTTTATATAATAGAGAATAGCATAATGTCTTGAAAAGTATTAACTATAAAAATTCTTACAAATCATTGGCATTTTAAGTTTTCAACTCTATGTTTCAGTTTTACGTCAATACTTAGGTGGTTTGAAATGAAAATGAAAATTAGGTGTGTTCCCTAAATTAGATTGAATTTGTTTGAAAGTCAATAAGTTCAACGTGTACTCTTTATAATTAGAATTAGTTTGAATTTTCCTTGAATAAGTTAACCGTGCATTATATTGTCAATTATATGATTTGTTTTCAATTTAATAAAACCATGAAAACATGTATCATTTCCATATTATCTTTGTCAACCATTAAAGCTTGTATCCTTTCCATATTGTCTTTGTCAACCATGAAAGGTTGTATACTTTCCAAATAATCTTTGTCAACCATGAAAGCTTGTATGCTTTCCATATTGTATTTGTCAATCATGAAAGCTTGTATCATTTTCAAATAATATTTGTCAACCATGAAAGATTGTATCATTTCCATTTTATATTTGTCAACCATGAAATAAGTTATGTTGATCTAGGCGTGTATATTATATATCTCATTATAAGTTATGATGATTTTTGTATTATTTGCTAAAGAATGAATTAGGCATCTATATTCAGCCCATTTTGAGTTTAGTAGGCCAAAATGGCAACCATATTATCTTTGTCCTCAAGTTAATATGACATGAACAAGTTGGCTATAAAGAATCTTTGCTTCCTTTAGTCATGATTTGTCATTTTGATAAGTTTGTGTGGTTGCTGAACTTTTGAGTAAACTTTATGTTGTAATAGAAAAAATAAATAAATAAATAAATAAAAACTTTAATCGGTCAATGAAAGGTAGACATAGTCGAAAAACATATGCAACATGATAGATAACGCTATACATGAATACGTTTAATAAATTTACTGGCTAAAATATGGTTCAAGTTGTTCAATCCATTCAGCAATATCTTTCATTTTCTGTAGAAAGCTTCATCAAACCTTCAACAACATTGGTGTCGCTTTCAATTCTACGTTCCGCAGAGTTTATTATATGCAACAATGCAATGATTCTTTACGAACCAAATCTACCCAAATCCGATCCATTTTAGCCGTTGTAGCTCCGAAAAGTTGTTCAACATCAACATGAACATCAATTGTACGAGAGTTTGTGTTTGTTTCTGAATTTATCTTATAAAAGGAGAAAAGAGATAATACGTTATCTATCATAAAAATAGTATCAAAAAAACGATAGAATGACTTTAGGTATCGTCTAATATCACATAACACAAATATAAAAAAGGTACAACATATTTACCGTAACATTTGGAGCACTTTGGTTAATCATGGCCGCATCCTGATATTCAAAAAATTTGGTTCATGCGTTTCTGTGTTAATCGAATTCATATTTGCTAGACTAATTTTCAATTTGCTCCCAAAGTTCATTTTAATGGAAAACGTTATCTATTTTATCTAATAAAATAAGCTTTTGTACAAGTCTCCTAAGCACAGAGCATTAAAAATTCGTTTAATGCTATGATGTGGACTTCCTAATTTAGCACCAATGTACACCTCATTTATGCAATAGTTTTTCTAAAGTAAAAAACCAAGTCAACTAAACTCTATAACTCTCACAGCTTCTTATTTTTGTAAACGATTAAAGACCATTTATCATTTTAGAGCGTTTCCTTTTAATCTACGCTCCTCCATTGTCAGCAATCCAAAACCTTCCTTTATACGCTTTTGATTTTCAGTTTCAATTCACCAATTAAATTCAATGCATTCAAAAAACATCCAAAAATAACATACAAATTGGTCTATATATTTTTGATTCATGGATTTATCAACCCTAACAACTCAATTATTCGGTAAGTTTAAAATGTATTGAATCGATTTGGTTTGTATTATTGATGAATTTTTTTATGTTATGATGTAAACCCAGTAATTCAAGGAATTGGATGCCGCCGAGTATGAAAAACCAAGACCGATCACATACTCTGCATAATTTGTATGTGTTTTTTTTATATGTTGTCACTTTAATTTTGTTCCGATTCAATTGAATATAGTTAATTTGATATGTGTGATTTGGTTCATTCGACAAATAATGATGACTTCCTATATACGATTCAATTGAATATATTATGAGTTTCGATTTAAATTACATAGTACATATATTTTGATGTTTTTTTGTTGTGGTTTTGATTCCGTTCAATTGAATAAAAAATGTTATTTTTGGAAGTGAGGTTGTTTACATAGACTGTACTAATTTTGAATGTCATAGGAAATTAATCATTCGTAGTATTCTTCCTGGTAAGTCTTTTACTAATTCTAATTCATGATTTTTTTAAATCTTTAGAGTAACCTTTAGCTATTATTTTGGATTCCAAGTTTATTTTGCGCTTAATATGTTTGATGATATGTCTGTGTAGTAAAAGATGTTAGCAAGTGATTCAAGGGTGACAATTTATTAACAGCAAGGTATGTTTTTATTGGTGAAGAAAGTTTACTATGACAATTTGGAAGCAAAATGACCATAAATGCAATTATAACCATAAATGTATAGAATTTACACGAAGAAGCTATGGGGATAAAACTCGAGTTTCAAACACAATCCATCTTACTTTACTAATGCATTCTTGCGGGTTGTTTGTAACTGCTTATTGAAATTACTTACAAAGGAAGTGTTATCGGATAACAACTGAAACTGGTGCTTATATGGGTTGTTTGATAATGCTAAATGTAAATGCTCAAGGGAAAGTGACTGTGGTTGGTTATTTAAATTCTACATATAAAAGGCTTTTTGGGAGTTTTATTTTTGTATATCTGTGCAAGGACTCTCCAACACTCTCACTTGATCTAACTTCTTAAGTCAATGTGTTATTTAATTATTAATGCATATTAAATGTTTGTTGGTCATGATTTAATGGTTAATTTGGCATGCTTTTACTACGGCTGGAAAGAGGTGGGACACTTGGTGACTTCGACAACAGGAACCCATGGTAATGAAAAATTCAGTCATGTCGATATAGCAGAAAAAAAGGGTAAGTATATCATATATGAGATTGAGATCTGTTTTTAAAACATTCTATATTGCTTAACTAATGTATTCTTATAGGTTGTTTGGGATTGCATATTCAAACTACCATGTCAAGAAGAATAAACAATGCGGAAACTAAGGTAATGTTTGAAATAACATTTATTATAATCATATGTTAATTACTTTATGATGGTTTATAACATTACGTGTAAAACATTTTTGACCGAAGGAGCTTGAGGTCAATTAATTAATTTGTTATAGCTTTACCATTGTTATTGTTTTTTATTTTGTGCTACTCTTTCCACCTTCATTGCATATAAGTTATTGTCCTACTCTTTCCACCTTCATTGAAATTATAACTTGATCCTACCCAACCTTCACTTTTTATGAGCCATAGCTGAAGTGGTAGGGAATGAACATGTGAGATACCTTTAAAGGTATTCTAAGGTTGCTTATTCAAACTGCTCACAAGTGCTTTTACGAATTACATATTAATTTTCAAATGCAGTAACGATTATCCCAAACACCAATAACTACTATTCTGCACAAATAAGCACAAAAGCAGGAAAAAAACAGTCGTATAAAATGTATCTTTAGTCTTGGCATTTATATATGACAAATAGGGGTGTTTGGCTCTCAGTTGTTCACGTTTTGTGGTTCTTTTTGTTCAGGAAAACATGATGACCTCGTGCTTACTTCAGGCGTCTTTCGTTTTGATCGAAACTATCCGTTAACAGGAAAGAGAGATAAATGACAAGTGACAGCTATATGGAAGATTGGTGGGCGGTTTTATAAACGTACCTTACTTCTCATACTAACATAAGTCTATTACTATTGTCTTTTAATTATATGGATTTGTATTTGTTACTGTAGGCAGTTGAGTTACAACGGGTTATATTGGTTCATGACGAGATTTGATGACTAAAGAATGACATGATAATCTTACCTCTGATGACCACAATCGCAGCAAGGAAAGTAACACATTGTAGAGTTTTTTTCATTAAACCTACTCTTTTCTTTTCGTAGTTGCAACTTATCGTTCTTATATATTTGCCGGGCGGCTCATATCACTTAAGGCATCAAACCTGTGCAACAATTTAGTATGCTATATAGGTGAAGAAGCTGGACGATCAACTTCTTTCAGTTATATTTTTGTTTTGAACAGGCAAACTTAGACACGCATTCTCTGATAGCTGTTACTATTCGTCTTGATAGAAAGCCAAAGTCATAAATAAAGTAGACTTATTTAAAGAAAGACGCGCTAAGAGAGGATGTCGTTGAAGTAAATTTGAATGCAAATTCTTTTGCCATCTCCTCTTTTCTCCCATGTTTCTCTTTTACATAAGTTCATTAACTCTTATTAGAAAATGGAATAGGGGTAAGCTACATAATTATATTTGCATGTTTAGTTGACTGCGTGTTCCCGCGTTAAACTGAAATGCTTACATGTATGTTTAAAAACTTCTTTTGTCTTAAAATTTGTTTACAAAACTCTAATTTTAGCAACAAATGTATTCGCAGGCACATAAACTTTCCGGATTTTTGCTCATCTGATATTAGAGTTTTGTATGACCATTCGAACATCGGCTGCTACTGTTTTCTCTTTTGTAAGGCGGTAGGTAGGTTGGACAACTGATAAGAAATTGGCGAGTCCTTACGATAGTGTAAGCATTTCGGATGTCTAAAAGAAGTCATTTAGCAAAATTGAATTTTTTCATGAAGACCAGCTCAATGACCATGACTTTGTGTGACCATTTAATTACGCCATATTGTATCAATTGAATTTTTTTTAGAATGTTTTTATAGTTAGCCTTTTGTACAACATTTTATTTGTTTGTAAACATGATAGTTTGGTATATGACATGTAATTATTTGGAAAAGAAGTCTAATAACCAAAAATTATGGAGTAGTTACACAAAGTATAATTACCTTAGACGCAGTAAAAAGTGGGTTTGTGGATCAGGTGCATTTCATTATCTTTAGTAAATGAGTGGACCATTTAGTTGTTAGAATTGCATTTCAGTGTGATGTTATCCTGTTAATCGCTCTAAACTAGAAATGCTTTTTAGCCAACTTATTATCTTTAGGTCTCATGTTATGCTTAAGGATTAAAGTAAAAGAACAAATGGGTCAAACATATTAAGAGTGATCTAAAATGTACCGAGTTCCTCAACCTTTGAGTGTTTCTTTCATTATTTTGGAATTTTGGTGATGTAGCTTTTGTAATCAATAGTACTCTTCAAAGTGCAGCTTACATAAATTTCCATGCGAATATAATGAATAAAGACATTGCTATACTTGATCCAGTTAACAATCAAACATATTGAAAATTTCAGACCACAACGTTGGAGTCCTAATTTGAAGTGGTTAGAATCAAGAATGAAACAGGTAAGCAATGCTTGATGTATTGTGATTAGATCTACGCCAAACATACATCAATGTTCGACTAATAAAGTTGTGCAAGATTTTTCATTCATTTTATAGTATATTCGACCTCAAAAGTTTTGCAAGATTTTCCATTCACGGCGTTAATGACCTGAGTGATGATATGACACTCAACAACTTTTTGCTCTCGCCCGAATTTTTAATGGGTAAGTAATCACCTCTTTCTTTTTTCCACAAAACTTATTTGGTAATGAGCTGTTAGCAGTTTGTTTTTTTGTTTTTTTTTCCAAATCAGCTCTTATCTTGCTACATGTTTCACATTTAAGTCTTCAGTTGTCAATTAGTGTTGTTAAATATTGGCCAAACAATTTCTCCGCATTAAACTTGGAATAAGGGATAAATGTGTTGAAGTTGTGAATGAGTTTGGATCAATGTGCTGAACGTAGATCTAATGCTATGAAAATTTTATTTTTTAAATACTATTTAGGCTGAACCAATTTTACTTGGGGTTTTTGTAGACAAGTGCATCAAATACTATGCAGAATTTACAACGGTAAGGCACGGGTAATGCAAAAATTGGTCATATCTATATAGTAAGAAAAAGAGGGTAAGTAAATTAGATAAACTCGAGTTCTAAGCACAGTCTATCTTACTTTATTAATGCATTCTTACGGGTTGTTTGCAACTGCTTAAAAACAAATTATAAATGGACTATATTCTGGTAAGTTATTAAAATTGGTGCTGATATAGGTTATTTGGGAATGCTTAATGGAACTACTTATCAAAGGGAAAATGACTGTTTGTGATTGGTTATTTAATTAATGGCTACATTTATAGAAGGAACCTCTTATAAAGGGAATTTTCGTGATTGTTTATTGAAACCGCTTATAAAATGAACCTTTATAAATGATTGTAATAAGCAATCCTAAACAACCCCTTTGTATGCAGTAACTTAAATTACTGTCCTAAACAACCCCTTTGTATGCAGTAAGTTTAGTTTAACATACTTAGTATGCCTGTAATGTAGAGCACATATGTTTATCTGATATATAAAACTCCAAATAGTAGAGCACATCCAGATGGTTTCCACTATCAAGTGCTCATTTCATAGCTGCTCAAGAAAGCGGAAGTGCAACCAAGGTCAAGGACTTTCGGACTTGGATTATATTACTGTTCTCATTTTTAACCTCAACATATGGATAATTTCAACTTGGAAAGGTTACTGTATTCAAGTACTTGAAGGTCTATCATCACGGCGTGGATTGGGTTTTGAATCGATAGGCGCTCACACAAATCATTTTATGTTCGAGAGAATCAATTTTAGAATCGCCAACGCTTGGGCGTTTGTTAGTATAATTGTAACAAACTAAATTGCTTATTGGATAATTGAGGCATTGTCTCATTCTTTCTTTCATATATTAAATGGAACATGTTTACGGTATTAGCTTTTTTATCATTGTAACAGAAGCAATTTCTTATCTGATAATGGAGACCAAAAACTTGGACGTTTGTTAGTCTAATTGTAACAGAAGCAATTTCTTATTTGATAATGGACGCATTGTCTCATTCTTTGTTTTATAATTTAAATGGAACATGTTTACGTTATAATTTTTCTTATCATCCTATTTTCTCTATTTCTTTAAAAAATAACCCGGTGTCAACGGGTCTTTAAACTAGTGTATATATATAGATTTCATGATATGAAGATATTGTATATATAATACGTAATAGAGATATTGTTACTTTTAAAGAGATGCATCATTTCCATTATAGTAGGTTGGTATAGTTGACAAAGTTTACAATAGTTGACCAAATCCACGATTCCTTATTATTTGCATGGCTGTAGATGAAATCCCTATTTGCAAGGGTATTATGGGCATTGACTCAAAATTAAGATTTCACTTTTTCACTTTGACTATTTTTACTTTATAAGTAGTTAAGATTAATGCTTGTTTGGTATACAATTTATTTTGGGAAATTTGTAAAAGTGTGATCCATGATGACATTTATAACTTAACTTTGTAGCATATTACTAAAATTATATCTTTTTGTGAAATTTCGAGATTATCCTCACTTAAATGCAAATTATCACTTGTGTGATTTTGCTGCAGAAAACACATTTTTTAATTCAAATTACACAATCACCGTCTTTTGATCTCATATATATGTAAAATCATAAAGTTTTTTTTATCAAACAAATTATATCAATAAACATATTTTTTTATCCTTTTTAATTTGATTTTTTAATTTGATGTCCATTTTGTTAATTCTTTTTAAAAGTTTTTATTTATTTATATTTTTTTAATTTTTTACATTTTTTTGCAAAATATCATAATGGAAGATTTTGTGTTTTATTACTAAAAAACAAGAAAAAAAATAACATATTGCAAATTAATTTTGAAATAGTACAAAACTAATTAATGTTTTCTCTCTATTCTGACAAAGCAATGACACAATTGCTCTCTTGTAACGCAATTTCCTCTCCTTGACACAATTGCTCTCTTGTAACGCAATATCCTCTCCTTAGAGCATCTACAATGGCACCAAGTCATAAAGACTTGGAGCATTTAATGCCATTAATGCTACACACATTTAATAACTAAAGCTTTTAGGAATGACTTGGAGTTCACCAAGTCTTCTTAAAAAGCTTTACAAAAAGCTTGTCATGCAATGCTAAAAACCATCCTCAAAAGCTTTTTGTAATAGTGAAAAGCTTTTGTTTGTTTGAGCCATTGGAGATGCTCTTATCAACTAATATATATTTTCTATACTTATATTATTCTCAGTTGTCTCATTCGAATTTATTATAAAGTTTTTACAAATTTATTACAAAATTCAATTACAAATTAAAAAAAAGGGTTATATCTTTTAAAGAAACACACATTTTTTAAAAATATATACAAGGTAATAACTAAAATTATTAAATAATTTATTTCAAAAAATTTAAATTTTAATTATCTTATGAGATCAATTTTGCTCAATATATAAATTAAAAAAAATGATTCTTAAATTTTTAAAGTTTATAAAAGTCATTTTGTAAGAAATTTAAGTTGCGACGCGTTCAAAATCAAATGCATCGAATTAGAAAATAAAAGGGTAGACAATGATGTAAGTGTGTGTAAGAGTTTTGTTGTATGTGAGAAGGTAATCATGGAATATCAAAAAATATTTTTATTTTACTAATATGATAAAAAATGAGTAAAGTTGAAAATAATTGTCACATTAATTCACAATTTTGCAAATTTCCTTTTATTTTTTATACACATGTTCATGCCTTCATCGTATCGTTTAGCAGGAAAGTAAGACAGACCAGCCTCCTTAAGCATAGTAGAAAAGAAATGATAAAGATCTATACACCAAAGAGGAAGTACTATATTTTATAAGCTAAGGGGGCTGGGAATCGCAAGAATTTAATGGCAATTCTCTCAATATGTGGTAAGTCAGCTAATGGATGAACTCTAATATTCACAGGCATGTAAAGCAAATCATATATGACAAATATTCCCAAAAAAGTTTCTAATAAAATAAGTACCACACAATGATTTAATCAGGACTTATATTTTGACCAAAGAGAAAACAGAATCTCATACTACTAGTATCAAAATTAGGTCAATAGTGGAGTATCATCATCTCATAAAGTGTACTTACCAACACTCCAATTAAGACTCCATTCTCACCAAACCAACCTTTTCTACCAAACACCCCCCATTCACATATCTCTCTCTCTCTCTCACATCAGTTGAGAGAGAGACCAACAACAACAAGTACAAATTTGACTCACCTGGTAATATGCACTAATCCCTTTGTTGTTTTTAAGTACTCATAAACCCATTTTCAAGATTTGTTTTTTCTCAATTGGGGTCTTTAGTTTTATGATAAAGATTCAATTTTTAAGGTTTCTTGTTGTTCATAGAGTTCATTAGTTATATAAAAAGGTTTAATTTTAGTTAATTTGATATATATATGCTTAGTGTAAAACCCATTGTTCCCTGTTCTTTTATTAAAAAAACTGTGTTTTTAAGATTGGTTGTTATTGGAATTGTTGATTAGTCAATTGGGTTGCTTTAATTTTATAAAAAGATTCAATCTTTATCAGTTTTGGTATCATTTGTTTAGTGTAGAACCCATTTTCCCCTGTTTATGTAATCAGAAAGCCCATTTTTAAGGTTTGTAGTTCTTCATGGTGCTCATTAGTCATATGGGTTCTTTAATTTCCTAAAAAAAGATTCATTTTTATTAGCAAGTTTACTGTTTTACTGTTTTATGATTGATTGACATACCCATGTTATCATGTTTAGGGGTGGTTTGTTTAAGCTAAGTTTTCGGCTTACGATCTTATGTGTTTCGGCTTATGTTTCATAAATCCAACTTTTCGGCTTTTTTTAGACTTATGAGCTTATATATAAGCCCATAAGTTTCAAATAAGTAGCCGAAAACACATAAGTTCGTAAGCCCAAAATAAGCTTAAACAAACACCCCCTTGATAGACACCACTAGGATCACTTAAGACCAATAATGTATTACAAAGAACTTGGACAATCAAGAAGATAAGAACCGACAGTCGAAAGATTCAATGTATCAATGGAGGATAGTTTGTTGTGAATTTGTTACAAGTTTGTTACAAATGATTAAAGAGAGAATTTTAGAGAGAAAATGAAAGTGACAAAGCTAACGACTATTTAAAGACAAGTATGGGCGCCAAAAACGGTTAAAGCTACTTGTGGAGGATTACACATATGCACCTCACGTGTGAGATAATAATCCCATCCGTGCATCTCACGTGCCAACAACTAACTCTAACGGTTCCTATCACCCCTTTTTTAGGAATTTTGAAGATTCTAAGTTATTAGCTATGTTTGTTACTAAGTTGGGATTAATATATTCCTAAAAAGATTTGATTTTTATCAGTTTTAATGTCCTATGCCGTTGCCCCCTATTCTTAATCAAAATCCCATTTTAGAGATTTTATAATTGTTCAAAATATTTATCACCATACGGGTATATTTTATATCTAAAAAGATTCTATTGTTTTAATTTGCTATCATTGGTTTTAGTAAGCATATTCTTAGCTTAAAGACACAGCCATTGTCATATCTTTAGGTGTAATGATATTAATTATTTGTTTCTTAATTGTATGTAGAAAAGGAGGCATTTTTGTGGGGTTAATACTTTATCGATATCTTGTTGGTGAGTTGAATGGATACAAGAAGGTTATTGGATAATAACGGAGATGGGTTATTCCCAAATTCAGGAATAGGCTTTCTTTGGTGTTCGAGAGATGATAATTTATCTCAATCTGCGAGTTTTTTCGCAAGTGTTGGGCAGATGGGTAGGGACAGTTTTGGAAGTATCAACTCTAATTCACCGAGCTCTGATAATGAAGGTGTTAAACTTTCGTCTTTATCGAAAGTTGTTTCGACACCTGAATCAAGTTATATGACTATTGAGGTACCGAAAGTGGTGGCAAATGAGGGTGTTTTGAGGATGAAAGGACGGTTAAATTTGAAGATCAAGATTGGGAATGCTTCGTTAAGGAGGCTGATAAGTGGTGCTGTTGCAGGGGCCGTTTCACGAACATGTGTTGCTCCGTTAGAGACGATTAGGACTCATTTGATGGTAGGGAGTTCTGGGCATTCTACTACTGAAGTTTTTAAAGATATTATGGAGACCGAAGGTTGGACTGGCCTTTTCAGGGGTAATTTGATCAATGTCATTCGTGTTGCTCCGAGTAAAGCAATTGAGGTATAACTATTTTTTCATATGTGAGCGTTTATTAAGTTTGGCTCAGCGTAGGTTGGTATGCGTTTGATGACATTCTGTAGTTTACATAATCACTTATTAGTGTGCTTCTGGAGTGGTCTTAATGCAACTTAAGGATGTGCATTTTGAAAATGAATATGTGATATTGAACAATGAGAATTAGATAATCGGTTGAAATGACCACGATACAGTAGATAATAGATAGTTTTTGGAACTTTGGATGACTTTCTCCTCCTTGAAGTTTGTAATAAACATATTCCACGGCCTTGAATGTTTGAAAAGTTATGTTTATTTATCAAAGTAGTAGGTAATTTAAAGCTAAGATAAGGTATGCAAGTAATTTCACTATACCATTTGATAATTAATTATACTGCGATTAGTACAAGCTAATTACTCAACACAAATTATTTGGCCCTCAAGTCAGATTATCATACGCAGATGCAGGTTACTTAAAACACTAGAAACCAGCTTTTTAACTTAAAAACTCAATATTTAGAAGATCACTTTTAATCACACGTTTACATGCTTCATATTCGTAGCACACACTAGAAGCAGGTTATGGACTTTCGTTGTGTATTTGATGAATTTTCACTTTTACATGCTACATTTTTTTAAGTTATAACTTTGAGGTCTTATACAATCTTGTGCAGTTATTTGCTTATGATACTGTCAAGAAAACTTTGGCCCCTAAAGCGGGAGAAAAACCAAAACCGCGTATACCTGAGTCACTAATCGCGGGAGCTGTTGCCGGTATTAGTTCCACCATATGCACCTACCCTCTTGAGTTACTCAAAACCCGACTGACAGTTCAGGTATAATGACCAACCTCTTAATGTTACTTGTAATAATGGGTAGACTTAGATTGTGTTACATCTCAAACATGTCAGATAATAAAATCAAACTAAAATGGCAACAAGTCAATGGGTAAAATGGGTTAAAAGTGGCCCAAATTGTAATTTGTTAATGCATACAGCATTTTAAATTGGTGTATTTTGAACACTTGGATTATTATCGTATTAATCCCGCCATCCCACAATAAGTATCCACATTGTTATTTTGGAATGTCTCAGAATAAGTGTCCACTTTATATTTTAACCAATGAAAATAGACTTTAGCGAGTAGATATGATATTTGATTGGTGAAAAGTGTATTTAGTGGGATTTCCTAAAACTTTCTGCGTTAAGAAAGTGGATACTTATTGTTGGACGGAGGTAGTATATTGTTTTCCAATCATAGTTTATTTCCCCATTTTGGCAGTTTGACCTTTCAACTTTTTCGCTAAATGGTTCTTTCCCAAAACCTTTTTGATATTGCTGCAATCCCTGAAAATTTTTCTTACTCACATAAATTGACCCGAAAAAAGTTTGAGGACCAAAGCATGTGAAACAAGGTTCAACTGCCAAAAAGTTGTAAGTTAAGCGGTTTTAGCAAATATTAACCTTAATTATTTGCAAGATTAAAATATTCAAATCGACAAAAAAGTGTTTGCAAATCAACCGAAACCTACTTCATCCATATTAACACGGTCTTTTTTTCTTCAGAGGGGTGTGTACAAAAATCTTGTCGATGCGTTTCTAACGATTGTGAAAGAAGAGGGGCCTGCAGAGCTCTACCGTGGTCTCACACCAAGTCTAATTGGTGTAGTCCCATATGCTGCTACAAACTATTTTGCATATGACACCTTACGCAAAGCATACAAGAAAATCTTGAAAAAGGATGAAATTGGGAATATTGCAACATTATTAATCGGGTCAGCAGCTGGTGCAGTTTCAAGTAGTGCAACGTTCCCACTTGAAGTGGCCCGGAAACATATGCAGGCTGGGGCTATTAACGGACGGGTCTATGACAATATGCTTCATGCTCTTTTGACCATTCTTGAAAAAGAAGGTCTTGGTGGTTTATATCGAGGGTTGGGACCGAGCTGTATCAAAATAGTTCCAGCTGCTGGTATTTCGTTCATGTGTTATGAGGCGTGCAAGAAAATACTAGTTGAGAAAGAAGACGACGAACCGTAAAGACTGGGATCCAGAAGGGAAATCAAGATTAGATGGTTTTTGTTTCTAAAAGATAATAAAGACTGAAAAAGATTTTATTTTTATGGGATTTTGTTCATCACAGATTAACCGCCAAGAGGGTTTTTTTTTTATAGATGAGAAAGAATTTACATGTTTGGTGTTTATGATCAAGAAACTAAATGACCAGGATTTTTGATGTTTGACCCACAGATTTAGAATGACAAGTTTGCATTCTTTTTTCCTTTTTCATTTAGATATTGTTTCTGGAATTGATCCTATTTACGTAGTAATATTTTGTTTTACATAAAACATTGTATTTACAGAACAAGAAGTAAAAAAGAATGTTCAAATTGTAACATTTTAACCTTAATCCTGTTGTTACCAGAACTAAACAAGTGGTGGTGCATGCATCAATAAAGTAGAAGCCTTTGTTTGATCAAATATTGAGTTCAGCTATCAGTAAAATATCAAAAAATGCAGAACAGCCAAATTGAAGACATGCTGAACTAGGCAACTAAACCACAACTTAATGTTACGTCAGGGTTATTACAGTACGTCGTCTAAATATGTTAGGCTGAGCTTAACAAAAAGAGCTATGACTTTAGCTAAAAGCCATTGCACAAGTCCTTTCTACTAAAATTTATTTTTAGTCTACAAAAAGCTTTTACGCATTTTGTTCCAAATGTTGAGCTACGCCTATTGTAAGAGAAGCACAATGCTGTATTACACTATCAGAAAAACAATCAGGACGTGAAGAGTTATGGGGAAAAATATCCAATCCAATGGCATAAAGTATCCACTCAAAAAACTCTAATAGATTAGAGTTGATTACACCAGAATGCACCTTCTGTTCTTTAACTTCAAAATTTATGGACTTCAATTCAAACATTGTTGATGATCATTTAGGAGAAAAAGTAAGTTAATGCATCTTCATTAAACCAAAGAAAAGTACAAGTGATGATGATAAGACAGCATTTGACACCAGTAAACAGACAATGAAATCCAACCAGTATGATAGCAGATTATATCGTTAACAGACACATTTCAGATATACTAAATAAGATAGCTAGATCCACATGATAGAAGTGGATTTAATTGTTACGTGAACCAGTTGCTGATGAATCTGCTGCTGCAGGGGCTGGATCCTCGTGAGGACGTGTGGGAACAGGTCCTCGTCTTCACCTTCACCTGCCTAGGATTTGACCAACACAAAAATATAATATTAAAGAGCAATTTCTATTCATTAAAATACCATACTAGGTAAAGTGTAACACGCACTTGACTGAACAGTTGCGTATTCATGAACTCACAAACAAAACATTTCATAGCATATAATCGCATCATCACACATATATGTCGAAAATCATGAAAACCGTAAGATCACATCATAAAAACATTTGGAAACCATTTGAGTACCATTTCCACCCCAAGGGAAAACAATTTAAAAAGTGGGGCTACGAGAACTCATCTCAACAGATGATGAACAAAGTATGATAAACAGTGTCAAGAAGTAAGGCACAAAGATACACGTTCGGCACAACCTATTGATTATATGGTTTATCTCATAATGTGTCTCGTATAAATAGTATTAAATATATGAGATTTCAAAAGTATTTTAGTTTTCGTGGGATACTCGTATTATTAATTGTAAAAAGTCCAGTATTATTGCTGTAAAAAGTCCAATGTCATTGTTCGTGTGGTACTGTGGTGGTATGAAACATAGACTCGAAATACAACTCACACCAAAGAAGAATCAATGAAAGAATAAATAAGGGAAAATGAATAGAGGAAAATAAGTAAGAAAATTAAGAAGAGAACAAGTCAATGATATGTTTCGGTGTTTACCCAATAATCCCCAATAGTTTAGAAAAATCAATTTGGTTTAGAAAGGTAAGTTTATTTTAGAAAAGTCATTTAGGTTTTATAAGAAAACCGTAGTTAATAATATAACTTAACAAAACATACATTTAGGTTCTTGTCAGGTTTTATAAGAATAATATGTTTTGAAATAAAAATATAAGTTTAGAGAGTTTTATAAATTTCGGCATGACGCGTCCGTTTATACAACCTTTCCAAGTCAATAGACTTTAATAAAACTCAATTTGCAAAACAATATTTCCCGACAAGTTTACAATATAACACATATCCGTGTTTGTTAATCCAAATATGTTGTGCTAAATTAAAACAAATAAAAGTGTAGAAATCAATCAGGTTTTAGGTTATTTATTGGTTATCGGGTTTTATAACCCGTTATTAGTTTAATAAGTGTTCATTGAATATTTAAAGTCCGTCACGAGTCTAATATATTATATTCGTCTTGAGTCCAAAAGTCCAATATGCCCAAGATAAGTTCAATTGTCAAATGATATAATTCCGATACAAGTCCAAGTATACCAAGTCACAATCCGAAATATATAGTCCATTAAGTATTTGTTTTGTCCAAGTTTAAGTATCAATCCCAAAGTAGCATCCCAAGAGTAACCAACATGTCAAGGACACAAAAATCAACACAAATAATTTATGTTAGTCTGTTAATTAGGTAATTCGCGAAATTTATCAAACATGTCAAATACAATTTTTACAAAGTTTTAAGTATACTCCAACTATCAATCTTAGTGGACTCGGCCTGCTAACTATACCAAACGCACCCATGTGTTAATGGGCTTAGACCCAAATGCCAAATAAACAAACTCACCCTTATGTGGGCTTACAGCCCGCTACTAAAACTCAAATGCACCCCATGAGGGGTTTGAGTCCGATACCAAATCCAGACACCAACACAAGCAATCACAAAAGAGAAGGAAAATAAGTATTTTGTGCTTATTTTTCAATCGAATAAGCAATCCACAAATGCCTCATAAACTTTTAAACCACAAGAAACTCCAAATAAGTCTCAAACGCAACCCAACTTCACGATCTAACCCAAATGAGCCATATGTTCTTGATCTTCCTTGCATTTAGATAGCGGCGGCGAGAGCCCGTGAGGTGGTGATGAAACGGCAGCAGAGTGGCGACTGATGGCGGCGGCGCCGAAAATTGGCCGGAGATGGTAGCCGGATGTAGTGAGAGAAAAGAGTGAGGTGAGGTGTGTGTAAATTAGGGTTTGAAACCCTAATAGTGTGTGTATGTGTATATATATATATATATATATATATATATATATATATATATATATATATATATATATATATATATATATAGAGTTAGGATCAAATAGGAAGAATAATTAAAATAGGAAGGATAAGAAGTAACCACAACCACACATTCTAGATGCACCTACAAAAATGGATGCATCTTCATTCAAATTTTCTCTCCCATATAAAAATGTGTGGCTAGAATTACTTCTTACCCTTCTTATTTTAATTAATCTTCTTATTGGATCCCTACCCTATATATATATATATATATATATATATATATATATATATATATATATATATATATATATATATATATATATATACTAAAAATCATTAAAAAACAAAGTGCAATGTTTATAAAAGATGAAGTGGCGATGACGTAAATATAACCATAGGGACCAAAACTACACTTTTTGTAAACTTTTGTAATTTTGAGGTTCGGGACTCATTTAAGTTCTTTAATGATTGATTTAAGTCACGAAATTATGCTATTGTTTTTAAAACAATGTTTCCAATAAAAGGGAGTATTCACACGACTATGTTCTCATAAATATTAAAATAATCACACTAAAATGTATATTAGATGTACGATTGTGCCGGTACGTGTTGTGTGCTGATTTTCACGATTTACAAGATACCCTCTCGTTTTCAAATCAAATGAGTTCGGAAAAGCTCAAAAATAAAATATAAGTAATAATAGAATACTTTATTATTAAAATAAGTTTAAAAAATCACCAGTTGTCACCAATAGTTTCGAGTTTCTATGAACAAGTATTGCCCAAAAGTGAAGATTGCTACAAGGAGCCCCTAATGTATCAAATCAACCAGAAATCAAAATCGTCAAAGACGGTTGACCTAAGTAGCAATGTGATCATAAAACTACTAAATCAAACACTAATCAGTTCCTACAAATTCACATAAAACTAATATCTCGAATGAGAGGGACAACAAAAAAACGCATATCACTGTGACTAGAGGGTGAGCCCGGAGGTCAATCAAGGCAAACCAACCCGATTTGCTGTGAATGTGCCGATATCAAGGGTGGTCCACTGCCTTGAAGCAATATGATAAGTGATGTATCTAGTTCGCTACTGGTCGACTCGCATCGATATAACCAGCCCAATCTGAACATGATTGGAAGTGGCTTGCAAGAGCGGCCACGGAGTCGAATGTGCTCGTATGTGTTGAGTCTATCACCGGTAAGATACTCATGAAGGTGTACTGCAGTGGTCGCCCGTCCTCGAGATCTTATGCGTTTACGTCCGAGAGGTTGGTGGGTGGGCGACCTGGTTATCAGATGTCTTTTTACAATTCCAAGACCACCTATTTCAACTATAAAAGAAAGGTTGTTTGCCTGTATATGATACAATAACAACATAAACAAAGATGGCTTTGAGAATGTGCATCTGTTTGAATTCTGTTGGGGTTTTTGTTTGAGCATATTTCTTGAACAAACAGTAATGATTGTGTGACTAACACTTGGGGCTAACCTACTAATGACAATGGATCTATGGTAGAAGATGGTGAATGATAAATGGTGTTGGTTGTATGTGTGTTGAAAATAGGTACTGAGGGAGAAGGTATAAATAAGAATCAATTGTTTAGGTGACTAGCATTTAATTCTGTTAGATGACAAATAAATGAGGAGTGATGTATGTATGTTACTTTTAGTTGAGATAGCATACTATACACTAAAATACACTCTTACTTACTGTGAATGATTGGGTAGTATTGATTTCAAACCAAAATTACGAACCAACAATATCGTACTTTCTGTGTCACACAAATCACGAGCTCACATTATACACCACTAGACGAGTACCCGTGTATAGCAACGAGATTTTATAGCGGAATATAATTTTAGTGATAAAAAAAGTTTATGGGGTATAAACGAAAAATAATAAAAGTTTGAGGATTTAGGGATTAACATAATGTTTTGAAACCTGGTTCAACCCGGGTGGTTCAGCCGGTTGAACTATTCCGATCGAAAAGCAGATCAATTTAAACCGGGTCAACCTGACGGGTTGGGTCATAAAAACGGGTCAACCCGCCGGGTTTGAAGCGTCTCGGGTTAACCAGGTTTTCGATGTGTATTAATGCTTTCCTTTTGAAACATATGTTTTCAACATTTCTTTTTATAGTTTCAACTTTTCACATTTTTGGTTTTCCTTTATATATAGTATTTTGAAACATATGTTTTCAACATTTACTTTTATAGTTTCAACTTTTCACTTTTCACTTTTTTGTATATAGATATAGATTTGAACCAACTTTGACAATTAATTTATGGAGGCCTACTCACTGCCCCTCTCTAAAGTAAAGTAACTCCAAATACCGTCTTTCACGGGTTATGGGTCCTAATACCGTCTTCTACGGTGTATGAGGGAGGTTGATATGTAGACAGCCTTACCCCTACCTAAGGTAGAAAGGCTTTTGTAGGGAGTGAGGATCGTACCCTTGACCTCTTGGTTGAGAGGCAAGGGATTTTCCAACTGATCCAACCCTACTTGTTCAATGCCCCTCTCTCTTTTACACCCTCTCTCTTTTACACAAATGATAATGACTACTCTTTTCTTTAACTATTCCGGGTTCAACTATAAATTACAAAAACATACCAGTTTTTAATCATCTAAGTAAAAAAATTGGTTAGAAAAACAATATACCTTCAATTGCACCTATATCAATCACAGGCTCAGTCCCATTATACCAATATTTGGTTTTAGACAAGACAGCAATAGTATTTTTGTCCATTTTTATTGGACCATTATAACGCGGCCTTGTCGTGTACTTGATATTTGCTTTTGCGGTTGCTTCTTCATCATATGCCAATCCTACTTTATCTAGATCCTTAGTCGGAACTGTTTCTACTATTCGGCCTATGTTCAAGTCTATTATCATGATTGTTTGTTTTGGGTTATGCTTAGGATTATGGTTATCTATGCATCAATTCGTGATTGAAGAAGACCAACAACAAAGGGGGATATCAATCAAATAGAAAGTCAGCTTTTAGTAAACTAGTTAGAGAAATCAAGTAAAATAATATAGGTATCACGTCCGAAAACAAAGTCGATTGATGGTTTTTCTCCATTTGAAAATTATTGTACATTAGTCTATTTTATTTTCTTATGTCTCAAAATAATATTCAATTTAAATTTCAACAAGTGTAAGGGCTTCTGAAAATGTCAAGATTAGATTTCTTAATGGCAATTGTAATGATTGAACTTTTCTTAACATTTACATTCAAATTTCTTTTTCTACATGATCAATAACTATGAGACGAAAAAAAGCTTGTAAACATATAGCAGATTAGGGCAACTACGTAGTATGAATTAGCACGAATTGTTCTATTGATAGAACTAGCGAGAAGCTAGGATTACAAAGCACCAAGATAGAAATGCAAAACACCAAAACTAAAAAACCTACTCTTGAAACAAGAGAACTCTTGTCAAAACGTACATAACCAAATGACACCTTATAAAAGCTCCAAACACAAACATGATACCTTAACAAACATCAAAAACTAGCACAACATGTAAACAAACACCATAAAACCGCTAAACAAAACCTAAGAAACGCTTCTCAAATAGCTTTTGCCACATAATAGAATCCACTTTATAGGTGGTTTCTGAACCAACTTCACCCAATAGAATACCTACAAACGTTAACTCCTCGAATAACATATAAAACCTACGGGAAAAATTAAATAATAATGAAAGGTGGGTTTTGGTGCGTTTTGACATACCATGAACGAGAAAGAAAGAAAAAGATGGCAAGATGAGCGGTGAACACTCGAATCAAACACGAAACAAAACTCCAAATAAGTCTCATACGCAACCCAACTTCACGATCTAACCCAAATGAGCCATATGTTCTTGATCTTCCTTGCATCTAGATAGCGGTGGCGTGAGGTGGTTATAAAACGGCAGCAGAGTGGCGACTGATGGCCGTAGCGCCGGAAATTGGCCGGAGATGGTGGCCGGATGTAGTGAGAGAAAAGAGTAAGGTGAGATGTGTGTAAACTAGGGTTTGAAACCCTAATAGCATACTGTATATATACTAAAAATCATTAAAAACAAAGTGGAATGTTTATAAAAGATGAAGTGGCGATGACATAAACATAACCATAGGGACCAAAACTAAATTTTTTGTAAACTTTTGTAATTTTGAGGTTCGGGACTCATTTAAGTTCTTTAACGATTGATTTAAGTCATGAAATTATGCTATTGTTTTTAAAATAATGTTTCCAATAAAATGGAGTATTCACATGACTGTGTTCTCATAAATATTAAAATAATCACATTAAAATGTATATTAGGTGTGCGATTGTGCCGGTACGCGCTGTGTGCTGATTTTCACGATTTACAAGATAGCCTCTCGTTTTCAAATCAAATGAGTTCGGAAAAGCTCGAAAATGAAATATAAGTAATAATAAAATACTTTATTATTAAAATAAGTTAAAAAAATTACAGTTGTCACCAATAGTTTCGAGTTTTTATGAACAAGTATTGCCCTAAAGTGCTGGTTGCTACAATGAGTCCCTAAGATATCAAATCAACCAGAAATCAAAATCGTCAAATACGTTTGACCTGAGTAGCAATCCGATCATAAAACTATTAAATCAAACACTAATCAGTTCCTACAAATTTACATAAAACTAATATCTCGAATGAGAGGGACAACAAATAAACGCATATCACTGTGACTAGAGGGTGAGCCTGGAGGTCAATCGAGGCAAACCAACCCGGTTTGCTATGAATGTGCCGATATCAAGGGTGGTTCACTTCCTTGAAGCAATATGATAAGTGATGTATGTAGTTCGCTACTGGTCGACTCCTATCGATATAACCAGCCCAATCTGAACATGATTGGCAGTGGCTCGCAAGAGCAGCCACGGAGTCGAATGTGTTGAGTCTATCACTGGTAAGGTACTCACGAAGGTGTACTGCAGTGGTCGCCCGTCCTCGAGATCTTGTCGGTCATACTTGCGTTTACGTCTAAGAGGTAGGTGGGTGGGCGCATGGTTATCAGATGTCTTTTTACAATTCCAAGACCACCTATTTTAACAATAAAAGAAAGGTTGTTTGCTTGTGTATGATACAATAACAACATAAACAAAGATGGGTTTGAGGATGAGCATCTGTTTGAATTCTGTTGGGGTTTTTGTTTGACCATATTTCTTGAACAAACAGTAATGATTGTGTGACCAACACTTGGGGCTAACATACTAATGACAATGGATCTACGATAGAAGATGGTGAATGATAAATGGTGTTGGTTGTATGTGTGTTGAAAATAGGTATTGAGGGAGAAGGTATAAATAAGAATCAATTGTTTAGGTGACTAGCATTTAATTTTGTTAGATGATAAATAAATGAGGAGTGATGTACGCATGTTACTTTTAGGTGAGATAACATACTATACATGAAAATACACTCTTACTTACTGTGAATGATTGGGTAGTATTGATTTCAAACCAAAATTATGAACCATCAATATCATACTTTCTGTGTCACACAAATCACCAGCTCACTTTATACACCACTAGACGAGTACCCGTGTATAGCAACGATATTTTATAGTGGCAGATAGTTTTAATGATAAAAAAAGTTTGTGGGTTATAAACGAAAAATAATAAAAGTTTAAGGATTTGGGGATTAACAAAATGTTTTGAAACCCAGTTCTACCCGGGTGGTTCCACCAGTTGAACCGTTCCGGTCGAAACACGGATAAATTTAAACCGGGTCAACCCGATGGGTTGGGTCAAAAAAATGGGTCAACCTGCCGGGTTTGAAGTGTCCCGGATTAACCAGGTTTTCGATGTGTATTAATACTTTCTTTCTGAAACATATGTTTTCAGCATTTCCTTTTATAGTTTCAACTTTTCACTTTTTGGTTTTTCTTTTATATATCGTATAGATATAGATTTGAACCAACTTTGACAATTAATTTTATGCATGCCTACTCAATGCCCCACTCTCTTTTACCCAAACGAGCATTCAGAACCCGTGCTACGCATAGACTTTGTATCTAAGTGTTCATCGGTTAATGTTTGTGTAAATTGCCGAATATACAACAATCTATAACTAAGGTTGCTGCGGGGGATCTTTGTTGATTTGTTGATGAATATACAACAATCTATAACTAAGGAGTCTTCATAGCCGAACCACTATTAATACTCTTATCTCGGTTTGATCTTTTCACACTCTTATTTATTATCTTGCATCTTATTTATTATTATATTTGTGTTGTTACTTGCATTGGGCCTTTGGAGTATGTTTTATTTATGTGTAGCCCTATAGGAGCAGTTGATATTTTTTATTTGCTTCGATATGACGTTTTTGCATGGGCGCAATGATAATAATGAGTTCCTGTTCATAGCATGTGCGATGCACCATTTTTGTTTTTGAATAAACTACTTAACTGTTGCTTATGTCTAAAACTCTAAAAAAAAATGTTATTATTACAAATAGCTTCAAGCCAAAATTATGTATTTTGTCATTTCTATTCATTATTCAAGTTGATATTTTTAATAAAATGTATTTCGTTGTTTTAGCAAATTGTTTTAATTTTGTTATTCAAATTGGATGTATTAAAACCCACCGCTACAAAAAAGCGTTATTTTACATTTATCAGTGACATTGTTCTTACATTACATGCAACGTACTAACGTTGTTATTCATGTAAGTGATGCAAGCATATTCTTACATAGTTCACTGCTAATTTTTATCCGCTTTCTCTTCATAATTACGCATTACCAAATATAATCTTTTAGTAGCTTACCGATGAAGCAATACTCAATATTAATCTATGGTCCACTGGTGTACCAATTCCAACATGAACCTTTGCTGAGGTGGTCTGGAGTAATTCTTGACAACACCACAATACCGAGCTCATTGAGCCAATGGAGGGGTGGGGATCTCATATGCTCATATCTACCGTTTTGTAACTGGTAAATATTGAACGATTTGAGAGCTTTGAAGCTTGGTTCTCGTGGACGTTGACTCAACAAGTATTGCATGAAAGATATAATCTATTTCTTTATTTAATTTTTGTCTAACAACCGAAACAATTTTGTTAAAGTGTAATTTTTTTAACGACAAATAACTACCTCAAAGTGTATACATCACAAGTTGATGTTACATGTCTAAAGTAGAATTTGAATTCCTGGCCGTTTAGTTAGAGAAATATTCACACGACATGAGGTACATTGGGACACAAGCTCATTGAGTTTAGTTTTGACTGAGTTTAGTTTTGACTTTTATTAACATGCTAAGCATACGTTTACTTAATAAAACAAATACGGTGTATATATCTTTTTGTATTTTTATTAAGAAACTTGCTTTCGTTATACGAATAGTAATTTAAAAAATACTAGTTTGTTCCAAAGTGCTTCGAAAATGAGGTTGATTGTGAAGATTTCATTTTTTTTAATCCATGAAGTAAAGACCATTTAATACACGTTAAGGCATTTGACCAGGCTTTACCTCTCAAGGGATCTCGAGAAGCTTACAACCCCCATCAGGCAGTGTACCTGATCGTTGTAGTATAGTATAGTGATAAGTACCGGGGGATTGATCGTTCAACTCAGGAATAGTGTCGCTAGGATTAGAAAGCCTAAAAACTAGGTCTAGAGGTGAGGGATGATTCTTTTTGTATTTTTATATTTTAATAAAAACAATTAAAATCTCGGGTTTTTGGAAGAGTGGACGGAATTAGTTGCTAGTCAACTAACCCAATAACTAAAGATGCAATCAAAATAAAATAACAAAAACTAAAATAAAGCTAATTACTAATGTGGTGTGAACAATAAATGGGAAAATTGTGTTTACTTAGATTTCATTACTCCCTAGATATCTTTTACAGGTTGATAGTTTGTTACAATTGCGTAGATGACGGGTTATATTCCTTAATACCATTCGTGGGGTGGCGTACGTACTTCCCCAACTCTATAAGCTCCTACTTCACTCCTATGTCGAGCCTGCAAGAAGCTCCTAACATGGGATCACTAGAATTCGCTCATGCATTAAATACAACCATAAAAACCTAGTACGCATTGGTTCATGTTTCTTAAGACGTTCAAACATGTTACCCTATGGAAGTCTGCCAGTTTTCTTAAGCCTAACATCGAAATCATTCATCCGTAACAATTATAAACAAGCAATCAACCCATAATCAACATCTAGGTTTCACTACATCTAAGCAAACACACAAGAGATCTAGCCTAGCATGTTAAAATCAAGACAAGCGTAAGATATATTCAAACAACACATAGACATATTGAATGAATTAAAAGGATACTTATCTTAATTGAACATGAAAGGTTTCAAAGGGTAAAAACCCTTGAAAATACAGTGAAAATCGTGCTAAGGTTTCTCCAAGTTATCCCTCTAGTTGTCCTCCTTTTATGAATGAAAATTACAAAACTATATATATATTTTCCATCGTGACGGCGTCAAGAAGAAAAATATGACGCCGTCAACTCGCCGCGCATAATAATATCAGATTACAAAACTAATATCTCGAATGAGAGGGACAACAAAAAACACATATCACTGTGACTAGAGGGTGAGCCTAGAGCTCAATCGAGGCAAACCAACCCGGTTTGCTGTAAATGTGCCGATATCAAGGGTGGTCCACTGCCTTGAAGCAATATGATAAGTGATGTATCTAGTTTGCTACTGGTCAACTCCATCGATATAACCAGCCCAATCTGAACATGATTGGCAGTGGCTCGCAAGAGCGGCCACGGAGTCGAATGTGCTTGTATTTGTTGAGTCTATCACCGGTAAGGTACTCACGAAGGTGTACTGCAGTGGCCGCCCGTCCTCGAGATCTTGCAGGTCATACTTGAACAATGAAACCATTTTGATGCATTTACGTCCGAGAGGTTGGTGGGTGGCCTCATGTTTCTCAGATGTCTTTTTACAATTCCAAGACCACCTATTTCAACAATAAAAAAAAGGTTGTTTCCTTGTGTATGATACAATAACAACATAAACAAAGATGGGTTTGAGAATCTGCATCTGTTTGAATTCTGTTGGGGTTTTTGTTTGAGCATATTCCTTGAACAAATAGTAATGATTGTGTGACCAACACTTGGGGCTAACATACTAATGACAATAGATCTATGGTAGAAGATGGTGAATGATAAATGGTGTTGGTTGTATGTGTGTTGAAAATAGGTATTGAAGGAGAAGGTATAAATAAGAATCAATTATTTAGGTGACTAGCATTTAATTTTGTTAGATGATTAATAAATAAGGAGTGATGTATGTATGTTACTTTTAGGTGAGATAGCATACTATACACGAAAATACACTCTTACTTACTGTGAATGATTCGGTAGTATTGATTTTAAACCAAAATTATGAACCATCAATATCATACTTTCTGTGTCACACAAATCACCAGCTCACTTTATACATCACTAGACGAGTATCCGTGCATAGCAACGAAATTTTATAGCGGCAGATAGTTTTAGTGATTATAAACGAAAAATAATAAAAGTTTGAGGATTTGGGAATTAACATAATGTTTTGAAACCCGGTTTAACCCGGGTGGTTCAACCGGTTGAACCGTTCTAGTCGAAAAACGAATCAATTTAAACCGGGTCAACCAGACGGGTTGGGTCGAAAAAACGGGTCAACCCGCCGGGTTTGAAGCGTCCCGGGTTAACAGGCTTTCGATGTGTATTAATACTTTCTTTTTGAAACATATGTTTTCAACATTTATTTTTATAGTTTCAACTTTTCACTTTTTGGTTTTTCTTTTATATACAGTATTTCCTTTTAACTTTTCACATTTTGGTTTTTAACCAACTTTGACAATTAATTTTATGCATGCCTACTCAATGCCCCTCTCTCTTTTACACAAATGATAATGGCTACTCTTTTCTTTAACTATCTGGGTTCAGCTATAAGTTACAAAAATATACCAGTTTTTAATCATCTAAGTAAAAAAATTGGTTAGAAAAACAATATACCTTCAATTGCACCTATATCAATCACAGGCTCAGTCCCATTAACGTGGCCTTGTCGTGTACTCGATATTTGCTTTTGCGGTTGCTTCTTCATCATATGCCAATCCTACTTTATCTGGATCCTCAGTCGGAACTGTTTCAACTATTCGGCCTATGTTCAAGTCTATTATCATTATTGTTTGTTTTGGGTTACGCTTAGGATTATGGTTATTTATGTATCGATATGTGATTGAAGAAGGTTGCAATCCAATGGTTGACATCAAGCACTTACATTAGCCTTTTTTGTGACAAGCATGATAGTTTCTTACTCACTTAACTATCTTGGTAGTGTTTCAGGTTTAGATATTCAATCCAAGAGTTGTTTGTGATTATTTCGAAGAACCATATTATGGTCTCCTTGTCTTTTGTGTAATGAATTAGGCAATATAGGAAAAGAGTGACTCATATCTCTCAAATAATGGTAGAAAAGCCATTCAAGATTAATCACTTTGGAGCCATTCAAGGATTTCTCACTCAATATTGACTCACTTGCTTATAAATGAATCAACAAGCTAGGGTTGTTTGTTTTCATCTCATATGAGTCACATAGTAAGGGGGAAAAAAAAGAAATACTTAAAATGGGAACATGTGGCAGTAAATTTAGTTGCAGCAGTTGGGTCAAAAAAATCATTAAACAACGAGCAGAATTAAAAAAAAATCCAAACGTACATGCTGCTATAGTGTGAGTCTAGCAGTGATTAGAGGGTCAAAAAGTCAAACGGCGTGTGGCGATGTCATAAACCAAGACTTTGACATGCCATTCGGTTTCATTTCCACTGGTGTACACAATTCCAACATGAACCTTTGCTGAGGTGGCTTGGAATGTAATTCTTGATCGACACCACCACAATACCGAGTTCATCCAGCCAGTGGAGGGGTGGGGATCTCATATGCTCATATCTATCGTTTTGTACCGGTAAATATTGATCGATTTGAGAGCTTTGAAGCTTGGTTCTCGTGGACATTGACTCCGCAAGTATTGCAAGAAAGATATAGTCTATTTCTTTATTTAATTTTTGTCTAACAACCGAATCAATTTTGTTAAAGTGTAATTTTTTAAACGACAAATAACTACCTCAAAATGCATACATCACAAGTGGATGTTACATGTCTAAAGTAGAATTTGAATTCCTGGCCGTTTAGTTAGAGAAATATTCACACGACATGAGGTACATTGGGACATAAGCTCATTGAGTTTAGTTTTTACTTCTATTAACATACTAAGCATACATTTACTTAATAAAACAAATACGGTGTATATATCTTTTTGTATTTTTATTAAGAAATATGCTTTCGCTATACCAACATTTAAAAAAAATACGAGTTTGTTTCAAAGTGTTTGGAAAATGAGGTTGATTGCAAAGATTTCATATTTTTAATTCATCAAGTAAAAACCATTTAGTACACGTTAAGGCGTTTGTTTTTAATCAATAACAATACACAATTAAAAAAAAATTAGAAAAAACCCCGTGCGTGCACTGACATTATAACTAGTGGGTATGGATCGGAAGATGACGCGAAGTAGTTGTTGTCTGTCGAATATTATTGAGTTGAGGGAGGAAGCCCACATAAAGATGGATGTTTGGCTTGTTGTTACTCATCTAAGTAACAAACAAGTTGGTTTTGAATCTGGATGGACCAAGTCAAAGGGGGTGGGTCATTATGGAGTATAAAATAAGGGAGGGGGGCGAAGTGAAACGTTTAATAAAAAAGTTGAGTATAAAAGAAAGGAATTTGGTTAGGGAAAATTCCCAATCGACCACAATGGATATGGATGATGATAGCCTACTAAACACTCTGATTCCGGGAGTTCCATTTCCCGTGATTTGGAAGAGTGAATTTGAAGCAGAACGTAGGTTGAGCGAAGAAGCAGCAGGTCGTGATAGACCAATTCTATATCCAACTGGAAACCCTAATATGGTAGCAATCAATCTTGATCGTGCATTAAAATGTAAAAACATTAACGAAGAATACAGCCTTTTTGATAGACTTCATCCTCAGCCTCCTCCTGTAGTGTCTGAAGAGGTCACGGCTAGCCTCAAATTAGCCAATCAGGAATACCGCAAACACTACAAGCCACCCATCGAAGATCCTTTGACTGCACATCTTAATGTTTTAGTTCATGTTAACCCCCCATCCAGAGCTGGTATATATTTATTTATTTTTTTCCTAATTGCTGCTCATATATGTTTGCATCATCAAAAATCAGATACCTTATAATTAGTACACGCAAGCAAGTGATGAATTCGTACCTTGGAACTTCTTGTTAACATATCAAATATGTTGTTGTAATTTATCTATAGGTAGAAGAACTGCTCCCCCACGTCCCAAACCATCCCCAGAGGAGATGGCAAGGTTCGAAGAAGCAGAACGACAAGCCTTACGTGCAAAAGAAGAAAATTGTTTGTTCTCTGCTCTGCTGCTATAACTATATTTACTCACACGTAACGGCTACTATATATAACTTTTATCTTTGTGATTTTTTTTTTTTTTTTTTTTTTTTTTTTTTTTTTTTTCTTTCTAGCGGTCAAGTACTACTTGATGAGTGCCAAAGAAGCGAATGCAAGACTTGCAGAGGCACGAGCAAAGGCAACCGCACGAGCAAAAGCAGCCGCAGCCGCAGCACGAGCATCTTGTGAGTGCTCTTGCTAACACTTTCGTTCCTTAATTCACCAAAATTCAGATAATTTACTTCATAGTCCTTATAATAGTACAAATCAAACCCCTTAATTAAATACGCTTTGTTTCCTGTGTAACCATTCTGCATCTAGGCTCTTCGTTAATTAAAAGCATCTGTTTTAACCTGCGTGCTACCATCAAATAGCAGTTCGAAAACAAACTTGAATTCAAACAGGCTATTAAGTCGATATTTACATCAACCTTTCCGAGAACTAGAAGATGCTAAAAAATGCGCCGATGATTGTTTATTGGTGTGCTCATGCCTAGTTTTTTGTTTGGATTTTATTGGTTCCAAAGTTAGTCATAAAATACACATAATTTGGGGGTGTTTAGGTTATCTTACATTCTGCCTTGAATATAATTTACTGTGATTGTGCAAATTTATAGTTTTCTTAATAAAGTGTTCGTGAGAGCAACTCTCTACCCATTTGACCAATTTGTTTTGCTACAGCTGTGTATCTTAACACAAATCAAACTAAGTCGAAATTTCTTCAATTTCTGTTATTTGCTTTAACTCTATGTTGTGTATCCTAACTTTGAATCTTTTAATTTATTTTTTTCTTGTAGCCGCTATCGCACGCAAGAAGCTGTTTAGCCATCATCAAGAACTTGAAGCAGCAACTGGTGAGTGCCCTGCTAACAGTTTATGATGTTTGTGGATTCACCCCAAGGGCGAATTACTCATTTTATTAAAGTAACAATGTCCTCTGAACTGCTTGTGTGAGACCAATTAGTACTTGAATGAAAGCTCAAGTGAAACAAATTTGACTCCATAAAGATGTACATTTAGAAATCAACCGGTCATAATACATAAATAAATAGAAATTGCTTTGGCTTATATTATGGGGTTTTTTTTTGTGTTTGATGAAATTAATAGTTACCGAAGTTCAAGTTGAAGGCGGAGTATCTATTCTCGAGGGCCCTTTTGAGGATCTAAACCTTGCACCAGCTGCTGATTCATCAACAACTGCTTCTGGTAACAATTAAATCCCATATGTTAAGTACTTTGCATATGTTGTTTGTCAAAGGTGGGCTGCCCCGAGGGTAACTTAGTTTGTATCTTGGGTTTTTGACATTTTGGTTTTCATGGCCTCGTTTTGGTCTTGTGCTCGGATGCGGTTAATTTAGTCTCTCTCTTTTTTTTTTGGTGAAGCGTTTTCCAATATTTTTTCAATATAAAAATGATGGAATCTCATAATTAAGTCTTAACGTACAAATATCACAATATCACCTTCCATTATTCTAGCAGTAATACAAGCCGTCTCTTAGACCAAGTGGTAGTGATTTAAAGTCTCTTTATCATTCGACTCACTAATGATATACTAAATTATCAATTTACCATTGATTTAAACTTATTTGGCTTATATTAATTTGTCTTTTTTGTTACTTAATTAATTAATAGGCAGTGAAGCTCAAGTTGAAGGAGGATCTGTTCCCATGCATCCTAGCGAGGATTCAAATTAACCCTGCGTCTGCGTTTAGTAACAATTAAAAGTCACTCTTGTGGTTGTGGTTCTAGAACTTATTATATACTGTTTTTAAGTGCTTCTCATAATTAAGCATATTATCCACTCTTATAGTGGTTGGATTTCACCCTTTTATAACCAGCGTTGTTATAAGATATTAAGTACTGTCTCTATATCCGTCAAATGCTATTGTATCAGTATATGCATCATGATTTGCATGCATGAATTATGAAGGGTGTAAATATGGTGTCTAACTTTAATGTTCAAACAAAAGATACTGTAAGAAACTAGGGTCAGCATAAAGTGGATAGACAAACATTTCTTGTCAAACATTTCATCAGTAGCATCCTTATTTGGTTTTACTGGTTTGGATCTGTAAAACGGTTCACGTACTTTATGCTTCTCTGGTCAGTGAGATACATGGAGTTCAGTATACTGATATAGTGATATATAACTTGTAGAACATTTCCTTAGAAATGAGCTCTTTAAAAATATATAGTTACATTCAAAACATGCATTGAGGCATATCAAGAATTATAAAAACGATAAAACACACGTCTTTTTAACATCAACCGTAAGGAATTACTGTGTCAGAGAAAGTCAGTGAAACCCTCTATAACATGGGTATCCGTGTTGTCATGAGCAATTTTTATATACTAAGTTTTTTTTGTATAACTTGTAAATACACTTTCACGCAAGCTAGAGAACAAATAAAACAAGTAGATAACATATGCTAAGATTGAGATGCAATGTGCCTGAACAAATTTACTTAAAAAGTAAAAGCATGCAGCTCTCCTGACAAATTAACACCCCCTTTGAAGCCAATGCAAGTCCTATCAGACCCTTCATTCTCTTCTCGTGTAGATGACCCAATGCTCACTCTCATGGTCCCTTCACTTCCACCATTATTCACTGATGCCCTCCTTAGACCTCTTTTGGGAACTGGTCCAGGCCAAATGGATCAAAATTTTCAACCGCTTCCCTCTCAAACTCGACTGGTCTATCTCCTGGTCCATGCTTCATGCCCTTTTGACATTTTTTGAAAAAAGAAGAGGTATTGGTGGCTGGGACCGAGCTTTGTTAAAGTAGCTCAATTTTGTTGGTGTATTATGAGGCATGCAAGAAACAACTAGTTGATGAACGGTATAAAGAATGGTGTCCAGGACAGAAGATACTATAAAAAAACGAGCTGATGTTTGTTTGTTTTGCTCATGACTTCGAAACACACAAATTCGACACATAATTTGGTCAAAGTTGGGGTGTTTACGTAATCCTACATCTACCATAGAAATTACGAGTAATATATTGTGATTGTGTGTGATATATATTATGCAAATTAATATAGTTTTTGTTTTCTTAATTGTTTGTTAGAGCAACTCCCAACCCATTTGATCATTTTGACTTACTAAAGCGATATAACACAAATCAACTTATTCATTAGTAACCCAAAGTTCCATAATCTTCTGTTATTGGCTATAATTATATATTGTACATGTATTCAGACTTTAAACCATGTACTTTATTAATGTCTTATAGCCGGTAACCCACGTATATGGAATGGCTTATGCAAGAAGCTGGAGAGTTGCGAAGAACATGAAACAGCAACTGGCGAGTTCCCCGCTACCAATTTCCTACACATACATGTAATGTTTGGTATAAGCATGTATAGAGGCTGAAGTGAAACTCCTTTGGCTTACGGTATTTTGGTGCTGGTTAATCAAACAGGTATAGAGGCTGAAGTGGAAGGAGGATCTGTCTTAAACATGGATCTAGGCGAACCAAGTGAAACTGTGGTAGAGAGTATGTCTGGCCGAATCAAACGATTACTAAAATATAGTATGTACGTCTTGTGTTGAACAAGAGGAAACAATAATAATTAAAAAAAAAAAAAAAAAAAAAAAAAAAAAAAAAAAAAAAAAAAAAAAAAAAAAAGGATCGATCAAGGAGTATGTGTAGGTAATGGTCTAACGGAAGTCGGTTGATGTTTGTTTCAGAACTTTCACTTCACACGCTCCTATTAATTACATTGCTGTTTTTTTATATCTTGCAGTAATGTGAAACTACTATTTTACTTGTTCTTAATCACCATTAACCAACTAACCTTATTATGTTAACACAAAATAATAAAGTACATAACACAAAATAATCAAATCTAAAACATGACTCACATAACAACTTCGGTACCTCCACTGCACAACCACCTGTGGAACAGTTAAAAACACCAGCACAACAAGGTCAACAATCTTTTTGTCCCTTCAGAGTAAGCACTCGGAGAAGTATTCAGAACATTTAGATCCGAATTACAGCACCTTGCGGTTCTCTTTATCTGTTTTTAATTGGATCTTAAACTATGAGAGATTGTTATCACAAATTGCTACAAACATGTCCCTATATAGCTTGTTAAAGCTTGCTGCTCATGAATTTATCTGAGTACTTTTATTTACAAAAGAATCCTTACTATACTGACATGTTGGAGTGTCCAACTACGCTTATTATGTTTGGGATCTATCTGGGTCGCTTTTTTTTCTACCTGTCATTCATTTTTTCAACAGTCAGCACTCAGCATCAATGTCAATACTGCAACATCATAACATATTTTGGGAAAATGTTACGAGATCACCAAAATATTGCATTCAAATATCCAGAAGTTTATTGTAGTTTGTTCAACTTACAAAGACCAAATTCACACTCATATTAATATTCAATTGACTTTGTTTCAAATAAACGAGCCCATGTAGGAGTCGATATTTTCATATATGTTGGATTTCTGGAGATGCAATACTTTTTTAACTTTGCTCTCACAATAACAAATTTGAAAGTTCAGCAAAGAAGATGTGAGATTTCCTTCATTTGAAGCACAAAGGAGTCTCAAGTTCATTCAATAACTAAACCCAACAAATTCTCTACCACGGTTCGTTCGAAGTACTTGACTCTTCAAGTTCCGGTTTTAAAACAGACCCTCCTTCCACTTCAGCATTCGTACCTATTCGATTAACCATAAGCCAAAGGAGTTTCAGTTCATTTGAAGAGAAGTTTTGCTTGGGGGTCAATTTACAACATCCAAAACAGGTAAAAAAAAAAACCATGCATTTGAACAAACTTTAAAGAATACAGGTAAAAAAACAAACAAACTTAGTGCTTCAAGTTCTTTCCTACCCGTCACGTTACGTGGGCCATTCCATTTTCGGGGTTTAGAGTAAGAAATTAATGAATTACAAGGTTCAAAGTTAGAAAACACAATATATGATCATAAAAAAAACAGAAACAGATAAAATTTCGCCTTGCTTATGAATAAATAAATTGGTTTGCGTTAGATTATACGATAGATGAAAGAGTACCTAAACACCCCAACAATGATCAAAAAATGTTTTGAATTTGTGTGTTTTGAAAATGCAAGACTCACTTTGAAAACAATAATCCAAACAAAAAAAAATCTTGAACTCAGCACAACAAAAGGCTCATTTTTTTGCATCTTCTTGTCCCCTCATTTTCTGGGAAAGGTTTACTTTATCCTAATTAATTAGCCAAATACGTAAATATCCACTTAATTGTCAGATTTTTTAACCTTGCTATTGAAGCCAATAGATGCTTTTAGCTGAGAACCAAGATACAGACCACTCAATTCCATTAACGCCTATTTAGCTTTGATTTGTAGTACTATTTTAACAATCATGCATTCTACCAAAAGGTATATAAAAGAAAAACTACCCTTTAATTAAGCAAAGTAAATAGGTTAGCAGCATAGAACTCACTGTTTTCTGTTTTTGCAGGTTCTGCTTCTATGATACTCCCCGCACTAATGGTCTCCTTTGGTGGTGAGTGTTTGTAAGGTTGGGGACTTTCGCCTATAAAGGTTCAAATACATGGACTGTTAGAAAAAAGTAAACTGTGTAGTACATAATAATTCAATTAATATATTGGTTAAAGGTCAAATATCATTACAGCAGATGGTAGCATGTTGTGGTTCATCGTCGGCAACAGGTGACAGTTCAAGTGATCTGAGATAGGCAATGCTTGTGTCCGTGCTAATACTCTCCTTCGGTGTTGAGTGTTTGTAAGGTTGGAGATGTTCGCCTATAAAGGTTCAAATACATGGACTATTAGGAAAAAAAAAAAAAAAAAAAAAAAAGTAAACTATATAGTAAATAATAAATCAATTAATCTTGGTTAAAGGTCAAAATCATTACCACGCATGGTAGCATGTTTTGGTTCATCGTCGTCAATTTCTTCGGTGAAAACTGGAAAATCAAAGTTTTTCCATCGAATGGACTCAATGTTTTCTGCTTTTGCAGGTTCCGCTTCTATGAAACTTCCCGTGTCCGTGCTTGTGCCCATGCTAATGGTCTCCTTTGGTGGTGAGTGTTCGTAAGGTCGGGGAGGTTCGCCTATAAAGGTTCAAATACATGGACTATTAGAAAAAGTAAATTATATATTACACAATAATTCAATTAATATTGGTTAAAGGCGAATATCGTTACCACAGATGGTAGCATGTTGTGGTTCCTCAGGTTCGGGTGAACTGAGATAGGCCATAATTTCTTCAGTAAAAATCGGAGGATTCAAGTTTTTCGAGTGACTGGTTTCTTGTGCAGAATCGCCACTCACTATACTTGGATCATATAGAATTGGCTCTTCAAGACCTTTTGCTTCTTCTTTCAACCGTTTCGATGCTTCTACGAATTCTTCGTGGGTCATAGTTAGCAGATCCCTAAATTGCTTACGTTTAGGGTTAGGGTTTTCAGAACGAGGAAAGACACTAGGGTTTGTGTCCATGGTGATTGAACAAACAAAAGATTCTATTTGTACCTCTACCTATATATAATATACAAACTTTCACTTCGCCCCCTTCTCTATCAATCTAAATCCCATTTAACACTTAAGTTTAGTACGTTTAGTTTTTCGACAAGCTCGCTAAAGTGTTTAGGAGTATTTAAGGTATTATTTTACGTCATTTTAAACTTTATAATCGGTATATTATCGAACCAAAACCATGAATATGTCTTTATATAGATTATGCTTTGAGAGAGGTGATTAATACTTCTTTCGTCCCAATTTAAATGTCCACTTTAAAATTAAATGCAGTTTAATTGTTTAAAAAAAACGTCATCATTACAGTGTGCACCGATAAAATGAAATCTTGACTTTTTATTTTGATATGATATAATATGAAGAAAGGTTTGGTAATTAATCTTTGTAATTCTTTAACTTTTACCATGTAAAATTTGTCTATTTTTATTTTTGCTAGCCTTTCTTTTATTATTTTTTTATATTCAATTGTCGTTCGTAAAAAAAGTAATTGAAGACGAACACAAATTGAAAAATGAGTATTTTATTACGTATAAAGAGAAAATGATCAAACTTTGATCTTGATTAAAAACATAAAATCTTACTAAATGACTAATGTTATGTTATTTGACAAAAATATAATTACTTATAAAAGATAATGCAATCAATTAATTATTCAAAGATTAAATTACAATTAAATCTATAAATTTTCTCAACTCTCACTTACACCAATATATAAAAAGAAAATACACATAATAAATTGACGTTAGTATATATATCGTAATAGCTATGCGCGGGTAATCGTGTAGTTTAGTTTGAAAAAAAAAAAAAAAAAAAAAAAACATACGAAGAGTCGATCAATTTCTAACTCGCGATGTGAAATACATCACGAACATGTAACTAAATCGTTTGCCTTAAACCTGAAATCTTTTATATAATAAAATAAAACCTCTATTGAGAACTTTTCATTTTCAAAAAAATGCATTCATACCTTATTTATTACGGAGTAATAATTTTATTTAAAAAAAAGATTATTTTCTTATTAGGTAACATTTTACATTTATTAATTACACAAGTAGAAGATAAATACAAAAAATATAGATAAGATGCAATTAATTATAGGATTAAAATTTTTAAATAATTATCTTTAATAATAAAAAACTATAATTAAACATCGTAAATCAAACAAAACAAAAATTAAATTATTTTTTTTAATAAATAAAAATATATGATTCAAAAAATTTAAAAAAACCCGCGCGTGTGCGGGCATTATAACTAGTATATAAATCAAATACACTTAACCTACAATGTTTTTATCCTCCGAACGTTAATTTTTTCTTCCAATTTTGATATGAACCTTACCCATTAATCTACAAAGTTCTGATTCTATGCTCGTAAATTTAGGTAAGTTACAAATTATTTCCTTAAAACATATTTTCATTTGATTAGTATTAATTTTTTGATTTTTTCATTTACTTTGTTGATGCATCAATTGGTGCATTTAGTCATTTACCATGTAAAGCTGTAAACCCATTAATAAACAAATAAATTGGGTTTGGCCTGGAACAAGTCCATTACGATATTAATAAGCAGAATAATTCTTCATTTCTTCATATCTAGCTAAAGGTCAACATGATGTGGTCTATAAAACCAACAAGAACATCAATTTTCTATGGTTGTATATCTATAGTGTTGCTTTTAAGCTTTTTGAATATATACAGCCACTAGTACATTTGGGGCTTTCCCTGACGACAACAACAATACTCAATCCCGTCTGAACGACGTTCCCACAAACACAAAGAAATTATATTTCACCATATGAGGGGATGCTTTTTCTTTCACATTTTTTGAGCTTACTACATAAATATGTTTTTTAAGTGAAATAAGCACTTTTTGAAGTGCTTGGATTGCTAAGTGCTTTTTATAAGCCATCAAAATAAGCTAAAATTATGAAATTCTAAATATCCATGTCACAAACAAGATAGAAAACACATAATTATATCACAACATATCATGTACCCAATTTGTAGATGAACATCACAAACAAGTCTTGAAATTATGTTCAATAACATAATGTAATAAGGATGAACATAAAGAAAAAAAAAAAAAAACTATAAGCTATAAACTATAAAGTAATTACACTTCCCAGATTGGAGGTAATTATTCATCGGATTCGATCTTCCTGGCTAACTTTTCATCTTTATCATCCAACAACTTCCCCGATTCATCGCCAACTTGAGAAACCTTCTTTTCGGCTTCTTTAGCCTTAAGCGCTTGCAACTTCACATAGTTATAATAACCAACACCTAAAAATGCAATCCCATAGCCAAACAAATTGATCGGTGTCACAGTATCCTTAATCACAGACCACGAAAACGCAATCAACAACCAATCTTTCACGACCCCTGCCACATTCATCGTCAAAGCTGACGTCTTCCCAACAAGCAAAAACACCGCAAGATTCAAAGCAAATGCACAAAGCGAGTTCGTCCAAAACACAAAATAATCAAATCTAAAACTCGACTCCCCTCTCAACTCAGGCAACTCAACAACCAACCATGGCACACTCAAAAACACGAAACAACAAGGCGCGACATAATACAAACTCGTTATCGGATTAAAACAAATCCCTTTACTAGTCAGCAATATCTGAATCAAAACCAAACGTGTCGCCTCAAATAAAACTGCACCTAGCTGCAACATAACACCTAAAGTACTAAATTTCGCCTCACCATAGGCCGCTATCGCAACACCTAACGAAATAGACAACATATTACACATAATCCTATTCTTAAAAACATCTCTTTTAAACAATACACCCAATATATAAACAGCTACAGGCATTAAAGCTTTAAGCATTTGTATAAAGGATACAGATAAATAAATATAAGCCGAATTCGATAACCATAACTAACAGAATATAAAAAACCAATAGGCACAACAGATTTTAAATAAACATCACGTGTCATTTGAACAGGCTCAACTAACTTAACAACGTTAATAATAACGTAAGCTAACAAAGAACAAAACAACATATGAATCATTGTGAGTGAAATAGGGTAGGGCCAATTGTACATGTGTTTGTCTAGAATGTATTTGTTGTATATGATTACTGTGAAGCTTAATGTGATCCATATGAAAATGTATGTGTATGAAATTATGATTTTGTTAATAAGGGATTTTTCTTTTGCCATTGTGGTTGAAGATGACTTTGCATGCATGTGTGTGTTTTGTTTTTCCTGGTGTTCAGTCGGTGGTAAATTATTATAAGTAGAGATGATGATGATGATGCGTGTGCAAAAGACATATTACATGCTTCAGGATATAATATACTTCAAAAAAGATATACCGTTATCAGACACACTACAAGAAAGCACCTTATCCTCTAAAACTGGACTCTTGTCACGTTCACACTTCTACCTTTCTTGCTTAAAATGTATTGCACCACCTTTTATCAGGGGTTGGCGAGGCCTCTCCAGCGGAGCTGGGCGCCGGGGCCCTGGCTGCACTAGCGATTGGCACATAGGGGAGTGGTTGCCCGGCTTTCTCGGCCTGGTATCCTGCACCTCGCGTTCATGATATCTACATTCAACTGTGCCCCGGAGACACGGTCGAAGCACGCCCGCCCAGTGTGCTTCTTTCACGACATGCTCTGGTCCCGGGTGTCTTCCAGTGGTCTTCTAGCGTTAGAAGAAGTCGTGTCCGTCCCGGACATCTACAACGCCCTTCCCCGCCAACACCCCCTCACCTCAAATCCCTCCAATCCCCTTATGCCACATCACCCTCCCACTTTTTCCTTCACTCACTCACTTTTTGTTGGCGTCACACCCCTCACCCTTCACTCACTTTTTTTTTTTCTTTTTTTTTTTTTTTTTTTTTTTTTAAATTCTATTAAAATTTTGTGCATATTTATATACTCCGATTATAAATTATAAAATATAAAATATAAATATTGTTTTGTTTCTTGAAGTTGCAAAGCTCTGAATAACTTCACGTGTACACTCAACCATCTGTCCTCTCCTCACTCACCTTTGCAACCCAAAAACACTCCATCTTCAACTTCAAGATCCATCACTCAGCAACTAACTAACTTCTCAAAGATGTTGACTTTTTTAGTCAAACTCATAATAAAAGATCCGTTAGTCCCATTTTAATGCCCAACGGTCAAATATTAAAGTCCCTAACGTCTACATTTTCTTCCATTTTCAAGCGGTAAAGCTCACCGCAAAACTACCTTCCCGTGCGGTGGGAGAGCACCGGCGGCGGTGTTCCCGCACGGGAGCCACCCCTCACCGTGCCTCCCCGCACCCACTGCCAAGCCTCTTAAGATTGCGTACCTCCTCTTCAATGGAAAAACATATATAACGTTCACCATTTATGAAAGTAGTGTAAAAATCACTAAAGAAATGATCACTAGACAGTTTCAAATGTGTAACTTTCTGTATTATTTCTCGATCTTTTTTATTATTAGTAAGTACTTACGTCTTAAGCTGTTAAACGTGGTCACCCTTAATATGTGCTTAAGTACTTGTGCTCTTTACTTAAGTCCGTAATCGAACTTAATTGGATCATATGTGTCAGCTAATATTAGCCAAAATATTTATAGAGGACCTAAAGTATCATGTTAAATAGTGAAATCCCTGTTAGTATATTGTATTATTAGCCAAAATATTTATAGAGGACCTAACCTATCAAAACTTTAATAGACCTTAAGTCCGTAATCGAACTTATTTGGGTATGTGTCAGCTAATATTAATTAGTAGAAGATGTTAAATGTTACGTATAAACATTAATAGGTAAATGTCTAGGATCGAACCCGAGACCTCGGGATTGCACACTTTACAAACAAGAATAATGTAAAATAAATATATATATATTAAATGTATCGAATATATATATTTATAACACTTAATGGACTAAACGGTCGTTAGTTATTAACCGTATGGACTAATTATCGTTAGGGACGAAAGATATGGACTAGAGTGTAATTTAGGAGTCAAGAAGGATCTAGAATCCCCTAGGGGATGCCTAGGCCGGTCGAACAAGGGAGGGGCAAGCCCAACCCATGTTTGTCTTGTCCTCCAAGAAATCACCTAGTATATATACAAGGCCAAGGGTTAGACTTTCACATCTTTTGTGCACACACTCTAACCCTAAATCTTGGTTTCCTTCTCTTTGTTTCTTGGCCGATCGACTCATCACCCCTAAGGGTTTTGGATCGATTTTGCTTAAACCAAAATTAAGTGTTTTCGTTTACTTGCAACAAACCTTTATTCGTTGGTAGTTTGTGTGTACAAGAACGAGGTAATTACTTACTTTAGTAATTATCAAGAGATCGATAAACAAAACGGTAAGGGGTTTATCATTGATCTAATTGTCCAAGAATCAAGGTTTATTTGAAGTGCATCGGGTACGTTTACTATTTATGTTTTAGTTAATATTTATGTGTTATACTTGATCCTACGCTTCCGCAATATGTGTTATTTGATTGTCATACTCTAACAGTGGCATCACGAGCCATGTATAACATGTAATTGATTACTAAAACGTAATAAAAACCGGATCTTTAATTGTTTTAGATACATGTCTTTTTTTTGATCTAGGGTTTTTTCCTATTTCTTTTCTAAAAATTTCGAAACCCTAACCCTAATTTTTTTTTGGGGGGGGGGGTCGATTTTTCCATGAAACCCTAATTAGGGTTTTGTGGTTTTCTAAGATTATGTGTAATCACTAGAAACCCTAGGTCATTAACCGGTTAATTGAACGTATCTTGTGACCTAATTGCTAATTGTTAGGTTTTAATCCGTGACTTACATGCATGTTTGTCATGGATCTTGTTTTATTTATCACATGTTAAGATAGATCTTAAATTGGGGAAGACTCCAATACTTATTAAAATCAATTAATATATGCTATGTGGTGTGTTTTTAGCTTTGGCCTACGCAATTGATTCGTCAATGTATGTGACTCACCTCCATTAAGAGGGGAAGGCCTTAGTTGATTACATGCATTATTATACCTAGAATTGATTTTATTAGGATCTTTTCTAATACGAATTGCATGTGGCTAATTGTTTCACTTATTTATTATTGGTTGTTTTGATTTTCTTTGATACTTGTTTTATTGTTTTAGTTGGACTTGTTGTAAGCAATAAAAGGGTTGTTTTCATAAAGAAAATTAATACGGACTAATAATTGTGAAACCCTAAAGTGATAAAAATCTTGCAAGGTCTTATTGCCAATCGTGGTCCGATTCGCACGGTGAGACTAGCAAAATTCAAACTTTATTACTATTTTGAGATTGAATCCATAAACTTTTGCTTGAATGATGTTTTGTGCAAATATGCTTTTAAAATTAAGTCTTTTAAAATGATATTCATAACCGTGATTTGAAGGCTTAGAAAAGAGTCTTAGAGTCTGCCTTGGTTATCACAATCTTGAATATATCTTAAACGAATTACTTTTAAAATCATATATTGTAGAAAGTCATCTTAGGGTTTTGGCATAAACCTCAAGTAAAACTTTGTGTATTAATTTCACGAATTGGATATAAAAAGTTTTTATGAAAACTTATGTTATAAAGATGAGTGCATGCATCTTTGTACATATTTTGATTTACATATAAAAAATAATACCCTTAATAATTTAAGTTACGTGCCATCTATCTATAAGAAACACTTGGAATTTTAATTTAGTAAACGTGAGACCTAGGATAAATTACTATAACAAGGTAAAATTCTTTTAACGCGTGAGACCATAATTGTAATTTTACAGTTTCTAAGGTAGACGACTTAATTAAGTTGTGCGTGAGACCTAGAACTTAAGGCATGAGATGGGATGAAACATGCTTACAAGGCAAATTGATGAATCAATTTGATGTAAATCCCATAATGATCTAGGAATTGGAAATCTTGTTTGCCAATTATTGTTCGACAGATTACCAACTTTTGTACTTTCACCACTAGCAGATCAACTGATGTGGTGGAATCTATGTAAAGTTGGATCCTAGATTTTCAAGAAAATTAGTTGGTTATATGAATATAGCCTTGGGTATTTTATTTTTCTTGAAAATATTGATTATCGAAAATACTAATATTTGAACTTTATCTGTAGATATGGCTCAACCCGATAACCAAACTGTGATTTCTGCTTTCAAGAGTCATCTTGAGAGGGAAAAACTGACTGGAAAGAATTTCAATGACTGGTACCGTTCACTCAGAATTGTCTTGAGGGCGTCTGGTAAGATTGATTATGTGACCGAGGAATGCCCTGCTGAACCTGCTGCTACTGCAGCACCAGAAGCAAAGGCAGCATGGAAGGTGACTAATGACTATGTAAATGAGGTTGCTTGTTTAATGCTCACTAGCATGAGTGCTCAATTACAAAAGAAGTATGAGTACTCGTCTCCTAAGAATATGCTTGATAACCTCAGGCAGTCTTATGAGAAGCCACCTGCAGTTGAATTGTATGATGAACTTGACAAGCTACACAACTGCAAGCATGGTGATGGTAAACCAGTAGCCGATTATGTGGATGAGATGAAAGATTCCTTTGATCAACTTCACAGAATTGGTTTTGGTTACCCCGAGAATGTGCAAGTGCACTTGATCAACAGATCCCTCAACAGGGATTTTGCTGGTTTTGTGCAGAACTTCAACATGCATTGCTCGGGGAAGACAGTCTCAGAATTACTCGCATTGCTTGTTGATTATGAGAAAAGTCTACCAGCCAAGGTCAAGACTCCTACCCCACAAGTGTTGGCAATTCATGGGGGGAGAATCCAGAAGAAATCGCATGTGAACAAAGGCAAAGGTAAAGGTGATAAAGGCAAGCAGGTCATGGCCTATCAACCTCAACCAAAGATGAAGCAACATCAGCCTAAGCAGAACAAGGTGAATCCGCCAAACAAGAAGGATCAGGCTTGTCACCATTGTCATGAAAAGGGCCATTGGAAGCGCAATTGCCCTCTCTACATTCATGACTTGCGACTCAAGAAGCAGGGGAATGATGCTGGTAACCCCAGCACACCAGGTGCGTTCTTTATGATTGAATTATTCACTCTTACTCCTAAATTGAATTCATGGGTATATGATACGGGATGTGGCATTCATATTTGAAATACCTTGCAGGGGTTTAGAGTTAAGAGAAAGCTGGCCTATGGACAACAATTCTTGCACGTTGGTAACGGAGCGCATGCAGGAGTTGAAGCTATAGGAGTTTTTAATTTAGTGTTGCCTTCGGGCTTAGTACTATCTTTAAATAATTGTCATTATGCACCGTCAATTGTTAGAGGTGTAATTTCATTTTCATGTTTCTTAAACCTTGGTTTTCATCATACTATTTCAAGCAATGGAATTTCAGTTTCTTTAAATAATGTTTTTTATTTTAATGCTATTGCTGTGAATGGTGTATTTGAAATTGATATGAATGATAATGATAATGCTTTTGTTACAAATAATTCAATGTATAGCATCAACAATAAGAGAATCAAGAAAGGTTTGGATTCATCTTATCTTTGGCATTGTCGACTTGCTCACATTGGCAAAGATCGCATGAAAAAGCTGCAACATGATGGGCTTTTAAATAAGATCAATGATGAATCATTTGATAAATGCGAATCTTGCATTGCTGGGAAGATGACTAAGAAACCCTTTAAAAATAGGATTGAAAGGGCTAATGATCTACTTGGTCTTATTCACACAGATGTGTGTGGACCACTTAGACATGTGTCAAGGAGGGGTGCTAGCTACTTCTTAACATTCACGGATGATTACAGCCGTTATGGTTATGTTTATTTACTTAAACATAAGCATGAGGTATTTGAAACATTCAAAGTGTTTAAAGCAGAAGTAGAGTTGCAACTTGGAAAGAAGATTAAAGCTCTTCGATCTGATAGAGGTGGTGAATACCTGAGTCAGGAGTTCATAGATTATCTAGCAAAGGAGGGAATTGTCCAGCACCTTACTTCTCCATATACTCCACAACAAAATGGTGTATCTGAAAGAAGGAATCGTACATTGCAAGACATGATACGATCTATGTATAATCTAACAACTCTTCCTTTCTCGTTTTGGGATTATGCCTTAGAATCTGCGGTTCACATTCTAAATATGGTTCCAACAAAGAAGGTTGATAAGACACCATATGAGGTATGGACTGGAAAAGCTCCTAACCTGTCTTATCTAAAGGTCTGGGGTTGTGAGGCGTATGTTAAACGTGACTCAGCAGACAAACTCCAACAAAGATCTGTGAAATGCATCTTCGTAGGATACCCTAAGGAAACTATGGGATACTACTTTTATTACCCACCAGAAAACAAAGTATTTGTTGCAAGGTATGGAGACTTCCTTGAAAGGGAGCTCATATCTCAAGAATTCAGTGGGAGAATATATGATCTGGAAGACGGTCAAGAAGATGTAGAACCTTCTGAAAACACTAACCAACTTCCGGTAGAACCTGAAAGTTTAGGTCCTCCACCTGAAGTTGAAGTGATTCCCATTCGTAGATCAACAAGACCAGTAAAAGCTCCTACTCGTCTATGTCTTAATGTAGAGAGTGATGAGAATATACTGGGTGATCTTGATGAGCCTACAAGTTATAAAGCTGCCATGAATGGACCTGAAAAGGCCTAATGGAAAGAAGCTATGGATGGGGAAATGCAATCCATGGAAGACAATGATGTCTGGGAAGAAGTAGACCTACCTCCGGGTGCCAAACTAGTTGGGAGTAAATGGCTCTACAAGAAGAAGACTGACATGGATGTCGTTGTACACACCTATAAGGCCCGTTGTGTAGCTAAAGGCTATACACAAACTTTTGGTGTTGACTATGAGGAGACCTTTTCTCCTGTAGCTGACATAAGGGCAATTAGGATTCTTATAGCCATAGCTGCTTACTATGACTATGAGATTTGGCAAATGGATGTAAAAACCGCCTTCTTAAATGGTCGCCTAGATGAAGACATCTATATGGCGCAGCCTGAGGGGTATGTAAATCCAGAATTCCCAAATCGTGTATGCAAGCTTAAAAGATCCATTTATGGATTGAAGCAAGCATCACGACAATGGAATAAGAGATTTGATGGTGAAATTAAAAAGTATGGATTCACTCAAAATCTTGATGAGCCATGTGTATATCACAAAGTTAGTGGGAGTAATGTAATTTTCCTTATATTATATGTCGATGACATATTGATCATGGGGAACGACATTCCAAGTTTACAAAAGGTTAAGGAATATCTTGGAAGTTGTTTTTCTATGAAAGATTTAGGGGAAGCTGCATTTATTCTGGGAATCAAGATATATAGAGATAGATCTCAGCGATTAATTGGATTAAGCCAAAGTGCTTACATTGATAAAATACTGAAGAGATTCAGTATGCAAAATTCCAAGAAAGGATATTTGCCGATGCAAGAGCAACATGGCTTGAGCAACAAGGTTTGTGCTTCAACACCTGCAGAGGTGCAACGCATGAAAAGAGTCCCTTATGCTTCGGCTGTGGGATCTATAATGTATGCGGTGAAAAGTACAAGACCTGATGTAGCATTTGCTCAGAATTTAACCAGTCGATATCAGCAAAATCTAGGTGTAGCTCACTGGACTGTTGTTAAGAATATTCTTAAGTACCTTAGGGCTACTAAAGATATGTTCTTGGTTTATGGGGGAAATCCATCAGTAGAACTTGATGTTACAGGTTACTGTGATGCTTCTTGGAAAGGTGATAAGGATGATACGAAGTCTCAGATGGGTTATGTCTTTGTCATTAATGGAGGAGCTGTGGATTGGAGGAGCAGAAAGCAGAGTGTATGTCACACCCCCAAAATCGGGTCCAGCGGAAGCATACATGTAGCTGGGGTGTAACTCAATTGGTATTACAACACAAGTTCAAAACTGGTTTTCACTTCAATCATTTAGAATAAAATCATTTAACCAAAAGTCTTGAATTTACATCGTTAAAATATAGTGCGGAAGTAGGCCCGTAAAATAGTTTAAAATGGTCCCCAAGTGAATATCAGAGTCTTCTATGACCATGCCATGCCCTGCCAAAACCTCCAGTAGCGTGCCATTGCTTAAAACCTGAAAATACATGCTAAAGAGTGTCAACACGAGGTTGGTGAGTTCATAAGTTTGTATTAAAACAATAGTGTTGTGAGTACAATAGAGAGTTTTGTGACCATTGTGTAACTCACAATGTCATAAAAATAAAGTTTACCTTACAGTAAAATCAGGATTGTGGACCATGAGTAGAGTATGTGATCATTACAACAGATATAATATCACATAGAAAAATAGTCTATTACGCTAGCGCTAAGTTCATGCAACCGAAGCTATAACAGTGTGCATGCTCTAGAAGCATGTTAAATATAAAGGCCCGGCAAGTGTTTATCCCGTTACACTTGTAATTCGACATGTTATACGCTCGCGTTTGCCTATCCGGTCAAACCGAACGGGGGAGTCACCACCAATAGATCTATTTATAACATTCGCGCTTCCCAGCAGGAATTGACGGTTCATGAGTTTGGGCATAGTGGGATTCAAGGGCTTAGGCTAATCCGCGTAATAGTTTAGATAAAACATAAGTTTCAGTATGGTCCATAAAAGGGTTTGCATAAACGCAATAGTTCATAAAGTGTGTTGCATAAAAGCAAGAGTTCATAAAGTGTGTTGCATAAAAGCAAGTGTTCATAAAGTGTGTTGCATAAAAGCAAGAGTTCATAAAGTGGGTTGCATAAAAGCAAGAGTTCATAAAGTGTTTTGCATAAAAGCAAGAGTTCATAAAGTGTGTTGCATATTTATCAAACGCTTGTGTATGCGAGAAAAATAATCAAGTATGCAACTGATATACCCATAGGTGCATTTAAATAATCAATCAAGCCTTCAAAGAACAGTAGTGTTTAAGTAAACAATTGCGCATTCAAGCATTAAGTTTAGTCAAAAACGAGCATGTATTCTCCCCCAAAACAGTTATAAAAACAGGTAAAAGTAGGGGGGTATGAACTCACCTGGTGCGATAGCTATGATGACAAAAGTGGATACACTGAAATGAGGCACGATCTCTAATCGCAACCTAATATGAATGATAGTTTCTCATGTAAGAAACGAAATGATGCTACACATGCAAGTACGTATGTTATCGATACCACTCGTTAGTTTTGAAAATAGTGTTTATCGTCAAAAATTACATTTTTGACGTCTCGTTAAGTTAATAACCACTTTTCATGTAGTTGTGTTGAAAAGGTACTCCACGATTCTCGTTTGGTGTTTTATCGGTAAATATAAGGTTTTCGCCGCAAAAAAAAAAACGTTTTCATTACTTGAAAATATGACCAAAATGGCCTCGCAAAACTAGTCGCGAAATATTGTACGTTAAGTGTTAATGGTCAAGCTCGGCATTTTTGAAAACCTTGTAACCATATCTTGAAGTCGTGTTATTTAACTTTTGGCTATACGGGTCTTGATCAATGAGAGAATCGACTCTTATTGTTGCTATTTGAAAATATTATGTTCAACACTTAGAAAATTTCATTATAGCAAAGCTGTCAAAATATATAGTTTATCGGGATATAGATGAGGTCGTAGTTTATTCGTTACAAGTCCAATGATCAAACGGCCAATTGATTTGAAAAGCTTGCTGGGAGATCTTGATTTCATAAAACTACGGCTCGGACTCAAACTGATCCGATCATAAAGAAAAACAGCCGTGAAAGTGGTGTCTCGCAAAGACAGTTTACGTCAAAACTCTATTAGTGTACAAAGCTGATGGAAATATATATATATCGTCGGATTTCAAACACTTGTATCTTTTTCGTTATAAGCCTGTTTTCTATGTTCTTTATATCCCCGCGAAGGTAATCAAGTATACTTTAGGTTTTTCAAGGTCTCGGCTAGTCAAGATATCATTTAATCTCAGTTTTCTTAGCTAGAAAAATCGGGACAGATTCAATATTTCAGAAAATATAGTTTTCGTCGTAAATCTTGAAAATAGCATATCTTTTTCGTCGTAACTCGGATTTTATCCCCGTCTTCGGCCATAGTTTCGTCTCGGAATGTATTTTCTAAACCTTTGGTCCAAAGTTACCCAAAACCCACTGATTTTCCCACATTTCACAAAAAGGGACAGTAGCTTTTATATAGTTGTAAAAATCAACTTTCCTAGTTCAAGGGTTGTTCAAAGCTTAACCAAACTATCTCAAATCAACACCACAAATACCCAATCCTACCATACACCTTCTTAGGGTGTCATGGGTTCCTAGTCTTCACCAAAAATGGTGGATCTCATGAGATTGTTAATAAAAATTATAGATCTATGTTTATAAAAACAAAATGAGTAATAAGTGGCATGGATCTTACATACTTGCATATTTTATCAATATATCTTGAAAATACATAAAAATATAAAGTAAATGAAAGTATGAAAAGATCAAAAATGTTTTTGAAGCTTACTTGAAGATTTGAGGTGATTTGATGAGAAATTGATTAATAATCTTGGGTTTTTACCACAAAACCCCAACTAGATCTTGATTAGGACTTGATTCAACACTTGATCTTGAAAATTTTATGGATTCTTCTTATGTTTGTTTCTTGGTCGATCCATACACACAAGGATGGGGAGAAGAGAGTGTTTTTGGTGCTAGGTTTTGGTAAGAATGAAAGAAAAATGAAGTAGAAAAAATATCATAAGTATATATATATATATATATATATATATATATATATATATATATATATATAATTTGGTCAAAGTCTTGGTCAAAAAGTGGTCCAAGGGGGGGACATGGGGAGGCAAACATGGAGGGAAAAGGGGGGCTTGTTGGTGGCTCATTAAATGAGCTTGTCCCCTATTTTAAGTATTAGTTAGATCTTTTGTGTTTTAGGTGTTATCGGGTACCGAGTTAACTAAAAATAAATGTTACCGAGGTAAAATAAAATACGACGAAGTTGTAAAGGTTGTAAAATATTATTCCTGAATGATAATCGGGTGTTGAAATAATTATCGTTTTGAAATAACTCAAACCGACGGAGTAATAAGCTCCGACCGTAAAATGTAGCCATTGGTTTCAAAACACCGGGTAAATTAATAATATAATTTTTATATTATTATTATGAGTATGTAAATATGTTAGGATCATAGTCGGGAGTATTGGGTATACGTTAGTAGTAAAACTGAGTGGTATCGTTAATTACCAATTAAACATACGTAAATGGAATTAATGCATATCCGTGTAGGTTCTCAAGTGATGATGATGTGTAGACTATTCCAGTCTATATCAAGTGTCATTAATGAATGATGCATGAATTCGCAGCTAAACCTAACTGGTTACACGAATTTAAAGACTCGTAAACTCAGTTTACGAAAAGACGAACGTTGATCATGAATAGTGATTTCCCTTCGGGAATGAATAGTGTCACATGAATAGTAAAATTTCTGAACGCTTCTCAGAATCACAAACTGACTCCGAAAACGATGAATAGTAAAATGATGAATAGTGACCGGTGAATAGTAATTGATGAATAGTAACCGATGAATAGTGAATAGGAGAAATGTCCCGAAAATGCGGGTTGTTACAGTCTCACCCCCTTAAAAGGAACTTCGTCCCGAAGTTCAGTTTATGTTGGTCTCTGGAGTGGTATTGGTGAAAAGATGATGATTCTTATCGTGTGAGCTATTGAGCTCTAACAAGGTTCAAGTCTGACGGCCACCAGGCCTACTCTGTCAGAAATGTTGAATGGTCCAGTGTATATCGGGTTCATGAATGCTTACTGGACTAGAGAGTTGGGCTTTTCCAAATTTCAATCCGTCAATGGATGTTGGCACTTCGACGATAAAGTGTCTCAAATGATGTAGTCCCTAAGCTCGTGTGGTAACTATGGTTGCAACTGAATTTGATTTATGGCAAATGGTTAATCCAACCATTTCTAGTGTCAATCACACCCGATTTGGGTATATCTCCCTATGTTTGAATCAACCTCCAATTCCGACCATTGGTCTGAAGATAATAGGGGGTGTAGTTCCAAAAGAATCTTAATGAAATCGCTAGGAGTTTGAGCTGAATCAAATTCCTCTATTAGGGATAATTGAAATGGGTATCATGAATCTTGTTTTGGAAAGACTTACAAGGTTAAGTCCGTCAAAGGGTGTTGTTGGAAATAATAGATTAGGATAAGGTTGTGATCCTCCGCAGGATGTCATGGATTGAGTTTTTCTCCACCTACGATGCTTAGTCTCCATTACTAAGATTTTCCCCAAGTTATAAATCACAAACCCCTAAAGGTATAAGAGATGTAATATAGTGATTGATTTTCAAAGTTTGTTTTTGAGATTGGGTGTTTTGTTCATAAACCTTCCCTGAGTAAATAAATTTACAACTTCAAGCAACCGGCTTTCCAAGTAACCCTTTTTTTTTTTTTTTTTTTTTTTTTTTTTTTTTTTTTTTTTTTTTTTCGATGTTTCAAAATTTAGTAGTTATGCAAGATAGGACTATTTTCAATATAAAGTGGATAGTATGGTTTACCAAAGATTGTTGTTTAAAATTTCCTAACATTCAATAGTTTTGTGAAAGGTTAACCAAAAGGAATTTGCTTGTCAAAATAAGTGCCTCAGAAAAGTATTTCTTACAAGATATATGTTTTGTATAATGGTAGTTTGGAGAAAAATCCATTTAGAGTGAACGTATCAAGAGGATAAAAATAGCCAGGTATGTATGTCTGCACAAATGCATAGGTGTCTAACATGTTTGAATAAAGTCTATTGGTGAGGACATGTTCAACTGAAGGTTCTATAGTCTTGGTTAGGAGGTTGGATGTATCTCTATAGTGTTGCTCAGTGAGCATTCGCATCGAAACTAATCTTGTAATTCAGTCAAGCCAATACTTTCCAGATGGGGGAATTGTGGCAATCAGGCCAGTGATAGTGGTTCGATTGGTTTTGTGGTATCCTGAGATTTCTGTTGAGTTTTGAATGGTTTCAATGTTCCGAGGGATCCTCCTTTTAGATGGTATGGAAAGTCTTTCCTAGGGAGGTCTTTGATAATATCCACTTATCAATATATGGAGTAGTGAGGGATGAGTGACATCGGAGTCTATAGAGTGTTAGCTAATTCCTTATATATGGGGATGGGGAAAGGAAATGATAATGAGGGTGAGAAGGGGAAAGATTGTGACAACTGCGACAAAATGAGATTGTGATAAAAGAAAATACTGTGATATAAATGTATCGTGCATAGACGTAAATGTCTATGAGATGACCAGTTGGCGTGCTTCCAATCGGTGGTTAACGAGATGGTGAAAAGTATGAATGTTCTGCCAACGAGTGTTTACACACACGTAAATGAAACATTTGGAAATTGAGTAGAGAATTCAATCCAGACATAATTTTATTATAACCATTCTCAGTATTGCAAAATTCATTTCTGAGTCAGACATAGGTGGTCAGCCTATATCTCACTATCCCGGGTTGAATATAGATGACCAGTCTATATTCCACCGAGGTTCCATGAATTTTGAAATACTCAGCTCAGTTATACTAAGACTATGTCCTTCCCAAATACCAAGACGTTCTGAAAGACAAAAGCAAGTGACCAAACTCGAGGTCAAATTATGAAGCTATGCAAGGAAAAGCATAACGTGGTGACATATACGATACATGAGCATGCTTATATGAAAGACAATTGTAGTAATCAACTATAATAAGTGAATATAACATATCAGATAATGAGACACAAATCTCATCACCTATGTCAGCAACTAACCACAAATGAGGCTTCAGCTTGGCAGGCAGGCACGTGACGGTCATAGGGTTATGTTTTTGTGGAAGTAGCTATAGTCTAGGTTTTAAAAACACTTAGTTCGCTATAGCCAAAGCTCTGATACCAATCTGTCACACCCCCAAAATCGGGTCCAGCGGAAGCATACATGTAGCTGGGGTGTAACTCAATTGGTATTACAACACAAGTTCAAAACTGGTTTTCACTTCAATCATTTAGAATAAAATCATTTAACCAAAAGTCTTGAATTTACATCGTTAAAATATAGTGCGGAAGTAGGCCCGTAAAATAGTTTAAAATGGTCCCCAAGTGAATATCAGAGTCTTCTATGACCATGCCATGCCCTGCCAAAACCTCCAGTAGCGTGCCATTGCTTAAAACCTGAAAATACATGCTAAAGAGTGTCAACACGAGGTTGGTGAGTTCATAAGTTTGTATTAAAACAATAGTGTTGTGAGTACAATAGAGAGTTTTGTGACCATTGTGTAACTCACAATGTCATAAAAATAAAGTTTACCTTACAGTAAAATCAGGATTGTGGACCATGAGTAGAGTATGTGATCATTACAACAGATATAATATCACATAGAAAAATAGTCTATTACGCTAGCGCTAAGTTCATGCAACCGAAGCTATAACAGTGTGCATGCTCTAGAAGCATGTTAAATATAAAGGCCCGGCAAGTGTTTATCCCGTTACACTTGTAATTCGACATGTTATACGCTCGCGTTTGCCTATCCGGTCAAACCGAACGGGGGAGTCACCACCAATAGATCTATTTATAACATTCGCGCTTCCCAGCAGGAATTGACGGTTCATGAGTTTGGGCATAGTGGGATTCAAGGGCTTAGGCTAATCCGCGTAATAGTTTAGATAAAACATAAGTTTCAGTATGGTCCATAAAAGGGTTTGCATAAACGCAATAGTTCATAAAGTGTGTTGCATAAAAGCAAGAGTTCATAAAGTGTGTTGCATAAAAGCAAGTGTTCATAAAGTGTGTTGCATAAAAGCAAGAGTGCATAAAGTGGGTTGCATAAAAGCAAGAGTTCATAAAGTGTTTTGCATAAAAGCAAGAGTTCATAAAGTGTGTTGCATATTTATCAAACGCTTGTGTATGCGAGAAAAATAATCAAGTATGCAACTGATATACCCATAGGTGCATTTAAATAATCAATCAAGCCTTCAAAGAACAGTAGTGTTTAAGTAAACAATTGCGCATTCAAGCATTAAGTTTAGTCAAAAACGAGCATGTATTCTCCCCCAAAACAGTTATAAAAACAGGTAAAAGTAGGGGGGTATGAACTCACCTGGTGCGATAGCTATGATGACAAAAGTGGATACACTGAAATGAGGCACGATCTCTAATCGCAACCTAATATGAATGATAGTTTCTCATGTAAGAAACGAAATGATGCTACACATGCAAGTACGTATGTTATCGATACCACTCGTTAGTTTTGAAAATAGTGTTTATCGTCAAAAATTACATTTTTGACGTCTCGTTAAGTTAATAACCACTTTTCATGTAGTTGTGTTGAAAAGGTACTCCACGATCCTCGTTTGGTGTTTTATCGGTAAATATAAGGTTTTCGTCGCAAAAAAAAAACGTTTTCATTACTTGAAAATATGACCAAAATGGCCTCGCAAAACTAGTCGCGAAATATTGTACGTTAAGTGTTAATGGTTAAGCTCGGCATTTTTGAAAACCTTGTAACCATATCTTGAAGTCGTGTTATTTAACTTTTGGCTATACGGGTCTTGATCAATGAGAGAATCGACTCTTATTGTTGCTATTTGAAAATATTATGTTCAACACTTAGAAAATTTCATTATAGCAAAGCTGTCAAAATATATAGTTTATCGGGTATATAGATGAGGTCGTAGTTTATTCGTTACAAGTCCAATGATCAAACGGCCAATTGATTTGAAAAGCTTGCTGGGAGATCTTGATTTCATAAAACTACGGCTCGGACTCAAACTGATCCGATCATAAAGAAAAACAGCCGTGAAAGTGGTGTCTCGCAAAGACAGTTTACGTCAAAACTCTATTAGTGTACAAAGCTGATGGAAATATATATATATCGTCGGATTTCAAACACTTGTATCTTTTTCGTTATAAGCCCGTTTTCTATGTTCTTTATATCCCCGCGAAGGTAATCAAGTATACTTTAGGTTTTTCAAGGTCTCGGCTAGTCAAGATATCATTTAATCTCAGTTTTCTTAGCTAGAAAAATCAGGACAGATTCAATATTTCAGAAAATATAGTTTTCGTCGTAAATCTTGAAAATAGCATATCTTTTTCGTCGTAACTCGGATTTTATCCCCGTCTTCGGCCATAGTTTCGTCTCGGAATGTATTTTCTAAACCTTTGGTCCAAAGTTACCCAAAACCCACTGATTTTCCCACATTTCACAAAAAGGGACAGTAGCTTTTATATAGTTGTAAAAATCAACTTTCCTAGTTCAAGGGTTGTTCAAAGCTTAACCAAACTATCTCAAATCAATACCACAAATACCCAATCCTACCATACACCTTCTTAGGGTGTCATGGGTTCCTAGTCTTCACCAAAAATGGTGGATCTCATGAGATTGTTAATAAAAATTATAGATCTATGTTTATAAAAACAAAATGAGTAATAAGTGGCATGGATCTTACATACTTGCATGTTTTATCAATATATCTTGAAAATACATAAAAATATAAAGTAAATGAAAGTATGAAAAGATCAAAAATGTTTTTGAAGCTTACTTGAAGATTTGAGGTGATTTGATGAGAAATTGATTAATAATCTTGGGTTTTTACCACAAAACCCCAACTAGATCTTGATTAGGACTTGATTCAACACTTGATCTTGAAAATTTTATGGATTCTTCTTATGTTTGTTTCTTGGTCGATCCATACATACAAGGATGGGGAGAAGAGAGTGTTTTTGGTGCTAGGTTTTGGTAAGAATGAAAGAAAAATGAAGTAGAAAAAATATCATAAGTATATATATATATATATATATATATATATATATATATATATATATATATATATATATATATATATATATATATATATATATAATTTGGTCAAAGTCTTGGTCAAAAAGTGGTCCAAGGGGGGGACATGGGGAGGCAAACATGGAGGGAAAAGGGGGGCTTGTTGGTGGCTCATTAAATGAGCTTGTCCCCTATTTTAAGTATTAGTTAGATCTTTTGTGTTTTAGGTGTTATCGGGTACCGAGTTAACTAAAAATAAATGTTACCGAGGTAAAATAAAATACGACGAAGTTGTAAAGGTTGTAAAATATTATTCCTGAATGATAATCGGGTGTTGAAATAATTATCGTTTTGAAATAACTCAAACCGACGGAGTAATAAGCTCCGACCGTAAAATGTAGCCATTGGTTTCAAAACACCGGGTAAATTAATAATATAATTTTTATATTATTATTATGAGTATGTAAATATGTTAGGATCATAGTCGGGTGTATTGGGTATACGTTAGTAGTAAAACTGAGTGGTATCGTTAATTACCAATTAAACATACGTAAATGGAATTAATGCATATCCGTGTAGGTTCTCAAGTGATGATGATGTGTAGACTATTCCAGTCTATATCAAGTGTCATTAATGAATGATGCATGAATTCGCAGCTAAACCTAACTGGTTACACGAATTTAAAGACTCGTAAACTCAGTTTACGAAAAGACGAACGTTGATCATGAATAGTGATTTCCCTTCGGGAATGAATAGTGTCACATGAATAGTAAAATTTTTGAACGCTTCTCAGAATCACAAACTGACTCCGAAAACGATGAATAGTAAAATGATGAATAGTGACCGGTGAATAGTAATTGATGAATAGTAACCAATGAATAGTGAATAGGAGAAATGTCCCGAAAATGCGGGTTGTTATAGTGTACTAGCGATGTCTGCTACAGAAAGTGAGTATATAGCTGCTTCAGAAGCTGCAATGGAAGCTGTTTGGATTAGGAAGTTTGTTTCAGAGCTTGGAGTCATGCCTTCGATTCAAAGACCTATTAAAATGTATTGTGACAATTCAGCTGCAATTACATTTGCCAATGAGCCTGGAATCATGAAAGGCACCAGACATTTCCCGATTAAGCATCACTATGTTCGAGAACAAGTCGAAATAGGCGAAATCGAAATGCTCAAAGTTCACACAGATGATAACTTGGCAGATCAATTAACAAAGCCTCTACCTGGCACTAAGCTTTACAAGCATGCTGAAGATGTAGGACTTAGATTAGCTGAAAGTTTCATGCCTATTTGTGATTAGTGTTTGGATAAAGGATGTAACGTACAATTATTATTTTAATGAAATAAAATATGTTTTATGTTTATTTATCATTGTCTTAATAATATATCCTATATTTGCATGTTTAAGATCCATGAATAATTTATTATTCTAAATGTCCATTGTCGATTAATGATATGGGAATATCATTAAACTAAGACAAATTTGAGTATTGGTTTAGGATATACTTAAAAGTATATTGATGCGTAGTCATACCAATTTCACATAATATTCGATGAATTGAATATTGGACTTATCCCAACAATATGATTTAATATTTAATGTGAGAATCATATTTAAAGTTATCCTCAGACTTGAGATACCAGATAAGTGTCATGGATGTAGTGCATTTTTGTGAAGCAATCTACCGCTTACCGTAACAGGGAGTTATAAGGGTTGTTTTCAGAAGTGTTGCAAAGTTCATGGGTTATTCTTGTAGTCAAGAAAGAATTTATTCCTTCTGATTTGTTTAGAAGTTTAATACTGCTGGGCCCCTCGTAGGGTTGACAAAATGTTTGCATGGCCATGCCCAAAGTCTATCTGGAATACGTTCAGATGTTTTGGTAATTTTGTTCAATCATGAAGAAACGAGAAACAGAAATTTAATAAAGGAACTCACATCTTTATTAATGTGGTATTAGTAATGAAAGGATAATTATAATGATGAATCATTAAAGGTTTTTTTCAGGAAACCTAGCTCGGATTGAACTAGGGGCATTGGAGTGTTGCAAGACGCTAACCAATGTCATTTTACTATTAATGGATATACGAGTGGGAGCTGTTAAATGTTACGTATAAACATTAATAGGTAAATGTCTAGGATCGAACCCGAGACCTCGGGATTGCACACTTTACAAACAAGAATAATGTAAAATAAATATATATATATATTAAATGTATCGAATATATATATTTATAACACTTAATGGACTAAACGGTCGTTAGTTATTAACCGTATGGACTAATTATCGTTAGGGACGAAAGATATGGACTAGAGTGTAATTTAGGAGTCAAGAAGGATCTAGAATCCCCTAGGGGATGCCTAGGCCGGTCGAACAAGGGAGGGGCAAGCCCAACCCATGTTTGTCTTGTCCTCCAAGAAATCACCTAGTATATATACAAGGCCAAGGGTTAGACTTTCACATCTTTTGTGCACACACTCTAACCCTAAATCTTGGTTTCCTTCTCTTTGTTTCTTGGCCGATCGACTCATCACCCCTAAGGGTTTTGGATCGATTTTGCTTAAACCAAAATTAAGTGTTTTCGTTTACTTGCAACAAACCTTTATTCGTTGGTAGTTTGTGTGTACAAAAACGAGGTAATTACTTACTTTAGTAATTATCAAGAGATCGATAAACAAAACGGTAAGAGGTTTATCATTGATCTAATTGTCCAAGAATCAAGGTTTATTTGAAGTGCATCGGGTACGTTTACTATTTATGTTTTAGTTAATATTTATGTGTTATACTTGATCCTACGCTTCCGCAATATGTGTTATTTGATTGTCATACTCTAACAGAAGAGTCATAAAATACGAAAAGGCAATTATACAACCGACTAAACTATTGCAAGAGGCGGATCACTTGTAACTTTTTGTTGTATTAATACAAAGGTTTAAGACATTTTTGAATTAAATTTATCACTCTAGAGTTCTTGTTTACCCGTCAGTAACTTCCACCATTGGCTCTAAGGCCAAAACTTAAGACACATCACACATGTGTTTCATTTTTGGACCTAAAAGACTATAAATGACCAAATTGTTATATACACGTTTATAATAACTCGTAGCCAAAAGCTTTTGAGTAACATCGATTGTGACATGTAACATATTTTCCATTACTTTTGAAGTTTGAACTTTAAGTTTAAGCTGATCAGCAAGTTGGATTTCTTAGAGTGTGCACACTTATATTCATGATACTTTCATGGTATGCACCTTACGAAACTCCAATCTCTATTTATTTTACACTACTAAGAGATTGAAGAAGGTATGCACTTCACAAATATTGTAACTGACTTGTTAAAACTTCATATCATATCATACTTGAAGATACAAAACGTAGCTTAATGTTGTTGATGCTGAAAAATAATAATAACGTATCTGATAAGTGACCATCTATGAGATTGACCCCTTTTTTTGGTTGGTATCGGAGGTGGTCTTAAATGACTAACATGAATACGAAGTACAATATAAATCCCACCAGGCACATATGATATGAACTGATCATGAATAATGTAGGATGCTTGCTTTGACATGTGGTCAAAAGATAATTAATACCTCTCAACTACCAACACTTCACATCATAACTTTGAGATGTTGCCACATTTCCACACACACATAAACTCACCTAAAATCGGAACCTTTTGCTTAAAGCATGAACACATAAACAGCAAAAACACACCTCTGAACTCTAGTACCGACTGTTTATAAAACAGATCTACAAGAAAACGACTCACAAAGTAAGTTCATTAGTCCATTTTTTTTTACTCGGTAAAAAATGTATGTTAGTTCACTATACTTAGTAGTTAATAACTTAATATGGATTAGTTCATTAGCTAATAAATGACTATGTAAATGTGAAGTCGTTGTTGAATACTACGTAGTAGGTAAATATATACAGCAATGTTTTTTGGTAGATATTAAGGTGCAATTTTATTCCACTCATTTTGATGTACATGTCTCTCTCTTTTTTTTTTTTTTTTTTTTTTTTTTGACATTTACTTAGAGTATGTTTGGGTATAAGTCGCAAAATGAGCAGGTGGGTCACAGGTTTAGACAGTTTGTGTCTAAACGGGTCCGGATCTAGATGGGTCATTTTGGAGCACGGGTCTAAAGTGGTCCGTGTCAAACGGGTCTTGGGTGACTCGGGTCGGGTTGACTTGTCAGATTTTTACCAATTCTTTTATTTTAGTGTAAAATGAAAAGAGGAGTTCAAAAATATGGATCGAGACCCAACAAAACCATCAACACATAAATATTGCCCCGACTTGACGTCTAAAAATGCAACCTCTATGTTTAGGTTACTTAGAAGCCATTACATGCTTTTAACAGGTAGCATACATAAAAAATGTTTACCTACTATGTAATCCTATTAACGCATTTTGAACTTTAGTTTGTACTATATTATTTTCTCTTATAAGAAGAGGTATATTCTAAAAGAAACGTTTATTTTAGACCCATGTGGAATTGCCTGTAAAAGAAACTAAACAAAGTTTTGACTCACATAATATTAATGCAGGTGGATCTCGCACGACAAGAGTACTGAAACTATACTAGTCAAGTATCTCACGCCTTTTCTTGTGCGAGTTATGGGTCAACGTGACTTGTACTGTAGGACCGTCACGGTGAAAAATTTGCCATCAATGCTCTCCGGACGACTACAATGCCATTGTTTTCATCTTGTGTGTTCATGTGGTTTAGACTACTTTCATAAATAGTATTACGGCTTCTTCAGGTAGTTATTATTCCCTTTCATCTAATAACCATGTAAGAACTAACTTATAATGATAGAATGTCCAAAATGAACATGTTACTGTATTTAAAAGCACATATGGAGTTAAAAAAAAGGGTAAAATTGTTTTATGCTATAACCCTGTCAAATAAACCTAGAGCCTCTCAAGTAAGCTACAAATCAGGCTTATGAAAACATCATTCTTTAAGTTCATAAGTTCAACCTTATAAGCTTATCTAAACACCCGGTTGGACTTATTTTGGCTAAATAAGCTAATAAGCTCATACCCCGTTATAAAAGTTAAAACATGGCCAAAAACACATTTGAATACCTTAAATTTGGCAGATTCAATCATTTGATACCTTGAACTTTTAAATGTGCAAAATAGTTAAGATGACATTTTATAGTATGAATATAGTACCAAAAACTGAACGCATATTGGACTTTAGTGCAGAATAGCTCGGACTTAAAAAATAAAAGAAATGAGGGCCATAGTTAAGATGACATTTTATTACGAGTGTCTTAGTACCGTAGTAGTATGAAACAGTTTTGTTATTCATTTTATTAGCGTAACAAGTTTTAGTGCAATTTGATAGTTCAGTTTTGTTGTTAGATGCATATTCCTTGGTATGCAATACCTTAATGGTAAGTGTAACATGCCTAAAAGTTGTCAAAAAGATCGAGAAAGTTGACCTCCCTACCCGTCATTGACTTGTGAATATCTCAAAAGCTTATTACCATGTCCACAGGTACAATAACCGCAACAATAGCGATGTGCCCTCACATTAGAGTATGGAGTATTGGACCTTTGTTCACAACTGTACTCAACATACATGAATTCTTTAAGAGTTGGGGTACACGTGCTAAAATCGTGAGGCCAAAGGCTATATTAAAGACTAAAGAAGTCAATAGATTTGCCAACACCGTGACATAACATTCGAGATCAAAAAACGCATCGGGTACTACGTTGTTGATGCCAACAAGGATATTGTTGTTTTCGAGTATGATGTTGTTGAAAAGGACGCTGCAAATACTTTAGTGCTCATGAGTAACAACGCGTACAAAGAACTAACTCAAGAAACAGAATCGAATGCAGAAGATGTGGATACAAATTTGGACAGACAAGTTATTTTTCTTGAAGAAGTCTCGAACCTGTCACTAAACATGTTTCGAGCTATGATATTACTATGTTTGACCATTAAATAGTCAACTTTTTCCATTGTATACACAATCACTACTAATAAGGCTCTTTGGAAAACAACCACATAAGTAATACAACAAACAGTGATTATGATTATAAAAATATCAAGAGTAAGAGCCGACTTGGCTCGGTCACTCAGCTCCATGTTCTGTCCTTCAAGCTGGTCAACTGGATTGACGCAAAATTTTCTATATCTTTCATATATGGGTCTTCTAACTTTACCCTCATCTTTTTGGCTTCGTGGCTTGCAGCCTCATGAGCCAAGGTCGAGTCACAAAACATTCTTTTCTCTGAGTCACTCAATATGTTTTAGTTTCATGAACATTTCTAAGGTGGTTTTGAGTGGGAGAGAAGTAGTGTTGGGGTGGTATTCTTTTGATAGCCGCCGGTAAGCCGCCTTGATCTCTTCCAGGTCGGCTTCTTCCGCTTGTACCCCCAAGAACCTGCATTGTTTCAGAAGCTTAACAAACCAAAATTGACCAATTTGAGGTTGCTTGTATGACTAATTAAACTGAAATTAAGCCAAAAGAAACATAGCATCATGCAGCTTAAGCATGGTGATTGTTATTAAGAAAAACTGACCAGATGATTAGTATAAGTCTATTTTGGACCTGTTTAGACCGTGGGCAGGATAAGAGGTCAATATAAATCAGGAACCCACAAATGAACTCAGGGACCAGAATGTAACACAAAATTGTAAGGAGTTAACTATAATAAATTGTAGCTAATATATTCCCTTCATAAAATGAGAAGGATGTAGATTCTAACAAATGGTTTGAAAAAAGATAGAACAACTTAGATAGAGTACCACCACTTGATTTTCTTTTATAATAGAACTATCACACTAGAAACTTAATTAACGGATATAGTTAGGTATGGTAATGAGGCATGGTTGTATACGAGTATTTACTATCAAATTGTTGCGAGTTCACGCTAAAGGTAACAATGACTATATTGTGGTCATGAGAGTGTATATAACGAGCGTAAATTAACAGCGCGTTTGAACATGTATTGATAGTTTAATTTGTTGCAACAATCACAAAATTCCATAATCTACAATTATTAGTATTCTTTTATCAATGGGTCATGGTGTATGGGTTTTCGAATGTTTTATATTGTTAGAATATTTATTATCTTCTAAATATAAGTTATTATAGGTCTAACTAGTTATAATACCCGCGCACGCGCGGGTTTTTAAAAAAAATTTAAATCATATATTTTTATTTATTAAAAAACAAATAATTTAATCTTTGTTTTGTTTGATTTATAATGTTTAATTATAGTTTTTTATTATTAAAGATAATTATTTAAAAATTTTAATCCTATTATTAATTGCATCTTATCTATATTTTTTGTATTTATCTTTTACTTGTGTTATGGATAAATATAAAATGATACCTAATAAGAAAATAATTTATTTTTATAAATAAAATTATTACTAAATAAGGTATGAATGCATTTTTTTTAAATGAAAAATTCTCAATAAAGGTTTTGTTTTATTATATAAAAGATTTATCTAAGCCTTTTGGTGGCGATAAATTCAAATACTTTTTAATACTTTGTAACATAGTAACTAGTTATAATGTCCGCGCACGCGCGGGTTTCTTTTAAAATTTTTTGAATGATATATTTTTATTTATTAAAAAACAAATAATTTAATCTTTGTTTTGTTTGATTTATGATTTTTAATTATAGTTTTTTATTATTAAAGATAATTATTTAAAAAGCTTAATCCTATTGTTAGTTGCATCTTATCTATAATTTTTATATTTATCTTCTATTTGTGAATTTACTATAAATTTATAAATTAAAAAATAATAATTAAAATATTACCTAATAAGGAAATAATATTTTTTTGCGAAATATGAAAGTTCCGCTATTTTGGGTTTTGTTTTATTATATAAAAGATGTCAAAATCGTATACTTTTATTTAGGGTTTTAGCTATATATACTGTATGTATTGAAACTTATTATGATGTTTTTATTTAAAAAAAAAAAAAAAAAAAAAAAAAAAAAAAAAAAAAACTCATTATACCTAACTGTGTATGAAATTAGTTGTCATTACAAATTGTTTGTTTATTTGCTATTTGTTTAACATAGACTTCGTAATATTTTAATTAAAATACCAAAAAGGTTGTGTTCAATGATACCAAATGTGTGAGAATATTTTATAACCAAATAATTATGAGCTCAAACCCTGCTTAATACCTCAAATAATTATGAGATCAAGTTTTGCTTAACACATCGTGAGATTGATTTATTATATAAATATTATGATATAGTTAGTTAATTTTTAAAAGAGAATTATTTTGAATAAAATATTTTTGTTAAAATTACATTAATTTTTACATATGTATAAAGATAAAGATTATTATAGTGTTTAAGTAAACACTTATTTGAAGGAGCTTCTTCTTCCACAAAGTCAATAGCCATTTTTCTTTAGGGGTGATTTGCATACTTTATTAACTAATTTGAACACTCAAAAGTATTGTATCTTAACATTTATCTATACTACTATATAATGTATTTGGGACTATTCTATAATTAGAAAGACTTAAAATTCAGACTTTTTCTTGCTTATTATGGAAAGATTTCATAATTAATTTGTTAGGAAGCAGTTGATTGTTCAAACTAAAATTATTTGGCTTAACCATATCTAATCTTTACTTATAAAGCATAAAGACAACTAAACGTGTAACCAAATAACGCAAAATATAATCACACGGTACCCGCCGCTGCATTGCGCGGGTACCGTTCTAGTATCCTTATAAGAGTGAACATGAGTAAAAGTGATCTAAAGGTATATATGTCAAGACACAATACTTTTCAGTACGCTAATCAATTACTCTAGTAGAGTGTTTAAACCATCTCCCTTTTTCCTTCTTTGCTTCCTTTATTGAGGTTAATTGGGTTGGATGTTTGACTAAGCTTAAAAATAGGATATATTATTTGAGTGAATTATGAGTTATATATCATGAGCTTATATGCCTAAGTGTTTGGCTTATCTTATTATATTTTATAAAGTAAAATAACAACAAAATACATAAACATTAAAAAGATCATGTATTTATTAAATGAGGATATAAAAATCTATTTTTTGTATAATATCATTATGTAAGCTCACCTCTTTTCATATAAGCTATAAAGTTTAAGCTTTTCAAACCCCTTTATATAAATTCATAAGTCCAAACACATAAGCTTAACAAAACACTTAATTACACTTATTTCTATCATATAAATTAGTAACCTCATAAATTTAACAAACCAAAATCAAACATGTATCCATACAAACAAACTGAACAGTGAATCAACATGGGTTACCAATACATTACTATGGCTTCGTATTTGCGTAAAAGTATAAGCTCAATGGACCCACATTTTTTAGTTTAAACTTGTAAATCATATGGTATTCATGTGGTCAGTCACACTTTGCTTGTATATTCATAATTCATGCGGTATTCATGTGGTTAGTCACAAGTTGTAAATCTACCAACCACTATATCAAAGCCTAAAGTACAAGCACAAAACTATCAAAATTTCATAACTTCACAAAGGTGTTTTCTTAAAACCAACATAACCCCACGTTCCTACACACACAAACACAAACCCTCACCTCAAAACCGAACCTATGGCTTGAATTACGATGAACACAAAAACAACAAAAAAAACTCACCTCTAAACACTAATACCGACTGTAATTATAAACCAGATCTAAAGTAAAACGATTCACCAAGTAAGTTTATTAGTCCATTTTTTACTCATAAAATTAGATGACCTCATTATACTTACTTAATAGTTAATATAGATTAGTTACTTAGCTACTTAACAGTTTTGTAAATGTGAAGCCGTTGTTAAAATGTAAATATATACACTAATGTTTTTTTTAGATATAAGGCGTAATATTATTCTACTCAGTTTGATGTACATATGTTTGTTTGCTTTTTTTACATTTACGTATAGCATGTTTGGGTATGAGTTGCAAAATGAGGGTGCGGTCTAGACGGGTCATTTAGAGCACGGGTCAAACAGGTCTCGGGTGACTCGTGTCGGGTTGATTTATCCGTTTTTTACCAATTCTTTTAGTTGAGTGTAACATGAAAAGAGGAGCTTAAAAATAAAAATCGAGACCCAACAAAACCATCACTTCATACATATTACCCGACTTCACTCGCCGATAACCAATACCTCTAAAAATGCAACATCTATGTTTAGGTTACTTTGAAGCCATTACATGCTTTTAATATGTAGCATACATAAAAAATGCATGTTCACCTACTAATTAATCCTTTTAAGCCATATTGAACTTTAGTTTTCAACTATATGATTTTCTCTTATAAGAACTTAAGACGAGGTATATTCTAAAAGAAACGTTTATTTTTCACCTAATAATTTACCCATGTCGAGTTGCCTAGTAAAAGAAACTAAACAAAGTTTTGACTGACATAATATTAATGCAGGTGGATACTGAAACTATACGACTCAAGTATCTCACGCCTTTTCTTGTGCGAGTAATGGGTCAACGTGACTTGTACTGTAGGACCGTCACGGTGACAAATTTGCCATCAATGCTCTCCGGACGACTACACTGCCTTTGTTTTTGTCCTACGTGTTCATGTGGTTTAGACTACTTTCATAAATATTACTTCGGCTTCTTCAGGTAGCTATTATTCCCTTTCATCTAATAACCATGTAAGAACTAATTTATAATGATAGAATATCCAAAATGACATGTTACTGTATTTAAAAGCACATATGGAGTTAAAAATTGTTTTATGCTATAACCATATCAAATAAACCCAGAGCCTCTCAAGTAAGCTACAAATTAGGCTTATGAAAACATCATTCTTTAAGTTCATAAGCTCAACCTTATAAGCTCATCCAAACATCCGGTTGGGCTTATTTAGGCTAAATAAGCTAATAAGCTCATACCCCGTTATAAAAGTTAAAACATGGCCAAAAACACATTTGAGTAGCTTAAACTTTGCATATTCGACCATTTAATGCCTTGAACTTTTTAAATGTGCAAAATAGTGTATAGATGACATTTTGTAGTGCGAATATAGTACCAAAAACTGAATGCATGTTGGACTTTAGTGGAGAATAGCTCGTACTAAAAAAAAAAATAAAAGAAATGAGGGCCATAGTTAAGATGGCATTTTATTAGGGTGGTGGGAGTACCTGCGGTAAGGTGGATTACGGTAAGCCTTACCGCACCTTAACACCGCCGCCTCCATTACCTTACACGGAGGGGCTTTTTGAGTGACTTTCTCAGGCACGGGAAGAAGGCAAAATTTGAACGTTGATGTGACTTTTGACCGTTTGGGAAGGACCGTTGGGTGCTACAACGGTTACTTTTTTTTTTAGTATTGGTCTTGTGTTGGTGGGTAGAAAGCAAAAAAAAAAAAAAAAAAAAAAAAAAAAAAAACAACATCGACTGTGAAAAAAAAAAAAAAAAAAAAAAACAACATCGACTGTGAAAAAAAAAAAAAAAAAACATCGAATGTAATGTTTTTTTTTAATGAAATTTTAGTTTTTTTATAATTTTAATGGAATCTAAAAAAATAAAAAAAAAAGAAAAAAGAAAAAAAGAAAAAAGAAAAAAGAAAAAAAAAAAAAAAGTGAGTGAAGGGTGAGTGAAGTGGCGCCTCCAAAAATGAAGTGAGTGAAGGGTGAGTGATGAAAAAAGTAAGGAATGATGTGGCGCAAGGGGATTGGTTGGGAGTGAGTGAAGGGAATGAAGGTGAGTGATGCACTCCCACCACCCTTACCAGTGTCTTAGTACCGTAGTACTAATATAAAACAGTTTCGTTATCCATTTTAGGGTAAATTACATCGTTCATCCCTGATGTTTACCCTGACCTTCCTTTTGGTCCCCCGTATCGAATTTTTGGCAAACGGGGTCCCTGAAGTTCCTAAACGGTGTGCAAATGGTCTTTGGAGCCCCATTTTGGCTAACGAGCTTTATCTTTTCTCATTAGTTGACTAGTCAACTACTTTTTCATCTTTCACATTTTATTTAGTTGCATGTTTGGTCCCTGAAGTTTTCAATTATCAAATTCAAAAGAAGAAGAGAAGAAAAAAAAAAAAAAAAAAAAAAAAAAAAAAAAAACTCTAATCCAAACACCCTCTTCTTCAATCTCCAACCCTTTTTCAACCTCCAACCCCAATCACCATTGCTACCACCATATAACTTAGTTTTTTATGTTCTTTGTCGAATCTATGTTGATGTTGTTGTTTATGTTCTTTGTCTTTTGACAGAGACAACCTCGGCAACAAACGGATGTATATACTCTTGTTCATTCCAATGGTGGATTAAATCAAATGAGAACTGGGGCGAGTTGTCATCTAAAATAATCATTTACCATTATAACCTAGTTTAACTTTTGGATTTATAAATTAGGCACAACTTCAAATGATCTCTAATTAGTGCTAAACTAATGATTACTAAAATTGAGCTTTCCATTTTTAGAAATATCTAACTTATTATCATGCCAGATATGTGACATGGTTGCCATTGCCAAGATCATGAATGCCATCCTTGTTCTTCCTTCGCTTGATCATCAATCTTTTTGGACAGATCCAAGGTATGGACAACTCCTCTTTTACTGATATGTAGGAGGAAAAAATTGCAGTATTTATTAGTGTTAAAAAGGGGATTAATTTCATATATCAACATACTTTCATGGTTAATTTAATATATACTAAAAGTGTAAGTATTGAATGCATAATCTACAATGCTTTTAACGCATATTTGGGTATATGTAATTTCCAACTAAAAGAATGTGAGATATGAAATTGCCCTTTAAAAAGGTGAAAAAGTAAAAAGTTATTATTCTAATGCATCCCATGAAAAATTGAAAATATACATTCTCTGATATGGTAGTATGTACACAGTTTTTGTTATGGTAGCACATACCCATGTCATTGTATGGAATAACAAAATAGCGACATAATAAGGTCTTTTTTTCAGTGATTTTAAGGACATTTTCGACTGGAGGCATATAAGGTCTTTTAACTTATATTGCTCGTTGATTTTTTTATTTTTTATTTATTTATTTTTGACACACTAAAGCAAATTGGTTATTTTAACACATTTGTTTTTCGATAATTTAAACGCATTAAAAATGAGTTATATATAAGTGGGTATTAATTTAAAACGATGAAGATGACGATATTTTTAATGGTGAAGTCGATGGTGATGGTGGGTATGGTGGTAGCAATGGTGACAGGGGTTGGAGGTTGAAGAAGGGTTGGAGGTTGAAGAAGAGGGGTGTTTGGATTAGAGGTTTTTTTTTTTTTTTTTTTTTTTTTTTTTTTTTTTTTTTTTTTTTTTTGAATTTCATAATTGAAAACTTCATGGACCAAACATGCATCTAAATAACAAGCGTTAGCCATAAGGGGCTCCAGTGATCATTTGCGCACCGTTCAGGAACTTCAGGGACCCCTATCGCCAAAAAATCAAAATGGGGGACCAAACACAAGAACGGGGTAAACTTTAGGGATGATCGGTGTAATTTACCATTCATTTTAGGAGTCATAACACGAAATAGCACAAATAACCCTGCCACCATAGCGCCACATCATTTCAACACAAAAAAATCACCCGTTACCAGAACATCAAATAACACCACCTTTAGGAACCCACTTTTTAAAAAATTACAATTTACAAATTAACCCCCAAAACTATTTTCATTCATTAAATTATTATACAAATAACATTTTTATTAAAAAGCAATACAAAACTAAAATAACAAAACAAAAAAAAAAAAAAAAAAAAAAAAAAAAAAAAAAAAAAAAAAATTGGTTAAAAAGTTGTTAAAATTGTTTGGTGACTTTTGTCCAATATAAACCCATTCTAACAGCCCACATACCAATGCCACTATTCATTTAAAAAAAAATGTTCTTCATTTGACCTGCACACACACACACAAACTCAAACCCACAAATACAAACCAACACACACACAAAGGCAAAATCATCTACCCGCTAAACACAATGGGGTGTGTTTGTAAATCGTTTTTTTGTCCAACCTACGTTCCAAACGTTGGTAAACCAACGTGATTCTCAATGCCAACATAACGCAAGCTAGGATGGTATGGAAGACGAAAACTAACACATGCCACAATGCCACATAGACCATAACGCCGGTTTTGCGTTATGGTACAGAGCCCTCTTAGCGTAACATGTTTTAGTGCAATTTGATAGTTTAGTTTTGTTGTTAGATGCATATTCCTCGTATGCATTACTTTTATGGTAAGTGTAACTCGTCAAAAAAGTTGTCAAAAGATCGAGAATGTTGACCTCCCTACCCATCATTGACTTGTGAGTATCTCAAAAGCTTATTACCATGTCCACAGGTACAATAACCGCAACAATAGTGATGTGCCCTCACATTAGAGTATGGAGTATTGGACCTTTGTTCATGACTGTACTCAACATACATGAATGCTTTAAGAGTTGGGTACATGTTCTAAAATGGTTAGGCCAAAGGCTACATTGAAGACTAAAGATGTCAATAGATTTGTCAACACCGTGACATCACATTTGAGATCAAAGGACGCATCGGGTACTATACTGTCGACTCTAACAAGGATATTGTTGTTTTCGAGTATAATGTTGTTGAAAAGGAGGCTGCAAATACTTTAGTGCTCATGACTCATGAGTAACAACGCATACAAAGAACTAACTCAAGATAGAAAATCAAACGTAGAAGATGTGGATACGGATTTGGACTGACAAGTTATTTTTCTTGAAGAAGTCTCGAACATGTCACTAAACATGTTTCAAGCTATGATGTTACTATGTTTGACCTTTAAATAGTCAACTTTTTCCATTGTATACACAATCACTACTAATAAGTCGCTTGGAAAACAACCCCACATAAGTAATACAACAAATTGTGATTATGATTATAATAAGGGATAATTATCTAAATGCCCCAGTTGCCCAAGGTCGGGGTTTTCGGACCTCTTTTTTTCTCGTTCCTAAACTAGACCGGGTTATCCTGTACAATTGGGCAACTATCCCCGTAAGCGACAGGTGTGCCTTCAATGATTACAGGGTGATGAGTCATAGGGCAACTGGTCTACTTTGGTAAAAGAATGTCAGACACATGGTGACACATAGTTGGGAAATTCAAGTTGCCCAGTTGCCCGGTCTAGTTTGGAAAAAAAAAAAAAAAAAAAAAAAAAAAAAGGTTCCAAAAACCCCGGACCTTGGGGCAACTGGGGCATTTAGATAATTATCCCTTATAATAATATCAGAAGTAAGAGCTGACTTGGCTCGGTCACTCAGCTCCATGTTCCGTCCTCCAAGCTGGTCAACTACGTCTGGGATTGACGCAAAATTCTCTATATCTTTCATATATGGATCTTCTAACTTTACACTCAGCTTTTCGGCTTCACGGATTACTGCCTCCGGAGCCAAGGTCGAGTCACAAAACATTCTTTTCTCTGAGTCTCTCAATATGTTTTAGTTTCATAAAACATTTCTGAGGTGGGTTTGAGTGAGAGAGAAGTAGTGTTGGGATGGTATTCTTTGATAGCCGCCTTGATCTCTTCCAGGTCGGCTTCTTCTGCTGGTTCCCCTAAGAACCTGCATTGTTTAAGAAGCTTAACAAACCGAAATTGACCAATTTGAGGTAGCTTGTATGTCTAATTAAACTAAAATTAAGCCAAAAGAAACATAGCATTGTACGGCTTAAGCATGGTGATGCTAATTAAGCAAAACTACCAGATGATTAGTATAAGTCTATTTTGGACCTGTTTAGACCGGTGGGCAGGATAAGAGGTCAAAACAAATAGTTTATAGTACAAGTATGGTTGGGTTGAACTAGAAACAGCTTTTATCCAACTTTTATAAATCTTCAGGAAGCTGCATGCATCCAAGTGCACCTTTGGAGACTTTGGACCCGTAAAACTCATTTGACCCATACTTATGTTTTGCTATATTTTTCTGGGGACCAATTTCACTGCCTTAGATAAAAAAAGGTAATACATATGAGTTGAAATTCTCAAATATAATTTATATTCTTGTTGGTTTTCGTCACAAATACAGTTTGTTTTTGGTATGTTGTTTTACCTAGTTGATATGACATTTTGCATCACCAATAACACTAGCTATGCCTTGTTGATATCTTGACCATCGTTACAATAGCCTATTGTTACTTTGGCTGATCAATCATGTTTCAACTGCGTTTTTTAATCATAAGAAAACTCGTGACATGATAAGGTTCTCCACGGAATATGTTACTTGTGTCGCTATATAGAGAGAATGGAGAATATAACTGGCAATGAGAATCGGTAGAGTTATTCAGTAATTAGGAGAATTTTTCACCAGGCAAGTTATACTGCTGGTCTTTTTCATCTATCGACCGAGAGGCGAGAGGCATTGGGTACTGCCACCGACCCATCCTTCATCTTCATTCTCCCAGTGAATTCTGGCATCAACTCCTGGTGGGGGCCTCTGCCTTCCTTCTCCCTCTCCTTCTGCTGCATAAACACGTAAAACAATTCTGGCCCCCACTCGAGTGACGGGTTTCCACCAAGAGACGGTTGTAGTCGTGCCATTTCCGCTATTGATGCCACCTCTTCCATTTTTTTTTTTTTGAACACGCCACCTCTTCCTGGTAGGAGAGAAAGTGAAGGTGAAGATATTGCTCTTCTTGCATCCATATAAATTTGGTAGCTTGAAGCAAAGTGGGCCTCTTATTTGGCTATATGTACACAAGTGCATAACCATTAGTTTAGGACTTCATGGGTGCAGCCATCATTTTAGAAATGATCTCAGTAAAAAGTTATAATGTTTGTATATTATGTTAACTTTATCTATCCAAAATTAAGAAAGTTAACAGTTGTTTAACTGAACCCTCTCGCTTGCTTCGGTTTAATACATTCCGTTGGTGTTGATTAGTGCATCTATGAATGATAACGAAACGTTCTGATTACTTTTTCAATTCCTATGGTTTGCTGTTATTATGACTGTAAACGATGAACAACATTTCATGAACCATTCGGCAAGAAGTTCGTTTATTTATTAAATGAACGTACATGAACAATACTTTACATTCGTTTAGTTAATTGAATGAACATGACCAAAAGTCGCGTCCGTTCATTTATGTTCGTGATGAACTTCCGATTATGTGTTCGTTTACATTCGTTTATGTTCATTTAATTGTAAAGTGATGTGATTTTCATATCTTTTAATTGTATAAAATTTTAAAATTTGTTTGTTTAAATAAAACAACACTTATAAAACAATTTATTGTGCATAATTTAATAAAGTTTATGTTTTTTGTTTATGTTCAATTATGTTCGATCGTTTATGCTCGCTTAGCGTTCGTTTAGTGTCTTAATGAACGAATATAAACAAATATGAACAAGAAATCTGTCTGTTTAAGCATTCTTATCCATTTATTTATCCGGTTAAAATTAAATGAACAAACATGAACAAGACTCAATTCGTGTTCGTCTGGTTTGTTTACAACCCTAGGTGTTATGATCAATTTGGTGTCATAGATTCATATTCATAGTCAAATGCGTTTAATATGTACGCTGGTTTCAAATTCAAGTAATGATTTTCAAGTAAAACAATTTCTTGTTTTTGTTGTTAAGATCAATACATACAATCATCATTCCACAATTAGGATGAAATGTAACTCACTACTTCTAGTTTATAAATTGCTTCAAAATTTATATGAAAACACTTGTTCAATCTTATCTATACTACTTTATAAAGAGTTTAGGATTTTCTAAATAAAGAAGTATTAAAAATTTTAAGAACAAAAACTTTTCTTTAATAAGAAATTGAAATTAAAAAGCCAATCTTCAAATCTTAATCTTAACTTTGTTGAAAATATTGAAAAACTTGAAATGTTGAAAATCAGAAAAGGAAAATGTTGAAAAATTCAATGCTTCAAGAAAAGGAAAGAATGAAATCTTTAAAATGTTGAATGAGTTGAATGTTTAAAATGTTAGAAACTCTACATCATATAGAATATCATATATCATTACATAAGGAAAGAATGCCTTTTACAAAAATGGAAATGCTTCAAGAAAAGGAAAGAATGAAATATTTAAAATGTTGAATGAGTTGAATATTTAAAATGTTGAATCTCATACAAAATATCATATACATAAGGAAACGATTTGGAATGTTGAATGAAACGATTCATAGAGAACATCAATGAGGGCGGGAAAACTCAAATGGTTTATGTCCAAACCTAATATACACCTTCTTGCCTATATAAACAACACAATATCGAAACAAACCTAATGTACGCAAGTCGTGTAGAAGAAGTGGACATGAAAAATCAAAAGAATGTTGATGATGATTTTGAGGTTGGTTCTAATCTTTCATTTGTTTGTGTTATAATGATAATGGTAATGAGACTTCTAGTCTTTCATTCAAGTATGCTTTTGAGGTTGGTTCTAATATTTCATTTATCTTTTTATTGTTGAAAAACTTATATTCGGTAAGATCACTATTTATAGAAACTATTGAATTCTTATTTGTCTATAAGCAAGCTAACGGAGGTTACCTACATCATTCAAAAATCAGTTGTCGTAACTCACGACATTAATTAATATCCATAACTGAATTGTAATTATTTCCTCATGTCTTGTGATTTTGTACAAATGTATATGATTTAAGTTCAAATAACAAGGAACTGTGTATAACAAAATGAAGGGTATAAACTAATTTGTGGAACAAATACATTTATTGAAAATAAATATAAACTCAATAAATATAAGGAATTAATGGTGATTTTAATTTGCTTTATATATTAACATAACCGAAATTGCTAAATGCCTATAAAAGCATCATATAAAATCTACTCAAATCAAATACACCAACTTGTTAAAAGTGTTACACTTAGTACGTGTTTTTTGCTATTCATAGAGTATGATGAGTCATGCTCATCAGTTGTTTGCTAGGTAATTTTTCACGAATTGTTAATCTCAATATTGATTTACTTTTAATTGTAGCATCATGTGTACAATGATGGCGCGGGAGATGACATCCAAAAGCATTGTTACTAATGGTGGTCAGACATGCGTTGAAACAATTGACTTGTGTAGCTTGAATTGTCCGCTAGGTTGTTTCCTAGACAAATGTGCAAAGGCATAGGCCGGCGGCACTGATCAATGCAAGATTGGTCGTATAGGAACACATACTTTACATCTATGCTTGCATCCTTGTAATTAGTATGATATTTTTTTTATTGGATAATAAATGTAATTTTGATTGAGATAGATGTTTTCTGCTTTAATTTGGACAACTTCATAGCTAATTTTTCGTTACAGAATAGTCTAAGATATAGTCCAATAACCAAGTCGGCCCTTCAAGGCCCAATCCTTCCTTTCACCTACTATGTCGCCTCACACACTCTATGTGAGGGGGTGCTTCTCATTTTCTTAATACACATTCCCTCCTTTTCTCCTTTCTCTCTCTAGAAAATACCAACTGTTTTTCTCTTTCTAGATTTCTTCTCTCTTTTTCTAAAGTCTCTTCTATATGGTTATGTATGATTGATTCATTGTGTTAGAGTCTTAATAAAAAGCTATTGAAAAAAGTAGAGCATTGTGTGTGCTCCAACATAGACATGAATACTAGTTATAATAACTTAACCTTAATTTTATAGATGCATGTCTAATCATAAACTATCATTAATTAATACTAGGATCTAAACAATGTTGTTCACAAGTTTTCCTCAATTGCATTATATATATAGATAGAGCCTTGAAAAAAGTAGATGATTATGGATACGACCTACACATTTTATTGTTTAAAGATTGCCACTTGATGTTATTATAACATATTGTTCTGAAATAAAGAGAAAACGCCAATGAGGCATTTCTTCATTTGATGGTAACACAATACTAACAAAGAAAGGGTTAAGTTGGCATCATTTCTTGGACAGCCTAGCTACCCACATGCTGGCTTTTTATTATAATATTTATTTGTTGTCATTTTTTTTACTTTATTTTTTTTTTAATTAAAGGCACTGCCAACTCATAAGTATCATTGATTTTTCAACAAACTTAGTTTTTAAGTTTCCTTCACCCCATTAGATCTCCAATCATTATCTCTCTCCCACTCTTTATTTCTCTCTCAAGGTACCTTCTCTCTCTACATAGTTGTAAGCATGTCTGTGTTTAGTCAAGATATATGTTCATAGGCTCATAGCATTTGTTCATCTGTTAATTGGTGAACCTGCAGAATTAACAGTGGTTTGTTTCATGGCTCTCTTGATCTATCTTTTATCAAGGTGTCTGCATGTGTGTTAGCCTGTTAGGGATTGTGTTGTAGACAAATGATGTTGGAAGATATTTCTATGGTGTTTCTTCATATATATTGTGATGAATAGTGTGGAAAATTAATTAACTTTATCTACGAAGTTCTTGGATTTTATTAGGTCATTTTTTTTTGGTATCTATCGCTTGGTATTTGATTATTTTTGTGTCTCTCTCTTTTATGTTGGACTTGAGATGTCAAATAGTAATACCATGAAGATATGATGTTAATCTTTATGTTTTCGTGTTTTGAAGATTAAGTGCATAACACATGGCTAGTGAGGCACCAAGCTGGGCAGATCAATGGGGAGCTGGTGGCATCGGTGCTATTGAAGACGAAAAGGTGGATGTAAAGAAAGAAGACGATGGCAAAAAGAAGGGCTCAACAGCATTTGGTAGAGCAAATTCTGTAGCAAAAGAGGGAGCAAAGAAACTTAAAAATGGGACGTCCAATGGGATCAAATGGATCAAGAGCAAGTGTCAAAAGAAGAATTTAAACACAGATTCAAAAGAATAGGACTGGTTTTCGATTTGAAAACGCATGTATGATCAAGTTTTGTATCTATTTGTCATGACACTATTTTTCCCCATGTTTCGTTTGATTGAAGACTAATCCAAATTATATTCTGTTCATGTTTTAATGTTCTTTTCTTGAATGACAGCTATTTTTTTGTAACAACGTTAATAAATTAGATTATGCTATATTGTATTCACTAGCTTCAAGACCCGCCCGATGAGCGGGCTAGTTTCTTGTATTCTTTGTTAGTATTATTGACCTAATATTCTTTTGCGGGATAGAGGAATAATTGGGAATCATATGTCGGATTTATTGTTTGCATGTCAATGCAATGAATACGTACTTTAGAAAGAAGATAAAGGTTCATAAACTTCATGGCTCGTCCGTTTAGACATGAGCAACAAATCCTCCCTATTGGCAGTAGTATCCTACAATAACTGTTCTTATTTATACATTCAGAAATCTATAGCTTTAAAAATAGGCTAAAACTAATATGACAAAAGGAAAAACTATAGCTAACTTCAGCTCAAGTCTCTATTCCAGTTAGATGAGCTGGAGTACTACTCGTTTTAGATCTAGTTCACAGTCAATCACTCAATTGTATCAACCACTTCCGCAATAAAGCTTACTTCAGAACTGGAAAAAGAATTTAAATTATTAATAGCACATTAAGAGTATGACATTTTAACATCTTAAAAACTTATGTGCTTTAGTTATAGTCCACAAAACAAAATGGCTACCAAATATACTAATTATCTTAATGTAGCTATAATTAATAACTACAAATGCCTAATGGAAGTCTACATAAAACATGTAATAGCAATTTACATAACTAAGGACTTCTTGTTGGAATTATAATATCATGACAATCATATAAATAAACCAAACACATCAAGTAAACATATGCGAAAGCGTTATAAAACAAGATCATATAATATGTAATTAATTAATCAAATATAAATAGTAAACGTACCGTAGTGATTCTAGCCCGAACAAGAATCAAATGCAATCTTCAACTCAAGAACCCTAATTAGGGTTTATGTGGATTATAAGAATTACCCCTTACCTCTTTTGTAATTCAATCCAAGAATCAAACAAAAGTATGTTTGAATCACGTTCTTGTACACACGTACTAAAACAAGTTAAAGTAATGCTAGTTTTTAGAACACAAAATTAAACCAAAACCTTTTGTTTAATGAAGGAAATCGATCAACCCTTTGAGGTTGTATATTTGATCGATTACAAGAAAACAAGGAAAAGAAAAACAAGTTTAGGGTTTGTGTGTGTGCACAAGAGATACAAACAATGAATCCTTAACCTTGTTTATATAGTATAGTTTACTTGGAGCTCAAGTTAGATGAGGAATGGGTTTCCCCATCCCCCACCGATCGGCCATAAGCCCAAATAGGGCTTCCGGATCTTCCTTGACTTACCAATAAATCATACACATTACTTTCCTTTTATTCGTCTAATGATCATTAATCATTTATCTTAATCATCATATATTTGTGTAATAAATAATTAAATATAAACTTTTACACTTAATTATTAAACTTTAACTCTCATACGTAAAGTGTGCAATCTTATGATCTCGAGTTCGATCCTAACATACGACTACTAAAATAATGTCCATAATCTAACAGCTCCCACTTGGACATATTTTAATAGTGTAATCACATCGGTTAGCGTCTAGCAACACTTCAATGCCTCTAGTACGATCTCGAGTAAGGCTCCTGGAAAAACCTTTTAATGATTTCTCATTATTATTTTCCTTTTGTTTATAATACCACATTAATAAGGATATGAATTAAAGTCATTCCTTAATTAACCATTCTGTTTCTCGTTGTTTATGATTGATCAAGATTACCAAATCTTCTGAACATATTCAGGGGAGATCTTGGGTGCGGCCGCACATGCATCTTACCAACCCTACGAGGGCCCCAGCAGTATTAAACTCCAAAAATAAATTTGAAGGAACAAATTCTATCTTGACTACAAGCAAAACCCACAAACTTTGTAACACTTTCGAAAACAACCCTTATGACTACCAGTTATGTATAGCGTTAAGTTGTTCCACAAAAATGTACTACATTCATGACACTTATCTTGCATCTCAAGTCTGAGGATAACTTATCATGATTTACTTAATAACAAAATCCATAAAGTAACATCATGTAGTTGAGATAAGTCCTATATTCGGTATCATTGAATATCATCTGAAATGGCATGACTACGCATCAATATACTTAAGTATATTATACCAACCTTCAGATTTGTCTTGATTTAATAATATTCCCATATTATTAACTGACAACGGACAATTTAAGAATAACATTTATTCATGGATTAAACATACAAATATAGGATACAATATATTATAAATTAAACATATCATGTATTTAAATTTATTATAATAATTGTTTAACATCCCTTATCCAAATACTATATAGATCAATGCATGATAACTCTTGTTGATGAATTATATCTCAAGTAATGACATTCATACTTGTTGACAAGTCGTAAATTATCCAACTTTGATCTATCGGAATTTTAAGAATACTTATTTCAAGAATTCAACTATTGAAATTCTTGTATGTGCATGCTCAACTATTTTGATAATGCCATATAACATTTCATAAAATGTGTGACATCCTTAACCATCAATTTATGATAATCAAACTTCCAAACATTTTAAAGTTTGAAGTATTCTTATTCTCTTAATGTATAATGCAACTATGCTCTTATTAAGCATAACTAGTAATAGCCAAGGATGAAATCCTTTATCATAACTAGTATTGACTGTCATCTCAATTTCATTAGCATCATTGTATGCAACAACAATATGCTATTAAAACTTTCCGTAAACATTAATATCTATTGTGTAATGTTTGATGCCCTTCAAACTTTCAAGTTTGTTGGCTACGATAATTTTCACAACAATTGAAAAATTGTTCATCTATAGAATTTGGAAGCTATTCCAGATTTAGGATGTGATTCTATAATCAAACATATTCTTTTAGAATATTACACAAGTTATCTAATAACCTTTTAATTAGATATTAATATTGCCAAATCATCTTGTAATCAAGCATGATACAACAAAACATGATGTTCATAAAAAATCTTTGAGTCATACTTAGATTTTATTCATGTCATACATATCCATTTAGGCTTTCTAAATGATATATTATGTTATATTATATTTATTTACCGCTCATGTTTCAACATTCATTCCAAGGTTGTATGTCTTATTTCCTAAATCTTACAAGTAAAGTTTTATTCCAAACTAAGAGTTAACTTTTAACTTATATGGAATGTAACTTTTTATATGTTTTACAACATATGTGATTTAGAATTTAAACATAATACTCCCACTGGCATTTAGGAATACTTAAAAATTATCTTATTTCAATTATAAATCAAAACATGGATTTAATAATTAAACATAAGAGTAATCTTCTAGATGCACGCATTTATTCATCCATGAATTATTGCACTTTGTACACTTCTAAAGATTTATTTGAATTCATAAACTCTTTTTGATTACTTATCGTCCTCGCTGAAGTAATCACTCAAGAAAGAGTTTTGATATTCCATTGTCAATTTCATAAATATGACAATCATAATCTTTATATATTTAATGTGTTTAGAAAAGAATATTCAATCACAGTTAATTGCTTAAGTGTGATTAATAATCTTGTCATAAAACATGCATTAAATTTGTGCACAATATTGTCCATATGATTTCTATACAAAGATTTAAACCACAAAGGTTACCTTATATTTGAAGAAACTCATCTTCATTTTCTAGTCTAACTATTAAGATAAACCAAGTTTCTAAAATTGATTATCTTTATGGACAACATCTTAATCATTCATATCATGTATACTTTACCCAATTACATATTTGATAATGTATCATAATGATTATCAGGTTTACAATAAACCTGCAAATCATAGGCCTCAGCATATTAATCAAATATCTGAGATATATTGATATTCTATGAATGATAATTCCATCATCTTGAGATTTAACATTTAAATGTCAAATTTATTATCATGTTGAGATTTAACATTCAAATGTCAAACTTCATCATGATATTTACTAGTGTTTTTTAGAAGATTATGTATCTTATAATTTTATCTTTTAAAGATCAAAACTCCCACTTGCTTTTAGTAATTTAAAGACTATCTTTAAATACTTAGTAAATAAAGAAACAATACAATGTTCTCTTTTGGGATATTACAAATACATATTGACAGTTCCTGACATAACTTTGTTAATAACCTCTTTATAAGCAGTTAAACAAATTTAGAACTTCAATTTAAGACTTAATGTGATTCATCACATTCATCAAATTCCATCATATGATAATGTCTTATTAATCTTCTAGGTTGGAGTTTTATTAAATATGTCCAAGCCATACTCAATATTTTAACCTTGACAACTTTTGGAAGAAAATAAATCATAGTTATCTTTAATCAAACAATATAACAAGAGTTTGATTTTCCTAACTGAACATACCATAAACATTTGATATTTCATTAGTATTAATATTGTAAGACAATCTAACAATATTTAAGATAACCATATTCCTTTTGACTTGTCTATTTACCAACTAATTCATTTTAATGGTATAATAATTTTTAATCCAATTACATGCTTTATAACACAAGTACTTTTGACAAAGTCACTTCATGTCCATGTCTTTACAAGAAAAAATAAACTGTTATAATCCCACTATACGTTATAAGTCATTTAACAATTTAATGACTTCATGTTTATGTCTTAATTAAAAAACATAACAAGATAACGTCTTACTTTATTATAATAAGTCTTGTAACAATTAAAAGACTTTATGTTTATATCTTTACAATAAAACATAAACATGTTTAACTAAAGTAATTATGAACACCATCTCTTGGTTTCAATAGTAATTTCAAGTTAATTTATTACTTCACAATAATGTAAATAACATTATTTCTTCATTTATTTATGTCATTCCAAGAACACATAAATATTTAGATTGAAGTAACATTAGATTACTTAATTAATTTATGTCATTCCATGAATTCATAAATATAATAATTAAAGTAGTCTTAATATCATATTGACACACGTTCTAATAGGTATCTAATTTAGAAACTGCAAATTCTCATAGTTCAATTACATCAGTTGATCTGCTAGTAATGAAAATATGAAATTCACCTTGTTGTTGCAATCTAGCTAAGATCTTACATAACTTAAATTGTAACACCAAGTGTTTCTTGAATTAGATTAGTATAATTCATATTAGAACTTTATTCTCTTACCTTGCAGTCAAGAGAATCCATTAAATCGTATCTTTATGAGTTGTTTCTTGCACACATTAAAGATAACATTTCTCCCACTTGTGCATGGAACAACCTCATATAGTTGATAAACAACACGCCATGCATTTGTTTATGTGATCAATATGATTGTGTCATAGATTTTAGCATAACAAGTAGATGTAGAACAACAATGTCTAGTAAGGAAACGTACAAGACTTTCCTTAAAAGTATGATTGTCTACCCTTGGAAAGTAATTATCTTTAGCTACCAAGATGTCAAAGCTTGTAACTCCCACTGAATTAAAGATCATTACAATAATTTCTTATTCAGTAATAAGTACACAATACTCCTACTGAATTTGACAACATTTAAAATGTTTCATATCCAGTGAAAACAAATATTGTGCTTTTAACTTTCATACACCTTTAAATGTCCATACGTAACAATTACTTATGCACTAAAGAGTGTATTCTACTACGTAAATGATGGACTATCCACCAAATGCTATTTAACTTGAAAAATTGGGCATGCAATTTCTTCCTTAATAGGTCTACCATCCTATAATGTATGTAGCACCTTTAAAATAGTTAAAACAACTAGTTTGTCTATAAACATTTTGCGGTAATTAGTCTAGCTTCTAATTATAATAACTCATAAAATGTCATACATAATTTTCCGTTAACCAAATATTATATTTGTTACTAAGAATTTAATCACCGAATGAGGATGATGAAATCCCTATGGAAAATATTCGCAATTTTCTTAACTATTAAAAATTTGCTATGAGTTATATATTAGAATTTAGACATATCTAATATTCCTATTATCCTTTCTCATTCATAAAAAAGAATAGGATTGTGTCTCATTCTTCCTTCATAGAAAGGAGACTTCTTTTGTCTTTTAAGTAAATATTTCTTAATCAAACATTTGTTTGAAAACAGAACTAGATCAATTTACCAAAGCCCAAAGTGCGTTTACGGTTTGAACGTTGCATTAATACATTAAAACGAATTACAAAATTCTATTTCAGTATTTTTGATAATTAGATCTTTAAGAAAATAAAATACCCATTGGTAAATATTCATATAAACCATAGTATTTTCTTAAAGCTCGGATCCAAATTGACATAGTATCATTACATCAGTTGATCTGCTAGTAATGATAGTATTCAACAAGGTAATTATCGAACAATAATTGCCAATATCATATTGAAATTCCTAGATTTATGGGATTTACATTCACAAAACCTTTGTAATGTAAGCATGTTTCATCCCCATCTTAATGCCTTGAGTCCAAGATCTCACTTCCTGCTCAATTTAAGTCGTCTAACTTAAAAACTGCAAACTCATAAATCCATCACATCAGTTGATCTGCTAGCAATGAATTTATGAAATTTACCTCTCCATTGCAATCTCGCCAAGTTCTCAGATGACGTAAATTACAACTTCAAGTGTTCATAATTAGATGGCATTCGACTTAATTTTATAAGGGTATTAAATTTTGACGTGTAATCAAAATAATGTATGAAGAAGCATGCATACAACTTCATAACATTGGTTTTATAAAACATTTTTACTACCAATTAACTAAGAGTAATATAGTAAAGTTTTGATTGAGGTATCGGGTTCACCAATTAAAGAATTACCAACAATTATCGTCCACTTATATCGTACTTTTGCATAAGCCATAAGGCTTAGTGTTTCAGATAATCATTGTGGAATTGTGGTGAATTCACCCTTAAGATGACAATGTACGTAATATAGTGATATAGGTAAGTCTAGAGTCGGCACACAAGCGGTTGTAGAGAACCGGTAGGTGCATGGTCTTTAATAACCCCTCTCTACAAGCACATTGTATGGCAACCTTCGGTCCGCCTTTCGCACACTATGTACAAAAACATCAATCAACCAATCCTTTGAAATTTAAACTCTTAAAACCAAAACAATTTCGCCATTTATTAGTCCATATTCTTTTTCTATTCAAAAATTACCCTTTTTCGTTTATAAACATGTCTAACATAATAATAAACAAAAAAACAAGTAATACATAATAAAAAATAAACAACCAAATAAACATGTACATAACATAACAATTAAATATGTATAAAACATGTAGCCACATGCTAATCTTATTCAATAGTCCTATTAATAATCAAGTCTAGGTGTATAATGCATTTATTCAATTAAGGCTTTCTTCTTCAAAGGAAAAAGAGCCACATACATCGATAAATCGATTGCGTAAGCCAAAACTAAACAAATACCACATAGCACATAATTGATTACTTAATATTGGAGTATTCCCCAATTCGACATCTATTAATAAATTTACATGTTTCGATATAACTTAACAATTAATTCATTTATCCAATTTAAACCATTTAAATTATCATACAATAAAATCCATGCAAACATACACTTTTCATAGATTATGCTTAACAATTAACATATTGCACCAAGATCGGTTACTAAAATGCATAACCAATTACATGACATCCTAGGGTTTCTAATCATATTAAAAATTAAAACCAAAACCCTAAAAATCTAAAAGGTCAATCGACCCAAAAAAATTAGGGTTAGGAATAAAAAAAAACCCAAAAAACATGTAATTAAACGAATTAAGATTCAAATTTTATGCGTTTCGATAATTAATTACACATTATAACGGCTCATGATGCCACTGTTGGAACTATAATATCATGACAATCATATAAATAAACCAAACACATCAAGTAAACATATGCGGAAGCGTTATAAAACAAGATCATATAATATGTAATTAATTAATCAAATATAAATAGTAAACGTACCATAGTGATTCTAGCCCGAACAAGAATCAAATGCAATCTTCAACTCAAGAACCCTAATTAGGGTTTATGTGGATTATAAGAATTACCCCTTACCTCTTTTGTAATTCAATCCAAGAATCAAACAAAAGTATGTTTGAATCACGTTCTTGTACACACGTACTAAAATAAGTTAAAGTAATGCTAGTTTTTAGAACACAAAATTAAACCAAAACCTTTTGTTTAATGAAGGAAATCGATTAACCCTTTGAGGTAGTATATTTGATCGATTACAAGAAAACAAGGAAAAGAAAAACACGTTTAGGGTTTGTGTATGTGCACAAGAGATACAAACAATGAATCCCTAACCTTGTTTATATAGTATAGTTTACTTGGAGCTCAAGTTAGATGAGGAATGGGTTTCCCCATCCCCCACCGATCGGCCATAAGCCCAAATAGGGCTTCCGGATCTTTCTTGACTTACCAATAAATCATACACATTACTTTCCTTTTATTCGTCTAATGATCATTAATCATTTATCTTAAATACTAAATAATCATCATATATTTGTGTAATAAATAATTAAATATAAACTTTTACATTTAATTATTAAACTTTAACTCTCATACGTAAAGTGTGCAATCCCATGATCTCGAGTTCGATCCTAACATACGACTACTAAAATAATGTCCATAATCTAACACTTCTTACGTCAGACATAAAATGATATCAAAGGACTGTTTTGAGTAGCTTATTTTTTGAGCGTTTGGAGACTTCTTGGTATCATGTTATGTTATAACTAAGGACTTCTTACATCCAATATAACTAAGGACTTCATTTGACACTCCTTTCCAATATCTTTGCGTTTCACTAATATTGTACATGTTTATGGTATGCTTGTTACCGTCTTATTTAGTAAGAATTAGCATAACCATCATTGAAGTTATTATGTCCTAGTATTGTTAGTACCTTTTATGATACTATTATGGCTACATAACTTGTATGGACTATATAACTCCTATATGATGCTTAGAAGTGTTGAGTTAAATTTTGGATAGTTCGACCTTATTTTACTTCATGTAAGCCTGCGCATATGCAACCTTAAGAGTTACATTAGTACTTCATGATCAAACATGTTATATAAAGAAAGATATATATGAATGGACAACCCTATTTCAGTTCCTGTAACATGAGTGCAGTGAGTACCTTATTTCACTTCCTATAACATGAGCGCACTACTTGTATAGACTACCTTATTTCACTCTCTGTAACATCAGTGCACTACTTTTATGGACTACCTTATTTTACTTCCTGTAACATGAGTGCTCTATTTGTATGGACTACTTATCAGGCTAGTATCTTTCATTATATAACATGATCAAAACATACCACATTTTCGTTATATAGCATGATACACATTTTCTTTTTCTTCTTAAAAGTGCCTGTCACTTATATAACATACCACCACAAAAGTGTCACACGTAACACCGTTTTATGTAATACAAATGCAACTGATTAAATGCGATCATCTATACAAACATAAATTTATATTTTTAGATACACGAACCTACTTCAATAATAATTTACAACAGTTGTCTTTTAAATATATCAATATATGATATGCACATCTCTCTGCTAATTAATAAAATTGTAGTATTACCTCTTATCGGTATGATAATGTGATACGACACTAACTCTATTTTAGAAGTGTCCATATATAAGAGATGATTGATAAAATTACGACATTACCTTCTATCGATATGGTAATGTCACAACACAAAAAAAAAAATCTCTTTGTGTCTCTCATACTAGACCATCTTGTCTTTTCTTATACTCTCCCTAACCCACCCATCTAGTACTCGTCCTAGTCAGCAGGTTAAGTGCCACGTTTTTTTTCTATTCTAATTTGTAATTCATGTATATTAAAGCCAAACAAGAAACAAACATCACTTTCCCTCTTTTACTTCTTCTTTGCAACCAATCCTATGAACCCTAACCCTAATTTTCCACATAATTGAAAATCACACACAAAATTACAATTCCATCTCTTTAAATTGAGTATCTAACTAAAATGGCGTCATCAAGTTCCTCTTGTCGTTATTATCGAAGGAGATATAGCAAGGAAGAAATAGCTCGTATGACACATTGCATTTGTAAGTTCCCAATCTATGAACAAGTGTCATGGACTCCTGAAAATCCTGGTCGTAGATTCAAAGCTTGTCCCGTCCGTGTAAGTGACAAAGTTTACATTATATCCATATATTGTTGATGTTAATTGATATTGACCTTTGTTTTACAACTTGCATAGAATAAAGATAAAAAATGTGAGGTGTATGGATTTCTTGATGATGAGTTACCATCACAATACTACAAAGACCTTATGTACAAGATGTATAAGGACAACGAAAGAATGGAGTGCAACCTTCACAGCCTTACTCACCAAGATGATGCTCTAAATGTCACTACCACAAAGACTGTTGTTGAACCATCCATGGATTTCATTTGCAAGGAATTGAACGAGTTAAAGGTCAAGGGAAAAGTCTATGAGATGTTCTTGGTTTGTTGTACCTGTTTTATGATTCTGCTATTGTTGTTGATTGTAGTGTCCATTAGAAAGTAATGGTTGTAGCATTGTATTAAGCATATGTGCTTTTGAACTTGTGATGTTGTGTCCCTAAGACAGTAATGTTATGTAATGGCCAATGTATTGGTTGTTGTTGGTAAATGTTTTGTTACACATTTGTTGTAAACTTGCAACATACAGAATAGCATGTCAAATAACATAAACCACATAACCATAAACACATTATCTATAATGTGTTCTTTCATAACATATTGTTTGTGCAAATGCACCTTACATTGTTAACACCAGAACACATCCATCCTAATTATCCTACATAGCCCTCAAGTACACAAAATAGGGCTGAGTAATGGCAACAAATGCATCACTACAATACATATTTTACACAGCTTCATAGTGGCAATAATTACTGCACTATGTAAGTTTTTTTCCCTAATCAACTTGGCCCTTCCATGGACAAAATAGGGCATAATAATTACACATAAACATCCTATTACTTAGATTGTTTTTGCACATACAATAGTAATCAAAATATGTGCAATAATACTAGTTTTTTTTTTTTTTTTTTTTTTTTGGGTCTAGTCAACAACTATTTCATTGCCGACACTAGAACCACGTCCAGTAGTTGATGCAGACAATCTTCTTTGCAGAATCCTTTGACTAGGCATTCTTGGTGGTAGCATGTTTGGTTCACCTCTCTGTCTTGGTTGTTGAAAAGCTTGGGGTTCTGGTGCACAGCTTCTACATCATCTGATCTTGTTTGTCTGGTCAACCTTGTTGCCACATGAGTGCTTCCTCCCACCATTGATGTTGATCTTGCACCCTGCCTCCTCTGAATGATGTACCTCTTGCAGCCTTAATTCTCCTTGCTTCAAAAAAATCATTTTCATTTGCTTTCTTAGATCTTCTGAATTCAACTGATCCACCAACTTGAGATTGTTGGGTACCTATACATCCCAAATGTAAGTATTTGAAACCAACATAAAGTATACAAATGTTTATAAGTTAAGATTTACATGGTATGTGTTCTTGATTTGTTGCTGAATTACTTCTGCTCAGCATAGAAGAATTGAAATTTTGTTGATCTTCAATAGTATCTAAACTTGTGGCATCCATTGCCATCCAAGTTCCCATCCTCCCTATCCTCTCTGCTGGAATAAGTCTACCCCGTTTAGTCTTACCCCCTCTCATCTTCAAGTGACCACCCTTGTGAGCATGGCCACCTCTCTTATTAACCATCTTTGGCATATAAAATACTCTACCATCACTTAACCTCCTCTCATATTAGTTGCACCCATTTCATACTCATTAATTTCAGTGTGCACAAACCTAGGGATATCATGATCATCAGCCAATTTCGTCTGAGTATTTTGTTTTTTTAGGCCTTCCTGCTTTGCCTTTTTCTTTAGGGGTTGGTGTTATTGTTTCCTTTGTACATCCCTTTCTATTGTGGCCACCTTCACCACAATTATGACAAGTCATTACAACACCTGTCCTACTTATCTTAGTACTAGACTTGGGTTCATGGCTTGCCCTCACCCTCTTTCTCTTTGGCCTACCAGGCATTGATTTTGGGATTGGACCTAAAACCCTAGAATAGTTACTAACATCTGGCCAAAATTCAATCCCGTCAACAGGTTTCATGTATTGACTATAAGCTAACATATATATGGTCTTCCTAAAACAATCAGGAACGTACTCCTCTACCTCCTTATTCAGTTTAAATATACAAGCAATGGCATGGCATCAAGGCAAACCTGAAATCTGCCACATTCTACACGAGCATGTTCTTTTTGGTTCATCGACCTTGAATGCGTGAGAGCCCCTCCTAACTTCAAATTGGTTACCGCCACATGAGACTACATGCCAAAACCTATAAACATATATGACGTAAGTTATTTTATACTAATTCAGTAACTAAATAAACATTTGTAATTATGCTGATAAAATGTACTTTCGGAAATCGTTCGTACGTTCCAAGACTTTCTGGATGTTTGGGCAAATATCGTTGGTCCACTTCTCCATCAACATCCGCATTGTATGAAGCCTTTCCATACCTAGTACTCTCATGGACTCTAACATTGTTATAATGGGTTTATGCCTTACACTAACCAAAACCACATTAAAACATTCGCTAAAGCCGTTCTCTACAGCTTCACAACATACACCTTCATTGAAAAATGCACGAGACCAAGATTTTGGATTTTTGTTAACCAAAATTTCACGAGTTTTTGGATTAGCTGTTTTGATCTTTTCCATAACTTTAATATGTTGTGGTGGGTATGATGCTTTTGATGCTCCCCAGAATAGCAGTCTAAATTCCTCGCCACGGAATTGTTTTCGAAACCCTTCATATATGTGCTGCGCACATTGACGATGCTCTGCAAGTGGCATGACATCCTATACTGCTTCAATCGGTCCCTACAAGAATAGTCAACAATACAATAGTTAGTCTAAAATAAATTTATTACATTGTTGTTAAATTGATTGTTTATTATGTGTTAGGTCATACTTGATACGTGGGAATCGCAACAGGCTTTACCTCTCAAGAGATCTCGAGAAGCTTACAACCCCCACCAAGCAGTGTACCTGATCGTTGTAGTATAGTATAGTGACAAGTACCGGGGGATTGATCGTTCAGCTTAGGAATAGTGTCGCTGGGATTAGAAAGCCTAAATTACTAGTTCTAAAGGTGAGGGATGATTATTTTTGTGTTTTTATATTTTTTAGAAAGCAATTAAAATCTCGGGTTTTGGAAGAGTGGGCGGAATTAGTTGCTATTCAACTAACCCAAAACTAAGATGCAATCAAAATAAAATACTAAAAATGTAAATAAGCTAAATTATACTAAAGTTGTGAGCAGTAATTGGAGAAAATGTGTTTACTTAGATTTCACTACTCCCTAGATATCTTTTACACGTTAATTACTTGTTATAATTGCATGGATGACAGATTGTATTCCTTAATACCATTCATGGGGTGGCATACATAACTCCCCAATTCTATGAGCTCTTATCTCCTCCTACACCATGACCAGCACAACTATAGGGATTGTAAACAGTGGCTCATGCATTAAATACAACCAATAAAGACCTAGTACGCCTCGGTTCATGTTTCTTAAGACGTTCAAGCATGTTACCATTTGGAGATCTGCCAGTTTTCTTAAGCCTAGCATATAAATCATTCATCCAAAACAAGAATAAACAAGTAATCAACACATAATCAATATCTAGGTTTCATTAGATCTAAGCAAACACAAAAGAGATCTAGCCTAGCATGATAGAATTAAGACAAGAACAAGATATAGACAACCAACACATAGACATATTGATTGAATTAGAAGAACACTTATCTTGATTAATGTAACAACCCCAAAATTTGATACAGCGGAAGACTCAACAAGCTTTCGGGGTGCTACGGGGATTGGTATCCAACACAAGACAATATAGAACGAGATAAAGTAAACATAATAAAAACACAACCAAAACGGGGTTTCCAAGGTTTACATTTATCCCCAACATCATTCAGAGCCAGGCCCAAAATAAAGTAACAATAGGTCTAAATTTAGTTATCAGAGTTTGATGCGTGGGAATCGCACCTTGCTTTACCTCTCGAGGGATCTCGCGATGCTTACAACCCCCACCAGGCAGTGTACCTGATCGTTGTAGTATAGTATAGTGGCAGGTACCGGGGGATTGATCGTTCAGCTTAGGAATAGTGTCGCTAGGATTAGAAAACCTAATTAATAGTTCTAGAGATGAAAGATGATTATTTTTGTGTTTTTATATTTTATGAAAGCAATTAAAATCTCGGGTTTTGAAGGAGTGGGCGGAATTAGTTGTTATTCAACTAACCCAAAAACTACTTTATAACTAATTAAACTAATGAAAATAAAATTAAACTAATATTAAACTAAGGTTGTGAGCAGTATGTGGAGAAATTGTGTTTACTTAGACTTCATTACTCCCTAGATATCTTTTACATGTTAATTACTTGTTACACTTGTATGAATGACGGGTTGTATTCCTTAATACCATTCGTGGAGTGGCATACATAACTCCCCAACTCTATGAGCTCTTATCTCCTCCTACACCATGACCCAGCACAACTATAGGGATTGTAAACAGTGGCTCATGCATTAAATACAACCAATAAAGACCTAGTACGCCTCGGTTCATGTTTCTTAAGACGTTCAAGCATGTTACCATTTGGAGATCTGCCAGTTTTCTTAAGCCTAACATATAAAATCATTCATTCAAAACAAGAATAGACAAGTAATCAACACATAATCAACATCTAGGTTTCATTAGATCTAAGCAAACACAAGAGAGATCTAGCCTAGCATAGTAGAATTAAGATAAGAACAAAAGATAAACAACCAACACATAGACATATTGATTGAATTAAGAGTATACTTATCTCAATTACAATGCAAGGTCTCAAGGGTTTGGAACCCTTGAAAAACCTGTAAAAGAGGCACCAAAATCGTCTTTAGGGTTTCACCAAAACTTCTCCTTTTTTAAAACTGAAAAACTAGAAAAGTATATATAGGAAATTCGATATGACGGCGTCACGAACAAACTTGTGACGCCGTCAGACCGCCGCCAAAAAGTTCATCGGACGCTCTTGATCTACATTTGACGCCGTCACCCTTAGGCCGTCATGCAATTAACTCTTGACGCCCTGTGTATGACGCCGTCACAAACTCTCGGTAAATAATTCCATGATAGCTGACGCTGTCACCTTCTTACTCTTGACGCCGTCACGAACTTTCGGTAAAAATTGTTGTAGATGCATCTGACGCCGTCAGGTTGTGACCCATGACGTCGTCAGGAACTGTTCACAGTATGGAAAATTGGTACTTAGCCGTTTTCTTCACTTTTATGCTCCAAAAACGTCCAAAATAGCTTCCTTTCCAGAATTCACTCTCCAAGTACCTAAAATCACAAAAGGAACGATTTAGGGCAATATTTGATCAAATAAGTTCGGATTCGGGCTTAAATGACCCCCTAAAAACGGATCATTTTTCGCCTCATCATATACCCTTACACTTGAGATTTGCTTGTCCTCAAGCAAATGAGCTTTTATTCTACTCAAAAGACAAGTTAGGGGTCATTTAACACTAATATAAAAGTAATTACAACAAATAATCGTTCCACTAAAGACCAATAGACAAGCACGGAGGTCATACACTAGCACCTCACAAACAGTGTTTAGATACTCACATCTCTCGGGTGTAATAAAGTAATATAACATTATGGAAATGGAAGATATCTCTCACTACCTGTCATAGCAAAATAGATTACCATAGGCTTGGGAAAGGATCAAACCTCCACCACATGGCGTAAGCGCCTAGGATAAACTATCAAAGAGGTCTTTCAAAGGGTTGTAACGTTAGGTATAAGGATATGAATTACACGGTTTTGTTGGATAAAGGAAATTTTACTGGTGGCGAGTTAACAATCTTAGTTAATTACATGTACAAGATGGTGTTGCTAAGCCAAAACTAGACTCGACTTAATCTAATAAATGAAAAATAACAAAAACATAAAATGAACAAAGAATAAAAACGGGATGGTAGTCCGTATGTTTTTTCTTTCTTTTTCCTTTTTTTTTTTTTTTTTTTTTTTTTTTTTTTTTTTTTTGTGCATACACTCTTACCCTACCATCCAAAATAATACATCATAGGGGATGAGAATTCCCCTTACACTTGAATCTTTACATACTTTACAATAAACTAATCTAATGACTCGAATTAAGAAAATCAAAACACTTGGAGCACTTTTAAAATTAACGTACATATGGGGGTAATATATGATGTTCTTCCCCATTACTCCATAAAATAAGTACTTACCCATGAGTCCCAATCGTCCCAAAACAATATGTACAAGGATATGACTTGACTTAGCAACCATGTAACCAATTAGAAAGTTAACTTAGGGTTTAACAAATAACAATAATGCACTAAAAATGAGTGCATACACGGAAGGCTAAGGCGATTTGGGTGTACATTTAAGTGGGGTGTAACAAATTCTTCCTTTAAGTAAAATGCTTAAAGTTAGAAACGAAAAGATAGGCTCGGAGGGGTGTACTAGGGGTTTCGTGTACTAAAAATGAGTACAACGCAAAGGGTGTGGGAAAAATTAGTTGACTTAACTAGCCAAGTAATATGACTTAAACGGTCAAGTAATTGTAATACGGGTTTAACACAAGGGTGATCCTAATGCCTCTTATCATATAGTAAATCCTACTACACGAATGTAGTCTCACTAGCGGTCTTGGGATGCATCACTAACGCAAGTTCTAGAATCTAAATGCTACCGGTACACTCATAAGCACCAATAATAAATGCTTTTCCTATCAAAACTAAAGGCGAACCTCACATTTTTGGGTGGAAAATTTTTCTGAATATACGGTTATGTGCTAGTCATACAATCTCCTATCCATGAGACGCTTGCTATGGCTAAAGTTTCACTCCCAAATGTTGTAAAAAATTTTAAATTTGGCGCTAAAATTACACTAACAAGTATTTCTCATAGTTTTATTACTCATCTACTATCAAACAAAACAAACTCAAGCGAAAGTGCATATGTAAGGTATCATCTTTTTACCCTCCACTTACACTTAAGATGAACATTGTCCCCAATGTTCAAGTAAAGAATGTAAAAGTAAACAAGTAAAGAGAATGAAATCAAATACTCCCCTGATTCGCTCGGTATGGATTAAAGGTAGGCCAGGTTAGATCTTCTTCCAAGAAAACGAACAATCAAAGCTTCCCATCCAGAATATAAATCATCTTCTTATCCAATATAACCTGTAAAACCTGAAAAAGTAGACAAGACAACCTCGCGTAAAATCGGCGGCATCCTATATAACTTACAAAATCCTAGAAAGCAAAGTAAGATATAATGCTTGTAAATGAAGTTTGCAGATTTCCTGGAGATTATAAAACTTAATAATTCACAAAAACTATAAGACTCCGTTAGAAAAACAAAACTGGTAAAATTTCCAGATTTTCACCCGTGACGCCGTCAAGGTAAACTCGTGACGCCGTCAGGATTGACCTGCAGAAATCCTTGTGTTAAGTTTCCGGAAAATTTCTGGAAAAACTTGGTTCTACTTCCTGGACAATCCTGCAAAACTTCATTATGACTCGATACAAGCATTTGACACTAACAAGTACTAATATACATGCTCACTTAAAATTGTGGAGAATCATGATCTTGTGTTTCTTAAAAACATATTTGGGGTTTCCCCTTACACTTATCTTTTGCAAAAATACCTCTAGGTTGAAGTTAAGATTAGGCCAAACAACATAATAAAGTATTTCCACATTTTAATTGAGAAACATGATCAACCAACTATAAAAATAAAACATGCATACGAAAGCAAATAACAAACACATAAACATACAAACAAATAAATAAATAAAGCTTGGGTTGCCTCCCAATAAGCGCTTGTTTTTGTTCGAGTCTCGAGCCTGACTCTACCCTTATTTCTCATGAATAGGGGAAGTTTTCCCTACACTTTGAATTAAGTGCGGGTGGAAGTAGCGATACACACCCTTAGGGTGGAAGTGTGCCACGTGAGGAAAGAGTGGTGGATGAATTATATGCTCAAAGGGTTGTGCTCCTATCATCATAACCTTACCTAATTCAATCGGGTTAATGGATGGATTAAGATTTTCTCTTAGAAAGGGATCATCTTCTATCAATTTCGAGAGACTCCTAGTTGGGAATCCATCTTGACCTAATAAACCCGGTTTAAACCCATAATGTTTCTTGTGATCAGTCATAAATGGGTGATGTACGCATGTAAGGTCATGTTCCACTCCTATGTCAGCTTCCTCTCTACAAGGCTTAAAGTCTACTACCTTTGTCCTAAGACTACCCGGACTATATGGTTTGATGGGTGGATCGGAACCTAATTTAATTCCTAAATTTTCATCCAAGGATGGAAGATTAGGTAACGATTTTGGTTGAGGCTCCGGTTCATCAAAGCTAGGAACTTCCCTAGAACTAGGAGTAAGGTGATCACTAGAAGTGTTCAAACCTATATCCTCAAGTGGTGTTTGGTCCAAGGGTTCTACCTCAATTGGGGTTCCTATAGTCTCTTCTACTTCTTTCGGGTAAGTCACGGACGGTGTATGTGCCTCAAATGATGGTAGGACTTGTGGGGTACTTTGTGGGCTTGGATTATCCACCTCATCCTTCATTGTACCTAGATTACCTATATGTTTGTTTTGTACTATGATATTAGGTGCCATCCAACTAGGTATCTCAACATGAGTATATTCATCCCCAGACAAACTTCCTGTTTGCTCCATCAAACTTGTTTTTGATTGATTTGTGATGTTGTTTGTTGGGTTGTCTACTCTATAATAATATTGGGCACAGTTTTCTATGGTATCCCACGCTTCTTCATCATTTAATTCCCTAGGGCCCCCATTGGCAAAATCATCGATGCGTATTTGGTCACATTGGCTGACACGATAGTAAAAGGTTTCGGTTAGGGATGATAAAGAGAAACTATGATGAGGGAATTTTCGAAGTAAAATTTTAAAACGAGTCCATGCATCATATATGGGTTCATCTCGATATTGTTTGAAATTCAAGATGTCAACAGGGTAGAATGGCCTTTTTGGTTGGTGGTATGGTGGATTCGCGTACTCCATAATGGTGAACGGAATAGTCAATGGAAATTACGAACAAACACACAAAGAAAAAGATAGACTAAAGAAAACCTAAAAATAAAAATAAAAATCTTACTAGAAAGGAATCTAGCAAGTAGACCTAATAAAAAGAAATTCTAACCTAGACAATAACTATTCCCAGGGCTGCGGCGCCAAAAACTTGATGCGTGGGAATCGCACCTTGCTTTACCTCTCGAGGGATCTCGCGAGGCTTACAACCCCCACCAGGCAGTGTACCTGATCGTTGTAGTATAGTATAGTGGCAGGTACCGGGGGATTGATCGTTCAGCTTAGGAATAGTGTCGCTAGGATTAGAAAACCTAATTAATAGTTCTAGAGATGAAAGATGATTATTTTTGTGTTTTTATATTTTATGAAAGCAATTAAAATCTCGGGTTTTGAAGGAGTGGGCGGAATTAGTTGTTATTCAACTAACCCAAAAACTACTTTATAACTAATTAAACTAATGAAAATAAAATTAAACTAATATTAAACTAAGGTTGTGAGCAGTATGTGGAGAAATTGTGTTTACTTAGACTTCATTACTCCCTAGATATCTTTTACATGTTAATTACTTGTTACACTTGTATGAATGACGGGTTGTATTCCTTAATACCATTCGTGGAGTGGCATACATAACTCCCCAACTCTATGAGCTCTTATCTCCTCCTACACCATGACCCAGCACAACTATAGGGATTGTAAACAGTGGCTCATGCATTAAATACAACCAATAAAGACCTAGTACGCCTCGGTTCATGTTTCTTAAGACGTTCAAGCATGTTACCATTTGGAGATCTGCCAGTTTTCTTAAGCCTAACATATAAAATCATTCATTCAAAACAAGAATAGACAAGTAATCAACACATAATCAACATCTAGGTTTCATTAGATCTAAGCAAACACAAGAGAGATCTAGCCTAGCATAGTAGAATTAAGATAAGAACAAAAGATAAACAACCAACACATAGACATATTGATTGAATTAAGAGTATACTTATCTCAATTACAATGCAAGGTCTCAAGGGTTTGGAACCCTTGAAAAACCTGTAAAAGAGGCACCAAAATCGTCTTTAGGGTTTCACCAAAACTTCTCCTTTTTTAAAACTGAAAAACTAGAAAAGTATATATAGGAAATTCGATATGACGGCGTCACGAACAAACTTGTGACGCCGTCAGACCGCCGCCAAAAAGTTCATCGGACGCTCTTGATCTACATTTGACGCCGTCACCCTTAGGCCGTCATGCAATTAACTCTTGACGCCCTGTGTATGACGCCGTCACAAACTCTCGGTAAATAATTCCATGATAGCTGACGCTGTCACCTTCTTACTCTTGACGCCGTCACGAACTTTCGGTAAAAATTGTTGTAGATGCATCTGACGCCGTCAGGTTGTGACCCATGACGCCGTCAGGAACTGTTCACAGTATGGAAAATTGGTACTTAGCCGTTTTCTTCACTTTTATGCTCCAAAAACGTCCAAAATAGCTTCCTTTCCAGAATTCACTCTCCAAGTACCTAAAATCACAAAAGGAACGATTTAGGGCAATATTTGATCAAATAAGTTCGGATTCGGGCTTAATTGACCCCCTAAAAACGGATCATTTTTCGCCTCATCATATACCCTTACACTTGAGATTTGCTTGTCCTCAAGCAAATGAGCTTTTATTCTACTCAAAAGACAAGTTAGGGGTCATTTAACACTAATATAAAAGTAATTACAACAAATAATCGTTCCACTAAAGACCAATAGACAAGCACGGAGGTCATACACTAGCACCTCACAAACAGTGTTTAGATACTCACATCTCTCGGGTGTAATAAAGTAATATAACATTATGGAAATGGAAGATATCTCTCACTACCTGTCATAGCAAAATAGATTACCATAGGCTTGGGAAAGGATCAAACCTCCACCACATGGCGTAAGCGCCTAGGATAAACTATCAAAGAGGTCTTTCAAAGGGTTGTAACGTTAGGTATAAGGATATGAATTACACGGTTTTGTTGGATAAAGGAAATTTTACTGGTGGCGAGTTAACAATCTTAGTTAATTACATGTACAAGATGGCGTTGCTAAGCCAAAACTAGACTCGACTTAATCTAATAAATGAAAAATAACAAAAACATAAAATGAACAAAGAATAAAAACGGGATGGTAGTCCGTATGTTTTTTCTTTCTTTTTCCTTTTTTTTTTTTTTTTTTTTTTTTTTTTTTTTTTGTGCATACACTCTTACCCTACCATCCAAAATAATACATCATAGGGGATGAGAATTCCCCTTACACTTGAATCTTTACATACTTTACAATAAACTAATCTAATGACTCGAATTAAGAAAATCAAAACACTTGGAGCACTTTTAAAATTAACGTACATATGGGGGTAATATATGATGTTCTTCCCCATTACTCCATAAAATAAGTACTTACCCATGAGTCCCAATCGTCCCAAAACAATATGTACAAGGATATGACTTGACTTAGCAACCATGTAACCAATTAGAAAGTTAACTTAGGGTTTAACAAATAACAATAATGCACTAAAAATGAGTGCATACACGGAAGGCTAAGGCGATTTGGGTGTACATTTAAGTGGGGTGTAACAAATTCTTCCTTTAAGTAAAATGCTTAAAGTTAGAAACGAAAAGATAGGCTCGGAGGGGTGTACTAGGGGTTTCGTGTACTAAAAATGAGTACAACGCAAAGGGTGTGGGAAAAATTAGTTGACTTAACTAGCCAAGTAATATGACTTAAACGGTCAAGTAATTGTTATACGGGTTTAACACAAGGGTGATCCTAATGCCTCTTATCATATAGTAAATCCTACTACACGAATGTAGTCTCACTAGCGGTCTCGGGATGCATCACTAACGCAAGTTCTAGAATCTAAATGCTACCGGTACACTCATAAGCACCAATAATAAATGCTTTTCCTATCAAAACTAAAGGCGAACCTCACATTTTTGGGTGGAAAATTTTTCTGAATATACGGTTATGTGCTAGTCATACAATCTCCTATCCATGAGACGCTTGCTATGGCTAAAGTTTCATTCCCAAATGTTGTAAAAAATTTTAAATTTGGCGCTAAAATTACACTAACAAGTATTTCTCATAGTTTTATTACTCATCTACTATCAAACAAAACAAACTCAAGCGAAAGTGCATATGTAAGGTATCATCTTTTTACCCTCCCCTTACACTTAAGATGAACATTGTCCCCAATGTTCAAGTAAAGAATGTAAAAGTAAACAAGTAAAGAGAATGAAATCAAATACTCCCCTGATTCGCTCGGTATGGATTAAAGGTAGGCCAGGTTAGATCTTCTTCCAAGAAAACGAACAATCAAAGCTTCCCTTCCAGAATATAAATCATCTTCTTATCCAATATAACCTGTAAAACCTGAAAAAGTAGACAAGACAACCTCGCGTAAAATCGGCGGCATCCTATATAACTTACAAAATCCTAGAAAGCAAAGTAAGATATAATGCTTGTAAATGAAGTTTGCAGATTTCCTGGAGATTATAAAACTTAATAATTCACAAAAACTATAAGACTCCGTTAGAAAAACAAAACTGGTAAAATTTCCAGATTTTCACCCGTGACGCCGTCAAGGTAAACTCGTGACGCCGTCAGGATTGACCTGCAGAAATCCTTGTGTTAAGTTTCCGGAAAATTTCTGGAAAAACTTGGTTCTACTTCCTGGACAATCCTGCAAAACTTCATTATGACTCGATACAAGCATTTGACACTAACAAGTACTAATATACATGCTCACTTAAAATTGTGGAGAATCATGATCTTGTGTTTCTTAAAAACATATTTGGGGTTTCCCCTTACACTTATCTTTTGCAAAAATACCTCTAGGTTGAAGTTAAGATTAGGCCAAACAACATAATAAAGTATTTCCACATTTTAATTGAGAAACATGATCAACCAACTATAAAAATAAAACATGCATACGAAAGCAAATAACAAACACATAAACAAACAAACAAATAAATAAATAAAGCTTGGGTTGCCTCCCAATAAGCGCTTGTTTTTGTTCGAGTCTCGAGCCTGACTCTACCCTTATTTCTCATGAATAGGGGAAGTTTTCCCTACACTTTGAATTAAGTGCGGGTGGAAGTAGCGATACACACCCTTAGGGTGGAAGTGTGCCACGTGAGGAAAGAGTGGTGGATGAATTATATGCTCAAAGGGTTGTGCTCCTATCATCATAACCTTACCTAATTCAATCGGGTTAATGGATGGATTAAGATTTTCTCTTAGAAAGGGATCATCTTCTATCAATTTCGAGAGACTCCTAGTTGGGAATCCATCTTGACCTAATAAACCCGGTTTAAACCCATAATGTTTCTTGTGATCAGTCATAAATGGGTGATGTACGCATGTAAGGTCATGTTCCACTCCTATGTCAGCTTCCTCTCTACAAGGCTTAAAGTCTACTACCTTTGTCCTAAGACTACCCGGACTATATGGTTTGATGGGTGGATCGGAACCTAATTTAATTCCTAAATTTTCATCCAAGGATGGAAGATTAGGTAACGATTTTGGTTGAGGCTCCGGTTCATCAAAGCTAGGAACTTCCCTAGAACTAGGAGTAAGGTGATCACTAGAAGTGTTCAAACCTATATCCTCAAGTGGTGTTTGGTCCAAGGGTTCTACCTCAATTGGGGTTCCTATAGTCTCTTCTACTTCTTTCGGGTAAGTCACGGACGGTGTATGTGCCTCAAATGATGGTAGGACTTGTGGGGTACTTTGTGGGCTTGGATTATCCACCTCATCCTTCATTGTACCTAGATTACCTATATGTTTGTTTTGTACTATGATATTAGGTGCCATCCAACTAGGTATCTCAACATGAGTATATTCATCCCCAGACAAACTTCCTGTTTGCTCCATCAAACTTGTTTTTGATTGATTTGTGATGTTGTTTGTTGGGTTGTCTACTCTATAATAATATTGGGCACAGTTTTCTATGGTATCCCACGCTTCTTCATCATTTAATTCCCTAGGGCCCCCATTGGCAAAATCATCGATGCGTATTTGGTCACATTGGCTGACACGATAGTAAAAGGTTTCGGTTAGGGATGATAAAGAGAAACTATGATGAGGGAATTTTCGAAGTAAAATTTTAAAACGAGTCCATGCATCATATATGGGTTCATCTCGATATTGTTTGAAATTCAAGATGTCAACAGGGTAGAATGGCCTTTTTGGTTGGTGGTATGGTGGATTCGCGTACTCCATAATGGTGAACGGAATAGTCAATGGAAATTACGAACAAACACACAAAGAAAAAGATAGACTAAAGAAAACCTAAAAATAAAAATAAAAATCTTACTAGAAAGGAATCTAGCAAGTAGACCTAATAAAAAGAAATTCTAACCTAGACAATAACTATTCCCAGGGCTGCGGCGCCAAAAACTTGATGCGTGGGAATCGCACCTTGCTTTACCTCTCGAGGGATCTCGCGAGGCTTACAACCCCCACCAGGCAGTGTACCTGATCGTTGTAGTATAGTATAGTGGCAGGTACCGGGGGATTGATCGTTCAGCTTAGGAATAGTGTCGCTAGGATTAGAAAACCTAATTAATAGTTCTAGAGATGAAAGATGATTATTTTTGTGTTTTTATATTTTATGAAAGCAATTAAAATCTCGGGTTTTGAAGGAGTGGGCGGAATTAGTTGTTATTCAACTAACCCAAAAACTACTTTATAACTAATTAAACTAATGAAAATAAAATTAAACTAATATTAAACTAAGGTTGTGAGCAGTATGTGGAGAAATTGTGTTTACTTAGACTTCATTACTCCCTAGATATCTTTTACATGTTAATTACTTGTTACACTTGTATGAATGACGGGTTGTATTCCTTAATACCATTCGTGGAGTGGCATACATAACTCCCCAACTCTATGAGCTCTTATCTCCTCCTACACCATGACCCAGCACAACTATAGGGATTGTAAACAGTGGCTCATGCATTAAATACAACCAATAAAGACCTAGTACGCCTCGGTTCATGTTTCTTAAGACGTTCAAGCATGTTACCATTTGGAGATCTGCCAGTTTTCTTAAGCCTAACATATAAAATCATTCATTCAAAACAAGAATAGACAAGTAATCAACACATAATCAACATCTAGGTTTCATTAGATCTAAGCAAACACAAGAGAGATCTAGCCTAGCATAGTAGAATTAAGATAAGAACAAAAGATAAACAACCAACACATAGACATATTGATTGAATTAAGAGTATACTTATCTCAATTACAATGCAAGGTCTCAAGGGTTTGGAACCCTTGAAAAACCTGTAAAAGAGGCACCAAAATCGTCTTTAGGGTTTCACCAAAACTTCTCCTTTTTTAAAACTGAAAAACTAGAAAAGTATATATAGGAAATTCGATATGACGGCGTCACGAACAAACTTGTGACGCCGTCAGACCGCCGCCAAAAAGTTCATCGGACGCTCTTGATCTACATTTGACGCTGTCACCCTTAGGCCGTCATGCAATTAACTCTTGACGCCCTGTGTATGACGCCGTCACAAACTCTCGGTAAATAATTCCATGATAGCTGACGCCGTCACCTTCTTACTCTTGACGCCGTCACGAACTTTCGGTAAAAATTGTTGTAGATGCATCTGACGCCGTCAGGTTGTGACCCATGACGCCGTCAGGAACTGTTCACAGTATGGAAAATTGGTACTTAGCCGTTTTCTTCACTTTTATGCTCCAAAAACGTCCAAAATAGCTTCCTTTCCAGAATTCACTCTCCAAGTACCTAAAATCACAAAAGGAACGATTTAGGGCAATATTTGATCAAATAAGTTCGGATTCGGGCTTAAATGACCCCCTAAAAACGGATCATTTTTCGCCTCATCAGAGTTTAGAAAAATAGATCCATAAACCGTGAGCCTTGGCCGAGCCTTCCATTCCAAGCATGCATCTCAACACTTAATTACCTGAGAAAACGTGCTAAAAGTCAGCTTTCGCTGGTGAGATCATAGGTTTAATTTCATCTAACAATATAGTGGACATATACGCAAAACGCTTGCTAGCTAGACTAAGGATTGGCTAAACGCCTGCGGATACCCTCCGCTCCAACATAACACACGGATACCCTCCGTTCTAACATAGATATTCGGGTAACCCCCTCAATACCAATAAATACTCGGATAACCTCCGAAGTATTAATAACCTATAGGTGCACACTATAGTATCTAAATAAGTCAACCTTGAATAGTACACACGAAACTATGTGACTAAAGCTGACAGTCCAAATAAGCCAACCTTGAATAGTACACACAACAAATATGTGACTAAAGCTGACAATCCACCAATAACCAAATAAGCCAACCTTGAATAGTACACACAACATATATGTGACTAAAGCTGACAATCCATCAATAACCAAATAAGCCAACCTTGAATAGTACACACAAAACTATGTGACTAAAGCTGACAATCCATCAATAACCAAATAAGCCAACCTTGAATAGTACACACAGAACTATGTGACTAAAGCTGACAATACATCCTAGTCCATACGCATAGCAAGTTTAGAAAGCATATAAAATCGATAATAGTCCACATAAAATAATTTGCACGTTTCTCACCCCAAGTATTGAAAACATAGTTCAAGATTAAAAGTGGGGCTATGACTCACCTCAAGTCCAGAAAATAGCAAAAAGAAGTCGGTAGAAATAAGATGTATGATAACTCACAAAACAGCAACTACGGACTTGGCACGACCTAACAATATTAACTCGTTCAGAAATCATTTCCTCAAATATATAATATTCCCAAACCCGGACGAGAATCCGTTTTATTTCCGAAAATCCATTTCGTATTAGTTTGGTGTATTTGCGTTTGGTATCCATACGGGTAGTGGGTCGACTCAAAACAAACCAAAAAGATCACATAAGAATAATAAAATAAACTATAGATCTAATATTAGCCAAATATATCATTTAAATAAATCGCCGAAGTTTACCAAATCCGTCGATTTGATAATCCTCATATTTATTTACGTAACATACCGTTCCAAGATTACACCCAACCTAAAGCACATAGCACATAATTACTATATAGTATATATCATAGTTTAATAAATTCCTCATATATATCGTCAAATTGGCCAGATTTCCCGATATATACATTCGCAATCTATTACACTTTACATATACTACAACCTATGGGCGTCGTAGGATACGATGCCCACTAATATGTTCATTTCATATAGCCAAATAACCCGATTCAACCTTTCGGTTAAGTGGTTATTTAGTTATAGAAAACGTCTATATTAATCGTCATATATCCGTGACAACACGAACGTCACAAATAGTAACTTACCTGGACCCGAGTGACAACGATTTCGCATAACTCAATAAGTTTATCCATTATATATCCGAAATGACATTTTATTAACCGTTTAATAATTGTCGGTTTAATAATAATAATAATAATAATAATAATAATAATAATAATAATAATAATAATAATAATAATAATAATAATAATAGTAATAATAATATTATTACGGTGTGGAGCAGGTAATATGGGTAAATGTAAAAACATGTGGCCCGAACCCGAACTCATTTCAAACTTTCAATATCTCTCGAAAATATCTCGTAAATAATTAAAATATAGTCGGACTCGTTAAGACGAATCATAAACTTTTGTTAGGTAATCCTAGTGCCAAAGTCAACGTAGTACCAAGTGAGAATTCAAATATACATCACCGAGCATTAAATCAAAAATGAATTATGAACATAATTCACGAATTCCATAACGTCATTAATTAAAAATATCCATAAAATAGGTCTTACAAGTTCGTTGTGAAATGAAAATTTCAAATAAAAATTATAAACGAACTTAAATCGTAATGCGGGTTTTTAAAATAGCTCCCTAAACTGCCGGTTGTCACATCCTCCCAGTCTCAGAAGGAAACCCGTCCCGGGTTTCACTCGGAAAAATTCATCTACAAAGTGAAAAGCTTCGGATATCTCTTCCTGAACTCGTCCTCTCGTTCCCACGTGAATTCTGGTCCATGTCGGGAATTCCAGCGAACCTTGACGAGCGGAATGCGACTTCGCTTGAGTTGTTTAACTTCACGATCTAAAATCTCAATAGGTTCTTCCACGAAATTTAGTTTCTCATCAACACGAATGTCCCTCATTGGAATGACGGGCATCTCGTCTGAAAGGCATTTCTTCAAATTACTCACGTGGAACACGTCGTGAACTTTACTCAGTTCGGATGGTAATTCTAACCTATAAGCCACGGGCCCAATTCTTTCTAAGATCAAGAATGGTCCAATGTAGCGTGGGTTGAGTTTACCACGTTTCCCGAAACGTATAACACCTTTCCAAGGCGAGACTTTCAGCATTTCTTTGTCTCCAACCTGGAACTCTAAAGGTTTACGTCTCTGATCGGCGTAGCTCTTCTGCCTATCTCTAGCCGCTTGCAACCGATCACGAATCTGAGCTACTTTCTCTGTAGTTTCTAAAATAAGCTCAGGGCCTGTAAGTTGGCTATCTCCAACTTCTGCCCAACTAATAGGCGAACGACACTTTCTGCCATACAAAGCTTTGAATGGTGCAGCCTTAAGACTTGTGTGGTAGCTGTTATTATAGGAGAATTTCGCAAGGGGTAAATACTTCTCCCAGCCTTTACCAAAGTCCATGATGCATGCACGAAGCATATCCTCTAATGTCTGAATGGTCCTCTCACTTTGACCATCAGTTTGGGGATGATATGCAGTACTCATATCAAGCCTCGTCCCCAAAGCCGTTTGAAGTGATCGCCACAAATCTGACGTAAAACGACTATCACGATCCGAAATAATAGATATCGGGACTCCATGACGCGAAATAATTTCCTTCACATATAACCTCGCAAGCTTATCCACACTATCATCTTCACTAATAGCTAGGAAATGAGCAGACTTTGTCAGACGATCCACAATTACCCAGATAGTGTCACAACCGCTAGCTGTCCTCGGTAATTTGGTAATGAAGTCCATAGTAATCCGCTCCCATTTCCAGATTGGAAGTTCTGGTTGCGTTAGTAATCTTGACGGTCTCTGGTGTTCAGCTTTAACCTTAGCACATGTCAGGCACTTACTAACGTACGATGCTATATCTGCCTTCATATTTGGCCACCAATAGAACTTCTTAAGATCCTGGTACATTTTATCAGACCCAGGATGAATGGAGTACCTTGACTTATGCGACTCATGCATAATCAACTCCCGAATTCCTCCATGCAAAGGTACCCAAATTCGATCTCCAAAGCATAACAATCCATCAGAACGCTTAACAAATCTTTTCACATTATCAGCCATCCCAAATATATTCTCGGCAGATCTATTTTCTGCTTTTAACGCTTCCGTTTGAGCTTCAAGTATTTGAGACGGTAATGGCGATACGATAGTCATTCCTAATGACCTAACTCGTAATGGTGGTACTCTTTCCTTTCGACTAAGAGCATCAGCAACAACGTTTGCTTTACCAGGGTGGTAGCGAATTTCACAATCATAATCGCTTAGCAACTCAATCCAACGTCGCTGTCTCATATTGAGCTCTTTTTGATTCAAGATGTGTTGTAGACTTTTATGGTCAGTAAACACAACACACTTTGTTCCGTACAAGTAATGTCTCCATATTCTTAAAGCGAAAACCACAACACCTAACTCCAAATCATGGGTAGTGTAGTTTTTCTCATGCTTTTTGAGCTGTCGTGAAGCATAAGCTATCACCTTCTCTCGTTGCATTAACACGGCTCCCAATCCTTTATGTGCGGCGTCACAATAGACGACGAAATCCTCGTTACCTTCCGGTAACGCTAAGATAGGAGCACTACACAACAGTTTCTTAAGCAATTGAAACGCTTCCTCTTCTTTATCTCCCCATTCATACGTAACACTCTTTTGAGTCAATTTGGTCAATGGTTTAGCTATCATCGAAAATCCCTCAATGAATCTTCGGTAATAACCAGCTAAACCCAAAAATTGACGAACTTCGGTTGGGGTTGTAGGTGCAGCCCAATCTTTTATCGCCTCAATCTTAGCAGGATCCACATGGACTCCTTGTCTATCAATCACATGACCCAAAAATTGTACCGTCGAAATCCAAAATTCGCATTTCAAAAACTTGGCATAAAGTTTCTCCTTCCTGAGCAATTCTAAAATGAGTCTTAGATGCTCCTCATGCTCTTTCTCACTCTTTGAATAAATCGGAATGTCATCAATGAATACAATCGCAAACTTGTCTAAGTAAGGCTTACACACACGATTCATGAGATCCATGAATATTGCTGGTGCGTTAGTCAACCCAAATGGCATCACCTGAAACTCGTAATGCCCGTAACGGGTTCTGAAAGCCGTTTTCGGAATATCTTCCTCACGAACTCGAAGTTGATGATATCCCGATCTCAAATCGATCTTCGAATACACACTCGATCCTTGAAGTTGATCGAACAAGTCGTCGATCCTAGGTAACGGGTATCGATTCTTCACCGTTAACTTATTCAACTTTATATAATCAATACACATACGAAACGATCCATCCTTCTTCTTCACAAATAAGACTGGGGCTCCCCAAGGTGAAGAACTTGGTCTTATGAATCCTTTTTCGGCTAACTCCGCCAATTGTTTCGACAACTCTTCTAGTTCGGTAGGTGCAAGACGATAAGGCGCTCGTGCTACAGGTGCAGCACCAGGTATCAACTCAATCTGAAACTCCACTTGTCTAGTCGGCGGGATTCCCGGCAAGTCATCGGGAAACACATCAGGAAAATCACGAACTATAGGCACATCTCCAATGCACCTTTCCTTTTTCTTCGTCTCTCCCTTCTCAGAAATTTGAGCTAAGAAAAGGTAACATCCCTTCTCCATTAGCTTCGGTAACTTTTTGCAAGATATAACTGCTAATCGGGATGGGTTCCTAGAATCCTTTCGGTCTCCTAATATATTTAGGACTTCCTTTCCGTATGGTACAAGCACGATCTTCTCGTTTCAAAGTATGTGAGCAGGATACTTCGACAACCAGTCCATACCAATGATAACGTCAAAACTTCCTAACGTGACGGGTAGAAGATCTATGTTGAAAGGGTGGTTCAAGAAATTTAACGTACAACCTCGAATGATAGTATTAATCCTTTCTATGTTTCCATTTGCTAACTCAATATCATATCCAATTCCTAAGGCCATCTGGGGTTTCTCTAGTAAGGGTGCAAACGTAGTGGACACAAAACTCCTATCGGCACCAGTATCAAATAGTATGGAAGCATAACGATTATTGAGAAGGAACGTACCAGTAACGACGTTCGGATCTTCTCCTCTCTCGTTCCCGAGTGCATACACTCTTCCCTGAGCAGCTCCAACTTCCACACGTTGGTCCCCATTATCTTGTCGTCCACGGTTTCCTCCAGCTCCACGGTTTCCATAATTGTACCCATTACCACCCGAGCCTTGATTTCCACGGTTCCGCGATTCTCTACACTCATTCCTATAGTGTCCCTTCTTTCCACACCCATAACAAGTAACATCTGCCTTATTTCTCATCTCAGGAGCAGCTTGAACCATAGCAAGAGGTCGACCTCTATAGTCCCTAGCTGTGTGTCCTTTCCTTGAGCAATTCTGGCATTTCACACTACACCATCCATTATGATGCTGGTGGCAACGATCACACTTGGGTGCACCACCGTTCTGATTCTTCTTATCTCCATTCCCAATAGCATAAGCCTTAGCTTGTCTCTTGCTTCGGTGATCATTATTCTTAGAGTGACGGTCTCTCTTTCTCTTTCCATTCTTCTCCTTATCAGCTTCTTCTAATTCCAACGAATCCATAAGTTGTTGAGCAATTGTGATTGCCTCATGGATGTTTGCAGGCCTAGCAGAAATCACATCATTCCTCGTAGCTACAGGCAACCCATCAGTATACCTCTCGATCTTTTGAGTCTCGGTTTTCACCATATCTGGGCACAACAAGGCTAATTCCTGGTAACGACGATTGTAAGTCGCCATATCATTACCTTTCACTTTGTGGTTCCAAAACTCAATCTCTAGCTTCTTGACCTCATTCCTTGGGCAATAAGTCTGAATCAGCAAAGACTTAAATTGCTCCCAAGTCATGGCATAAGCTACATCACTCCCAACTGCATTTCGGTAGTTGTTCCACCAAGTCAAAGCTTCATCCTTGAAAGTAAAAGAAGCAAACTTTACCTTCGCATTCTATGCACAACCACTGACATTAAACACTGACTCAGTTTTCTCAATCCACCTAACCAAGTAAACCACTCCTTCAGTTCCACCAAACTCAATAGGTCCACAAATCTTAAACTCCTTGTATTGACATCCATTAGCACGAACAGGTGGAAAAGTTCCAGCAGAATTGTTGGAATGATTTGACTCAGCTAGTAGTTCAGCAACTCTTTGCTCCACAAGTTGATTGATCAATGCTTGATCCACAATAGTTGCATTAAGTGGAACATGATCATTGTCTCCCTGAACATCAACATTTTGATTCCTGTTGTTGCGGTTAGTAGTGTCCAGGTTGTCAGGAGTAGGGGCTCAACATTTCGAGTAGTACGACGTCCTCGGCGACCAGGGGTAGTCGCTGCCGTACCAGTTCGGGTAGCTCTGACAGGGTTTCGTCATACAGCCATTAATATAATACTAACACAATATCAACCACGCAAATAAGACACAATTCTCCATGTATGCCAAAAATCGTAAAATGTCATACGAGCTCACCATCGTCCATAAGTAGCGATCAATACATCGTTCCATACTACCAACAGGCATAATAAATACTAATCGTTCCATACGAGACGAACGTACAATCCGAATATCATGACATAAGAGCTATAATAACTAGCTCTCCTAACCAAATACTCCTTGGCTTATGTAGCAACACAACAACCTGATTCCAAATCGATCTAACCACGATGCTGGCGTAGACTCCTCAACTCCGATCCCAAACCATCCAAATTCCTCAATAACGATCCCTGCTCAACACGATGTGTATCTCTATCCCTCTAGAGGCCCGCAACCTCCTTTTCTAACACTGTGTTCCTCTGCCACAGCTTGCGATCTCCCTCGCGAGCTGTGAGGAAACCTCTCTACAGACTCTCTATCTGCTCATGTATCTCTATCATACATGTCCTAATCGCTATCGTCCTGCCCATGACAGTAGTCAAATCAACTCTCAACTCAACAACAAACTCATCAATAAACTCAGCAATAAACTCAGCGATAAACTCAGCAATAATCATCTCAAGTCGGTCAGACATCCGCGAGATCCTCTCGCCCTGTGCAGTAATCTGAGCCCACATCCTACCAGTCTCACCTAACTCTGCATGCTCAGCAGAAACCTCAGAAGGTGCATCCGACGCCACAGGACTACCAGGTGGTGAATTAAACAAAAACGGATGATCAGGTGAAACCGGCTCTAACGGATGTATCGGGGAATCGGGCTTTACAGAATGAACAGAATGTGCTAGCTACCCATCATCATCAGGCATATCCTCCTCCTGAGGATCATCCTCTTCCCAATCCTGAGGGTCATCATTCTCTGCCTCATCTTGAGGGTTATCATTCTGCTCACCCGCGTACTCCTCGTCGAAGGGGTACTCCATCACTCGTCATCTCCGAGAAGGCGAACCACGAGGCGATAAAGTCGGCGACGCGTACTAACAATAACAATTCTTAATAACGACACGTGCAAAGGAGACTATGATTTGTGACAACGGCGTAGGGTAGGTGTAAGTGTTTCAAAACAACTAAATCACAACTCATAATACCATACCAAATATACTCATCAAATAGTTCCCTCATATAATCTCAATAAAAAGAATTTCAAACACCGCATTACTAAAATGCTTATAAAACATATAGACCATATAAATCCTCGAGAACGCCATCTTATTACTAAAATCCATAAACCTCAAATCATCACAATAAATCCCAAATCTAACAATCATCTCAAATATCTCATAATACCTCAAATAATAGAAGATGCTTCGGCTTGGCGGGCTGGCGGGCGGTGGTCAAGGATCATTTTCTATAAAAATACGGTTATAGTTTAGGCGTTTATTTACCTAGTTCTCTATAACCTTGGCTCTGATACCAATCTGTAACACCCCCAAAATTTGATACAGCGGAAGACTCAACAAGCTTTCGGGGTGCTACGGGGATTGGTATCCAACACAAGACAATATAGAACGAGATAAAGTAAACATAATAAAAACACAACCAAAACGGGGTTTCCAAGGTTTACATTTATCCCCAACATCATTCAGAGTCAGGCCCAAAATAAAGTAACAATAGGTCCAAATTTAGTTATCAGAGTTTAGAAAAATAGATCCATAAACCGTGAGCCTTGGCCGAGCCTTCCATTCCAAGCATGCATCTCAACACTTAATTACCTGAGAAAACGTGCTAAAAGTCAGCTTTCGCTGGTGAGATCATAGGTTTAATTTCATCTAACAATATAGTGGACATATACGCAAAACGCTTGCTAGCTAGACTAAGGATTGGCTAAAAGCCTGCGGATACCCTCCGCTCCAACATAACACACGGATACCCTCCGTTCTAACATAGATATTCGGGTAACCCCCTCAATACCAATAAATACTCGGATAACCTCCAAAGTATTAATAACCTATAGGTGCACACTATAGTATCTAAATAAGTCAACCTTGAATAGTACACACGAAACTATGTGACTAAAGCTGACAGTCCAAATAAGCCAACCTTGAATAGTACACACAACAAATATGTGACTAAAGCTGACAATCCACCAATAACCAAATAAGCCAACCTTGAATAGTACACACAATATATATGTGACTAAAGCTGACAATCCATCAATAACCAAATAAGCCAACCTTGAATAGTACACACAAAACTATATGACTAAAGCTGACAATCCATCAATAACCAAATAAGCCAACCTTGAATAGTACACACAGAACTATGTGACTAAAGCTGACAATACATCCTAGTCCATACGCATAGCAAGTTTAGAAAGCATATAAAAGCGATAATAGTCCACATAAAATAATTTGCACGTTTCTCACCCCAAGTATTGAAAACATAGTTCAAGATTAAAAGTGGGGCTATGACTCACCTCAAGTCCAGAAAATAGCAAAAAGAAGTCGGTAGAAATAAGATGTATGATAACTCACAAAACAGCAACTACGGACTTGGCACGACCTAACAATATTAACTCGTTCAGAAATCATTTCCTCAAATATATAATATTCCCAAACCCGGACGAGAATCCGTTTTATTTCCGAAAATCCATTTCGTATTAGTTTGGTGTATTTGCGTTTGGTATCCATACGGGTAGTGGGTCGACTCAAAACAAACCAAAAAGATCACATAAGAATAATAAAATAAACTATAGATCTAATATTAGCCAAATATATCATTTAAATAAATCGCCGAAGTTTACCAAATCCGTCGATTTGATAATCCTCATATTTATTTACGTAACATACCGTTCCAAGATTACACCCAACCTAAAGCACATAGCACATAATTACTATATAGTATATATCATAGTTTAATAAATTCCTCATATATATCGTCAAATTGGCCAGATTTCCCGATATATACATTCGCAATCTATTACACTTTACATATACTACAACCTATGGGCGTCGTAGGATACGATGCCCACTAATATGTTCATTTCATATAGCCAAATAACCCGATTCAACCTTTCGGTTAAGTGGTTATTTAGTTATAGAAAACGTCTATATTAATCGTCATATATCCGTGACAACACGAACGTCACAAATAGTAACTTACCTGGACCCGAGTGACAACGATTTCGCATAACTCAATAAGTTTATCCATTATATATCCGAAATGACATTTTATTAACCGTTTAATAATTGTCGGGAGTTTCCCGTTTTATAACACACTTTTATAGTAATAATACGTTCAATAATATTACGCCACTTTCGTAGCCTAATATATATCAAATTGTATTATTTATAATACGACTCGTGATTATTATTATTATTAATATACGCGCCTATATAATTATATATACGTTATTCACGTATATATATTCATATAAACGTTCATATTATCAATAATTATTATTACGAGTTTTATTATCTTCGTTTTAATTTTAATAGTTATCGAGTCATACGAAATGGTCACATGTCCGAGTCATGACTCTCGGCTCATTGTCCAAGTCCAAAATAATAAGTAAAAGTCATAAGATAATACATCTCCGTCCAAACAATCTCAAACCACGTGCTACAACATGAGGGTTCGACTACGGCACCCGACTAACCTATCTCCGTCAATCTAACGACCGTCTCACAATCGGTCCCCAATATCTCTTTTCGTCAACAACTTCACAATATCACAATAATTCCCTTGTCGAGACCACAAGAGGTCTCGACCCAACAAGAGCATTCGGCTGAAAATATAACGCCACAACAATGACAAAAACAATAACAAGTAATAAGAAAAATAATCATCAACAAGGTCCATCCTCGGGTTGGTTTACCAAGCCAAACCCGGGTCTATACAACTCGATTGAGTCTCGGTAACACCACGAGCTAAACATAGCTCGAACCAAGCATCAAGGGTCACAAGAAATGGCTCCAACGAGCACACCAAAATAGCCAACCGACCCATAAGGGTCTCGACATTAAAAATAATATCACGGCTAACAGCCGCGACTCACAAGGGTCGATCCATAATAATAACGAGCCCCTGGCTCGAGTCTCAACCAAATGCCAATCCGACCACAAGGTCTTCGGCAACAATAACCACATACGGCATCGAGCCGTGACTCCAACGAGTCGAATCAAAAATCCAACGCAAGCAACATACGAAACCACAATCTCAATACCAAGAAGAACAAGTAGATCGAGCCCCTCAAGCTCGGATCAATAACCATACCGTGAGTCTTAGACTCACGGTTCGAATTAACCCATCAAGAAACCAAACCCGGATACCAAACTTTATAGAAAACATGTTTCCAACCAAGATCCATAAGTGTTACACGTTTTTAATAGAAACCCATTCGGTACATCATTAAGTCGTGACCTTAGGCCACGATTTTTATCAACAATACGAGTGAAACTCGTCTCACCTTCGATCTAGAAGCTCAAAACCGTGATAACCCTTCAAAATACACGATTGGTGGTGAAGATAGTGGTGATTCGTGAGATAAAATGGTGGTATGAGGCGCGTGGGATAGTAGATCTAATGGATTAGATGATGGAGGATTAGAAAATAGTGGTGGTGTTGAGTGGTGGCCGGCGGTGGCTGTGGTGGTGGCCGGACTTTTGTTTGTCGGCTAGGGTTTGTCAAAGAGAGGCAAAGAGAGAGAGGTGAAAGTGAAGTGGTGAGGGTTTATGTGTGTGTGGGTGAACCGGACCAAACACACCCTTTTATTATTATTATATATATATATATATATATATATATATATATATATATATATATATATATATATATATATATATATATATATATATATATATATTTTGTTTTTAATATTAATAATAATAATAATAATAATAATAATAATAATAACAATAATAATAATAATAATAATAATAATAATAATAATAATAATAATAATAATAATAGTAATAATAATATTATTACGGTGTGGAGCAGGTAATATGGGTAAATGTAAAAACATGTGGCCCGAACCCGAACTCATTTCAAACTTTCAATATCTCTCGAAAATATCTCGTAAATAATTAAAATATAGTCGGACTCGTTAAGACGAATCATAAACTTTTGTTAGGTAATCCTAGTGCCAAAGTCAACGTAGTACCAAGTGAGAATTCAAATATACAACACCGAGCATTAAATCAAAAATGAATTATGAACATAATTCACGAATTCCATAACGTCATTAATTAAAAATATCCATAAAATAGGTCTTACAAGTTCGTTGTGAAATGAAAATTTCAAATAAAAATTATAAACGAACTTAAATCGTAATGCGGGTTTTTAAAATAGCTCCCTAAACTGCCGGTTGTCACAATTAATCATGCAAGGTATCAAGGGGTTGGAACCCTTGAAAAACCTGTAAAGTTACACCAAAATCGTCTTTAGGGTTTCTCCCAAAACTTCTCTCTTTAAATGTGAAAAACTAGAAAACTATATATAGGAAAATAGGATGACGGCGTCAAGAACAAAGGTGTGACGCCGTCATCTCGCCGCCAAATACTTCCTCGGACGGCCTTGATCTACTTCTGACGCCGTCAAGGCCTAGGCCGTCACACAAATGACTCTTGACGCCCTGTATGTGAAGCCGTCATCAACTACGGATTTTAATTCTTGGGGTTTTGACGCCGTCAGGAAAACTCTTGACGCCTTCATGAACTCTCGGATTTTATTATTGAGGTTTGACGCCGTCAGGAAATTACTCTTGACGCCGTCACCTACTGTTCCCAGCATGGAAAATGGAGACTTTGCCATTTTCTTCACTTTAATGCTCCAAAAACGTCCAAAATGGCTTCTTTTCTAGAATTCACTCTCCAAGTACCTAAAATCACAAAAGGAACGATTTAGGGCAATATTTGATCAAATAAATTCGGATTCGGGCTTAAATGACCCCCTAAAAACGGATCATTTTTCGCCTCATCATATACCCTTACACTTGAGATTTGCTTGTCCTCAAGCAAATGCGCTTTTATTCTACTCAAAAGACAAGTTAGGGGTCATTTAACACTAATATAAAAGTAATTACAACAAATAATCGTTCCACTAAAGACCAAAGACATGCACGGAGGTCATACACAAGCACCTCACAAATAGTGTTTAGATACTCACATCTCTCGGGTGTAATAAAGTGTAAATTACAATATGGAAACGGAAGATATCTCTCACTACCTGTCATAGCAAAATAGATTACCATAGGCTTGGGAAAAGATCAAACCTCCACCACATGGCGTAAGCACCTAGGATAAACTATCAAAGAGGTCTTTTAAAGGGTTGTAACGTTAGGTATAGGGATATGAATTACACGGTTTTGTTGGATAAAGGAAGTTATTACTGGTGACGAGTTAACAATCTTAGTTAATTACATGTACAATATGGCGTTGCTAAGCCAAGACTAAACTCGACTTAAGCTAATAAATGAAAAATAACAAAAACATAAAATGAACATAGAATGAAAAGGGATGGTAGTCCGTATGTTTTTCTCTTTTTTTTATTTTTTTTTTATTTTTTTCTTTTCTTTTTCTTGATTTTTTCGATTTTTTTTTTCTCATAAACTCTTACCCTACCATCCAAAATAATACATCATAGGGGATGAACATTCCCCTTACACTTGAAATTTTACATACTTTACAATAAACTAATCTAATGACTCGAATTAAGAAAATCAAAACACTTGGAGTACTTTTAAGATTAACGTACATATGGGGGTAATAATATTATGTTCTTCCCCATTACTCCATAAAATAAGTACTTACCCATGAGTCCCAATCGTCCCAAAACAATATATACAAGGATATGACTCGACTTAGCAACCATGTAATCAATTAGATAGTTAACTTAGGGTTTTACAAATAACAATAATGCACTAAAAATTAGCGCATACACAGAAGGCTAAGGCGATTTGGTTGTACATTTAAGTGGGGTGTATCAAATTCTTCCTTTAAGTAAAATGCTTATAGTTAGAAACGAAAAGATAGGCTCGGAGGGGTGTACTAGGGGTTTCGTGTACTAAAAATGAGTACAACGCTAAGGGTGTGGGAAAATTAGTTGACTTAACTAGCCAAGTAATATGACTTAAATGATCAAGTAATTATAATACGGGTTTAACACAAGGGTGATCCTAATGCCTCTTATCATGTAGTAAATCCTACTACACGAATGTAGTCTCACTAGCGGTCTCGGGATGCATCACTAACGCAAGTTCTAGAATCTAAATGCTACCGGTACACTCATAAGCACTAATAGTAAATGCTTTTCCTATCAAATCTAAAGGCGAACCTCACATATTTGGGTGGAAAATTTTTCTGAATATACGGTTATGTACTAGTCATACGATCTCCTATCCATGAGACGCTTGCTATGGCTAAAGTTTCACTCCTAAATGTTGTAAAAAATTTTAAATTTGGCGCTAAAATTGCACTAAAAAATATTTCTCATAGTTTTATTACACATCTACTATCAAACAAAACAAACTCAAGCGAAAGTGCATATGTAAGGTATCATCTTTTTACCCTCCCCTTACACTTAAGATGAACATTGTCCCCAATGTTCAAGTAAAGAATGTAAAAGTGAAAAAGTAAAGAGAATGAAATCAAATACTTCCCTGATTCGCTCGGTATGGATTATTAGGTGGCCAGATTAGATCTTCCTCCAAGAAAATGAACAATCAAAGCTTCCCTTCTAGAATATAAATCATCTCCTTGTCGAACATAACCTGTAAATCCTGACAAAAATAGACAAGACAACCTCGCGTAAAATCGGCGGCATCCTATATAAGTTTCTAAGTCCTAGAAAACAAGATAAGATATAATGCTTGTGGAATGAAGTTTGCAGATCTCCTGGAGATTATAAAACTTAATAATTCACAAAAACCATAAGACTCCGTTAGAAAAACAAAACCGGTAAAATTTCTAGATTTTAACTCCTGACGCTGTCAAGAGTAAACCTCTGACGCCGTCAGAATGGACCTGCAGAAATTCTTATGTTAAGTTTCCGGAAAATTTCTGGAAAAACTTGGTCCTACTTCCTGGAAAATCCTACCAAACTTCATTATGACTCAATACAAGCATTTGACTCTAACAAATACGAATATACATGCTCATTTAATATTGTGGAGAATCATGATCGATTTGTTTCTTAAAAACATATTTGGGGTTTCCCCTTACACTTATCTTTTGCAAAAATACTTCTAGGTGGAGTTAAGACTAGGCCAAACAACAAAGTAAAGTATTTCCACATTTTAGTTGAGAAACATGATCAACCAACAATAAAAACTAAACATGCATACGGAAGCAAATAACAATCAAACAAATAAAATCACACAAAACATGGGTTGCCTCCCAAGAAGCGCTTTTCTTTATTTACGAGTCTTGTAGCTAGACTCAAGGTCATGGGTTACTACGTGATCTCATCATTGGTTCCATTCTCTAGGTCGTCTTCTAAACCAGTTTTGTATTCCCGACCTAGTTGCAAGCACTCTTTGTAGAAACTAAGCATCCTATTTCTAACATACTCTACTCCTCTACGTCTATCCTCCTCATTCCTATAATAAGCCGCTTGCTTATGTTCCTTTTCGAAATTAGAGAGAAGGCGGTATTGTTCGATCTTGTAGGGCATTTGATAAGCAACCTCATCATTCTCTTTCTTGAATCTAACTATCCCTAAAGTCGGATCATAACTCATCCTAGTGACCTCAACAAATGGTTTTCCGAATATTATTTGGCTTAGGCAAGCATCTATCACCGGACGAGTGTCCTCAACTATCATAAAATCGATCTCATAAGTGAGATTCCCTATAATCACATGCAGTCCCTTCACTCTTCCTGCAAAATTACTTATCAGATTCTTACCGGGCATCATCGTAAAATTGAGTTGCTTCTTTGATGAGTGTGTAAATACTCATCATTTTTACCAATTCTGAACTGCCAAAACATCCAAAAATATGCATTTCTTCTCCTTGAAAGATTGTTAAATGACGATCCTTCACCCTCTCCGTCTCCACAAATACTTCATAAAGCGGAAGTCAAAAATGTTGAAATAACTGAAGACTTTCCCGAGGTTGAGCTCAAGGACTTGCCTCCTCATCTAGAATATGCATTTCTGGAGGGTGATAATAAATTACCCGTCATTATTGCCAAAGACTTAAAAGATGAGGAAAAGGCTGCACTCCTAAAGGTTCTTAAGTCAAACAAACAAGCAATTGCTTGGAAACTCTCCGACATTAAGGGTATAAGCCCGAACTTTTGTACTCATAAAATCTTAATGGAGGATGACTTTAAACCAGCTGTGCAACATCAGAGAAGGGTAAATCCCAAAATCCACGAAGTTATCAAACAAGAAGTTCTTAAACTTCTTGATGCGGGATTGATTTACCCTATATCTGACAGTCCTTGGGTTAGCCCAATTCATTGTGTTCCCAAAAAGGGTGGCATTACCGTTGTCACCAACGAGGATAACGAGTTGATTCCAACTCGTTTGGTCACGGGTTGGCGTGTTTGTATTGACTATCGAAAGTTGAATGAAGCCACCCGTAAAGACCATTTTCCTCTCCCTTTTATGGACCAAATGCTCGAAAGACTTGCGGGGAATGAATACTACTGCTTCCTCGATGGCTTCTCGGGTTACTTCCAAATCCCCATTGATCCCCAGGATCAAGAGAAGACTACCTTCACATGCCCCTACGGAACTTTTGCCTACAGACGTATGCCTTTCGGCTTATGTAATGCACCAGGCACATTCCAGAGGTGTATGATGTCCATTTTTTCCGACATGATCGGGAAAACTATGGAGGTATTCATGGATGACTTCTCAGTCATCGGGGATTCATTTCAGACTTGCCTCTCCCACTTGGAACAGATGCTTAAACGTTGCAAAGAAACGAATCTAAGTCTCAACTGGGAGAAGAGCCACTTTATGGTCAAGGAGGGCATTGTCCTCGGCCATAAGATTTCAAAAAACGGGATCGAGGTTGACAGAGCTAAAATCGATGTCATTGCCAAATTACCTCATCCCACCACCGTAAAAGGTGTTCGGAGCTTTTTGGGTCATGCCGGCTTCTACCGTAGGTTTATCCAAGATTTTTCTAAGATTGCCCGGCCTATGACCCATCTCCTCGAGAAGGATGCTCCTTTCATCTTCTCTCCTGAGTGCATCGAAGCTTTTGAAACACTTAAGAAAAAGCTTACCGAAGCACCGATTCTTGTTGCCCCCGATTGGGACCAACCTTTTGAGCTTATGTGCGATGCTAGTGATTTTGCCATAGGTGCGGTCTTGGGGCAACGCAAAGCAAAATACTTTCAGCCCATACACTACGCAAGCAAAACTATGACTGAGGCTCAAGGTCATTACACCACCACTGAAAAAGAACTCCTAGCTGTGGTGTATGCCTTCGAGAAATTCCGGTCATACCTAATCTTGACTAAATGCGTAGTGTACACAGATCACTCGGCTTTGAAATACCTATTTGCAAAACAAGATGCAAAGCCGAGGCTTCTTCGTTGGGTTCTCCTCCTTCAGGAATTTGATATCATTATCCGTGATAAAAAAGGAGCTGAGAACCTTGCTGCTGATCATCTCTCACGATTAGAGAACCCTCATCAAGATGTGTCCGAGAAAAAGGAAATAAATGAAACATTTCCTCTCGAGACACTCAATGCGGTTGCTTTTCGTGGTGACTCTACTACCCCATGGTTTGCCGACTTTGCAAATTACCATGCGGGTAACTTCATAGTGAAGGGGTTAACGTCCCAACAGAAGAAAAAATTCTTCAAAGACGTTAAACATTACTTCTGGGACGACCCCTTCCTCTTCAAAATCTGTGCCGATCAAGTCATCAGGCGATGTGTATACGGACAGGAAGCCACTGATATTCTCAAGGCTTGCCATGCTGGACCCACCGGGGGACACCATAGTCCTAACTACACCGCCAAAAAGGTGTTTGATTCCGGTTTCTATTGGCCCACAATCTATAAGGATGCCCACGAATTAGTCAAAGCCTGTGATGCTTGTCAGCGTCACGGAAATATTTCACAAAAGAACGAAATGCCGCAAAATGCTATTCAAGTTTGTGAAATCTTTGACGTCTGGGGCATTGACTTTATGGGGCCATTCCCATCTTCTCGTGGTAATAAATACATACTCGTGGCTGTTGACTACTTGTCAAAATGGGTTGAGGCTAAGGCCTTACCCACTAACGATGCCCGAGTAGTTGTGAAATTCTTGAAGTCCCTCTTTGCTCGTTTTGGAACCCCACGTGCCATCATTAGTGATCGCGGTACTCACTTTTGCAATGATCAATTTGCAAAAGTCATGCTGAAATACGGTGTTACTCATCGTCTTTCCACCGCATATCACCCCCAAACAAGTGGGCAGGTGGAGGTTTCCAACCGTGGTATTAAACGGATTCTTGAGAGGACAGTAGGTGAAAACCGTGCTTCCTGGTCGGATAAACTAGATGATGCACTCTGGGCCTTCCGTACAGCTTACAAAACACCCATTGGGTGCACTCCATACAAGCTTGTATACGGGAAGGCGTGTCATTTACCGATCGAGCTCGAGCACAAAGCCTACTGGGCCTTGAAACATGCCAACTACGACCTTCATAAAGCGGGTGATCACCGTAAGGTTCAAATCAATGAATTAAACGAACTTCGTGATCAGGCCTACGAGAACTCTTTGATCTACAAAGAAAAGACAAAGAAGATTCACGACTCTAAGATTAAGAACCGAGTTTTCAACGTCGGTGACAGAGTCCTTCTTTTCAATTCAAGATTAAAGATCTTCTCGGGGAAATTAAAAACCCGATGGACTGGACCATTCACCATTGCTAAAGTTTACCCATACGGGACTGTTGAGTTATCTCAACCCGAAGGTCCCAACTTCAAAGTGAATGGTCACAGATTGAAACATTATTTCGGAGAGGACACACCACCCATGGTTGTCCCGGATCTCCAAACTTTCCCCATGGACCAATGAATTCGGGGATCGAGTCAATGCTAGTGACTCGGTTAACAAAAATTAGCAACACATATGGGTTTTCACCCGTATTTCTGACTTCTTTCTACTTTCTACCACCCTAGTGTGGGGGAATGGCCATCCCCCACCGTTTCAAAAGTAAATATTTTTCAAAATTCAATAAACATGTTTCGTATGTATTTTATGTCATTCAAATCCCGGGCTGTCAGGACGAATTTACTACAGTTAATCATTCACAAGTGATTAGCTAGCGTGGTAAACTTGACACAAGCCTGGGATGTGCATGTATATTATTATTCATCTTCCAGGCTGTCAGGGAGAATTTATTACAGTTAATCATTCACAAGTGATTAGCTAGCGTGGTAAACCTGACACAAACCTGGAAAGTGTATGTATATTATAAACTTTATCATTCAACTCCCGGGCTGTTAGGGCAAATTTATTACAGTTAATCATTCACAAGTGATTAGCTTGCGTGGTAAACCTAACACAAGCCTGGGAGGTAGTGAGCCAAAAAAAAAAAAAAAAAAAAAAAAAAAAAAAAAAAAAAAAAAAAAAATGTATGTACAGATAAAATAAAGTGAAAAATAGAAATTTCCACAGTTAGAATCGAATATTAGCTTTTCTATTCAGAGATTCGGCATAATAGCCGGGACTTTGAATATTGAGGACAATATTCAGTTTTAGTGTGGGGGGGAAATTCTTACGAATTTTATCATAAAACTTTCCAAGTACCCCCATTTTAGGCCAAAATTTTTCAAAATTTTTCACTTTATTCCAAAATTTTTGTGGTTATCAGTCCGCCAAAGTCTAAATGACAAAGGGATTGGCTAGTCCAGGAGCAAACGGCTCTTGGTAAAGACATCTCAAATCCGTTGATGGCTGGCAGTTTGCCAAAAACTTGCATGGTTCCTCAGCTCCCCCGCATCCTCATAAGCAAATGAGCTGGCTAGCCCACAAGATTATGGCTTGTGGTAAAGGCCATGGAAAACCATAATTGGTAATCAGCTCACCAAGATGTTGACTTAGTCCATCAAGATGCTGGCTAGTCCAGAAGCAAACGGCTTTTGGTAAAGACAAATCAAATCCGTTGATAGCTGGTGGTTTGCTCAAAATCACACGGTTATCAGGTGTGCCACAGTTCTTACACCTGGCTACTCCAGAAGTGATGGCTTTTGGTAAAGAGTTTCAAATCCATTATGTTTTTCTCAAAAGATTGCTAGGGACTAGCAATGTTTTAGTGTGGGGGATTGATGAGTGTGTAAATACTCATCATTTTTACCAATTCTGAACTGCCAAAACATCCAAAAACACTCAATAATGAATCAAAATAGTGAAAATATCTCAGGAAAGTGTTTTACATGTTTCAAATGCAAAAATACCAAAAACAGATGAAAAACACATAAAGTTTGCATAATTGGCAGTTTCAGTCCCCCAACTTTCAAAAATTGTCAAAACTAGTCCCTGGAAGTTTAAAATGAAAGGAAAATCATCCCAAGGCAAAGAAAAGTCAAAATATATTCAAAATAAGTCCTTGGGTGATAAAATTTGAGAAATTTACACTTTTACCCCTCAAAATCCAAAATTGGCAAAACAGGTCCCTGGAGTTTGTAAAATTGGCAAATTTGGTCCCTAAGGTTTAAAATAATACTTGTGGTCCTTGTGCTAATGTTTAAATGCAGGATTGGTCCTTGGTGGAAAGTTTGGTGATATTTACACAAATGGTCCCTGAAGTTTGAAAGTTTGACGGTTTCAGTCCCTGGTGAAAAATAATTTGAAAAATCACCAAAGGACCTTCTAATATTCATGATATGGCATTTTATACCCGTAGAAACAAATTAAAAAGATGCCAATTTCACACCCTCAACTTTCGGCTAATTACAAAACTAGTCCCTAAACTAACCTAAACCTAACCGGACCTAACTAAAACCAAAACCAAAACTAAACCAATCCATTTAAACTCCAAGTCCAACCCACACCTGGCCTGTTACACCAAAAGCCCACCTAAGCCCAAAAGTTAACCCGAGCCCACTCCAGCTTTGACTTCGGTCAAATACCACCCCGTACACCTTCTTCCCTCCCAAACCACCTCCACCACAAAACCACCTGGTTTTTGTCCACCATCCCCCCCCAACTTGCAGCAATCATCACAAACCCACCCCCCTACACCTACCCCCTACCTCCGCATTAAATGTTTCTTCCTCAGTCCACTCAACCGAAGATCAAATTGCAATTTGATTTTGGCGCCAAAACACGTGGAGCCTTTTCATTGGACCAAACTGAGCACAAGATGGTGGGAATTGCTCAGAGTGCTCAGGGGAACCCTAATTGTTAGCTATAAAAGGAAGAGGATGCAAGATGAAAGATAGTTAGTTTTAATTTTAGTTTTTAATGTCGTATTTTAATTTAAAAGCAATTTAGTGTTAAATTTTCTAATTCCAGCATTGTACTAGTTTTAGTTTTGTAATCTCACTCTTTTAAATCAATAAAGTCTCAAGGTTCAAGCTTAGTATTTGTATTTTCAATTTCACTCATTTTCTAGAAAATCGAATTGATCAAGAATGTATGGTGTATGGAATCATGGACTGAATGTAGGCTCACATAAGCTCCATTAAGCTTGTTCAAGCTTTAGAGACTCATAAAACTCAGTATTAGTGGAAGAAAAACAAAAAGATAAGAAAAGTCAACATAAGTCAACTGTGTGTATTTCTTTGTTGTTTGTCTCAGGTATGGTGGTTCAATGAGGAGCTGGATTGATTGAGAGTGCCTATCTAAAGATAGGCTACATAGGAAAACTTCTTGTTCATGCTAGAAGTGATTAGTAAGTTTTGCTTATTTCATTTTCACCTCAAAAGTTCAAGTCTATAAGTTCTTAGCTTATGTATGCAATTTGTGCTCTTATTGTACTCTTGAATGATATTTGAGTAGCTTTTAGTTTGGAATTCATAGTTTAATTGTTAGATTCTTTAGTTACTTTATATTTCAATTTCAACTGTCAAAAATTTGTATAAGAGTCAAATTTATGCCATTGTAATCTTAATCTGTTTTTTAGAGTCTAAACTTAGTTACTAAGTCATATTTGGTAAGTTGAAATCATAAACTTGAATCAGTTCATTCATTTCCTTTAATAATCTGCAAATCCTAGATAAAAAGGGGTGTTTGGATAATCTGTGTTTACCACCCTTAAGGGTGTTTCAGTTGTTAGTTCTGGTTCAAGTGAATCACAGTAGGTCTATTTTGATCAAGTAAGTCACAAAAATTGGTTTGGAAAAGAGCAAAAGTCAAAATCTCACCTAAATCCCTCACACAGTCAACTGTGTTGAGATTAGGATCTCATAAGCTCAGAACCTGATAAAACTTGGTTAATCTAGCTGTTAGTTATCTCACTTTAGCTTATAGTAACTTAATTAGTAAGATAGATAGCTTAAAATCTCATAAAAGTCAACTAGTTTAATTTTCTTAAAAAGTCAAAGTCACTTGTTCTCAGATTTCATCATACTTGCTAGTCCATTTCTGAATTTTGTGATTTATTTGGGATTCTGAGACTTTGAGGTTTAATTTTCTACCAGCTTATCTTTGATAAAATGCTCTCACTTCATTTTTAGAAAATTTAACCTGGGCCCCACAGGCCATCAGAGTGAGCTGCAGGGCAAGGTTGTGCCCTGCTCACCCAGACACCCAGTCACCACCACCACTTTGGTGGTGTTTTGTGACCAATCCAGTGGACCCCACACCTTCTAGTTAGCTTTTTAGAAACCCCCTCCTACCAGGGTATCACCATTGACCCTTGGTTTGACCTGAATCACTGTGGACCCCACCTAGATTAAGCCAAATAGTTTGTCCCTTATCTGTGTTCATTTTCAAAGTAACCAAGTGCTTATTTCCTTTTACTCAGCTTAATTGTGCTTATTATTTGTTATTTCTAGCTTATTTAAGTTTGTTAAACTTAGTTGTATCTGTTTTTACCATTGTGGACCCCACCCAAGGCCATTTGACCCAGTTTGACCAAACAGTCAACCAAAGTCAACTGTTTGAAACAAAGGGGTGTTACAGCTTATTTATAAGCTATTTTTAAAAGTGTTTTTACAAAAGTTTGTTATTTTAAGTTGTTAAGTAGTTCTGTAAAAGAAAAAAATCCAAAAAAAATTAGTTTTAAAATAAGTGATAGTTTCTATTTAATTAGATTTAATTTTAATTTCCATTTTTACAATTTTATTAAGTAAGTTGTGTTTTTATATTTTTAATAATTTCATCTTAGGTTAAAATAGTTATAATAAATTTTTCAGATTTTTATTTTGTCATTTAGTAATTATTAGATTTAATTTCAATTTTCTTTATTATTAATCATTATCAAATATTAAATAGCTTAATTAGTTTTTATAAGTTTAAATCTAGTTTTTATAATTTTTCTAGTTCTAATATAGTATAATAAGTTTTTAGAAAATAAATTTTAAGATTCTACTGTTCATTTTCTAGTTTTCTTATTTTATTTGTTTAAAATAGACTTAAGTTAATTAAAAGGTAATTAATTAGTTGTTTAATCTTAAAACATAATTTTAGAGTTTTTATAATTTTTTAGGATTCCTGTAATGGTTAAGTAAATTTAGAAATTTTATCTTAATTTTCTAAGTTAATTTAGTATTATTATAAATTAAAAGTAGTTTAATTAGTTTAATTAAGTTAAATAGTTTTTAATTAATTACAAAACCACAAAAAGACAAAAATATTATTTTTAATTTTTTATATTTTCTTTAAGTTCTAATTTAGGTTTAGAAAATATTTTTGTTAATTTTTAGTATAATTTAAATCATTTGTCATTTTTAGTTTAATTAAATTAGATTTTAATTTACAATTTAAATAGTTTAATTAATTAAATAATAGTTTAATATTATTTTAATCACTTTTATCATTTCTTTTTCATTTTTAATTTTAAGTTTTGAAAAGTGTCAAAAACACCCCCTGTAGTTTCATAATTACCAAAAACCCACTTTTCCAGTCCGATACGTGATCTTAATTGTCAATTTGTGCATATTTCTGCTATCTGATTATTGTGAATATTATATCTGTTTGTCAACACCAAAATAACAGTAGCAATATCATTCCTACATCATCTGGCTACTGTCCTCAGTGCCACTTTCTCATAAACGATTCCAAAAGCACCATTTCAATCTCGCTGGGACTTTCACGACCCGGGGAAACACTACACTATCACCGGAGTATTGATTCTAGGCTATCTTTGACTTATTGACCTTGGTCAATAATAATAAGACGGTTTAGGCTCAATCAAAATTTGGCGCCGCTGCCGGGGAGGTTGTTGCGTGTTTTAAAATCGTTTTAAGTTTAGTGGTTTTCAAAACCCTCCCTGTAAAAAGTTTTGTAAAAATATTATCATATCAGAAAAAACGTTCATTAACACTTCTCCTGAAGTGTTGAAAAACACCAAAAAAAAAATTAAAAACAATCAAAAACAAACTGTGAAGTTAAATTACTTCGTGTTCTTTAAGATTACAACCTGAAACAGTTGGTTTAAGGTAAGTTCTGACATTAAATTGCGAACTGAAGAGGAAACCTATTTACTTCCTCCCGCCAGCCTGCGAGTAATCTTAAAGGGACGATTTCGGTTAACGAATCAGTTCCAAAAATATTTCCCAAGTTTTCTGCACACACACCCATAAGCCTAAAACAGTTTTTTTTTCAAATCAATTAATAAACCCATAATAAGTTCCCAAACTTAAGATTAAAACTTGCCTTTGTATCCCTGTGAGTAGTGTACCTTTTTCAAAGAAGCTGCTCACTTGTGATTATTGGTTTAAGTTCACTGTAGTTTTGCCTCGAACTTGTGTTGAAAAATTGTTTTTAGTGCATGCGCACTCGGTCTCAAGCAAAGAATAAAAAACAGAAAGACGTACCCGAGTTACGTTCTAATACAGAAACCGAAATGGCCGCCGGGCCACCACCACCATTACCACCCCCTGATGAGCCAGCTCCCGATCTCCGAACGATGGAGGAGCTGTGCCAGCCTACCATGCAAGGGCGGGGTGGGCCTATTGCACCACTCACTATTGGGGCCGCGGACTTTGGCCTCAAGCACCACATGATCCAACAAGTCCAGAATTCGTGTCAATTTCACGGATTACCGGGTGACGATGCTAACAAGCATCTTGACAAATATCTTACGGTCACCCAAAGCATGAAACAGCATGGCGTCACCGATGATGCCCTTCGGCTGTACCTCTTCCCCTATTCTCTCACTCATCATGCCACTGCATGGTTTGACCGACTTCCAAAGAATTCTATTCGAACCTTTGATGAAATGGTAACCAAGTTTTTAGCAAAATATTTTCCACCATCCATGGTTACCAAGTTACGTAATGATATCAGCAACTTCCGGCAACTTCCCGATGAGTCTCTTTTTGAGGCTTGGGAACGTTATAAGCTAGCCATTGATCGGTGCCCTAACCACAATATGTTACAAGTCACCATAATAGATACTTTCTATAATGGTCTAACATTGAGGCACCGAGACATTCTCAATGCTGCTGCTGGTGGGACCTTTATGAAAAGGCGTCCCGAGGAGTGCTATGACCTAATCGAGAACATGACTGCCCATCATAACTTTTGGGATTCCTCTGCGGAGAGGGAAGCGTCATGTCATTCCGTTACTCCCTCATCATCATCATCTCCTGAAATAATCGCTCTTACCAAAAAGATGGATGATATTTCTACGGCTGTGTTGAGAATGAACCAAACGATACAACATCAGGCTCAAAATCAACAAATAAAAGCCGTGGCCCGAAGTTGTGAAACTTGTGGGGGCCCACATCTGTATTCCGAGTGTCCAGCTACTGCTGACTTTCCTCCAGAGAACGTATATGCTGCTCACGGTTCCTACAATACGGGGGGTAATTCTTACCAACCGCAAGGGGACCGTAATCTCTTAAGCTATCGTTCCAACAATTTTCTCGGACCTCCCGGTTTTAACCAAAATCAAAACCGTAACTCGAATCAGAATTTTAACCAAGGTCAAAACTCAAATTTCCAAAACCCGAACCAAAATCAAGGCCAGTTTAATCAAAACAATTTTCAAAATGGCAATCAAAACCAAGGTTTTCAAGGAAATTTTCAAAGAAACCAGAATCAAGGGAATTACAATCAGGGTAATTTCAATCAGAGAAACACTTTTCAGGGTAACAACAATCAAAACCAAGGGAATTTTCAAAACAACCGTGTTCAAAATCCCCCTGTTCAAAATCAAAACGTTGTTCCACCCCCGTCTTCCTCAGATGCTGAAATTAAACAATTCATGAAAGCACAAGAGGAAACAAATCGGCTATTGATCAAGACTATCTCTGAACTTCAGAAGTCTTTAAATGATCGACCCTCGAGCTCTGGTACATTACCGAGCAACACGATCGCTAACCCGAGGGGCGATGTTAAAGCGATCACTACCCGAAGTGGGGTATCATACAATGGACCCTCGATTCCTTCTACCTCTTCTTCTCCTCCTAAGGTAGCGGAACGTGAACCTGAGGTGACTACGGACAAGGTATTTCCTACTAATAACGGAGGTACCAACAACGTCCACCCTCAAGTTGTCCCGGTCTCGGCTCATAAGCCAAAAGTTGTATTTGATCCTCCTGTGTGTCCTGATGAAATCTCAAAGAACAACCCTAAACCGTCAATTCCATATCCTTCACGAGTGACTGAACAAAAGAACCGCGAGAAAGCTAACCATCAGATGGAAAAATTTTATCAAATTTTCCAAGAATTACACTTTGATATTAGCTTCGCGGACGCTCTTCTTCTCATGCCTAAGTTTGCTTCAACAATCAAAAATCTGATAAGCAACAAAGAAAAACTTTGTGAAATGGCAAAAACTCCTCTTAACGAGCATTGCTCAGCAGTGCTCTTGAAAAAGCTTCCCGAAAAGCTTGGAGATCCCGGGAAATTTCTCATTCCATGTATTTTCCCTGGGATGGTTGAATGCTTTGCCTTGGCCGATCTTGGCGCAAGCATTAACCTGATGCCTTACTCAGTCTGGAAAAGGCTTTCTCTTCCTACTCTCACTCCGACCTGCATGACACTCGAGCTTGCAGACCGTACCATATCCCGTCCTCTCGGCATTGCCGAAGATATCTTTGTGAAAGTAGGAAAGTTCCACTTTCCGGCAGATTTTGTGATTGTTGATTTCGATGCTGACCCACGAGTCCCTCTCATTCTTGGGAGAGGATTCTTAAGAACGGGTCGTGCTTTGATCGATGTATTCGAAGAAGAAATCACTCTACGTGTTGGTGGCGAAGCCATCACATTCAATCTTGATCAGACCTCGAGATATTCCTCCAACTATGACGCTGAAACGGTTAACCGTATTGATATCATTGATATTGCGTCTGAGGAGTATTCTCAAGAGGTCCTCGGTTTCTCATCCAGTGGCAGTCTTTCTACTGACCCTATCATTTCCGACTCTTCCCCCTCCCTCACTCCGTTTGAGGGAGGTGACTTCCTTTTGGAAGAGCTCGAGGCTTTTCTTGCTCAAGATAGCTCAATTCCCGATGGAGTTGATGAAGACTATCTTGACCCGGAGGGGGACATTCTTCTCCTTGAAAGATTGTTAAATGACGATCCTTCACCCTCTCCGTCTCCACAAATACTTCATAAAGCGGAAGTCAAAAATGTTGAAATAACTGAAGACTTTCCCGAGGTTGAGCTCAAGGACTTGCCTCCTCATCTAGAATATGCATTTCTGGAGGGTGATAATAAATTACCCGTCATTATTGCCAAAGACTTAAAAGATGAGGAAAAGGCTGCACTCCTAAAGGTTCTTAAGTCAAACAAACAAGCAATTGCTTGGAAACTCTCCGACATTAAGGGTATAAGCCCGAACTTTTGTACTCATAAAATCTTAATGGAGGATGACTTTAAACCAGCTGTGCAACATCAGAGAAGGGTAAATCCCAAAATCCACGAAGTTATCAAACAAGAAGTTCTTAAACTTCTTGATGCGGGATTGATTTACCCTATATCTGACAGTCCTTGGGTTAGCCCAATTCATTGTGTTCCCAAAAAGGGTGGCATTACCGTTGTCACCAACGAGGATAACGAGTTGATTCCAACTCGTTTGGTCACGGGTTGGCGTGTTTGTATTGACTATCGAAAGTTGAATGAAGCCACCCGTAAAGACCATTTTCCTCTCCCTTTTATGGACCAAATGCTCGAAAGACTTGCGGGGAATGAATACTACTGCTTCCTCGATGGCTTCTCGGGTTACTTCCAAATCCCCATTGATCCCCAGGATCAAGAGAAGACTACCTTCACATGCCCCTACGGAACTTTTGCCTACAGACGTATGCCTTTCGGCTTATGTAATGCACCAGGCACATTCCAGAGGTGTATGATGTCCATTTTTTCCGACATGATCGGGAAAACTATGGAGGTATTCATGGATGACTTCTCAGTCATCGGGGATTCATTTCAGACTTGCCTCTCCCACTTGGAACAGATGCTTAAACGTTGCAAAGAAACGAATCTAAGTCTCAACTGGGAGAAGAGCCACTTTATGGTCAAGGAGGGCATTGTCCTCGGCCATAAGATTTCAAAAAACGGGATCGAGGTTGACAGAGCTAAAATCGATGTCATTGCCAAATTACCTCATCCCACCACCGTAAAAGGTGTTCGGAGCTTTTTGGGTCATGCCGGCTTCTACCGTAGGTTTATCCAAGATTTTTCTAAGATTGCCCGGCCTATGACCCATCTCCTCGAGAAGGATGCTCCTTTCATCTTCTCTCCTGAGTGCATCGAAGCTTTTGAAACACTTAAGAAAAAGCTTACCGAAGCACCGATTCTTGTTGCCCCCGATTGGGACCAACCTTTTGAGCTTATGTGCGATGCTAGTGATTTTGCCATAGGTGCGGTCTTGGGGCAACGCAAAGCAAAATACTTTCAGCCCATACACTACGCAAGCAAAACTATGACTGAGGCTCAAGGTCATTACACCACCACTGAAAAAGAACTCCTAGCTGTGGTGTATGCCTTCGAGAAATTCCGGTCATACCTAATCTTGACTAAATGCGTAGTGTACACAGATCACTCGGCTTTGAAATACCTATTTGCAAAACAAGATGCAAAGCCGAGGCTTCTTCGTTGGGTTCTCCTCCTTCAGGAATTTGATATCATTATCCGTGATAAAAAAGGAGCTGAGAACCTTGCTGCTGATCATCTCTCACGATTAGAGAACCCTCATCAAGATGTGTCCGAGAAAAAGGAAATAAATGAAACATTTCCTCTCGAGACACTCAATGCGGTTGCTTTTCGTGGTGACTCTACTACCCCATGGTTTGCCGACTTTGCAAATTACCATGCGGGTAACTTCATAGTGAAGGGGTTAACGTCCCAACAGAAGAAAAAATTCTTCAAAGACGTTAAACATTACTTCTGGGACGACCCCTTCCTCTTCAAAATCTGTGCCGATCAAGTCATCAGGCGATGTGTATACGGACAGGAAGCCACTGATATTCTCAAGGCTTGCCATGCTGGACCCACCGGGGGACACCATAGTCCTAACTACACCGCCAAAAAGGTGTTTGATTCCGGTTTCTATTGGCCCACAATCTATAAGGATGCCCACGAATTAGTCAAAGCCTGTGATGCTTGTCAGCGTCACGGAAATATTTCACAAAAGAACGAAATGCCGCAAAATGCTATTCAAGTTTGTGAAATCTTTGACGTCTGGGGCATTGACTTTATGGGGCCATTCCCATCTTCTCGTGGTAATAAATACATACTCGTGGCTGTTGACTACTTGTCAAAATGGGTTGAGGCTAAGGCCTTACCCACTAACGATGCCCGAGTAGTTGTGAAATTCTTGAAGTCCCTCTTTGCTCGTTTTGGAACCCCACGTGCCATCATTAGTGATCGCGGTACTCACTTTTGCAATGATCAATTTGCAAAAGTCATGCTGAAATACGGTGTTACTCATCGTCTTTCCACCGCATATCACCCCCAAACAAGTGGGCAGGTGGAGGTTTCCAACCGTGGTATTAAACGGATTCTTGAGAGGACAGTAGGTGAAAACCGTGCTTCCTGGTCGGATAAACTAGATGATGCACTCTGGGCCTTCCGTACAGCTTACAAAACACCCATTGGGTGCACTCCATACAAGCTTGTATACGGGAAGGCGTGTCATTTACCGATCGAGCTCGAGCACAAAGCCTACTGGGCCTTGAAACATGCCAACTACGACCTTCATAAAGCGGGTGATCACCGTAAGGTTCAAATCAATGAATTAAACGAACTTCGTGATCAGGCCTACGAGAACTCTTTGATCTACAAAGAAAAGACAAAGAAGATTCACGACTCTAAGATTAAGAACCGAGTTTTCAACGTCGGTGACAGAGTCCTTCTTTTCAATTCAAGATTAAAGATCTTCTCGGGGAAATTAAAAACCCGATGGACTGGACCATTCACCATTGCTAAAGTTTACCCATACGGGACTGTTGAGTTATCTCAACCCGAAGGTCCCAACTTCAAAGTGAATGGTCACAGATTGAAACATTATTTCGGAGAGGACACACCACCCATGGTTGTCCCGGATCTCCAAACTTTCCCCATGGACCAATGAATTCGGGGATCGAGTCAATGCTAGTGACTCGGTTAACAAAAATTAGCAACACATATGGGTTTTCACCCGTATTTCTGACTTCTTTCTACTTTCTACCACCCTAGTGTGGGGGAATGGCCATCCCCCACCGTTTCAAAAGTAAATATTTTTCAAAATTCAATAAACATGTTTCGTATGTATTTTATGTCATTCAAATCCCGGGCTGTCAGGACGAATTTACTACAGTTAATCATTCACAAGTGATTAGCTAGCGTGGTAAACTTGACACAAGCCTGGGATGTGCATGTATATTATTATTCATCTTCCAGGCTGTCAGGGAGAATTTATTACAGTTAATCATTCACAAGTGATTAGCTAGCGTGGTAAACCTGACACAAACCTGGAAAGTGTATGTATATTATAAACTTTATCATTCAACTCCCGGGCTGTTAGGGCAAATTTATTACAGTTAATCATTCACAAGTGATTAGCTTGCGTGGTAAACCTAACACAAGCCTGGGAGGTAGTGAGCCAAAAAAAAAAAAAAAAAAAAAAAAAAAAAAAAAAAAAAAAAAAATGTATGTACAGATAAAATAAAGTGAAAAATAGAAATTTCCACAGTTAGAATCGAATATTAGCTTTTCTATTCAGAGATTCGGCATAATAGCCGGGACTTTGAATATTGAGGACAATATTCAGTTTTAGTGTGGGGGGGAAATTCTTACGAATTTTATCATAAAACTTTCCAAGTACCCCCATTTTAGGCCAAAATTTTTCAAAATTTTTCACTTTATTCCAAAATTTTTGTGGTTATCAGTCCGCCAAAGTCTAAATGACAAAGGGATTGGCTAGTCCAGGAGCAAACGGCTCTTGGTAAAGACATCTCAAATCCGTTGATGGCTGGCAGTTTGCCAAAAACTTGCATGGTTCCTCAGCTCCCCCGCATCCTCATAAGCAAATGAGCTGGCTAGCCCACAAGATTATGGCTTGTGGTAAAGGCCATGGAAAACCATAATTGGTAATCAGCTCACCAAGATGTTGACTTAGTCCATCAAGATGCTGGCTAGTCCAGAAGCAAACGGCTTTTGGTAAAGACAAATCAAATCCGTTGATAGCTGGTGGTTTGCTCAAAATCACACGGTTATCAGGTGTGCCACAGTTCTTACACCTGGCTACTCCAGAAGTGATGGCTTTTGGTAAAGAGTTTCAAATCCATTATGTTTTTCTCAAAAGATTGCTAGGGACTAGCAATGTTTTAGTGTGGGGGATTGATGAGTGTGTAAATACTCATCATTTTTACCAATTCTGAACTGCCAAAACATCCAAAAACACTCAATAATGAATCAAAATAGTGAAAATATCTCAGGAAAGTGTGTTTTACATGTTTCAAATGCAAAAATACCAAAAACAGATGAAAAACACATAAAGTTTGCATAATTGGCAGTTTCAGTCCCCCAACTTTCAAAAATTGTCAAAACTAGTCCCTGGAAGTTTAAAATGAAAGGAAAATCATCCCAAGGCAAAGAAAAGTCAAAATATATTCAAAATAAGTCCTTGGGTGATAAAATTTGAGAAATTTACACTTTTACCCCTCAAAATCCAAAATTGGCAAAACAGGTCCCTGGAGTTTGTAAAATTGGCAAATTTGGTCCCTAAGGTTTAAAATAATACTTGTGGTCCTTGTGCTAATGTTTAAATGCAGGATTGGTCCTTGGTGGAAAGTTTGGTGATATTTACACAAATGGTCCCTGAAGTTTGAAAGTTTGACGGTTTCAGTCCCTGGTGAAAAATAATTTGAAAAATCACCAAAGGACCTTCTAATATTCATGATATGGCATTTTATACCCGTAGAAACAAATTAAAAAGATGCCAATTTCACACCCTCAACTTTCGGCTAATTACAAAACTAGTCCCTAAACTAACCTAAACCTAACCGGACCTAACTAAAACCAAAACCAAAACTAAACCAATCCATTTAAACTCCAAGTCCAACCCACACCTGGCCTGTTACACCAAAAGCCCACCTAAGCCCAAAAGTTAACCCGAGCCCACTCCAGCTTTGACTTCGGTCAAATACCACCCCGTACACCTTCTTCCCTCCCAAACCACCTCCACCACAAAACCACCTGGTTTTTGTCCACCATCCCCCCCCAACTTGCAGCAATCATCACAAACCCACCCCCCTACACCTACCCCCTACCTCCGCATTAAATGTTTCTTCCTCAGTCCACTCAACCGAAGATCAAATTGCAATTTGATTTTGGCGCCAAAACACGTGGAGCCTTTTCATTGGACCAAACTGAGCACAAGATGGTGGGAATTGCTCAGAGTGCTCAGGGGAACCCTAATTGTTAGCTATAAAAGGAAGAGGATGCAAGATGAAAGATAGTTAGTTTTAATTTTAGTTTTTAATGTCGTATTTTAATTTAAAAGCAATTTAGTGTTAAATTTTCTAATTCCAGCATTGTACTAGTTTTAGTTTTGTAATCTCACTCTTTTAAATCAATAAAGTCTCAAGGTTCAAGCTTAGTATTTGTATTTTCAATTTCACTCATTTTCTAGAAAATCGAATTGATCAAGAATGTATGGTGTATGGAATCATGGACTGAATGTAGGCTCACATAAGCTCCATTAAGCTTGTTCAAGCTTTAGAGACTCATAAAACTCAGTATTAGTGGAAGAAAAACAAAAAGATAAGAAAAGTCAACATAAGTCAACTGTGTGTATTTCTTTGTTGTTTGTCTCAGGTATGGTGGTTCAATGAGGAGCTGGATTGATTGAGAGTGCCTATCTAAAGATAGGCTACATAGGAAAACTTCTTGTTCATGCTAGAAGTGATTAGTAAGTTTTGCTTATTTCATTTTCACCTCAAAAGTTCAAGTCTATAAGTTCTTAGCTTATGTATGCAATTTGTGCTCTTATTGTACTCTTGAATGATATTTGAGTAGCTTTTAGTTTGGAATTCATAGTTTAATTGTTAGATTCTTTAGTTACTTTATATTTCAATTTCAACTGTCAAAAATTTGTATAAGAGTCAAATTTATGCCATTGTAATCTTAATCTGTTTTTTAGAGTCTAAACTTAGTTACTAAGTCATATTTGGTAAGTTGAAATCATAAACTTGAATCAGTTCATTCATTTCCTTTAATAATCTGCAAATCCTAGATAAAAAGGGGTGTTTGGATAATCTGTGTTTACCACCCTTAAGGGTGTTTCAGTTGTTAGTTCTGGTTCAAGTGAATCACAGTAGGTCTATTTTGATCAAGTAAGTCACAAAAATTGGTTTGGAAAAGAGCAAAAGTCAAAATCTCACCTAAATCCCTCACACAGTCAACTGTGTTGAGATTAGGATCTCATAAGCTCAGAACCTGATAAAACTTGGTTAATCTAGCTGTTAGTTATCTCACTTTAGCTTATAGTAACTTAATTAGTAAGATAGATAGCTTAAAATCTCATAAAAGTCAACTAGTTTAATTTTCTTAAAAAGTCAAAGTCACTTGTTCTCAGATTTCATCATACTTGCTAGTCCATTTCTGAATTTTGTGATTTATTTGGGATTCTGAGACTTTGAGGTTTAATTTTCTACCAGCTTATCTTTGATAAAATGCTCTCACTTCATTTTTAGAAAATTTAACCTGGGCCCCACAGGCCATCAGAGTGAGCTGCAGGGCAAGGTTGTGCCCTGCTCACCCAGACACCCAGTCACCACCACCACTTTGGTGGTGTTTTGTGACCAATCCAGTGGACCCCACACCTTCTAGTTAGCTTTTTAGAAACCCCCTCCTACCAGGGTATCACCATTGACCCTTGGTTTGACCTGAATCACTGTGGACCCCACCTAGATTAAGCCAAATAGTTTGTCCCTTATCTGTGTTCATTTTCAAAGTAACCAAGTGCTTATTTCCTTTTACTCAGCTTAATTGTGCTTATTATTTGTTATTTCTAGCTTATTTAAGTTTGTTAAACTTAGTTGTATCTGTTTTTACCATTGTGGACCCCACCCAAGGCCATTTGACCCAGTTTGACCAAACAGTCAACCAAAGTCAACTGTTTGAAACAAAGGGGTGTTACAGCTTATTTATAAGCTATTTTTAAAAGTGTTTTTACAAAAGTTTGTTATTTTAAGTTGTTAAGTAGTTCTGTAAAAGAAAAAAATCCAAAAAAAATTAGTTTTAAAATAAGTGATAGTTTCTATTTAATTAGATTTAATTTTAATTTCCATTTTTACAATTTTATTAAGTAAGTTGTGTTTTTATATTTTTAATAATTTCATCTTAGGTTAAAATAGTTATAATAAATTTTTCAGATTTTTATTTTGTCATTTAGTAATTATTAGATTTAATTTCAATTTTCTTTATTATTAATCATTATCAAATATTAAATAGCTTAATTAGTTTTTATAAGTTTAAATCTAGTTTTTATAATTTTTCTAGTTCTAATATAGTATAATAAGTTTTTAGAAAATAAATTTTAAGATTCTACTGTTCATTTTCTAGTTTTCTTATTTTATTTGTTTAAAATAGACTTAAGTTAATTAAAAGGTAATTAATTAGTTGTTTAATCTTAAAACATAATTTTAGAGTTTTTATAATTTTTTAGGATTCCTGTAATGGTTAAGTAAATTTAGAAATTTTATCTTAATTTTCTAAGTTAATTTAGTATTATTATAAATTAAAAGTAGTTTAATTAGTTTAATTAAGTTAAATAGTTTTTAATTAATTACAAAACCACAAAAAGACAAAAATATTATTTTTAATTTTTTATATTTTCTTTAAGTTCTAATTTAGGTTTAGAAAATATTTTTGTTAATTTTTAGTATAATTTAAATCATTTGTCATTTTTAGTTTAATTAAATTAGATTTTAATTTACAATTTAAATAGTTTAATTAATTAAATAATAGTTTAATATTATTTTAATCACTTTTATCATTTCTTTTTCATTTTTAATTTTAAGTTTTGAAAAGTGTCAAAAACACCCCCTGTAGTTTCATAATTACCAAAAACCCACTTTTCCAGTCCGATACGTGATCTTAATTGTCAATTTGTGCATATTTCTGCTATCTGATTATTGTGAATATTATATCTGTTTGTCAACACCAAAATAACAGTAGCAATATCATTCCTACATCATCTGGCTACTGTCCTCAGTGCCACTTTCTCATAAACGATTCCAAAAGCACCATTTCAATCTCGCTGGGACTTTCACGACCCGGGGAAACACTACACTATCACCGGAGTATTGATTCTAGGCTATCTTTGACTTATTGACCTTGGTCAATAATAATAAGACGGTTTAGGCTCAATCATTCTTCATCACCCAATTGTAATAAGTCCTAGTCATGATGTTCACGGGGGATCTAAGGTCGATGTAAGCTTTCCATATATGCATGTGCCCGATATTGCATGGGATGTTAATATTAGAGGGGTCTCCCATTTTGATAAGGGGTGTGCCAAAGATATATGTTCTCTCGGGACTATCGAATAAATCCTTATGGTATTCCCGTTCTTCCTTGGTTGGCAACTTATCAAAGTATTCTTCTATAGGTTCTACCTCCTCTAATTCCTCATCCTTATTAACCTCAACTTCCCTACTCTCATCCTTACTGTCGGCTTCTACTCTAACTTCATCCTTGTCGCTCTCTTCTATCTCCCTATCTATCGGCTTAATGGTGACCACATTGACAAAGTGGACATGTTTGGATGATGAGGGATCCTTAATTTAGCTTCCACTATTGGTGTCCCTAGTGTCCTTCCTAGATGTGATTAATGATTGGTTGTTGAGGGCTTTCAACAAGTTGTCAATCTTGTTGGTCATCTCCGTTTGTTGTTGGTTGAATTCGGTTTCAAACCTAGCTATGCGGGCTTCTTGAGATGCCATGAACTTTGACATCAATCCTTCAAGATTGTTGGTACTACCATAGTTGTTAGAAGAATTGTTGTTGAAAGTACGGTTGGATGGTGGACCGTTTGGTTGGTAACGATTAGGCGGATTAGAAGAATTGGGTTGATTTTGTTTCCACCTATGGTTTGGGTGATTTTTCCATGAGGGGTCGTATGAATCACCGTAAGGGTTTGGCTCGGGCTTGAAAGTGTACCACTTATCTACCGCTTCATCGGTACGCGTGGATGCGTAGTCCGCAAAAGCTGTTCCGGGGAGTTCCATACAATCACGAGTGTCATGGGGACCACTACATAATTCGCATAAAGAAGTGATTTTGTTCACTTGACTTGAAGGCTTAGGAGCATCGTAAGATTTCATGAGAAACTTGACTTGGTCCTCAAGTTCCATGATCCTACGATCGAGAGTGCTAGAATTGTTCGAAGGCAAAGATATTGCCTTGACCGTTTTGTTCAAGTCACGGGGATCATTCCAACTTTCGTTGTCATAGAGAGCAAGATCTTCTATGAGTTCCCATGATTGTTCCGCACTAAGATCACGCAGCTTACCACCGGCCGATTGGTCAATGGCTCGCCTCGTGGAGATGTCGATATGGTCATAAAAGATTTGGACTTGGAGCCAAAGATCTATGCCATGATGAGGGACTTTTTGGAGTAAGTCCTTGAAACGAGTCCATGCTTCATAAAGAGATTCATTTTGACATTGTTGGAACATCAAGATGTCATTTCTAAGCTTAGTAGTTCTCCCCGGTGGGAAAAATTGAGCAAGGAAATGAGTGGCGAGATCATCCCATGTGGTGATGGATCCCACGGGTAAACGCTCAAGCCATTGACTAGCTTGATCCTGTAGAGAGAATTGGAATAGGCGTAAACGGGTAGTCTCTCTAGTTTCAACATCTAGGTCTATGGAATCTACGATTTTGAGAAAGTCCTTAAGATGTTGGTTTAGATCTTCGGAACGAAGTCCATGGAATGCACATCCGCTTTGCACCAACCGGATGGTGTCGGATCGCAAGGGGGTCACATTGGCTCCGGTGAGTTCAATGGTGATTCGGTAGCCTTGGTGGCTAGGTCGGGAGTACTCTCCTAAGGTTCGGGGCCTAAGGGGTTCTAATGGTGGGTTTTGTTGTGGTGGGATGACGGGTTCAAAGATGTTACCACCTTCCATGATGTCGGATGGTAGAGAGTTACGAACAAAGGCACGAAGAAATAAGATAGACTAAAGAAGACCTAAAAATAAAAATAAAATCTTACTAGAAAGGAATCTAGCAAGTAGACCTAATAAAAAGAAATTCTAACCTAGACAATAACTATTCCCCGGGCTGCGGCGCCAAAAACTTGATGCGTGGGAATCGCAACAGGCTTTACCTCTCGAGGGATCTCGAGAAGCTTACAACCCCCACCAGGCAGTGTACCTGATCGTTGTAGTATAGTATAGTGACAAGTACCGGGGGATTGATCGTTCAGCTTAGGAATAGTGTCGCTAGGATTAGAAAGCCTAAATTACTAGTTCTAAAGGTGAGGGATGATTATTTTTGTGTTTTTATATTTTTTAGAAAGCAATTAAAATCTCGGGTTTTGGAAGAGTGGGCGGAATTAGTTGCTATTCAACTAACCCAAAACTAAGATGCAATCAAAATAAAATACTAAAAATGTAAATAAGCTAAATTATACTAAAGTTGTGAGCAGTAATTGGAGAAAATGTGTTTACTTAGATTTCACTACTCCCTAGATATCTTTTACACGTTAATTACTTGTTATAATTGCATGGATGACGAATTGTATTCCTTAATACCATTCATGGGGTGTCATACATAACTCCCCAATTCAATGAGCTCTTATCTCCTCCTACACCATGCCCAACACAATTATAGGGATTGTAAACAGTGGCTCATGCATTAAATACAACCAATAAAGACCTAGTACGCCTCGGTTCATGTTTCTTAAGACGTTCAAGCATGTTACCATTTGGAGATCTGCCAGTTTTCTTAAGCCTAACATATAAATCATTCATCCAAAACAAGAATAAACAAGTAATCTAGCCTAGCATAATAGAATTGAGACAAGAACAAAGGTGTGACACCGTCATCTCGCCGCCAAATACTTCCTCGAACGGCCTTGATCTACTTCTGACGCCGTCAAGGCCTAGGCCGTCACACAAATGACTCTTGACGCCCTGTATGTGACGCCGTCATCAACTACGGATTTTAATTCTTGGGGTTTTGACGCCGTCAGGAAAACTCTTGACGCCTTCATGAACTCTCGGATTTTATTATTGAGGTTTGACGCCGTCAGGAAATTACTCTTGACGCCGTCACCTACTGTTCCCAGCATGGAAAATAGAGACTTTGCCGTTTTCTTCACTTTAATGCTCCAAAAACGTCCAAAATGGCTTCTTTTCCAGAATTCACTCTCCAAGTACCTAAAATCACAAAAGGAACTATTTAGGGCAATATTTGATCAAATAAATTCGGATTCGGGCTTAAATGACCCCCTAAAAACGGATCATTTTTCGCCTCATCACTTTCAAACCACTAAAACGACGTAAAATCTATCAAAATACGTCTTCTCATCAGGATTTACCGACACACCCACCTTTACTGTACTACCAGGATTAGACTCCAATAATGCTTTTGCGTATGACCTTAGTAACCCATAATGATCCTGGATAGTTGCATCCCTCTCATTAAAGGCAAAAGCCTTAGCATTCTTACACTGGGTTCGACTAACATGGCACTTGTATTTCCTTAAGACTAGTTCAGCGATGTTGTTAATAGTGATATTAGAGTTCATCCTAATCTTATCTCCAAATTGCTTTCCTATCCATTTGTAGTTTATGTGACAACTGGCAAAATAGGGAGCCGTTTTTTAAAACCCGCATTACATTAAAAATTATAATTTAGAAATTTTTGAAAAGCTTATTGGACGAGATGTTTTATGAACGTTGGAATGTAATTTTGATCGTACGTTTATTATGAGGATTTATTATTTACTTATGGTTTGGTTTGATTCGTTCGTGATGATTTATTTTGAGATCGTTACTTTGGCACTACATTGACTCCGGCACTAGGTTAACCTAACAATTTTAACTATATTTTAAATATTGGTCCGGATATTATTATTTTTGGAACGGGTTCGGTTTGAGAAAGTTGCTTGGTGATTTAAGGTTTCGGGTTTGGTCCGTGTCATTACACCGGGCTACTTAACCCACTACACCTCTTACTATCCTTATTATCATTATTAAAAATCTTTTTTTTAAAATACTATATTACTTGAATCGTCCTTGTGGAGCCGGCCATAGCAACACACCCAACACCCTCATCACCAACAATATTACTCTCTCTCTTCATTTGAAACACAACCATCACCGCCGCCCCTAATCCCCTCAATAGCACCATCACCGCCGCCCCTACATCAAATCCAACACCACCATCTTAACCACTTTCTTCCGATCTATCTTTTGGTGCAAACCACGCGCGATTTGGACCACTATAACACCTATTTCGAATTAATATCACCACAAATACATCACCACTTTTCGTATTTTTGGAGTTCACTTCGATTTAGCCTTGGAGTTTGAAGGTGGGTCGAGTTTTGACTCGAGTTTTGGTTTGAACCGTGACCTAGGGTCACAAATCTTATTTTCTTTTCGGGTTTTATGATTTTTGATACAAGATTCAAGTGGCTTTTTGATAATAATGAGTTAAATGGAAGTTTGGTATCCGGGTTTGTATTTTTCCGATGGGTCGAGACTCGACCGAGAGTTAATGCTCTCGGTTTGGGTGATTGTTGTGAGATTTTCTTGACCATTTGGTGTATATTTGATCCTTGGTGCTCATTTGTGATGTTCGGTTGTTCTTAGTTGGGTTCGGATGACCATTGTGTCGTTTGGTTTCTCGGCCGACACCCCCAAGGGGGCTGTTTGGTTCGGTTTGGCTCAAAGGAGCTAGCCGAGACCTATTGGTCTCGGGTGTGACTCCCGTATTATGTTTCGGGCTTATTTTGACCCTGGTTGACTTGGTAACTCAACCCGTAACTTATTTGGTTTTCGGATATATTGTTACTTGTCGGTTTATTATTATTGTTATTGTCGTGGTTGTGATGTTTTGACCATGGTACTTATTGGATTACTCGTTGGACTTGAGTGGTGTATTTGGATTTATGAGATATTTTTGGAGTTTTGTTGTCGAATGTGGAATTGGGGACCGATTGTGAGACGGTCAATAGATGACGGAGATAGGTTAGTTGGGTGCCGTAGTCGGACCCTCATGTTGTAGCACGTGGATATGGGATTGATTTGGACGGAGATGATATATTTATTTTTGACTTGATACTTATTTTGGACTTGGACTATGAGCCGAGAGTCATGACTCGGACATGTGACCAAATTCTATGACTCGATAAACATTTATAAGTCAATATTAAAAATAATACTTGTAATACTATTATTGAGAATATAATCGTTTATATACGTATATAGACGTGTTAAACGTATATATATATATATATATATATATATATATATATATATATATATATATATATATATATATATATATATATATATATATATATATATATATATATATATATATATATATATATAAATGCATATATTAATAATAAAACGATCACGAGTAAACGTTATAATAATATAACGATAGTTATTATACTATACAAATAGTGTAATAAATGTCGGGCTATTGTTATAAATAATAACTATACATTATGGCGAAATAATAAGTCGGGTAAACAATAATTAAAAACGTGATTTTTATAAATTTAGAAACTTATCGTGTTATACGAGTTGTGGTTATTTAAAGTCCAAGTGGGCTTTATATTGTGACTTTGTGTTGTCACGGATATATGACGATTAATATAAACATTTTATATATCAAGTGACTTATTTAATCGACGGATTAGATCGAGTTATTTAATTATCTAAAATGAGTATATTAATGGGCATCGTATCCCACGACGCCCATAGGATGTGGCATATGTTTTAGGGTAATAAATTACTATGTATCTCGTGGGATTTGGCCGATTCGACGATATATATAGGGAATTTATAGGACTACTATATATACCAAATAGAATTCTTTGTGCTATGTGCTTTAGGTTGGGTATGATTTTGGAACGATATATTACGTAAATAAATATGGGAGATTACCAAATCGACGGATTTGATAAGCTTCGATGATTATTTAAATAATATGTTGGGCTAATATTAGACCTATAGTTGGTTTATTATTTCGTTCGTTGTGGCTTTTGGTTTGAGTTGCGTCGACCCTTCACCCATATGGATACCAAACGTCGAATTTCAAATTAATATGAAGTTAATTCGAGAAATGGATATTTTGGAAAGTAAAATGGAATACGTTCGGGAATGGGAATATTTGATTTTTGAGGAAATGATTTCTGAACGAGTTTGATATTGTTAGGAAGTGCCGAGTCTGTAGTTGTCGTTACGTGAGTTGCTTGAGTTTGCTTACGTCTTTCTTCTATCGTTTTCTTTTGAGGATTTCTGGACTTGAGGTGAGTCATATCCCCACTTTTACTCTTGAACTTTGTTTTCAATACTTGGGGTGAGAAACGTGCAAATGTTTTATGTGGACTATTATCGCTTTGTTTATTTAAAACTTGCTATGCTTATAGAACTAGGTAGGATAAAGCGAGGCCTAGTCCCGAACTAGGTAAGCTATTGGATTGATTATAGAGCGAGGCCTAGACTTGAGCTAGGTAAGCTATTGATTGGATTGATTTGAGCTATAGCGTGCACCTATAGGGTTGATTGGATTTGGTTGGATTATTTTGGTTGGATGATTGAGGCCTAGTCTAGCTAGCAAACGTTTTGCGTATATGTCCACTATATTGAATTATGAATTTAAACCTATGATCTCACCAGCGAAAACTGACTTTTAGCGCGTTTTCTCAGGTAATTAAGTGATGCTCTATGGATGCTTGGGATTGGAGGCTTGGCAATGGCACCGGTTATGGATCTACTTTTCTAAAACTCTGATAACTTTTATGGACCTATGTTTATTTCGATTGGGCCTTACTTTAGATAATTCCTGGGATAAATGTAAACTTTAAAACCCGTTTTGGTTGTGTTTTCCTATGTTTACTTTATCTCATTCTTTTATGTCTTGTGTTTGGATACCGATCCCCGTAGCACCCCGAAAGCTTGTGAGTCTTCCGCTGTATCAAATTTTGGGGATGTTACAGATTGGTATCAGAGCCAAGGTTATAGAGAACTAGGTAAATAGACACCTAAACTATAACCAATTTTTATAGAAAACGATCCTCGACCATTGCCCGCCAGCCCGCCAAGCCGAAGCATCATTATTTATTATTGAGGTATGTTGAGATGATTATTAGATTTGGGATTCTTGAGATGATTTGAGGTTTTGAGGTTTATTGATTTAGTGTTATGATGGCGTTTTGGGGAATTATATGCATTTTGGGGAAATATATGAGTTTGAGGAATTATATGGCTTAATTGTTTTATGAATGATTTTAGTAATGCGGTATTTTAAATCTTTCTTGGTTATACATGATTTGGGATTATTTGGTGATGTTGATATGGTATTTCGAGTTCGCGGTTTAGTTGTTTTGAAACACTTACACCTACCCTACGCCGTTGTCAAAGACTATGGCCTCCCGTACGCCTGACGTTGTTGAGGATATTCTTACTACACCGGTATTTCCAGCACAGTTTACCATGGCTCCTGACGATCCTTACCAGGTTGCCATGCATTCAGCTACTGTGTCACCGACAGGTTCTACTTCAGCACCACCTGCTGCATTTACGCAGGGACACTCTTCTTCTCTAGGGCTCCCTGGTACAACGAGGCAGCTTACACTTCATCAGGCTTTGGCTGGTGTGGCTCCACGTTTTGCCCACCGAGCTACGGCACGTATGTCGGTACACCCTACTTCACCACCTTTACAGATAGATGCTCACTCTCTTCTGTCAGAGGCACCACCTACATCATTGCGTCGTCGTCCTAGATCACCTACCCCTTCACCACATGGTTCACCTATTAGGAGACGACGATTGATGATGTACTCTTTCGATGAGGAGGAGGAGGAGTACGAGGGTGAGGATGAGGCTGATGACCCTCAGGAGGCTGAGCAGGGTGATGATGATGACCCTGAGGAGTAGGATGACCCTCAGGAGGAGGAGATGCCTGATGATGATGATCTGTTAGTGCCGCCAGCTCAGGCTGAGGAGCCTGATTCACCTATACATCCGATTGAGCCTGTTTCACCTGATCATCCATTTTTGTTTGAGTTGCCACCTGGTAGTCCCGTTGAGTCGGATGCACTTTCTGAGGTTTCTGCTGAGCATGCAGATTTAGGTGAGATTGGTAGGATGTGGGCTCAGATTACTGTACAGGGCGAGAGGATCTCGCGATTATCTTATCGACTTGAAAGGGTTATTGGAGAGTTTATAGCATATTTGAGAGTTGATATGACTGTGGTTGTGGGCAGGACTACTGAGATGAGGAAAGTTTTGATGGAGGTTCACGAGCATATCGAGAGTTTACAGCGAGGTTTTATTACAGCTCGAGAGGCCGACCGCAAGTTATGGCAAAGGAATGCCGAGCTGGAGAAGGAGGTGGCTGACCTCAAGAGAGATAGAGACACCCATAGTGTGGAGTTAGGATCATTATGGAGAGATCTTTATGGCTTGAGGCAGGAGTTGAGGAGCCTCCGCCAGCAGCGTGGCTAGATGTTTGAGCTATGTTATCTTGTTGCTTTCCTAACCGAGGAGTGTTCAGTTGGAAAAGCTAGTTATCCCATTTTGATGTATTTTCAGTTGATTTCCCGTCTTGTTGGAACGATTATTATCTTTTGTGTTTTCGGTAGTTGAAACGATGTTGGATCTTTATTGTATGGTTGATGGTTATTATTATTATGGTATTATGTGGTTTTTGGATATTATGGAAATTGAGTTCCTATGCGCCTTATTGATGTCTTGTGGTGTATTGTTGATATTCTTTCCATGAGTTGGCTTCGTTGATTAAATTCTTGTTGAGCATATGATAAGTTCTATCAGAGACTCACGAACTTGTATGATGTTTCAGATCAATGGCACCACGACGAAACCCTGTTAGAGCTACCAGAACTGGTCCTGCAACGACTACTCCTGGTCGTCGAGGACGCCGTCCTACTCGAAATGTTGAGACCCCTACTCCTGATAACCTGGACACTACTAACCGCAACAACAGGAATCAAAATGTTGATGTTCAGGGAGACAACGATCATGTTCCACTTAATGCACCTACTGTGGATCAAGCAATGATCAATCAACTTGTAGAGCAATGAGTTGCTGAGCTACTAGCTGAGTCGAATCATTCCAACAATTCTGCTGGAACATTTCCACCTGTTCGTGCTAATGGATGTAACTACAAGGAGTTTAAGATTTGTGGACCCGTTGAGTTTGGTGGAACTGAAGGAGTGGTCTACTTGGTCAGGTGGATAGAGAAGACTGAGTCAGTGTTTAATGTCATTGGTTGTGCGGAGAATACAAAGGTAAAGTTTGCTTCTTTTACTTTCAAAGATGAAGCTTTAACTTGGTGGAACAATTACCGTAACTCGGTTGGGAGTGATGTGGCTTATGCTATGACTTGGGAGCAATTTAAGTCTTTGCTGATTAAGACTTACTGCCCAAGGAATGAGATTAAGAAGCTGGAGATTGAGTTCTGGAACCATAAGGTGAAAGGTACCGATATGGCAACTTACAATCGCCGTTATCGAGAGTTAGCCTTACTTTGTCCCGATATGGTTAGGACTGAGACTCAAAGGATTGAGAGGTATACCGATGGGTTGCCGGTAGCTACAAGGAACGATGTGATTTCTGCTAAGCCTGCAAACATTCATGAGGCTATCACTATCGCTCAACAATTGATGGACTCGTTGGCATTGGAAGAAGCTCAGAAAGACAAGAATGTAAAGAGGAAGAGGGATGATCACTCTAAGGGTAATGATCGTCGAAACAAGCTACAAACAACTACTAGAGCTTATGCTATGGGAGATGGAGACAAGAAGAGCTACAATGGAGATGCACCCAAGTGTAATCGATGTTATAAGCATCATTCTGGTCGATGTACTGTGATGTGCAAGAATTGCTCTAAGATGGGACACATAGCTAAAGATTGTAGAGCTCGACCACTTGCTATGGTTCAAGCTACTCCTGAAACTATGAGCAAGGCTAATGTTACTTGCTATGGATGTGGAAAGAAGGGACATTATAGGAATGAGTGTAGGGAATCGTGGAACCGAGGAAATCAAGGATCGGGTGGTAATGGGTACAATAATGGAAACCGTGGAGCTGGAGGAAACCGTGGACGACAAGATAATGGGGACCAACGTGTGGAAGCTGGAGCTGCTCATGGGAGAGTGTATGCGCTTGGGAACGAGAGAGGAGAAGATCCGAACGTCGTTGCTAGTACGTTCCTTCTCAATAATCGTTATGCTTCCATACTATTTGATACTGGTGCCGATAAGAGTTTTGTGTCCACTAAGTTTGCACCCTTACTAGAGAAACCCCCGATGGCCTTAGGAATTGGTTATGATGTAGAGTTAGCTAATGGGAATATAGAAAGGATTAGGACTATCATTCGCGGTTGCACGTTAAACTTTCTAAATCGCCCCTTCAACATAGATCTTCTACCCGTCACGTTAGGAAGTTTTTGATGTTATTATTGGTATGGATTGGTTGTCGAAGTATCGTGCTCATATAATTTGCGATGAGAAGATCGTGCGTGTGCCATACGGCAAGGAGATTCTGAACATACCAGGAGATAGAAAGGATTTGAGAGGCCCATCTAGATTAGCGGTCATATCCTGCACTAAGTTGCCGAAGCTAATGGAAAAAGGAAGTTACCTTTTCCTAGCTCAAATTTCTGAGAAAGGAGAGAAGGAGAAGAAGGAAAGGTGCATTGGAGATGTACCTATAGTTCGTGATTTTTCGGATGTGTTTCCCGATGATTTACCGGGAATCCCGCCTACTAGACAAGTGGAGTTCCAGATTGAGTTGATACCTGGTGCTACAACTGTAGCACGAGTGCCTTATCATCTTGCACCTACTGAATTGGAAGAGTTGTCGAAACAATTAGTGGAGTTAGCCGAGAAGGGATTTATAAGACCAAGTTCTTCGCCTTGGGGAGCCCCGGTCTTATTTGTGAAGAAGAAGGATGGATCGTTTCGCATGTGTATTGATTATCGAGAGTTGAACAAGTTAACGGTGAAGAATAGATACCCGTTACCGAGGATCGACGATTTGTTCGATCAGCTTCAAGGATCGAGTGTGTATTCGAAGATCGATTTGAGATCGGGATATCATCAGCTTCGAGTTCGCGAGGAAGATATTCCGAAAACGGCTTTCAGAACCCGTTACGGGCATTACGAGTTTCAGGTAATGCCGTTTGGGTTGACTAACGCACCGGCGGTATTCATGGACCTCATGAATCGGGTGTGTAAACCTTACTTAGATAAGTTTGTGATTGTGTTCATCGATGACATTCTGATTTATTCGAAGAGTGAGAAGCAGCATGAGGAGCATCTAAGACTTATCTTAGAATTGCTCAGGAAGGAGAAACTGTATGCCAAGTTTTCAAAATGTGAATTTTGGATTCTGACGGTACAATTTCCGGGTCATGTGATTGATAGACAAGGAGTTCATGTTGATCCTGCTAAGATTGAAGCGATTAAAGATTGGGCTGCACCTACGACCCCAACAGAAGTTCGTCACTTTTTGGGTTTAGCCGGTTATTACTGAAGATTCATTGAGGGATTTGCGAAGATAGCAAAACCGTTGACCAAATTGACTCAAAAGAGTGTTAAGTACGAATGGGGAGATAAGGAAGAGGAAGCATTTCAGTTACTTAAGGAAATGTTGTGTAGTGCTCCTATCTTGGCGTTACCCGAAGGTAACGAGGACTTCGTCGTCTATTATGACGCTTCTCATAAAGGTTTGGGAGCTGTGTTAATGCAACGAGAGAAAGTGATAGCTTATGCTTCCCGACAGCTCAAGAAGCACGAGAAGAACTACACCACCCATGATTTGGAGTTAGGTGCTGTGGTTTTTGCTTTAAGAATATGGAGACATTACTTGTATGGGACCAAGTGTGTAGTGTTTACTGACCACAAAAGTCTGCAACACATTTTGAACCAAAAAGAGCTTAACATGAGATAGCGACGTTGGATTGAGTTGCTAAGAGATTATGATTGTGAAATTCGCTACCATCCTGGTAAAGCAAACGTTGTTGCTGATGCTCTTAGTCGAAAGGAGAGAATTTCACCGTTACGAGTTAGGTCATTAGGAATGACTATCGTATCGCCATTACCGTCTCAAATATTAGAAGCTCAAACGGAAGCGTTGAAAGCAGAGAATCGACCTGCTGAGAACATATTTGGGATGGCAGAAAATGAGAAGGGATTTGTTAAGCGTTCTGATGGAGTATTATGTTTTGGAGAGCGAAGTTGGGTACCATTGTATGGAGGAATTCGAGAGTTGATTATGCATGAGTCGCATAAGTCAAGATACGTTATTCATCCTGGGTCTGACAAGATGTACCAGGATTTGAAAAAGTTATATTGGTGGCCAAATATGAAGGCAGATATAGCGTTGTATGTTAGTAAGTGTTTAACATGTTTTAAAGTTAAGGCAGAACATCAAAGACCGTCAGGATTATTAACGCAGCCAGAACTCCCAGTTTGGAAGTGGGAGCGTATCACGATGGACTTTATTACCAAATTACCAAAGACAGCTAGCGGTTGCGACGCTATATGGGTAATTGTGGATCGTTTGACTAAGTCTGCTCATTTCCTGGCAATTAGTGAAGACGATAGTGTTGATAAACTTGTGAGGTTGTATGTGAAGGAGATTGTTTCTCGTCATGGAGTTCCGACATCGATTATTTCTGATCGCGACAGCCGCTTTACGTCAGCGTTGTGGTGATCACTTCAAACCGTTTTGGGGACAAGACTTGATATGAGTACTGCATATCACCCCCAAACCGATGGTCAAAGTGAGAGAACTAGTCAGACTTTGGAGGATATGCTTCGTGCATGCATAATAGACTTTGGTAAAGGCTGGGAGAAATATCTACCCCTTGCGGAGTTCTCCTACAACAATATCTACCACACAAGTCTTAAGGCTGCACCATTTGAAGCTTTGTATGGTCGTAAATGTCGTTCACCTATTGGATGGGCAGAAGTTTGAGATAGCCAACTCACAGGCCATGAGCTTATTTAGGAAACTACTGAGAAGGTAACGCAAATTCGAGATCGACTGCAAGCAGCTAGAGATAGGCAGAAAAGCTACGCCGATCAGAGGCGTAAACCCCTAGAATTCCAGGTTGGAGACAAAGTGATGCTGAAAGTCTCGCCTTGGAAGGGTGTGATACGTTTTGGGAAACGTGGGAAACTTAATCCCCGCTACATTGGACCATTTCTTATTTTGGAAAGAATTGGGCCCGTAGCTTATCGATTGAAATTGCCAATGGAATTGAATAAAGTTCATGATGTGTTTCATGTTAGCAATCTGAAGAAATGTCTTTCAGAGGAAACGCCAGTTATACCAATTAAAGATATTCGTGTGGATGAAAGTTTGAATTTTGTAGAGGAACCGATTGAGATATTGGATAGAGAGATTAAACAACTTAAGAGAAGTCGCATCCCGATCATCAAAGTTCGTTGGAATTCGCGGCATGGACCGGAATTCACGTTGGAACGTGAGGATGAGTTTCGAAAGAGATATCCGAGGCTTTTTACTTCGTGGATGGGTTGTTTCGAGAGAAACCCGGGACGGGTTTCTTCTGAGGCTGGGAGGATGTGCAACTGGCAAAATAGGGAGCCGTTTTTTAAAACCCGCATTACATTAAAAATTACAATTTTGAAATTTTTGAAAAGCTTATTGGACGAGATGTTTTAGGAACGTTGGAATGTATTTTTGATCGTACGTTTATTATGAGGATTTATTATTTACTTATGGTTTGGTTTGATTCATTCGTGATGATTTATTTTGAGATCGTTACTTTGGCACTACATTGACTCCGGCACTAGGTTAACCTAACAATTTTAACTATATTTTAAATATTGGTCCGGATATTATTATTTTTGGAACGGGTTCGGTTTGAGAAAGTTGCTTGGTGATTTAAGGTTTCGGGTTTGGTCCGTGTCTGTAGAAAACTAGAAGGGGGGTTGAATAGTTTACCGATTAAAATCTTTTTAACTTGTTAAGTTAGCTTTGAAACTTTCCGTTTGATCAAAGATATATGCATAAACACAATATATAACATGCAAGTAAATGAAAGAAACGATCAAACCACAACACGAGTATTTATCGTGGTTCGGCTACAAGGACTCTTTTTCCTTGCCCTACGTCCACGCCCCGAGTATCCAACTCGAGAGTTTCTTTCACTAGTCAACAAGCTCCTTTCACCGGCGGAGAAAACCTTACACGTCGCTTATACTTTTACCGACACAAAGCTAAATGTCGAGTTCTTTTACAAGGGCACAACCACTCCCGTTAGTTCTTTTACTAGGGTACAACAACTCCCAACACTCTTTGTATTTTGAGGACTAAAATACTAACCGATCACTACTGAAAATACACAATCAAATAAAGTGTAAACTACACAAGTCTACACAATGCTAAGCTAACAAGTCTTGCAACGTTGTGTTGAATACTTGTTACTTTTAGTAAGCTCGTGAATCTCTTTGCTACAAAAAGAAACTTCACATATGAAATGTTAAGAGGTTAGATGAAAGAATGAATGTGTGTGTAAAATGTAATGTCAAGTGATGAGCCAAAATTCAACTTGTGGCTCAATATTTATAGCCAAAACCTTCTGCAGGTCTGGCGGATCAGGCGGACCCCTGAGAAGGGTTCCGCCCATGTACCTCCAGGGTACCGCCGGGCTTGCAGTTGGTTTTGCAATAAATCTTGCAAACCAAACAAGGTCTTGTCTCATAACTCCTAGCAACCAAACAATGTCACATCTCATAATAACAAGTCAAATACAAAGCTTGCAAGTAACAACAAAGTTAGTCAAACACATTTCTTTCCATAAATGCATAATGACAAAACTTGCCATAAATGTGATGTGACAATTTCTAGTTTAAGAAATAAACTTGTGTTGTGTTTTATGAAATGTAAAATGTAGCAAAAGTCTAGTTTATGCAAGTCTTAAAAACTAAGATTATGTTTTGCTTAGAAACTAAAGTTTATATTCTGTCGTTAACAAAACTTAGCGAAGATCGTAAAATATAAATAACGTTTTTAGGCGATATTTGTATTAACAATCTCCCCTTTTTTGTTGATGACAAAACATAAACTTTGTTTTTAAGTAACACGCAAAATCTTGGTTTTCAAGACTTAAAAAAAATTATATTAACCTTGTTTTACTTAAGAGACGAAAAGCATATCAAGTATTGAAGGTGTAATATATTTCTCCCCCTTTTTGTCGAAACAAAAAGTAGAGTAGCGAAGCGGAATAATGCCCATGCTCCCCCTTGGTCGATACTCCCCCTAAATGGAGTGCCAAGATGGGAAACATGGATTTTGGACCCTACAAAAAAAAAATTTAGTTGGTGATATATATAGTCAAGGATGTAGTTACCACACACATTGCAACCACAATGACAACACAAACATGATCAACCAACAATGTACTAAAGTGAGTAGAAAGAAATATCATTCCAAGTAAAATTTTGACTATTAAAAGTCAAAAGACAAGAAATGAGAACTATTCTTCTTCTTCTAAACAAAAACTAAAAAATAACCAAGAAATAAAAATAAAATCCTACTTTCCTAAATTGGGGCAAACGGCCTCCAAGGATTGTCTAGGATTTGTTGGGGTGGGAAAGAGCATCCAAACATTCTATGACGTGTTGGAATGCAAAACGGGTTTCATTTTGGAATTGGTTAAGCAATGTTTTGATGGTTTCACCCATTTGCTCACAATTTGAGCAAGCATGGGGATGAGTGGGTTGAAATGGGTTGGTTTTGGTTTCTTGGTTTGAGGGTTGATTGGTTTTTGGTTCTTGGGTGGAGGATGGATTTGGTATTGAGTCAAGCAATGTGGTTTGAAATTCCATTGCTTGATGGAGATGGTTTTCAACCATGTTTTGGATATCCTCATAAGAAGGAAATAAAGACTCAAAGGTTTGAGGTTGAGGGTGTGGTGGATTTGGGTGATCATGATTTTCAAAGTTTGGTTCTCCATATAGAGGACCATGGATGTCATGGTAGATGGGGTGAAACAATAATAGTTTAGGTTGATGGTACACTTGTTGTGGTGGTTGAATGTGGTTAAAAAGGTTATCTTGGTCAAGAATTGACCTTGGTGATTCATTTACAAAAGGTGGTGGTTGCGTAGGTCTTGGTGGAAGATCATTAAGATCTTGGACAAATGGGTGTGGTGATGTGGTAGGAGACCCAAATAGTTCCATTGGCTCAATTTTGGGTAATGGTGATGGTGATGAAGTTTTGGATAGTTGAGTTGGAGCACTTGGTGGAGTTGGGTCAATAGGTGATTTAGTTGGTGGTGGAGTGAGCTCATTTGGTTCATTGGGTGATGGTGATGGAGATGCAAGGTTCAAAAAGTGTTCATTTTCGATGGGTGATGTGAATTCATCCGAGGATGAGGAGCTTAGGTTGATGGGTTGATTGGACCATAGTGGTTTAACACTAATCCGGGCGGTTTTCCGGATGGGTCTTGATGGTTGAGAGGTGTTTGTTGACTTAGTCATGGTGAAAAATGGTTTATAAGTTTCAGAAATTGTGTTGAGGAAGGTGTGATTTGATGGTGTTTATGATGGCTTAATTTATAGTGTTGATGGATTATGGAAAGGAGTGTTTGGATTTGATGTTAGTCCATACAAAAATTAAGGTTTCTAATGATTTGGAAAACTAATTTCAAATGAAAATGGTGAAGTGAGAAGACAAGTTTTGCACTAAATGCTTAGTGGTTTTGGTGGATTTGTGGTAGTATAAATCTCAGGGATTTCAAGGATCCCTTAAAAGGGTTCCTTCCTTTATGTTTGAGGGGTCCTTGAGGTTGTTATGGTTAAATTTGAATTTTGGCGGGAATTGGTTTTGGTTAAGTTTATGGAAAAAGGAGTATCCTATTATGCTAAACACATTGCAAGTAATGGGTTTCTACCTAAAAGGATTGGATTTTGATGTTTGGGTGTTGAATTGGTGAAAATGAAAACAAAAATTCTGCAGGTTACTGGCGGCACCCTCAAAATACACAAGCGGAACCCATTTGAGGGTGCCGCCTGGTCCGTTGGGCCAATTCTGGAATTCCCAGAATTTGCACTGGCGGAACCCAATTTTGGGTACCGCCAGATCCGCCAGGGCTGAAAAAAGTGGCAGTCCACGTTTTTGACCCGCGAGACGTTTTTCAAAATTTTTAAAAACTCCTAAAATCAAAGAGATAAGGCATTTCTGGTTGGGCAATGCAAAAAATAGATACGTAAACATGCATTTCATAGGACTTTGACCTTGAGGTCGAGAATTTCACTATACTTAGTGAAAATATCATAAACTTGAAAATTTGACAACTTGCCAAGAGTTGTCTACCTGCATCAAAGTTAGATATTACATGTTCCAAATTGTATCAAACATTGTACTAACACACAAATTCATAACAAATATTGTTTAAACGACCAGATTTGTTCAAAGAGCACCTAGTGCCAAACACTCCTACACACCCGCATTCATTGACGGTCGATCTTGTTCTTGAGCTTTCCAAGGAACCTTCCGAGATTCTTAAACATCCCCTTTGTTTGCTTGAACTCCTCCGACTCATTAGGAATATCCGGAAGTTGAGAAAGGTATTCGAGAGGAGGGAGCCTAGAGTTTGGCAAATTGTCATCTTCACTCATTGAGGAAGACGAAGATGAGGTAGGAGGATGTGAACGTTTTCCTTGGGCTTTGTACACTCTATTATCACTTAGTGGGACAAAGGTGTGTGGGATGAGAGAGTAGTTAAGGCGAAGACCGTTTGGAGTTGGTGGAATGGGTGAGATGAACCTAAAGAGACGGGTCAAGAGCATTCCATACGGCATAGCCGTTGTGCCATGCACGGGAATGTCGGCCATTCTCTTGGCCATGTAGTAGGCAAGGTTGAAGGGTTGTCTAACGGACAAGGAGTAGAGCATGTAGCAAAGGAAAAGGTTGATATGGTCACGGTTCCCTATTGTGCTAATGACATTGGCTCTAAGGACTTCCTCCCATTTCTTGAATTGGGGCTTAAGTTCGTTCATTTCCATTCCATATGGGTCCTTATCGACCTCATTCCCCGAACGGGTTCTCCTAGTGGTGGTGGTTCTAACAAAGAGGTGGTCACGGAGTACGTCTTTTGAGACAAGGGGTGTGTCATAAGGGTGGATACGGTCTTGAAGGTTGTCAAGAGTTGAGAGGGAGTGCAAGTCAGAATAGAGGCAAGTACCACGGTTTGGAACACCTAGGATTTGAGCAAACTCCTCAAGAGTGAAGGAGTATTGATGACCGCTAACCCTAAAGTTGATAGACATATGACCATAATCATCCGTGGAGAGGACGCATGATGCATAGAACTCTAGAATGAACCTAGGACAAATAGGCTCGTCGATATTCAAAAGACACTCAAAGTTGATTGTGGCAAAATCGGCGTAAAGGTTTGTGCCTTCTAGGAAAGATGAGTCAATGGTTCTACCCTCATGGACATAGTGTTTTTCTAGGGCTTTGAAAACGTTTACTTGATTTGCGGTAAGGCCTTTGGTTTTGTAGTGTTTTGGTAGGTACTTAATGGTGTCCTTGTGGTCGTAGTGGGTTAGAGGAGGCATGATGATTCCTAGAACAACAAAATTTCACATTTTAGTTTACGTAAACCACTATTATAATGTGGAAGTTCTAGTGTGTGCCTATATGAAAACAATGTGGAGGTGCGGTTATCTTGACTCATTTTGATGCTTCAAAATCGTTTTATGCAAGTTTTGTTATAAAACAAAAGATAACCCAAACGCTCCTAGTTCAATGTAGCTTCGTTTGAATGTACCCGAAAATACATATTGGTTATGTATTCCCTTTAGCATTCAAGAGACATTATGCAAGTGATGTTTTAAACATAACGTTTTGATTTTGTATTCTCAATGTGAGACGAAAAAAATATTTGTCCTACTTGTGAGAAATTTTTGGAAGGATTTGTGGTGAGTGCTTATTCACTCACCATTTTATAGCTAATTATCGACCTAAAACGACTATTTGAGCTAACAAATGCCAAGAAAACACTTGTTTTTATGTTTGTGATGTGCAGGTGCGGACATTTTACAAAATGACGAAAAATCACGAAACCGAGCACGAGAATGGAAGACGGTCAATTAGTTAAAGTTGTAAATCTTAAAAGTCAACATTGGACCCTGAAGAATCTTACTTTGTCAAGATCAGCCCTTGGATCACATTTATGGAAAAGTGCAAAATCAGCCCTTGAACTATCAATATTGTACACAATTGGTCCTTGGTAGATTATTACTAAAAATCTGAAAGTAAATCACATACTTGGTCCATGAGTTATCAAGCCCAAAGTCTAACCCATAGTCCACATATTAAAACCAAAACCCAATCCATCCCTACCCTTAACCCGAGCCCACTTCAACCTTCGGTCAAAAGTCAAACATAAAACAAAAAAATAAATAACCAAACACACACCGTACACTTACCCGCCCCCCAAAATTTACCCAAACCCAGAAATACTATTCACTGAACAGTAACTTAGAACCCTAAAATCCCCAATCCCATCAATTACCGTCATTAAGGGCAAATTGGTACAATCAAGTGAGCTTCTAGAAGTGTCAGGGGTGTCAGCATATGTCAGAGTATCTAGAGAAGCACAATTATGGCTACGTGGCTGCATTCTATTGGTATAAACAAGTCATTGGGATTGATCTAAGGGTGGATATCATTTGGTAATGATTGGAAAGGAGATCAAGGGCTCTGAATGGATGTAAAGAAGCACAACTCACACGGATTGCCAGCTTGGCAATCCGTGAGCTCACCTCCTCACACCTCCTATAAATAGATGATCAAAATGCTTGTATTTGTGTGGAGTCTTGGAGTAGCCAAGCTCTGCTGAATTTTACTTTGAATCTATTTAGTTTAGTTGCTTGTAATTTCTTTTAAATCTCAATGAAGTTTCTTTACGTTTAATCAACTCAGCTTTTTATTAATACTTTTATTGCTTATTGTTTAGTTCTTATTTCAGTCTCACTATTTCATTTCCTTTCAAATTACTTTAGTTTTCAAATCTGTTTTCATTTCATTTTATCTAGTTCTATAAAAACAGAAAATCAAATAAAAATAGAGATAGATTTGTTGTATTCAGCTTTTAGTTAAGCTGAATATTGGTTTGTCACATCTTATTTTAGTTTAACAAAGTTTGTGAAAGAATAGTTTGCAGTTTCATTGTTCATAAGTATTTGGTCAAACATTTGGTCAACAGTTTGGATTGATATTGATTTGTGTTGGAATTGGACAAGCTTGAGTAGGATTTGGATGTACTCAGCCTGTCAAGAGATAGGCTAGCATAGTGAATCACCTCTATTTAGCTGAGGTGAATTGGTTTGTAAGTCCCTTTGTTCTCTTTACTTTATAAACTAGTGTAAATTGATTTCTGATGTATCTGTATGCTTCAGCTGAGTTCTATTGTTTTAATTGTGATTTGAGTTGTTATTTTAGCTGTTCAGATCTTAGGATTAGTAGTTTGTAGAAGTTTTCATGATTTCATAGTTATAACTGTCGTATAAGGGGGTGTTTGGATTGCTACTGTTCTGTATGATTCATGCTGCTTCTCTGATTTAATTTCTGCATAATTAGTTTACATAAGAGTAGTAATAACTAGTTTTAGCATAAAATAAGTAGGTGCATAACTTAAAAGTCAAAACAGTTTTCTTAATTTCATTCACAGCTAAGTAAAATAGAATCAGTTGGTATACTTGTGGATTTAGTTGCATAGTTGTATAATATAGCTTAAAATAGTGTTAATTCAGCTTATAATTTCAAGTAGTGGTATATTCAGTAGTTAAAAGTTGAATTTGGTCAAAGTTACATTGCAAATAAAAAGTTAAAATTAGTCTTGCATTTCGTTTATGGTCTGATTTTTTAGAGAACTTGTAGGCTTCATTAGTGATTAGGAATAGATAAAGTTTGTTGGATTGTGTTCTCTAATAGCTTGTGTACCTTAATTAGCCATAAAATCTTAGTTTTGAGCTCTTTAGCTTATTAGGATTGTTGCTTGAAGTTGGCTGTTTGAGCCTTAAGCTCCCCTGCACACAGTTCTAGACTCAATTTCAATGCATCATTAGGACTAGTAGATCAAAGACTTAGCATTAGATTTTTGTTTTAGTACTTCTCTGTATGGTAGACTTTGCATTGCACCTTTAATCTTCTTGTTCTCAGCTTTTTAGAATAGCTTATTTTGGCCCTGCTTATTAGTGGTTTAAGCAATTTTCTGATTTAATACCTAGGCCTGCTTGTGCTGTTTTGAGCTTGTTTGTGTGATATTTTGGCTTCTCTGAGTTCAATAGGAGTAGGTGTAGTACTATGCATGGTCTGCTTATCCTATAGCTTAATCTGTGTAGGACTTTGCTTAATTAGCTTATCATTGCGTGCTTATTGTTTGATTCTTGTGTCTCTGTGCTTATAGCTGTTCATTACTTGGCTTATTTGAGCTTATAATAGCTTAATACAGTAGTGGTTTCATATTGGTAAAGTTTTGTGGCAAGTGCTTATAAATAAGCACTTGCCATAAGCTGATTTGGCCTGTTTAAGCACTTCTGCTTATTAGATTTAATCCAAAATTTTTCTGCAAGTACTTTTTAATATTTTAGAATTTCTGGTAATTTTTCATAATTTTCTGAGGTCATTTGCTATTTTTCTTAATTTCTTTTAGTTTATAATCACTTTTTAATCATTTTTAAATACCAAAAATCTATAAAAAAATCAGAAAAAGCCTTGAAAAATACAAAAGTAGTTTTGAAAATTCTTTTATAATATTCTAGATTTTCCAAAATAGTTTTCATAATTTTCCCATTATTTTTCATAATTTCTTTTATTTTTAATTCACTTTTTAATTCCAAAAATAGAAAATAAATTCTAGAAAATAAATAAAAACTCAAAAAAACATTTTTCCTTTTCTTAAAATTCTTTTTATTAGTTTTAGAATTTTAGAAAATATTTTCAAGTTCGTAGGATAATTTTTCGATAAACGTTACATTTTAAATAACGCGTGTGCATTTCCGTTTTTACGTTTTCAACATTTGTACATATTTAGCTTGTAAATTCTTCATATTCCACTATTACTTATCACAAATTGAATTCCTAAATCATATTTTTCATTTCACCGCTTTTCACGACACGATTTCGCGATTCGATTATTCACGATTCCATTTTACCTTCGCTGGGAAAACGACCCGGGAGATACTTTCACCGGTATTTCTTCGGAATAATTTTATACTACGAAAAAGACTTTATCAAAAATGGCGCCGTTGCCGGGGAAGGTGGACGTGAGTTTTGAATTTTCGTTTTGAAAAATCGTGTTGTGTTAAGTTTTCCACTATCTTGTATATATTTTCTCTAAAATATATAAAAATTTGAAAAATCAAAAACAAAAATAATCTTCTTATCCTCTAAAATTGATTCTTCTTCTCAAATCCTCTTACGTTTAATTCTTATGGATACGTTTTGTTCTAATTGCGGAGAACCGTTTTTCGGAGGGTTATGTGTGTGGTGTACGTGCGACGAATGTGGTGATAATATTCGAGATGGTGTTTGTTTGAATTGTAATTCTCATACATATGATCAAAATTCGTTCAACAATTCGTCTAATATTCCCGATTTTTATACACCACCACCACCGTCGTTTTCTTGCTATAATTGTGGAAACCCGTCCGAAGAAGGAATGCCGTGTGGGCAATGTTTTTGTAATGGATGTGGATACACCGATTGTATGTGCTATGCTCCAAATGCTCACACGTCTTACGATTACGACTCGAGCTTGAATAATTTTCCTCAAAATGATTTTTATGAGCCAAATTCATGCTACAATGGTGATTCATTTCAAAATACATCGAGTTTTGAATATTGTGGGGGATCGTTTGAAAGTTCTTATCATGAACCTAATTCTTGTTACGATTATAATGGTTTTTACCAAACCCCACAATCTTCCAATTTTTCTAATCAAATTTTTGAAATCAAATCAATGCTCGACAAGTTGAAAGAGATGGTGAATAATCGTTACACATCTTCTCCTGAGCCTAATGAGAGATCGATGGAAGAACCTCATACCGAAGAAAGGAAATTCCAATTTTGCGAGTGTTGTTTATACGATGATGATTCCACGATTACGATCAATCTTAATCCTCAAAATGATTCTATCTCTTCTCCCGTAGAACCCGAAGACTCTCTAACAATGGGGGACGGGCATCTTGACACTATTCCGGCAACGGAATCTGACGAATTCAATAAGTCTAGTGTTGAGAACCTCATCCCAATCCCAAGTGAGTCCGAGGAGATTTCTATCAATGATTCTGAACTTGTTGAAAATAATCGTTTTGATGATCAAGTTGATACGAATGATATACCGTTTGAAGATAATCGTGATGAGTTATTCTCCGATTCTGATAATGATGATTCTATATCATGTGGAGAGATCGATTATGTTGATGAAGAACATCTTGAGCTTGAAAGCTTTGAAGATGATAATGAAGAAGATGATGACACGAAAATCCGAGATGAAGCTTTACGTGAGACATTGTTAAATGTCAATCTTCTTATCTCCCGTATTGAGGCATTAAAAAATCCTCTTATTTCTTCTCCTATCCCCGTTATGGATAGTGATTCTTTACCCGAGCTTGAAATTTTTCGATTTGAAGAGACGAGTAGTGGCAGTCCCACTATTCATGCTGATATCTCTCTTCCGGATTATGAGTGCTTTCACTTTGAGATCGACTCTATACCTATTTTCGATAATCCATCTCGTGACCCTCTTTTAGAGGATGTCGATCCATTTCTTGCTGCGGAGGACTTGATACCACCGGGTATTGAGAATGATGAGAATGATAATTCTTTCGATTCTTCTTCTTCTCGTCCACCTGCTAAACCACCCGATGAAGTTTTTAAATCCGGTACAGATAATGATATTTTTGGAGTCGTGGATGAGATGTATGATTATGATATTATCATCCGGGTATTTCACCCATTCTTTGTTTATCCCATCACTTCGTCACTTTTCCACTCCACCGGGAGTGAGGATACCATATTTGATCCGGGCATCTCTATTTTCAAGTGGCCGTTTCATTTGCTCTCCCCAAGGACGAATTAATTCGGGGATCGAGTCAAGCTCATGTGACTCGGTGAACAAAAACAAGCGCTTCGTGGGAGGCACTCCATGCTTATCCTTTCATCTTCTTAAATTTCTTATTTCTTATTAACGTGACGTGAGGAGGGCTGCTTCTTCTACTCTTGTGTTTCGTGGTTGTTTGTGATGTTTGTTCAGGATTGCCCATGATTTATGATGACTCTCGTGCTCGTTATCTCTTCACTTGGAGTCTCATTCATCAGTGCTATTTGGAAATCCTATATCCGTTAAATCTTATCGACTAACGTTTTCTTTGGCATAATTAATAAACGCCCTAGAATTTTGTTAGGATTACCTTAACCCATAAAACATTGAGGACAATGTTTCGTTCTAGTCGGGGGGAGGGTGAATCTTCGATTCGATTTTTACCTTGCATGTTTCACATGTCGTGTACTCTTGCAACTCCGTTTTTCCACCAAAAAGAAAAAAATTGAAAAAAAATTGAAAAATTTCAAAAATTTTGATGAAAAATCAATGAAAGTAAAAAAAAAAATGAGAAAAAGTGAAAAAGTTGTGCAAAAATATAATAAAGTTTGAATAAGTGTTTTGACACCTTGTTGACTTTCTTGCTAGCGAGAGTAGGAATAAATATTTTGACTTGACCGGGCGTGTTGAGCCTTAGCTTGTTCCCTTAACCAATGATGATCACATAAGCTTGTGCTAGTTTTGTACACAAGGAGCTATAAAATGCGAATTCTTTCTGAAGAATCTGCAAGTTCCCGTACTTGACTTTATACATGCGCAGCTTAAAAGCTTTCGCTAGTCTTTTACATCAGGAGCTAGAAAACGCGAATTCTTCTTCTAGAATTTGCAAGTTTCCGTAACTGACTTTATATATGTGTGGCTGATTATCGGCTAAGTATTCGCGGGTTTCATTATTTGGAATCTTAAATTGCGAAGAGCAAGAAATGATAGAGTTTATTTAGAAGTTAGATGCTAAACGTGGAGTAGTGGTTCTCTTTAGAGCTCATGAGAGGTACTTGTGGCTTTTTACTCCCATCAGAAACGTCACTCACATAAAATAGATGTTCTAGGTTAATTAGTGGTATTTCGGTTTAGATAATATTTAGTTCTTTATTTTCTTAAGAGAATTTTTGCTTTAGAAGTTGGGTACATATCAAGGAACATCAAAAATAAGAGCCAAAAGTGAAAAATCAAAAGTCAAAAAGTTGATTATCTATGTGGTTTTGGAGCTACCCGATAAGCTTCCATTGATGTATGAGAAAAAATCAAAGAAAAAAAGTGAAAAGTATGAAAAAAGGTGAAAAATGGAAAAAATGAAAGTTGTAGTATTGTAAAATAAAAGCTATGTATGTATCAATAAGTTGTTGGCGCGTGAGGTGCATGTGATAAGTGATTAGTAATCAGTCACATGAGGTGCACGTGACTGTACTCCGCAACTTATATCTTTTATATGTATGTACCCCAAATTCCTTGATGTGGACCGAATTTCTATTGCAGTGGTTCTTAAGAGAAAATGAATAACTACTTATCGTTTAAACTTAGGTGTCACTATCGGACTAAAAATTATTGAAATGAGAAAATATGAAGAAATTCATTTCTCAACAAAAATAAAATAATGAGATACAAAAACCTAGGAAATGGGAGTAAGGAGTTTCCACAAGTAACTTTTATGAGTAGTGTTAGCATCTAATTTGTAGATAAGCTGTGATCTCATTTGTACGCTTAGTTTGGGGACTCGTGAAAAATCAAGGATGACGATTTTTATCCGTATGGTCGCTTCTTAATTAGAAGTATTTCTACTCGTTGACCCTAATAATTATTGCAAAAATAATGAAAGTTCAACATACCGTCACAAGCTTGAAGTATGGAAAAGTCCAAAAAATAGAAAGTGTAAGTGGAATAAAGGAATAAAAGGAAAATTTTGAAAAACGGAGCGTTTTCGGGAATAAATGATTTTGTAATCTCTTTTGAACATCTTTGCTACTTTTCAAAGTTAGTAAAAAGAGTTTTGAAATTATTTATCCCAAAAGCGTGAATTGATCACATTGCGTGAGGACACGGCAATACCTTAGTCGGGGGGATTTTGGTGAGTGCTTATTCACTCACCATTTTATAGCTAATTATCGACCTAAAACGACTATTTGAGCTAACAAATGCCAAGAAACCACTTGTTTTTATGTTTGTGATGTGCAGGTGTGGACATTTTACAAAATGACGAAAAATCACGAAACCGAGCACGAGAATGGAAGACGGTCAATTAGTTAAAGTTGTGAATCTTAAAAGTCAACATTGGACCCTGAAGAATCTTACTTTGTCAAGATCAGCCCTTGGATCACATTTATGGAAAAGTGCAAAATCAGCCCTTGAACTATCAATATTGTACACAATTGGTCCTTGGTAGATTATTACTAAAAATCTGAAAGTATATCACATACTTGGTCCATGAGTTATCAAGCCCAAAGTCTAACCCATAGTCCACATATTAAAACCAAAACCCAATCCATCCCTACCCTTAACCCGAGCCCACTTCAACCTTCGGTCAAAAGTCAAACATAAAACAAAAAAATAAATAACCAAACACACACCGTACACTTACCCGCCCCCCAAAATTTACCCAAACCCAGAAATACTATTCACTGAACAGTAACTTAGAACCCTAAAATCCCCAATCCCATCAATTACCGTCATTAAGGGCAAATTGGTACAATCAAGTGAGCTTCTAGAAGTGTCAGGGGTGTCAGCATATGTCAGAGTATCTAGAGAAGCACAATTATGGCTACGTGGCTGCATTCTATTGGTATAAACAAGTCATTGGGATTGATCTAAGGGTGGATATCATTTGGTAATGATTGGAAAGGAGATCAAGGGCTCTGAATGGATGTAAAGAAGCACAACTCACACGGATTGCCAGCTTGGCAATCCGTGAGCTCACCTCCTCACACCTCCTATAAATAGATGATCAAAATGCTTGTATTTGTGTGGAGTCTTGGAGTAGCCAAGCTCTGCCGAATTTTACTTTGAATGTATTTAGTTTAGTTGCTTGTAATTTCTTTTAAATCTCAATGAAGTTTCTTTACGTTTAATCAACTCAGCTTTTTATTAATACTTTTATTGCTTATTGTTTAGTTCTTATTTCAGTCTCACTATTTCATTTCCTTTCAAATTACTTTAGTTTTCAAATCTGTTTTCATTTCATTTTATCTAGTTCTATAAAAACAGAAAATCAAATAAAAATAGAGATAGATTTGTTGTATTCAGCTTTTAGTTAAGCTGAATATTGGTTTGTCACATCTTATTTTAGTTTAACAAAGTTTGTGAAAGAATAGTTTGCAGTTTCATTGTTCATAAGTATTTGGTCAAACATTTGGTCAACAGTTTGGATTGATATTGATTTGTGTTGGAATTGGACAAGCTTGAGTAGGATTTGGATGTACTCAGCCTGTCAAGAGATAGGCTAGCATAGTGAATCACCTCTGTTTAGCTGAGGTGAATTGGTTTGTAAGTCCCTTTGTTCTCTTTACTTTATAAACTAGTGTAAATTGATTTCTGATGTATCTGTATGCTTCAGCTGAGTTCTATTGTTTTAATTGTGATTTGAGTTGTTATTTTAGCTGTTCAGATCTTAGGATTAGTAGTTTGTAGAAGTTTTCATGATTTCATAGTTATAACTGTCGTATAAGGGGGTGTTTGGATTGCTACTGTTCTGTATGATTCATGCTGCTTCTCTGATTTAATTTCTGCATAATTAGTTTACATAAGAGTAGTAATAACTAGTTTTAGCATAAAATAAGTAGGTGCATAACTTAAAAGTCAAAACAGTTTTCTTAATTTCATTCACAGCTAAGTAAAATAGAATCAGTTGGTATACTTGTGGATTTAGTTGCATAGTTGTATAATATAGCTTAAAATAGTGTTAATTCAGCTTATAATTTCAAGTAGTGGTATATTCAGTAGTTAAAAGTTGAATTTGGTCAAAGTTACATTGCAAATAAAAAAGTTAAAATTAGTCTTGCATTTCGTTTATGGTCTGATTTTTGAGAGAACTTGTAGGCTTCATTAGTGATTAGGAATAGATAAAGTTTGTTGGATTGTGTTCTCTAATAGCTTGTGTACCTTAATTAGCCATAAAATCTTAGTTTTGAGCTCTTTAGCTTATTAGGATTGTTGCTTCAAGTTGGCTGTTTGAGCCTTAAGCTCCCCTGCACACAGTTCTAGACTCAATTTCAATGCATCATTAGGACTAGTAGATCAAAGACTTAGCATTAGATTTTTGTTTTAGTACTTCTCTGTATGGTAGACTCTGCATTGCACCTTTAATCTTCTTGTTCTCAGCTTTTTAGAATAGCTTATTTTGGCCCTGCTTATTAGTGGTTTGAGCAATTTTTTGATTTAATACCTAGGCCTGCTTGTGCTGTTTTGAGCTTGTTTGTGTGATATTTTGGCTTCTCTGAGTTCAATAGGAGTAGGTGTAGTACTATGCATGGTCTGCTTATCCTATAGCTTAATCTGTGTAGGACTTTGCTTAATTAGCTTATCATTGAGTGCTTATTGTTTGATTCTTGTGTCTCTGTGCTTATAGCTGTTCATTACTTGGCTTATTTGAGCTTATAATAGCTTAATACAGTAGTGGTTTCATATTGGTAAAGTTTTGTGGCAAGTGCTTATAAATAAGCACTTGCCATAAGCTGATTTGGCCTGTTTAAGCACTTCTGCTTATTAGATTTAATCCAAAATTTTTCTGCAAGTACTTTTTAATATTTTAGAATTTCTGGTAATTTTTCATAATTTTCTGAGGTCATTTGCTATTTTTCTTAATTTCTTTTAGTTTATAATCACTTTTTAATCATTTTTAAATACCAAAAATCTATATAAAAATTCAGAAAAAGCCTTGAAAAATACAAAAGTAGTTTTGAAACTTCTTTTATAATATTCTAGATTTTCCAAAATAGTTTTCATAATTTTCCCATTATTTTTCATAATTTCTTTTATTTTTAATTCACTTTTTAATTCCAAAAATAGGAAATAAATTCTAGAAAATAAATAAAAACTCAAAAAAACATTTTTCCTTTTCTTAAAATTCTTTTTATTAGTTTTAGAATTTTAGAAAATATTTTCAAGTTCGTAGGATAATTTTTCGATAAACGTTACATTTTAAATAACGCGTGTGCATTTCCGTTTTTACGTTTTCAACATTTGTACATATTTAGCTTGTAAATTCTTCATATTCCACTATTACTTATCACAAATTGAATTCCTAAATCATATTTTTCATTTCACCGCTTTTCACGACACAATTTCGCGATTCGATTATTCACGATTCCATTTTACCTTCGCTGGGAAAACGACCCGGGAGATACTTTCACCGGTATTTCTTCGGAATAATTTTATACTACGAAAAAGACTTTATAAATTTGACATGGGGTGTTTTAGCAAACATGTTTATACTAATTAAAGATGCAATTCCTAACTATGGGAAACATGATTAGTTTTATTAAACACCTAATCTAATGCATGAGTTTTTCAAGTTAGTGCATAACCCCAAGTTTTTGTTTTTGTGCAAGAAATAGAATTCCTAGACTCAGATCAGGATTGTAATCATGTTTAGAATGCTTACAATGATGATGTAGTTGCAATGTAAATGAATGGAAGACCAAGAATTCGTAGGTATGGATGGATGGTAAAGTGAATAGTAGCAGTTTGGAAGTGGTGGTATGAGATAATAGGTGTTTGGTTTAATATAAACAAAGAAAATGATTTTGCAGGTCGACGGATACGGCGGAACCCTGAGTTTCCATCCGTTATGGCTGAGGGTTCCGCCGACCCTGCTGAGAAAAATGGTTTTGGATTTGTTTTGATTTTTGTGAATTTTGTCTAATGTCCAGAACTACAAAGTAGGTTCCATGAGTCCTAAGCCTAGCCTAAGAAGATTAAAAGGTTCACGTTTAAGAGGTTCTGTAAGAATGTCGGCTATGTTGTCTTCGGAATAAACTTTCTCAATTGAGATATTTCCTTTTTGAACATTGTCACGAAGGAAATGATGATGGATTTCAATATGTTTGGTACGAGCATGTTGAACCGGGTTTTTGCTAAGATCAATGGCACCTTTGTTGTCACAAAGAATTGTAATGTCGTTGAGTTGAATTCCGTAGTTGACAAGAGCTTGCTTCATCCAAAGAGCTTGTTGACATGCCTTTTCGGCCGAAACGTACTCGGCTTCCGTTGTTGAGATAGCAAGAGCCGTTTGCTTCTTAGAGAACCATGAGGTGAGACAATGTCCAACAAAAGTACAAATACCACTTGTGCTTTTTCTATCGACATAGTCACCGGCATGATCCGAGTCGGCATACACTATGGTGTCTATTCCCGTTCCTTTGGGATACCATAAACCTAAATGTGTAGTGCCCTTAATATACCTAAAAATCCTTTTAACGGCTTCGAGATGGGTAGTTTTAGGATCTTCTTGAAAACAAGCACATAGAGAAACACTAAACATAATGTCGGGTCTACTAGCCGTTAGGTAAAGTAGACTACCAATCATACCTCTATATTTAGTACTATCTACGGATTCACTTTCTTCATCCTTGGTGAGTTTAGTTTCCGTGGACATGGGAGTTTTGATAGGTTTCGAATCTTCTAGTCCAAATTTCTTAAGCATGTCCTTAATATATTTAGATTGGTTAAAGAAGATACCATCTTCTAGTTGTTTGATTTGGAGTCCTAGGAAAAAGTTGAGTTCTCCCATCATACTCATTTCAAACTCGTCATGCATGATTTTTGAGAAATCCACACATAATTCTTGACAAGTTGATCCGAATATAACGTCATCAACATAGATTTGGACTATGATAATATGTGAGTCTTTCTTCTTAGTGAAGAGAGTATTATCAACTAAGCCCATGGTATACTTATGGTCAACTAGGAATGTTTTAAGTCGATCATACCATGCTTTTGGAGCTTGCTTAAGTCCGTAAAGAGCCTTTTTAAGTTTGTAAACATGATTTGGTTTTTCAAAATCGATGAAGCCCGGTGGTTGAGCAACATACACTTCTTCATTAATGACTCCGTTTAGAAATGCACTTTTGACATCCATTTGAAAAAGTTTAAAATTGTGTGCACATGCATATGCAAGTAAGATTCTAATTGACTCGAGCCTAGCAACCGGAGCAAAAGTTTCATCGTAGTCAATGCCTTCTTGTTGCTTATATCCTTGTGCAACTAACCTAGCTTTGTTTCTAGACACGACTTCATTTTCATCCATTTTATTTCGAAATACCCATTTTGTTCCAATTATAGTTTGACTCTTTGGTTGAGGAACTAATGTCCATACATCATTCCTAACAAATTGGTTTAACTCTTCTTGCATTGCAATTACCCAAGACTCATCTTTAATGGCTTCATTAATATTTTTAGGTTCAATGGTTGACACGAAACAAAAATAGTTGCTTTCATTTTGAACTTTTGACCTTAGTGTTCTTTCGTTAATGTTGCCAATGACACCATCTAATGGATGACTTTTAGATTCTTTGACATTGACAATTTCTTTGTTAAATAATACATCTTCTTTGTCATCACTTAAAATTTCTTGATTTTCTATTGCTTGGCTTTCAAATAAGTCATCATCTACTAAAGGTGATGTCTTAGAGGGAGGTGGACTCTCGTCAAATGTTACGTTCAACGATTCCTCGACTCTTAAGGTTTCTTTGTTCAAAACAATGTACGCTTTACTATTTTGTGAATATCCAAGAAATACACCTTCATAAGACTTTGGGTCAAATTTGGTGAGATAATCCTTGGTGTTAAGAATGAAACATTTACTCCCAAACACTCTAAAGTATCCTAATGTAGGCTTTTTACCTTTATATAGTTCATAAGGAGTTTTATTCAAAAATGGTCTAATTAAGACTCGATTTAAAATGTATGTTGATGTGTCAACGGCATTACACCAAAACTTTTGTGGAATGTTTTGTTCATTAAGCATTGTTCTACTCATCTCTTGCAATGTCCGGTTTTTACGTTCTACTACACCATTAGATTGAGGAGTACGTGGAGCCGAAAAGTTATGAGTTATTCCATTATTATCACAAAAATTACCGAATTGAAATTTATTATCAAATTCACGACCGTGATCCGTTCTAATAGACACAATATTAGATCCTACTTGATTTTGAATTTTCTTACTTAGAATTTCAAATTTATCAAAAGCTTCATTTTTATTTTTCAAAAATTTTGTCCAAGTATATCTTGAATAATCATCAACTATGACCAAAGTGTAGAAGTTACCTCCATAACTTTGTATAGCCGACGGACCAAATAAATCCATATGTAAAAGTTCTAGACACCTAGATGTAGAAACCAAGTTTTTAGCCTTATGGCTACTATGGACTTGTTTACCGACTTTGCAAGCATCACAAAAGTGTTGGTCATATTTCAACTTAGGTAGGTTTCGAACTAAGTCTTTGGAGGAGAGGTTTTGAATTAATCTCATGTTTGCGTGTCCTAAACGTCTATGCCATAAAGTTGAAGATTCATCTAATGAGGTAAGACAAAGTTTGTCTCTGGATGTTGGATCCATCTTCATGACATATACGTTGTTCTTAAGGATACCTTTGGCTATGGTTATACCATCTTTAAGTATTTTACTTCCGTTTTCACTAAAAAGAACATTATACTTATTACGACAAAGTTGACTAATACTAAGGAGATTAAAACCTAAGTTATCAACATGAGCTACATCATCAATAAAAAGGGAGTCATGAGAGATTGTACCTTTTCCGATGATTTTGCTCTTAGCATTACTACCAAACGTAACATTACCTCCGTCACATTTGTGATAAGAAGTGAAGAGGCTTTTGTTACCCGTCATGTGCCTTGAACAACCTCTATCTTTAATCCATTCATCTGGTTCCAAACAAACTTTGAGGCACTCCTATTTTATGAAAAACACTCAAACATTTGGTCCCCAATTTCTCATGGGTCCATTTTGGTTAAGCATGCCATTAATTTGTTCCAAGTATGAAAATAGAGCATAAGGGTTCCATGGCATGTGGTTTTGAGTTTGGTAATTTCTAGGAGTGTTTTGGTTCCAAATATGTTGGTAGTTTGGTCGAGCGTTGAAGTTGCTCTTTAGAAAGGGGCGTTTGGGAATTGGAGTCTTAGGTCTTGGTTGAGTAGTTTTAGCTCTAAATTCATTTTTACTAAATTCTACTCCAGTTTTAAACACATGTTTTGTTCCATTTTTGTATGTAACTTTAACAAATTTTGAACGATCCGATGTGGATGGAGTTACTGCTGCAGCAGACCTGGCGGAACCCTCGGGGCCAACGGGCGGAACCCTATTTTGGGTTCCGTCTGATCCGCGGGTTGCTGTAACAGTTTTGTTTGTTTCATGTGCATTCTTTTCTTGTTTCGTTTGACCCTTAACGGTTTCTACTTTCCTGAACCCTAGACCTGTTTTATCAAAGGGTGACTTTTGAAGTTTCATAATTTCATCCGCACACGAAATGCTCTTATCGAACTTTTTGAACTTTGTGGTTTGTTTGATTAGATCATTTTGAGTAATTTTAAGTTTCTCAACTTCAAGTTTAAGTTCTTCACATGATTTGCATGATGTGTCAATACCTTTACCCTTTTCTAATCTCTTAGCTTTTTCTTTTAACTCATAAACTTCATTTTCTAAAAACTCCTTTTTAGTTTTCAAAAATTTATTTTTGTTTATGATTTTTAAGCTTAACTCACAAAGTTTGTTATATTCATTTTGTAAAGTATCATCATCAATAGAGGAGTAAGATGAGTCGGAGAGTACCTCATTTGAGTTGTGAGCCATGAGAGCAATATCATCATTCTTTGGCTCATCATCATCTCCTTCATAGTCACTCCAAGCACCACCCACAAAAGCTTGTTGAGGTTTGCTCTTGGGTGGTTTTGGACATTCTCCTACAAGATGACTTGTGTCTCCACACCTATAACATTTTCTTTCAACTTTTCCTTTTCGATCATCACGATCTTTCCGAAAGGTTTTCTTGTCATCTTTAGGTTGCCTTACAAACTTCCCTCGCCTACGAAAGAATTTCTTGAAGTCTCTCACGGCCATAGCATATTCCTCATCATCACTATCCGAAGTAGATTCTTCATCATCACTTGATTGGACTCTAGCTTTCAAGGCAATGGACTTAAGTTTTTCTTTCTTGCCTCTAACTAGTTCCGAATCTTTTTCCATTACCATTTCGTGAACTTTGAGGTTTCCAATTAGCTCATCAAGTGACATGCTTGAAAGATCTTTGGATTCTTCAATTGCCGTCACTTTTGCTCTCCACTTCGGATGGAGTGCTCTAAGAAATTTCCTGACAAAGTTCTTACTACAAAAAGATTCGTCAAGTGCTTTAAGTGAAGTAATAATAGTATTAAATCTAGCAAAAGCATTATCAATAATCTCATCTTCGGAAATAACAAATTGTTCATATTGTTGAACAAGAAGATAAATTTTGTTATCTTTAACTTGTGAGTTTCCTTGATGAGTGACAATTAAAGATTGCCAAATATCTTTGGCGGTTTTACACAAAAAGACTCTTTCATATTCTTTCTTAGGCAAAGCATTATAAAGCATCATTTTAGCTTCATTATTTTTACCTATTAATTTCTTTTGATCATCATCTTTGATGTTAGTAACTACGTTATCACCATCAATAATTATATACCACAAATCTATATCTTTAGATTTCACGTAAGTTTCAAAACGGTTTTTCCAATATATAAAACCATTTGCTTCAAAGAGTGGTGGTCTTTGCATAGATTGCCCTTCTTTGTAATTTTCAAAATCCATGGATCGTTTCAAGTTTTAAAACACAATATATTTTAAAAGCTTGAGTAACGTAGCTCTTGATGCCAATTGTGGAAAACTAGAAGGGGGGTTGAATAGTTTACCGATTAAAATCTTTTTAACTTGTTAAGTTAGCTTTGAAACTTTCCGTTTGATCAAAGATATATGCATAAACACAATATATAACATGCAAGTAAATGAAAGAAACGATCAAACCACAACACGAGTATTTATCGTGGTTCGGCTACAAGGACTCTTTTTCCTTGCCCTACGTCCACTCCCCGAGTATCCAACTCGAGAGTTTCTTTCACTAGTCAACAAGCTCCTTTCACAGGCGGAGAAAACCTTACACGTCGCTTATACTTTTACCGACACAAAGCTAAATGTCGAGTTCTTTTACAAGGGCACAACCACTCCCGTTAGTTCTTTTACTAGGGTACAACAACTCCCAACACTCTTTGTATTTTGAGGACTAAAATACTAACCGATCACTACTGAAAATACACAATCAAATGAAGTGTAAACTACACAAGTCTACACAATGCTAAGCTAACAAGTCTTGCAACGTTGTGTTGAATACTTGTTACTTTTAGTAAGCTCGTGAATCTCTTTGCTACAAAAAGAAACTTCACATATGAAATGTTAAGAGGTTAGATGAAAGAATGAATGTGTGTGTAAAATGTAATGTCAAGTGATGAGCCAAAATTCAACTTGTGGCTCAATATTTATAGCCAAAACCTTCTGCAGGTCTGGCGGATCAGGTAGACCCCTGAGAAGGGTTCCGCCCGTGTACCTCCAGGGTACCGTCGGGCTTGCAGTTGGTTTTGCAATAAATCTTGCAAACCAAACAAGGTCTTGTCTCATAACTCCTAGCAACCAAACAATGTCACATCTCATAATAACAAGTCAAATACAAAGCTTGCAAGCAACAACAAAGTTAGTCAAACACATTTCTTTCCATAAATGCATAATGACAAAACTTGCCATAAATGTGATGTGACAATTTCTAATTTAAGAAATAAACTTGTGTTGTGTTTTATGAAATGTAAAATGTAGCAAAAGTCTAGTTTATGCAAGTCTTAAAAACTAAGATTATGTTTTGCTTAGAAACTAAAGTTTACATTTTGTCGTTAACAAAACTTAGCGAAGATCGTAAAATATAAATACCATAGTTGTTAGAAGGATTGTTGTTGAAAGTACGGTTGGATGGTGGACCGTTTGATTGGTAACGATTAGGCGGATTGGAAGAATTGGGTTGATTTTGTTTCCACCTAAGGTTTGGGTGATTTTTCCAAGAGGGGTTGTATGAATCACCGTAAGGGTTTGGCTCGGGCTTGAAAGTGTACCACTTATCTCCCGCTTCGTCGGTACGCGTGGATGCGTAGTCCGCAAAAGCTGTTCCGGGGAGTTCCACACAATCACGAGTGTCATGGGGACCACTACATAATTCGCATGAAGAAGTGATTTTGTTCACTTGGCTTGAAGGCTTAGGAGCATCGTAAGATTTCATGAGAAACTTGACTTGGTCCTCAAGTTCCATGATCCTACGGTCGGGAGTACTAGAATTGTTCGAAGGCAAAGATATTGCCTTGACCATTTTGTTCAAATCACGGGGATCATTCCAACTTTCGTTGTCATAGAGAGCAAGATCTTCTATGAGTTCCCATGATTGTTCCGCACTAAGATCACGTAGCTTACCACCAGCCGATTGGTCAATGGCTCGCCTCGTGGAGATATCGATATGGTCATAAAAAATTCGGATTTGGAGCCAAAGATCTATGCCATGATGAGGGACTTTTTGGAGTAAGTCCTTGAAACGAGTCCATGCTTCATAAAGAGATTCATTTTGACGTTGTTGGAACATCAAGATGTCATTTCTAAGCTTAGTAGTTCTCCCCGGTGGGAAAAATTGAGCAAGGAAACGAGTGGTGAGATCATCCCATGTGGTGATGGATCCCGCGGGTAAACGCTCAAGCCATTGACTAGCTTCATCCCGTAGAGAGAATTGGAATAGGCGTAAACGGGTCGTCTCTCTAGTTTCAACACCTAGGTCTATGGAATCTACAATTTTGAGAAAGTCCTTAAGATGTTGGTTTGGATCTTCGGAATGAAGTCCATGGAATGCACATCCGCTTTGCACCAACCGGATGGTGTCGGATCGCAAGGGGGTCACATTGGCTCCGGTGAGCTCAATGGTGTTTCGGTAGCCTTGGTGGCTAGGTCGGGAGTACTCTCCTAAGGTACGGGGCCTAAGGGGTTCTAATGGTGGGTTTTGTTGTGGTGGGATGACGGGTTCAAAGGTGTTACCACCTTCCATGATGTCGGATGGTAAAGAGTTACGAACAAAGGCACGAAGAAATGAGATAGACTAAAGAAAACCCCCACCAGGCTTGATGCGTGGGAATCGCAACAGGCTTTTCCTCTCGAGGGATCTCGAGAAGCTTACAACCCCCACCAGGCAGTGTACCTGATCGTTGTAGTATAGTATAGTGACAAGTATCGGGGGATTGATCGTTCAGCTTAGGAATAGTGTCGCAAGGATTAGAAAGCCTAAATACTAGTTCTAAAGGTGAGGGATGATTATTTTTGTGTTTTTATATTTTTTAGAAAGCAATTAAAATCTCGGGGGTTTGGAAGAGTGGGCGGAATTAGTTGCTATTCAACTAACCCAAAACTAAGATACAATCAAAATAAAATACTAAAAATGAAATTAAACTAATTTATACTAAGGCTGTGAGCAGTAATTGGAGAAAATGTGTTTACTTAGATTTCACTACTCCCTAGACATCTTTTACACGTTAATTACTTGTTATAATTGCATGGATGACGGATCGTATTCCTTAATACCATTCATGGGGTGGCATACATAACTCCCCAATTCTATGAGCTCTTATCTCCTCCTACACCATGCCCAGCGCAACTATAGGGATTGTAAACAGTGGCTCATGCATTAAATACAACCAATAAAGACCTAGTACGCCTCGGTTCATGTTTCTTAAGACGTTCAAGCACGTTACCATTTGGAGATCTGCCAGTTTTCTTAAGCCTAACATATAAATCATTCATCCAAAACAAGAATAAACAAGTAATCAACACATAATCAATATCTAGGTTTCATTAGATCTAAGCAAACACAAAAGAGATCTAGCCTAGCATAATGGAATTGAGACAAGAACAAGATATAGACAACCAACACATAGACATATTGATTGAATTAGAAGAACACTTATCTCAATTACAATGCAAGGTATCAAGGGTTTGGAACCCTTGAAAAACCTGTAAAAGTTGCACCAAAATCGTACTTAGGGTTTCTCCAAAACTTCTCTCCTTTAATGTGAAAAATTAGAAAACTATATATAGAAAAACAGGTCTGACGGCGTCAAGAGTAATCTTGTGACGCCGTCACCTCGCCGCCAAAACTCTCCTCGGACTGCCTAGATCTACTTCTGACGCCGTCAAGACTTAGACACTTCCAGACCGTCATGACTCTTTTACTCTTGACGCCCTTCTCACGTGACGCCGTCAAAACTCTACTGGGTCGTCATGGAAATTCATGAAATTTGCTCTTGACGCCGTCAAGGATTTTCTCTTGACGCCGTCACCTACTGTTCCCAGCATGGAAAATTAAGACTTTGGCGTTTTCTTCACTTTAATGCTCCAAAAACGTCCGAATTGCTTCCTTTTCCAGATTTCACTCCCAAAGTACCTAAAATCACAAAAGGAACGATTTAGGGCAATATTTGATCAAATAAATTCGAATCCGGGCTTAAATGACCCCCTAAAAACGGATCATTTTTCGCCTCATCAACCATCTTAACAACTTTCTTCCGATGTATCTTTTGGTGCAAACCACGCGCGATTTGGACCACTATAACACCTATTTCGAATTAATATCACCACAAATACATCACCACTTTTCGTATTTTTGGAGTTCACTTCGATTTGGCCTTGGAGTTTGAAGGTGGGTCGAGTTTTGACTCGAGTTTTGGTTTGAACCTTGACCTAGGGTCACGAATCTTATTTTCTTTTCGGGTTTTATGATTTTTGATACAAGATTCAAGTGGGTTTTTGATAATAATGAGTTAAATGGAAGTTTGGTATCCGGGTTTGTATTTTTCCGATGGGTCGAGACTCGACCGAGAGCTAATGCTCTCGGTTTGGGTAATTGTTGTGAGGTTTTCTCGACCATTTGGTGTATATTTGATCCTTGGTGCTCATTTGTGATGTTCGGTTGTTCTTAGTTGGGTTCGGATGACCATTGTGGTCATTTGGTTTCTCGGCCGACACCCCCAAGGGGGCTGTTTGGTTCGGTTTGGCTCAAAGGAGCTAGCCGAGACCTATTGGTCTCGGGTGTGACTCCCGTATTATGTTTCGGGCTTATTTTGACCCGGGTTGACTTGGTAACTCAACCCGTAACTTATTTGGTTTTCGGATATATTGTTACTTGTCGGTTTATTATTATTGTTATTGTCGTGGTTGTGATGTTTTGACCATGGTACTTATTGGATTACTCGTTGGACTTGAGTGGTATATTTGGATTTATGAGATATTTTTGGAGTTTTGTTGTCGAATGTGGAATTGGGGACCGATTGTGAGACGGTCAATAGATGACGGAGATAGGTTAGTTGGGTGCCGTAGTCGGACCCTCATGTTGTAGCACGTGGATATTGGATTGATTTGGACGGAGATGATATATTTATTTTTGACTTGATAGTTATTTTGGACTTGGACTATGAGCCGAGAGTCATGACTCGGACATGTGACCAAATTCTATGACTCGATAAACATTTATAAGTCAATATTAAAAATAATACTCGTAATACTATTATTGAGAATATAATCGTTTATATACGTATATAGACGTGTTAAACGTATATATATATATATATATATATATATATATATATATATATATATATATATATATATATATATATATATATATATAGGGGAAAACATAGCTACATTACAATGTAGCCAATTGGCTACATTTTCTTTGAAAAAAAGGGTGGGGACAGGGGGAAAATGTGTGTCAGGGACATACCGCAGAGACTGAACTGTACATTATAAAAACTTTTTTCAAAGGAAATGTAGCCAATTGGCTACATTTATAATGTAGCTAATATTTTCCCATATATATATATATATATATATATATATATATATATATATATATATATATATATATATATATATATATATATATATATATATATAAATGCGTATATTAATAATAAAACGATCACGAGTAAACGTTATAATAATATAACGATAGTTATTATACTATGCAAATAGTGTAATAAATGTCGGGCTATTGTTATAAATAATAACTATACATTATGGCGAAATAATAAGTCGGGTAAATAATAATTAAAAAAGTGATTTTTATAAATTTAGAAACTTATCGAGTTATACGAGTTGTGGTTATTTAAAGTCCAAGTGGGCTTTATATTGTGACTTTGTGTTGTCACGGATATATGACGATTAATATAAACATTTTATATATCAAGTGACTTATTTAATCGACGGATTAGATCGAGTTATTTAATTATATAAAATGAGTATATTAATAGGCATCGTATCCCATGACGCCCATAGGATGTGGTATATGTTTTAGGGTAATAAATTACTATGTATCTCGTGGGATTTGGCCGATTCGACGATATATATAGGGAATTTATAGGACTACTATATATACCAAATAGAATTCTTTGTGCTATGTGCTTTAGGTTGGGTATGATTTTGGAACGATATATTACGTAAATAAATATGAGAGATTACCAAATCGACGGATTTGATAAGCTTCGATGATTATTTAAATAATATGTTGGGCTAATATTAGACCTATAGTTGGTTTATTATTTCGTTCGTTGTGGCTTTTGGTTTGAGTTCGTCGACCCTTCACCCATATGGATACCAAACGTCGAATTTCAAATTAATATGAAGTTAATTCGAAAAAATGGATATTTTGGAAAGTAAAATGGAATACGTTCGGGAATGGGAATATTTGATTTTTGAGGAAATGATTTCTGAACGAGTTTGATATTGTTAGGAAGTGCCGAGTCTGTAGTTGCCGTTACGTGAGTTGCTTGAGTTTGCTTACGTCTTTCTTCTATCGTATTCTTTTGAGGATTTCTGGACTTGAGGTGAGTCATAGCCCCACTTTTACTCTTGAACTTTGTTTTCAATACTTGGGGTGAGAAACGTGCAAATGTTTTATGTGGACTATTATCGCTTTGTTTATTTAAAACTTGCTATGCTTATAGAACTAGGTAGGATAAAGCGAGGCCTAGTCCCAAACTAGGTAAGCTATAGATTTGGTTATAGAGCGAGGCCTAGTCCCGAACTAGGTAAGCTATTGATTGGTTGTTGAGCGAGGCCTAGTACCGAACTAGGTAAGCTATTGGATTGATTATAGAGCGAGGCCTAGACTTGAGCTAGGTAAGCTATTGATTGGATCGATTTGAGCTATAGCGTGCACCTACAGGGTTGATTGGATTTGGTTGGATTATTTTGGTTGGATGATTGAGGCCTAGTCTAGCTAGCAAGTGTTTTGCGTATATGTCCACTATATTGAATTATGAATTTAAACCTATGATCTCACCAGCTTTTTTAGCGCGTTTTCTCAGGTAATTAAGTGATGCTCTATGGATGCTTGGGATTGGAGGCTTGACAATGGCACCGGTTATGGATCTACTTTTCTAAAACTCTGATAACTTTTATGGACCTATGTTTATTTCGATTGGGCCTTACTTTGGATAATTCTTAGGATAAATGTAAACTTTAAAACCCGTTTTGGTTTTGTTTTCCTATGTTTACTTTATCTCGTTCTTTTATGTCTTGTGTTTGGATACCAATCTCCGTAGCACCCCGAAAGCTTGTGAGTCTTCCGCTGTATCAAATTTTGGGGGTGTTACAGTTTACTAGTCTGCCATAATGGAAACTACGAACACAAAGTTTGTGTATCTTTTAGTGAAATAACCTGAAATGTAGCTTCTCCTTTAAGCATTTTCCCGTAACACCTCCAAGAGCAATCTGAGTTTCCAGCATTACCTGAGGGATACTTTTTATTGCAAGTCTGTTTCCCTTTAGTTGGATCCTTAAGCGTCTCCTTTCGTTGACCACATTTTGCAATAACCTTGTTTCGAGCACTCCTCTCGAACCACAATGAGAACCCATTTGCCACCGCATAAAATGAGAACCCACAGGGTACTTGTCTTCTTTTTTGGACTTATGAACCATGGAAAAAGGGTATGTTAACCCAACTCCATTACCCCGTATCTGCTTCAACAAACCTTCCATGTATCGTTCATGTTGCCTAAATAATGGTCCTAAACCGCTAGGCCCCTGCTGCATCAACCACTTCTGGGGTGTCATTGTCATCTTCTTCATTTTGTTCATCAGGCTCGTCATCATCAGATGTTCTGTGTTTGTTTTCAAATTTCCGCTTTCTCAGTTGGATAACCTCATCTTCAACGTCACTAAGATAATCATAAGACTTATCTGTTTGACAATCAGAGTCATAAGACTCATAACCAGCTGACTCATCATCATTCTGATGATTGATATGTTCACTTTCACTATCGGACTCTAAGGATACTTGAGGATTAGTGGTCTCTCTTATTATTATTCCTTTACCCCTAGGAACATTGATAACAGTCTTTTGCGTTTGCTTCTTTTTCTCTATGAGAACAGATTTTCCTTTATCTAGTGTTTTCTGCCTTGCAAGCACAACAGAATCTATATTAGCATCTGTTTCACCATCAACATCCATGTTCTCTACATTTGCAACATCATTGTTGACATGTACATTGGTCTGAGCCTCAGTAACTTCAACCACATCAACATCCTCATTCCATTGAACCTCATCAACAACCTGATTGTCCACATACCTAACCTCAACTACCTCTGTATACACCTCATCTTCAGTTAGGGGTGGGTAATCATATGTTCTCTCATCCTTATAATTCCACACCCTAGTGAATGTAACCTTACCCTCAAAATATTTTCTAAGTGGCCTATCCTTAAGTGGATGAGACCTTAAATAAGGAGACCGGGCATCTTCCTCAGCCCAAGCAATCAACTCCTCAAATGACATACTACGAGCATTCTTTTTTAGTTTGTCATGTTGTTTCCTTTTGGATGTTACCTCAGAATCAGAACTATCTAAACAAAGGTTGTGGTGGTAGTAGGGTGCTAGGTTTTGGGGACTATGAGCCACATACAAATGTACAATCTTATGCTTCAGGGCTAGATCATATAAAGCATGAACATCTGAATCCTTTTCTATGATTTTTAAGCCTCCACTATCAATGCCTAATTCAGGAATGCACATGAACAACGCCCATATATTTTGCCCAACCTTAGCAACTAAAATATCCAACAGTGGGCTATACATAATTCTATCATTTGAAGAGGCCTCCATTAGAATCTCCCTACCATAATCATACCTTAAGGGGTCAAACATGAAGACACCATTGTGGTGTATTTTGAACACAACATCTAGTGGCACTTCCATAGTACCTGTAAAAAACTAAATAATTTAGTAAAAACCCTAATTTACGAAACCCTAAATAAACAATTTGTATAATAAATTAATTCAATTCAATTTATTATACATAAAATACTTGGTGGAATATACCTTTTGACTTGGCAAAAAATGGAAAACGACAATCAATTTGTTATATTAAAATGGGTTGAGGAATTAGGGTGTGTATGCAAATATTGGGGATAATTGAAAGTGATGTGTGAATTGATAAGGGGATTACAAGCCAATATATGGACCACAAGATTGTGATAAGCAAGTACATAGGTTTGGTAGAAAGTAAGGAGTGAGGTGGGAGAGTGTGTATGGAAGAAGAAAACGTGTGTGTTTGTTCCAGCGTGTCGGGTGGGTTATTACAATCACAAACAATAAACCGGGTACCGGATGGGTGGGTTAGGGAGTGTATAAGAAAAGACAAAATAGTTGAGTATGAGAGACACAAAGAGAATTTTTTTTGTACGCTATGCGGAAGTGAGATTTTTTACAAGTATGATACATTTTTAAAGATTTTTTCCTAAGTTAAGTATACCTTTTAGATAGTCATTAGGTTTTTTTATGATGTGTTTCGTCATACAAAGGTGAAAAACGGGTTGGTCAAGCAATCTTAGGTAATAGGTAACAGGTTCAGGTCAAATGGGGTCGCTATAAAAAACTACTCAATTCCATTGTACACCACCATTCCCATCTCCTCGTAAAGCAATGAGAGAATACTTTTGGAATAAAGTTGTGATATTACAGATAACCCACGCCGCCCGAATCCAAATATTCCATCCATTGCTTTATCTAAACTTGTCATGCTAGCATACTAATAGGTACTACACCTGTCATTAAAACCAAAATCTTCTGGGAAATTAATCATATTGTCATATAGGAGTTCATGTACAATCTTACATACACAAAGAAATTTATAAATCTGATTGGTGAGGTTTTAACAGAAGCAACCCTCTTCTTATTCGTTGATAAGTATCATCTGTGGATGTGCATTCTGAAAGCGAGTATGTAATACTAAATTATCAAAATCAGATAACCAGTTGTACTACCGTGTGCAAAAAGTGTGTTTAATATGCGTCGTCAGAAGTGACATAGATTGTGTTTGATCCATTCTGGTGAATAAAATGAAAGGAAATCAGAAAAAGAGAGAGTGTTCAGGATTGTGATACGAACCGGATCGATAATAGAATAAAGAGAAGGAAATAAACAAGATAGATGGTTTATATTGAGAGACAAACAGACCCCCAATGGTCTATATTAATGAGATAAACCAACCTCTTATATTAATAACCAAATCAATAATTCATATCATTCAATATATTCATAATTACAACCCTAATGCCCTATTTATAATTGACTTAACCTAATATCCTTACTTTCTCACCAAGAAATATAATAAAAGGAAAGTAAATAAACTAATTACTAATAATAATAATAATAATAATAATAATAATAATAATAATAATAATAATAATAATAATAATAATAATAATAATAATAATAAAACAAAACTCCTATTGAGAATTTTTCCATTTCAAAAAAATGCATTCATACCTTATTTAGTAATAATTGCATTAAAAAAATTATTTTCTTATTAGGTAACATTTTATATTTATCCATAACACAAATAGAAGATAAATATAAAAAATATAGATAAGATGCAATTAACACAAGTAGAAAATAAATACAAAAAATATAGATAAGACGCAATTAATAATAGAATTAAAATTTTTAAATAATTATCTTTAATAATAAAAAACTATAATTAAACATCATAAATCAAACAAAACAAAGATTAAATTATTTGTTTTTTAATAAATAAAAATATATGATTCAAAAAATTTTAAAAAACACGCGCGTGCGCGGGCATTATAACTAGTAATAATAATAATAACGCTGAATCGTATCAATACTCCCGCCCCCCAAAAACACCTTGTCCTCAAGGTGTTACTTCAAAATCTCGCCTCATGTAATTCCAGGATCCCAAACTTTGATTTGTAATTTTGTTCCTTGTGTTTCACTTGTAGACCAGATTGTAACAAGCATTAAAGTAGGCTCAATTTGTTGCCAAAAGTTGTGTCGTGATGGTCCTTTGCTACAAATGGATGATCGCCTTTCAAACTAAAGTCACGTACAAATATGAAGTTTCTTTCTTGCGCAATCTTAGAATCATACTTTTCTTGAACAAACCTTCCCGACATAACCTTTTTTGTAGTCTTGATGCTTGCTCCTGTACCCCTCTTGTGATTGCAAATGTTGCTAACATTCCTAGTCACAAGTCTTCCACAAACATGAGGATCTACCTTACTGTTGATGCTACTTCTGTGATGGATTCCTCTAAGCAACCCGCATGATTCGTCAAGTGGATGGTTATCCCCACTGTTATCATTAAATTCAGCATCGATCACTGCTCCTTTCTCCTTTCTTTTATTAACATCGTAACAGCCAACTTTTATTCTTGCCTCTCCCACGCTAAGATATTCAATATTTTTCTTTTTCTCCCGTATCATCATTCATTGGTGCATATTGAGTTGTTTTGGTGGGTACCTTAGTGGTTTCAAGTGGGGGCAGTTTAACAGGCGATCCTTGTTTCTAAATTAAAGAGATAATTAAATTCTTCAATTCATCAAACTTTCGAATCCGTTCTTCATGCCTATGTCTTCTTCCAATCGGTAGGCTCTTATACTCATGTCTAAGGAATCAAACGTTCTTCTGGTGCTCGTCTTAAATTTACCAAAATCATATTCATGTTCTTTTTTTATTATTATTATTATTTTTTTTTTGCTTGTCATAGTTGCCGACTTATTTTTTTTTCGTGAAGAGTAAATATGTTCTGATGAACAGTGTTTCTAGTGGTGAATTTTTTTTTGAAACCCTAGAATCGAACAGCTCTGATACCAATTTGATATGAACCGGATAGATAATAGAATAAAGAGAAGGAAAGAAACAAGATAGATGGTTTATATTGATGAGATAAACCGACCCCCAATGGTCTATATTAATGAGATAAACCAACCCCCGATATTGATAACCAAATCGATAATTCATATCATACGATATATTCAAAATTACAACCCTAATGCCCTATTTATAATTGACTTAACCTAGTGCCCTAACTTTCTCACAAAGAAATATAATAAAAGGAAAAGAAATATAATAAAAGGAAAGTAAATAAACTAATTAATTAATTAATTAATAATAATTAATAATAATAATAATAATAATAATAATAATAATAATAATAATAATAATAATAATAATAATAATAATAATAATAATAATAATAATAATAATCAAGAGTAATCAAGAATGTAGGTCTGCTACTAAGCGTCAACGACAGGAAGAGTATATTGTTAATGCTATTTCAACTTGGGGCACACCTGGTGGTAGTTTGCAAGTTTTGCGTGAGGTTTTAGCCGAACCCCCCCCCCCCCTCTTGTGGTCTAATAGTGATGAGGAAAACCTGGACTTGGGTGACCGTAATATCAAGCAGTGTAAGAGGAAGATTTGTGATGGCCATTATCACTACTACAAAAAATCCCACAGAAACCGGTCAAAATGGCCTATGAAGAGTGGTTTTGGAACCAGTCTCTGAAGGGGGGTATCTCCATGATCGGAACATATAGAAACCGGTTTGGCAACCTGTCTCTATTAGAAGCATCGACACCGGTTTTGTCTGAATAATCGGTCTCTATTATAGAGTAAATAAGCATACTTTTATTGGACACTGACACCGGTTTTCTTACAACCTGTCTTTATAAAAGCATCCGACCTATCTTTATATAGAGTAAAAAGATAGGTTTCTAACTCAAAACCTGTCTTTTTGGTAAATTTATTTTATTAAAAAAAAATCATTTCTGAAATTTTCCAATAAATTGGAAAATTTTAAAAATGATTTTATTAATAAAGATATATATATATATATATATATATATATATATATATATATATATATATATATATATATATATATATATATATATATTGTGGAAAACTAGAAGGGGGGGTTGAATAGTTTTACGTCCTTTTAAAATTTATAAGCACAAGTTTGTTTTAAAAACTTCGATTCTTGTTTATGTGAATTCAATACTTGCACTATATGAACAATTGTATAATAACAAACTAACTAAACTAATTAGTAAAGGTAAATAAATAAGTAATGAGAAGAGTTAGAAAGATCAAACCACAACACAAGGATTTATAGTGGTTCGGCTACAAGGACACCTTCCTTGTTCCTACTCCACTCCCCGAGTCACCTACTCGAGAGTTTTCTTCACTATGTCAACAAACTCCCTTATGGCGGAGAAAACCGTACACACCAATATACACACCAATTTACACACCAATCTACACACCAATATACACACCAATCTTCACACCAATCTTCACACCAAGCTTCTACACACCAATCTTCTACACACCTTCTTCTACACACCAATCTTCTACACACCTTCTTCTACACACCAATCTTCACAACTATCCTACTTCACAACTAATCAACTTCTACTATCTACACAACTTCTATATCTTCTAAACAAATAATAACAAGCACAACACAATATTCACAAATGAATATATATACACTATACACAACAACTCTTCAACACTTCTTGAACTTGGTTGTAGAGAGTTCTTCTTTTGCACTTAGAATGAGAATGGATGATGAGGGATTGAATCACTTGAAACAAGGATTAATATACAAATGATCAAAGGGTTTTTGATGGGTTTAAGATGATTGTAGATCTGAAAATTTCGTGCAAAAGGTGGGGAAAAATTCCAGAATTAAGGTGGTATTTATAGGAGAAGAAATCTGACAGTTTCTGACATGGGAGCGTGGCCGGTCCCCTTAAAGCATGGCCGGCCCCCTTAAAATTAAGGGGGCCGCCCCTTATAATTAAGGGGGCCGCCCAACTGTAACGGCCAGAAACTTTGTTTTTTAGTGGGGAAAGTTTATTTGGTGAAAAACTAACTGATTTTGGTTAAATATTTGAAATCATATATTTAGTATGATTAAAACATTTTTCCTTATTACCAAAAGTGTTTTTCAAAAATATATAATAAGATTATATAATTAAATAAACTTTGTATTAGTTAATTAAATACCCCTTTGATCATGAGATGTATTAAGCACTTATTTATTCATACCTTAAGTGATTAAGTTGGATATAGTGATATAAACTAGCTTAATACTTGTTTACGTAGTAATCAAACGATTGACGAGTTTACATTTTGTGATCGTCAAAATATAGAGATATCGAAAAATATAAATAACGTTTTCATACATTATTTATGTCAACAATCTCCCCCTTTTTGATGATTACAAAATTTAAACTCATTAGTCGAAAATTAGTGTATATACAAGTATTAGAGTGAGTTTATATTACTTCTCCCCCTTTTTGTTAGCATCAAAAAGGTTTTCCCAAGTCGATGGAAGCTCCCCCTTGAAGTATACTCCCCCTCATTATGAGGCCAAAAGGAATTGGGATATGGATATCTTGCAAAAATATTTAGTGGCAAGCAACATATATATATGGATATAGCATGCTAGAGTATAGACTAAACATAACCATATCATTGATTAAGGAAAATAATACATCAAGCATTACATCAACAAAAGGAATAAGTAATGCTACAACTAACAAAAGCCTTTAAAGGCTTACAATCTTCATAGAAATAATAAACCAAGTCTCAAACATGAGAGTCCTCTCTAGAGCTTGCCATCCAAAAAGGTTTAACACAATTTTATTTGTGAAACACCAAGCATGTTTAATTGGGAGGAATGGATGGTGAACATGGAGATGGTGGTGGAGGAGGAGTGTTTGTTGATGGTGGTGGAGGGGTTGTGTTCATTGTTGGTGGTTGATGCAACATGTTTTCAATAAGAGAAAACATGCATTGGATCTCATCTCTTAATCCGAACACAATTGTTCGGTTGTGAATGCAACAAAGGCAAGTGTCTCCATGAGCTTCAAGTAAGCTCCATGGGACGGGGTTATAGGTTGGTGGGTTGATAGGAGATGATGAGAAATGTGCATCAAGGGGTGTTAAGGGTGATAATGAGAGAGTGAGTGCAAGAGATGTGTTCTCATTGGTAGGTTGTGATGGTTGATCAATTGTTGGAGGAGATAAGTGGGTGTTGATGTAGTCATTTATGGATGAGGTGGATGGTATGGAGGAAGTGGAGTTTCCATTTGTTGAAGGTGTTTTTGAGGGTGCATTTGGTGCACTAGGAGATGAACATTGAGGTGGTGGAGATGGAGTGGTGTTGTCTTCATTTGTAAGATCAATGAAGAGTTGTTTGGGTGGTATAATGACAAGTTTTTGTTTCTTGGCATTGTTTGAATGGGTGGTTCTTGGTGATGACATGATGATGGTTATGAGTGATGAGGATGATGAATTGTGAATTAAACATGCATGGGAATTATATAGTGAGAAAACATGTTTAGAAGTGGAATTGTTTTGAAATTGTAATGTTTTATTCCAAAATCAGTTTGGTTTTTAAGAGTAATGGTAGCTGGGACTAGCAAAAGGGATCACATGATGCAAAAGAAAACAGTGTAAAAACTGTTTCAGATGGCCGGTCCCCTTAAATGGTGGCCGGTCCCCTTAATTTTAAGGGGGCCGCCCTTTATGATTTAAGGGGGCCGCCCATCTGACGACCCAGAAACCAAAATTTTCAAAAATTTTCTGGAAAGATGTTATGTTCTGGTTTGAATATGCAGCAAGCTCAATTTGGACATCTCACATTTGTTTTGGTTTATTAGAAAGCATACATGTCATATAGTTATATAACCATTAACTAATCATGCAAACATATATATATATATAGATCAAGAGCAACATGCATAAAGATATCAAGTTATCATCCTAAACACATATTCAAATAACAAGTATTTCCGAATAAACTTCGGACAAATAACACACAAGACATAAAAATAAAACATTGTTAAACAAGCATAATCCGATCATATCATTTCTTTTTCTTCCCGAAGATCCCCTTCAAAGTCTTCCCAATAGATTTGAAGCCACCTCTAACTTCTTCATGCAAGCTCTTTTGTCTTCTAAGCATCTCGGTAGTTCGTTCATGAAGCACTTCTTCAGTTTGATCACTTGGAGATGGAGTAGAATAGTTGGGATAGTCAAGATCCTCTAAATTTTCAACGAACTCAGAAAACGAAGGGGTACTAACATCATCGATGTTTTCCTCCTCATCGTCATCATCTTGCCTTGAGGATGATCCATGAAAGCTATGACGACGAGGTTTACCCTTGTCACTTCGAGTTCGTCGAGCTTGTTTTAGAGCGAGAGTACGAAGAGTGGGATAGATGGATTCATAAATACTATTGTCAAGATCGGGGTAGTACTCGATAACATGACGATAGATACGAGTAAGGAACATTCCATAAGGAAGATTGGCTTTGGGAGTTTTTCTAGCACACTCAATCCGTTTGATAAAGAAGTAGGCCAAATTGTACGGCTTTTCGACAGCTATACAATACAACATGTGAGCAAGGCTAGCCGGGAGATGGTCCCGGTGACCTCCAGTACCAAACGCATTCTCACGAATGAGTTCTTCCCAACGCTTCATGTGTGGGCTTAATTCTTTGAGGAGAAGTTGGTATGGAGAAATTTGAATGTTTTTGGATTTTATTTTTCGACTTGTGGTGGCACGATCTATACCAAGGATTTGCCGAATTTCGTCGGGATGAGGAATTTCGTCGAGATATGGACCGAAGGTTGGTCGATAGCGATTAAGAGATTCGAGGTCCCACTCATTTGTGAAAACGGCTTGACCTCTAAAAGGGATTTGAAGGATATGACCAAATTGTTCGAGAGTGAGGGTGATAAATTCATTTTGAATCATGAAGGAGATGGTAATGAAACCAAGATCATTGGTTTGGACGGTGACTTGGCTATAGAAATCCATTATGAAACGAGGAATGATAGGTTCATTTATTTCATAAAGACAATTGAAGTTGATGCTTGTAAACACGCGATTTATGTAGTCGGATTGAGCAAAAGCAAGATCTACTACACGTCCCTCATGAATATTTCTATCTTCAATTTGACGATAGATAAGTCCAATGGAAGGAGATGTGGTAGGGAGTTGAGAGACTTTGGGAATGTAGTTTTTAGTGTGAGAAATATCTTCGGTAGTTGCTTTGGGCATTTTCACCTAAACACATCAACGATTCAAAAAGACCAAAATAAATATAAAGAAAGATAAAAATATATGTTTATTGTCAAGGCTTATGTTGGAACGTAAACGTACTTCGTTACTAATCCTAAGAAGTAGATTACCATGTTCCTTAATATTGTTTTTAACTCGTTCTAGATATACTTTACGATGTTTAATTAGTAGTTATGGACAAATCCAAACGCCCCTTTAAACATCTTAATATATCATGAAATTTACTAGATTTACATTAGATTGTAAAACTAGCTATTTCTTGCGAGTTTCTTATGCATGTGATTTGTTTTTGAAAAAGATGGTTTGTATTTTTACTTAAAAATGTCATTTTTAGTAATAAACCAAACGCTCCCTTAACTAGTGACTTATAACTCAAGTGCATCAATATACATATGAATTATATATCTTGACGAGTTCGATAAACAATTTTAAGATTTATAATTATAACAAAGTTTTATAAAAATTATAATGACTATGTTTCGATATTATTTGGACATAATCCAAACACCCCTATATTGTGAACCAATATAATTTTTCTTAGTCGAAAAATGTAATTACAAGTTTTACAAGTTACAAACGTACAATGTGATTAGTTTTAACACGTTTTCAAATCATTATTCAACAATGTGTTTACTAAAATTTTGAAAAGGAGTGTATGAAATTTTAAAAAAAATTTCGACGTGATAGTTCATAATAACAAGTTTCTAGTTGTTGATAAATCATCCTAATCCTAAGGGAAGCATTTGGTTATGGAGTTAAAAGGCTTAATTCAAAAGAAATAATGAAATTTGACGAATTTTATAAAACATGCATAATCATGAGTATGATCAAATAAGATGAAATTAGATGAAATGTGTTATGAAAAACTTACAATAAGTAATGGTGATTGTGTTAGATGAATTTGCCCTTTGCGAATTAACCCGAATTGTGTGATTTGGAAGTGATTTGAGAGGTTTTTGGGTTTTGGTTTTCGTTACAGCAGAAGCAGTGGAAGGGGTATGTGAAAAAGTGGAGTGTTTGGCAAAAGGAAAAAGGAGAAAAACGGGCTTGATCAATCAGATGGCCGGTCCCCTTAAACATTAAGGGGGCCGCCCTTCATTTGGCTGCCGGTCCCCTTAAACATTAAGGGGGCCGCCCTCCAAAAATCGATTTTTGTGATTTTGGTTTCTGGAAAGAGCAAAAAAAAAATATATATATATATTTATTCATATGTATGTATTAGATTTATATTTAATCAAAAATACGTTGGAGGGTATTCGCACGAAAGGAATTACTTAACACTTTTAATCAACAATCTGCCAATTAAATTTTCTTGATCATTTCGGATGAAATTTATCAAGTTGTCAAGTACACGAGAACGTTGTGGAAAGTTCATAAGTATATATATATATATATATATATATATATATATATATATATATATATATATATATATATATATATATTTTATTAGTATGGGCTTATAAGACGAGAACATAGGAGGGAGACGTATGCAATGGAAGCCGGGAGTTTGTTTCATCCATAGATTTTTCGACTCATCTCACTTCATCAGCATGAGTGTTGATTGAACATTAAAGTTCAATAAGGCAAACGGGGAAAAGAGATGTTCGTAAACGAACAATCTCTAGTTCTAGAAAATCAACAAATGAATTTTCTAGGTTATAAGATCCTAAATATAGCTAAGTATATAAATATATATATATATATATATATATATGTATATATGTATATTTAGATATAATAGAAAAGAAATAAAGATTAATAAGTCAAGTAAGATCCCATAAATATAACACACTAAACTAAGCATGCATTTCTCGACAAGGAACTTAAAAGGAAATGTGTACCTTTTGTCTTTAATGCGTTAATCTTCAAGGTCTTCAAGAAGTAAATCGGACAAGAGGTGACGATGAAAAGTTCCATGTTTGGATGGCGAATATTATTTACGTTGGTGCCCATTGTTTCATTTGTCCAAAGTTATTTGGTCCGAACATGTTTTGTATTTGACTTGGATGCATATAAGGTGGAAACATTCCCCATGGATTGAAGTTCCACATTTGTTGATTATAGTTAAAGTTTCGTCTATTATGGTTTGTTCTTGGTTGAGGTGTTTTAGGTCTAGGATATGAATTATTTGGTTTCCTAGGTGGTGGAGTTTTAGATCTTGTTTTAGATTTAGATAATCCAACTTCGGTTTTTAGAGATGGTTTATAGAATGGTTTTATTTCTTCATTACTAGCGATAGGTATTATTTTATTTTTTATGAGTAAATGTTTGGGATTAAGTATTGAAGGTTTTGGTTCATTTTCAAATTTAACGTTTTTAGCTCCACTTGTTGAAGATTCAGTTGAGTTAAATCCTAGTCCGGTTTTATCTCCTGATATTCTTTGAATACTTATAATTTTACTAAGTGAATTACTACTATTTTCAAATTTATCAAGTTTGCAAATTTCATCCTTAAGTATGTTGTTTTCACTTTTAAGCTCTTGACATGTTTTACATTCTTCAACAATTTCTTTTCCTTTTTCAAGTTGTCGTATTTTAATTTTTAGTTCAAGCACTTCATTTTCTAGTTGGTTGTTTATGTATTTTAGTGATTTATTTTTAGCCATAACTAGTTGTCCTATTTTACATAATCTATTGTATTCACTATCTAAATCTTTTTCATCTAATGATAGATTTTCATCACTAAAGTATTCGGATTCGGAACGTACCTCACTTGTTGATTTGGCCATGAGACACTTTTCATCCTTTGTTGTTTCATTCTCATCTTCATCACTATCACTCCAAGCACCTCCAACGAATGCTCTTTGATTTTGATCTCTTGTCATCATTGGACATTTTCCAATGAGGTGATTCGGATCACCACACTTGAAACACTTTCTCTCATTCTTGCTATACTTGTCATCATTATTCTTTTGAGATGTTCTTCTTTCATCGTGTGGTTGTCTAACGAATCTTCCTCGCCTTTTGAAGAATTTCTTGAAGTCTCTTACGGCCATGGCATATTCTTCGTCATCGCTTTCGGAAGATGAGCTATCTTCGTTGTTGGATTCCTTTCTAGCTTTCAAGGCGATTGACTTGCTTTGCTCACGTTTTCCTTTAACCATTTCAGAGTCCTTCTTTATAATTGCTTCGTAGACTTTCAGGTTTCCAATTAATTCATCAAGTTGTAGTGTTGACAAATTCTTTGATTCTTCAATAGCCGTTACTTTAGCTCGCCATTTTGGGTGAAGAGCTCTAAGAAATTTCCTAACAAAATTCTTACTAGAGAAATTCTCATCAAGTGCTTTTAAACTTGTGATGATAGTGTTAAATCTAGCAAAAGCATTATCAATTGATTCCTCTTCCGGAATCGTGAATTGTTCATATTGTTGAACAAGTAGATCTATTTTGTTATCTTTGACTTGATTGTTACCTTGGTGAGTTATTAATAAAGAGTTCCAAATTTCTTTTGCGGTTTCACACATAAAGATCCTTTCGTACTCTTTACGTGGTAGCGCATTATAAATTACCATTTTTGCTTCATTATTTTTAGCAAGTTTTCTTTTTAAATCATCATTTTGTTTTTCAAAAGGTACGATTTCATCTTTCTTAGTTTCGGGGTTATTTTGAATAGGTAAAAAATCACCATTGGTAATAATATGCCAAAGATCTAGATCTTTTGATTTCACATAAGTTTCGAATCGATTTTTCCAATATAAAAATCCATCACTTTCAAATAGTGGTGGTCTTTGCATAGATTGCCCTTCTAAATATTTTTCAGATTCCATAGATCGTTACAAGTTTTAAAATACACTATATTTTAAAAATCTTGCTAGACGTGGCTCTGGTACCAATTGTGGAAAACTAGAAGGGGGGGTTGAATAGTTTTACGTCCTTTTAAAATTTATAAGCACAAGTTTGTTTTAAAAACTTCGATTCTTGTTTATGTGAATTCAATACTTGCACTATATGAACAATTGTATAATAACAAACTAACTAAACTAATTAGTAAAGGTAAATAAATAAGTAATGAGAAGAGTTAGAAAGATCAAACCACAACACAAGGATTTATAGTGGTTCGGCTACAAGGACACCTTCCTTGTTCCTACTCCACTCCCCGAGTCACCTACTCGAGAGTTTTCTTCACTATGTCAACAAACTCCCTTATGGCGGAGAAAACCGTACACACCAATATACACACCAATTTACACACCAATCTACACACCAATATACACACCAATCTTCACACCAATCTTCACACCAAGCTTCTACACACCAATCTTCTACACACCTTCTTCTACACACCAATCTTCTACACACCTTCTTCTACACACCAATCTTCACAACTATCCTACTTCACAACTAATCAACTTCTACTATCTACACAACTTCTATATCTTCTAAACAAATAATAACAAGCACAACACAATATTCACAAATGAATATATATACACTATACACAACAACTCTTCAACACTTCTTGAACTTGGTTGTAGAGAGTTCTTCTTTTGCACTTAGAATGAGAATGGATGATGAGGGATTGAATCACTTGAAACAAGGATTAATATACAAATGATCAAAGGGTTTTTGATGGGTTTAAGATGATTGTAGATCTGAAAATTTCGTGCAAAAGGTGGGGAAAAATTCCAGAATTAAGGTGGTATTTATAGGAGAAGAAATCTGACAGTTTCTGACATGGGAGCGTGGCCGGTCCCCTTAAAGCATGGCCGGCCCCCTTAAAATTAAGGGGGCCGCCCCTTATAATTAAGGGGGCCGCCCAACTGTAACGGCCAGAAACTTTGTTTTTTAGTGGGGAAAGTTTATTTGGTGAAAAACTAACTGATTTTGGTTAAATATTTGAAATCATATATTTAGTATGATTAAAACATTTTTCCTTATTACCAAAAGTGTTTTTCAAAAATATATAATAAGATTATATAATTAAATAAACTTTGTATTAGTTAATTAAATACCCCTTTGATCATGAGATGTATTAAGCACTTATTTATTCATACCTTAAGTGATTAAGTTGGATATAGTGATATAAACTAGCTTAATACTTGTTTACGTAGTAATCAAACGATTGACGAGTTTACATTTTGTGATCGTCAAAATATAGAGATATCGAAAAATATAAATAACGTTTTCATACATTATTTATGTCAACATATATATATATATATATATAAATGCATCAAATATATATAAAGTGATTAAATAAACCATAAATGTCAAAATCAACAAAGTAAATTAAGATATTATGTCAATTCAACTAAACATAAATCCTAGACAAAATCCAAATTAAATATATAAATACAAAGTTCTATATTTCCGGCCGTGGTGTCAAACTTTGATAAGAGAAAAGAGCCAAATACGCGACTTGTTCAGCTCTTGACCTCTCAAACCTTCCCTTCTTGCAGGCCCATCAAATATTATTGATAGTTGTCTTGAAGCAGAAGTAGTTTAGCTAAATCCTGCATATAGCAAGTTAAATTGCATAAGGCAAATGATTATCGAACTAGTAACGAAGAACAATCAACCTCAAGCAAATTTTACCAAGTATACCTGAAATAGGTATCAGCTAGTTAACAAATAATTGAAAGTCCTTTAGATGCTTTCTGTTATACCTGAAGTAAAGAGAATGTTTGGAGTACTTTTGATTCATTAGATAATTATATTAATCAAAGATAGAGAAAAAAACTTGAAGTTTCTTTCTGCAGTAAATAGCATATGCATAAAACTTAAGCAATCACATTATCATGTTTATTAACCTTGCATAAAACAAGGCTAAGTGGAGTAACTTTGAATATACCATTTAGTGTATCTAGTTTTAAAATCCAAAGTGAAGTTTTCTATGTTATCTCAATTCTCAAGTCTCAACATCTCTTATATGTACATTTTAAGAACCCTGTTTTCTTTTAATAAAACTTAATTTGACTAAAAGTCATGACACATACATGAAGTCTTTTTTTTAACTTGCTGCAAGTATTGTTTTTTTTACAGCTTTACAAAGGAGTGAAACTTATTTAACTTTTTAAAATCATTTTGGATGGTAACATAGCTCTAAGACATATATTTTTCCCTCTTAAAAACATGTCAATCCAAACATACAACTATAGTTACCTGTATTTCAGCAATGTCTAAAGTGTTCTCTCCAACTCTAATTTTCACCTCTCAGGCTGCAACTTTGGTTCAAGATAAGCTTCTTCCAGTAAATTTGTGTTGCTCTTAACATGTGTCATTGCTGATGTTAAATCTGTACCCCAAAAAATGAGACAGATTAGGCAAAAGCTATAATCTTTGGGACCATTACTTAAGACAAACTACCTCAACGCCTCAAACGACAGTCTATGATGGATCCCTAACAGTCCCTATATATATAATACTAGGAAGGCTAATGACCGTGCAATAAACCATATCCATCCATTGGCTAATCTAAAAACAATGCAAAACATGACTCAAAAACTGCATAGTAAACCAATTAAAGAATCTGCACTGTATCGACATAGTCTCTCAATCCATTTCCGCCATTGCATATTATTACATATATAGGTTCAAGCTTAATTCTATTAACAAATTAACTAACTTTCCCAAAAATCAATACTGTAATCTAACAACAATTCAAAAGTACCTACAAAGCAAACTAAAAAAAGGAATATGGTCGATCATTCAAAGTTAATCAATAACCTGTTAAAAAAGTACCAAAATTAATGAATTGATGACACGTGGAATGCGTGCGGTATGAGAAGAGGGGCAAGCATGGCTACATTTTTTTTGCAGGTTCTGGTTTTTTTGGCGCCATTTCTTAAGTAGGTGCGTGGTCGTAGTGCGTCTGTTGAAGGGTTAAAAAGGTTGATTTTATATCAATGGTAGATAAAAAAAAAAAGCAATTTCAAGAAGGAATCCGAAACAACCCCTATAAAAGCTAAGCAGATTCAACAAGCAATCCCAAATATCCATATCAGTTTATGCTTCCATAAAATATTAATTTAAGTACCTTGATTTCATGCTATATGCCTCATCATTGTTCACGTTAACTTTTACAGCCCATTTTTAATCAAACAAATGAATAACTAGTAGGGTGGAAATGAGCCAAGCCACTCGTGAAAAGCTCGAGATCGGATCGGTAAAAAGCTCGAATGAGCCAAGTCTAAACGAGCACGAGCCCGAGCTCAAGCCTAAATTGGAGCTCATTAAATAATCGAGCTCGAGACAGAGCTTTATGTACAACGCTCGACTAGGCTCGCGAGCCTAAAGGAGCCCTATTAGTATGTAGACATATTTAATATGTGTTAGTTTGAGAGAAAAAATTAACTTCATAATCTATTCTTCAAATTAAAGCCGTTTCCTATTCTTCTTTTCCTAATTTCCTAGAATCGCATATTTATTTTAATTATCTATTAAAATAAGTTTAGTTAAACCAAAATGGTATGAGACCTTTTGATATCCATCTGTTCATCAACGACTCACTCCATTATTCTTTCCAATTGCCGTCGTAAAATAAATCATTGCACAAGTAACATTTTTCTTGTTTGAAAAATTTTATATTGTTGCATTGGTTTACAGGTTGTTTGAACATAGTATCTAAAATAATTGACTGTTTTTCCTCTTATGCATACTTAGTATCTAAAATAACGAACGAGCTCGTTAACGAGCTCAAAACGATAAACAAGCTTGAATAAGTAAGCTCAACAGGCCGACCTTTATTTTTCATCACAAATGAGCCGAGCTCGACCTTTATATATCATATCACGAGCTCGAGCTCGAGCTCAAATTTTAAGGCTCGAACCGAGAGCTCGAGCTTTCTAAAATATAAACGAGCCAAGATCGAGCTCTGGCAGGCTCGAACTTGGCTCGGCTCGTTTCCACCCTTAATAACAAGTAATTAATATAGCACCAAAACATTGTTTTAGCTTACAATGAGTTACTCTAATACCCAAACAAACCCCGTCAAAGATTAAGTGCTAATGATGTTTACTTTACGGCCCAATCAGCCAAATGATCAATTGACCAAAACCAAGTTCATAATAGCCATGTAATGAGCACATTAAAGCGTATATGATATAAGCCGAAGCGAAATACACAATGTTGTGAAAGTGTACTTACCAGATCCCAAAAGCATAGATAATGTTCTTTGTGATCAACTTAACTCCATGCTTCATTCTTTAATATCTATTAAAAAAATGGCAAACAAGTATTTAGAGATGATATGCCTACAATACTATAATTTACATGGCTAGGAGATCTAAACTTAAACTCATACATACACCATAACTTATAACCAAAATCTAAAATTTAGCCCAAAAATTCAAACAGATCCCTAACTGCATACAAACTTAAATACGAAAAATTCAATTAAACTTTAATTCCGTACAAATAAAGAACCCTAATTCAAAAAACATAAAAAAAAAATTGAACAAAAATACATATATTATACCCATAATTGCTAGTATGAGGTCATATGAACAAGGCTAGCAATAAGTCTATGCAATAAAGACTAAAACCACCGTTTATGGTGGTATCGAAGGTGTTAAAAATCATACCAATAACCCCCCATCAACAACTCGAATTTATGATTAAATAGGTGTTAGAGTAAGATTGCATACCGAGTTCTTGAAGATATTGGAACTCAAGATGTGGACTGGAAATAAGTAAAACTTATACCTTCTTTGTGTGAAGTAGCGACCGATTGTGTGAAGGTGTACATCATCTTTGGGTAGCGGCTGTGTGGTTAGGGTTTGTGAATGGGAGAGAGGGAAAAAGATAAGAAGCTAAATGGAAATAAAAGAGTGAAAAGTTAAAAGATAATGAAAATGAAAGAGGAATAGAAAAACTTGAATTAATCCAACTCAATTAAAAAGTTAAATTAAACCGCCTTTAGTTTAAAAAAAAATTAAGCCGCTCAAAGTAATAGAGTAATAGAGCCCGGTTGTTTTTTCAAAAACGATGTCTATACAAACACTAGTGTCTTTGATTATGTAAAAAGACCGGGTTTAACCAGCAAACCCAGTTTTTATGCATTTTATATTATGAAAACTGGTTTTTTTCAAAAAAACCAATCTCAGTTCCTTCCATTCATGCTAGTTTTTTATCATAGGAATATGGTTTTATATAACCAGTCTCTATTTGGGGGTGTTTATAGCCTTTTGTGTAGTAGTGTATACTGCGGCTGTTAGAGTTCCTTCTTCTTCGGGTATTGCGGCTTATGATGATACTACTCTCGCGGATCTAAAAGCTAAGCACCCTTTTCAATCTGCCCCCCCCCCCCTTTTACCAGATATACCTATTGATCATCATCACCTTGTGGCATCTCCTGCTATGGTTCTTGATATGATTAAGAGTTTCCCTCGTGGTACTTCGTGTGGAAGGGATGGTTTGCGTGCTCAACACCTTTTGGATTGTTTAAACGGTGTTGCTGTTGCCATCTCTGATGAGTTAGTCGCTTCTATCACCCAGGTGGTGAACCTTTTTCTTGAGGGTAAATGCCCAAGGGTGTTGGGAGAGTATGTTGCTAGTGCTCCTCTCACACCCTTGGTTAAACCAGGAGGGGGGATCCATCCTATCGCTGTTGGTACTGTTTGGAGGCGTTTAGTCTCCAAGGTTTGTGCTTCTACGATTGGCCATTCTTTGGATGGTTATTTTGACGGTTTGCAATTTGGTGTGGGTGTTTCGGGGGGTGGGGAGGCAATCCTTCATGCTGTGAATCGGTTGATTGAAGACTGGGGGGTGATGTGGGTTTATCTATGTTGTTGGTGGACTTTAAAAATGCTTTCAATATGGTGGATCGTGCGGTTATGTTACGAGAAGTTCGCCTTCGTGTTCCGGCTATTTCACGTTGGGTGGGATTCTGTTACTCCAGTCCTGCTAGATTATATTATGGTGAGCATACTTTATGGTCGCACCAAGGGGTGCAACAGGGTGATCCGCTTGGGCCTCTTCTTTTTGCTTTAGTGTTACATCCCTTGGCATGTAAGATTCGAGACTCCTTCACTCTTTCTCTTCAAGCTTGGTATCTTGATGATGGTACTATTATTGGGGATACTTTGGTTGTGGGGAAGGTTTTGGAGTTGATTATGATCGATGGACCTAGTTGTGGTTTACACCTCAATGTTGATAAAACTGAGGTTTTTTGGCCGAAGGAAGACCCCAGGAGCAGGTATGTTGGTGTTTTTCCCCCTAATATTTCTCGACCTTCGCATGGTGTTAAATTATTAGGGGGCCCCGCCAGTGTGGATTTTGAGTTTAGTACTAAGCTTGTTATGAAAAGGGTTGCTAAAACTATTGAGCTTATGGATGTTGTTGCTAAGCTTAATGATCCCCAGTGTGAGTTGTTGCTACTGCGTGCATGTGCCGGCATTTCCAAGTTGTATTTTTCTATGCGCACATGTCCTCCTCGGGTCTTTGAGAGTGCTCAGGTTTCTTTTGATGCAACACTTCGCTCTTCTTTGGAACGCATTGTTACTGCTCTGCTTCTGGACCTGGGTTTGGTGATTGGCAATGGAGACTCGCCACCCTACCTTTTGCTCTTGGGGGACTTGGTGTGTATTCTGCAGGTGATGTCTTGAACTATGCCTTCCTTGCTTCTAGACTTCAATCTGCCAGTTTACAGACTAAGCTTCTACGTAGTTCTGGTATTGTGTCTACTGGTCCCTCTTTTGATGATGCATTGTGTACTTTTAATGTGAATATGGATATTGACCTTATGAGTAACCCTAGTGAGATCGCTGCCCCCAAACTTATGAAGAAATTGGCAGATATACATTTCGCACGTGTTGCCCAAACGGTTGAATCCACTTTCCATTTATCTTCTAGACAGATGGCTTTATGGAACTCATTAAAATAGGATTACACGTCAGATTGGCTTAGGGTGGCACCGATATCCGGATTGGGACAAACTATGAATGCCAGGACTTACCGATGTGTGTTGTGTTATCGGTTGGGTGTTCCTCTTTTTACTGTCCAAAGGCCATGTTCAGCTTGTTCTAAGGTTTTTCCTGGAGATATTTTTGGAGATCATGCTGTATCATGCGCAGGCTTAGTTGGTATTAAACATCGGTACAATATTGTGCGTGATGTTCTTGTTGATATATGTTCTCGGTCTGGAGTTTCAGTTCGTAAGGAGCTGGATATTGGGCTTCGTGGAGAGAGGGACAAAACCTTACGCCCGGCCGACATGTTACTTTACTCTTGGGATGGTGGCCTTGATGTTTGTGTTGATCTTACAGGATCGTCACCTTTGACGCGTTCGTGTATGGCTGATTTTATGCCCGGTCGGGCGGTTATTGAAGTCGCACAACGTAAACGTGTCAAGTACGCAGCTAAATGTGATGATATCGGATATGGGTTTCTCCCCTTTTCATTCTCTTCTTTTGGAGAACTTGAAAAGGATGCAGTGACCTTATTAAAGTGCATTAGACGATTCTCTATGACCCAAGACATTGGAGCACGTGCTGCTCCACATATTTTTAGTAGGATTGGTTTTGCTGTAGCTAGAGGTGTGGGGGCTCAGTTAGTATCTCGGCTCCCTACTAATTTCTTGTAAAATCCTATTTGTTTTTCAATAAAGTGATGATTATATAATAATAATAATAATAATAATAATAATAATAACAATAATAATAATAATAATAATAATAATAATTGACTTTGATTGACTTTGTGCCAGGTCGTGTGGTGATTGATGCTGCTAAACGTAAGTGTGCTAAGTACAGAGCTAAATGTGTGGATATTGGATACCGGTTCATCCCTTTCTCATTCTCCTCTTTAGGTGAGCTTGAGGTAGATGCGGTGACCTTGCTCAAACGGATCCGGAAATTTGCTATAACTCAAGATATTGGGACGCGTGCTGCTACCCATATCTTCAATAAGATTAGTTTCGCTATTGCTAAAAGGGTGGGGGCCCAGATTGTTTCGAGGCTCCTCACTAATTTCTTTTAATCCTATGGTTTTGTTGCTAATGAAAGTGATGTTTATAATAATAATAATAATAATAATAATAATAATAATAATAATAATAACGCTGAATCGTATCAGATTTCCTATTTAAGTGCTTATTTGCTTATTTTTTACGCAGTGCGAGTGGTAACCTTTCACACACAAACCCTAGTCCTCCCTACCATTTTCTGGCGCCGCTGCTGTTTCCGGCCAACTTTTCGGCCACCTCGTCGCGCCATTTACACCATCAGTCACCACCATACGCCCCTTATACCTCCTTTTGTGAGTTGTTTGTGAAGTCACGCATCACCACCGCTCTATTTTCCTTGTTATTCGATTTGTAAGGCGAAATAATAATAGATCGAGTTAAAATAATTGGGTTTGGGCTTATCTTTAAACAAGATTTGTAAAACAAAGCTTACAAAACATTTTGGTATCATTGTGGTCAAGTTCGTGTCGAGTCAAGCCCAAGCCGTAAGCTTAAACTCACGGCCAAGCTTCTTTTGTTTTCTGGAGAGTCGTTTAATTGATTAACGAGTTGTGTATGATGGTTATCAAGTTGCGGATAAGGATTGTCGAGTCGTAGTTTGGTGTTGAGGGGCTTATAGTCTCGTATTTTAATTTTGGATTCATATGGGGATTGATGGTTGTCGATTGTGGTTGATATTGGATTAGGATTTGGTCGAGCTGATGATGTGGGAAGTTGTGGTAGCGTAGGGTTTAAGCCGAGGGGAACATAAGGCCTGTTTGGTGTTGGCAACCGTGAACATTAGGGTCCGTTTGGTCGTTTTGGGGTTGTGGCCGAGAATCGAGGCTGAGACCACTAGGGTCTCGGCAATGGTTATATTGTCGTTGTTGTCATGTGGTCGTTGTATCATTGTTGTTGTGCCGTCATTGTGTTGTTAATATTGTCAAGGGTTGTTGTTGTTAGTTGTCATTGTTGACATTAGGATTGGTGCCAGGGAATATAGAGCTAGATGTTAAGGTATTAGTTGTTGTTATTATGGTACATAGAGTGACGAAGATAGGTATTAGTTGTTGTACCCTACATGTAACAATTCCAAGATCACCTATTTCAGTAAAGAAATAAAGGTTACGTGCTTGTGTATGGTACAATAACAACATAAACAAAGATGGGTTTGAGAATGTGCGTCGGTGTGAGTTGTTTTAGGGTTTTTGTTTTAATATATTTCTTGAACAAACAATAGTGATTGTGTGTTGTGTGACCAACACTTGGGGCTAAGATACTAATGACGATAGTTTTACAGTGGAAGGTGGTGAATGCAATGTATGTGGGAATGATAAATGGTGTTAGTTGTATGTGTGCTTCTTTGTTGAAAATAGGTATTGAGGGAGTGCGTATAAATAACAAATAAGAATCAAGGTGTTTAGGTGACTTGTAGTTAATTTTACAAATAAGAAATAAATTGCATCTTGCTTTTAGGTGACATGCATAGAACTACACACAAAAATACATCGTTGCATACTATCAAAGGTGGAGTGGTATTAATTTCAAACCAAATTATGAACCATCAATTCACACTTTTTTTGTTGCATAAATCAAAATCTCGCTTTAATTTTCGTAGAAACATACACCTGTAAATGTGTTAATGTGAGACTTGCAGCCTTGCAGGTATGGTTATTAATGTAGTTGATGTCTAAAGAAGTGACAGAGGTGGTTGGTTCATTTAACTCACATAAAAGCTTGGTAAACTTATTACATTTTTTTTTTGTTACCATGGTTTTCAACTTTTTGTTCGACTAATCTCCGAGGTTTGAAACCACCGTCACACAGATTCAAACCGGGTAAATTCATCCTTTTTCAGTAGATTAGCGTTGCCACTTCAGAGTTTGCTTGGTTATGTTATTCATAATAAAATTTTGAATCGAGTTATTTTAGAAACCAAAGATTCCTCACATACCAAGGGACTCATCCCCACCATCCATCTAAAAAGAAATCAATGGTTGAGATTAAAAGCATTTTAATATTTCACCAATTTTTTATAATTTAAATATATCTTAAACCGTTAATCGTTAAGCGAAAATAATTACACCATCATAACGAGCATTTAATTATCTTTCTATAGACGGGCACTTTGATATACTTTCGACAAAAAAAATCATTTTTTTCACGTTTTTTTTTCTGGCCGAAAAAAATATCACATGTGATATTAGTGTAATATCACATGTTATGTGTAATATCACATGTGATATTAGTATAATATCACATGTGATATGTAATATCTCATGTGATATTTTCGGACAGGAAAAAAAACGTGAAAAAAACAAAAAAAAAATTGTCGAAAATATATCAAAGTGCATATTATAGAAAGATAATTAAATGCTCGTCGTAACAGTATATTTTTTCGTTTAACGATTAACGATTTGAAAGATATTAATATTTGAAAAAAAAAATGATGAAAGTGGGTTTTTTAAATTGTTGGGATTAATCTCATGCATTAGATCAAATAAAGATAGATGGTGAAAATTAGTCCCTTCGTATGTAAATAAAGTTATGTCCTCGAATGATCATTTCTCTAAAAAAAAATTTTGAAAAAGTTAGAAGGTCAATTGATGGACTGTCATATATATGGTGAAGATTCAAAATTGTTGTTCAAGTTTTACTATGAAAATAAAATAAAATAATAAGAGATGATGACATGGTTTGGTAAACTTTTACTCGCTAATACGCGAGTTCACTACTTACATGATTTTATAAAGGTAACAGGTCCCAACGAAATTCCGGCTTGAGCTCATTTATTAAACGAGTCTCACACAAAGGTACGAATGAAAATCAAACTAAATAACACAAATAATTAGCCAAGTTGGAAATAAGTGTTAGATCACTTGTTTGGGTCCAATGGCTTTGGTGCGGCTAATGTAAGTTCTAAATCAAGAGTACCACTTTTAGAGGCAATAGTACCACTTGGAGAATCATGAACTTGTGAACATATTGATGATGTTTGATAGGACTTGACCATTGGATTGTAGTAAACATTCTCTTGCTTTTGGATTTCTGCTACACTTTCTAACTACTACTTTTTGTTGTCGCTCATATTACCGAGCATACACCTAAGCAAGCGATGATTAACATCAACTACTAAATTAATAGTTCAAACATTGTTAATCCTTACATTTTTTTTTTATCATTTTTCGTTTATAACGTATATATTTTTTTTTTTTTTTTTTTCCTCGCAATGACTACAAATTGAATTTGTAAGTTTTGCATTAAGGATTACACCAAAACACAAGTTCGCAAGTATAATTATTTTTCGCTATAAACCTTCGCTTTACGCGAGTATACTTCTAGTGTATTGATAATTGAAACTTATTATGATTTTTCTACTTAAAAAAACCTCATTCTACTTAATTATGTATGAGATAAGTTGTCATCACAGATAGTTTGTTTACTTGCTATTAGGATTGGAAACGAGCCTGTCAGAGCTCAAGCTCGGCTCGTTTAAGTTTTAAAAAGCTTGAGCTTGAGCTCGGCTCGTTTCGAGCCTTAAATTTTAAGCTCGAGCTCGGCTCGTAGTATGTTATATAGGCTCGGGCTCGGCTCAAGTCGTAATATATCTTTATTGATCTCGAGCTAGGCTCGTATATATGGTTAATACATATAACAACATAATGTCGTTTAGGCTCGCGAGCCCAAACGAGCTTTGTATATAAAGCTCGGGCTCGTTAATAAATGAGCTGCAACTTAAGTTCAGCTCGTTCAAGCTTTTTACCGATCTGATCTCGAGCTTTTCACAAGTGGCTCGGCTCATTTCCACCCTTACTTGATATTTGTTTAATAATAATAATAATAATAATAATAATAATAATAATAATAATTTCATAAAAATTACATTAACTTTTACATATGTATAAAGAAAAGGAAAATGATTAATGGACCTAATTTGTGTGCCTAAACTCATGCCAAAATATATGTGGCATGATTATGATGGTTTCTGAAAAAGTGGGACCCCTGACTGCAACAATCAGGATGATGCCACATAGGTTTAGGCATGAATTTAAGCACAACTTTTAGGTCTCCCAATCACTACTCGAAAGAAAATATTATTATACTCTTTAAGTCAACACTTATTTTAAGAAGCTTCTTCTTCCTTAAAGTCAATAGCCATTTTTCTTTCTTTGCTTCCTTGACGAGGTGTTTGGCTAAGCTTATAAATTAAGCTTATGCTTATATTATCTAAATGACTTATGGCTTATATATCATGAGTTTATAAGGCTTTATTGAGTGTTTGACTTAGTTTATCATAATTAATATAGTAAAATGACAACAAAATATACAAACATTAAGATTTAAGTTCTTTACGTAAACATCTACTTATATAGAAATGGATCAGTCATACCCGCTTATTTTTTAGATTATATAACAAACTCACTTTTACCATTAAAAAAAAATAATAATAATAATAATAAAATCCCTTAAACCACTAATCATTAAGCGAAAAAATTTACACAATCATGACAAGCATTTAATTATCTTTTTATAAACGGACATTTTGATATGGTTCCGACATTTTTTTTTTGGCCTATTCGTTGTTGTTAAAACTTGCATGAAAAATTACATATGATTAAACACTAATTATCCTATATATATAAAACCCAGGATTTGGGTGCTTCAACTTATTGTACGGTACAGTTGGAATAACAGTAAACGACGCTCCGACGGGTTGTACAATACTGTTTCGGACACTGTTCCCGTGAAAAAAAAGTAAAGTATATCCTCCTCACAAATACACACATTACACCTACTTCTCTATCTCGCTCTCTCTCTAGAAATTTCCTCCCCACACCACCGCCTCAAACAGTCACCATGATTAACCAAAATCCAACGAAGATCCACAAATACCGTTTGATAATATGTAAGTTTCATTGATTTGTTTTTTTCCTTCTTTACGATTCCCAGATTACGACCATATGTAAGTTTCATTGATTTGCGAGTGTTCAATTTAGTTGAGTTTTTTACGGGCTGTTTTGACAGGATCCATATGGGTAGGACACAACATATTCAGTTTCGATTGTGTGTGATTCAGTAGGTATGTTCAGCGATGTAGGTTCTGTTAAGGGGGTGACTTCCTCTTTTGTGCCTGTCATCGGAATTGGAGAGCTAAAATGCTTCCACAATCACCACCGATCACACAAATCTGAAACTTCAGTTTCTGTAAGGTAATTCCCATACCCATCTTTCTCAGCTCCTTTTACCTTTGATCTTCTTATAAGTAAGTTTACATTTTCTTGGTTCTTGGAGAGGGTCAATTGGTCTGTTAGTAAATATAGGAGCAAGTAATAGAATGATTAGGATATGGTTTTTGTTTAGTATTATTGTTTACTATAAAGAGAGATAATCAAGTAGTTGGTGATATTTAAAATATGTTAAGACATTCAGAAAATATTCTCTTTCGAGTCTTTTTATTTCTTACTTTTGCTTGCAGGTTTGACATTATTCGCCTGTAGGTTCCCTCTATGCTACGAATGAAAAAAACAAGATCGAAATAACATGGTGTCAATATGCCATTCCAAAATTTAATGGTATATAAGGCATGCTTACTTTTTTTTTAGTTAGTTTGGTTATACTTATACATAATACAATAAAATTGTATTATGAAATAATAATTGTAATATACTTATACGTAATAAAAACAATAATTGTATTAGTTTGGGTAAGATTATCGTATTTTGTGATCAGCAGATGTTTGCTACTAGATCCTAGATTATAGACATGAATCTGATATCAATATTGACTGAGTGATGTTGATGTTTTATGTAGAAATACTTACCAACAAGAGCATGGGGCTAACATTCACGAACTCTTCAGCCAACGTTTTATCAAGAAGGGGATGCATATATTGATGGTAGGTCTCAATGTGGTTGGTATTGCCTTCTGCTACAACGTCTTCAATGGCTGAATTAGATGCAAGGAGAACTCACGTTCTGGAAACACCGCATAACAAAATTCAACCCACTTATAGTGTTCTTTGGCGGATCTGGTATGTAATACTTAAATTTCGTTGTGAGAATGTCTTCTGTTGATTTATAAGTATACCAATTCTATAATGCAGCAGTAACGGGTCAAAACAGAATTGGCAGCGACTGCATTGACTGTAATTGACCTAAAATGGGTAAAACAAACTTTTAATTACCTATCCAAACAACCTCTTATAATTAAATATTTGGCTTATGGAAACAACTATTGAAGTTTTGTTTTTTTATTGCACTTGGGAAAACTTTGGCCTTCATTTGGCCAATATTGGACTCTCTGAAAAATAGACCTGAGAAAGCAGGGTATAACAGAGGTTCGTTGCACAACTAGAGACGCAAGAATAACCCGGTTAGTCTTAAGACTTCATAGCATAGATAGAGTGATTATAAGTAAACGCCTGTGTGCTTTTGGATTTTGGATGCTAAACCATTTGACCATTAATTACAAGCATAACATCTCTAACATGTCTGTTATTGCTCATGGTGACCACGGTATGTAAACAAACTTCGTACTGCATTAAGCACATGTAATGTGTTTTAGAACGATGTCACATTCTTTGAATAACTACATGAAGATCTCTATGTATAGTATGTTTGTCGTATATCAGATGAAGCATAGATTTACCTTTTTAACCCACACGGTAAAGACCTAAACCAAAGTTTCCAGTTTTCAAACTATTTTCTGTGGATTTGGAATGATAGTGCTGAATGTGTAGTTTGTTATTAATGTGTTAGTGTGCAGACCTAATTCGTATTGTGACTTTCTTTTCAGACTTCTTTGTGTATCACTTTACGCCATTGGTGCATTACCCTTGGGTGAGCAAAACTTAGTTTAGTGGCTTTAACATTCTTTTTCCAACCACTTTATGCAGGCCTATTATCCTATCTGATATGTTTTCATTTTTATGTAATTTACAGCACATGGAACCATCAAAAGGAAGCACTATCTGCGTACTCACGCGTATAGATTTTGGAGTTGATCCGAATAATACAGGTATGTTTTTAATTTACTTCCCAAAGAAAGCCGTATACAATCAATCATATTTGTTATTTCATAAATTTTGTCATTCATTTGATTCACGCTCAAAAGCTGAAATAAATTTTGTCGTTGTTACAGTTGGTTACAGAAACCGGGAATCATGTGTTTCGGGAAATATAAAGAACAGAGAGAACAAACATCTTTGATTACAATTAAACAATCTCAAATAAACCAACATCCAGTTTCGGCAACTTATGAAATAACTGTGCAATGAGAGATCCAAGAACAAGGTAAATTTGAAATCATGCACACATCATACATTTTACTTTAGGTACATGTTGTAAAGTTTTATCGACTAGCACCGAAAATGGTGACAAAATGTGTTAGGGTAAGTTATTTTGAATTGTGATACTTATTGAGTAGGTTTTTAGAGCATGTGGTTGTTTTATGGATAATTGTGATAGCATCTATTTTAGCCTAAAAATAAGCTTTGACAAACACCGTGTTAGATATCAAGAGAAATTTTTTGCTAGGTTAAATACGGGTTAACCATCCGAGATGCTTGGCGCGTGATTGGGATTGCTTATTTTTCCGCATTTTTTAAAGAAGCGACACAAATGACCTTAACCGTGTTTCTTTTAGAGTATCTGATATAAAGTTTAGAGAAACATAGTGGAGTTGATTGTCATCATGTTCAAACATATTACACAATTGTTGGAATCTATTGTGGAATTAATGAAATAAAGTAGCAAGTATATAAGCAAAAAAAAGGGCACGAGTACATATCAAACACACTAAGGTTGATGGAAATTACTTTTAGGTTGGTTTTGTTATTTTTGAGTTGTGGTATAGCTGTTTGTTGCTCAAGAAAATGAGTTTTAGATTGATTAAGTCACAGTTAGCCACGAAAACTTAATATAACTACTACATTATATAATTGTGTGATTTTGATTATCATCTGGGTCTTGCCGGTATCAACAACGAGAAAAAAACTACCAAATGGAAACAGTTTGTTTTGAAATTTGTGATAGTTGATCAGATGCTTTGTAATATTACATTCCGCGTGAATTTGATAGAGATGTGTTTCCTATTAAGGATACTAAACATTAGATATTTACTAAGGATTATTTTGTAAAAGGAATTGTAAATTAGAAGTTCGTTAGTAATTTAGTTGATTCTTTGAAGTTTAGTTTTCTTTCCACACGGTGCTTAATTTGTTGCGGAGTTTGTAATGGTTATGAATATGATGGTTAAAAATGAGTTTACTGCATGATTTATTAGCAAGCCGAGAGATAAATGACCAATAAGATATATTTGTGGCGAATTTGTTATCGCACATTTCATACAAACGGGCTTTACAACAAGCCAATCCCGCGGCAACGCGCGGGTTGCCACGCTCGTTTAAATATCTAAACATGTAATAAAATGACCATAACATTTTCTATAAAATATTTTAAAAGTTTTACCTTTTTTTTTTTTTTTTTTTTTTTTTTTTTTGAAAACTAGACATTTATAGCTTTCTAACTGTATATAACACATTATATTTCGAATTGTAGATTAATCCAGTTAATTCATCAAAGTTGGATTAAACACAAAACTCACATGTGATTTTAACTGCACGTGATCTCGATCACATGTGAATTTACTACATGTATTGTTATCATATGTGATTTTAGAAGTTTCATGAATTAACTGCAATAATATATAATTCACATGTAATTTTAACCACATGTGATCTCGATCACATGTGAATTTACTACATGTGTTGTTATCATATGTGATTTTAGAAGTTTCATGAATTAACTGCAATAATATGTAATTCAAATACAATGTGTGATATATGGTTGGAAAGTCATGAATGTGTGTTTCATTGCAAAAAAAAATGAAAAGTTTTTGATTTATACACAAATAAAAATACACAACTACCAAATATTTGGATGGAGCACAGCTACCAAATAATTCATTAAAGCCTTAAAGTACAAGTAAGTAAAAATACACTACCAAATTTTAAACTCTTTCTTTAAAACCAACATAACCCCATATTCTTACACAGATACAAACACAATCACAAACCCTTACCTCAAACCGAACCTTTGGCTTAACTTATGGAAAAAAAAAAAAAAAAAAAAAACTCCAGACACTACTAACAACTGTAATTTGTAAGCCAGATCTACTAGAAAATGACTCACGAGTATGTTTCTTACTAAAACTTAAGTGCAAATTTTACTCGTTATAAAATGTAAATTAGTTAACTATACTTACTTAGTAGTTAATATAGATCATACTTAGCTACTTAACAATTATGTAAATGTGAAGTGGCAGGTAATATTCAATGTTTTTTGTCAATATTAAGGTGTAAAATCATTCCACTCAGTTTGATCTACATATTTTATTTTATTTATTTATTTATTTTGACATTTACGTATAGTATTTTAGGCATAAGTCGTAAAATGAGCCGGCTGGGTCCGGGTCTAGATGGGTCATTTAGGAACATGCGGCTGGATGGGTCATTCATAACTTTGTGAGTAACACTATAAGGATTATACCTTTTGAATTGGATGATCTCAATGCTACTGCTATTGCTAGTAACCCTGAAAAACCGGTTCCTTTATGTTTACATGGTTGGAAACTTGGAATAGTGATACAAGTGAAGTTTGTGATGTTTAAACTTGTATGTGCTAGGAATGAACGGGTATTAATGTTTGATTCTTTTAACAACCCTCAAAACCAATGGCAGCTTCTTAATGCTCATGCCATGTTGAGTCCGCATCTCGGTTTTTGTAGCTTGAAATTCAAACCAGTCATTTGGGGTCCATATGCGGACTAAACATGGCATGGGCATTAAGAAGTTGCCATTGGTTGTGAGTGTTATTAAAAGAATCTAACATTGATACCCGTACATTCCTGGGAGATAAAATTTTAAACATCACACATGTACTATTGGTCTAACCATGTAAACATGAAGGAAATGATTTTCAGGGTTATGAGTAATAGCGGTAGCATTGAGATCGTCCAATATAGAAGGTATAATTGTATTATTAGCTCATTGCGAGGAAGATGTACCAAAGATGGTTAGTACAGTTGGGTGTGCCAAGTAACTGGTTATAATTGACAGGGTTGCTTCATTGCAAATTCAAATGGGAATTGGATTGCGGCCATGTATCTATGCTTGTATTATTTTTTTCAAGAGTTTTATGATATGAATTACAGAGATTACAACACATTATATAGAAAATAAAAACTTAACCCTAAGTGCAAGACGGGTCTAAACAAGTAGGTCGAGCTTATAGGCCTTATTACTTTATTAGTTAAGACCCCTTCTCAAACTCACAATGCTATATTGAGTTTGACAAGAAAACTCTCAAATCATACGGACATGTGCAAACAGACTAATGCATATTCAATAGCAGATATATCCAAAAAGAGGTAGACGAAGAGCAAATTCAGGCAACAGACAGATTGAGACAGTAGCAAATTCAAACAAACAAATTCAGATTTAGACATATTCCAGGCGGAACCAGATGCGGAACCACGTGTGAAACGAGACACATGCGGAACCAAACAAAATCAATTTCCAATTCAATACCGATACCGATACTAATACCAAAACCCGTACCGACGCCATACACTATATATTGTTCAAACCAAACTAAACAGTCAAAACTACCTTTTTCGTTTTTTACATACAGAACTAACCACCAATCGAAACAAATGCAATCAAAGTAATCAACCATTATACTAATACTTATCTAATTGGACCTTTTTCATTCGGTGTGAATTACCAAGATCTAATAAAATAATGGTATCTAAAACCAATCAAAACATGCTAAACAATATGCAAACATGTTTTCTTTATTTCAAGTAGACAACGACAAGAGATTCGGGTGCAATGATCAAATGAGAGTTAAACATTCGACGACAAGAACAAATCCAACTTCATATGTGTCAAACAATTTTTTTTTTTCTTTTTTTTCTTTTTTTCCTTCTTCATCTTCGACCTAGCTTTTGATACCAAGTAGAAATCAAGGGAATACCAAAGACAATGTATTATGGGATTCAATGAATTACAAAGATTATAATATATTAAATGTAAAATGAAAACTTAACCCTAAGATAAAGACGGACCTAAACAAGTGGGCCGGGACTATAGGCCTTATTAGCTAACAATTACAGCATTCTCTATATGATGTTGTGGTTAATTGTTCATCTTCACTGGTATAGACTTATGTTTCTTAAAAATCATGACTTTTGTTGTCGATTGAAATTTAGGACTTTAGGTGGCCCATGGAGGGGACTATAATTATTGGGATCATGGCACATTAGTTCACACCTGTGAAAAGGATAGTCCACAAGAACTCTAAAAGTGTCTAACCGCTATCTTATTGTGCTCGTAGTAATCGCCGTGTTAAACTCAGTTATCTCGTCACAAAATTTACATAGAACTAGAACAGAAAATGGGCATATCCCATCTATTAAACTAAAGGTCTGTTTGGTTCAATTAAGAGAATGGGAAAGGGAAATGCAAAGGGTATACTAAGGGAGCGTTTGGTATCTAACTATGGAAATGAGACTATTACTATGAAAGTGATTGAAGATGTTTGTTTAAAATGAGGGGCCCCACTATTATAGTAATAAATAATAAATATAATTCATACTCAATATACATCAAGAGAGCTAGTTGTAGATCTTTTATAGGTGAGGGACCCACCACTACTAACAAACTCATACACATTGTCATTAATAGTAACATACCAAACGTACCCTAAGAAATGCAAAGGGTATACTAAGAAATGCAAAGGGTAATGAATCACCCCCCCCCCCCCCCCCACACACACACACACACACACAAATTTATAGTGCAATGGGTCATTACCTAAACCATTCCTTTAGCTTCCACCAAACATAATTAATGAATGTTTTTCCTATTCCCCACCCCCTAATACACTCCACCTAGCATGCCCTAACAAAAATTAATTACATAATGCATCAAAGAAAACATTCAAAGTGCAAGACTAGGGGTGTGTTTGGCAAAAATTGCTAGTGCTGGAATATATATATATATATATATATATATATATATATATATATATATATATATATATAGTTGTATTCTAACTGTAATTTTAGATTTAAAGTGTAAAATGACTTTATTAGACATACAAATAATAAACTCAATATGAATAAGAATAGTAAATAAAATTATTGATATAAATAATAAATATGTAGCATTTCATGAAAATCCATTTAAAAATACAAACAACGTTAAAATGATGTAAAATTATCACCCACCATGTGCATTTCATATTAAAGTAGGGTTTTATTATGATTTATAATAAATGTGAGTATTTTGAATGTTAAAATAGTAATTATACAAAAAAATAGTCTCTAAACAGCCAAACGATACAAACACAGCCACATACTCCGTGGAGTACCTCTTAGAATACTAATTGCACTACTTATGTCAAAACAAGAAACCTTCATGGATGGTCATTTCATAACATATGCTAGTATGGTTTTGGATTTTTAAGTAATCAATAGTCTCTCAACAACCCAACACTTTACTAAAGGCTCGCAACTACCTGCTTTCCACACACACAAACACCAGAAAACACACACACCTCTAAAACTCTTACCAACTGTTTCATACTTTTCTAAACCAGATCTACAGGAATTCGACTCACCAAGTAAGTTTATTAGTGCAATTTTTACTCATTATAAAATGTAGATTAGTTCACTATGCTTACTTATTTAGTAGTTAATATAGATCAGTTGCTTAAAAATTATGTAAATGTGAAGTGATTGATGAATAGTAGGTAATATTCAATGTTTTTGTCGATATTAAGGTGTAATATTATTCCACAGTTTCCACTCAGTTTGATGCACATATATGTTTGTTTGTTTTTTTGGACATTTACGTATAGTATATGTTTATGGGTATAAGTCGCAAAATGAGCAGGTGGGTAACGGGTCTAGAGGGATTTGGGTCTAAACAGGATCGGTCATTTAGGAGCACGGGTCTAAACTGGTCCGGGTGAAACGGGTTTCGGGTCGGGTTTACATGTCGGATTTTTACCAATCCTTTTAACGTTTATTGAACTTTAGTTTGTACTATATTATTTTCTCTTATAAGAAGACATGTTCAGTTGCTTTTAGACCCATGTTGAGTTGCCTTGTGAAAGAAACTAAACAAAGTTATGTGACTGACATAATGCAGGTGGATCTGGCCACCACGATAACAATACAGAAAGCTATGCGACTCCAGTGTATTGCGCCTTTTCTTGCGCGAGTTATGGGTCAACTTGACTCGTACTGTAGGACCGCCATGGTGATAAATTTGCCATCAATGGTTTCAGGACGACAACGGTGTCACTGTTTTCGTCTTGCGTGTTCGTGTGGTTTAGGCTACTTTCATAAATATTCTCTCGGCTTCTTCAGGTAAGAATTCTTTTTCATCAAAAAATCATGTAAGAACTAACTTATAACGATAAAATGACCATAATGAACATTTTAGTGTATTCAAAAGCACATTTGGAGTTAAAAATAAGGGTAAAATTTTTTTTTGCTATAACCACATCAAATAAACCGAAAGCCTCTCTGAAACGCCTATAATTATTTTTATATGTTGGGATACCAATTGTAGGACCTAAAGTGATCAAACTAAACACACAAACTATGGTGAAGATGGTGTTGTGAGTCTTGTGACGTGAGGGGGAGAGGAGAGAAAGAGAGAAATGGAACCTTTTATTGTCACACTAAAAACACACATTTACACTCTCAAGCACACCCTCAAATGTGACAATATAGGCGACATTAAACCGAATGGCATGTCAAAGTCTAAATGTAGTTTATAAGACCAAAGGTAATAATACCCCAAGCACACATTTACACTCTCACCAAAGGTAATATTATTACTGAATGGTTCATGAAATGTTCACTGGGGTTCATCTGGGGTTCGATGTCGACATTAAGAGTTACGAGTCGTTCATGCGCAGGGAATTTATACCGGAGATAGCTCGTAATAGATGCTATGGCTATATTGCGTTGAGGCTCCTGGCGAGCAGAATGAGTCGGAAAGAAATAGTTATATATTTTCGAAAACGTAACCTTTATGTGGTCGCGATTTTCGATAGCGATAATGTGTATGAAGTAGGGATGAAACATGATAAATCCCGATATTTTGTTGGAATTGCTTTTACTAACTTCAGTGAAAAGTATAGTGATCTTTTTGAAGGGTCTTACGGAGATTTGAGGGGCATTAAATTAGGGTTTTATATTTTGCGTCAAAGGATTTGTGATATAATCTGTAACATAGGTGATTGCAAGCAGTGGAGAAGAAGTGTAGGGATATTCGCGCTCATGTTTGCAGAGCCCGGGCGATTTCACTGGAGCGTGGATGCACTAGTTATCGTCATGAGAAATGAGGGATCGATTAAACTAGAAGGTGACTTTTGGTGGATAGCGGAGATACCCAAAAGGTGGCGTACGATATCCAAAGCGTCTAGAATAAGCCGAGAACCTGGGAGATAGTAGTTCCTAGGACAAATGGAAGTCTTGATTTGCTTGATGAAGTAAGGGCATATGCTGCCGAGGCACTTATATTTAGAACTTGGGTACACTCTTCTTTTAACCTTACAAGTTACAATACTTTTGTATTTTTGTTTTCAACATAAAACTTTTTTTATATTTTGTTTCTAAATTTGTGCAGTACTGGACAAATTATGTATCACGCAGACATGGTGGTGGCGGCCCTAATCATGATGGCGGCTCTCATGATGGCGGCCCTGGCGATGATTGTGGCACTCGTGGCAGCGGTCGTAGATACGGTGGTAGCGCGGGGGCATTTGGTTTCGGTGCCACGAGACGTCTTAATCGTAGTGTTAGCACACGTGGTCCTTATGACCGTGGCTGTGGATCCCAGGTATTATTACCTTTGGTCTTATAAACTACATTTGTAAATGTAGTTTACACTCTCAAGCACACATTTACACTCTCAAACATATTCATGTCGCCTATGTTTAGGCATGTTTTTAAACACATTTACACTCTCAAGCACACATTTACACTCTCAAATGTTACAAGGTTCCTAATTATATAGAATTACCATCACTTTCTATTAATGCTAACATCAAGCATTACACTCCAGGCCACCACACAGCAAAGGTTAAGGTTGGAATTGTGTACACAAGTGGAAATGAAACCAAATGGCATGTCAAAGTCTTGGTTTATGACGTCGCTAGACGCCGTTTGAAAATGACTGCTGAGCCTTTGTATAGTGGGGAGAGGCTTTTTGAACCCTTCACCACTAGACTCACACTATAGCAGCAGTAGCTAGCAGGTACGTTTCTTTCTTCTTCTTTTCTTTGAGTCATGTTCGTTGTTTAATACTAGTAATATTTTTGACCCAACTGCTGCAACTATATTTTACTGCCACATGTTCCCATTTTAATTATTTCTTTTTTTACTTTCTATGTGACCCATATGAGATGAAAACAAACAACCCTGGTTGATTCATTTATAAGTAAATGAGTCAAATATTGAGTGAGAAATCCATGAATGGCTCCGAAATGATTAATCTTGAATGGCTTTTCTACCATTATTTGAGATATATGAATCACTCTTTTCCTATATTGCCTAATTCATTCACAAAAGACAAGGAGCCCATAATATGGTTCTTCTAAATAACCTCAAATTCTACCAAGACTAGTTAAGTAAGTAAGAAACTATCATGCTTGTCACAAAAAAAGGCTAATCTATGTGCCTGATGTCAACCATTGGGTTGCAACAAGAAACTAAAAAATAAACCTGCTTCTTTTTTCTTTTATTGATAACAATATTCATATTCAGATGAAGTGGGTCAAGGTGTTTGGGATTTTCTGAATACTGTCTTTGCAAAGCGTAGATAATCAGCATTTGGGAAAGAAAAAGAAGTCCTGACTATTTTATCATAGATAATAACATGTAGTTTTGAATAAAAAGCCGTTTCTCAAAATCCCGTTTTGGCAACGCAGTCCTAGTGGGGGGGGACTTGTTGGTCATTTTGACTACTATGCACCACCACTCTTGCTGGTGGTTGGGAGATTTATTCAACTTTTGCTAATAAAAGAGATGAGCAAATGTTATATAGCTGGTTTCACTTTAATTTTCATGTGTGAATAAACTGATTGTCAGATGATTACATTGTAGTTTGATAGCTAGAAGTTAAGAATTTTAAATTTTATTTTTGGATTTAAGAGCCACTCGTAAAGCCTATCAAGCAGGATAAAAATTGTTACTTTTGATAGAATCTAGATTATCTTGCTTACTTGGAACTATTTTGAAACAAATGTCACCAGCTATATATAACATTCTGTTTGTTAAATATTTGAATAGTTAATATAAAAATGACGAGCATTAAAAACTGACAAAGGGCATAGTTAGGATTAAGTATGAAGCAATATCGTTAGTCATTACTAATAAAAAAGCAATAGTGTAACTAGTTTTAGCGCAATCTAGTAATTCAGTCTTGTTGGTGGCTGATTTATCTTTTATTGATAACACTGCGTATTCAGATGAAGTGGGTCAGGATGTTTGGTACTGCACTTTAAAAGAAGCTTTTCTGAATAGTCTTTGCAATGCGCAGATAATCAGTATTTGGCAAACCATTTGGGAAAAAAATAAAGAAGTCCTGATTATCTGCGTTTCATCAAAGATAATAACATGTAGTTTTGAATAAAAAACCGTTTCTGAAAACGCTGTTTTGCAACCTTTTTTTTGGTAACAGTCCAATGGTGGGACTTGTTGGCCGTTTTGACTACTATGCACCACCACTTGTGGTGGTGGATTTACTGTTGTTGCTGATGGGCAGGAGATTTACTCGACTTTTGCTAAGAAAAAAGATGGTTGTATGTTATTGAGCTGGTTTTCCGTTTTCCATTACATGGTGGACTTTAGTCTTTATGCGTGAATAAACTGATGGTTAGATGATTACATTGCAGTTTGATTGCTACCAGCTACGAATTAAAAAAAAAAAAAAAAATGGATTTAAGAACCACTTGTCAAGCCTTATCAAGCATGATATGAATTGTTTCTTTTGATAGAATCTAGATTATCTTGCATACTTGGAACTATTTTGAAATGTCACCAGCTTTGAAGCTTGTGATGATCACATATGGACATCATGATATGATGTATGTGTTGTTAGCTGACTAGGTTGGCCCAAACCTAAGCTAGATGTTCAATGCGTTGTGTTTGTTATATATTTTAATGAAAGTGAAGAGCACCAAAAACGGACAAAAGGCATATTTAACATGGCATTTTATGAAGTATGAAGCAATTTCATTAGTCATTATTGATTGAGAAGTGTAATGCTGTAACTAATTTTAGCGTTATCTTATAATTCAGTCTTATTGGTGGCACAGTTAAGATGGCATAACACAAGGTCCAAAATTAATGTTTAGAACATGCTCATTGGTCTTTCACTCTTTTGTCTTGTTATTCTTGTTTTTTTTATATGTATAAAGTATAAACACACATAAATGTATTATGGATATCTGATTATTTTTTAACTTTCTATTTAATATCCTAATGACAGAATGATGAAGATGGAGGAGCCAAGTTACTATATTTAACTTTCACTTGATCAGTATTATATGGATGCACCTTTCTATTAGATGACACGTCCCTTTACACACAGAAAGATCGTAAGTATAAGTTGCTCATTTGTCAACTCAAAAACGTTTTATGTTAACTCATTGGAGAAAAGAAGATTGATCATGAACTAGGAATTTATAAGAAAACACGTGAAGAGGCACAATATCAAGTTTTCAATGTTTATTGGTTAGACGGAGGGAAACGCAAAACATCTTCTTCTGCCAATCGGAAGGGGCTCTTAAATGTGGTGTTAATGAGGTTAGGGATTCTACTTTTAATAAGATTAAGATTAACATACACATTTAAGAGCATGTTCCTATTGCCAGAAGAAGATCTTTTGCGCTCGTCTATAGCTATAACCAATAAACATTAGAAACTTGGTCAAAATGCTACAAAATATAATAAATGAATCCATCACGGTACATACGTTTTTATGGTGCCTCTTCAATTGTTTTCTTATAGATTCCTTGTTTATGTTGATTCTTCTTTTCTCTAATATGTTTAGTATGTTTCCAAGATAAAACATTTTTTTTGTTGATATTATGATGTAATGTTGAACCTTTGTTGCTGAAGGGCTAGAAAGCTAATGTTATGCAGTAATATCAAATTAGTAGTATGGTTGTGTTTGTGTACTCTGATTATGTATTCAAAAGTCCATGACTATAAAAATTTCGTATTGGATATCGATATCTATACTATGTATAAAACACAAATAATTTTTCTTAAAATTTAAAAATAGAATTGTTGTTAGACTAAATTATCCCTGCTTAAAAAAGGCAACACAATCTTAAATATTTAAATAAAATCACAATTTAAACCACTATACGCATGTAATCTTTTATACAGATAACGAGTCAAGAGTTGCGATCCTATAAAAAGGGGTTTTGTTTTAAAAAGTCTAAAAGATATATCAGCCGTCGGATCAGTTTTTTATAAAAGCATCCATTCACTAATAGTATCGAACGGTTGTTAGGTTGATGGACCCTTCATAAGGGTAAACATGTAATTGCCAAAAAAAACATATTCTCTCTCTCAAAAAACTTGCCATTCGATCATTTCATTCCAATAACTTCTCTCTCAAAAAACTTCTCCATCATCTCCCTAACATTAGGGTTTTATTCAAATCAAAATCACATATTCTGATCAAATTAGGGTCATATTCCAATTGAAATCACATATTCCGATCTAAATTAGGGCTTTATTCCAATCAAAATCACATTTCGATCAAATTAGGGTTTAATGCTCTGGTAAAGATGAATCCAGATGGTAAGTTCATCATTTACTTTTTTTTTTTAAATTTGTTGATGCATGTCTTAATTTAACTAATTTTTTATTTTGATTTTTTAGTATCTAGAAGAAAAAGTGAGAGAGTAATAGTGACCAAAACAACAAATGAAAATGAAGTAGAAGAAGGTGAATTTTTAGAATTAATTTGTAAGAAAAAAAAATTAGGGTTAAAAATTCGGTTTATTCTTCATTTTTATTGTTTTATAATCTGATTTTAACTATATTTTATTTAAATTTTTAGAACCTAGAAGAAAAGTTAATGTGTCCGCGGAAAGAAGATCGAAAAGAAATGCAGACCGTTCATCAGTTTTTAGTCAGCAAAAAGTATGTTCATCAGTTAGCGTCGGTTGCTTTTCAAAGTGTTTTGGTTCATCGGTTAGTGTTTGTTAATTTTCATCATGTTTTTTATTCAGCAAAAAGTATGTTCATTAGTTTTTAAATTTTTTATTTAGCAAAAAGTATGTACATCAGTTAGCGTTGGTTGTTTTTCAAAGTGTTTTGGTTCATCAGTTAGTGACAGTTAACGTCAGTTGTTTTTCAAACTGTTTTGGTTCATCAATTAGCTTCGGCTGTGTTTCAAAGTGTTTAGGTTCATTAGTTAGCGTCGGTTGTTTTTCAAAGTGTTTTGGTTCATCAGTCAGCGTCGGTTGTTTTTCAAAGTATTTTGGTTCATCGGTTAGTGTTTGTTAATTTTCATCATGTTTTTTATTCAGCAAGAAGTATGTTCATCAATTTTTATTCACCAAAAAGTATGTTCATCAGTTAGCGTCGGTTGTTTTTTAAAATGTATTAGTTCATCAGTTAGCGTCAGTTAGCGTCGGTTGTTTTTCAAAGTGTTTTAGTTCATCATTTAGCATCGACTATTTTTCAAAGTGTTTTGGTTCATCAGTTAATGTCGGATGTTTTTCAAAGTGTTTTGTTTCATTAGCTATTTATTTTTTCATTTATTGTTTTTGTTCACCAATTATTACTAAATTATGATTATAATAATAACAGGAATTCAATCACTCATTGAGGAACCTGTTAACCGTATTTCAAGAGCCTAAAATTGAAATTAATGACATGTTTAGAGTTGCATTGGAAAAATACCCCCAAGATAAAGCTTTGTTGGAAGTACGGGAATGGATGAATAGGCTTGTAAACAGGATGAGGAGTGATAGCTCACAGAGTGAGGATGACAACTCGATGCATGCACTTTTTCCGTATGTTGACGATAAACATGCAGAAGCACCTTATCGAGATGATGATAAAGATCTAAAGGCAAAGAAGGCGCTTCAACAAAACTTAGATCGTGCGATTATAGAATGTGCCGGTGAATATTTCGATCTCGAAATTGTTCCTTGTGCCTAGTTGTTAGGTAATCTGGAATATTTGGTTGGTTTGGTTAGGTAGTCTGGAATATTTGGTTACTTTTCTTAAGTGGCTTTTGGTTTGGATAAGTAGTCTTGAATATTTGGTTACTTTTCTTAAGTATCTTTAGATTTCTAAAACATTATGAAGTACTTGGTGAATTTTTTGGTTTAAATATCAATGCAGTCGCTCATATATTGTATTGCCGTGAATTTGTAAAACATAAAATGTACATCAGTTTTATATATGTATGTATGTATAAAAAAATATATAAAAAAAAAAAACTTCTAAGTAACTGATGAACATCTCTAAAATAAAATGATGAACGAAAGCTATCTGTGTTTAGTATATAGTTAAGTTACATCAACTCATCAAATAGAGTTGCTCATCAATATAACTGATGAACATCTCTAGGAATAAACTTATGAACAAAAGCTATCTGTGTTCAATATATCAGTTAAGTTACATCAACTCATCTAATAGAGTTGCTCATCAATATATCTGATAAACATCTCTAAAATAAACTTATGAACAAAAGCTTTATTAATCAAAAGGTACTCTATGGAGGTGTGTAAAATTAACAAAAACATCACTTTTTAAATCTTATGACTAAAATGTTGTCTTTAACATGTGATATCTCACTCATATCATTTCGGATTTGAGTGATTCAAATTTCTGGGAAGAGAGTGAATGAAAATTTATAACTTTCATGTTTTAAGTTTTTCACGATTTGGCATTTATAAAGGTAAAAAATAAGGCCGAAAATGCCCAAAAATCAAGAAAATCAGGACACATAAAAAACAAGTTTCAAAATTTTTAAAAAATTTATATCAAATTAAAGAGGATTAAATTTTAAAAATTACGGTGAAATCGGTTTTTTCTAAAAGTTCGTCGTTTAAAAAATATGTGCGTTTGAAAATTGAGGTGAAAAAGTAAAAAACGGTTAAAATTACAATTTTGTCCCTAAACAAATTTTTTGAATAAAATAGGCGGGGACACGTGTCAGTTGGTGGTAACCTTTTATGCTTTTTAAAATTCTATCACTTTTTAATAAAGCCGCTACCAACGTGTCAATGTATCAATTAGAAACAAGAATACCATCTTAATCTTAATTACACAATATTGAAGTTTACAAAAATATAAACCGCGTAAAGGAAATCATATTTTTTTTTTTAAATATAACCTTTTAATAACTCGCCATTTTTTAATTAAGAAAATAAATTTAACTTTTTACTTAACATCTTTGGTCTATAAGTCTCAAACAAAAAAATAACATATTTATTTCCTTTATAACTTACTATGTAATATACATTACATTTTACACCCCTCAAACACAAATTTATCTTCTATAAATACAAAGAATCTTTCTTCATAAATTAGTAACAAAACAAAATTTTACACACATAGTTTTTGTAAACTTCAATTTATAGCTCATCGTAGATCAGGGGAAAAGGAGGAGCATTAAGCAAAGGTGTGTTAAAAAGCATTATTCTCTCATACACATATGTTGCGATATGGATTTTCATAAGCTTCACAGTGATCGTATACAACAAGTTTATTCTCGATAAAAAGATGTACAACTGGCCTCTTTCCTATATCGCTAACGATGATTCACATAAACTTTTGTTCTTGCTTAGCTTATATTCTTGTTAAAAGTAGAGGTTGATGGGAAAGGGAAAACAAAAGATGATAGACTAGATAAGGGGGGGGGGGGGGTTCCATTTAACAATGTGGTGAGAAGGCCAAGGAGTGTTCATCCGATTACAAGAGGTGAGGTAGTCACACCTTCAACAGGAGACATGAGGATAGAGACATCGGCTATATAGGCTAGAAGATTGTTGGTATTAACAAGGATTTTGTTGTGGAGTATGATAATGTTGATAAGGACGCTGCAAAAACTCTAGTTCTGTTGAGTGAAAATGCGTACAAAGAAAACTTTTTCCCCCAAACAGTGGTAGACGTGCATTGGTGCCACCTCTTCCTGGTTTCCTATTCAAGATAAAAAAATAAACAAATAAATAAATAAAAATATTTGAGCTTTTTGTTCTGCTTTCAAACCCTCCAGCTCTCGAATTTTCATACTGTAGTCTTTTAGAAGTTTCTGATCTTATGTGATTGTCATGTTTCATGGACCACGTTCTTTGATTCTTTAAGCTCACAAAGAAGTTCCAAGTTTCCATTCGTTAGCACACTTGTTATGAACTGTTTTGCTGTACATATATAGTTTTCCCTATTTACTATTATTAAGAAACAATATACTTGCCTCATATGCATCAACCCGTTGACGAAATGCTTTGGCAGGCGGAAGCAATTCTTTTGCCCGCTGTCACAATGCACCAACCTTCTGTAGACATTCATGGCATCAGCCTTCAGTGGATTTTTACCAACAGCAATGCATTTACGTATAGTATTTTTATTTATTTATTTATTGACATTTACGTATAGTATTTTAGGCATAAGTCGCAAAATGAGCCGGCTGGGTCCGGGTCTAGATGGGTCATTCATAACTTTGTGAGTAACACTATAAGGATTATACCTTTTGGATTGGATGATCTCAATGCTACTTCTATTACTAGTAACCCTCAAAAACCACTTCCTTCATGTTTACATGGCTGGGCAGTGATACAAGTGAAGTTTGTGATGTTTAAACTTGTATGCGCTTGGAATGTACGGGTGTTAATGTTTGATTCTTTTAACAACCCTCAAAACCAATGTCAGCTTCTTAATGCTCATGTCATGTTCTGCATCTCGATTTTCGTAGCTTGAAATTCAAATCAATCATTGGGGGTCAAGATGCGGACTAAACATGGCATGAGCATTAAGAAGTTGCCATTGGTTGTGAGGGTTATTAAAAGAATCTAACATTGATATCCGTACATTCCTGGTGATACAATTTTAAACATCACATGTACTATTGGTCCAACCATGTAAACATGAAGGAAATGATTTTCAGGGTTATGAGTAATAGCGGCAGCATTGAGATCATCCAATATAGAAGGTATAATCCTTGTATTATTACTCACAAAATTATGAATGATTAGCTCATTGCCAGAAAGATGTACCAAAGATGGTCTATTGGTATCATTTGGCATGCACGTTTCCGAGTACAGTTGGGTGTGCGAGGTTGCTAGGTTATAATTGACAGGGATGCTTCATTGCAAATTCAAACAAGAATTGGATTGCGACCATGTATCTATGCTTGTATTACTTTTTTCAAGAGTTTTATGATGTAGAAATCAAGGGAATACTGAAAATAATGTATTATCACATTCAATGAATTACATATATTACAATACATTATATAGAAAATGAAAACTTAACCCTAAGTGCAAGACATGCCTAAATAAGTGGGTCGGGCCTATAGGCCTTATTAGCTAACACCCCCTCTCAAACTCACAATGCTATATCGAGAGTTTGACAAGAAAACTCCGAAATCAGACGGACATGTGCAAACGGACCAATGCAGATTCAATAGCAGAGAGATCCAAACATAGGTAGATGAAGAGCATATTTAGGCAGCAGACAGATTGAGATAGCAGCAAATTCAAACAAACAAATTCATATTCAGACAAATTCTGATTCAGATTCAAACATATTCAGACAAAACGAGATGAAACCAGATGCGGAACCACGTGTGAAATGAGACAGATGTGGAACCAAACAAAATCAATTTCCAATTCAATACCGATACCCATGCTAATACCAAAACCCTTACCGACGCCATACACAATATATATTATTCAAACCAAACTAAACAATCAAAATGAAATCAAAGTAATCCACCAACTGAAGCAGGCAAAAGTTTTTTTTATAGATCCAACTTTTATCATAGAACCCATCAAGCAATCTTAGCCACTCATTTTTTTTTATCAAAATAAAAAAATAAACTTCCACCCTTTTTTAAAAACATAAATATTTCGTAAACCGTAAATCGTCAAGCTACAAAAAAAATACCATTGCGACGAGAATTAAATTATCTTTCTATAGACATGCATTGTTATATACTTTCGACAAACTTTTTTTTCGATGAACTTTTTTTTTCACCAAAAAAAATCATATATGATTCGTAAGAATCATATATGATTCTTTCTGGGCGGAAATTAAAAAAAAAAAAATTCATCGAAATTATACAACAATGCATATCTATAGAAAGATTATTTAATTCTCGTCGTGATGGTATTTTTTTGTAGCTTGAAGATTTACCGTTTGCAAGATATGTTGTTTTGAAAAGAAAAAAAGTGGAAAATATAAATGGGTGGCTATGATTGGTTGATAGGTTCTATGGCATGTATGGGTTTTTCATGGATCTCAACTCATGGAGAATGACCTTGAACTTAAGCTAACAGTTTCAAAATACGAGCGCCAACAACTCATTAAAGAATCTGCATGTTTAACAGAAAAGATGCATAAAACTTTGAATCTTGAAAACGAAGTGTTCGACTATAAAGAACGAAAAGAGTAATCTAAAAGCTTCTCTATGCTCAGTTTCTTGTAGTTTTGAAGAGCTTATAGCTGAGAAGGTTTTGTTTTCTGAAAAGATGTATGAGTACGAAGATTGTAAAAATCAGAAAAAATGTGTATGAAAAGCTAATGAAACTTGAGGGTGATCTAACACAAGTAAAAATACATCGCGTTTAAATGATGCTGATATGGAAAATGAGATTAGCAGGATCAAGAGTGCAAACTTGCAATGTCAGCTGGAAATTCAACAACTTGAAGGCGAAAAGAACGAATGCTTGAAGAAAAAGGAAGATCTAAAACTGCAGTTGGCTAAAAGTAAAACGGTTTGAGTTCTAGTTACTACTTTTTATTATTATACAGCAGCTAAGTTTTCTAAAAGATATGTTACTAGTTTTGGTTATTTTATGTATTTTGAATCAGGGTGCTAATGAGTCTCGTTCTAAAGAATATAATCAATATATCAATTAACAAGTATTGCTTGAAGCAGAAGTTGATGAGGCTCTTGATGCAAATAATAAGTATAGAGTTCAACTTCAAAGGTAAGTCAACAATTGACTTTTTTAAGTCAAACCTCAGCATGAGTCGTCACAGGCTATTGTGCAAACTTTTCTCATGGCTACAATCTAATCTCTTCAGGCTAAAGCCCGAGGGGTATAATAGTCTTTCATCAGCTCCTGGGAAATAAAGGCTGAAGGGGAAGTAATAATAAAAGATCGGTTTGAAAGAACAAAGTCGTCTTTAGAGACAGTTAAAAGTTCTTCGTGACTGTTATCTTGAGAACAAAGTCGTCTTTAGAGTCTCAAGTTTGCTGAAGTAGAGGCCGAAAGAGAAGATCTTCTAATGCAGTTAAAAACAAACAGTACAAGGAAACCGTTCCAAATCCTTGACAATATATGATAAGTACTAGCCATTCGTTCTAGAATGATTAGTAGTTCATATTCTTACTTAAAGAAAAACATTAACAGTCATCAAGTCAGGGGATGACACGAACGTTGGCATGTGTCTTGTCACTTGTGAGAACATGACTAGACGACTTAATATGCCATTCTTAAAGATTTGTTTACGTTTTTGTGAAGTACAAACTCTCTATTGTTTGGACTTTTTACTTGATTGTTAGGACTTTTTAAAACTATTGTTAGGACTTTTTAAAACTCTATTGTTAGGACTCTAACTATCATTACTCTGTACACGAAGTTAGGACTTTTTAGGGCTATATCTGTTGATCAAGTGATATTATTTCACTTTGTGAGATAATATACAGAGTAAGGGGAGAGCCTTTCTAAATGAAGGTAAGTCTAAGTACGGAAATGGGCACACAATTCACATGGAAAGTAACTGTTGTTTCCCTTATGGTCGACTCCCTCCTCCCATCCTCTCCCTATCCGTCGACGAATAGAAGTCTTCTTTGCCATTCTGATTGCATCGAAATTGGGTACTCCTATGCTTCTTGACTCATATACTAATACTATGTGTGAGGAATCGTGGGATAGGAATAGCTATGCTCGGGCACTTATCGAGTTAAATGCGGAATATGAGCTCAAAGATAGTTTGGTGGCTGTGGTCGCGTTGTTAGATACACCCGATTACACATGAATGACCATTGGCATTGAATACGAGTGGGCATATTAAAAAATGCAATACGGCAAACAATGTTACTTAAAAGCAACAACCTCATACTTTTAGTTTCCTCTAAAACATGTCACAAACATCTCATTTGGTGCATTAATTACTAAAGGAAAACATTACTGAATTGCCATTAAGTTAAAAAACATTGATACCCCTCGCCAAAGACCAATTAAATTTATTACTAATTCCTAACAACACACTAATAATTCAAAGAGACAAAATGCGAACATCATAATTCAGAAATACGATTGCACACATACGGTTCCAGCTCCACCCCAAACTCCTCTGCCTGCATCATAATTTTCTGTAAAAGTAAGAGAATTTTAAAAAGTAAGTCATGTTACGCAATTTGATGAACTAAGAAATCATGTGAAAAAGCATACCTTTCATCATTATCTAACGGTCATTTCCCATGTAAATATGTCTTCTCTTCTTCTTCTTCAAGACTAAACTCTCTGATGCATCAGCAATTACATTGAACCACTTGACTTTTCTTGTTGACAACATTAGATATCCCATCACTAATCCGACTAATGTTCCACATCCATATCCCAACGTCACCAATTTCCATGTACATCCACTCTCCTCCTTGTCATCATATTCTCCATCATCTTCGACTTGTGAGGAAGTTTGATGTTCACGTTTGGGCAATGGAGACCCATAGAGACCTGAATTCCCTCCAAAAGAAGTGATAAATGTGCTGAACTGTGGTCCTTCTGGAATGCGTCCCACAAGATGGTTTTGCGAGAGATTTAACACTTAAAGGCGGTGATGCGTGCAAGACTTTTTGGGATCTCTCTAGAGTGTTGGTTCCAAGATAGGTCTAGCGACTCAATCTCTATGAGATTCCCCAGAGCATGAGGAATGGGACCCTTAAGATAGTTGTGGGATAAATTAAGCACTATTAGCGAATTAAGACCACCGATGACGTTTGGAATCTGTCCTTCAAATGTGTTATTGGACAGATCAACAATTGTGTAGTCAACCGAAATTTGTGGAAAATCTTGATTCACCCCTTTTACCGCAAAAACGAATGAGTAATACTCACCACCACTAAGGGATAAATATGCTGGTGTTGTGTTGCTTTTAACAACATTCTTCATGGAATTGAAATTTTGAAAATATTTTGCAGAGAGTTGACCTACAAACCCATTATGAGATAAGTCAAGAACTCGAAGACTTGGAAAATGGAGAATCAACAGTTGCAGAGGGTTGAATGTGTCCATGAAAGTTGTTTGATTTGAGGACAAGAGCCTGCAAATTTGGAAGATCTCCTAACCATCTAGGGAATGTACCATTCAAGTGATTGTTTCCGAAATCAACTACTTTCAAGGATTGACATTTGGACAAGGAACTTGGCACCTCTGTTGGTCTAATCTTCTATGAACAATCGAAATATAAAAGTATACTAAGTTTATTTTATATAATCAATCATTAGTTTTTTACAGACTTGGTTTACACGGGTATTTATAACCCATCAACCGACACTATGAACCATCACAACGGTTCATTAACAGACACAACTACCATAACCGAATTTAACTGTTTTTCGGTTGTAAACTATACTTTTGACAAACTAGACCCTTTAACTTATACACTTTACATACACGACTCTAAATACATAAACTAACTATGTTTGACCTTCATGGATTAGATAAATTAGTATCCAATACTCCTCCCTAATTTATTAATCCATGTCTTCGATATCTTCAAGCTCCATCATCTTTATCTTTGAATTTTAGCTTGTTTCCACTTTCTTTGTCTTGAATAAATCTTTGATGACTTCACACCATCTTCATTCTCACTTGTTCCTCACGAACTTACTTCACATAAACTTGCTTCACACGAATTTGCTTTACACAACTTGCTTTGTAATCTATCACAGATCATCTTCACTTGTTTGTTTCACACAACTTGGCTTCACACCGTCTTCACTTTGATCATTCACTGATATGTTCTTCACGAAACTATCCTTCACGGCAAACTTGGTTATAACCTTTAATTCTTTCACAGAATTTTGATCCTTCACGGATTGAATTCACCTTTCACAGGTTATTTCCCGCATCACACGGTCTTTGCATTGTCTTTCTAATTTTCATCAATAAGGCACATCAGAAGTGCCGGTTCATCATCATCATTCTCTATTAGTAGTGCCACATCTTCCTTCTTTTTCTTGCTTGTACATTCATAAGCATAGTGCCCAAGTTTTCCACACTTGTAACAATTTATTTGCGACTTATCACCATTCCTTCGCGGTTTGTTGTCGGTTCCATCTGACTCATCTGATGTGTGTCCTTCACTTCTATACTTCCCTCTTCCTCGTGTCTGATTACCACTTCCTTGTCTACTATTTCCATAGTCGCGTTTATAACTTCTATTATTCCCTTGACGTGTGAACAACAATTTCTCACTATTATCTTCCTCACTTCCTTTTCTAAACTTAAGTCTTTCTTCATAAGTCTTAAGTTTTCCTATAATCTCCTCTAATTTTACAGTCTTAAAATCTACAACCATTTCTATTGTTGCTACTACTGGTACAAACTTATCTGGCACTGCATTAAGTAATTTTCGTACTTTTGTTTGTTCATCAAACGTCAATCCACATGTACCAGCCTTTGTAATAATACTCATCAACTTCCCAGCGAATGTATCTATTGATTCATCTTCTTTCATCACAAGTCTCTCAAATTCTGATTTAAGTTGTTGCGAATGTGCTTGTTGTACATCTTCTGTCCCTATAAATCTAGCCTTTAGTGAATCCCAAATTTCTTTCGCTGTTTCACATCCCGCAACTTGCATTTGCAAATCCTCTGGTAACCCTTGAAATAGGTATGCTGACGCCGAACTATCCTTTTTTATATCAATATCTTTTGATGTACTTACTCCTTCTACTAAATCCCAAACTCCATTTGCCAATAATATCTTTTTCATTCTTAATGCCCATAATGTATAGTTTATATTGTTTAAAACTGGACATTGATATGATGATAATGATGAGGCGAAAACAATATTTTCGTTTTTATCTCCCGACATATTCTCTTGCCTAATGATCTTCACCTTTAGTTTCTACTAAAAATCGATATAACTTCTAACAATAGTCGAACTTAACTTTCTATCTAATCCACAATAATTCTTAACACTTATAAATGTTTTCTAATATGAATTGTAATAGAAAAAAAATCTATTCTACTAATAGAAAAAAAACAAGTTTTGAAATATAAAACCTGTAATTTCGTTGGGCCTTTTCAATTCTTGTGGGCTTTCAAAAAATGGCGTTCTCTCTTATACCCAAATAATAAAACTGCGTTCCTTTTCTATCCCCAAACAAATCCCACTTCTGCTTCGTTACTTTATCAAAACACGCCTCCTCCTTTATCAAAACACTGCAACGTCCCTTTTCTGTTCCCAAATAAAACCTGCTACTGCTTCCTTTCCTTCTTTCTTCAACACGCAAATTAGGGCACCACTATAATCGGTTTTCTTGTCTATTCTCTTCTCCGGTAAGCACACGGCGGTGGTCTCTCTTCTTCACACAACCGGTATGTCTTTCTATCTCTTTTTCTAATTCTCTGATTCGATCTTTTCTTTAATCGAATCGTGTTTCTCTCTTTTATGATTATTCTGAATCAAAACTCTTCTCTTGTCTTGATTGATTCCCTGAATCAATCGGTCTTCTTCTTGATTGACCGGTATGCGCACGGTCTGTTTCTACTCTTGATTGATTCCCTGAATCAATCGGTCTTCTGTTCCCTCTGGTTCTAACCTTCGGCTCTGATGCCAATTGTTGGTCTAATCTTCTATGAACAATCGAAATATAAAAGTATACTAAGTTTATTTTATATAATCAATCATTAGTTTTTTACAGACTTGGTTTACACGGGTATTTATAACCCATCAACCGACACTATGAACCATCACAACGGTTCATTAACAGACACAACTACCATAACCGAATTTAACTGTTTTTCGGTTGTAAACTATACTTTTGACAAACTAGACCCTTTAACTTATACACTTTACATACACGACTCTAAATACATAAACTAACTATGTTTGACCTTCATGGATTAGATAAATTAGTATCCAATAACCTCACCTTCTAACTGATTTCCTTTTAAAATAAACCCCTGTAAGTCTTCACAATCATCAAATAAACTAGGAATAGTTCCTTGAAATCTATTGTTCCCCATATCTATCATTCCAAGAGATGAGATGACATTTCCAAAGCATTGTGGAATCAATCCACCAAAGCGATTATTGGACATATCCAAATACCTTAAAACTGCTCATGTTACAAATTGATGGAGGGAATGGTCCCTGATTCTAGTTGGACTGCAGAAACACGTATAGTAATCCATACCATTGAAATTGTGGCGTGTTATGAAGTTATGTCAGAGATTTACATGTATCAACTCATTGCCTCCTATCTCTCCTGCCCAATAAGGAATTTGGCCATAGATTTCATTTTGAGAGAGATCTAAGTAATTAAGTTGTTTCATGTCTCTAAGTGAATTCGGAAACACCTTTAGCTTGGAAGAGGCCAATCCCAAGTATCTAAAACCGGGGTTGACATAATTATTGGCATTCTTTGTTGTAACAGAGAAGCCGTTGTATGAGAGATCGAGAAAATCAAGGTTTGTGAGGCTTGAGAACGATGTATCCATCTCCCATTCACCACTAAAATTATTAGATGAACAGTGAGGTTGCTGAGTTGTAGAAATGTTTGCACATCAATTTGGCCAACTAACTGATTGTTACTCAGGTCTAACATTTTTAATGATGGAAGCGAAAATGACTCAAAAGGTACATTTCCACTGAACATGTTACCACTTAGAGAGAGATATTCTAAAGATAAGTAAGGTGTGTTAGGTTGAAGAGGGAGCTGTCAGGATGAATTGTACCTTGTAGCATTCCGCAATTGAGATGGAAACCGATGACATCACCGGTGGAGTTGTCGCAGCTAACTCCATCCCAGTTACAACAGTCTACTTTTGTTTCAGCTCATCATTTTTGGATGATAATCAGAACCCAGCGCATCTTGACAAAATTCATCTACATAAGAAAAGGATGTGCCGTTGATGGATGAAAGGTTTTGTTTAAAGAGAAGCAAAGCTATGCTGCATGACGAGCTTCTTCTAGATGTTGATACGCTGCATGACAAGCTTCTTTTTAACTTGGAACAAGACACGTAATGAATCAGTCAATCCGTGTTTACCATATTCAGGAATGTTGCTACGCTGCATGATGAGCTTCTTCTAGATGTGATTTGTCTACCTACTAGTTTACTACATCATGTTGTTAAGCATTTGTCTACAAGTCAATTTACATAACTGCTTACGACATAATATGTCAATAGTTTAACAGCGAAGAACGGGAGATATTGCATACCGATACTGATTTTGTACAGAGACTAAAACAAACGAGACAAATATAACCAACACCTTACAATCTTTGTAGCTTATCCACTAAACAATACACTGTAGATTCAAATATAACCAATTATCATCACTTCATTACTAATCCTTTCAATGCACCCCACAGTCTCTGCTTCTGGACCGAATTTTTCATACAAACATTTTACTATGATTTCGTGTGGAAATGGAAGAGGGTGGTTTGTGTTACTATATGGCTAAGGAGATTTAGATATAACAGCTTTAGCTGCATCTTTCAACAGCATCCACCAAACATCATTCACAAGTTCTTCCTTTACCATGAACAAAAACAGCTGCAGCCAGAACACTTTATACAATCTTTGTGCTCATCCATTTGTAAAAGCCATGGAGCCCTTCGTAGCGTATCATCTTCAGAATTGCATCCAGTGTGCCTAAATGAAGACAGGATTTGTGTGAATATGTGATCTTTTGAATCGTGAAAAGAACAAGTGACAGCACCATCCCGTATTTCATGGGAGGTAAGTAACAGTTTCATATTTCATAATCACATTTACCTTCGTACTGATGTTTTTTGTCTAACCCGATAGCTTATCTTGCCTGAAATCTTGACTGCAAAATGCAAACAATAATATTTATGACACGGGATAGATAGTTTAATGCTTCTTTAAACACTGGGGAGGTGTAACACAAAACATAGAAACTGGCAACAATTTTGAATGGGTCGCTTCGGGTTATGCTTTATCGCCAACGAGTCATTAAGTCAAACATTTTAACTGAGAGATAGTTTAAAGAGAAATGGGTTAACTGGGTCAAAAACCCCAACTGGTCAAACAGGAAGAAAGTCATCTAAACTTCTAAAGTGTAATTTTTATGCATAAAGCGTCCTAATTCACTTTTTCCACCCCATTTACTTATGTATGGGTCGCTTTGGGTTATGCTTTACCAAAAAGTTGCATGTTGCCCAACCCGCCATTTTTCCACCCCTAGTTCGACTGTTAACATCTAATAAGATTTACGACGAGTTAGATTTTTGAAGATGGAATCAGTCAGTCTTGAGACCTAATGTGTCTATTACAGATATTAGTGGGTCTAAATCAAGTCACTGATTTCAGAAATTGATGTATGTTTGAGTATAATTATGTATTATTTTGCTGCTCTACTAAAAAGCTCAAATGACAAGTACTTACCTTTACAACTAAAAGAGGACAAGTTAACACTGCAGCCCCGAGTTCTGCCAATGCCCCAAGCAAAAATATCTGAAAAATTATGTGGAGAAATCAGATATTGCCTACAGATAATCCCATTAAATGATAAATAAGTCATAATTATCTGAAAATTCTGCAGTGATTATACTAACAGTTACTTGCCTCTAAAGCAGTTACACCTTTGCTACTGTTGCTTAAGGCACAACGCTACTTCAACTTCTTTAGTAGGGTCTCATACAACATAAACTGTTATTGAAGGATTGCTGACCTGGCAGAAACAATGTGGGATTGCTGACCTGGCAGAAACAATGTGGACAAGAAGTCAAGAAGTGATATTGATACAGCATGGGCCAAAGCTAAATAACAAGTACCATAACCAATGTCGTGGAAGAAGCCTTTCCAGAATCCCAAGATTCCAGCTTCACCAACAACTTCTTGAACCTGCAGAAAAACAAATTGTTCAAGTTACAATCTTAATAGCCAACACTGTGGTATTTTATAACAATCAATATTAATACTCAGACGACTATGATCATCTAGTAAAATTTATACAATAACCTTTGATTTTTTAATGTCATTTCCCGATATATACATGTCTTCTCTTCCTTTTGCAAAATTATATTGAAGGTTCAACCACTCAAAAACACGATTACCTAAGGGTAAAACTTAAGACTTGGCTGGTCAAGTTATAAAAAGATAATAATAAACACGACCATTTAAACTAGATGGCAAAAAGATGTAACGCTGTATTATTTACTCGGACACACATATCATTTGTCTTCAAGGCTAGCAATACAGCACAATAACATAAATGAACTATAACAGCTAGCATATCCCCTACAAATTTAGCAGCTAATATATATATATATATATATATATATATATATATATATATATATATATATATATATATATATATATATATATATATATATATATATATATATATATATATATCTCAGAACGTCCAGGTTCAGCCATAACATTCAACCTACATCAGTAAATAGGACACGTTTTTTGCAGGTACCCAAAAATAGAACCATGGCACGTTTTACAGGACATAAGGAGCGGTAGGTATATGATAAAATTTCATGTAGATGATTATTCAAGTGCAGGGTCACCGGCAATTTGGTCTCATAATCAACTCGTCAAGCAGGTGTTGGGCAGATAATGAAATGCTAAAACACATGTAGAACAGATCGAAAAAGAACACACTGGATGGCCAAATTAGATATACTACAGCAAATAACTACTCCGACAAGTCATTATTAATAATGCTTTCCTTTTCACACATTACAATACGGTAACAAACACTACTGTCTACAATTTTATAGCATAGACGATGGTTGTATGATCATCAAAATAACAAAAAACTTGCTGAATTACACCAAGGTCAGCAACATCAATACACGATCACCCAGTGACCAAGTAAATATGTAACACCCCCAATTCATGGATGCAGCGGAATTCAAACTGGGTGTTACTCGACGGCACAATAGTCACAATAATAGAAAACGAACTCCAATTGAGTCGTTTTAAAAGATTTATCATTCAAATTGTATAAATATCAGAGATTACAAAATGAGGTCCCAAATGGTTCCATGTTTACAATATACATTAAATGAGTTTTGAATGATAATAAAATTTATAGCCCTCTTGAGTATCCGTGCCCTTCCGTGCCATCCTTGATCGTCATGAACCTGAAATACATGCTTGAGAGGTCAACACAAAGGTTGAGTGATATTCATAGAGTTTGTTTAATGTTTGAACACAATATGTTGGTAGTGCGAGTTATAGGCTCACACCAATGTTTGGAAAGCAAAATAGGTAGGCTATGTTGTTATACGCCCATAAAATGTATTATACACTAAGCTTATGACACCAAAACGTTAACGTGTACCAATATCGATCGGCAGATTTATCCCGGTAGGTACTTTGCTAACATACCTAAATCTCAAATATTAGTGCATTTGTTTGAACTTAGTCAATACAAATGGGATTCGTCAATCCCAATAGGCCTATTCACAATATTCGCGCTCACTATTGCTAGTGACTAAATGGTTCATAATAAGGGATCTCGGTTTAGCAAGGCTGGTACTTAGTGATAATAAAACAATCAGTCAAGCATACAATTTAAAAACATTGTGCTCGGTTAAAATAGCATGTATTCCCCCCAAGGGTTTGTAAAACATTGAAGTAATGGAAAGTGGGGCTATGAACTCACCTTAAGTAAGATAGCAAGTAATGAAGGTAATGGTCGAATCGCGAAGGTTTCTACGAGCAACCTATATTAGAATGTTGCGACTTAGGATCGGAGTAAAGAATATGAAGTAGTGCCTATATATATATCTTGCATTTAGTCCATGATGTGGTATGATGTATATTGTATGTCTTTGAAAGAAAAGATTCATGAACATGTATGTTTTGTATATCGTTTACTACCGTTCGGGCTGACATATTTCAGAAGTCATGTTAGTAAGCGTTTGAGGAGCCAGGACACTTTAACTCGTAAATCCACAACTCAACTCGACGGCTTACATAATGAACTCCTCACATGAGGCTCCCTACTATTGTAGTAGTTGATGAAATATATAGATATAAGTTTTGATCCGAAAGGTTACATGTCCGATATTTGAATAAACTTAGGAAAGTTTATTTGTACATGAAGATTGTTATTAGGGGTAGTTTCATAAGTCTTGTATGACCATTTTCTCTTTGTAATATTTCATGGTTCCTTTAAGTGAAGTAGATCCAAATTGCTTGTTCAAGTTATCGTCAACTCCTTGTTTCATGTTTACGCCTAAGTAAGCTTGCATGGTCATTTCGTCATGGCCTAGCCATGACCTTTGGTCCTTGTTCCAAGGTCACGAGACACAACCTTGGCTCTAGCCATGGTTGTGGTCTTGATTATAGGTCATAAGACCTCTTGCTCCATTTAAAGTATAACCATAATCTAGTGACTTTCGCCTAAAAATGGGCTGTTTAGAATTTGAAGAATTTTATCACTCGGAAAGCGTTTTTAGGTCTCGAGCTTCTTTGTACCTGAACGAAAACGGCGTTCCGGACAACTTTCGTGTTTTAACTTTTTGATGAATCGGACCAGAAGGGTGACTTTCAAAACCCAAATTTGATCAGAATGGTATTTGGCAGTTTGCCGCAAAGTTTTGGTAACTTCAAATGGGCGTAACTTTTGACTCGTATACTCGTTTTGGGTGGTTCAAGTTGCTACGGTTTCCTTGTTAAGTCCTCTACTGTAATATGTAATGATCAAATATCATGTTTTTACCATTTTGATCAGGTCTTACCAAGAAAGTCACTAGTTTGCTTGTTATAGTAACTTGTCTTAAAAATCATATACAATAACTTGTTTTATTCATTTTTGTACATCATGGACATAACTACAAGACATAATATAGCAAGAATAACATGTAAATAACATGAACATGATTATTTAACAAGAAGCAAGTTAGGGTTTGGCTTACAACTTTTGGCTTTCAAAGATGAAAGGAAAGTAGCAAGTAAGGAAAAGAACTTTGATAGACTTGCTTCAACCCTTTTTCACTTCATGCAATCTTTCTACTCTTGTAATCTTGAAAGATGGATGATGAAGGTTGAGGTGACTTGAGTGGATTCAAACTCAAGAGAAATCACCAAGTATATGAGGTTATGGAAGTGTTTGATGAATGAAAACCTAACTAGAGTTTCAACCTTGAAGAAGCACTTGAATCATGCATGAAACTAGAAGGAAATGAGCAAAGGATGGATGTGTTTGTGTGTGTGATATCCACGGCAAAAGGGGAGGGGAGGGGCTTAAATATGAGCTTGAGGAGGTTACTTTCCTTTGACTTGTCAACCCTTGGAGGCCAAGTTCTACACATGTAAGGATCTAAGACCATCAAGCTTGAGATCAAGCCACACAAGGCTGAATTCCCCCCCCCCCCCCTAGGTCGGTTCCTAAACTTGGGGGACAAGGTGTGGACTTTGCTTGGTATTATCCTAAGTATTAGGAAGAGTTTTGACTCCGGGAAATGACAACCGTAAATGATTAGGCCTCAAAACGTAAAACCGGGTGTCGTAAAATTATGGAACTTGAAAGTATTGTTAAACATGTCCATATGTCCCATAATAAAATATAAAATGAGTGGTAGGTTCCATTTGGGTGGTAAAACCCTGCTAAAAACTGGAAACACGGTCTAAAACGCGTAATACGTAAAACATACGAATATTGCGTAAAATTGAGAAAAGTAAAATGTTACTTTTCTAATGTGATAAAAATGATTTAAAATGACTTATAATGTCTAGACTGGGCTCAGTCTAGTGTCGGTTGGTATTAAATGTCTTTTAGACATCAAACCGTAAGCCTAAAAATCACGAAATGACTTATAACATCAAGGGATGATTTTTGGTCAATGGAGGATGGAAAAATATGTTGACTTTTTCTAATAAGTTGAAAACTCAAATAGTCTTAGAAATGCGGTGCAGGTATAACGGTTAATCGCCCATACGGTTAAGCGTGCTCATGCGAGAGTAGTACAGGCTTGGGTGACCTGCCGGGAAGTCTTTGGTCATGTTTTTCTCAGTCACGATTAATTCTCAAATAAATCATGAGTGTGTCAAACATTTTTCTGATGCGGGGTCACTTAACGCGGTCGAGTTTCGTTGTACGTAGAATTTTTGAATGACGTTTTACCCTAAAACGTGTAATTCCGTGTAATTCCTTAATAACTTTCACGAAAATGAGCTTATGAATGTCAAACTTTTAATTTGCCATGGAAATGATTTATCACTTGAGCCCAAGAAATAAAAATCAAATTTCGGGAAAATTTTCGGGAAAAATGAATAGTAAAAGTGAATAGTGAAATTTTCCGGGAATAGTAATTATCCTGAAAAATGTGAATTGTTACAGTCTCTACCCCTTACGGGGAATTTCGTCCCGAAGTTCTTTGTGTGTCATATATTGGAGTGGTGTCGATGAAATGGTGTGGTTACTTATGAGGACTAAAGTCTGGGATTACTGGTGATGTAATTTGATTTGTCGTTTCAGTGTATGGTGTAGGATGAGGCTTACTTTTATGTAGGAAAGGTATGGTAATAGTCGAATATCAAAGGGAATTGATATAGCAGTCGAATATTAATAGGAATTGATATAGTAGTTGAATATCAAATAGAACTTGATATAGTTGTCAAATATCAATAGCAATTGATATAGGAATCGAATAATGGATTAAGTGTTGAACATGTGGTTGGACCAAGTCCTGTTTGAATTGTTCGGCTGCCCATGCATATGGCTACATGGCTTCACAATGAGTTCGGTATGGCTGCCCATGCATATGGTTACATGGCCTCGCAATGAGTTTGTTTGCACTATCATTATGAAAACCAAAATGTAAATCTCGTACTAATGAAAATGGGGATAGTTGTTGCAATCATAGCCTAGTAGGTAATCTGTTGTTTGTACCTAGTATTATTGACTTCATACTTATGTTATTTCGGATATAAATAAGCCCACTTGTTTATAATTCTTTATTTACAAAGAGAGGCATCCCAAACAATGTAACTAAAGGAATATAAACTTATGGTTCGATGATTTATAATTTCTTTATTTAAATGAAAAGGCATCCCAATCCATTCAAATAAGGACATTATAAATCATCCTACTCAAGAATTCCCGACACAACATTCATACTTAGCCGGTGAGTTACAAGGTAGTGTATTACGAGATGATACTGGTGTTCCAAAAGTACAAGATGAATATTCAAACTTGTAAAGCTGATGAGGGTACTTGTGGTGTAAGTAAGGATGATTTAAGCTTTAAAAGTGCATCAAGATCTGTTAATGAGCTTGTGTTTTCAACGGTTGTGAAGATAATGATGTGATATGTTGATGAACAAAAGTGTGTAGTGTATGCTTAACATTAATACTCTTAGGTATAGATGTTGAGTTTGCTTTGAAAATCTTAAGAGATTTTAAAGGTTTATGATGGAATGGTATCTTTAGGACCTAAACAGGATAGTACTTCTACAGGATGAAGAGAATAATTGATAACTATCTCAAGATAGTAGTTCGGATTATCTCATAAATGAAAATTTTCAAGAATGAAATTAGGTAACACAAATAAGGTGTTAAGATTTCGCTGAGTGGTAAGACATTATCGTGTCTCTAGATTGTTTTAATGTATTCTGGTGATTTATCGAGTTCATGTAGGAAATCAACCTAAACATAACCCTAGTACAACTACTCTCAGTATTTGGAAATTTTAAGTCGAATATAGTTAGTCAGACTATATTCCACTGTCCCTAGGTTAAATATAGGTGACTAGTCTATATTTAGCCAAGGTGCGATAAAATTTTCAAATACCTAAACTAGGTATACTTTTGATATGTCCGTTGCTTTCGGGAAACTGTCCACTAAACAAAGGCGATGTCAAACCCTTAAGTTGCAAGTCTCGTCCATACAAGACTTGTAACGTATGTTTTCATATTCCATTGCATAGAAGGTAGTAAGGGTAGATACGTATGGAAAGGAAGTTTTAAGTAGTTCTAAAATAGAACATACTTGGCCAGGATCACGAACTTTTAATAATGAAGGTTTCATAAGAAAACTTTGATGAATGTAGAGAAAGTTCAGCTTTTGTCGATGATGGATTAGTTCGTCCTTTAGAAATCTCATATTTCTTGTTTTGAAATCGATAGATTGTGACGGGTTTTTGATATCATAAGAAATGATATTGATGATGTGATGGAATAATTCTGGAGACCATTTGCACAAAACACAATGTCTCGGAAGTAGGTTAGACCATTGTGCAATTCACAATGTCTGGGAAGTAGGTTAGGTCATTGTGTGACTCAAAACATTTGAGAAATGATTAAGACCATTGTATCATACAATGTCTTGGAAAATGAATGAGACCATTGTATCTCACAATGTCTTGGAAAATGAATGAGGCCATTGTATCTCACAATGTCTTGAAAAATGAATGAGACCATTGTATCTCACAATGTCTTGGAAAATGAATGAGACCATTGTATCTCACAATGTCTTAAAAAGTGAATGAGACCATTGTATCTCACAATGTCTTGAAAAATGAATGAGACCATTGTATCTCACAATGTCTTGGAAAATGAATGAGACCATTGTATCTCACAATGTCTTGAAAAGTGAATGAGACCATTGTATCTCACAATGTCTTGAAAAATGAATGAGACCATTGTATCTCACAATGTCTTGAAAAGTGAATGAGACCATTGTATCTCACAATGTCTTGAAAAATGAATGAGACCATTGTATCTCACAATGTCTTGGAAAATAGGAAAGACCATTGCAATCAGTTACAATGTCTTGGACATATAATGTTGGAGTAGGAACATGATTGGGAGAGTGTGGCTGTGCCAAAATGCCTTAGAATAGGCATACACAGATATGTTTAGTCCATTGTTTAGATAAATGATTGAAAATAAACCGAGTTTATATATCAATATACTAATATGTTCATGTAGCATAAAATGCCTAGTGTGTATATATCAATATACTTATATGTGTTCATGTAGCATAAAATGCTTAGTGTGTATATATCAATATACTTATATGTGTTCATGTAGCATAAAATGCTTAGTGTGTATATATCAATATACTTATATGTGTTCATGTAGCATAAAATGCTTACGGGGAAATGCTCAATTATGTTTAGGGTACATATATTAATATGCAATTATGTTTGTGTAGCATAACATGCTTACTAAGTCCATAATCGTCTGGAGGATGGAAGACACGGAGAGCGGAAGGCTATAAAAATGGTTTTGCTTGTAGTTGTAGTTATAGTTTAGGTCTCAATTAGACCCGTTTCTCTATAACCATGGCTCAGGTACCAATCTGTAACACCCCCAATTCATGGATGCAGCGGAATTCAAACTGGGTGTTACTCGACGGCACAATAGTCACAATAATAGAAAACGAACTCCAATTGAGTCGTTTTAAAAGATTTATCATTCAAATTGTATAAATATCAGAGATTACAAAATGAGGTCCCAAATGGTTCCATGTTTACAATATACATTAAATGAGTTTTGAATGATAATAAAATTTATAGCCCTCTTGAGTATCCGTGCCCTTCCGTGCCATCCTTGATCGTCATGAACCTGAAATACATGCTTGAGAGGTCAACACAAAGGTTGAGTGATATTCATAGAGTTTGTTTAATGTTTGAACACAATATGTTGGTAGTGCGAGTTATAGGCTCACACCAATGTTTAGAAAGCAAAATAGGTAGGCTATGTTGTTATACGCCCATAAAATGTATTATACACTAAGCTTATGACACCAAAACGTTAACGTGTACCAATATCGATCGGCAGATTTATCCCGGTAGGTACTTTGCTAACATACCTAAATCTCAAATATTAGTGCATTTGTTTGAACTTAGTCAATACAAATGGGATTCGTCAATCCCAATAGGCCTATTCACAATATTCGCGCTCACTATTGCTAGTGACTAAATGGTTCATAATAAGGGATCTCGGTTTAGCAAGGCTGGTACTTAGTGATAATAAAACAATCAGGCAAGCATACAATTTAAAAACATTGTGCTCGGTTAAAATAGCATGTATTCCCCCCAAGGGTTTGTAAAACATTGAAGTAATGGAAAGTGGGGCTATGAACTCACCTTAAGTAAGATAGCAAGTAATGAAGGTAATGGTCGAATCGTGAAGGTTTCTACGAGCAACCTATATTAGAATGTTGCGACTTAGGATCGGAGTAAAGAATATGAAGTAGTGCCTATATATATATCTTGCATTTAGTCCATGATGTGGTATGATGTATATTGTATGTCTTTGAAAGAAAAGATTCATGAACATGTATGTTTTGTATATCGTTTACTACTGTTCGGGCTGACATATTTCAGAAGTCATGTTAGTAAGCGTTCGAGGAGCCAGGACACTTTAACTCGTAAATCCACAACTCAACTCGACGGCTTACATAATGAACTCCTCACATGAGGCTCCCTACTATTGTAGTAGTTGATGAAATATATAGATATAAGTTTTGATCCGAAAGGTTACATGTCCGATATTTGAATAAACTTAGGAAAGTTTATTTGTACATGAAGATTGTTATTAGGGGTAGTTTCATAAGTCTTGTATGACCATTTTCTCTTTGTAATATTTCATGGTTCCTTTAAGTGAAGTAGATCCAAATTGCTTGTTCAAGTTATCGTCAACTCCTTGTTTCATGTTTACGCCTAAGTAAGCTTGCATGGTCATTTCGTCATGGCCTAGCCATGACCTTTGGTCCTTGTTCCAAGGTCATGAGACACAACCTTGGCTCTAGCCATGGTTGTGGTCTTGATTATAGGTCATAAGACCTCTTGTTCCATTTAAAGTATAACCATAATCTAGTGACTTTCGCCTAAAAATGGGCTGTTTAGAATTTGAAGAATTTTATCACTCGGAAAGCGTTTTTAGGTCTCGAGCTTCTTTGTCCCTGAACGAAAACGGCGTTCCGGACAACTTTCGTGTTTTAACTTTTTGATGAATCGGACCAGAAGGGTGACTTTCAAAACCCAAATTTGATCAGAATGGTATTTGGCAGTTTGCCGCAAAGTTTTGGTAACTTCAAATGGGCGTAACTTTTGACTCGTATACTCGTTTTGGGTGGTTCAAGTTGCTACGGTTTCCTTGTTAAGTCCTCTACTGTAATATGTAATGATCAAATATCATGTTTTTACCATTTTGATCAGGTCTTACCAAGAAAGTCACTAGTTTGCTTGTTATAGTAACTTGTCTTAACAATCATATACAATAACTTGTTTTATTCATTTTTGTACATCATGGACATAACTACAAGACATAATATAGCAAGAATAACATGTAAATAACATGAACATGATTATTTAACAAGAAGCAAGTTAGGGTTTGACTTACAACTTTTGGCTTTCAAAGATGAAAGGAAAGTAGCAAGTAAGGAAAAGAACTTTGATAGACTTGCTTCAACCCTTTTTCACTTCATGCAATCTTTCTACTCTTGTACTCTTGAAAGATGGATGATGAAGGTTGAGGTGACTTGAGTGGATTCAAACTCGAGAGAAATCACCAAGTATATGAGGTTATGGAAGTGTTTGATGAATGAAAACCTAACTAGAGTTTCAACCTTGAAGAAGCACTTGAATCATGCATGAAACTAGAAGGAAATGAGCAAAGGATGGATGTGTTTGTGTGTGTGATATCCACGGCAAAAGGGGAGGGGAGGGGCTTAAATATGAGCTTGAGGAGGTTACTTTCCTTTGACTTGTCAACCCTTGGAGGCCAAGTTCTACACATGTAAGGATCTAAGACCATCAAGCTTGAGATCAAGCCACACAAGGCTGAATTCCCCACCCCCCTAGGTCGGTTCCTAAACTTGGGGGACAAGGTGTGGACTTTGCTTGGTATTATCCTAAGTATTAGGAAGAGTTTTGACTCCGGGAAATGACAACCGTAAATGATTAGGCCTCAAAACGTAAAACCGGGTGTCGTAAAATTATGGAACTTGAAAGTATTGTTAAACATGTCCATATGTCCCATAATAAAATATAAAATGAGTGGTAGGTTCCATTTGGGTGGTAAAACCCTGCTAAAAACTGGAAACACGGTCTAAAACGCGTAATACGTAAAACATACGAATATTGCGTAAAATTGAGAAAAGTAAAATGTTACTTTTCTAATATGATAAAAATGATTTAAAATGACTTATAATGTCTAGACTGGGCTCAGTCTAGTGTCGGTTGGTATTAAATGTCTTTTAGACATCAAACCGTAAGCCTAAAAATCACGAAATGACTTATAACATCAAGTGATGATTTTTGGTCAATTGGAGGAGGGAAAAATATGTTGACTTTTTCTAATAAGTTGAAAACTCAAATAGTCTTAGAAATGCGGTGCAAGTATAACGGTTAATCGCCCATACGGTTAAGCGTGCTCATGCGAGAGTAGTACAGGCTTGGGTGACCTGCCGGGAAGTCTTTGGTCATGTTTTTCTCAGTCACGATTAATTCTCAAATAAATCATGAGTGTGTCAAACATTTTTCTGATGCGGGGTCACTTAACGCGGTCGAGTTTCGTTGTACGTAGAATTTTTGAATGACGTTTTACCCTAAAACGTGTAATTCCGTGTAATTCCTTAATAACTTTCACGAAAATGAGCTTATGAATGTCAAACTTTTAATTTGCCATAGAAATGATTTAACACTTGAGCCCAAGAAATAAAAATCAAATTTCGGGAAAATTTTCGGGAATGAATAGTAAAAGTGAATAGTGAAATTTTCCGGGAATAGTAATTATCCTGAAAAATGTGAATTGTTACAAATAGCACAAAGATCGTGAACAAAGGTGGTAAAATGGACTGGTCGGTTAACTGTCACATAGTTTTGATTGGTCTGTACGGGTCACTAGTGGTTAACCCGAATAACTTTTGTCGCAGTTCATTTTTATACTTAGTGTGTGAATGATTAAAAAGGTTAAATGTTTAAAAAATACACATTGGACAACTTTCTACTCTTGAACCTATTTGACAGGTTATATTTTGTTATAATATCAGTGAGTTAAAATTCCACATTTAGATTCATAGATCATCAAACAAAAAACAATAGTCAAACATTGACTTACATGGATTAAGGATTTTGAGTACTTCTCATTTTTTAGGTCCAACGGGGGTTTGTTAAAATTCACCCGTTTTGACCCATTTCACCCATTTTACCCCAAACATGTACTAATAAGTAATTTTGTTGTTTAAGTTACACCCATTTCACCCGTTTTGACCCATTTTAGCCCAAACGTGTATTAATAAGTAACGTGTCAAAAAAAATCAACCATTTCACCCATTTGAGCCAATATGTGTAAAATTAAGTGACCGAATCACCCATTTTACCGTTTGACCAAATAAACTCCTGATGTAGCAGCAAGAGTGTTTGGTTATTGCCGCAACAACAACCAAACACTCCTTTAGCCGCAAGATGGGTGTTTGTGTTTTGTGTCAATAATTTGTTTTGGTAAATTTTATAAAGATTTACTTACGTATCTCCCAACAACAATTTGGTTGACCCACACTTGACCCACACTGCATCCCATTGATGCCTTTCACGTGATTGCTCGATAAGGTCCGGGAATGCACCCGTACTATCGTCCCACTGAAAATACATTAAATGAGTATATAATAACAATGCAACAAATTAAACAAGTATATAATAACAAACAAACAAATATTAATCACGACTTACCTCATCAAATCGACTAGCAACATATTACTTCGTTCCGTGATTTGAAGAGTAAAGTTGTTTCGACCTGTTAGCCTTGTTCTTTGCCGCTCGGGCCATTTGCTTATCCATCGTCACAGAATCAACATATTTGTTCCACTCGCTCAACTTCATGTCTCCCGGAGGAAAATCCCTTATTTGTTGCGGCTCCTTATATCCATCTCTCAACACAAACTTATGCTCTTTAAACTTGTTTTTTCTATCTTTGTAATCTTTTGAACATCACGTCCACCCCTGTCCTAATGCGTTAACCATTCGGCCGTGTTAGATGGGGGACCATATCCAGGGCCGGTCCTAACTATTTTGATGCCCTGGGCGAGGCGATCAAAGATGCCCTCTCTTAGATGTTGTATACAAACAATACACTATCTTTTAGGTGCTCGGACTCCTAACAAAATCTATATATCAACATAACAAAACTTGAACAACTATTTGATTGAAAATATATAAAAATCTAAACCGAAACTTTGTAGAGCACAAAATGACATGTTAACCATGTATTAAGTAAGCTTTTAATGTTCGAGCGAGAAAACATTTCCAAAAACCAAATGACATAATAGTCGCTACTTTACATACTCAAACTTTATAAGAACCAAAAATTTAAAAGAAAAATAAAACTACCACTGTAATACATTATTATGTTTAATATTGTACTAATTCTCTATTGTAAAGTTTTGACTATATCTATATAAAGCCCTTTTCTTGAACGAAAATATAAAGTCATTTAACTTTGAAACAAAACTAAACCAAATACTCTATGTTTTGCCAGGGTGGAAGTTCCCTTTTACCCAAAAAAAAAAAAAAAAAAAAAAAAATACTCTATGTTTTAGAGATTTATTGTAAACAAAACTAAACCAACACCCTAATATTCATGTTTTAGAGATTTATTGTAAATAAATAAAATTAAATCAAAAGTAAATACACAGTGACTTCACGGAAATATGCTATTTACTTTATAACTTTATCTACTCCTAGAAAGAATCTCTCTCTCACTCCTTTATGTCTTCTTCACCACAAAACATCTTTTTGCTTCTTCTTCACCAAACTGTAAGTCTGTAACCGCCATTCACAAACCGGAAAATTTATTTCGAATCAAAAACGTTTTTCGACAGCAAAAAGAGCACATCAATGTCACAACACCTTCTTCTAACAAAGAACCTATTTACAACACTGAAATTTTGATGCCCCTAGTTTATTGATACCCTGGGCCGTCGCCCACCTCGCCCACCCCTAGGGCCGGCCCTGACCATATCAAAGTATGTCTGCAATTCAAAGAAAAAATTCCTAATGTATATTTTTTACAAATTTAACATTGTATCTTCAGCTACCTAACCATTGGGCTTATATATTTCATTTATTAAAGCCAACATTGCTTTATTGTTTCTTTTTGTAATACAAAGTTTCTTTACTTCATTTCGATCGAGGTAGTGATAAAACCGCACCATGCATAAAGTTTCATCCATTGACGTTGATAGAGTTTTGAATATTCTATGGCCTGAGAATAATACTTTTCATTTAACGACTTTGGGTTATCCACGTAGGGTCTTCACATAACTATCACTCAATCACTCTAACTTTAACCATAGATAGATAAACAATCCAATAAACCTGCAACTCAAATTTGAAAATAGAAATTTGGGTTTAAACTCACAAAACTAATAAATTTATAGCCCAAATTTGGATTGAGTTCAAATAGTATCTAACATGTTCTATATCCAGTCGGCTGCAATAGTGCTTTTTAGAGTAAGCTGTGCATTCACAAGTAACATGTTCAAATAGTTTCTAACATGGTGTGTTTTGATTTTTTATGCAGACTTTTTCATTCCAAATACTATCTCAATTTGACCTTATACTTCGATTAATAAAAATAGAAATGGGGCATAGCCAAGCCGTAAGGCAATGGGTTTTGGTCTCGCTATTTGGAGGTTTGAATCATTCTGTCCCATAGCGTATCCATTGTATTCTAATTTGTTCAACAAGGTTCTGTTTCAAGGTCTCGATATACTTTTTAATTCTTTGCGGAAATCTTTCAGTTGACAATTCTACAATTGTTTACAGAAGGATTTCAACTTAATATTCTTCTCTATTTGTACAGAAATTCCAACTTCAATAATCGACAAAAACTTAAGCAGCTTAAATTTGAATCTTTGTGTAGATTTCAAACAAAAACTTAACACAATGATCTTTGGGGGTTCTGAAAGTCCTTGAATTAGTTACGTTTTTTTTTTTTTTTTTTTTAAACGTCTACAGAGACATTTGAAGCAACTGGACCAAGTCGTAAGTTTTATCTGTTAATTATGCTTGCATTCAATAAATAGTTAAACGCTTGAAATAAGTTCCACAGAAAATATAGATTACAACTGTCATTGACAAGGCAATGAGGAAACTTAGATGATAAAGAAATGTCTAAGAAAGTTGATTGGGATATATTTGTTTGTGACCAATGACTTTTGAAGTATATGAGGGTTTAAGAAGACTTTCCAAGTAAACTCATCTTAGTCCAAAACTCATTAGTCATCCTTTTCTTCATCTGGTGGCCCTTTTAATGTTTTTGGCATATACAAGCTGAAATTATGTCATGTAAGATTCCTTCATTAATTACAACTTTGAAGTATACAACAACCGTCTCAAATTATGACCACTAATATCTCATCCTTTGAGTTATGAAGCACAAAACTACAGCCCTCAAAACCTATAGTCTATAAGAAAAAGAAAACTCGGAAATGTAAAGGTCACCCATGTATGTATGGTCATCCATATAGTTAGCTAATTTGCTGAGTTTTCTCAGGCTAGTACGGATTAGAAACAAGGGGTTAGAGAAGCCCAAGGATACTCATACACTGCTACTTAAGATTTGAACATATTACCCAAAAATTGCAGTATCTTAAAATTGAACTATGCAATTTCTACAGGACATATGGAGCCGTCAGTATGGTATATCAAGGTAGCATCTGAAGGGAAAAAAAAAGTTTTAGAGCTTACGCTTAACTACCATTTGGGCTGTGAGCCCTAGTCTTTGACAAATTGATATCATGGTAGCTATGTTCCTGATGACGTTGATGAAACTGCAAATAGCACAAAGATCGTGAACAAAGGTGGTAAAATGGACTCGTCAGTTAACTGTCACATAGTTTTTTGTTTTTTTTTTTTGGTAAACATGGGTTTCTGACTCGACATTGCGAGCCGACTAATCCCACGGCGACTAGTTTTGACGGGTCTGTACAGGTTGGTACAGGTTGACCCAAATAACTTTTGTCGCAGTTCATTTTTATTCTTAATGTGTGATGTATGAATGATTAAAAAGGTTAAATGGTTAAAAAATACACATTGGATGACTTTCTACTCTTGATCCTATTTGACAGGTTATATTTTGTTATAATATCAGTATGCGAGTTAAAATTCCACATTTTGATTCGTAGATCATCAAACGGAAAACAATAGTCAAACATTGACTTACATGGATTAAGGATTTTGAGTACTTCTCATTGTTGATGTCCAACGGGGGTTTGTAAGTCGATCTTCGATCCACTTCAATGGAATCACATCCTTTACCATCTCGACACCCTCCTGTGTACATAGATATGCTGTTAATTCACTGCATTGCAAGAATGAAATACAGTTTGACTATCAAAGTCAACTTATTATTAACTAAAATATCAATATCAAGTTACTACAGTAGCATTTAAATAGTTCTCTATAAAATATCAATATCAAGTTACCCACAATAATCATAATTACTTTCGTTATCACCAAAAAATTGAAGTAACTGATTATTTACAACTTAAAAGACAATAATCAAATAATAGCTTTTAAAATACAATGCCAAAGATCCACTTGCTAATAGTACTAATAGTAGGAATACCAGCTGGTGTACTAATAGACATGTCTGCATCAATTACAAAATCCAGTTAAGCAAAACCATCAAACACACACACACAGACACATGCATATTGCAAAACAAACTCATGTTACAAATTCCACTTCAACAGAAACCTCTAAAGAATTTACCAAATCAAACACTGCTTTTTATCAAGAACAACTACAGGTAAACTCATGGTCTTACCGATGAACTACAACAGCTAAAACTATCAACTTAGATAAAATGGATATGCTTTACGGGTTGCGATTTCGATCCATTTACTTATGAATGTACAATTTAGGTTCGTTTAATATCAAATGAGTCAAAAAAAGAACTTTGCTAAAAGTGCATCAAGTCAAATGGGTTGAATGTAGTCCAAAGCCTTTTGTAATGTATACATCCTCCTAATTATTTTGATTCAGCGGTTTAGATTATCATGGTAACAATATTGGCTTGTAATGATAGCTAACACATTTATTATTAATAAGAATAATAAAAATGGACAAAAGTAATTTTGCGGGACAAACACAACCCTAACCTATTTGGACATGTTAGACAAGCCAAGTAGCCAACCACCTTGTTCTATGCTAAATAGATATAGTGTTTGTCGCCTATAATCCTAGATAAAATAGATATGCTGAAAGCAACTAAGATGAACCGTGAACCTTAATGTCATATACTATTACTATCGGCAGTTAATATATCATATACCTGATTTCCATGTGCTGAAATCAATTGCAACTTGATCATCTCTAGCTTATAGTATCTGCAATTCTTCATCTTGAGATGACCATTCACCTTCTTTACCTTCGGCAATCCAATTTACTTCATCACCATTAATGACGAAATTTTCAACTTCAAATTGTCATTGAAAAAAACAACATTCTTTCTTTGGCAAACTTTCCGGTTAATTTGATTGGGATTTTAATATATGTTCTGGGATCCCGATTTTGCTTTTTTGTCACTCGGTAAGTACTCAGCACTACAAGAAATAAATTGGGTCATAGAAAATCAAAATCATTGTCCTACCCTGCAGTATTATTATCTTGGCTATTATATTCACTCGAGCAACAAGATGCGATATAAAGCAGCATATCGCCCATCTGAGCTTCTATGTCCTCTTCATTACCAGTAAGTTCTTTTATGCCTTATGCAAGGTAAAAACAGGTCAAATGGGTGAAAAACAATTAACAAACATGTACTTGCAGGTGGGTTTCTTTTGATATTGCCAAGAGGCTACTTGATAAGAAATCGTATGTTGTACTGTCTGATTTTGACACCTTACAGCATGAGGCGGCTTCATCACCTAATTTGATTGAAGATCAAATAGAAAATGAAAACGAGTCTTTTCCAGATGAATCAAATGATATGCGGATAGATGCAGATGAAGAAATGTCTGAAGTTGCTTTTGAAGACTCTGATGATGAATCAGGCCCAGAAACCACACTAGTTTAACAAAATCATTTACATTTTCGTTCTTCATGGCTTTCTGCATATTGCTTATATAATTAACTGGGCATCGAGTTCGGGCTATGGTTTCTCTCTAATGTGTACAAAAATTAGCTTAAGCAGATACGGGTCAAATGGACGAAATTTGCCCAAATGGTTTTAAAAAACAAGCGAAGCAAAGGGCGCATTGCGCACAAAAACACAAAATAAGGTGAATGGTACTTTGAACAGACAATAACACAAAATATGGTGAATGGTACTTTGAACATCCAAATATCCATTATAGCGTATAATGCATAAAACCTCCTAAACCTTTTTACAACTATTTTAAATCTTCTGGAGAAAATTCATTTCTGCAACTTAACCTGACCCAATCCATTATGACCCATAACAACTGATCTTGGCCCACTCATTTTGCCACCTTAACGTATATGCCGGAAAAGAAGTGTATAATAATGTTTATTTTTCTGGTTTTGAAGGATTTAAGACAAGCATTTGGACCAAATGAAAGGAACTACCTGGAAACTCAGTTGGATAAATACGTAACGGTTGTGGGTACCGATCTTTCTGAGCGAATGATTTACTCTATCGGCTGATTCAGTTGTGATTTACGATATGCATTCTTGGTTTGATCAGAAGTAAGGGTTAAATGTTTTCTAAAGCTAAAAATGCTTCAAAGGGTGTTATTTTCTTGAATTTGTATTTCATCATGTGGCTGCACTAGTGCCTGGCCAAGTTGAACTGACTGTGTTCTCCGTTGACCATTTGACTTATGATGCACATAGTAGTACAACATAAACATAATTTTACTCAAGGTTTTTTTTTTTTTTTTTTTTTTTTTTTTTTTTTTTTTTTTTTTTTTTTTTCATGCTTGAACATATACTCCTATTTATTAAATTATATTACGTGAGTTGAAAAAATTGTTGGGATTGTGAGATTATAATGTAGTTATGAATAATTCTTTTTGAAGGGTATATATATGATCAATGTGAAAATAAAAAGGATTGAGATTAAACTCGGTTCAATTCTCTTAAGTTCTTCTCATGTTAATCATGATAATATGTTGTGAAAGGGAAGAAATTAATGGGTCTTATTACTTGACTTAAAAATGGCTCACTATTTTATTTATTTTTATTTGATTGGTTTAAGATAGGTTACATGGCCTAACAAGATGAGACCAACATTAGAGAATCTCTATCCAAATAAAAATTAAGTTGGCACAATTCCACTATCATAATCCGTGAAGGTTAGAGATATTTACATTTCGCTTTTCATGTTATACTAATTTGAATAAAAGTTGTAATGATCTAAATCATCTGATTAGTGAAAGTTTGAATTCGTGTAAAAAATGTCGCACATATATAACGTAACATAAGGATGTCTACACACGCACACCTGCACAAATCCATGTTGAAGTTGAAACGAAGTCAGAAAACACTCACGTTTCATCACAGTGACACTTGCAAGAGTTCCGAAAAAGCATTGATACAAATCACAAGAAAGGCAATCTCCTGAATTCCATTATAGCACATACTAGCTATCATATTAACATCACAGGTATGTTGTTTTCCAGTAGTATCTGCTAAGCAATATGCTCAATATCATGTACTAGTTAATAACATCTGGAGAAAAGACGGGTTGTTGCAGAATGTAGATGTTTCATATGCCAATCATCATTCATCAAACATTATCTAATTATCTTGAGCACCTCCACCTATATCTGCTTCACGACTAACCATGTCACTGATTTCATCAGTACCAGAAGGCTTAACCCTGCATCATGCTTACGTCTAATAAAAATTTCAACTTTGGTATTTAACTAATTAATCAATTAATACTACTATGGTACTAACCGTTCAAGGACTGATTTCCCTTCCTTGTACTTGATTCTCCTCATGTGCGGTTTCCTGAAAGTCAAGGATCAATTATATATTGATTCTGAAGCATATAATATTTGTTATGAACTTACATATGTCCAGCCAACATTTGATCCACAGTTGACGCAGAAAAGGTCAGCAACTATGTGCAGGCCGGTCATCATCAACCTATCTACCTTGACCCCAACAGTGACATTCGCACTGTAAAACATGAGAAGACAAGACTCAGTGACACTAGGAAGATTTATGGTAATAAGTTGGTTTAACCTAGAGATAAAACTGCTGCCCTTTAGCAGAAGTAAAAACGGTGATTGACGAGATAAAACTGCAAAATATTTTGATCCAAATGTACAAAGAACACTAGACATATATATGAATTTTAATGTTTTCAAGTTAATAAAAAGTCAAGTTTGCCTTTGCTCACAAATATTTTTTTTTCTTTTTGATCTAATGCGCGCTTGTTCAAGTATGTAAGGGAATTTATTTTTGCTCTAATCCTGTACCAGTCCTCCTATTTGCCTCTGTAAATTCATGTCTGACTCTCACGACTGACTTAAAAGACTGAGTTGACCAAAGTGGATCTAAGATCAGTATCAGGAGAGCACCAAACTACATATATCATTTGAACACCAAAGTGGTGGTTTTAGGTTAACCCTGGTTCAATGCACATTCCCTTTGGTTATTTGGATTAAAAAAAAAATGTACTAGAATATGCAACAAAATCAAGCAAACACTACCTTATGCGAATCGCATATACACCCCATTATCAGCGTTGATAACCAAACAAACATTAAACTCCAAGTTGGGATATGGATGTATCAAAACAGAATAAGGACAGTTGGATTTCGTGGAATTTACTTGACTTAAGATCGAGAAGATGGTTAGACAGCATATTAAATATAAAGTGGGGAATTGAATGGTTGTTCCTTATCATTGTGGCATGTGACATGACAGGTGGAGCAATGCTCCTGCTTTGTCTACTATACTTAACAGAAGGGAAAATTTATTCTGCTGGATACTCTGATGTAGCAACACTTGCTGAAAGTACAGTTAATAATACCTGGACTTGGCCTACTGATGAGTAGTCTCTCTTGCATACTATTCATGTTTCAATTTCAAATGTTGGTGCTAAAGATGAGCCTTTTTGGCCAACTAATGATGGCAAAGATATACTGTAGATTCAAATATAACCAATTATCATCACTTCATTACTAATCCTTTCAATGCACCCCACAGTCTCTGCTTCTGGACCCAATTTTTCATACAAACATTTTACTATGATTTCGTGTGGAAATGGAAGAGGGTGGTTTGTGTTACTATATGGCTAAGGAGATTTAGATATAACAGCTTTAGCTGCATCTTTCAACAGCATCCACCAAACATCATTCACAAGTTCTTCCTTTACCATGAACAAAAACAGCTGCAGCCAGAACACTTTATACAATCTTTGTGCTCATCCATTTGTAAAAGCCATGGAGCCCTTCGTAGCGTATCATCTTCAGAATTGCATCCAGTGTGCCTAAATGAAGACAGGATTTGTGTGAATATGTGATCTTTTGAATCGTGAAAAGAACAAGTGAACAGCACCATCCCGTATTTCATGGGAGGTAAGTAACAGTTTCATATTTCATAATCACATTTACCTTCGTACTGATGTTTTTTGTCTAACCCGATAGCTTATCTTGCCTGAAATCTTGACTGCAAAATGCAAACAATAATATTTATGACACGGGATAGATAGTTTAATGCTTCTTTAAACACTGGGGAGGTGTAACACAAAACATAGAAACTGGCAACAATTTTGAATGGGTCGCTTCGGGTTATGCTTTATCGCCAACGAGTCATTAAGTCAAACATTTTAACTGAGAGATAGTTTAAAGAGAAATGGGTTAACTGGGTCAAAAACCCCAACTGGTCAAACAGGAAGAAAGTCATCTAAACTTCTAAAGTGTAATTTTTATGCATAAAGCGTCCTAATTCACTTTTTCCACCCCATTTACTTATGTATGGGTCGCTTTGGGTTATGCTTTACCAAAAAGTTGCATGTTGCCCAACCCGCCATTTTTCCACCCCTAGTTCGACTGTTAACATCTAATAAGATTTACGACGAGTTAGATTTTTGAAGATGGAATCAGTCAGTCTTGAGACCTAATGTGTCTATTACAGATATTAGTGGGTCTAAATCAAGTCACTGATTTCAGAAATTGATGTATGTTTGAGTATAATTATGTATTATTTTGCTGCTCTACTAAAAAGCTCAAATGACAAGTACTTACCTTTACAACTAAAAGAGGACAAGTTAACACTGCAGCCCCGAGTTCTGCCAATGCCCCAAGCAAAAATATCTGAAAAATTATGTGGAGAAATCAGATATTGCCTACAGATAATCCCATTAAATGATAAATAAGTCATAATTATCTGAAAATTCTGCAGTGATTATACTAACAGTTACTTGCCTCTAAAGCAGTTACACCTTTGTTATTGTTGCTTAAGGCACAACGCTGCTTCAACTTCTTTAGTAGGGTCTCATACAACATAAACTGTATTGAAGGATTGCTGACCTGGCAGAAACAATGTGGGATTGCTGACCTGGCAGAAACAATGTGGACAAGAAGTCAAGAAGTAATATTGATACAGCATGGGCCAAAGCTAAATAACAAGTACCATAACCAATGTCAGGGAAGAAGCCTTTCCAGAATCCCAGGATTCCAGCTTCACCAACAACTTCTTGAACCTGCAGAAAAACAAATTGTTCAAGTTACAATCTTAATAGCCAACACTGTGGTATTTTATAACAATCAATATTAATACTCAGACGACTATGATCATCTAGTAAAATTTATACAATAACCTTTGATTTTTTAATGTCATTTCCCGATATATACATGTCTTCTCTTCCAACCCTGCAAACTCCCCTGCCCAATGAGGAATTTGGCCATGGATTTCGTTGCTAGAGAGATCTAAGTAACGAAGTTGTTTCATGGCTCGAACTGAATTCGGAAACACCTTTAGCTTGCAAGAGGTCAAATATAAGTATCGAAAACCAGGGTTGACATAATGATTGGCATTATTTGTGGTAACAGAGAAACCGCTGTATGAGAGATCTAACCAATAAAGGTTTGTGAGGGTTGATAACAATGTATCCAACTCCAATTCACCACTAAAATTATTATATGAAAGGTACAGGTCAGTGAGGTTGGTGAGTTGTGGAAATGTTTGCACATCAATTTGGCCACCTAACTGATTACCATCGAGGTCTAACTCTTTTAATGATGGAGAAGTAAATGACTCAAAAGGAACATTTCCACTGAACATGTTAACAGATAGATAGAGATATTGTAAAGAGGGGGAAGTAAACAGCCAAGATGGCAATGTCCCATTAAGACTGTTACCCGATAAATCAAGAAAAGTAAGGTGTGTGAGGTTGGAGAGGGAGCTGTCAGGATGAATTGTACCTTGTAGCCTTCCGCACATGAGATAGAGACCGATGACGTCACCGGTGGAGTTGTCGCAAAAAACTCCATCCCAATTACAACAATCACTACTTGTGTTCCAGCTCATCATTTTTGGATGATAATCAGAACCCAGCGCATCTTGACAAACTTCGATTGTGTAATTGATGGAGGAGAGGTTATGTTTGAAGAGAAGCAAAGCTTCTCTCTGTTTTTCAGGGCATTTATGACTCCTATTTAAAGAAGCGGTAGGAGCAAAAGCAGTGTAAATAAAGAAAATGAATAAGATACTCAATAGTTTTGAATAACCCATAGTGTTTTTTTATTTAGTTGCTATAAATATTCATACTTGCTACACATATATATATACTTATACTGTTGTTACAAGAATATGTTGTATGTGGTCCAGTTTCATTTGTAAACGTATCAATTGGGTTTTGAAAGTCTATTAAAATTGATAAGCACTAAACTTTAATTTCTTATTAATTTATATACAATTCTAACTTTTGATTGCGATTTATAAAAGAATCTATCAATGAAAATTATGCGGTCCACAGTAATCTTTGAACACTAAAGGAAAACGATTTTTGAAAGATTTATTAGGGCGTCCACTATGATAGTTTATGAAAAAGGTTTATAAAATTATGAAGAGATTTAAAAACTTGTAAAAAATAGTGAATATTCATTTCAACCTTGTGTGGCATGAAAAGGTATAAGATATTGAGCCTTTTTCGTAATTTAATGCATTTGAATTATATGAGATGTTCATAAAACTTGAAAATGTTTGTACATAGTGAGGATGGGTTTATAAATTATTGTCATAACACACTTTCACTAACAGAAATAATAGGTCTCACGTCTATTACTTCCTCTTAATGGGGAAGAGCTCATATTTTACACCCTCTATGTATTGATAAATTAGTGAATATAAGTAAGCCCCAGAAAGAAATATTAAATTATGTTTAGTGAGTCAATATCCTTAGCTAAAAGAAAAAAGAAACACCCCCTTATAAACCTTTAGAAAGATTTAGTATAGTTGATGCTTTTAGAATGAAGACTAACTCGAACCAATAAAAGAGCACAATTTAGTCTATTTGTCAAATATAGCATTTCTATTGGTCAATGAAAGTCAACATTAAATTAACTGTGGTCAAACATATAATTCAAATCTTATTAAATAAACAAAAATATGTACTTGTTTTCAAATTTTAAGCTTGTAAAACAACTTTATATTATGATTGTTTCATACAATTTACCATAGTTGTCATGATCACAATCTTGATCTTAGGTTCTTACGATTTTATGATACTGCAAAGCAAAATGATCTGGATCCTACATATGATCTTTGCAAGCGTAAGATCTTATAGGATCCCGATCTTGACCATACGATCTTAAGATATAATCCGATCTGACCTTACTTTTTTCGGATTACAAACTTAAAAACTATAAATTCATGGGTTGTTTTTTTGTAGAATTAAAAAAAAAAACAACATGTTAATTTTTTTAAACATTTCATAATCATAATTTAGGACAATATTTCTATGAAACATTCATAATATTTTATGTTTATAATGCATTATAATTTGTAGATTTGTATAATATTACAAAAACTATTAAGAAATAACATTAGAATAGGATCTTAAGATTCCGATCCGATCTTACGATCACGATCTTGCAAAGAAGAAAATGATCTTGGGTAGGATCCCGATCTTGAAAACCTTGCAATTTACAATTAAACCCTACACTTCTGGAAATTTGTTAATCTTAAATCTAATTTTATGGACTTGATTGTGAAATAACACATGTATTTTAAACTTAAAAAATCACTTATTATTATTTTTATTAAATTGATCGTATCATCGTAATATTAAAAGCTTCTTAAACATATGAGTTATAAATATTTATTTGAGCATGTGTTATTAAACGAGGATTTGAAGCTCGTGCGTTGCGACGGAGCAACTGTATACAATAGTAATGCATGCAACAGAGGTACAAATTTTGCAACCAAGATCAACCGAAACACCCCCAAAATTTGCAGTTTTTCAGCAGCCCCAAACACATTACTACGTATTACTGTAACTTAGATACATGTGTAATCTCGAAGCTTAGGTACAATTGAATGACGATTTTTGTAGATAGGTCTCTTGTGTTTAAATTGAATCACAAATAAGCAACAATAAAGGAAAGAGCAAATAAAGCAAACATAGCAAGGTTTTCAAGATCGGGATCCTACCGAGGATCGTTTTCATCTTTGCAAGATCATGATCGTAAGATCGGATAGGGATCCTAAGATCCTACTATAATGCTATTTTTTTTAATGATCTTTGTAATATTATTCAAATCTTCAAATTATTATATATTATAAACATGAAGTTATATGAATATTTCATGAAAATGTTTTCATAAATTATGAATATGGAATATTTAAAAAGAATCGCATATTGTTTTTAAATTATATAAAACCATAAACCATAAATTTGTAGTTTTTTAGTTTGCGGTTCGAGAAAACTAAGATCGGATCGGAGTAGATCTTAAGATCCTATGGTCAAGATCGGGATCCTATAAGATTTTAAGCTTGTTAAGATCCTAGGTAGGATCCGGATCGTTTTTGCTTCGTAGAATCATAAAATCGTAAGATCCTAAGATCAGGATCAGGATCTTAACGACTATGAAACATAGCATGATACCTGATGACGTATAGCACGGACAACAGGCTTACTGGGCCTGGAGTATCCCGAATGAACTGGGCTCCGTCCCTATAAACAAACTGGGCTGTCCAGCCCCACAAGGAAAACGGGCTCCGGCTCAACGAGCAAACTGGGCTCCGGCCCAACAAGCCAATAAAGCCAGACATGGCCAAAGCCCATGCCACGAGCATGGCACGATCTGGACAAACAAAGAATGTATACGATTGGCACTTCCAAAGTACGCTCGCGGACCGGCCCCTGGTCCGAAAAACCATCCACGTCCGCATCAGTCGATTAAACTACGGATCCTTGCCCGACAAGGGTCCCACCTCGGCTACTATAGCAATATGCGAAATATCAGGAAACCCTAATATTTCTGCTACCTATAAAAGGAAACCTCAACTCACACTTTCGAGGTATGACTTTCTCACTCATCCATAGACACACAAATTTCTCTGATTACATGAGTACTTATTCTCACGCTGGAGCTTAATCGCGGGGTCCGTCCCCACGATAAGGCTAACGGTGTGCTTTTACTTGTGAAGGAAAGACAACTTATTACTTGGATTAGTGCATAAGTTATGGAGCGGACGATCCATCAAGGGCGGCTCACTTCAAACTGAGCCCAACTCTAACCCATTCACACTTTTTGCACTAACAAGTTGGCGTCATCCGTGGACCAATATATAATTGCGTTCTTGGAAAATACTCACCACAAGCGAACAACTCTGCGGCATCATTTCCATGTCGACATCCGCCTTGCGGAGAAAGGAAAGACCTTTAGCTTGCAAGAGATCTAACTCTCCAAGTTGTTTCATGGCTCGAACTGAATTCGGAAACACCTTTAGCTTGCAAGAGGCCAAATATAAGTATCTAAAACCAGGGTTGACATAACGATTGGCATTGGTTGTTGTAACAGAGAAACCGTTGTAAGAGAGATCGAGATATGTAAGGTTTGTGAGGGCTGATAACAATATATCCAACTCCAATTCACCACTAAAATTATTATATGAAAGGTACAGGTGAGTGAGGTTGGTGAGTTTTTGAAATGTTTGCACATCAGTTTGGCCAGTTAACTGATAGTTGTTAATGAGGTCTAACGCTTTTAATGATGGAAGAGCAAATGACTCAAAAGGAACATTTCCACTCAACATGTTATTCCCTAAATAGAGATATTGTAAAGAGGGGGAAGTAAACAACCAAGATGGCAATGTCCCATTAAGTTTGTTATCTGATAAATACAGAGAAGTAAGGTGCCTTAGGTTAATTGAGATGTTCGAGGGTACATTTCCACTAAACATGTTATAAGATAGATAGAGATGTTGTAAACAGGGGGAAGTAAACAGCCAAGTTGGCAATGTCCCATTAAGTTTGTTAGCTGTTAAATCAAGATAAGTAAGGTGCCTTAGGTTAATTGAGATGTTCGAGGGTACATTTCCACTGAACATGTTATTTCTTAAAATGAGAGCATCTAAAGAGGGGGAAGTAAACAGCCAAGATGGCAATGTCCCATTAAGTTCATTATAGGATAAATCAAGAAAAGTAAGGTGTGTGAGGTTGGAGAGGGAGCTGTCAGGATGAATTGTACCTTGTAGCATTCCGCAATAGAGATCGAGATGGATCACGTCACCGGTGGAGTTGTCGCAAGTAACTCCATCCCAGTTGCAGCAATCCGTACTTGTGTTCTAGCTCATCATAATTGGATGATAATCATAACCCATATCATCATGACAGACTTCGTGTGGGTAATTGATGGAGGAAAGGTTATGTTTAAAGAGAAGCAAAGCTTCACTTTGTTTTTTAGGGCATCTATGATTATTATTCAAAGAAGAAGCAAACGTGCTGATAAGAAAGAAAAGAAAAAAGACACTAGATATCGTTACACATTTTATTTATTTACTCCCTTCATCCCATATTAAATGTCTATTTTCATAATACACAAAGTTGTTTTAGGAGATTCAACTAACTAAACTTTCCACCAATCAAATATTATTTTTACCCACTAAAGTCTCATCTTATTGGTTGAAAGGTACAAGTGGACACTTAATTTGGGACATCCAAAGATTCCATTGTGGACACTTAATATGGGACGGAGGTAGTATTATTTTATTATTTTATGATTGCTATAGAAAATCAAATTGCTACAAATATATATATACTATCAATGGTATTATTGTGTTGATTTCATAATAATATGATGGAGAATATATTTGTGGTCTATATGTTTCACTGATAAACGTAAGATTTGGTTGTGGAAATTTATTAAAGTGGTAGACTATAGACTTTTATTTTTTGTTTGATTATGCAAAAAATTTCAACTTTTGATTGCGATAAAGAAAAATGTGTCAATGAAATTTTTGTCATCCACAATAATGATTTTCAACCAAAACTTGCATAATATATTTTGGTTCTCTAAATTTTTATTGAATAAACACACTCTTCTATTTTAATGTTACTAGCACAACTAATAACCAATTTACGCTTATGATCCAAAGAGTTTGGTTGTACAAAGCGTTTGACTTGACAGGCCCTTAAATTTCAATTCATTTTTTATTGTGCAATTTTCATCTTTCAGTCCCATTAATTAGTCGGCCAAAAAGGTCGTAAATCATGGTTACCAAAACTAAAAAAATCAACTTCAAACCGCCATAACAAAAAAAAAAAAAAAAAAAAAAAAAAAAAAAAAAAAAAAAAAAATCTTTCATTAGAACTTTTTGAGGTTAATTTAATGCTTTCAATATCGCGTCTAGAAATTATAAAAATTTCACAAACAATTGCTTGCATAGTAACCAAATGGCTTGTGTTCCAATAGTAACACTTGTTATGTGAGAAAGATTTTGTTTAAACAAAAGCAAATAAAAGCTTCACTCTGTGTTTCAAAGCATTTTTGATTATTGTAGTTGCTTTCATATTAATATGATGGTATTATTGTGTTGCTTTCATAATAATATGATGGAGAATATATTTGTGGTCTATGTTTAATTGGTAACGTAACATTTGGGCTGTGGAAATTTATTAAATTGGTAGACTATAGACTTTTATTTTTTGTTTGATTATGCAAAATTTTCCAACTTTTGATTGCTATATAAAAGAATGTGTCAATGAAATTTTTGTCGTCCACAATAATGTTTTTCAACCCAAACTTGCATAGAGATTTTTTGGTTCTCTAAATTTATTGAATAAACATACTCTTCAGTTTAATGTTACTAGCACACTGATAACCAATTTACGCTAATGATCCAAAGAGTCTATTTGTACAAATCATTTGACTCAATAGGCCCTTAAATTTCATTTCACATTCTATTGTGCAAAATTTTCAAACTCCAAACCCCAAGGATTAGTCGGTGATAAGGATCAAAACCATGGTTAAAAAATAAAATAAATAAATTTCTTTCATTAGAACTTTTTGAGTTTAATTTAAGTGAGGTTTCAATATTGCGCTTAGAACTTATTAAACTTCACAAACAATTGCTTGCATAGTGACCAAGTGAGCTTGTCTCCCAACTAAATGGTTGCGGGTTGAAGTCTTGCTTCGGACTGTGAGATCATTTGTAGTGTAAATTTTGTGAGATTGTAAGTTCCCGTTAAAAAAAAAAAAAAAAAAAAAAAAAAAAAAAAAAAAAAAAAAAAAAAAAAATTGCTTGTGTGGGTCTTAATGTTTGTGTGTAATGGTTTCTTGAGGTTTGCTACTTTATTTATGGTGTGGGTCTTAATGTTTGTGTCCTTGGTATGCACACATAGACTTTTCAAAAGGTATTCTTTTTTGTCTATGTATAGATGAATTTAAGGGTCTTTGTTACTCTTTCTAAGTTTACATAGACTTTTCGAATGAGCCTACTCACAATCTAAAATTTATTTATATGGTCCTTAGTTATAATGTTCTTTCTATGTTTTATATGTAGACTTTTTAGACGAACGAAGTCACGAACTTATTAAGACCTCGATTTACAAGTCCATTGATCCAGTTACAATAAACAAGAACTATTGTTGGGATTTCTTTAAATCAAGTTGGTTAAACATTTACTCTACCAAAACCACTTACTTGATTAGTCATGAAGGAACACACCTTTCACTCTAGTTCCCGCTCTGAGTTAAACTCGCAACAATTTAATTGATGAGTTATGCAACACATGCTAGACAAACCTATATCTACATAAAATACCAAAAGTGATAGCTTAAAACAAGTCAAATTCAAGTTCAACTTCATACACACACATAAGCAATAATGTTTTTGAATAAACATACTCTTCAGTTTAATGTTACTAGCACACTGATAACCAATTTACGCTAATGATCCAAAGAGTCTGTAACAATTCGCAATTTCAGATTAATTACCATTCCCGGAAAAATTTCACTATTCACTTTTACTATTCATTTCTCCCGAAACATTCCCGAAAGTTAATTTTTATTTGATATTCTCGAGTGATAAATCATTTCCATGGCAAATTAAATGTTTGACATTCGTCAGATCATTTTCGTGAAAGTTATTAAGGAATTACACGTTTTAGGGTAAAACGTCATTCAGAAATTCTACGTACAACGAAACTCGACCGCGTTAAGTGACCCCGCATCAGAAAAATGTTTGACACACTCATGATTTATTTGAGAATTAATCGTGACTAAGAAAAACATGACCAAAAACTTCCCAGCAGGTCACCCATGTCGGTACTAATCTCACATGAGCACGCTTAACCGAATGGGCGATTAACCGTTAGACCACAAAACGAGTTTCTAAGACATTTTGAGTTTTCAAAATTATTAGAAAAGTCAACATAATTTTCCCTCCTCCTTTGACCAAAAATCATTCCTTGATTTTATAAGTCATTCCTTGATTTTTAGGCTTACGGTTTGATGTCTAAAAGACATTTAACACCAACCGACACTAGACTGAGCCCAGTCTAGACATTATAAGTCATTTTAAATCATTTATAACCTATTAGAAAAGTAACATTTTACTTTTCTCAATTTTAAGCAATATTCGTACGTTTTACGTATTACGCGTTTTAGACCCGTGTTTCCAGTTTTTAGCAGGGTTTTGGCACCCGATAGATCCTACCACTCATTTTATATTTTATTATGGGACATATGGACATGTTTATCAATACTTTCAAGTTCCATAATTTTACGACACCCGGTTTTACGTTTTGAGGCTTAATCACTTACGATTGGCATTTCCCGGAGTCAAAACTAACTAGATATCTTGGATAATATCATCCAAAAGCCAACTCTTGCTCTCCAAGTTCATGAACCGCCATAAGGGGGGGGGGGTTTCACACTAGGTGGCTTGATCTCAAGCTTAAAGGCCTTAGATTTCATCCATGTGTTCACCTTGGCCTCCAAGGTTGGACTAGTCAACATTTGTAACCTCCTTAAGACCCTATAAAAGCCCCCCATTCCCTCCTTGGCCGTCCACCATAACCACACACCAAACCCATCTCATTTGTTCATTCTCTTCCAAGTTTCATGCAAGATTCAAGTGCTAGTTCAAGGTAGAAACCCTAGATAGGTTATCATTCATCAAACACTTCCATAACCTCATATACTTTGGTGATTTCTCTTGAGTTTAAATCCACTCAATTCACCTTAACCTTCATCATCCATCTTTCAAGAATACCAAGGGTAGAAAGATTGCATGAAGTGAAAAAGGGTTGAAGCAAGTCTATCAAAGTCCTATCCTTACATGTTAACTTCCTTTCATCTTTGAAAGCCAAAAGTTGTGAGCCAAACCCTAACTTGATTCTTGTTAAATAATCATGTTCATGTTATTTACATATTATTTGTGCTATATATTGTCTTGTTATAATGTCCATGATGTATAAAGATGAGTAAAAGATGTTGTTATAATGAATTGTTGAAACAAGTTACTAAAACAAGCAAATTAGTGAATTTGTTGGTATAACCTGATCAAAATGGTAAAATATGATATTGGATTATTACATAATACAGTAGAGGACTTAACAAGGAAACCATAGCAATTTGAACCACCTAAAACGAGTATACGAGTCAAAAGTTACGCCGATTTGAAGTTACCAAAACTTTCCGGCAAAACTGCCAAAATGTTTCTGTGACAGAATAGAAAACACGCAAAAAGAGGCCTTTCTGGTCCGTTTCATGAAAAAGTTAAAACACGAAAGTTGTCCGGAATCACGTTTTCCTTCAGGCAAAAAGAGGCTCGAGCCTTGAAAACACTTTCTGAGTAAGATATTTCACAATTTCTTAACAGCTATTTACATATAATAAGTCACTAAGTTATGGTTATACTTTAAAAGGAACAAGAGTTATTATGACCTATAAACAAGACCACCACCATGGCCAGAGCCAAGGTTGGGTCTCATGACCTTGAAACAAGGACCAAAGGTCATGGCTAGGCCATGATGAAATGACCATAACAACTTACAAAGGCGTAAACATGAAACAATGAAATTGGCGATAACATGAACAAGCAATTTGTATCTACTTCACCTAGAAGGAAACCATGAGATTTTACCAAGACAAATGGTCATACAAGACTTATGAAACTATCCCTAATAACAATCTTCATGTACTAATAAACTTTCCTAAGTTTATTCAAATATCGGACATGTAACTTTTCGGATCAAAACTTATACTTTATCAACTACTACAATAGTAGGGAGCCTCATGTGAGGAGTTCATTATGTAAGCCGTCGAGTTGAGTTGTGGATTTAGAGTTAAAGTGTCCTGGCTCCTCGAACGCTTACTAACATGACTTCTGAATTATGTCGGCCCGAACGGTAGTAAACGATATACAAAACATACATGTTCATGAATCTTTTCTTACAAAGACTTACAATATACATCATACCACATCATGGACTTAGATGCAAGATATATATATAGGCACTCCGTTATATTACTCAAATCCTAAGTCACGACATTCGATTATAGGTTGCTCGTAGAAACCTTCATGATTCAACCGTTACATTCATTACTTGCTATCTTACTTAAGGTGAGTTCATAGCCCCACTTTCCATTACTTAATTGTTTTACAATTCCTTGGGGGGAATACATGCTATTTCTAAATCGAATACAATGCTTTCTAATGTATGCTTCACGACGATGTTTTATTATCACTAAGTACCAACCTTGCTAAACCGAGATCCTTTATTATGAACCATTTAGTCACTAGCAATAGTGAGCGCGAATATTAATAATAGGCCTATTGGGATTGACGAATCCCATTTGTATTGACTAAGTTCAAACAAATGCATTAATATTTGAGATTTAGGTATGTTAGCAAAGTACCTACCGGGATAAATCTGCCGATCGATATTGGTACACGTTAACGTTTTGGTGTCATAAGCTTAGTGAAATAAATAACGATTTTGTTTTCCAAACATTGGTGTGAGCTTATAACTCACACTACCAACATATTGTGTTCAAACGATTTAACAAACTCTATGAATATCACTCAACCTTTGTGTTGACCTCTCAAGCATGTATTTCAGGTTCATGACGATCAAGGGTGGCACGGAATGGCACGGATACTCAAGAGGGCTATAAATTTTATTATCATTCGAAAACTCACTTAATGTGATTTGTAAACATGGAACCAATTGGGACCTCATTTTGTAACCTCTGATATTTATATAATTTGAATGATAAATCTTTTTAATACGACTCGGTTAGAGTTCGTTTTCTATTATTGTGACTATTGTGCCGTCAAGTAACACCCAGTTCGAATTCCGCTGCATCCATGAATTGGGGGTGTTACAGATTGGTACCAGAGCTATGGTTATAGAGAAACGGGTCTAAGTGAGACCTAAACTATAACTACAATCACAAACAAAAACATTTTATAGCCTTCCGCTCTCCGTGTCTTCCATCCTCCAGACGATTATGGACTTAGTAAGCATGTTATGGTACACAAACATAATTGCATATTGATATATGTACCCTAAACATAATTGAGCATTTCCCCGTAAGCATTAGTATATTGATATATACACACTAGGCATTTTATGCTACATGAACACATATTAGTATATTGATATATAAACTCGGTTTATTTTCAATCATTTATCTAAACAATGAACTAAACATATCTGTGTATGCCTATTCTAAGGCATTTCGACATAGCCACACTCTCCCAATCATGTTCCTACTCCAACATTCGTTTTCCAAGACATTGTGAGATGCAATGGTCTCATTCATTTTTCAGACATTGTGAGATACAATGGTCTCATTCATTTTTCAAGACATTGTGAGATACAATGGTCTCATTCATTTTTCAAGACATTGTGAGATACAATGGCCTCATTCATTTGCCAAGACATTGTGAGATACAACGGTCTCATTCATTTTCCAAGACATTGTATGATACAATGGTCTTAATCATTTCTCAAATGTTTTGAGTCACCTAATGGTTTAACCTACTTCCCAGACATTGTGAATTGCACAATGGTCTAACCTACTTCCGAGACATTGTGATTTGTGCAATGGTCTCTGGAATTATTTCACGACCTCATCAATATCATTTCTTATGATATCAAAAACCCATCACAATCTAACGATTTCCAAACAAGAAATATGAGATTTCTAAAGGACAAACTAATCCATCATCGACAAAAGCTGAACTTTCTCTACATTCATCAAAGTTTTCTTATGAAACCTTCATTATTAAAAGTTCGTGATCCTGGCCAAGTATGTTCTATTTTAGAACTACTTAAAACTTCCTTTCCATACGTATCTACCCTTACTACCTTCTATGCAATGGAATATGAAAACATACGTTACAAGTCTTGTATGGACGGGACTTGCAACTTAAGGGTTTGACATCGCCTTTGTTTAGTGGACAGTTTCCCGAAAGCAACGGACATATCAAAAGTATACCTAGTTTAGGTATTTGAAAATTTTATCGAACCTTGGCTAAATATAGACTAGTCACCTATATTTAACCTAGGGACAGTGGAATATAGTCTGACTAACTATATTCGACTTAGAATTTTCAAATACTGAGAGTAGTTGTACTAGGGTTATGTTTAGTTTGATTTCCTACTCGAACTCGATAAACCACCAGAATACATTAAAACGATCTAGAGGCACGATAATGCCTTACCACTCAGCGAAATCTTAACACCTTATTTGTACTACCTAACTTCATTCTTGAAAGTTTTCATTTATGAGATAATCCGAACTACTATCTGGGATAGTTATCAATTATTCTCTTCATCCTGTAGAAGTATCATCCTGTTTAGGATACCATTCCATCATAAACTTTTAAAATCTCTTAAGATTTTCAAAACAAACTTAACATCTATACCTAAGAGTATTAATGTTAAGCATACACTACACACTTTTGTTCATCAACTTATCATAACATTATCTTCACAACCGTTGGAACCACAAGCTCATTAACAGATCTTGATGCACTTTTAAAGCTCAAATCATCCTTAGTTACACCACAAGCACCCTTATCAGCTTTACAAGTTTGAATATTCATCTTGTACTTTTTTTACACCAGTGTCATCTCGTAATACACTACCTTGTAACTCACCGGCTAAGTATGAATGTTGTGTCGGGAATTCTTGAGTAGGATGATTTATAATGTCCTTATTTGAATGGATTGGGATGCCTTTTTATTTAAATAAAGAAATTATAAATCATCGAACCATACGTTTATATTCCTTTAGTTACATTGTTTGGGATGCCTCTCTATGTAAATAAAGAATTATAAACAAGTGGGCTTATTTGTATCCGAAATAACATAAGTATGAAGTCAACCTACATTACATTGCTCGGGTATGGCATGATACCTACATTACATTGCTCGGGTATGGCATGATACCTACATTACATTGCTCGGGTATGGCATGATACCTACATTATATTCGCCACAAGAAATCCTATCTTTTTACCGACATCGCTTCCAACCCTGACATAAACACTAGGTACAACAACCGATTACCTACTAGACTATGATTGCGACTACTATCCCAATTTCCATTGATATTCTACTACTATATCAATTTCCATTTATTGGATTCCTATGTAAATTGCTATTGTTGTTCAACTGTTATATCAATTGCTATTGATACATGACAACTATATCAATTTTCATTTTGATATTTAACTATATCAATTTCTGTACAACTACTATATCAATTTCTATTAATAATCGACTGCTATATCAATTTTCTTTGATATTCGACTATTATATGGATCTCTACCGATATTCAACCATGTTATCAATCTCTATTGACACACCATATTCTGAGACAAATCAAACTACATCACTAGTAATTCCAGACTTTGGTACTCATAAGTAACCACACATCTTTATCGACACCACTCCAACATATGACACACATAGAACTTCGGGACGAAGTTCCCCGTAAGGGGTGGAGACTGTAACAATTCGCAATTTCAGATTAATTACCATTCCCGGAAAAATTTCACTATTCACTTTTACTATTCATTTCTCCCGAAACTTTCCCGAAAGTTAATTTTTATTTGATATTCTCGAGTGATAAATCATTTCCATGGCAAATTAAATGTTTGACATTCGTCAGATCATTTTCGTGAAAGTTATTAAGGAATTACACGTTTTAGGGTAAAACGTCATTCAGAAATTCTACGTACAACGAAACTCGACCGCGTTAAGTGACCCCGCATCAGAAAAATGTTTGACACACTCATGATTTATTTGAGAATTAATCGTGACTAAGAAAAACATGACCAAAAACTTCCCAGCAGGTCACCCATGTCGGTACTAATCTCACATGAGCACGCTTAACCGAATGGGCGATTAACCGTTAGACCACAAAACGAGTTTCTAAGACATTTTGAGTTTTCAAAATTATTAGAAAAGTCAACATAATTTTCCCTCCTCCTTTGACCAAAAATCATTCCTTGATTTTATAAGTCATTCCTTGATTTTTAGGCTTACGGTTTGATGTCTAAAAGACATTTAACACCAACCGACACTAGACTGAGCCCAGTCTAGACATTATAAGTCATTTTAAATCATTTATAACCTATTAGAAAAGTAACATTTTACTTTTCTCAATTTTACGCAATATTCGTACGTTTTACGTATTACGCGTTTTAGACCCGTGTTTCCAGTTTTTAGCAGGGTTTTGGCACCCGATAGATCCTACCACTCATTTTATATTTTATTATGGGACATATGGACATGTTTATCAATACTTTCAAGTTCCATAATTTTACGACACTCGGTTTTACGTTTTGAGGCTTAATCACTTGCGATTGGCATTTCCCGGAGTCAAAACTAACTAGATATCTTGGATAATATCATCCAAAAGCCAACTCTTGCTCTCCAAGTTCATGAACCGCCATAAGGGGGGGGGGTTTCACACTAGGTGGCTTGATCTCAAGCTTAAAGGCCTTAGATTTCATCCATGTGTTCACCTTGGCCTCCAAGGTTGGACTAGTCAACATTTGTAACCTCCTTAAGACCCTATAAAAGCCCCCCATTCCCTCCTTGGCCGTCCACCATAACCACACACCAAACCCATCTCATTTGTTCATTCTCTTCCAAGTTTCATGCAAGATTCAAGTGCTAGTTCAAGGTAGAAACCCTAGATAGGTTATCATTCATCAAACACTTCCATAACCTCATATACTTTGGTGATTTCTCTTGAGTTTAAATCCACTCAATTCACCTTAACCTTCATCATCCATCTTTCAAGAATACCAAGGGTAGAAAGATTGCATGAAGTGAAAAAGGGTTGAAGCAAGTCTATCAAAGTCCTATCCTTACATGTTAACTTCCTTTCATCTTTGAAAGCCAAAAGTTGTGAGCCAAACCCTAACTTGATTCTTGTTAAATAATCATGTTCATGTTATTTACATATTATTTGTGCTATATATTGTCTTGTTATAATGTCCATGATGTATAAAGATGAGTAAAAGATGTTGTTATAATGAATTGTTGAAACAAGTTACTAAAACAAGCAAATTAGTGAATTTGTTGGTATAACCTGATCAAAATGGTAAAAATATGATATTGGATTATTACATAATACAGTAGAGGACTTAACAAGGAAACCATAGCAATTTGAACCACCTAAAACGAGTATACGAGTCAAAAGTTACGCCGATTTGAAGTTACCAAAACTTTCCGGCAAAACTGCCAAAATGTTTCTGTGACAGAATAGAAAACACGCAAAAAGAGGCATTTCTGGTCCGTTTCATGAAAAAGTTAAAACACGAAAGTTGTCCGGAATCACGTTTTCCTTCAAGAAGAAAGTGGCTCGAGCCTTGAAAACACTTTCTGAGTAAGATATTTCACAATTTCTTAACAGCTATTTACATATAATAAGTCACTAAGTTATGGTTATACTTTAAAAGGAACAAGAGTTATTATGACCTATAAACAAGACCACCACCATGGCTAGAGCCAAGGTTGGGTCTCATGACCTTGAAACAAGGACCAAAGGTCATGGCTAGGCCATGATGAAATGACCATAACAACTTACAAAGGCGTAAACATGAAACAATGAAATTGGCGATAACATGAACAAGCAATTTGTATCTACTTCACCTAGAAGGAAACCATGAGATTTTACCGAGACAAATGGTCATACAAGACTTATGAAACTATCCCTAATAACAATCTTCATGTACTAATAAACTTTCCTAAGTTTATTCAAATATCGGACATGTAACTTTTCGGATCAAAACTTATACTTTATCAACTACTACAATAGTAGGGAGCCTCATGTGAGGAGTTCATTATGTAAGCCGTCGAGTTGAGTTGTGGATTTACGAGTTAAAGTGTCCTGGCTCCTCGAACGCTTACTAACATGACTTCTGAATTATGTCGGCCCGAACGGTAGTAAACGATATACAAAACATACATGTTCATGAATCTTTTCTTACAAAGACTTACAATATACATCATACCACATCATGGACTTAGATGCAAGATATATATAGGCACTCCGTTATATTACTCAAATCCTAAGTCACGACATTCGATTATAGGTTGCTCGTAGAAACCTTCATGATTCAACCGTTACATTCATTACTTGCTATCTTACTTAAGGTGAGTTCATAGCCCCACTTTCCATTACTTAATTGTTTTACAATTCCTTGGGGGGAATACATGCTATTTCTAAATCGAATACAATGCTTTCTAATGTATGCTTCACGACGATGTTTTATTATCACTAAGTATCAACCTTGCTAAACCGAGATCCTTTATTATGAACCATTTAGTCACTAGCAATAGTGAGCGCGAATATTAATAATAGGCCTATTGGGATTGACGAATCCCATTTGTATTGACTAAGTTCAAACAAATGCATTAATATTTGAGATTTAGGTATGTTAGCAAAGTACCTACCGGGATAAATCTGCTGATCGATATTGGTACACGTTAACGTTTTGGTGTCATAAGCTTAGTGAAATAAATAACGATTTTGTTTTCCAAACATTGGTGTGAGCTTATAACTCACACTACCAACATATTGTGTTCAAACGATTTAACAAACTCTATGAATATCACTCAACCTTTGTGTTGACCTCTCAAGCATGTATTTCAGGTTCATGACGATCAAGGGTGGCACGGAATGGCACGGATACTCAAGAGGGCTATAAATTTTATTATCATTCGAAAACTCACTTAATGTGATTTGTAAACATGGAACCAATTGGGACCTCATTTTGTAACCTCTGATATTTATATAATTTGAATGATAAATCTTTTTAATACGACTCGGTTAGAGTTCGTTTTCTATTATTGTGACTATTGTGCCGTCAAGTAACACCCAGTTCGAATTCCGCTGCATCCATGAATTGGGGGTGTTACAGAGTCTATTTGTACAAATCATTTGACTCAATAGGCCCTTAAATTTCATTTCACATTCTATTGTGCAAAATTTTCAAACTCCAAACCCCAAGGATTAGTCGGTGATAAGGATCAAAACCATGGTTAAAAAATAAAATAAATAAATTTCTTTCATTAGAACTTTTTGAGTTTAATTTAAGTGAGGTTTCAATATTGCGCTTAGAACTTATTAAACTTCACAAACAATTGCTTGCATAGTGACCAAGTGAGCTTGTCTCCCAACTAAATGGTTGCGGGTTGAAGTCTTGCTTCGGACTGTGAGATCATTTGTAGTGTAAATTTTGTGAGATTGTAAGTTCCCGTAAAAAAAAAAAAAAAAAAAAAAAAAAATTGCTTGTGTAATGGTTTCTTGAGGTTTGCTACTTTATTTATGGTGTGGGTCTTAATGTTTGTGTCCTTGGTATGCACACATAGACTTTTCAAAAGGTATTCTTTTTTGTCTATGTATAGATGAATTTAAGGGTCTTTGTTACTCTTTCTAAGTTTACATAGACTTTTCGAATGAGCCTACTCACAATCTAAAATTTATTTATATGGTCCTTAGTTATAATGTTCTTTCTATGTTTTATATGTAGACTTTTTAGACGAACGAAGTCACGAACTTATTAAGACCTCGATTTACAAGTCCATTGATCCAGTAACAATAAACAAGAACTATTGTTGGGATTTCTTTAAATCAAGTTGGTTAAACATTTACTCTACCAAAACCACTTACTTGATTAGTCATGAAGGAACACACCTTTCACTCTAGTTCCCGCTCTGAGTTAAACTCGCAACAATTTAATTGATGAGTTATGCAACACATGCTAGACAAACCTATATCTACATAAAATACCAAAAGTGATAGCTTAAAACAAGTCAAATTCAAGTTCAACTTCATACACACACATAAGCAATTCTGGTTAAGTTGGGCTACAAGAAAAACTTTTTAGACGTTATGCTTGAATGCTTCGATGCTTGAATAAGTTCCACAGTAAAAACATATTACAGAGTACAATTGTCACTGTCAATGCAATGAAGAAAGTTGATTGGTGTAAAAAAGTTTGTGACCATTAACTTTTGAAATATGTAAGGGTTTAAAACCGCACCATGCATAAAGTTTCATCCATTGACGTTGATAGAGTTTTGAATATTCTATGGCCTGAGAATAATACTTTTCATTTAACGACTTTGGGTTATCCACGTAGGGTCTTCACATAACTATCACTCAATCACTCTAACTTTAACCATAGATAGATAAACAATCCAATAAACCTGCAACTCAAATTTGAATATAGAAATTTGGGTTTAAACTCACAAAACTAATAAATTTATAGCCCAAATTTGGATTGAGTTCAAATAGTATCTAACATGTTCTATACCCATTCGGCCGCAATAGTGCTTTTTAGAGTTAGCTGTGCATTCACAAGTAACATGTTCAAATAGTTTCTAACATGGTGTGTTTTAATTTTTTATGCAGACTTTTTCATTCCAAATACTATCTCAATTTGACCTTATACTTCGATTAATAAAAATAGAAATGGGGCGTAGCCAAGCCGTAAGGCAATGGGTTTTGGTCTCGCTATTTGGAGGTTCGAATCTTTCTGTCCCATAGCATATCCATTGTATTCTAATTTGTTCAACAAGGTTCTGTTTCAAGGTCTCGATATACTTTTTAATTCTTTGCGGAAATCTTTCAGTTGACAATTCTACAATTGTTTACAGAAGGATTTCAACTTAATATTCTTCTCTATTTGTACAGAAATTCCAACTTCAATAATGGATAAAAACTTAAGCTGCTTAAATTTGAATCTTTGTGTAGATTTCAAACAAAAACTTAACACAATGATCTTTGGGGGTTCTGAAAGTCCTTGAATTAGTTACGTTTTTTTTTTTAAACGTCTACAGAGACATTTGAAGCAACTGGACCAAGACGTAAGTTTTATCTGTTAATTATGCTTGCATTCAATAAATAGTTAAACGCTTGAAATAAGTTCCACAGTAAATATAGATTACAACTGTCATTGACAAGGCAATGAGGAAACTTAGATGATAAAGAAATGTCTAAGAAAGTTGATTGGGATATATTTGTTTGTGACCAATGACTTTTGAAGTATATGAGGGTTTAAGAAGACTTTCCAAGTAAACTCATCTTAGTCCAAAACTCATTAGTCATCCTTTTCTTCATCTGGTGGCCCTTTTAATGTTTTTGGCATATACAAGCTGAAATTATGTCATGTAAGATTCCTTCATTAATTACAACTTTGAAGTATACAACAACCGTCTCAAATTATGACCACTAATATCTCATCCTTTGAGGTTATGAAGCACAAAACTACAGCCCTCAAAACCTATACTGTCCATAAGAAAAAGAAAACTCGGAAATGTAAAGGTCACCCATGTATGTATGGTCATCCATATAGTTAGCTAATTTGCTGAGTTTTCTCTGGCTGGTACGGGTTAGAAACAAGGGGTTAGAGAAGCCCAAGGATACTCGTACACTGCTACTTAAGATTTGAACATATTACCCAAAAATTGCAGTATCTTAAAATTGAACTATGGCAATTTCTACAGGACATATGGAGCCGTCAGTATGGTATATCAAGGTAGCATCTGAAGGGAGAAAAAAAAGTTTTGGAGCTTACGCTTAGCTACCATTTGGGCTGTGAGGCCTAGTCTTTGACAAATTGATATCATGGTAGCTATGTTCCTGATGACGTTGATGAAACTGCAAATAGCACAAAGATCGTGAACAAAGGTGGTAAAATGGACTCGTCGGTTAACTGTCCCATAGTTTTTTTTTTTTTTTTTGGTAAACATGGGTTTCCGACTCGACATTGCGAGCCGACTAATCCCACGGCGACTACCCTTTTTGGATAGCCCGGAGTCGGCGCAGTCACATAGTTTTGACGGGTCTGTACAGGTTGGTACAGGTTAACCCGAATAACTTTTGTCGCAGTTCATTTTTATACTTAATGTGTGAATGATTAAAAAGGTTAAATGATTAAAAAATACACAATGGACAACTTTCTACTCTTGAACCTATTTGACAGGTTATATTTTGTTATAATATCAGTGAGATAAAATTCCACATTTAGATTCGTAGATCATCAAACGAAAAACAATAGTCAAACATTGACTTACATGGATTAAGGATTTTGAGTACTTCTCATTTTTTAGGTCCAACGGGGGTTTGTTAAAATTCACCCGTTTTGACCCATTTCACTCATTTTACCCCAAACATGTACTAATAAGTAACTTTGTTGTTTAAGTTACACCCATTTCACCCGTTTTGACCCATTTTAGCCCAAACGTGTATTAATAAGTAACGTGTCAAAAAAAATCAACCATTTCACCCATTTGAGCCAATATGTGTAAAATTAAGTGACCGAATCACCCATTTTACCGTTTTGACCAAATAAACTCCTGATGTAGCAGCAAGAGTGTTTGGTTATTGCCGCAACAACAACCAAACACTCCTTTAGCCGCAAGATGGGTTTTTGTGTTTTGTGTCAATAATTTGTTTTGGTAAATTTTATAAAGATTTACTTAAATATCTCCCAACAACAATTTGGTTGACCCACACTGCATCCCGCTGATGCCTTTCACGGGATTGCTCGATAAGGTCCGGGAATGCACCCGTACTATCGTCCCACTGAAAACACATTAAATGAGTATATAATAACAATGCAACAAATTAAACAAGTATATAATAACAAACAAACAAATATTAATCACGACTTACCTCATCAAATCGACTAGCAGCATATTACTCCGTTCCGTGATTTGAAGAGTAAAGTTGTTTCGACCTGTTAGCCTTGTTCTTTGCCGCTCGGGCCATGTGCTTATCCATCGTCACATAATCAACATATTTGTTCCACTCGCTCAACTTCATGTCTCCCGGAGGAAAATCCCTTATTTGTTGCGGCACCTTATATCCATCTCTCAACACAAACTGATGCTCTTTAAACTTGTTTTTTCTATCTTTGTAAGCTTTTGAACATCACGTCCACCCCTGTCCTAATGCGTTAACCATTCGGCCGTGTTAGATGGGGGACCATATCAAAGTATGTCTGCAATTCAAAGAAAAAATTCCTAATGTATATTTTTTACAAATTTAACATTGTATCTTCAGCTACCTAACCATTGGGCTTATATATTTCATTTATTAAAGCCAACATTGCTTTATTGTTTCTTTTTGTAATACAAAGTTTCTTTACTTCATTTCGATCGAGGTAGTGATAAAACCGCACCATGCATAAAGTTTCATCCATTGACGTTGATAGAGTTTTGAATATTCTATGGCCTGAGAATAATACTTTTCATTTAACGACTTTGGGTTATCCACGTAGGGTCTTCACATAACTATCACTCAGTCACTCTAACTTTAACCATAGATAGATAAACAATCCAATAAACCTGCAACTCAAATTTGAAAATAGAAATTTGGGTTTAAACTCACAAAACTAATAAATTTATAGCCCAAATTTGGATTGAGTTCAAATAGTATCTAACATGTTCTAGATCCATTCGGCCGCAATAGTGCTTTTTAGAGTAAGCTGTGCATTCACAAGTAACATGCTCAAATAGTTTCTAACATGGTGTGTTTTGATTTTTTATGCAGACTTTTTCATTCCAAATACTATCTCAATTTGACCTTATACTTCGATTAATAAAAATAGAAATGGGGCGTAGCCAAGCCGTAAGGCAATGGGTTTTGGTCTCGCTATTTGGAGGTTCGAATCTTTCTGTCCCATAGCATATCCATTGTATTCTAACTTGTTCAACAAGGTTCTGTTTCAAGGTCTCGATATACTTTTTAATTCTTTGCGGAAATCTTTCTGTTGACAATTCTACAATTGTTTACAGAAGGATTTCAACTTAATATTCTTCTCTATTTGTACAGAAATTCCAACTTCAATAATGGACAAAAACTTAAGCTGCTTAAATTTGAATCTTTGTGTAGATTTCAAACAAAAACTTAACACAATGATCTTTGGGGGTTCTGAAAGTCCTTGAATTAGTTACGTTTTTTTTTTAAACGTCTACAGAGACATTTGAAGCAACAGGACCAAGTCGTAAGTTTTATCTGTTAATTATGCTTGCATTCAATAAATAGTTAAACGCTTGAAATAAGTTCCACAGTAAATATAGATTACAACTGTCATTGACAAGGCAATGAGGAAACTTAGATGATAAAGAAATGTCTAAGAAAGTTGATTGGGATATATTTGTTTGTGACCAATGACTTTTGAAGTATATGAGGGTTTAAGAAGACTTTCCAAGTAAACTCATCTTAGTCCAAAACTCATTAGTCATCCTTTTCTTCATCTGGTGGCCCTTTTAATGTTTTTGGCATATACAAGCTGAAATTATGTCATGTAAGATTCCTTCATTAATTACAACTTTGAAGTATACAACAACCGTCTCAAATTATGACCACTAATATCTCATCCTTTGAGGTTATGAAGCACAAAACTACAGCCCTCAAAACCTATACTGTCCATAAGAAAAAGAAAACTCGGAAATGTAAAGGTCACCCATGTACGTATGGTCATCCATATAGTTAGCTAATTTGCTGAGTTTTCTCTGGCTAGTACGGGTTAGAAACAAGGGGTTAGAGAAGCCCAAGGATACTCGTACACTGCTACTTAAGATTTGAACATATTACCCAAAAATTGTAGTATCTTAAAATTGAACTATGGCAATTTCTACAGGACATATGTAGCCGTCAGTATGGTATATCAAGGTAGCATCTGAAAGGGGAAAAAAAAAGTTTTGGAGCTTACACTTAGCTACCATTTGGGCTATGAGCCCTAGTCTTTGACAAATTGATATCATGGTAGCTATGTTCCTGATGACGTTGATGAAACTGCAAATAGCACAAAGATCGTGAACAAAGGTGGTAAAATGGACTCGTCGGTTAACTGTCACATAGTTTTGACGGGTCTGTACAGGTTGGTACAGGTTGACTTAAATAACTTTTGTCGCAGTTCATTTTTATACTTAATGTGTGATGTATGAATGATTAAAAAGGTTAAATGGTTAAAAAATACACATTGGATGACTTTCTACTCTTGATTCTATTTGACAGGTTATATTTTGTTATAATATCAGTAAGCGAGTTAAAATTCCACATTTAGATTCGTAGATCATCAAACGGAAAACAATAGTCAAACATTGACTTACATGGATTAAGGATTTTGAGTACTTCTCATTGTTGAGATCCAACGGGGGTTTGTAAGTCGATCTTCGATCCACTTCAATGGAATCACATCCTTTACCATCTAGACACCCTCCTGTGTACATAGATATGCTGTTAATTCACTGCATTGCAAGAATGAAATACAGTTTGACTATCAAAGTCAACTTATTTTTAACTAAAATATCAATATCAAGTTACTACAGTAGCATTTAAATAGTTCTCTATAAAATATCAATATCAAGTTACCCACAATAATCATAATTACTTTCGTTATCACCAAAAAATTGAAGTAACCAATTATTTACAACTTAAAAGACAATAATCAAATAATAGCTTTTAAAATACAATGCCAAAGATCCACTTGCTAATAGTACTAATAGTAGGAATACCTGCTGGTGTACTAATAGACATGTCTGCATCAATTACAAAATCCAGTTAAGCAAAACCATCAAACACACACACACACACGCATATTGCAAAACAAACTCATGTTACAAATTCCACTTCAACAGAAACCTCTAAAGAATTTACCAAATCAAACACTGCTTTTTATCAAGAACAACTACAGGTAAACTCATGGTCTTACCGATGAACTACAACAGCTAAAACTATCAACTTAGATAAAATGGATATGCTTTACGGGTTGCGATTTCGAACCATTTACTCATGAATGTACAATTTAGGTTCGTTTTATATCAAATGAGTCAAAAAAAGAACTTTGCTAAAAGTGCATCAAGTCAAATGGGTTGAATGTAGTCCAAAGCCTTTTGCAATGTATATATCCTCCTAATTATTTTGATTCAGCGGTTTAGATTATCATGGTAACAATATTGGCTTGTAATGATAACTAAAACATTTATTATTAATAAGAATAATAAAAATGGACAAAAGTAATTTTGCGGGACAAACACAACCCTAACCTATTTGGACATGTTAGACAAGCCAAGTAGCCAACCACCTTGTTCTATGCTAAATAGATATAGTGTTTGTCGCCTATAATCCTAGATAAAATAGATATGCTGAAAGCAACTAAGATGAACCGTGAACCTTAATGTCATATACTATTACTATCGCCAGTTGATATATCATATACCTGATTTCCATGTGCTGAAATCAATTGCAACTTGATCATCTCTAGCTTATAGTATCTGCAATTCTTCATCTTGAGATGGCCCTTCACCTTCTTTACCTTCGGCAATCCAATTTACTTCATCACCATTAGTGACGAAATTTTCAACTTCAAATTGTCATTGAAAAAAACAACATTCTTTCTTTGGCAAATTTTCCGGTTAATTTGATTGGGATTATAATATCTGTTCTGGGATCCCGATTTTGATTTTTTGTCACTCGGTAAGTACTCAGCACTACAAGAAATAAATTGGGTCAAAGAAAATCAAAATCATTGTCCTACCCTGCAGTATTATTATCTTGGCTATTATATTCACTCGTGCAACAAGATGCGATATAAAGCAGCATATCGTCCATCTGAGCTTCTATGTCCTCTTCGTTACCAGTAAGTTCTTTTATGCCTTATGCAAGGTAAAAACAGGTCAAACGGGTGCAAATCAATTAAAAACATGTACTTGCAGGTGGGTTTCTTTTTATATTGCCAAGAGGCTACTTGATAAGAAATCGTATGTTGTACTGTCTGATTAATTTGACACCTTACAGCATGAGGCGGCTTCATCACCTAATTTGATTGAAGATCAAATAGAAAATGAAAACGAGTCTTTTCCAGATGAATCAAATGATATGCGGATAGATGCAGATGAAGAAATGTCTGAAGTTGCTTTTGAAGACTCTGATGATGAATCAGGCCCAGAAACAACTAGTTTAACGCCTGCATAATTGCAAAAAGATGTTAGTAATATTGTCATTGGTTTGAAGGGCATGCATCTGAAATATAAGGTACACTTCTAACAAAATCATTTACATTTTCGTTCTTCATGGCTTTCTGCATATTGCTTATATTATTAACTGGGCATCGAGTTCGGGCTATGGTTTCTCTCTAATGTGTACAAAAATTAGCTTAAGCAGATACGGGTCAAATGGACGAAATTTGCCCAAATGGTTTTTCAAATCAAGCGAAGCAAAGGGCGCATTGCGCACAAAAACACAAAATAAGGTGAATGGTACTTTGAACAGACAAAAACACAAAATAAGGTGAATGGTACTTTAAACAGACAATAACACAAAATATGGTGAATGGTACTTTGAACATCCAAATATCCATTATAGCGTATAATGCATAAAACCTCCTAAACCTTTTTACAACTATTTTAAATCTTCTGGAGAAAATTCGTTTCTGCAACTTAACCTGACCCAATCCATTATGACCCATAACAACTGATCTTGGCCCACTCATTTTGCCACCTTAACGTATATGCCGGAAAAGAAGTGTATAATTATGTTTATTTTTCTGGTTTTGAAGGATTTAAGACAAGCATTTGGACCAAATGAAAGGAACTACCTGGAAACTCAGTTGGATAAATACGTAACGGTTGTGGGTACTGATCTTTCTGAGCGAATGATTTACTCTATCGGCTGATTCAGTTGTGATTTACGATATGCATTCTTGGTTTGATCAGTAGTAAGGGTTAAATGTTTTCTAAAGCTAAAAATGCTTCAAAGGGTGTTATTTTCTTGAATTTGTATTTCATCATGTGGCTGCACTAGTGCCTGGCCAAGTTGAACTGACTGTGTTCTCCGTTGACCATTTGACTTATGATGCACATAGTAGTACAACATAAACGTAATTTTACTCAAGGTTTTATTTTTTTTTATTTTTTTTTTCATGCTTGAACATATACTCCATATTTATTAAATTATATTACGTGAGTTGAAAAAATTGTTGGGATTGTGAAATTATAATGTAGTCATGAATAATTCTTTTTGAAGGGTATATATATGATCAATATGAAAATAAAAAGGATTGAGATTAAACTCGGTTCAATTCTCTTAAGTTCTTCTCATGTTAATCATGATAATATGTTGTGAAAGGGAAGAAATTAGTGGGTCTTATTACTTGACTTAAAAATGGCCTCACTATTTTATTTATTTTTATTTGAGTTAATTGCATAAATCATCCCTAAACTTTGGCCAGATTGCATGTTTCGTCCCAATCATTTCGAAAGTGCAGAAATCGTCCCTATGTGTAACCTTTGAGTAAATTTTTGTCCCTGATTGGGACGAAACATGCAATTTGGCACTTTCGAATTATGCAATTTTCGTCCCAACCAGGGACGAAAATTTGCTCAAAGGTTTCTCACAGGGACGATTTTTGCACTTTCCTAATGGTTGGGATGAAACATGTAATATGGCTAAAGTTTAGGGACGATTTATGCAATTTACTCTTTTTATTTGATTGGTTTAAGATAGGTTACATGGCCTAACAAGATGAGACCAACATTAGAGAATCTCTATCGAAATAAAAATTAAGTTGGCACAATTCCACTATCATAATCCGTGATGGTTAGAGATATTTACATTTCGCTTTTCATGTTATACTAATTTGAATAAAAGTTGTAATGATCTAAATCATCTGATTAGTGAAAGTTTGAATTCGCGATTCATCAACTGTACGTTATTAAGTCGTGTAAAAAATGTCGCACATATATAAAGTAACATAAGGATGTCTACACACGCACACCTGCACAAACCCATGTTGAAGTTGAAACGAAGTCAGAAAACACTCACGTTTCATCACAGTGACACTTGCAAGAGTTCCGAAAAAGCATTGATACAAATCACAAGAAAGGCAATCTCCTGAATTCCATTATAGCACATACTATCATATTAACATCACAGGTATGTTGTTTTCCAGTAGTATCTGCTAAGCAATATGCTCAATATCATGTACTAGTTAATAACATCTGGAGAAAAGACGGGTTGTTGCAGAATGTAGATGTTTCATATGCTACGTCAATCATCATTCATCAAACATTATCTATTTATCTTGAGCACCTCCACCTATATCTGCTTCACGACTAACCATGTCACTGATTTCATCAGTACCAGAAGGCTTAACCCTGCATCATGCTTACGTCTAACAAAAATTTCAACTTTGGTATTTAACTAATTAATCAATTAATACTACTATGGTACTAACCGTTCAAGGACTGATTTCCCTTCCTTGTACTTGATTCTTCTCATGTGCGGTTTCCTGAAAGTCAAGGATCAATTATATATGGATTCTGAAGCATATAATATTTGTTATGAACTTACATATGTTCAGCCAACATTTGATACACAGTTGACGCAGAAAAGGTCAGCAACTATGTGCAGGCCGGTCATCATCAACCTATCTACCTTGACCCCAACAGTGACATTCGCACTGTAAAACATGAGAAGACAAGACTCAGTGACACTAGGAAGATTTATGGTAATAAGTTGGTTTAACCTAGAGATAAAACTGCTGCCCTTTAGCAGAAGTAAAAACGGTGATTGACGAGATAAAACTGCAAAATATTTTGATCCAAATGTACAAAGAACACTAGACATATATATGAATTTTAATGTTTTCAAGTTAATAAAAAGTCAAGTTTGCCTTTGCTCACAAATATTTTTTTCTTTTTGATCTAATTTGCGCTTGTTCAAGTATGTAAGGGAATTTATTTTTGCTCTAATCCTGTACCAGTCCTCCTATTTGCGTCTGTAAATTCATGTCTGACTCTCACGACTGACTTAAAAGACTGAGTTGACCAAAGTGGATCTAAGATCAGTATCAGGAGAGCACCAAACTACATATATCATTTGAACACCAAAGTGGTGGTTTTAGGTTAACCCTGGTTCAATGCACATTCCCTTTGGTTATTTGGATTAAAAAAAAAAAAAAAAAAAAAAAAAAAAAAAAAAAAAAAAAAAAAAAGATGTACTAGCATATGCAACAAAATCAAGCAAACACTACCTTATGCGAATCGCATATACACCCCATTATCAGCGTTGATAACCAAACAAACATTAAACTCCAAGTTGGGATATGGATGTATCAAAACAGAATAAGGACAGTTGGATTTCGTGGAATTTACTTGACTTAAGATCGAGAAGATGGTTAGACAGCATATTAAATATAAAGTGGGGAATTGAGTGGTTGTTCCTTATCACTGTGGCATGTGACATGACAGGTGGAGCAATGCTCCTGCTTTGTCTACTATACTTAACAGAAGGGAAAATTTATTCTGCTGGATACTCTGATGTAGCAACACTTGCTGAAAGTACAGTTAATAATACCTGGACTTGGCCTACTGATGAGTAGTCTCTCTTGCATACTATTCATGTTTCAATTTCAAATGTTGGTGCTAAAGATGAGCCTTTTTGGCCAACTAATGATGGCAAAGAAGGTGCATTTGCTAGTAGTCATGTGTGGAATGATTTTAGAATGCTTAATAACACTGTACACTCACACAAGCACTTATAATTTGATTGCGAGTATTCAAATGGATTGTGGGGAAAGTTGCAACGCTTAACTAATATGAAGAGAAAGCTCAAAGGATTGGACACTCCCTAGATGTGATTCATGTAAGATTTTTGGTCACACGAACAATCAATGTCCTAAGCATGTTACGGTTCCAAATAGATGTGACTAGGGATGGCAATCCGGCGGGTTTGGGGATGTTAGGTATAATCTTGATGGGCCAAGTATGGATCGTTATTTGGGCTGCTCCATTTGGTATGTGAATAAAAGGTGTGGGTTTACTAGTTCCTTGGTTGACCGTGTATTATGGAAGTCAGTGGTCATGGAACGTGGTTTTAGTAGTGTTGACTGATTTACATGGCAAAAGAATAGGAGATCATAGGCAACTATTGTACCCATGTTGTGTTAGTTTTATTTAGTAGTTATCTTCATGTTTAGTCTATAAATAGAGTAGGTTTCATATTGTATTCGAGCAATCAGTTTCTCCTTCCTTATTAATATAAAAAGCATTGAAAACCAATCTTGCAGTTTTGATTGGTGTTTGCGGGTGTGAGTTCGGGGTGGGGAAGGTGCTGATTCTCAACAGGGGAGGGGCGGCCATCCCCATCCCCAAACCCGATTACCAAAGTTCTCCCGAAACCCGCCCCAATCCCCATCGGGGATCTAACCGGGGCGCCCCGTTGAGGCACAATACTCCCCCAAACCCGCCCCGTACTAATTGGGATCTTATCGGGGTGTCCTATTTGAGTGCAATTCTCAACAAAAGCCGCACCATTTCACATTAATTATTATTTTTAGACCGTTAGCAATAACTTGAAGAATTAAGAACCTATTAATAATCAATTACAAACAAGTCTTTTAAGTTTTTAACGATAATATTATAGACAAATAATGATAAATTACACCACTAAAAACTACAACTTAAAAATATGGCATTAAACAAATTTCCATAATAACAATTTTGCAATCTTAAAAAAAAAAAAAAAAAAAAAAAAAAAAAAAAAAAAAAAAAAAAAAAACCTAACAATCTTAGAGAAATTTTCCATATTTTTTTATGTAAATACTAACAAAGTACTATATAAGTATAGATATATTCGTATATGTGTATATATTTTTCGGGCGAGGTGGGGCGTGGATGTTATTCCCCGCTCTCCGCCCCAAACCTGCCCGTAACCCAATAAGCATGCCTCGCCCTCCCCAATTAGTTTGGGTTTCGGATTTGACCCAAAGACGGGTTTAATGAAGTAAAGCGAAGAGGTTTAAAGTTTGAAGGCCTTTCTCTAAGCAAGAAGGTTGAGTATCGTCCTGTTGGGAAGAAGCAAATGACGAATGGGTGTTCAACATCTAAGGATAAATCAAAAGAGGCTTCAACATCTAGACAACTAAAAAAGGATGCTAACTTGGTCAAGAAGACAAATGTGTTTGGTGTTTTTAGTGGCATGGACGAGGGAGAAAAGGTTTGTGAGGAGCTGAATGTGAATCACCTTCCTATTGACAAGGGCACCAGCCAAAGAAAGATACTACCTTCCCTAATGAAGGGGTGAACACCGGAATTAAGAAGGTTAATGAGGATACTGATAGCGAAGAGGATGAGGTGTATAATGAAACTGCGAACTTTATGACATCTAATCCAAATGTTAATAAAGCGTCTACTAGCGGTACTGGAGTTGGGAAGTCTAGTCTGCACGAACATTGGAAAGAGACCTACGAAGATGACCCGTATGATGATGCTGATTTCGATTCTCTTGGGCTTATCAAAGATCAAATGGCTTATGTAAAGCGTTTGATATTAATATTTGTAGTCAAATTAGATATGTGTATTTACTAGTTATTCATAAGTTTGATTTTTCATTATTTTTATGATAGTTATGGTTTATAAAAAATGTAAAATACTTAAAAACTCTTAACCCAAAAATATATGATATAAGAATTTATAAAAAATGTAAAAACTCAATTAACTCGGCTTGTTTATTAAACGAGTTTTATTCGAACCGAGCTGGACACGAGTTTTAACGTGTCATGCAAATCGGCTCGTTAACACCCAAACGTCTTAAAGAACCAAAGCATTAGCAAAGTGAAGACGAGCCAGAGCCAGAGGGGGTGTTTGTTTAAGCTTATTTGTGGGCTTATCAGCTTATTTAATTTGGAGACTTTATGGGCTTATATAAGCTTATTATGATATAATAAAATTATGTAAGCCCATAAGGTCCCAAAATAAGCTGATAAATTTGAGCTTTTGAAATATAAGCTGAAATAAAATAAGCTAATAAGCCCGCTTAAACAAACTCTCCCCTAGTCAAACACAATAGACATCCAAAAAGTACATTTACATCCAAAAACTATTGAGATGCTAAATCCACAAAAAGAATCCACTTAAAAGCTTAATTAATCCCTAAAAATGACTTGAGAACAGATGGTTTTGGGGGACAGGTTTTCCCTGAACTTTGACTTTTGAAATGCAATCCTATGTTGACTATTCTTAGTTTCTGCTGATCAAAACTAAACCTAGGTGATATATTAAGCTACTTAAGCACTTGAATTACCTACATGAACTCTAAATCTACAATTATGCAAAAATCAGATATGCTCAGAACACACCATTAAGCACATACTTGGATTTCACTAACCTTTGACTTTTAAACTGTGATCCACCAATTTTAATAATCTGACTAACCTAACCTATACTAGAAAAAGCTACTTTGGCAGTAAAATCAACAAACTAACAACAATGACCCTGGTGAAACAGATAGGTGCTCCCTCACAGCCTATCTTTAGAGTTCAAACAGCAAATCACTATCTAATCAAATAAAACCACCAAATAAGATCAGAATAAGAATCAATAGGCTAAATGAACCAGAATCTCAGACCTACATATGCAACTAATCACAGAAATACAGATCCAAATGGTATGACAGATAGGTGAAACAGAAACAAACCAAATCAAATCAAACTGATACTCAACTAAACTATAATAACAATAAACAACTACTGAATAGCTACAAATAACTAAGATTAAACTACAATAAGCAGACTTATATTATTGAAACAGTAATTAGAGACAGAAATAAGAGAATAGCAGAATTGAAAAAGTAGAGAACTTACTACCACCTCACAGCCTATCTTTAGATAGGCTCCAGGATACACCATCAATTGTTCAAATCAACACCAGAACCATCAGAATCATAACCTTGAGATACTATTGACTTTGGTTGACCAACATTTTTGATGCCATTAAAATCACAAATGAATATTGCATAAGCTAGAATAAGCTCAAAACAGATTTAAATGAAGGCTAAGAACAGATTTAAAGCAACTAAATATTTGAAAATAAATTGCAAGGAATTTTAATTGAAACTTAGAATTGTATTAAAACTTGAATTGAGAGTACAACTGGAAAACAGAAATACAATAATAAGCTAAACTAAATTACCCTACTCCTAACCTAATCTAATCCTAAAAATCTAACAGCTTCATATGAGTGAGGAGTGAGGTATATACAGGCTGATGTGAGGAGTGCCAGGGCTTGGTGAAGCTTCTGGATGTGCTTTCTCTATCTATCACACGCTTGATTCTCATCCCTTGGATCGATTTGTAAGTACTTGTGAATCCTGCGTGTAAGCTCCTATTGGTCCACGTATGCACTGATATTCCCTGACATTCTAGAAGCCCCAATCATTGGGTAATAATCATTTAAGTGGGGTAATTTTGAGGGGTGGTGAATTAGGGTTCATCGTACAATGAAATCTGGGTAGGGGGGTGAATTTGGGGGGCGGTAAAATGGGGGTTGGGGTATTTTTATTAATTCTGTTGACCGGGTAAGACTTGGGTGTTGACCGGGTACATAGAGTGGATTGGGTAAGGTTTTTATTGGATTGGGTTATTAAGGTGTGGACTGGGTATAATTTAAGGTGGTATGGTGATGGGCTTAAATGTTATTTTGGGCTTTGGTGTATTTAGGCTAGGATCCAGTTGTAGTGTAATGTTTTTAAGAGTAAAATTATATAAGGACTTATGTTGTAATACTAAAAATCCCAGGGACTGAATCTGTAAATCTTTCAAAGTTCTTCCCAAGGGCTTGTATTGACAATCTCTGATTCTTGGAGGACCTCATTTGTCTTAACTTCCAAATTTACTCAAAGGACCATTTTTGTAATTTCCAAAAATTGCAGGGACTGAATGTGTCATTTCTTCAATTCTTTCACCAGGGACCATTTATGCAATTTTGTGAATCACTGAGGACTTCCATTGACATTTTAAGCTTTCTTTGATTATTTTGCTTCTCCGGCTCCGGCTTTTGACCTTTTTCTAATCTCGTGCTCGTTTTTGTCGGTTTTGGCTTTGTTTTTTTTCATTTTTCACATATCCGTACCTGCACATACAAAAATACAAAAACTCACACTCTTGGCATATTTGGTTAGTATTTGGTCTGATTTAAGGCTAAAAATGATGTGTGAAAAAGCACACATCAGTAAGAGTATTAAGTAAAATTTTGTATGTAAAGTTTAAGGGTTCTAGTGACAGAAGCTCATACCTTAAACACGAAGCAAAAAGCTTCATGGTTTCTCAAGCCTAGTTGAATTTGTTTATCATTAAATTTGTTTTATTGGCCATGGGTTTCTTTTTTAATGTAGAATATGTAGTGCTAGCCACCTGCAGTCGCTTTTGTCCAATAGAGATGCATATCAACACTTGTTACTTTAGGTTGGCATGGTCCAGACTCAGATTCGTGTAAGTTGAACTTTCGTGATATTTTGTAGATTACTTGCGCATTTACATACCGTCTTTGTGCCTTGTGGTACCAAAGGAATGATACCAAAGATGAATGCAAGACACATGTGATAAACACTGATCAATAATTATTCTTTTATGCATTAAATAATTATTCTTTTATGCATTAAATAACTTGGAAAAGAACCATACATCAGGGAGCTGGCGAAACAAGGTTAGTTTTTCATGTACAAGTCTCCTTCTAGAGGTGTCATTTCCGATCCACTTTTTCTATGAATGGGTCAAATTTGGTTTTGTTTTATATTAAAAGGGTCAAAATGGTCAGAACTGGTCTCACATGATGTTGAAACTATATTTATAATGCATACCACCTCTTGATCGTTGCATCTAAAGATTTAGATTATAATTGTAATAACTTTGTTTTTTGTAATCACGTTGTACACATTAATTATCTTTGAAATAGTTGGACATGATATGTATTTACATGTTAACTCAAGTTTGAAAGGGTGCTGATCCATGGTAAACTTATCCTCTTTTTGGTTGGATATAGTGTTAAATAATCCGTGCCACCGAACTGGCATGGCTGCCGCTCGGGAGAAGCTCAACAAGCTCGGGAAGTAGAAACAAGAAATCCCCAGAATTTACTCTTCTGCATCCTTGCTTCATCGTATGCAAGGTAAAATAACTTTTTCTTACATAATTATGTTCACGTTGCTTTTGTACTTCTGTTGCACTCCTCTTTTACCCTCTACTCCTCTTTTCTAATTAAAACCGAATTTTCCTGGACGCTTTTCACCTGTTAATTGTTAGTTTGACGGATAATAAATTAATATATCATGACCGGACTCGAACTCGAGACTTCGGGATTGCACACTTTACGTATGAGTTTCAATGAATTAATAATTATTGTTTTAGTGACGAATAATTATTAAAAACACGAAATATAAACTTAACGGTAACTAACGACCGTTGGACGAGACATGAAGGACTAAATGTGGATAAGAGTGAAAGTTTGGTTCGGGTTGGGCTTTGAAAACCCATGGCCGGCCAAGGCCCCCCTCCCATAGGGTTTTGGGATAGCTTTTGCTCCAAGCCTCTTGATTAGTATATAATGAGACCCCTCTCATTCATTCTAATCATCCCTTGGTTCCATTGCAACCTAATCTTCTCTAATCTCTTTCTTTGTGTCTAATCGATCTTTGATTGATAGGACCAATAGTTTAATCTTTTCGTGTACTACGAATCTAGCATTTCCATTGAAACGCTTATAGTACGTGTGTGTGAGAACGAAGTGTTAGCATACTTTTGCTAACGGTGATCTTGCCTTGTGACTAGCCCTAGTTGATCCATATAAGCCCTCTCCTAGGGTTTATAAGTTCTTGTTCTTGCTATTGAATAAGAGGTACGCTTCCATTTATATTTCGGTTAATTTATTATTTGTATTTGATCTATTCCGCTGCGTACTCTTTGATGTTTATATGTTTATTGTTTTATATTATTCATATATTCCAACAGTGGCATCAAGAGCCGTTAATACATTATAATGAATTACCGAAACACATAAAATTGAATCGTTTGATTATAACATGCTTGGTGTTCTTATGTTTTTATATTTTTCATAAACCCTAGTTTTTATTTTTTTTATTTCGAATTTATTTAATTTATTATATATATGTCGAAAGTTTTTTTTATTTAAAAAGAAATTAGGGTTTGATGAATTATGTAATAAAAACTTGTAGAAACCATAGGTTGCATGTAATTTATGTGTATGGATATTGTTATATGCCGTTTGGTTGCGTTCCTTGATTGACATGATTATTTGTATAATATGTGCAATATGGGCATCCATGACAAACTATGCATGTGTTGTTATGGATTATGATTTGTTTTGATTTCATGCTTATTTATGCGATTTATTATAATTGATAAATAGTTTAGTAAATATTATGTATAAAGATTACTAAAATTTGATTAATTATAAAATTAGGGAAGACCCTATTAATCGTATATTAAATCAATAGTGTGTTTTATATTGATTGTAATTTGCATGACCATTATTGTTGTTGTTTGTTTATTTTATTTTATTACTTTTGTTTTATATGTTTTTTGCAACATGATAGTAACAAAGGGTAATTTCAAGAAATAAAATATTAAACGGACTTAATAATGGTGAAATCTTGTTTTGAGCTTACTTATAAATCTTGAACTTTTGGTTGATTGATCGCGACTGTATTAAGTGGTTGAAAGGTGGAACTAATTATGACAAACTATTAAAGTGGGTATAAGGTTGGCTACGCATTAAATTGCGGCCTTAGTGAGCCTCCATTCTGGCTTACCGCTCGCCTGTGAGTCATATTTTAGTCTTTACCTAACATCCATGATAACTACGAAGCACTTAAGGCAAAGTTGTAAGTTTCTCAACGCCTCAATCAAAAGTTTGGAGATTTAAGCTCGTAAAGAAACTAATGAGTAAAAGTTTTTTTACATGAAACATATGCTACAAGATGAATGCATGACATCTTTGTACATATATTTTGATTACACACATAAAAAATACTACCCTTAAATTTAAGTTATATGCCATCCAATGAAACGGAAACACCTGAAATTGGATCTACGCCAGGGCGTAACCTGACTAGATTGCAATGGAAGGACAAATTACATGATTTCATCACTTGCAGATCAACTGGTGTGGTGTCATTATGTAAGTTTGTTGTTTCTTAAATTGGTTAACTTAATTGAGTTGATAGTGGGAACTGATCACTCAAGGCATAAGAAGATGGGGATAAAACATGTTTACATTGCAACTGCGGTTGGCAAATAATGTAAATCCCATCGATTCTAGGAATTGCAATTGAATATTGGCAATTGGGACACGACCCGTACCTTATTGAATAACGTCATCACTAGCAGATCAACTGATGTGATGAACTTATGTCAATTTGGATCCTAGTATTTCAATATAAAATTAAAATGGTTATATGTTTATGAACCTAGGGTATTTAATTTTATTGAAATTTAATTATCGAAAGTACTAACTTTTGAATTTTTTCTGTAGAAATGGCTACACCTGAAAACACTAATATGAGCAACATGAGTTCTGCGTTCAAGCAAATGATTGATCGAGACAAGTTGACTGGTGAAAATTTCAATGACTGGTATCGATCTTTAAGAATCACCTTAAGGATGGCCAGAAGATATGATTATCTTGGTGAACCTCTACCTGAGAAACCTGCTGATGATGCAACACAAGCCGTAAAGGATGCATACAACATTGAATATGAGAAGCACAATGATGTGGCTTGTCTCATGTTGGCTGGGATGGATACTCAATTGCAAAAGCGGTTTGAGAACTTTGGTCCCATGGACATGATCAATGAACTCAGACGAATGTTTGAGAAACCACCTGCTGCAGAATTATATGATCTAATAGAATCTCTGCACAATTGTAAGCAGGAAGCAGGAAAATCCGTGAGTGCCCATTTTTTGTCCATGAAATACTATATGGATCAATTGGAGCGACTTGGTTGCGGATATCAGGAAAGTGTGTGCATTGGTCTCATTTTGCGATCCCTTAATCAGGATCTATATAGTGAGTTTGTACGCAACTATAATATGCATTGCAAGGGGAAGACAGTAAGTGAAGTTCATGCAATGCTTATAGATTATGAGAAAAGCCTGAATAAGAAGGCACCTACACCTGCTGTAATGGCGATACAGGGTGGTAGGATCACCAAGAAACCCAACAAACCGCATAATGCGAACGTCAAGGGTAAAGGCAATGGTAATGGTAAAGGCAAGCAGATTGCAAATCACCAACAGAAGCCTAAGAAGCAAAATCCTCCTTTTCAGAAGAAGAAGGAAAATTTCAATAAGGATTTGGCTAAATGTCACCACTGCAACACTCCTGGTCATTGGAAGAAAAACTGTCCATTGTTTCTAGAGGAGTTGCGCCTCAACAAAAGTAAAATGCCTGGTAACGTCGCAAGCACTTCAGGTATGTTTATGATTGAGTTATTTTCTTTTCCTCGTAAGAATAATTCCTGGATATATGATACAGGATGTGGTACTCACATCTGTAATACGTCGCAGGGACTTAGAGGAGCAAGGAAGCTGGCCTATGGAGAAAGATACTTGTACGTAGGAAATGGAGTACGTGCAGCAGTTGAAGCCATAGGGACTTTCGATTTAGTTTTACCTTCGGGAATGATACTAGTATTGAATAATTGTCACTTTGCACCCTCTATTGTTAGGGGTGTCATTTCAGTTTCTTTGTTATTGGATAATGGTTTTGTTCACACATTTATTAATAATGGAATTTCTGTTTCTTTAAATAATGTTTTTTACTTTAATGCAATTCCAATAAATGGTGTGTTTGAAATTGATATGGAAGATTCCATGTCCAATAGAAATAATTCTGTGTATAGCATTAACAATAAGAGAATCAAGTCTAACTTGGATTCGTCTTATCTTTGGCACTGTCGTCTTGCTCATATAGGCAAGGATCGCATGCAAAAGCTGCAACATGATGGGCTTTTACAAAAGATCAATGATGAATCATTTGATAAATGCGAGTCCTGCATATCTGGGAAGATGACAAGGAAACCTTTTTCACCACAAGTGGAAAGGGCAACAGATCTACTTGGATTAATACACACTGATGTGTGTGGTCCACTTAGACATGTGTCAAGACGTGGTGCTACCTACTTCATAACCTTCACGGATGATTATAGTCGTTATGGTTATGTTTATTTACTTAAACATAAACATGAAGTCTTTAATACCTTCAAGGTTTTTAAAAGTGAAGTAGAATTACAACTCGGTAAGAAGATTAAGGCACTTCGATCCGATAGAGGCGGTGAATATTTAAGCCAAGAGTTTAAAGATTATCTAACTGAGTGTGGTATAGTCCAACATCTCACGGCTCCTTATACTCCACAGCAAAATGGTGTATCTGAAAGGAGAAATCGTACTTTGCTAGACATGGTACGATCAATGTTTAATCTTACATCTCTACCCTTATCCTTTTGGGATTATGCCCTTGAAACTGCTATTCGCATATTGAATATGGTTCCAACAAAGAAGGTTGATAAGACTCCATATGAATTATGGACAGGAAAAGCTCCTAGCTTTTCTTACTTAAAGGTCTGGGGTTGTGACGCGTTTGTTAAACGTGATTCACCAGATAAACTCCAACAGAGATCTGTTAAGTGTATCTTCGTAGGATACCCAAAGGAAACAATGGGTTACTACTTTTACTTTCCACCAGAGAATAAAGTCATTGTGGCTAGGTATGGAGATTTCTTTGAAAAGAATCTCATATCTCAAGAATTCAGTGGGAGAGTTTATGATCTAGAGGATGAAGATACATCACCTTCTGAAAACACTAGCACACTTCCTGTGGAACCTGAAAGTTTAGGTCCTCCACCTGAAGTGGAAGTGGTACCCATTCGCAGATCTTCAAGAACTGTGAAAGCACCCGAACGTCTATGTCTTAACGTAGAGTGTGAGGAAACGATACTAGGGGATCTTAATGAACCTACTAGTTATAAGGCTGCCATTAATGGTCCTGAAAAGGAGAAATGGCAGAGTGCTATGAATGGGGAAATGCAGTCCATGAAAGACAATGAAGTCTGGGAAGAAGTAGACTTACCTCCAAATGCTAAGGTAGTTGGAAGTAAATGGCTCTACAAAATGAAAACAGACATGGATGGCATTGTACACATCTATAAGGCTCGTTTGGTAGCTAAAGGCTATACTCAAACATTTGGTGTTGACTACGAGGAGACCTTTTCTCCTGTAGCTGACATTAGAGCTATTAGGATTCTCTTAGCCATAGCTGCCTACTATGACTATGAGATATGGCAAATGGATGTCAAAACCGCCTTCTTGAATGGTCGCCTAGATGAAGACATCTATATGGCGCAGCCTGAGGGGTTTGTGAATCCAGAATTTCCAAACCGTGTATGCAAACTTAAAAGATCCATTTATGGATTAAAGCAAGCATCACGTCAATGGAATAAGAGATTTGACGCAGAAATCAAAAGTTTTGGATTTAGTCAAAATCTTGATGAGCCATGTGTATACCAGAAAGCTAGTGGGAGTAATGTTACTTTCCTTATCCTATATGTCGATGACATATTAATATTAGGAAATCATATACCAAGTTTAAACGAAGTTAAAGCTTATCTTGGTAGATGTTTTTCTATGAAGGATTTAGGAGAAGCAACATTCATCCTTGGAATCAAGATCTACAGAGATAGATCAAAGCGGTTGATTGGATTAAGTCAAAGTACTTACATTGATAAAGTATTGAAGAGATTTAATATGCAAAATTCCAAGAAAGGATATTTGCCAATGCAAGTGGAACATGGCTTAAGTAGCAAACTATGTGCCTCAACACCTGAAGAGGTTGCAATCATGAAGAAGGTTCCGTATGCTTCAGCAGTAGGATCTATCATGTATGCAGTTAGATGCACAAGACCTGATGTGGCATTTGCACAAAATATGACCAGTCGTTATCAACAGAATCCAGGTGGAAAGCACTGGCACGCTGTTAAAAGCATTCTTAAGTATTTAAGGAATACTAAAGATATGTTTCTAGTGTATGGGGGAAATCCAGAAGCAGAACTTGATGTTACAGGTTACTGTGATGCGTCCTTTGAAACTGATAAAGATGATACAAAGTCTCAGACGGGTTATGTCTTTGTTATTAATGGAGGAGCAGTTGACTGGAAGAGCAAGAAGCAGACAACAATTGCGATGTCTGTTACAGAAGCTGAGTATATTGCTGCATCGGAAGCTGCGATGGAAGCTGTTTGGATCAGGAAATTCATTTCGGGGCTTGGTATTATGCCGTCAATTGAATTACCTATTAATATGTATTGTGACAACTCTGCCGCAGTTACATTCGCCAATGAACCTGGAGTTATGAAGGGCGCCAGACATTTTCCAAGAAGATATCACTATGTTCGAGAACAAGTCGACATAGGTGAAATCAATCTACTCAAAATTCACACAGATAACAATCTAGCTGATCCATTTACGAAGGCTTTATCTAAGGAAAAGCTTACTCGACTTGCTGATGGCATTGGACTTCATTTAGCTAGTAGTTTCATGTAGATCTGTGGTTAGTATTTGGATAAAGGATTGTAAACAATAATTATTCGAATGAAATGAAGTATTGTGTTATGTTTATTTCTATTCATAAATATTGTATCCTATATTTGCATGTTTAATCCATGAATAACTTAAGTTATTCTAAAATTGTCCGTTGTCAATTAATGATATGGGAGTATCATTGAACTAAGACAAATGTGAGATTTGGTATAATATATATAAATTATATTGGTGCGTAGACATGCCAAATTCACATGATATTCAATACTGGATAAATTGAATATAGGACAAAATCCCAACTACATGATTGTACTTATGGATGTTGTCATTATAGTAAATCATGAATATTTATCCTCAGACTTGAGATACTAGGTAACTACTGTGGATGTAGCTCATTTTCTGTGAGATAATCTAACGCTATCCGTAACTGGTAGTTATAAGGATTATTTTCAGAGGTGATGCGAAGTTCATAGGTTATGCTTGTAGTCAATACAGGATTTGGTTCCTTCAAATTTGTTTTGAAGTATAATACTGTTTGGCCGCTCGTAGGATTAACAAGATGTTTGCATGGCCATGCCCAAGGTCTATCTGGAATACGTTCAGAAGAATTGGTAATCTTGCTTAATCATAAATAACGAGAAACACTAGTTAATTATGGAATGACTTCAATCCATATCCAAATTAACATAGTATTAGAATCAAAAGGATAAGTATGATGATGAATCATCAAAGGTGGTTTTTTCCAGGAAACCATACTCGAGATTGTTCTGGGGGCATTGGCGTGTTATGCTAGACTAACCATTGTCATTGTTACATTAATCTATATCCGAGTGGGAGCTGTTAGTTTGACGGATAATAAATTAATATATCATGACCGGACTCGAACTCGAGACTTCGGGATTGCACACTTTACGTATGAGTTTCAATGAATTAATAATTATTGTTTTAGTGACGAATAATTATTAAAAACACGAAATATAAACTTAACGGTAACTAACGACCGTTGGACGAGACATGAAGGACTAAATGTGGATAAGAGTGAAAGTTTGGTTCGGGTTGGGCTTTGAAAACCCATGGCCGGCCAAGGCCCCCCTCCCATAGGGTTTTGGGATAGCTTTTGCTCCAAGCCTCTTGATTAGTATATAATGAGACCCCTCTCATTCATTCTAATCATCCATTGGTTCCATTGCAACCTAATCTTCTCTAATCTCTTTCTTTGTGTCTAATCGATCTTTGATTGATAGGACCAATAGTTTAATCTTTTCGTGTACTACGAATCTAGCATTTCCATTGAAACGCTTATAGTACGTGTGTGTGAGAACGAAGTGTTAGCATACTTTTGCTAACGGTGATCTTGCCTTGTGACTAGCCCTAGTTGATCCATATAAGCCCTCTCCTAGGGTTTATAAGTTCTTGTTCTTGCTATTGAATAAGAGGTACGCTTCCATTTATATTTCGGTTAATTTATTATTTGTATTTGATCTATTCCGCTGCGTACTCTTTGATGTTTATATGTTTATTGTTTTATATTATTCATATATTCCAACATTAATGACATTAGCAACATCATGCAGAATGTCCAGATAATATTTTTCTGTTGTACAATAAAGAAAACTAAAAATTAATTGGCGTATTTGTTCTGCTTACATTGAGAAACTTATTTGATGCATAGCTGTTGGTAAATATCCACAGAAGGCTGATGCTATGAATGTCTACAGAAGGCTGGTGCATTGTGACAGCGGGCAAAAGCATTGCTTCCGCGTGCCGAAGCATTTCGTCAGCTGGTTGATGCAGTTAATAATAGTAAAAAGGGAAAACTATATGTACAGCAAAACAGTTAATAAGAAGTGTGCTAACGAATGAAAACTTGGAACTTCTTTGTGAGCTTAAAGAATCAAAGAAAGTGGTCCATGAAACATGACAATCACATTAGATGAGAAACTTCTAGAAGACTACAGTATGAAAATTCGAGAGCTGGAGGGTTTGAAAGCAGAACGAAAAGCTCAGATTTTTTATCTTGAATAGGAAATGGAAGAGTATATGCTCAAAGAAAAGTGTCGTTCTTCGCATTTGGATGAACTTAATCAAGAAAACTGGAAGTTAAAGAAAAGGTTACATTAGAAGAAAGTTTGTTGAACCAAATGTACTTAGAGAAGACGGCTGAAATCGAGAATTTCCAGAATCAGGTAGAATACCTCAAAGAGGAAATTTCTCGAGTTCATGAACAAAAGTCAAAGTTGACCTCTGAAAAGTCCAAACTGGAATCTTCTCTCAAAGAAGTTAATTCAAGAACTGAATTGATTGAAAACGAGCTTTAAACATTTCCTGAAGAAGGTGTAAATTCAAGATTTGACAGCGGAGCTTGCTACAATCAAACAAAACCACAATAAATTGTCTGTTGATTACGAGAAAAAGTCAAAGTTGTTGTCTGGTTATAGGACAATAGAAGAGTGAAGAAAGACAATGGAGAATGATCTTGAACTTAAGCTAACAGTTTCAGAATACGAGCGCCAACAACTCATTAAAGAATCTGCATGTTTAACAGAAAAGATGCATAAAAATTTGAATCTTGAAAACGAAGTGTTCGACTATAAAGAACGAAAAGAGTAATCTAAAAGCTTCTCTATGCTCAGTTTCTTGTAGTTTTGAATAGCTTATAGCTGAGAAGGTTTTGTTTTCTGAAAAGATGTATGAGTACGAAGATTGTAAAAATCAGAAAAAATGTGTATGAAAAGCTAATGGAACTTGAGGGTGATCTAACACGGCTAAAAATACATCACGGTTAAATGATGCTGATATGGAAAATGAGATTAGCAGGATCAAGAGTGCAAACTTGCAATGTCAGCTGGAAATTCAACAACTTGAAGGCGAAAAGAACGAATGCTTGAAGAAAAAGGAAGATCTAAAACTGCAGTTGGCTAAAAGTAAAACGGTTTGAGTTCTAGTTACTACTTTTTATTATTATACAACAGCTAAGTTTTCTAAAAGATATGTTACTAGTTTTGGTTATTTTATGTATTTTGTATCAGGGTGCTAATGAGTCTCGTTCTAAAGAATCTAATCAATATATCAATTAACAAGTATTGCTTGAAGCAGAAGTTGATGAGGCTCTTGATGCAAATAATAAGTATAGAGTTCAACTTCAAAGGTAAGTCAACGATTGACTTTTTTAAGTCAAACCTCAGCATGAGTCGTCACAGGCTATTGTGCAAACTTTTCTCATGGCTACAATCTAATCTCTTAAGGCTAAAGCCCGAGGGGTATGATAGTCTTTCATCAGCTCCTGGGAACTAAAGGCTAAAGGGGAAGTAATAATAAAAGATCGGTTTGAAAGAACAAAGTCGTCTTTAGAGACAGTTAAAAGTTCTTCGTGACTGTTATCTTGAGAAGAGTCTCAAGTTTGCTGAAGTAGAGGCTGAAAGAGAAGATCTTCTAATGCAGTTAAAAACAAACAGTACAAGGAAACCGTTCCAAATCCTTGACAATATATGATAAGTACTAGCCATTCGTTCTAGAATGATTAGTAGTTCATAATCTTACTTACAGAAAAACATTAACAGTCATCAAGTCAGGGGCTGACACGAATGTTGGCATGTGTCTCGTCACTTGTGAGAACATGATACCACTAGACGACTTCATATGCCATTCTTAAAGATTTGTTTACGTTTTTGTGAAGTACAAACTCTCTATTGTTTGGACTTTTTACTTGATTGTTAGGACTTTTTAAAACTCTATTGTTAGGACTCTAACTATCATTACTCTCTACACAAAGTTAGGACTTTTTAGAGCTCTATCTGTTGATCAAGTGATATTATTTCACTTGTTTGTGAGATAATATACAGAGTAAGGGGAGAGCCTTTCTAAACGAAGGTAAGTCTAAGTACGGAAATGGGCACACAATTCACATGGAAAGTAACTGTTGTTTCCCTTATGGTCGACTCCCTCCTCCCATCCTCTCCCTATCCGTCGACGAATAGAAGTCTTCTTTGCCGTTCTGATTGCTACTCCTATGCTTCTTGACTCATATACTAATACTATGTGTGAGGAATCGTGGGATAGGAATAGCTATGCTCGGGCACTTATCGAGTTAAATGCGGAATATGAGCTCAAAGATAGTTTGGTGGCTGTGGTCCCGTTGTTAGATACACCCGATTACACATGAATGACCATTGGCATTGAATACGAGTGGGCATATTAAAAAATGCAATACGGCAAACAATGTTACTTAAAAGCAACAACCTCATACTTTTAGTTTCCTCTAAAACATTTCACAAACATCTCATTTGGTGCATTAATTACTAAAGGAAAACATTACTGAATTGCCATTAAGTTAAAAAAAAACATTGATACCCCTCGCCAAAGACCAATTAAATTTATTACTAATTCCTAACAACACACTAATAATTCAAAGAGATAAAATGCGAACATCATAATTCAGAAATACGATTGCACAATTCATACGGTTCCAGCTCCACCCCAAACTCCTCTGCCTGCATCATAATTTTCTGTAAAAGTAAGAGAATTTTAAAAAGTCATGTTACGCAATTTGATGAACTAAGAAATCATGTGAAAAAGCATACCTTTCATCATTATCTAACGGTCATTTCCCATGTAAATATGTCTTCTCTTCTTCTTCTTCAAGACTAAACTCTCTGATGCATCAGCAATTACATTGAACCACTTGACTTTTCTTGTTGACAACATTAGATATCCCATCACTAATCCGACTAATGTTCCACATCCATATCCCAACGTCACCACTTTCCATGTACATCCACTCTCCTCCTTGTCATCATATTCTCCATCATCTTCGAATTGTGAGGAACTTTGATGTTCACGTTTGGGCAATGGAGACCCATAGAGACCTGAATTCCCTCCAAAAGAAGTGATAAATGTGCTGAACTGTGGTCCTTCTGGAATGCGTCCCACAAGATGGTTTTGCGAGAGATTTAACACTTAAAGGCGGTGATGCGTGCAAGACTTTTTGGGATCTCTCCAGAGTGTTGGTCCCAAGATAGGTCTAGTGACTCAATCTCTTTGAGATTCCCCAGAGCATGAGGAATGGGACCCTTAAGATAGTTGTGGGATAAGTTGAGCACTATTAGCGAATTAAGACCATCGATGATGTTTGGAATCTGTCCTTCAAATGTGTTATTGGACAGATCAACAATTGTGTAGTCAACCGAAATTTGTGGAAAATCTTGATTCACCCCTTTCACCGCAACAACGAATGAGTAATACTCACCACCACTAAGGGATAAATATTCTGGTGTTGTGTTGCTTTTAACAACATTCTTCATGGAATTGAAATTTTGAAAATATTTTGCAGGGAGTTGACCTACAAACCCATTATGAGATAAGTCAAGAACTCGAAGACTTGGAAAAGGGAGAATCAACAGTTGCAGAGGGTTGAATGTGTCCATGAAAGTTGTTTGATTTGAGGACAAGAGCCTGCAAATTTGGAAGATCTCCTAACCATCCAGGGAATGTACCATTCAAGTGATTGTTTCCGAAATCAACTACTTTCAAGGATTGACATTTGGACAAGGAACTTGGCACCTTACCTTCTAACTGATTTCCTTTTAAAATAACCCCCTGTAAGTCTTCACAATCATCAAATAAACTAGGAATAGTTCCTTGAAATCAATTGTTCCCCATATCTATCATTCCAAGAGATGAGATGACATTTCCAAAGCATTGTGGAATCAATCGACCAAAGCGATTATTGGACATATCCAAATACCTTAAACTGCTCATGTTACAAATTGATGGAGGGAATGGTTCGTGATTCAAGTTGGACTGCAGAAACAGGTATAGTAATCCATACCATTGAAATTGTGGCAAGCGTGTTATGAAGTTATGTGAGAGATTTACATGTATCAACTCATTGCCTCCTATCTCTCCTGCCCAATAAGGAATTTGGCCATAGATTTCGTTTTGAGAAAGATCTAAGTAATAAAGTTGTTTCATGTCTCTAAGTGAATTCGGAAACACCTTTAGCTTGGAAGAGGCCAATCGTATCTAAAACCGGGGTTGACATAATTATTGGCATTCTTTGTTGTAACAGAGAAGCCGTTGTATGAGAGATCGAGAAAATCAAGGTTTGTGAGGCTTGAGAACGATGTATCCATCTCCCATTCACCACTAAAATTATTAGATGAACAGTGAGGTTGCTGAGTTGTAGAAATGTTTGCACATCAATTTGGCCAACTAACTGATTGTTACTCAGGTCTAACATTTTTAATGATGGAAGCGAAAATGACTCAAAAGGTACATTTCCACTGAACATGTTACCACTTAGAGAGAGATATTCTAAAGATAAGTAAGGTGTGTTAGGTTGAAGAGGGAGCTGTCAGGATGAATTGTACCTTGTAGCATTCCGCAATTGAGTTGGAAACCGATGACATCACCGGTGGAGTTGTCGCAGCTAACTCCATCCCAGTTACAACAGTCTCTACTTTTGTTTCAGCTCATCATTTTTGGATGATAATCAAAACCCAGCGCATCTTGACAAAATTCATCTACATAAGAAAAGGATGTGCCGTTGATGGATGAAAGGTTTAGTTTAAAGAGAAGCAAAGCTATGCTGCATGATGAGCTTCTTCTAGATGTTGATACGCTGCATGACAAGCTTCTTTTTAACTTGGAACAAGACACATAATGAATCAGCCATCCGTGTTTACCATATTCAGGAATGTTGCTACGCTGCATGACGAGCTTCTTCTAGATGTTATTTTTCTACCTACTAGTCTACTACATCATGTTGTTAAGCATTTGTCTACAAGTCAATTTACATAACTACTTACGACATAATATGTCAATAGTTTAACAGCGAAGAACGGGAGAGATTGCATACTGGTTCAGATACTGATTTTGTACAGAGACTAAATCAAATGAGACATATAACCAACACCTTACAATCTTTGTAGCTTATCCACTAAACAATACACTGTAGATTCAAATATAACCAATTATCATCACTTCATTACTAATCCTTTCAATGCACCCCACAGTCTCTGCTTCTGGACCCAATTTTTCATACAAACATTTTACTATGATTTCGTGTGGAAATGGAAGAGGGTGGTTTGTGTTACTATATGGCTAAGGAGATTTAGATATAACAGCTTTAGCTGCATCTTTCAACAGCATCCACCAAACATCATTCACAAGTTCTTCCTTTACCATGAACAAAAACAGCTGCAGCCAGAACACTTTATACAATCTTTGTGCTCATCCATTTGTAAAAGCCATGGAGCCCTTCGTAGCGTATCATCTTCAGAATTGCATCCAGTGTGCCTAAATGAAGACAGGATTTGTGTGAATATGTGATCTTTTGAATCGTGAAAAGAACAAGTGAACAGCACCATCCCGTATTTCATGGGAGGTAAGTAACAGTTTCATATTTCATAATCACATTTACCTTCGTACTGATGTTTTTTGTCTAACCCGATAGCTTATCTTGCCTGAAATCTTGACTGCAAAATGCAAACAATAATATTTATGACACGGGATAGATAGTTTAATGCTTCTTTAAACACTGGGGAGGTGTAACACAAAACATAGAAACTGGCAACAATTTTGAATGGTAAATAAGTCATAATTATCTGAAAATTCTGCAGTGATTATACTAACAGTTACTTGCCTCTAAAGCAGTTACACCTTTGTTACTGTTGCTTAAGGCACAACGCTGCTTCAACTTCTTTAGTAGGGTCTCATACAACATAAACTGTATTGAAGGATTGCTGACCTGGCAGAAACAATGTGGACAAGAAGTCAAGAAGTGATATTGATACAGCATGGGCCAAAGCTAAATAACAAGTACCATAACCAATGTCGGGGAAGAAGCCTTTCCAGAATCCCAAGATTCCAGCTTCACCAACAACTTCTTGAACCTGCAGAAAACAAATTGTTCAAGTTACAATCTTAATAGCCAACACTGTGGTATTTTATAACAATCAATATTAATACTCAGACGACTATGATCATCTAGTAAAATTTATACAATAACCTTTGATTTTTTAATGTCATTTCCCGTTATATACATGCCTTCTCTTCCTTTTGCAAAATTATATTGAAGGTTCAACCACTCAAAAACACGATTACCTAAGGGTAAAACTTAAGACTTGGCTGGTCAAGTTATAAAAAGATAATAATAAACACGACCATTTAAACTAGATGGCAAAAAGATGTAACGCTGTATTATTTACTCGGACACACATATCATTTGTCTTCAAGGCTAGTAATACAGCACAATAACATAAATGAACTATAACAGCTAGCATATCCCCTACAAATTTAGCAGCAATATATATATATATCTCAGAACGTCCAGGTTCAGCCATAACATTCAACCTACATCGGTAAATAGGACACGTTTTTTGCAGGTACCCTAAAATAGAACCATGGCACGTTTTACAGGACATAAGGAGCGGTAGGTATATGATAAAATTTCATGTAGATGATTATTCAAGTGCAGGGTCACCGGCAATTTGGTCTCATAATCAACTCGTCAAGCAGGTGTTGGGCAGATAATGAAATGCTAAAACACATGTAGAACAGATCGAAAAAGAACACACTGGATGGCCAAATTAGATATACTACAGCAAATAACTACTTCGACAAGTCATTATTAATAATGCTTTCCTTTTCACACGTTACAATACGGTAACAAACACTACTGTCTACAATTTTATAGCATAGACGATGGTTGTATGATCATCAAAATAACAAAAAACTTGCCGAATAATTCAAGTAAATATGTATCAAAATAACACCAAGGTCAGCAACATCAATACACGATCACCAGTGACCAAGTAAATATGTATTAAAATCCTAACAACACACTAGTATTACATACAAGAATAATTCAAGTAAATATGTATTAAAATCCTAACGACTGCATAATAATTTTTTTAAGACCAAGAGAATTCATAGGGTAAGACATTTTGAAAAAATTGGTGAAATAAGAAATCATGTGAAAAAGCATGCCTTTCATTATCTAACGTCATTTCCCGATGTAAACATGTCTTCTCTTCCTCTTCTTCAAGACCAAACTCTGCTGCATCAGCAATTGCATTGAACCACTTCACTTTTCTTGTTGACAACATGTAAGAACCCATCACCAATCCAAGTAGAATCCCACATCCGTATCCCAATATCACCACTTCCCACGTAAATCCACTTTCCTCCTCATGATGCTCTTCAGCTTCAAGAAGTGGTTTGTGTGCATTGTCACTGCAATTTTTGGGCAGTGGAAACCCACAAAGTCCCAAATTCCCTGCAAATGAGTTCTCATTAAAGGTGCTGAACTGTGTTCCTTCTGGAATATGCCCCACGAGATGGTTTTGTGATAGATTTAAGACTTCAAGGCCCTTGATTCCTGCAAGGCTTTGAGGGATATTTCCTGTGAGTTGGTTCCAAGAAAGGTCTAATGATTCAATCTCTGATAGTTTACCAAGAGAGTTTGGCATTTGACCATTAAGGCTATTGTGGGACAAGTTTAGCACTTTCAAAGAACTCAAATTTCCGATTATTTCTGGTATCCCCCTTTCGAAATAATTGTTTGATAAATCAATAATAGTTAGGCCAACAAAAAGTCTTGGAATATCTAGATCCACCCCTTTCACCGCAACAACGAATGAGTAATGCTTTGCACCCATGTCCAAATATTTTGGTGATGTGCTGTTTTTAACAACATTCTTCATGGAATTGAAATTTTGAAAATATTTTGCAGGGAGTTGACCTTCAAACCCATTATGAGATAAGTCAAGAACTAGAAGACTTGGAAAGGGAGAATCAACAGTTGCAGAGGGTTCAATGTGTCCATGAAAGTTGTTTGATTTGAGGATAAGAGCCTGCAAATTTGGAAGGGCACCTAAGCAACGAGGAAATGTACCATTCAAATGGTTTTTTCCGAAATTGACTACTTTCAAGGATTTACATTTGGACAAGGAAATCGGCACCTCTCCTATTAATTGATTTCCATTCAAAATAAGCCCTTCTAAACGTCCACAATCCCCATATACGTTTGGAATTGTTCCTTGAAAGCTATTATTCCCCATATCTATCATTCTAAGAGATGAGCTGATATTTCCAAAGCATTGTGGAATCAATCCACCAAAGCTATTATTGGACATATCTAAATACTCTAGCTTGCTCAAGTTGCAAATTGATGGAGGGAATGGCCCCTCAATCAAGTTGGACTGCAGATAAAGATCAGATAGTCCATGCCATTGAAATTGTGGCAAGCCTGTTATGAAGTTATGTGACAGATTCAAATATTCCAACCCTACAATCTCCCCTGCCCAATGAGGAATTTGGCCATGGATTTCGTTGCTAGAGAGATCTAACTCTCCAAGTTGTTTCATGGCTCGAACTGAATTCGGAAACACCTTTAGCTTGCAAGAGGCCAATAGTAACGATATAAAACCAGGGTTGACATAATGATTGGCATTATTTGTGGTAACAGAGAAACCGCTGTATGAGAGAAAGAGATATTCAAGGTTTGTGAGGGTTGATAACAATGTATCCAACTCCAATTCACCACTAAAATTATTATATGAAAGGCCCAGGTCAGTGAGGTTGGGGAGTTTTCGAAATGATTGCACATCAATTTGGCCAGTTAACTGATTGTTGTTACTGAGGTATAACGCTTTTAATGATGGGGAAGTAAATGACTCAAAAGGAACATTTCCACTGAACATGTTATTCCCTAAAAAGAGATATTGTAAAGAGGGGGAAGTAAACAGCCAAGATGGCAATGTCCCATTAAGTTTGTTACCTGATAAATCAAGATAAGTAAGGTGCCTTAGGTTAATTGAGATGTTCGAGGGTACATTTCCACTGAACATGTTATTGATTAAAATGAGAGTATCTAAAGAGGGGGAAGTAAACAGCCAAGATGGCAATGTCCCATTAAGACTGTTACCCGATAACTCAAGATAAGTAAGGTGCCTTAGGTTAATTGAGATGTTCGAGGGTACATTTCCACTGAACATGTTAACAGATAGATTTACTATAGTTGATGCTTTTAGAATGAAGACTAACTCGAACCAATAAAAGAGCACAATTTAGCCTATTTGTCAAATATAGCATTTCTATTGGTCAATGAAAGTCAACATTGAATTAACTGTGGTCAAACATATAATTCAAATCTTATTAAATAAACAAAAATATGTACTTGTTTTCAAATTTTAAGCTTGTAAAACAACTTTATATTATGATTGTTTCATACAATTTACCATAGTTGTCATGATCACAATCTTGATCTTAGGTTCTTACGATTTTATGATACTGCAAAGCAAAATGATCCGGATCCTACATATGATCTTTGCAAGCGTAAGATTTTATAGGATCCCGATTTTGACTATACGATCTTAAGATATAATCCGATCCGACCTTACTTTTTTCGGATTACAAACTTAAAAACTATAAATTCATGGGTTGTTTTTTTGTAGAATTAAAAAAAAAACAACATGTTAATTTTTTTAAACATTTCATAATCATAATTTAGGACAATATTTCTATGAAACATTCATAATATTTTATGTTTATAATGCATTATAATTTGTAGATTTGTATAATATTACAAAAACTATTAAGAAATAACATTAGAATAGAATCTTAAGATTCCGATCCGATCTTACGATCACGATCTTGCAAAGAAGAAAATGATCTTGGGTAGGATCCCGATCTTGAAAACCTTGCAATTTACAATTAAACCCTACACTTCTGGAAATTTGTTAATCTTAAATCTAATTTTATGGAATTGATTGTGAAATAACACATGTATTTTAAACTTAAAAAATCACTTATTATTATTTTTATTAAATTGATCGTATCATCGTAATATTAAAAGCTTCTTAAACATACGAGTTATAAATATTTATTTGAGCATGTGTTATTAAACGAGGATTTGAAGCTCGTGCGTTGCGACGGAGCAACTGTATACAATAGTAATGCATGCAACGGAGGTACAAATTTTGCAACCAAGATCAACCGAAACACCCCCAAAATTTGCAGTTTTTCAGCAGCCCCAAACGCATTACTACGTATTACTGTAACTTAGATACATGTGTAATCTCGAAGCTTAGGTACAACTGAATGACGATTTTTGTAGATAGGTCTCTTGTGATTAAATTGAATCACAAATAAGCAACAATAAATGAAAGAGCAAATAAAGCAAACATAGCAAGGTTTTCAAGATCGGGATCCTACCGAGGATCGTTTTCATCTTTGCAAGATCGTGATCGTAAGATCGGATAGGGATCCTAAGATCCTACTATAATGCTATTTTTTTAATGATCTTTGTAATATTATTCAAATCTTCAAATTATTATATATTATAAACATGAAGTTATATGAATATTTCATGAAAATGTTTTCATAAATTATGAATATGGAATATTTAAAAAGAATCGCATATTGTTTTTAAATTATATAAAACCATAAACCATAAATTTGTAGTTTTTTAGTTTGCGGTTCGAGAAAACTAAGATCGGATCGGAGTAGATCTTAAGATCCTATGGTCAAGATCGGGATCCTATAAGATTTTAAGCTTGTTAAGATCCTAGGTAGGATCCGGATCGTTTTTGCTTCGTAGAATCATAAAATCGTAAGATCCTAAGATCAGGATCATGATCTTAACGACTATGAAACATAGCATGATACCTGATGACGTATAGGACGGACAACAGGCTTACTGGGCCTGGAGTATCCTGAATGAACTGGGCTCCGACCCTATAAACAAACTGGGCTCCAGCCTAGGGGTGTTGATCGGTTCGGTTTTCGGTTATTCGGTTAATTCGGTTCGGTTAATTCGGTTAAAAGTTTTTTTAGGGTCAAACCGTGAACCAAACCAAACCGAATTCAAATTCGGTTTTCGGTTCGGTTTGGTTGAATTCTAGTATGGTTTGGTTCGGTTCGGTTTTCGGTTTAACTGAATTACACACTTTATTTAAAAAAAAGAAAAATATGCAAATATATTTAACCAAAAAAGTTATTTCAAACATAAAAAGTATTTTTTAATATTAGGATAAAATTGTATTGTTATTCATATATATATAAATATAAATATATATATATATATATATATATATATATATATATATATATATATATATATATATATATATATATATATATATATATATATATATATATATATATATATATATATATATAATGTTTTATTGATCTTTTATATATATAAATATATAAAAAATATATAAATTTATATGAATTCGGTTTTCGGTTTGGTTTTCGGTTTTGATTACCAAAACCATATCCAAACCGAGAACCGAATTAAAAGTTCGGTTTGGTTCGGTTTTGGCAAATTCGGTTCGGTTATTAGTTTGGTTCGGTTTTTGTTTTCGGTTTATTCGGATATTTGGGTTTTTCACTCCAGCCCCACAAGGAAAACGGGCTCCGGCTCAACGAGCAAACTGGGCTCCGGCCCAACAAGCCAATAAAGCCAGACATGGCCAAAGCCCATGCCACGAGCATGGCACGATCTGGACAAACAAAGAATGTATACGATTGGCACTTCCAAAGTACGCTCGCGGACCGGCCCCTGGTCCGAAAAACCATCCACGTCCGCATCAGTCGATTAAACTACGGATCCTTGCCCGACAAGGGTCCCACCTCGGCTACTATAGCAATATGCGAAATATCAGGAAACCCTAATATTTCTGCTACCTATAAAAGGAAACCTCAACTCACACTTTCGAGGTATGACTTTCTCACTCATCCACAGACACACAAATTTCTCTGATTACATGAGTACTTATTCTCACGCTGGAGCTTAATCGTGGGGTCCGTCCCCACGATAAGGCTAACGGTGTGCTTTTACTTGTGCAGGAAAGACAACTTATTACTTGGATTAGTGCATAAGTTATGGAGCGGACGATCCATCAAGGGCGGCTCACTTCAAACTGAGCCCAACTCTAACCCATTCACACTTTTTGCACTAACAAGTTGGCGTCATCCGTGGACCAATATATAATTGCGTTCTTGGAAAATACTCACCACAAGCGAACAACTCTGCGGCATCATTTCCATGTCGACATCCGCCTTGCGGAGAAAGGAAAGACCTTTAGCTTGCAAGAGATCTAACTCTCCAAGTTGTTTCATGGCTCGAACTGAATTCGGAAACACCTTTAGCTTGCAAGAGGCCAAATATAAGTATCTAAAACCAGGGTTGACATAACGATTGGCATTGGTTGTTGTAACAGAGAAACCGTTGTAAGAGAGATCGAGATATGTAAGGTTTGTGAGGGCTGATAACAATATATCCAACTCCAATTCACCACTAAAATTATTATTTGAAAGGTACAGGTGAGTGAGGTTGGTGAGTTTTCGAAATGTTTGCACATCAGTTTGGCCAGTTAACTGATTGTTGTTAATGAGGTCTAACGCTTTTAATGATGGAAGAGCAAATGACTCAAAAGGAACATTTCCACTCAACATGTTATTCCCTAATTAGAGATATTGTAAAGAGGGGGAAGTAAACAACCAAGATGGCAATGTCCCATTAAGTTTGTTATCTGATAAATACAGAGAAGTAAGGTGCCTTAGGTTAATTGAGATGTTCGAGGGTACATTTCCACTGAACATGTTATAAGATAGATAGAGATGTTGTAAAGAGGGGGAAGTAAACAGCCAAGATGGCAATGTCCCATTATGTTTGTTAGCTGTTAAATCAAGATAAGTAAGGTGCCTTAGGTTAATTGAGATGTTCGAGGGTACATTTCCACTGAACATGTTATTTCTTAAAATGAGAGCATCTAAAGAGGGGGAAGTAAACAACCAAGATGGCAATGTCCCATTAAGTTCATTATAGGATAAATCAAGAAAAGTAAGGTGTGTGAGGTTGGAGAGGGAGCTGTCAGGATGAATTGTACCTTGTAGCATTCCGCAATAGAGATCGAGACGGATGACGTCACCAGTGGAGTTGTCGCAAGTAACTCCATCCCAGTTGCAGCAATCCGTACTTGTGTTCCAGCTCATCATAATTGGATGATAATCATAACCCATATCATCATGACAGACTTCGTGTGGGTAATTGATGGAGGAAAGGTTATGTTTAAAGAGAAGCAAAGTTTCACTTTGTTTTTTAGGGCATCTATGATTATTATTCAAAGAAGAAGCAAACGTGCTGATAAGAAAGAAAAGAAAAAAGACACTAGATATCGTTACACATTTTATTTATTTACTCCCTTCATCCCATATTAAATGTCTATTTTCATAATACACAAAGTTGTTTTAGGAGATTCAACTAACTAAATTTTCCACCAATCAAATATTATTTTTACCCACTAAAGTCTCATCTTATTGGTTGAAAGGTACAAGTGGACACTTAATTTGGGACATCCAAAGATTCCATTGTGGACACTTAATATGGGACGGAGGTAGTATTATTTTATTATTTTATGATTGCTATAGAAAATCAAATTGCTACAAATATATATATACTATCAATGGTATTATTGTGTTGATTTCATAATAATATGATGGAGAATATATTTGTGGTCTATATGTTTCACTGATAAACGTAAGATTTGGTTGTGGAAATTTATTAAAGTGGTAGACTATAGACTTTTATTTTTTGTTTGATTATGCAAAAAATTTCAACTTTTGATTGCGATAAAGAAAAATGTGTCAATGAAATTTTTGTCATCCACAATAATGATTTTCAACCAAAACTTGCATAATATATTTTGGTTCTCTAAATTTTTATTGAATAAACATACTCTTCTATTTTAATGTTACTAGCACAACTAATAACCAATTTACACTTATGATCCAAAGAGTTTGGTTGTACAAAGCGTTTGACTTGACAGGCCCTTAAATTTCAATTCATTTTTAATTGTGCAATTTTCATCTTTCAGTCCCATTAATTAGTCGGCCAAAAAGCTCGTAAATCATGGTTACCAAAACTAAAAAAATCAACTTCAAACCGCCATAACAAAAAAAAAAAAAAAAAAAAAAAAAAAAAAAAAAAAAAAAAATCTTTCATTAGAACTTTTTGAGATTAATTTAATGCTTTCAATATCGCGTCTAGAAATTATAAAAATTTCACAAACAATTGCTTGCATAGTAATCAAATGGCTTGTGTTCCAATAGTAACACTTGTTATGTGAGAAAGATTTTGTTTAAACAAAAGCAAATAAAAGCTTCACTCTGTGTTTCAAAGCATTTTTGATTATTGTAGTTGCTTTCATATTAATATGATCAAGAATAAATTTGTGGTCTATACTTTATTGATAAATGTAACATTTGGGTTGTGCGAATTTATTAAAACTGTAGAATATCTAGACTTTTATTTTATTTTTTGTTTGATTATGTAAAATTTTCCAACTTTTGATAAGAAATAAAAGAAAAAAGACACGGGATATCGTTGAACTACACATTTTATTTATTTAATATTTTTTCTTTTATGATTGGTATAGAAAATCAAATTGCTACATATATATATATATATATATACTATCAATGGTATTATTGTGTTGCTTTCATAATAATATGATGGAGAATATATTTGTGGTCTATGTTTAATTGGTAACGTAACATTTGGGCTGTGGAAATTTATTAAATTGGTAGACTATAGACTTTTATTTTTTGTTTGATTATGCAAAATTTTCCAACTTTTGATTGCGATAAAAGAATGTGTCAATGAAATTTTTGTCATCCACAATAATGTTTTTCAACCAAAACTTGCATAGAGATTTTTTGGTTCTCTAAATTTATTGAATAAACATACTCTTCAGTTTAATGTTACTAGCACACTGATAACCAATTTACGCTAATGATCCAAAGAGTCTATTTGTACAAATCATTTGACTCAATAGGCCCTTAAATTTCATTTCACATTCTATTGTGCAAAATTTTCAAACTCCAAACCCCATGGATTAGTCGGTGATAAGGATCAAAACCATGGTTAAAAAATAAAATATATAAATTTCTTTCATTAGAACTTTTTGAGTTTAATTTAAGTGAGGTTTCAATATTGCGCTTAGAACTTATTAAAACTTCACAAACAATTGCTTGCATAGTGACCAAGTGAGCTTGTCTCCCAACTAAATGGTTGCGGGTTGAAGTCTTGCTTCGGACTGTGAGATCATTTGTAGTGTAAATTTTGTGAGATTGTAAGTTCCCGTAAAAAAAAAAAAAAAAAAAAAATTGCTTGTGTAATGGTTTCTTGAGGTTTGCTACTTTATTTATGGTGTGGGTCTTAATGTTTGTGTCCTTGGTATGCACAGATAGACTTTTCAAAAGGTATTCTTTTTTGTCTATGTATAGATGAATTTAAGGGTCTTTGTTACTCTTTCTAAGTTTACATAGACTTTTCGAATGAGCCTACTGACAATCTAAAATTTATTTATATGGTCCTTAGTTATAATGTTCTTTCTATGTTTTATATGTAGACTTTTTAGACGAACGAAGTCACGAACTTATTAAGACCTCGATTTACAAGTCCATTGATCCGGTAACAATAAACAAGAACTATTGATGGGATTTCTTTAAATCAAGTTGGTTAAACATTTACTCTACCAAAACCACTTACTTGATTAGTCATGAAGGAACACACCTTCCACTCTAGTTCCCGCTCTGAGTTAAACTCGCAACAATTTAATTGATGAGTTATGCAACACATGCTAGACAAACCTATATCTACATAGAATACCAAAAGTGATAGCTTAAAACAAGTCAAATTCAAGTTCAACTTCATACACACACATAAGCAATTCTGGTTAAGTTGGGCTACAAGAAAAACTTTTTAGATGTTATGCTTGAATGCTTCGATGCTTGAATAAGTTCCACAGTAAAAACATATTACAGAGTACAATTGTCACTGTCAATGCAATGAAGAAAGTTGATTGGTGTAAAAAAGTTTGTGACCATTAACTTTTGAAATATGTAAGGGTTTAAGAAGACTTTCAATTGGAGATAAGTTAGATAACGTCTAGAGTTTGATGTTGTTGTCTACTAGTGTAAACATTCAAGGTAAACTTGTCTTGATCTACTACTCATTAGTCACTCCGGTGGCCCTTCTATGTTTTAGGCATCATGTGAGCATCGTATAACATAAGATATTGGTTTAGAAACATGGATTGCTTCATAAATTTAACTCAAAAGTACATCCGAGTTAAATAAATAGATCATATATGTCATTGTCAATGCTGTATATGCAATTAAGCAAAAGTCATGTAACACAAACTATTGGTTAGAAACATGAATTGCTTCATAAATAAAATTCACAGGTATATCTGTTACAAATTCCAAAACTATAACCAAAGACCCACATCTCATATTTTGAGGATACGAGGCACAAAACTACACTTCTCACCATCTATACTCTGTCCAGTAAGAATTAAAAAATTGACTATAATTCCCAGACAATTATGGGTTAGGAACAAGGGGCTTAAAGCCAAATAATGCACTACTTTCAAATCAAAAACCAACAACGATTGAACACCCAATGATCTCTTTCGGTATGATTTCTGTCTTCTATGTATATAATTCACAGAGCCAACGCTGTACGGAACTGCAGCATCCACAAGGCAACTTGCATTATGAAAAACCGGGCTTGAAGTGAAATATCCTCCAACCAAACATGTAGCAAGCCAAAGAGAGACTTTGCATGTGATAACTTTTCCTCAATCAGTGCCTCAGAAGAAACTCTTCCTATAATAATGAAAGACTCCACAGACGGTCTTTTTATCTGTCGATAAGTAAATACCCAAACATCAAATTTAACAATTATAGATATTCTGTAGATCCTGACAATTATAAAATTAGATTGGCTAAAGACATACCAATGCGTTATTGACTGAACGCAAGCAATCATTAGTCTTTAACATTAAAAGGATGACACGTGGCAGTTTATGTAGAAGTTCTGTGATTTGTGGAAAATATAGGGAAGCATGCATCTGCAAAACAAGAAAAAGGTTCTATTAGTCAATAGAGCCATAACACTTTGGTATTAAGATGCAGATGCTAAATTTTCATAGACAAGAGAGACAAGATCAACTAAACCGCATAAAAACTTCCCGCCCAAGCTTAAACATATTACCCTAAATATTTGTAGGTACCCAAAAATAGAAGTGTGGCACTTCTTACGACATAAGGAGCAGTTTGTATGGTAAATTTTCATGCGGATGATTATTTAAATCGAAGGACATAGAGAGATCAATAGCGAGTCAAAATACGAGATACACCAATAACATTGAATATGTGAAGATGATCAACAGCAGGGTCACTGGCATTGGCTTGGATGGTCTTATGTATTAATGTAAGCTAACCTGAAGTTCTGAGTGATCACTGGCATTGCCTTGAATTGCAAGATGATCAACAGCAGGATCAATAACCCTATTCCAAGGCCTCATTGTAAGAATCCCAGCAAACAGTGCATACAGATCCTCACCCGCACCCAATTTCAAGCAATTTTCCTTTATTCTATTGGCATCAGCCAGTACTAAAGTCTGTAAGCATGACATACAGTGTAGAGATTAACGATGCTTAACATGCAAAAATGGATGTGAGAAGGTGATAATAGATAAAATGATAAGCCATATATTCATGAAACTGCAAGGCGAACCTTCCAGAGTGCAGCATAGTTGGTCCTAATAGAATTGTCAAGTACTTTGTATAGACCATGATCCAGCAGTGCTAGTTGTGGTTTTCTTCTTCCTGTAAACAACTAAACAGCATCAATAAGGAAGACTTCGCTTCATAAAGTATGGGAAAACTGAAAATATGAATTAAAAAAAAGTAGGAGGTTGGTGATGACAAAAAGGCTTAGATTACTAGCAGCAATTAGTCCAGCAAGTGCATGTGTCATTCGACAATTAAATGCCAAATGATCAGTTGAAGAAGTCTATGCCTTTTATTTAACAAAACAAGACTTTCTAACATAACTACTACAACTGAAAAAAGCTCTATTATTATGTCATCTCATATAATTTATATTTTGTTTTGATTTGTCCGTTGCTCTTAACGTATTCAGATGTATATGTACGCTGTGACTCATATGAGGTCCTGAAGACAGGCAATATTTTTGTCAATCCTTAACTAATCACGCTTTCTGAGTAATGAATACCTGTCTTCAGGACCTCAGATGAATTAGAATAGATACATTCATAAGAATAATGCCATGGAATTAAATTAAATGAAGCAAGACTAGATATTTGGGCCAAAAAAAAAAAAAAAAAAGGACAGAAGATTAGCTAAAGTTGCAATCTCAAGACTCAAGAGACCCAATTGACAAATCTGATCATATGTTCTGCAAGAAGGTAGCACCCCTTCACAAGCTTATAAATAGGAAACAGTACATCAAAACAACAAAAAACTTTAACCATGTTGAGGGCTGACTAAAAGCTCTCTAGTAAAATCATGGTATAAAAATGTATGATTCCAAGTGTCTTGTTTAAAAATTAGATGCCTTACCAAATATTCCCCTTTTTGAAGAAGGCAGCGTGCGAACTAGCAAGTTAGCAGCGTGTGGATCAAAGTGCACAAATCCATGTTTAAACATCATTTCAGCAAATGTTCTACTGACCTGTATTGTGTAAAACAAAGCCCTTAAACAATAACCAATAAACAACATGGGACATGAATTGGATAATAGCTCCCAGCAGATTTTCTGCTGCAACTAGACAATTGGTAGTACAGAGAAAAGATACTTACTAGCCTTGCAATGTCATGTGGGTTGATTCCAAGTTTTTGGATGCTCTGCAAGTCATTGACTTCTGCGCCTTCTACAAACTCCATGGTCAACAATTTTGTGGTACTTAGATTCCAATATACCTTGGGGGCATACACATAGTCTGCAATATGTGGAGATAATTTCCGAAAGTTATCCATACATTTAATGCTGTTCTTGGCCTCATTTAAGAAATCAAGTTCCTGATCATCATTGTGGCTTATTAGCAATACTATTTTAAAGGATATAATGACCAATTCAGACTCAATTAGGTCGAAAATTTATGGCTGACCTTAGGTAGACTGTCGTGCACTTCATCCACCAACCACCTATATTACAACCCAGGCGCAACTATGGTTATTACCAAATATTTCCATCAATAAACACATACATAAAGAAATAGTAGTAGAATAACAAAAAAAAAAAAAAAAAAAAAAAAAAAAGATAGGCAGTAAGCTATTACATACAAACCTGTAATCAAATGAAGGAAAAAGCCGATGTAAAGTGTTGACAACAAATTCGACTGTTGCATAATCTGCAGCTGCAGTATTTGTCATGTGCATATGTTGTACCTGAAACATGAATACAATATCAAATGAGTTAAGCCATTAATAAAACAAGTTAAAAGGGACCCAAAAACAAGATTAGTTCATAGTAAGAACTTGAAACCTTCACAGCAACTTTTTGGCCCTGATGAGTTCGAGCTACATGAACTTGAGCAAGGGAAGCACTTGCAATAGGGACTGGGTCAAACTCATCAAATATCTGTAGAGGTAAATAGTTTTCATAAATTCTATGACTCAAAATAACTAAAACAAAAGTAGGAGCAAAGTGAGATGAGGTAAACATACTTCTTCAGGTGCCCCACCAAGCTCTTTCTTGACAACTTGGCACACTTGATCATACGAAGAAGTCGGACATCTGTTCAAGATTGACTCCCTTAATGTTTTAATGTACTCTTGAGGTACCAAATATTCCTAAATGAGAACATTCCATTTAGCTAAACACATACACTACCTATACTATGAATCCAATCATCAAATACGAAACTTAAATTTCGACACCATTAAAAAGGTTAGTAGGTCCTACCAGTTGACCAATATGTTGACCAAGCTTGATGTATATTCCACCATTTTTGAAGCAAAGTTCTTCAAGCCTACGTGCACTCCTGGTGTGGACTTCATGTTTAACTCTTGCCCTCAATACTATCTTCTGGTAATCCCAATAGTGAATACTCGTAATCTAAAATCACACCAACATTCATCTATTTTGGAATCAACTTGTAAAACTCAGAATGAATAGAAAGACTGCACACAGAACATCAACAGAAAAATAAAGTGCAAGAACAAATTACCAGATTTTATTGAACATTTAAGCAAATAATATTACACAATATAAGGTTTTTTTAGACCCAACATATTTTAAGGGAACAAAAGAACACAACACAAAAGAAATGGCGAACCACCTCCTCAACAAGACCATTGAAGAGAAAGGGACCCAAGAAAATAAAAAACACCACATCGCAGAACCATTAATTGAGAAACAAAAGACTAAAGTACAAGAACCCAATCATTGGGCCAAGTACCACACAACAACTGACACAACAAAGGATCCTAACTCACTGACCCACCTCCCACACTCTGTTTGATAAAAGAAAACCAGGTGGAAAAACATAATGAGCCAAAACCAAACTGACACACATGTTGGTACTATGACTCTAACTCACAAATTGTACTCATTAACTTTGAGAGCTCATTAGAGAGAACTCTCCGATCTCTTAAACACACACACTTTTCTGGAAAAGACAACTTGCCTTCCATATTATAATTATTTCATATCAGTTACTAACATAACTACTAAGCTGGTAAACTAAGGTTGATTATTGCTTCTAGACTTCTAGTCTTCTGCTTGAACCTTTAGTGATATAACACAGACCCTCTGATCACATGAAATTAACTGAAACACAACTAAACTGCCCTCACTGAATTAATTGTGACTTGAACAATCATTTTCCAGACCTTACTGTAGCCGAATCTTGAGAGGTTCCCATAACCACTGTTGCCAATCTAACTCTTTATATAAGGCTTACTATCACCCTTTTGAAATAGAAACTGGTTATAAATCCCTAGGCACCTAAACCAACTAGATATAGTCCTATAGATAGATATCAAAGCCACTGTTTAACCAGCATGGCATAAACATTTTAACCTAACTAAAACATAAGAGTATTTTTGTGTGTGTGGTTTCAGAGCACCCCTGGCACATGGTTCCAACTTTCAAGACAGTACAATATATATGGTCAAATGGATGTGTACGGCATAGATCAGTACCGATACCAAGTCTACCGATAAAAAACGAGGAACAAAACGACCACTAAATCACTCACCGAAACACTTGTTCAGTACCGGTTACTGGTTTTGATTTTTTGGGTATTTCCAACCAAATACCAAAACTTCGAAAAAACTAAACTGCCAAAAATTGGCAATTAGCTACTGCAACAACCAGCTATTTCCGACCAAAATCTGCCTTTTACTAGCAATTTATGAGCCCAGAATATCCAAAAACTTAATCGCTAACTAATGAATTACAACGTTCGGTTGCAGCAACTATATTCTGTAACCTATTTGGGCATCCATTTTGTATTGTCTCATTTTCAGTGTCATGTTGTGTTTTGTGTTCCATTGTATATAAGAAAAAACAAAGAAAGTAAATGAGCTTTCTAACATGAACTTATTATGCTCCTATATATGTATATGAAATAATAAATCGATTACAAAATACGGAGTAGATAAATTTTGCCATCCTTGGGGAATGCAAATGAGATAATCTCCATACCAAATTAGGTGGGATTAGATGGATATATATAAAACATCGAATCGTTCAACTTAATATTATTGGAAAACCGACTAGAACCCGTGTGGGAAACATTAAGAGTTTGACCATTACCGAAGGTAACAGTTGCATTACCAGTATGAGAAGAAGCATTAGGAAGACTGTCAGGAGAAGATGTCATGTGAGCAAATTAGCAATCTGGAGTAGCATCGGACAGATCACAATGAGCATGAAAGGCGTGAGCAAGATTTGCATCTAAAGAAGCAGCCTTGGTCGCATATGGGCAAGTTTCGGGCAGTGAGAAGCATAATGACTATCAGTCATAACTGGCAATGAGGGGTTCGATGGCCACGGCCGCAGCCACCCCGACGTGATGACCGACCTCTGCCACGAGAAGTGATTACCTAATTACAATTATGTATACAAAATATATAATATCACTATTTTACGCTAACGGGAACATTCAGATTTTGAACAAATCTTAGTTCACATTTACTGTAATCCCCACAAAAAGTGTTGTTAAACAAAGATAAGTAAACATTACACACCGACATTGAACAAATACAACTTGAAAACGTTATTCCGGTATACTGGTATTAATTTGTTAGTTTTGGTTTTCTCAGTATTTGGTACCGGATGTCCTGACTCCTGATTTTTGTAAGGCAAAACAAGGACCGGTATATCCAAACACTCTTACCTAACTCTAATTGTATATCCAAACACTAACAAATAATTCAAAAAAAAAATGAAATAATGACAAATAATTTTATGAATTAGGGTTAAAAATAAAAAATTGTTACCGATGGTGATTGCAAATGCGAGTTTTGATTTACCGCCAAATATAAATCGGGCTTCCAAATAATTTTGTATGTTTTGTGGGTTGGGCCAATCTTACTTACATCTATTGCCCATTATACATAACTATTGGGCTTCCAAATTTCAATTTTTATTATTTTGTGTACTTCAAACAACGCTGCATAAAAGCTCCTTCCATCAACTTGATTGAGTTTCGAGTATTTGATGATCAAATAATAATACTTTTAATTTAATTTACACTTAGCTAATAAATGTATATTATTCCAATTTGGATTTAGTTCAAATAGTTTATCACATGTTATTTACATCCATCCGGGTGTAATAAAGTTTTTAAATAGATAGTGTAGTCTATTACTTGTGAGAGTTGTGGTTGGGTTTTGAATTTTGATGTCAAAATGCCTGACTTTTTTTCATTCCAAGTATCTCAAATTATGACTATATACTCTGGGGCGGACATGTAATTTAAGTCATCAGAGACACACTTGTTTATGAGTATAAACAATACCTTTTTAAATAAAAATACGATTTCATTAAAAATAGTAAACAAATTAAATAGACGTGTGTTTATTTTGACATATTAGTAGACTAACTAAAAAAGACATGTAACACAAAATTTCGGGACCATGTTCATTTCGGAGAAATCGAGACTTTTAACGAAAATTTACACTAGACAACAAACATCCATCGGGTTTTTGTGAACCTCCGGAAAACCCCTAGGTTCTCCCCTGATACCATACTACAATTGATATCTCAATGGCTCGTCTGTCAGTTGAGTGGAATAGTTCACCAAATGACTTGAGGTTCTCCGAGGACATCTTTGTTAGTTTGACGGATAATAAATTAATATATCATGACCGGATTCGAACTCGAGACTTCATTAGTTAAATTTTGCACTGTGCTTGTATTTCATTACGAGTTGATGCTTAAAAAACAAATATTAAAAAATACGTTATGTTTTTAGCTAAATAATTACACCGAAACAAACTTAAAATAAAAACTTTATTTCATTACGAGCCTTGGCCGAGCCTTCCATTCCAAGCATGCATCTCATCACTTAATTACCTGAGAAAACGTGCTAAAAGTCAGCTTTCGCTGGTGAGATCATAGGTTTAAATTCATCTAACAATATAGTGGACATATACGCAAAACGCTTGCTAGCTAGACTAAGGATTCGCTAAAAGCCTGCGGATACCCTCCGCTCCAACATAACACACGGATATCCTCCGTACTAACATAGATATTCGGGTAACCCCCGCAATACCAATAAATACTCGGATAACCTCCGAAGTATTAATAACCTATAGGTGCACACTATAGTATCTAAAGAAGTCAACCTTGAATAGTACACACAACATATATGTGACTAAAGCTGACAATTCAAAATAACCAAATAAGCCAACCTTGAATAGTACACACAACAAATATGTGACTAAAGCTGACAATCCATCAATAACCAAATAAGCCAACCTTGAATAGTACACACAAACGGTGTGACTAAAGCTGACAATAGATCCTAGTCCATACGCATAGCAAGTTTAGAAAGAATATAAAAGCGATAATAGTCCACGTAAAATAATTTGCACGTTTCTCACCCCAAGTATTGAAAACATAGTTCAAGAGTAAAAAGTGGGGATATGACTCACCTCAAGTCCAGAAAATAGCAAGAAGAAGTCGGTAGAAATAAGATGTATAATAACTCACAAAACAGCAACTACGGACTTGGCACGACCTAACATTATCAACTCGTTCAGAAATCATTTCCTCACATTTAAAATATTCCCAAACCCGGACGAGAATCCGTTTTATTTCCGAAAATCCATTTCGTATTAGTTTGGTGCATGTTTGCGTTTGGTATCCATACGGGTGGTGGGTCGACTCAAAACAAACCAAAAAGATCACATAAAGAATAATAAAATAAACTATGGATCTAATATTAGCCCAATATATCATTTAAATAAATCGCCGAAGTTTATCAAGTCCGTCGATTTGATAATCCCCATATTTATTTACGTAACATACCGTTCCAAGATTACACCCAACCTAAAGCACATAGCACATAAATACTATATACTTATATAGTACATATCATAGTTTAATAAATTCCTCATATATATCGTCAAATTGGCCAGATTTCCCGATATATACACTCGTAATTTATTACACTTTACATATACTACAACCTATGGGCGTCGTAGGATACGATACCCATTAATATATTCATTTCATATAACCAAATAACCCGGTTCAACCTTACGGTTAAGTGGTTATTTAGTTATAGAAAACGTTTATATTAATCGTCATATATCCGTGACAACACAAACGTCACAAATAATAACTTACCTGGACTCGAGTGACAACGACTCCGCATAACTCGATAAGTTTACCCGTTATATATACAAAATGACGTTTTATTAAACGTTTAATAATTGTCGGGAGTTTCCCATTTTATAACACAATTTTTATAATAATAATAATACGTTCAATAATATTACGCCACTTTCGTAGCCTAATATATATATCTAATTGTATTATCTATAATACGACTCGTGATTATTATTATTATTAATATACGCGCCTATATAATTATATATACGTTATTCACGTCTATATATTCATACAAACGTTTATATTATCAATAATTGTTATTACGAGTTTTATTATTTACATTTTAATTGTAATAGTTATCGAGTCATACGAAATGGTCACATGTCCGAGTCATGACTCTCGGCTCATTGTCCAAGTCCAAAGTAATAACAAATGTTATAAAACAATATATCTCCGTCCAATCAATCTCAATCCACGTGCTACAAAAATAGGGTCCGACTACGGCACCCGACTAACCTATCTCCGTCAATCTAATGACCGTCTCACAATCGGTCCCCAATCACACTTTTCGTCAACAACTCCTCAAAACCAATATCCATTGTCGAGACCAAATGTGGTCTCGACCCACAAGTATTCGGCCAACAATATTCAACCAAGGCCAAAACCAAAGATCAAGTTATCAATACAAGTTATAAATCAATAATTATAACCAAGTCACATTCGGGTTGGTTTACCAAGCCAACCCGGGTCTATACGACTCAAATGAGTCGCGGTCCAAACCATGAGCACAACGGCTCGAACCAAACATACAAGTAACCAAACAAACTCCCACGAGCACAACAAATCTAGCCATTCGACCCCTAAGGTCTTCGGCAACAACAATAATAATGCGGCTAAGAGCCGCGACCCACAAGGGTCGAACCACAGAAAATAACGAGCCCATGGCTCGAGTCACGACCAAACGAGAGCCCCATACGGGTCTCGACTTGGCTATACAAGCATCCATAGGTGACCCCGAGACCTCATGGGTCTCGGTTAGGCTCGGATCGAGAATCAAGCCCTCAACATCAACCAAACTACCACAACCAATGATCAAAGCTCCTACAAATGCTCGAAATAAAAATAAGCCGAGAGCATAGGCTCTCGGTTTCGAGTCGACCACCTCAAAATCCAAAAACCCGGATACCAAACATGATTTTTATTATCAAAACATAGATTTCCAATCAAAATATTTCGATTCCCATCAAAATCGTCCGTGTAGCCACGGATTGGTCACCATATCGAGGTACCCAAGGTACCTACACGAGTTCACTCACCTTCAAAAACCTCCAAACGTATAGATCTTGTAAAAATAACAAAAACTCGAACGGATCTTTAAAGATTTGGTGATGTTAATGGTGGTTTTAGGGTGTGTATGATATACCAAATGAAAGAGGGTGAAATAAGGAGTAATATGGTGGTGTTCATTTTGTAGGGTGGTCGGCATAGTGGCGGTGGTGGCCGGATATGGTGTTCGGCGGCTAGGGTTAGAAAAAGGGAGATGAGGGAGATGAGAGTAAAGTGGTGAGGGTGGGTTTGTGTTGTGTGTGAACCGAAACCAAGGGACCCTATGTAGTTTACTCTTCTTTTTTTTTCTTTTTTTTTAAATGTTAATAATAATAATAATAATAATAATAATAATAATAATAATAATAATAATAATAATAATAATAATAATAATAATAATAATAATACTACGGTGTGGAGCGGGTAACGTGGGTAAATGTAAAAACATGTGGCCCGAACCCGAACTCATTCCAATCTTTTAATATCTTCCGAAAACATCTCGTAAATAAATAAAATATAGTCGGACTCGTAAGACGAATCATAAAATTTTCGTTAGGTAAACCTAGTGCCAGAGTCAACGTAGTACCAAGTGAGAATTCAAGTATACATCACCGAGCATTAAATAAAAAATGAATTATGAACATAATTCACGAATTCCATAACGTCTTTAATTAAAAATATCCATAAAATAGGTCTTACAAGTTCGTTGTGAAATAAAATTTCAAATAAAAATTATAAACGAACTTTAATCGTAATGCGGGTTTTTAAAATAGCTCCCTAAACTGCCGGTTGTCACATCCTCCCAGTCTCAGAAGGAAACCCGTCCCGGGTTTCACTCGGAAAAATTCATCTACGAAGTGAAAAGCTTCGGATATCTCTTCCTGAACTCGTCCTCACGTTCCCACGTAAATTCTGGTCCATGTCGGGAATTCCAACGAACCTTGACGAGCGGAATGCGACTCTTCTTGAGTCATTTAACTTCACGATCTAAAATCTCAATTGGCTCTTCCACGAAATTCAATTTCTCATCGACACGAATATCCTTCATTGGAATGACGGGCATTTCATCGGAGAGACATTTCTTCAAGTTACTGACGTGAAACACGTCGTGAACTTTACTCAGTTCATGTGGTAATTCCAACCTATAAGCCACGGGCCCAATTCTTTCTAAGATCAAGAATGGTCCAATGTATCGTGGGTTGAGTTTACCACGTTTCCCGAAACGTATCACACCTTTCCAAGGCGAGACTTTCAGCATTACTTTGTCTCCAACCTGGAACTCTAAAGGTTTACGTCTCTGATCGGCGTAGCTCTTCTGCCTATCTCTGGCTGCTTGCAACCGATCACGAATCTGAGCCACTTTCTCTGTAGTTTCTAAAATAAGCTCAGGGCCTGTGAGTTGGCTATCTCCAACTTCTGCCCAACCAATAGGCGAACGACACTTTCTGCCATACAAAGCTTCGAATGGTGCAGCCTTAAGACTTGTGTGGTAGCTATTATTATAGGAGAATTCCACAAGGGGTAAATACTTCTCCCATCCTTTACCAAAGTCTATGATGCATGCACGAAGCATATCCTCTAACGTCTGAATGGTCCTCTCACTTTGACCATCGGTTTGGGGATGATATGCAGTACTCATATCAAGCCTAGTCCCCAAAGCCGTTTGAAGTGATCGCCACAAAGCTGACGTAAAACGACTATCGCGGTCCGAAACAATAGATATCGGGACTCCATGACGCGAAATAATTTCCTTCACATATAACCTCGCAAGTTTATCCACACTATCATCTTCACTTATTGCTAAGAAATGAGTAGACTTTGTCAGACGATCCACAATTACCCAGATAGCGTCACAACCGCTAGCTATCCTCGGTAATTTGGTAATGAAGTCCATAGTAATCCGCTCCCATTTCCAGACTGGAAGTTCTGGTTGCGTTAGTAATCCTGACGGTCTCTGGTGTTCAGCTTTAACCTTAGCACATGTCAAGCATTTACTAACATATGATGCTATATCTGCCTTCATATTTGGCCACCAATAGAACTTCTTAAGATCCTGGTACATTTTATCGGATCCAGGATGAATAGAGTACCTTGACTTATGCGACTCATGCATAATCAACTCCCTAATTTCTCCATATACAGGTACCCAAATCCGATCTCCAAAACATAATAGTCCATCAGAACGCTTAACAAATCCTTTCTCATTATCAGCCATCCCAAATATATTCTCGGCAGATCTATTTTCTGCTTTCAACGCTTCCGTTTGAGCTTCAAGTATCTGAGACGGTAATGGCGATACGATAGTCATTCCCAATGACCTAACTCGTAACGGTGGTATTCTTTCCTTTCGACTAAGAGCATCAGCGACAATGTTTGCTTTACCAGGGTGGTAGCGAATTTCACAATCATAATCGCTTAGCAACTCAATCCATCGTCGCTGTCTCATATTGAGCTCTTTTTGATTCAAGATGTGTTGTAGACTTTTATGGTCAGTAAATACAACACACTTTGTTCCGTACAAGTAATGTCTCCATATTCTTAGAGCGAAAACCACGGCACCAAGCTCTAAATCATGGGTAGTGTAGTTTTTCTCATGCTTTTTGAGCTGTCGGGAAGCATAAGCTATCACCTTCTCTCGTTGCATTAATACGGCTCCCAGACCTCTATGTGAGGCGTCACAATAGACGACGAAATCCTCGTTACCTTCCGGTAACGCTAAGACAGGAGCACTACACAACATCTTCTTAAGCAATTGAAACGCTTCCTCTTCTTTATCTCCCCATTCATACGTAACACTCTTTTGAGTCAATTTGGTCAATGGTTTAGCTATCTTCGAAAATCCCTCAATGAATTTTCGGTAATAACCAGCTAAACCCAAAAATTGATGAACTTCGGTTGGGGTTGTAGGTGCAGCCCAATCTTTTATCGCCTCAATCTTAGCAGGATCCACATGGACTCCTTGTCTATCAATCACATGACCCAAAAATTGTACCGTCGGAATCCAAAATTCGCATTTCGAAAACTTGGCATAAAGTTTCTCCTTCCTGAGCAATTCCAAAATGAGTCTTAGATGCTCCTCATGCTCTTTCTCACTCTTTGAGTAAATCAGAATGTCATCGATGAATACAATCACAAACTTATCCAAGTAAGGCTTACACACCCGATTCATGAGATCCATGAATATTTCCGGTGCGTTAGTCAACCCAAACGGCATCACCTGAAACTCGTAATGCCCGTAACGGGTTCTGAAAGCCGTTTTCGGAATATCTTCCTCGCGAACTCGAAGTTGATGATATCCCGATCTCAAATCGATCTTCGAATACACACTCGATCCTTGAAGTTGATCGAACAGGTCGTCGATCCTAGGTAACGGGTATCGATTCTTCACCGTTAACTTATTCAACTCTCTATAATCAATACACATACGAAACGATCCATCCTTCTTCTTCACAAATAAGACTTGGGCTCCCCAAGGTGAAGAGCTTGGTCTTATGAATCCCTTTTCGGCTAACTCCGCCAATTGTTTCGACAACTCTTCTAGTTCGGTAGGTGCAAGACGATAAGGCGCTCGTGCTACAGGTGCAGCACCAGGTATCAACTCAATCTGAAACTCCACTTGTCTAGTCGGCGGGATTCCCGGCAAATCATCGGGAAACACATCAGGAAAATCACGAACTATAGGCACATCTCCAATGCACATTTCCTTTTTCTTCGTCTCTCCCTTCTCAGAAATTTGGGCTAAGAAAAGGTAACATCCCTTCTCCATTAGCTTCAGTAACTTTGTGCAAGATATAACTGCTAATCGGGATGGGCTCCTAGAATCCTTTCGGTCTCCTAATATGTTTAGGACTTCCTTTCTGTAACAATTCGCATTTTCAGGATAATTACTATTCCCGGAAAATTTCACTATTCACTTTTACTATTCATTTTTCCCGAAATTTTCCTGAAAATTGATTTTTGTTTCTTGGCCTCGAGTGATAAATCATTTCCATGGCAAATTAAAAGTTTGACATTCATAAGCTCATTTTCGTGAAAGTTAATAAGGAATTACACGTTTTTGGGTAAAACGTCATTCAAAAATTCTACGCACAACGAAACTCGACCGCGTTAAGTGACCCCGCATCAGAAAAATGTTTGACACACTCATGATTTATTTGAGAATTAATCATGACTGTGAAAAACATGACCAAAATAAGCCTCGGCCGTGAAAAACTGGAATTTTCAGTTTTTAAGCGTTTTTACTCAGCCGTAACCTTAGCCTATACATGCACCGCATTTCTAAGACGATTTAAGTTTTCAACTTATTAGAAAAAGTCAACATATTTTTCCCTCCTCCTTTGACCAAAAATCATTCCTTGATTTTATAAGTCATTCCTTGATTTTTAGGCTTATGGTTTTATGTCTAAAAGACATTAAATACCAACCGACACTAGACTGAGCCCAGTCTAGACATTATAAGTCATTTTAAATCATTTTTATCCTATTAGAAAAGTAACATTTTACTTTTCTCAATTTTACGCAATATTCGTACGTTTTACGTATTACGCGTTTTAGACCCGTGTTTCCAGTTTTAGCAGGGTTTTACCACCCCAATGGAACCTACCACTCATTTTATATTTTATTATGGAGTATTTTGACAAGTTTAATCATTCTTCCAAGTTTCGTATTTTTACGATACCCGGTTTTACGTATTATGGCTTAATCGTTTACGGTTAGCATTTTACGGAGTCAAAACTAGCTCCATAAGTAGGATAATATCAACTAGACCAACTCATTCTTCTTATCCTCATCCAAACCAACTTAGGGGGGGGGGGGATTCACCACCCTTGTGGCTTGATCTCCTTCCTTGTGCTCTAAGATGATTACATGTGTCCAAACTTGCTCACCAAGTGTTGACAAGTCAACATAACTAACCTCCTCATTTCCTTATAAGATCAAGACTCATTCTCTTCCTTTCTCTCTCAATACCAACGACCCAACATCATCAAAATACACCATTTTGATCATTGATCTTGCTCATTCAATCCATCACAAGTTCAAGTCATAGTTCCTAGTTGATCCTTAACACTTTTCAGCCATAAAACTCTATAAAATCACCACAAAAACTCATCCAATTTCCATGAGTTCTTCTTCAAGATTTTTTTTACTAAGGCTTGTTTTTGTGATAGATTAGTGTTTATCAAGGGATTATAAGATAGGGTTTTTGATATGGAAGCATGGCTACGGTTGGTAAATGTTTGGAAGATTAAGTAGTGATTCTTGGTTTTGATTTTGGTTCTAGTTAGTTTCTTCCCAAACGTTGTAAGCAAACTCTAATACACTTCCTTGCTTAAATATCATATTAATGCTATTTACATATCATTCATGCTATATTTTGTCTTGTGATCATGTCCATGATGTATAAAAATGAGTAAAACAAGTTATGGTATATATATGTTAACTTATGTTATTTAAACAAGTAAACTAGTGACTTTTATGGAGAACCACGACCAAAATAGTACAACTATGATATTTGACACTTACTTACTGTTAAAGAGGACTTAACAAGGAAAACATAGCAATTTGAATCACCCAAAACGAGTACCCGAGTCAAAAGTTATGGCCATAAGAAGTTAGCAAATCCAAAACGCCGAAACTGCCAATACCCTACTGTTTTGCATTCTGCCATTTTGAAAGTCACCCTTCTGCTCCGATTCATCAAAAAGTTAAACCACGAAAGTTGTCCGGAACGCCGTTTTCGTTCAGGAACAGAGAAGCTCGAGACCTGAAAACGCTTTACGAGTGATATTTTCTTCAAATTCTTAACAGCCCATTTTTAGACCAAAGTCATTATATAAAGGTTATGGTTTATAAAGACCAAGAGGTCTTATGACCTAGATTCAAGACCACAACCATGGCTAGAGCCAAGGTTGAGTCTCAAGACCATGGAACAATGACCAAAGGTCATGGCAAAGCCATGGCTAAAGACCATATAAACATACCAAGGCGAAAACATGAGTTAAGACCATATATACATACCAAGGCGAAAACATGAGCTAACGACCATATACACTTACCAAGGAAAATACATGAACTAGAGAGTTAGCGATAACTTAAACATACAACTTGGATCTACTTCATCTAAAGAACCATGAGATATTACAAGAAATTGTCATACAAGTTATAAGAAACTCACCCTAATAACAATCTTCATGTAATCATAAACTTTCCTAAGTTTATTCAAATATTGGACATGTAACTTTTTGGATCAAAACTTATATATATATATATATATATATATATATATATATATATATATATATATATATATATATATATATATATATATATATATATACTTTATCAACTACTACAATAGTAGGGAGCCTCATGTGAGGAGTTCATTATGTAAGCCGTCGAGATGAGTTGTGGATTTACGAATTAAAGTGTCCTGGCTCCTCGAACGTTTACTAACATGACTTCTGAATTATGACGGCCCGAACAGTAGTAAACGATATATAAACCATACATGTTTCATGAATCATTTCTTTCAAAGACTTACACTATACATCATACCACATCATGGACTAAATGCAAGATATATATATATATATATATATATATATATATATATATATATATATATATATATATATATATATATATATATATATATATATATATATATATATATATATATATAGGCAATTTTTCATATTCTTTACTCCAATCCTAAGTCGCAACATCCTATTATAGGTTGCTCGTAGAAACCTTCACGATTCAACTGTTACATTCATTACTTGCTATCTTACTTAAGGTGAGTTCATAGCCCCATTTTCCATTACTTAATTGTTTTACAAACCCTTGGGGGGAATACATGCTATTTTTAACCGAGAACAATGTTTTTTAAATTGTATGCTTGCCTGATTGTTTTATTATCACTAAGTACCATCCTTGCCAAACCGAGATCCCTTATTATGAACCATTTAATCACTAGAAATAGTGAGCGCGAATATTGTGAATAGGCCTATTGGGATTGACGAATCCCATTTGTATTGACTAAGTTCAAACAAATGCATTAATATTTGAGACATTAGGTATGACGGCAAAGTACCTACCGGGATAACTCCGCCGATTGATATTGGTACCCGTTAACGTTTTGGTGTCATAAGCTTAGTATTTGATAATAACTGTTCCGGGCGTATAACAACGTGGCCCATCTTTGTTTTCCAAACATTGGTGTGAGTCTATAGCTCACACTACCAACATATTGTGTTCAAACATTAAACAAACTCTATGAATATCACTCAACCTTTGTGTTGACCTCTCAAGCATGTATTTCAGGTTCATGACGATCAAGGATGGCACGGAAGGACACGGATACTCAAGAGGGCTATAAATTTTATTATCATTCAAAACTCATTTAATGTGATTTGTAAACATGGAACCATTTGGGACCTCATTTTGTAATCTCTGATATTTATACAATTTGAATGATAAATCCTTTAAAACGACTCAATTGGAGTTCGTTTTCTATTATTGTGACTATTGTGCCGTCGAGTAACACCCAGTTTGAATTCCGCTGCAACCATGAATTGGGGGTGTTACAGATTGGTACCAGAGCCATGGTTATAGAGAAACGGGTCTAATTGAGACCTAAACTATAACCACACATACAAGCAAAAACATTTTTATAGCCTTCCGCTCTCCGTGTCTTCCATCCTCCAGACGATTATGGACTTAGTAAGCATGTTATGCTACACAAACATATTAGTATATTCATATATACCCTTTTTGAGCATTTCCCCATAAGCATTAGTATATTGATATATAAACTCGGTTTATTTTCAATCATTTATCTAAACAATGGACTAAACACATCTGCGTATGCCTATTCTAGGGCATTTCGACACAATCACATTCTCCCAATCATGTTCCTACTCCAACATTTTATGTCCAAGACATTGTAACTAATTGCAATGGTATTTCCTATTTTCCAAGACATTGTATTATACAATGGTCTTAATCATTTCTCAAATGTTTTGAGTCACACAATGGATTAACCTACTTCCCAGACATTGTGAATTGCACAATGGTCTAACCTACTTCCGAGACATTGTGTTTTGCGCAATGGTCTCTAGAATCATTCCATCACATCATCAATATCATTTCATATGACATCAAAAACCCGTCACAACCTATCGATTTCTAAATAGAAATATGAGATTTATAAAGGAAAAACAAATCCATCACCTACAAAAGCTGAAGTTCAGCCCTACATTCATCAAAGTTTTCTTCTGAAACCTTCATTATTAAAAGTTCGTGATCCTGGCCAAGTATGTTCTATTTTAGAACTACTTAAAACTTCCTTTCCATACGTACCTACCCGTACTATCTTCTATGCAATGGAATATGAAAACATACGTTACAAGTCTTGTATGGTCGGGACTTGCAATTGAATGGTTTGACATCGCCTTTGTTTAGTGGACAGTTTCCCAAAAGCAACGAACATATCACAAGTATACCTAATTTAGGTATTTGAAAATTTTATCGAACCTCGGCTAAATATAGACTAGTCACCTATATTTAACCTAGGGACAGTGGAATATAGTCTGACTAACTATATTCGACTTAAAATTTTCAAATACTGAGAGTAGTTGTACTAGGGTTATGTTTAGGTTGATTTCCTACTTGAACTCGATAAACCACCAGAATACATTAAAACGATCTAGAGACACGATAGTGCCTTACCACTCAGCGAAATCTTAACACCTTATTTGTATTATCTAATTTCATTCTTGAAATTTTTCATTTATGAGATAATCCGAACTACTATCTTGGGATAGTTATCAATTATTCTCTTCATCCTGTAGAAGTACTATCCTGTTTAGGTCCTAAGGATACCATTCCGTCATAAACCTTTAAAATCTCTTAAGATTTTCAAAACAAACTCAACATCTATGCCTAAGAATATTAATGTTAAGCATACACTACACACTTTTGTTCACCAACATATCACATCATTATCTTCACAACCGTTGAAAACACAAGCTCATTAACAGATCTTGATGCACTTTTAAAGCTCAAATCATCCTTAGTTACACCGCAAGCACCCTTATCAGCTTTACAAGATTGAATATTCATCTTGTACTTTTGGAACACCAATATCATCTCGTAATACACTACCTTGTAACTCACCGGCTAAGTATGAATGTTGGGTTGGGAATTCTTAAGTAGTATGATTTATAATTATTTGAATGGATTGGGATGCCTTTTCATTTAAATAAAAAAATTGTAAATCACCAAACCATAAGTTTATATTCCCCTATTTACATTGTTTGGAATGCCTCTCTATGTAAATAAAGAATTATAAACAAGTGGGCTTATTTGTATCCAAAATAACATAAGTATGAAGTCAATAAACACTAGGTACAACAACCGATTACCTACTAGGCTATGATTGCAATTACTATCTCAATTCCTATTAATATTCGACTACTATATCAATTTCTGTTGATATTCGACTATTACCATACCTTTCCTACATAAAAGTAAGCCTCATCCTACACCATACACTGAAATGACAAATCAAACTGCATCACTAGTAATCCCAGTCCTCATAAGTAACCACACCTTTTCATTGACACCACTCCAACATATAACACACATAGAACTTCAGGACGAAGTTCCCCGTAAGGGGTAGAGACTGTAACAATTCGCATTTTCAGGATAATTACTATTCACGGAAAATTTCACTATTCACTTTTACTATTCATTTTTCCCGAAATTTTCCCGAAAATTGATTTTTGTTTCTTGGCCTCGAGTGATAAATCATTTCCATGGCAAATTAAAATTTTGACATTCATAAGCTCATTTTCGTGAAAGTTAATAAGGAATTACACGTTTTTGGGTAAAACGTCATTCAAAAATTCTACGCACAACGAAACTCGACCGCGTTAAGTGACCCCGCATCAGAAAAATGTTTGACACACTCATGATTTATTTGAGAATTAATCATGACTGTGAAAAACATGACCAAAATAAGCCTCGGCCGTGAAAAACTGGAATTTTCAGTTTTTAAGCGTTTTTACTCAGCCGTAACCTTAGCCTATACATGCACCGCATTTCTAAGACGATTTAAGTTTTCAACTTATTAGAAAAAGTCAACATATTTTTCCCTCCTCCTTTGACCAAAAATCATTCCTTGATTTTATAAGTCATTCCTTGATTTTTAGGCTTATGGTTTTATGTCTAAAAGACATTAAATACCAACCGACACTAGACTGAGCCCAGTCTAGACATTATAAGTCATTTTAAATCATTTTTATCCTATTAGAAAAGTAACATTTTACTTTTCTCAATTTTACGCAATATTCGTACGTTTTACGTATTACGCGTTTTAGACCCGTGTTTCCAGTTTTAGCAGGGTTTTACCACCCCAATGGAACCTACCACTCATTTTATATTTTATTATGGAGTATTTTGACAAGTTTAATCATTCTTCCAAGTTTTGTATTTTTACGATACCCGGTTTTACGTATTATGGCTTAATCGTTTACGGTTAGCATTTTACGGAGTCAAAACTAGCTCCATAAGTAGGATAATATCAACTAGACCAACTCATTCTTCTTATCCTCATCCAAACCAACTTAGGGGGGGGGGGATTCACCACCCTTGTGGCTTGATCTCCTTCCTTGTGCTCTAAGATGATTACATGTGTCCAAACTTGCTCACCAAGTGTTGACAAGTCAACATAACTAACCTCCTCATTTCCTTGTAAGATTAAGACTCATTCTCTTCCTTTCTCTCTCAATACCAACGACCCAACATCATCAAAATACACCATTTTGATCATTGATCTTTCTCATTCAATCCATCACAAGTTCAAGTCATAGTTCCTAGTTGATCCTTAACACTTTTCAGCCATAAAACTCTATAAAATCACCACAAAAACTCATCCAATTTCCATGAGCTCTTCTTCAAGATTTTTTTTACTAAGGCTTGTTTTTGTGATAGATTAGTATTTATCAAGGGATTATAAGATAGGGTTTTTGATATGGAAGCATGGCTACGGTTGGTAAATGTTTGGAAGATTAAGTAGTGATTCTTGGTTTTGATTTTGGTTCTAGTTAGTTTCTTCACAAACGTTGTAAGCAAACTCTAATACACTTCCTTGCTTAAATATCATATTAATGCTATTTACATATCATTCATGCTATATATTGTCTTGTGATCATGTCCATGATGTATAAAAATGAGTAAAACAAGTTATGGTATATATATGTTAACTTATGTTATTTAAACAAGTAAACTAGTGACTTTTATGGAGAACCACGACCAAAATAGTACAACTATGATATTTGACACTTACTTGCTGTTAAATAGGACTTAACAAGGAAAACATAGCAATTTGAATCACCCAAAACGAGTACCCGAGTCAAAAGTTATGGCCATAAGAAGTTAGCAAATCCAAAACGCCGAAACTGCCAATACCCTACTGTTTTGCATTCTGCCATTTTGAAAGTCACCCTTCTGCTCCGATTCATCAAAAAGTTAAAACACGAAAGTTGTCCGGAACGCCGTTTTCGTTCAGGAGTAAAGAAGCTCGAGCCCTGAAAACGCTTTACGAGTGATATTTTCTTCAAATTCTTAACAGCCCATTTTTAGACCAAAGTCATTATATAAAGGTTATGGTTTATAAAGACCAAGAGGTCTTATGACCTAGATTCAAGACCACAACCATGGCTAGAGCCAAGGTTGAGTCTCAAGACCATGGAACAATGACCAAAGGTCATGGCAAAGCCATGGATAAAGACCATATAAACATACCAAGGCGAAAACATGAGTTAAGACCATATATACATACCAAGGCGAAAACATGAGCTAACGACCATATACACTTACCAAGGAAAATACATGAACTAGAGAGTTAGCGATAACTTAAACATACAACTTGGATCTACTTCATCTAAAGAACCATGAGATATTACAAGAAATTGTCATACAAGTTATAAGAAACTCACCCTAATAACAATCTTCATGTAATCATAAACTTTCCTAAGTTTATTCAAATATTGGACATGTAACTTTTTGGATCAAAACTTATATATATATATATATATATATATATATATATATATATATATATATATATATATATATATATATATATATATATATATATATACTTTATCAACTACTACAATAGTAGGGAGCCTCATGTGAGGAGTTCATTATGTAAGCCGTCGAGATGAGTTGTGGATTTACGAATTAAAGTGTCCTGGCTCCTCGAACGTTTACTAACATGACTTCTGAATTATGACGGCCCGAACAGTAGTAAACGATATATAAACCATACATGTTTCATGAATCATTTCTTTCAAAGACTTACACTATACATCATACCACATCATGGACTAAATGCAAGATATATATATATATATATATATATATATATATATATATATATATATATATATATATATATAAGCAATTTTTCATATTCTTTACTCCAATCCTAAGTCGCAACATCCTATTATAGGTTGCTCGTAGAAACCTTCACGATTCAACCGTTACATTCATTACTTGCTATCTTACTTAAGGTGAGTTCATAGCCCCATTTTCCATTACTTAATTGTTTTACAAACCCTTGGGGGAATACATGCTATTTTTAACCGAGAACAATGTTTTTTAAATTGTATGCTTGCCTGATTGTTTTATTATCACTAAGTACCATCCTTGCCAAACCGAGATCCCTTATTATGAACCATTTAATCACTAGAAATAGTGAGTGCGAATATTGTGAATAGGCCTATTGGGATTGACGAATCCCATTTGTATTGACTAAGTTCAAACAAATGCATTAATATTTGAGACATTAGGTATGACGGCAAAGTACCTACCGGGATAACTCCGCCGATTGATATTGGTACCCGTTAACGTTTTGGTGTCATAAGCTTAGTATTTGATAATAACTGTTCCGGGCGTATAACAACGTGGCCCATCTTTGTTTTCCAAACATTGGTGTGAGTCTATAGCTCACACTACCAACATATTGTGTTCAAACATTAAACAAACTCTATGAATATCACTCAACCTTTGTGTTGACCTCTCAAGCATGTATTTCAGGTTCATGACGATCAAGGATGGCACGGAAGGACACGGATACTCAAGAGGGCTATAAATTTTATTATCATTCAAAACTCATTTAATGTGATTTGTAAACATGGAACCATTTGGGACCTCATTTTGTAATCTCTGATATTTATACAATTTGAATGATAAATCCTTTAAAACGACTCAATTGGAGTTCGTTTTCTATTATTGTGACTATTGTGCCGTCGAGTAACACCCAGTTTGAATTCCGCTGCAACCATGAATTGGGGGTGTTACACTTTCCGTATGGTACACGCACGATCTTCTTGTCGCAAAGTATGTGAGCACGATACTTCGACAACCAATCCATACCAATGATGACATCAAAACTTCCTAACGTGACGGGTAGAAGATCTATGTTGAAAGGGTGGTTCAAGAAATTTAACGTACAACCGCGAATGATGGTATTAATCCTTTCTATATTCCCATTTGCTAACTCAATATCATATCCAATTCCTAAGGCCATCGGGGGTTTCTCTAGTATGGGTGCAAACGTAGTGGACACAAAACTCCTATCGGCACCAGTATCAAATAGTATGGAAGCATAACGATTATTGAGGAGGAACGTACCAGTAACGACGTTCGGATCTTCTCCTCTCTCGTTCCCGAGTGCATACACTCTTCCCTGAGCAGCTCCAGCTTCCACACGTTGGTCCCCATTATCTTGTCGTCCACGGTTTCCTCCAGCTCCACGGTTTCCATAGTTGTACCCATTACCACCCGAGCCTTGGTTTCCACGGTTCCGCGATTCTCTACACTCATTCCTATAGTGTCCCTTCTTTCCACACCCATAACAAGTAACATCTGCCTTGTTCCTCATCTCAGGAGCAGCCTGAACCATAGCTAGAGGCCGGGCTCTACAATCCCTAGCTGTGTGTCCTTTCCTTGAGCAATTCTGGCATTTCACACTACACCATCCAGTATGATGCTGGTGGTAACGATCACACTTGGGTGCATCACCGTTCTGATTCTTCTTATCTCCATTCCCAATAGCATAAACCTTAGCTTGTCTCTTGCTTCGGTGATCATTACCCTTAGAGTGACGGTCTCTCTTTCTCTTTCCATTCTTCTCCTTATCAGCTTCTTCTAATTCCAACGAATCCATAAGTTGTTGAGCAATTGTGATTGCCTCATGGATGTTTGCAGGCCTAGCAGAAATCACATCATTCCTCGTAGCTACAGGCAACCCATCAGTATACCTCTCGATCTTTTGAGTCTCAGTTTTCACCATATCTGGGCACAACAAGGCTAATTCCTGGTAACGACGATTGTAAGTCGCCATATCATTACCTTTCACCTTGTGGTTCCAAAACTCAATCTCTAGCTTCTTGACCTCATTCCTTGGGCAATAAGTCTGAATCAGCAAAGACTTAAATTGCTCCCAAGTCATGGCATAAGCTACATCACTCCCTACTGCATTCCGGTAGTTGTTCCACCAAGTCAAAGCTTCATCCTTGAAGGTAAAAGAAGCAAACTTTACCTTCGCATTGTCCGCACAACCACTGACATTGAACACAGACTCAGTCTTCTCAATCCATCTGACTAAGTAAACCACTCCTTCAGTTCCACCAAACTCAATAGGTCCACAAATCTTGAACTCCTTGTATTGACATCCATTTGCACGAACAGGTGGAAAAGTTCTAGCAGAATTGTTGGAATGATTTGACTCAGCTAGTAATTCAGCAACTCTTTGCTCCACAAGTTGATTGATCATTGCTTGATTCACAGTAGGTGCATTAAGTGGAACATGATCATTGTTTCCCTGAACATCAACATTTTGATTCCTGTTGTTACGGTTAGTGGTGTCCAGGTTGTCAGGAGTAGGGGTTTCAACATTTCGAGTAGGTCGACGTCCTCGGCGAACAGGAGTAGTCACAGCAGGACCAGTTCGGGTAGCCTTAACAGGGTTTCGTCGTGGTGCCATTGATCTGTAACATCACACAAGTTCATGAGTCTCCAATAGAACTTATCGATATGCTCAACAAAACATTTCAACGAAACCAATCATGGAAAGAATAGCAACAATACACCACGTAACATCAATAAAGCGAATAAGGACTCAATTTCCATAACACCCAAAATCACATAATACCATATACTAATAACTATCAACCATACAATAGCGATCTAACATCGTTCCAACTAACGGATAACACAAAACGTACTAATCGTTCCACAAGAGACGAATACTGAACAAAATACATCAAAATATGATAAATAGCTTTTCTAACCGAACACTCCTCGGTTAAGAAAGCAACAAGACAACATAACCCAAGCGACTAGCCACGCGGCTGGCGGAGGCTCCTCAACTCCTGCCTCAAGCCATAAAGATCCCTCCATAACGATCCTAGCTCCACGCTATGGGTGTCTCGGTCTCTCTTGAGGTCAGCCACCTCCTTCTCTAGCTCGGCATTCCTTTGCCATAGCTTGCGGTCTGCCTCACGAGCAGTAACAAATCCTCGCTGCAAACTATCGATATGCTCGTGGACATCCATCAAAACTCTCCTCAACTCAGTAGTCCTGCCCACAACGACAGTCAAGTCAACTCTCAAATCCGCTAAAAACTCTCCAATAACTCTCTCAATTCGATCAGATACACGTGCAACTCTCTCACTAAGCTCAGTAATCCGAGCCCACAACCTGCCAATCTCACCCAACTCTGCATGCTCAGCAGAAACCTCAGAAGATGTATCCGACTCAACGGGACTACCAGGGGGCAACTCAAACAAGAACGGATGATCAGGTGAATCAGGCTCAATCGGGTGTACAGGTGAATCAGGCTCCTCAGCCTGAGCTGGTGGTACTAACACATCATCATCATCATCAGGCATCTCATCCTCCTGAGGGTCATCCTCCTCCTCAGGGTCATCATCATCACCCTGCTCAGCCTCCTGAGGGTCATCCTCCTGCTCCGGGTCATCAGCCTCATCCTCACCCTCGTACTCCTCATCCTCATCGGAAGAGTACCTCATCATTCGTCGTCTCCTACTAGGTGAACCATGTGGAGATGTAGTAGGTGACCTAGGACGACGACGCAATGATGTGGGTGGCGCCTCAGACAGAAGAGAATGAGCATCAATCTGTAAAGGTGATGGTGTAGGGCGTACCGACATGCGTGCCGTAGCTCGGTGGGCAAACCGTGGTGCCACACGAGCCAAAGCCTGATGAAGAGTAAGCTGCCTCGATGTACCAGGGAGCCCTAGAGAAGATGAGGGTCCCTGCGTAGATGCAGCAGGTAGTACTGAAGTAGAAGCTGCCTGTGGTACAGTAGCTGAAGACATGGCCATCTGGTAAGGGTCATCAGATGCCATAGTGAATTGTGTAGGTAAAACCGATGCAGTAAGAATATCCTCGACGACATCGGGCATATGGGAGGCCATGGTCTGTGACAACGGCGTAGGGTAGGTGTAAGTGTTTCTAAACAACTAAATCACAACTCATAATACCATACTAAAAATACTCATCAAATAGTTCAATCATATAATCTCAATAAAAAGAATTTCAAACACCGCATTACTAAAAATGTTTATAAAACATATAGACCATATAATTCCTCGAGAACGCCATCTTATTACTAAAATCCATAAACCTCAAATCATCTCAATAAATCCCAAATCTAACAATCATCTCAAATATCTCATAATACCTCGAATAATAGAAGATGCTTCGGCTTGGCGGGCTGGCGGGCGGTGGTCAAGTATCATTTTCTATAAAAATACGGTTATAGTTTAGGCGTTTATTTACCTAGTTCTCTATAACCTTGGCTCTGATACCAATCTGTAACACCCCCAAAATTTGATACAGCGGAAGACTAAACAAGCTTTCGGGGTGCTACGGGGATTGGTATCCAACACAAGACAATATAGAACGAGATAAAGTAAACATAATAAAAACACAACCAAAACGGGGTTTTAAGGTTTACATTTATCCCAACATCATTCAGAGTCAGGCCCAAAATAAAATAACAATAGGTCCAAATTTAGTTATCAGAGTTTAGAAAAATAGATCCATAAACCATGAGCCTTGGCCGAGCCTTCCATTCCAAGCATGCATCTCATCACTTAATTACCTGAGAAAACGTGCTAAAAGTCAGCTTTCGCTGGTGAGATCATAGGTTTAAATTCATCTAACAATATAGTGGACATATACGCAAAACGCTTGCTAGCTAGACTAAGGATTCGCTAAAAGCCTGCGGATACCCTCCGCTCCAACATAACACACAGATACCCTCCGTACTAACATAGATATTCGGGTAACCCCCGCAATACCAATAAATACTCGGATAACCTCCGAAGTATTAATAACCTATAGGTGCACACTATAGTATCTAAAGAAGTCAACCTTGAATAGTACACACAACATATATGTGACTAAAGCTGACAATTCAAAATAACCAAATAAGCCAACCTTGAATAGTACACACAACAAATATGTGACTAAAGCTGACAATCCATCAATAACCAAATAAGCCAACCTTGAATAGTACACACAAAAGGTGTGACTAAAGCTGACAATAGATCCTAGTCCATACGCATAGCAAGTTTAGAAAGAATATAAAAGCGATAATAGTCCACGTAAAATAATTTGCACGTTTCTCACCCCAAGTATTGAAAACATAGTTCAAGAGTAAAAAGTGGGGCTATGACTCACCTCAAGTCCAGAAAATAGCAAGAAGAAGTCGGTAGAAATAAGATGTATGATAACTCACAAAACAGCAACTACGGACTTGGCACGACCTAACATTATCAACTCGTTCAGAAATCATTTCCTCAAATTTAAAATATTCCCAAACCCGGACGAGAATCCGTTTTATTTCCGAAAATCCATTTCGTATTAGTTTGGTGCATGTTTGCGTTTGGTATCCATACGGGTGGTGGGTCGACTCAAAACAAACCAAAAAGATCACATAAAGAATAATAAAATAAACTATGGATCTAATATTAGCCCAATATATCATTTAAATAAATCGCCGAAGTTTATCAAGTCCGTCGATTTGATAATCCCCATATTTATTTACGTAACATACCGTTCCAAGATTACACCCAACCTAAAGCACATAGCACATAAATACTATATAGTACATATCATAGTTTAATAAATTTCTCATATATATCGTCAAATTGGCCAGATTTCCCGATATATACACTCGCAATTTATTACACTTTACATATACTACAACCTATGGGCGTCGTAGGATACGATGCCCATTAATATATTCATTTCATATAACCAAATAACCCGGTTCAACCTTACGGTTAAGTGGTTATTTAGTTATAGAAAACGTTTATATTAATCGTCATATATCCGTGACAACACGAACGTCACAAATAATAACTTACCTGGACTCGAGTGACAGCGACTCCGCATAACTCGATAAGTTTACCCGTTATATATACAAAATGACGTTTTATTAAACGTTTAATAATTGTCGGGAGTTTCCCGTTTTATAACACAATTTTTATAATAATAATACGTTCAATAATATTACGCCACTTTCGTAGCCTAATATATATATCTAATTGTATTATCTATAATACGACTCGTGATTATTATTATTATTAATATACGCGCCTATATAATTATATATACGTTATTCACGTCTATATATTCATACAAACGTTTATCAAGTCACATTCGGGTTGGTTTACCAAGCCAACCCGGGTCTATACGACTCAAATGAGTCGCGGTCCAAACCATGAGCACAACGGCTCGAACCAAACATACAAGTAACCAAACAAACTCCCACGAGCACAACAAATCTAGCCATTCGACCCCTAAGGTCTTCGGCAACAACAATAATAATGCGGCTAAGAGCCGCGACCCACAAGGGTCGAACCACAGAAAATAACGAGCCCATGGCTCGAGTCACGACCAAACGAGAGCCCCATACGGGTCTCGACTTGGCTATACAAGCATCCATAGGTGACCCCGAGACCTCATGGGTCTCGGTTAGGCTCGGATCGAGAATCAAGCCCTCGACATCAACCAAACTACCACAACCAATGATCAAAGCTCCTCCAAATGCTCGAAATAAAAATAAGCCGAGAGCATAGGCTCTCGGTTTCGAGTCGACCACCTCAAAATCCAAAAACCCGGATACCAAACATGATTTTTATTATCAAAACATAGATTTCCAATCAAAATATTTCGATTCCCATCAAAATCGTCCGTGTAGCCACGGATTGGTCACCTTATCGAGGTACCCAAGGTACCTACACGAGTTCACTCACCTTCAAAAACCTCCAAACGTATAGATCTTGTAAAAATAACAAAAACTCGAACGGATCTTTAAAGATTTGGTGATGTTAATGGTGGTTTTAGGGTGTGTATGATATACCAAATGAAAGAGGGTGAAATAAGGAGTAATATGGTGGTGTTCATTTTGTAGGGTGGTCGGCGTAGTGGCGGTGGTGGCCGGATATGGTGTTCGGCGGCTAGGGTTAGAAAAAGGGAGATGAGAGTAAAGTGGTGAGGGTGGGTTTGTGTTGTGTGTGAACCGAAACCAAGGGACCCTATGTAGTTTACTCTTCTTTTTTTTCTTTTTTTTTAAATGTTATTAATAATAATAATAACAATAATAATAATAATAATAATAATAATAATAATAATAATAATAATAATAATAATAATAATAATAATAATAATAATAATAATAATAATAATAATAATAATAATAATAATAATAATAATAATAATAATAATAATAATAATAGTAATAATATTACTACGGTGTGGAGCGGGTAACGTGGGTAAATGTAAAAACATGTGGCCCGAACCCGAACTCATTCCAATCTTTTAATATCTTCCGAAAACATCTCGTAAATAAATAAAATATAGTCGGACTCGTAAGACGAATCATAAAATTTTCGTTAGGTAAACCTAGTGCCAGAGTCAACGTAGTACCAAGTGAGAATTCAAGTATACATCACCGAGCATTAAATAAAAAATGAATTATGAACATAATTCACGAATTCCATAACGTCTTTAATTAAAAATATCCATAAAATAGGTCTTACAAGTTCGTTGTGAAATAAAATTTCAAATAAAAATTATAAACGAACTTTAATCGTAATGCGGGTTTTTAAAATAGCTCCCTAAACTGCCGGTTGTCACATCCTCCCAGTCTCAGAAGGAAACCCGTCCCGGGTTTCACTCGGAAAAATTCATCTACGAAGTGAAAAGCTTCGGATATCTCTTCCTGAACTCGTCCTCACGTTCCCACGTAAATTCTGGTCCATGTCGGGAATTCCAACGAACCTTGACGAGCGGAATGCGACTCCTCTTGAGTCGTTTAACTTCACGATCTAAAATCTCAATTGGCTCTTCCACGAAATTCAATTTCTCATCGACACGAATATCCTTCATTGGAATGACGGGCATTTCATCGGAGAGACATTTCTTCAAGTTAGTGACGTGAAACACGTCGTGAACTTTACTCAGTTCATGTGGTAATTCCAACCTATAAGCCACGGGCCCAATTCTTTCTAAGATCAAGAATGGTCCAATGTATCGTGGGTTGAGTTTACCACGTTTCCCGAAACGTATCACACCTTTCCAAGGCGAGACTTTCAGCATTACTTTGTCTCTAACCTGGAACTCTAAAGGTTTACGTCTCTGATCGGCGTAGCTCTTCTGCCTATCTCTGGCTGCTTGCAACCGATCACGAATCTGAGCCACTTTCTCTGTAGTTTCTAAAATAAGCTCAGGGCCTGTGAGTTGGCTATCTCCAACTTCTGCCCAACCAATAGGTGAACGACACTTTCTGCCATACAAAGCTTCGAATGGTGCAGCCTTAAGACTTGTGTGGTAGCTATTATTATAGGAGAATTCCACAAGGGGTAAATACTTCTCCCAGCCTTTACCAAAGTCTATGATGCATGCACGAAGCATATCCTCTAACGTCTGAATGGTCCTCTCACTTTGACCATCGGTTTGGGGATGATATGCAGTACTCATATCAAGCCTCGTCCCCAAAGCCGTTTGAAGTGATCGCATCAAAGCTGACGTAAAACGACTATCGCGGTCCGAAATAATAGATATCGGGACTCCATGACGCGAAATAATTTCCTTCACATATAACCTCGCAAGTTTATCCACACTATCATCTTCACTTATTGCTAAGAAATGAGCAGACTTTGTCAAACGATCCACAATTACCCAGATAGCGTCACAACCGCTAGCTGTCCTCGGTAATTTGGTAATGAAGTCCATAGTAATCCGCTCCCATTTCCAGACTGGAAGTTCTGGTTGCGTTAGTAATCCTGACGGTCTCTGGTGTTCATGGGTTGAGCAATTGAGTTCCACCAGGACAACGCCTCATTCAACAGAGTACTCGTGGCATACTGAACCTTATCCCCCTCGGTACATTTACTAACCAAGAACACCGACTCCGCCTTTTCAAACCAGCGGGTCAGACCTACAGCTCCTTCAGTACCATTGAATTTGATGGGTTCACATTTCAAGTAGGAAATGAACGAGCAACCCTTTGGTACTATAGTAACATTCGTTACCGGAGGGGTAGTTGAGTTTGGTCCTCCCAGGTTAAGACTGGCAATTCTTGCAGCTTCTGTAGCTATTGCAGCTTCCGCAGCAGTGGCGGCTTCATCAGCTGATGCAGCATCAGCAGCTGCTGCAGCATCGGCGGCTGCTGCAGCATCAGCAGCACCAGCAGCTGTGGCGGATTCGGCAGCTGCTGCAGCTACGGCTACTCGCTCCGTGATAAGTGCTGCATTGATACTGTCCTTTACCAGTTTGCGGATGGCAGCTTGCGTCATCGTTGGTGGTGTCTTTTTCTTTGGCGCCATGATTCTATTATTCAAAAGATACATTTGTAATTAGAGAGTTGTGAGATGAGCACAATTTTTGATAAGAATGATAGGATAATAATGTTTGAAACTTAAAAGCATAACACATGATAGTATATAAAACAAGAGTTTTATTTGTACAACGTTGGTTGATTTACAAAATCGAAACCTATTACAAGCTTCTTCAAAATTTACTAACTGATACTTTCAGTTTAGTAATTACAACGTTTTTACTATCACTAGTTATTACATAGATTTCGTAACATTTACTAACTGAGTCTAATCAGTTTAGTAGTACGAAAGTTAACTAGTATCATCACACTAGTCTATTGTGGATTAGAAGGTCCGAGCAGCTCTGATTGATCGGCAACTTCTTGGTTTAGTGTGTCATAGAGGTACAAGTCGATGAAGTTTGAGAAGCTGTAGTTTTCATGTTGACTTTCTTGTTGGATCAATGGTGGTCGAGGTACGATCCATAATGAGTGATCCAAATCATCACATGTAGGGATATCAAAGGGAAGTGATAGTGGTGGTGGTAATGGCTCTAGTACATATTCGTACTCATTATCCTCCTCGGAGTCTGCCTCAACATAATTTTGTTCAAAATAATTAGAAATATTCATCGCAAAATTAGTTGGCATCGGTTCATCCTCTTCTTCGTTGGTTGAATCTTCGAAAGGTTCTTCTTCGTCATCAGAAGCGAAGGCATTTACGAAGTCAAATCCGAACTCGGGTGAGGGTGGTAAGACTTGGAAGTTATTAGGTAGAGTGGGCACATAATCGGGAGAAGTGGGTACGCACATGATTTCTATAAGAAGAATTACAATGTTAAAATAATTCTATCGTTTATGGGGAGTGTTCAAAATATGGCAAGCATATATATAGCAATATACTAATATGTTTATGTAGCATAACATGCATAATAAGGCCATAATCGTCTGGAGGATGGAAGGTACGAAGAGCGGAAGGCTATAAAATGTTTTTGCTTGTAATTGTAGTTATAGTTTAGGTCTCAATTAGACCCGTTTCTCTATAACCATGGCTCTGGTACCAATCTGTAACACCCCCAATTCATGGATGCAGCGGAATTCGAACTGGGTGTTACTCGACGGCACAATAGTCACAATAATAGAAAACGAACTCCAATTGAGTCGTTTTAAAAGATTTATCATTCAAATTGTATAAATATCAGAGATTACAAAATGAGGTCCCAGATGGTTCCATGTTTACAAATTACATTAAATGAGTTTTTGAATGATAATAAAATTTATAGCCCTCTTGAGTATCCGTGCCCTTCCGTACCATCCTTGATCGTCATGAACCTGAAATACATGCTTGAGAGGTCAACACAAAGGTTGAGTGGAATTCGTAGAGTTTAGTTAAATCGTTTGAACACAATAATCGTAGTGTGAGCTATAGACTCACACTCATAGTTAGAAAACAAAATCGTTATTTATTTCACTAAGCTCATGCAACCAAAACATTAACATCGAACCAACAAAATTGGCATTATAGAAGCCCTATCAAGGTACTTTTGCCGTTATACCGCTAAATCTCAAATATAGTGCATTTGTGTGAACTCATCGTTGTTCAACACAAATGGGATTCGTCAATCCCAATAGATCTATTCACAATATTCGCGCTCACTATAGGTAGTGACTAATGGTTCATGATATAGGGACTTCGAACATGGCAATCGTTACTTAGTGACAATAAAAACATAGTCGGGTAGCATACAGTAGAAAGCATTGTGTTCGAGTAGAAAAATAGTAGCATGTATTCCCCCCATGGGTTTGTAAAATAGTTAAACAATAGAAAGTGGGGCTACGAACTCACCTTAAGTAGGATAGCAAGTAATGAAGGTGATGGTTGGATCGTGTAGGTTTCTATGAGCAACCTATAATAGAATGTTGCGACTTAGGATTTGTGTAAAGAATATAACGGAGTGCCTATATATATATCTTGCATTTAGTCCATGATGTGGTATGATGTATATTGTATGTCTTTGAAAGAAAAGATTCATGAACATGTATGTTTTGTATATCGTTTACTACCGTTCGGGCTGACATATTTCAGAAGTCATGTTAGTAAGCGTTCGAGGAGCCAGGACACTTTAACTCGTAAATCCACAACTCATCTCGACGGCTTACATAATGAACTCCTCACATGAGGCTCCCTACTATTGTAGTAGTTGATAAAATATATAGATATAAGTTTTGATCCGAAAAGTTTACATGTCCGATATTTTGAATAAACTTAGGAAAGTTTATTAGTACATGAAGATTGTTATTAGGGGTAGTTTCATAAGTCTTGAATGACCATTTTCTCTTGGTAATATCTCATGGTTTCCTTTTAAGTGAAGTAGATCCAAATTGCTTGTTCATGTTATCGCCTAATTCATTGTTTCATGTTTACGCCTATGTAAGTTGTTATGGTCATTTCGTCATGGCCTAGCCATGACCTTTAGTCCTTGTTTCAAGGTCATGCGACACAACCTTGGCTCTAGCCATGGTTGTGGTCTTGATTATAGGTCATAAGACCTCTTGTTCCTTTCAAAGTATAACCATAATCTAGTGACTTTCGCCTAAAAATGGGCTGTTTAGAATTTGAAGAATTTTATCACTCGGAAAGCATTTTTAGGTCTCGAGCTTCTTTGCTCTTGAATGAAAACGGCGTTCCGGACAACTTTCGTGTTTTAACTTTTTGATGAATCGGACCAGAAGGGTGACTTTCAAAAACTCAGAATGCAAGACAGGAAGGTTTAGGCAGTTTTGCCGGAAATCTTTGGTAACTTCAAATAGGCGTAACTTTTGACTCGTATACTCGTTTTAGGTGGTTCAAATTGCTATGGTTTCCTTGTTAAGTCCTCTATTGTAATATGTAATGATCCAATATCATATTTTTACCATTTTGATCAGGTTATACCAACAAAGTCACTAGTTTACTTGTTTTATGAACTTGTCTTATAAATCATGAACGATAACTTGTTTTACTCACTTTTATACATCATGGACATTAATACAAGACATAATATAGCACAAATAATATGTAAATAACATGAATATGATTATTTAACAAGAATCATGTTAGGGTTTGGCTTACAACTTTTGGCTTTCAAACAAGAAAGGAAGTTAACATGTAAGGATAGGACTTTGATAGACTTGCTTCAACCCACTTCACTTCATGCAATCTTTCTACTCTTGTAATCTTGAAAGATGGATGATGAAGGTTGAGGTGACTTGAGTGGATTCAAACTCAAGAGAAATCACCAAGTATATGAGGTTATGGAAGTGTTTTGATAACCTAAGATCAAACTAGGGTTTATGTGTTGTTATGCACTTGATTCTTGGATGAAACTTGGAGTAAATGAGCTAAGGATGAGATGATGGTGTGTTTTTATGTGTGTGGGTCGTTGGAATGGCCAAGGAAGGGGGGGGGAGAGGGGCTTTTTATAGTCTCATGAGGAGGTTAGTTTCCTTAGGATATTTTCTTGCCAAAAACACATGTAAACCATCCAAGACCTCATGATACAAGATCAAGCCACCTCAAGGGTGACTCCCCCCCCCCTAAGTCAGTTCATTATGGATAAGGGGGGTGAGGTGTGCCTTTGATGATAAAAATCTAGATATTTGATTAGTTTTGACTCCGGGAATTGCCAACCGTAAATGATTAGGCCTCGAAACGTAAAACCGGGTGTCGTAAAATTATGAAACTTTAAAGTATTGTTAGACATGTCCATATGTCCCATAATAAAATATAAAATGAGTGGTAGGTTCCATTTGGGTGGTAAAACCCTGCTAAAACTGGAAACACGGGTCTAAAACGCGTAATACGTAAAACGTACGAATATTGCGTAAAATTGAGAAAAGTAAAATGTTACTTTTCTAATAGGATAATATTGATTTAAAATGACTTATAATGTCTAGACTGGGCTCAGTCTAGTGTCGGTTGGTATTAAATGTCTTTTAGACATCAAACCGTAAGCCTAAAAATCACGAAATGACTTATAAAATCAAGGAATGATTTTTAGTCAATGGAGGAGGGAAAAATATGTTGACTTTTTCTAATAAGTTGAAAACTTAAATCGTCTTAGAAATGCGGTGCAGGTATAGGCTAAGGTTGCGGCTGAGTAAAAACGCTTAAAACTGAAAATTCCAGTTTTTCACGGCCGAGGTTTATTTTGGTCATGTTTTTCTCAGTCATGATTTATTCTCAAATAAATCATGAGTGTGTCAAATATTTTTCTGATACGGGGAAAATTAACGCGACCGAATTTCGTTGTGCGTAGAATTTTTGAATGACGTTTTACCCTAAAACGTGTAATTCCGTGTAATTCCTTAATAACTTTCACGAAAATGAGCTTATGAATGTCAAACTTTTAATTTGCCATGGAAATGATTTATCACTTCAGCCCAAGAAATAAAAATCAAGTTTCGGGAAAATTTTTTGGGAAAAATGAATATTAAAAGTGAATAGTGAAATTTCCCGGGAAAAGTAAATATCCTGAAAATGCGAATTGTTACATAAAATAGGTCATACAAGTTCGTTGTGAAATAAAATTTCAAATAAAAATTATAAACGAACTTTAATCGTAATGCGGGTTTTGAAAATAGCTCCCTAAACTGCCGGTTGTCACACCCTAGGTTCTCCCCTGATACCATACTACAATTGATATCTTAATGGCTCGTCTGTCAGTTGAGTGGAATAGTTGACCAAATGACTTGAGGTTCTCCGAGGACATCTTTAAATGTTATTTTAATTTAAAAGCTATATATAAGAACTCAACCGACTACATTATGTGTTGTTTAGGATTATTGTCAACCGACAAAAAACTTGTTTAAGAAAAATGCATTTATTACTGCTATGAATTCTACAAAAATAATATACCGTTGGTGCACACACATAGTTTGCAATATGATGAGATAACCTCCAAAAGTTATCCGTACATTTAATGTTGTTCTTATTTTACCGGGTGGAATGCCCTTTACCTAAAAAAAATACATTTAATGTTGTTCTTGGTCTCATTTAAGAAATAGTTTATTAGCAAAGGGAACCGTGGTGCAGGATCGCCGAAATTATTAGCGACGGTACGACATTGTCACTGACCACCATATTTGTTCACCTTCTCGTTTTTCTCATTCACAATGGTGGCGGGCCATCGAGTCAAAGGTATCAAATAACAGTTATATGATATCCTTACACCTGGAAGAAAATGGGGTTGAATTTGGTGTTTGGCCAAGTACCAAACAAAATTATCCACTAATACTATGCCTAACCATTGAGCTTCTAAAATTCTTTTTATTATTTAGAGAAATGATTGGGATGCCTAAATTCATTCTTAATTTTATGCCTAAATTTGGGTGTCACTTTTTCATTGGTTGTAATTGAGGGACCCACTTCATCATGAACCAATGAACAAATGCCACCTACTTTAGGCACAAAAATTAGGCATAAGTTTAGGCTTCCTAATCATTTCTCTATTATTTATACATAGAAGGCTCAACTATAAGCCATTCCTTGCTTGGTAGGCCAAAAGTAAAGGGGGCTAAATGCGGACTCGACCATCGGTAAAAAAAAGAAAGTTGAACAATGATCTAGATGACTATTTTACTTGAGTAGTCAACATAAAAGTTGTATAAGAACATCTGAATGGAAACTTTTTATGCTATAGCTTGTTAGAACTCAAGTTAGGCCTACTTTTACATCCTCTCTGTTCATTATTTTAACCATTTTTAATAGATTATGTAGTTTTTGAAAGCTTTTTGCTTTGGATCTAATTTGTTTTTTATAAAATATTCTTTGAAAAAAGAGCTATTCTCAAATTTAACATTGGAGGTGCTCTATGAAAGAAGACTAGAAGAGAAAACAAGCAACATATATGTCAAATATTGAATAGTTTAAGCATATAAAGTAATGTTTTTACCACACCAAAAAATATATGTTCTTTTCATAATTCTGTTTTAGCAGTCGACCGCATAGATGTTGATTGAGTTTTTTATTATTCTATGGTCAGATAAGAATACTTTTCTCAACCAATGAGTTGGATTTTGAATATACTATGGTCCAATGATAAAACTTTCCATTTGACGACTTGGAGTTGGGGTCATCCATGTCTATGAATTCCACGAAGGGTCTTCACACAACTATCACTCAAAACTTTAACCATAGATAGATAAAGAATCCAATTAACCATAATTTAGGTTAACAGAAATTTTGATTTAAGCTCACTTAGCTAATAATCTCTAGCCTGTGACATGTTATTACATGCCAGAGACTACGATTGATATCTAGTCTTTCAGTTGAATGGAGTAGTTGACCAAAAATAGTTGAGGTTATTTGAGTACGTCTTTAAACTTTTTTTTTAGATTAAATTTATTTATTAAACCCCACTAAATTATACAATGTTCAGGGATTATGTATTAAATTTGTTTTCCACTAATGGAAATAAAGTGAATGAGAATACTCCCTCCGTCCCATATTAAATGTCTATTTTGACTTTTTGAGTCTTTTGTCGTCAATTTTGACTTTAAATATTTTTGTTGTATTATATAATATTTGATGAAAATAATATCAATGAAAATACAATTAAAACCCACTTCATTAATATATTTTGCATCAAATATTATATAAGATAAGCAAAAATATTTAAGATCAAAGTTAATAAAAGAAGACTTTTAAAATTCAAAGTGACATTTAATATGAGACGGATGTAGTATTAAATATGTAGATGTGTAACGTTTAAGGCAGGGCAGGTTGATATTTCAAATTTGGATTTTTAAGTCTTGTTAAGAAAGCTCACTTCTGGAATCATATATGTTTTCAACTAAATTACCTCTAACACCTATAATATTTACACTAGGTGCGTTAAATTTTGGGGGGGGGGGGGGGGGGGGGCCGGGACCCTCCCCTGCCCCTTAATAGTTCCGCCATTGAATATAAGAGCCTACTGCTGCCACTCGTTTGAATAGTAGTAGAAAAGTTCATTTACTGTATTTCCTTACTTCTTATACTTATGCGTGAAGGAACACAAAGAAGCTTGGTAATTTTATTACCAGTAATGTGTTAATTACTCCTCATAAGGCAAAAGCATTAAGCAGTTTGCCTCTCTTCAACATTCCAAGTATAATCATTTCAAAAATAAAACATGCCACAATGATCCTTGTCTAGCATGCTTATAGTTTGGTGAAACACATTCTTTCTGAAATATAAATGGATATGTGACCATCAAAATAATAGAAACGTGATAATTTATATTGAAGGTTCAACCACACAAAAACACGATTACCTAAGGGTAAAACTTAAGACTTCGCTGGTCAAGTTATAAGAAGATAATAATAAGTAAACCCGGTCATTGCTTTATTTTTCCACGGCTGGTTGTCTGACTTGTCTCCTTTAGTTTTAGAAATACTTATATTAACAAAGATTATATTCTGAAATTGTATTTCGTAAACACAAAAAAGGGAAGAAAAAATGGTAAAAAGTACCGGTTCAGCCCATGACTATTCTTGAAACTGACGACCCAAACTCATTTTGACCCATAACCAGACCTGTCCAGCCATTTTGAGACCACTAGTTTTATTCTCATTGCCTCAGTCATCTTGTGGCCTTTCTACGATTTTGGACATCTGTGCATATCTTGTTACGGATATATCTTCACGTCCAATGACAATGTTTTTTAACAATTTGCATCAGAAACCATGAAAGCTGAATTTTTCAGTTATAATTACTGACCATAACTTTGGTTGTTTGATAGGTCAGAAAGTGTGTTATATAGAGTACCATCAGGTCATCAACTAATCTGTCAGTTAATCTCTGAATTATCTCAAAACTCCTGTAACAGAAAATAAAAAAATGTACTCATCTACTGTAAATCCAAACAAAAGACCAATTAAACTAGATGGCAAAAAGATGTACGCTGTATTATTTACTCAGACACACATATCATTTGTCTTCAAGGTTAGCAATACAGCATAATAACATAAATGAACTATAACAACTAGCATATCCACTACAAATTTAGCAGCTATATATCTCAGAACGTCCAGCTTCAGCCATAACATCCAACCTACATCAGTAAATAGGACACATATTTTGCAGGTACCCTAAAATAGAATCACGGTACGTTTTACAGGACATAAGGAGCAGTTGGTATATGATAAAATTTCAGGTAGATGGTTATTCAAGTGCAGGGTCACTGGCAATTTGGTCTCATAATCAACTCACCAAGCAGGTGGTGGCAGATAACGAAATGCTAAATGGCAAACAATGTTACTTGATACTTTTGGCTTCCTCTAAAACACATCACAATCATCTGATTTGCTGCTTTATTTATATTTAGAACAGATCAAAGACAAGTTATTATTAATAATGCTTTCCGTTTCACACCTTATCATACACGATGAGAAACCATACGTTACAATTCGGTAACAAACACTAGTGGTACTCAGATCCCATTGCCACCATTGGATTTATACAACAAAAGGAAATGTGTGTTGCCTTGTCACTTGTGTCTACAATTCTATAGCAAACACGATGGTTGTATGATCATCAAAATAACAAAAAACTTACTGAATTACACTAAGGTCAACAACATTTATACACAATCACCAGTAAATCTATATTATAATCCTAACAACACACTAGTATTACATACAACAATAATTCAAAGATACAAAACACAAACATTATAAATCAGAAGCAGAAACTGATACACAACAGCATAACTCAAAAGGTCCCAGCCCCACCCTGAACTCCTCTACCTGCAACATAATCTGTTTTAAGAGCAAGAGATGACATAGAGTAAGACATTTTGCACAATTTGATGAAATAAGAAAATATGTGAAAAATCGTACTTTTGATTTTCTGATGTCATTTCCCGATGTAAACATGTCTTCTCTTCTTCTTCTTGACCAAACTCTCGGCTGCATCACTAATTGCATTGAACCATTTCACTTTTCTTGTTGACAACATGTAAAAACCCATCACCAATCCAAGTAGGGTCCCACATCCATATCCCAACGTCACCACTTCCCATGTAAATCCACTTTCCTCCTCATGATGTTCTTCTGCTTCAAGTTGTGGTTTGTGTGCGTTCTCACTGCACTTTTTGGGCAGTGGAAACCCACAGAGTCCCAAATTCCCTTCAAATGAGTTCTCTTGAAATGTGTTGAACTGTGTTCCTTCTGGAATACGCCCCACGAGATGGTTTTGTGATAGATTTAAGACCGCAAGACCCTTGATTCCTGCAAGGCTTTGAGGGATATTTCCTGTGAGTTGGTTCCAAGAAAGGTCTAATGATTCAATCTCTGATAGCTTACCAAGAGAGTTTGGCATTCGACCATTAAGGCTATTGTGGGACAAGTTTAGCACTTTCAAAGAACTCAAATTTCCGATTATTTCTGGTATGTCCCTTTCGAAATAATTGTTTGATAAATCAATAATAGTTAGGCCAACAAAAAGTCTTGGAATATCTCGATCCACCCCTTTCACTGCAACAACGAATGAGTAATACAATCCGCCCATGTCCAAATATTCTGGTGTTGTGCTGTTTTTCATCACATTCTTCATGGAATTGAAATTTTGAAAATATTTTGTAGGGAGTTGACCTTCAAACCCATTATGAGATAAGTCAAGAACTAGAAGACTTGGAAAGGGAGAATCAACAGTTGCAGAGGGTTGAATGTGTCCATGAAAGTTGTTTGATTTGAGGACAAGAGCCTGCAAATTTGGAAGGGCACCTAACCAATGAGGAAATGTACCATTCAAATGGTTTTTTCCGAAATCGACTACTTTCAAGGATTTACATTTGGACAAGGAAATCGGCACCTCTCCTCTTAATTGATTTCCATTCAAAATAAGCCCTTCTAAACGTCGACAATCCCCATATACGTTTGGAATTGTTCCTTTAAAGCTATTTTTTCCCATATCTATCACTCTAAGAGATGAGGTGACATTTCCAAAGCATTGTGGAATCAATCCACCAAAGCTATTATTGGACATATCTAAATACTGTAGCTTGCTCAAGTTGCAAATTGATTGAGGGAATGGCCCCTCAATCAAGTTGGACTGCAGATAAAGATTAGATAGTCCATGCCATTGAAATTGTGGCAAGCCTATTATGAAGTTATGTGACAGATCCAAATATTCCAACCCTGCAATCTCCCCTGCCCAATGAGGAATTTGGCCATGGATTTCGTTGCTAGAAAGATCTAAGTGATAAAGTTGTTTCATGGCTCGAACTGAATTCGGAAACACCTTTAGCTTGCAAGAGGCCAATCGCAAGTATCTAACACCAGGGTTGACATAATGATTGGCATTATTTGTGGTAAAAGAGAAACCGCTATAAGAGAGATCTAACAAATCAAGGTTTTTGAGGGTTGATAACAATGTATCCAACTCCAATTCACCACTAAAATTATTATAACCAAGGCCTAGAAAAGTGAGGTTGGTGAGTTGTGGAAATGTTTGCACATCAATTTGGCCACCTAACTGATTGTCATTGAGGTCTAACGCTTTTAATGATGGAAGAGCAAATGACTCAAAAGGAACATTACCACTGAACATGTTATCAGATAGATAGAGATATTGTAAAGAGGGGGAAGTAAACAGCCAAGATGGCAATGTCCCATTAAGTTTGTTACCTGATAAATCAAGAGAAGTAAGGTGCCTTAGGTTAATTGAGATGTTCGAGGGTACACTTCCACTGAACATGTTATAAGAAAGATAGAGATATTGTAAAGAGGGGGAAGTAAACAACCAAGATGGCAATGTCCCATTAAGTTTGTTATTTGATAAATCCAGAGAAGTAAGGTGTGTGAGGTTGGAGAGGGAGCTGTCAGGATGAATTGTACCTTGTAGCATTCCGCACATGAGATAGAGACCGATGACGTCACCGGTGGAGTTGTCGCAAAAAACTCCATCCCAATTACAACAATCACTACTTGTGTTCCAGCTCATCATTTTTGGATGATAATCAGAACCCAGCGCATCTTGACAAACTTCGATTGTGTAATTGATGGAGGAGAGGTTATGTTTGAAGAGAAGCAAAGCTTCTCTCTGTTTTTCAGGGCATTTATGACTCCTATTTAAAGAAGCGGTAGGAGCAAAAGCAGTGTAAATAAAGAAAATGAATAAGATACTCAATAGTTTTGAATAACCCATAGTGTTTTTTTATTTAGTTGCTATAAATATTCATACTTGCTACACATATATATATACTTATACTGTTGTTACAAGAATATGTTGTATGTGGTCCAGTTTCATTTGTAAACGTATCAATTGGGTTTTGAAAGTCTATTAAAATTGATAAGCACTAAACTTTAATTTCTTATTAATTTATATACAATTCTAACTTTTGATTGCGATTTATAAAAGAATCTATCAATGAAAATTATGCGGTCCACAGTAATCTTTGAACACTAAAGGAAAACGATTTTTGAAAGATTTATTAGGGCGTCCACTATGATAGTTTATGAAAAAGGTTTATAAAATTATGAAGAGATTTAAAAACTTGTAAAAAATAGTGAATATTCATTTCAACCTTGTGTGGCATGAAAAGGTATAAGATATTGAGCCTTTTTCGTAATTTAATGCATTTGAATTATATGAGATGTTCATAAAACTTGAAAATGTTTGTACATAGTGAGGATGGGTTTATAAATTATTGTCATAACACACTTTCACTAACAGAAATAATAGGTCTCACGTCTATTACTTCCTCTTAATGGGGAAGAGCTCATATTTTACACCCTCTATGTATTGATAAATTAGTGAATATAAGTAAGCCCCAGAAAGAAATATTAAATTATGTTTAGTGAGTCAATATCCTTAGCTAAAAGAAAAAAGAAACACCCCCTTATAAACCTTTAGAAAGATTTAGTATAGTTGATGCTTTTAGAATGAAGACTAACTCGAACCAATAAAAGAGCACAATTTAGTCTATTTGTCAAATATAGCATTTCTATTGGTCAATGAAAGTCAACATTAAATTAACTGTGGTCAAACATATAATTCAAATCTTATTAAATAAACAAAAATATGTACTTGTTTTCAAATTTTAAGCTTGTAAAACAACTTTATATTATGATTGTTTCATACAATTTACCATAGTTGTCATGATCACAATCTTGATCTTAGGTTCTTACGATTTTATGATACTGCAAAGCAAAATGATCTGGATCCTACATATGATCTTTGCAAGCGTAAGATCTTATAGGATCCCGATCTTGACCATACGATCTTAAGATATAATCCGATCTGACCTTACTTTTTTCGGATTACAAACTTAAAAACTATAAATTCATGGGTTGTTTTTTTGTAGAATTAAAAAAAAAAAAAACAACATGTTAATTTTTTTAAACATTTCATAATCATAATTTAGGACAATATTTCTATGAAACATTCATAATATTTTATGTTTATAATGCATTATAATTTGTAGATTTGTATAATATTACAAAAACTATTAAGAAATAACATTAGAATAGGATCTTAAGATTCCGATCCGATCTTACGATCACGATCTTGCAAAGAAGAAAATGATCTTGGGTAGGATCCCGATCTTGAAAACCTTGCAATTTACAATTAAACCCTACACTTCTGGAAATTTGTTAATCTTAAATCTAATTTTATGGACTTGATTGTGAAATAACACATGTATTTTAAACTTAAAAAATCACTTATTATTATTTTTATTAAATTGATCGTATCATCGTAATATTAAAAGCTTCTTAAACATATGAGTTATAAATATTTATTTGAGCATGTGTTATTAAACGAGGATTTGAAGCTCGTGCGTTGCGACGGAGCAACTGTATACAATAGTAATGCATGCAACAGAGGTACAAATTTTGCAACCAAGATCAACCGAAACACCCCCAAAATTTGCAGTTTTTCAGCAGCCCCAAACACATTACTACGTATTACTGTAACTTAGATACATGTGTAATCTCGAAGCTTAGGTACAATTGAATGACGATTTTTGTAGATAGGTCTCTTGTGTTTAAATTGAATCACAAATAAGCAACAATAAAGGAAAGAGCAAATAAAGCAAACATAGCAAGGTTTTCAAGATCGGGATCCTACCGAGGATCGTTTTCATCTTTGCAAGATCATGATCGTAAGATCGGATAGGGATCCTAAGATCCTACTATAATGCTATTTTTTTTAATGATCTTTGTAATATTATTCAAATCTTCAAATTATTATATATTATAAACATGAAGTTATATGAATATTTCATGAAAATGTTTTCATAAATTATGAATATGGAATATTTAAAAAGAATCGCATATTGTTTTTAAATTATATAAAACCATAAACCATAAATTTGTAGTTTTTTAGTTTGCGGTTCGAGAAAACTAAGATCGGATCGGAGTAGATCTTAAGATCCTATGGTCAAGATCGGGATCCTATAAGATTTTAAGCTTGTTAAGATCCTAGGTAGGATCCGGATCGTTTTTGCTTCGTAGAATCATAAAATCGTAAGATCCTAAGATCAGGATCAGGATCTTAACGACTATGAAACATAGCATGATACCTGATGACGTATAGCACGGACAACAGGCTTACTGGGCCTGGAGTATCCCGAATGAACTGGGCTCCGTCCCTATAAACAAACTGGGCTGTCCAGCCCCACAAGGAAAACGGGCTCCGGCTCAACGAGCAAACTGGGCTCCGGCCCAACAAGCCAATAAAGCCAGACATGGCCAAAGCCCATGCCACGAGCATGGCACGATCTGGACAAACAAAGAATGTATACGATTGGCACTTCCAAAGTACGCTCGCGGACCGGCCCCTGGTCCGAAAAACCATCCACGTCCGCATCAGTCGATTAAACTACGGATCCTTGCTCGACAAGGGTCCCACTTCGGCTACTATAGCAATATGCGAAATATCAGGAAACCCTAATATTTCTGCTACCTATAAAAGGAAACCTCAACTCACACTTTCGAGGTATGACTTTCTCACTCATCCATAGACACACAAATTTCTCTGATTACATGAGTACTTATTCTCACGCTGGAGCTTAATCGCGGGGTCCGTCCCCACGATAAGGCTAACGGTGTGCTTTTACTTGTGAAGGAAAGACAACTTATTACTTGGATTAGTGCATAAGTTATGGAGCGGACGATCCATCAAGGGCGGCTCACTTCAAACTGAGCCCAACTCTAACCCATTCACACTTTTTGCACTAACAAGTTGGCGTCATCCGTGGACCAATATATAATTGCGTTCTTGGAAAATACTCACCACAAGCGAACAACTCTGCGGCATCATTTCCATGTCGACATCCGCCTTGCGGAGAAAGGAAAGACCTTTAGCTTGCAAGAGATCTAACTCTCCAAGTTGTTTCATGGCTCGAACTGAATTCGGAAACACCTTTAGCTTGCAAGAGGCCAAATATAAGTATCTAAAACCAGGGTTGACATAACGATTGGCATTGGTTGTTGTAACAGAGAAACCGTTGTAAGAGAGATCGAGATATGTAAGGTTTGTGAGGGCTGATAACAATATATCCAACTCCAATTCACCACTAAAATTATTATATGAAAGGTACAGGTGAGTGAGGTTGGTGAGTTTTCGAAATGTTTGCACATCAGTTTGGCCAGTTAACTGATAGTTGTTAATGAGGTCTAACGCTTTTAATGATGGAAGAGCAAATGACTCAAAAGGAACATTTCCACTCAACATGTTATTCCCTAAATAGAGATATTGTAAAGAGGGGGAAGTAAACAACCAAGATGGCAATGTCCCATTAAGTTTGTTATCTGATAAATACAGAGAAGTAAGGTGCCTTAGGTTAATTGAGATGTTCGAGGGTACATTTCCACTAAACATGTTATAAGATAGATAGAGATGTTGTAAACAGGGGGAAGTAAACAGCCAAGTTGGCAATGTCCCATTAAGTTTGTTAGCTGTTAAATCAAGATAAGTAAGGTGCCTTAGGTTAATTGAGATGTTCGAGGGTACATTTCCACTGAACATGTTATTTCTTAAAATGAGAGCATCTAAAGAGAGGGAAGTAAACAGCCAAGATGGCAATGTCCCATTAAGTTCATTATAGGATAAATCAAGAAAAGTAAGGTGTGTGAGGTTGGAGAGGGAGCTGTCAGGATGAATTGTACCTTGTAGCATTCCGCAATAGAGATCGAGACGGATCACGTCACCGGTGGAGTTGTCGCAAGTAACTCCATCCCAGTTGCAGCAATCCGTACTTGTGTTCCAGCTCATCATAATTGGATGATAATCATAACCCATATCATCATGACAGACTTCGTGTGGGTAATTGATGGAGGAAAGGTTATGTTTAAAGAGAAGCAAAGCTTCACTTTGTTTTTTAGGGCATCTATGATTATTATTCAAAGAAGAAGCAAACGTGCTGATAAGAAAGAAAAGAAAAAAGACACTAGATATCGTTACACATTTTATTTATTTACTCCCTTCATCCCATATTAAATGTCTATTTTCATAATACACAAAGTTGTTTTAGGAGATTCAACTAACTAAACTTTCCACCAATCAAATATTATTTTTACCCACTAAAGTCTCATCTTATTGGTTGAAAGGTACAAGTGGACACTTAATTTGGGACATCCAAAGATTCCATTGTGGACACTTAATATGGGACGGAGGTAGTATTATTTTATTATTTTATGATTGCTATAGAAAATCAAATTGCTACAAATATATATATACTATCAATGGTATTATTGTGTTGATTTCATAATAATATGATGGAGAATATATTTGTGGTCTATATGTTTCACTGATAAACGTAAGATTTGGTTGTGGAAATTTATTAAAGTGGTAGACTATAGACTTTTATTTTTTGTTTGATTATGCAAAAAATTTCAACTTTTGATTGCGATAAAGAAAAATGTGTCAATGAAATTTTTGTCATCCACAATAATGATTTTCAACCAAAACTTGCATAATATATTTTGGTTCTCTAAATTTTTATTGAATAAACACACTCTTCTATTTTAATGTTACTAGCACAACTAATAACCAATTTACGCTTATGATCCAAAGAGTTTGGTTGTACAAAGCGTTTGACTTGACAGGCCCTTAAATTTCAATTCATTTTTTATTGTGCAATTTTCATCTTTCAGTCCCATTAATTAGTCGGCCAAAAAGGTCGTAAATCATGGTTACCAAAACTAAAAAAATCAACTTCAAACCGCCATAAAAAAAAAAAAAAAAAAAAAAAAAAAAAAAAAAATCTTTCATTAGAACTTTTTGAGGTTAATTTAATGCTTTCAATATCGCGTCTAGAAATTATAAAAATTTCACAAACAATTGCTTGCATAGTAACCAAATGGCTTGTGTTCCAATAGTAACACTTGTTATGTGAGAAAGATTTTGTTTAAACAAAAGCAAATAAAAGCTTCACTCTGTGTTTCAAAGCATTTTTGATTATTGTAGTTGCTTTCATATTAATATGATCAAGAATAAATTTGTGGTCTATACTTTATTGATAAAAGTAACATTTGGGTTGTGCGAATTTATTAAAACTGTAGAATATCTAGACTTTTATTTTATTTTTTGTTTGATTATGTAAAATTTTCCAACTTTTGATAAGAAATAAAAGAAAAAAGACATGGGATATCGTTGAACTACACATTTTATTTATTTATTATTTTTTTCTTTTATGATTGGTATAGAAAATCAAATTGCTACAAATATATATATATATATATATATATATATATATATATATATATATATATATATATATATATATATATATATATATATATATATATATATATACTATCAATGGTATTATTGTGTTGCTTTCATAATAATATGATGGAGAATATATTTGTGGTCTATGTTTAATTGGTAACGTAACATTTGGGCTGTGGAAATTTATTAAATTGGTAGACTATAGACTTTTATTTTTTGTTTGATTATGCAAAATTTTCCAACTTTTGATTGCTATATAAAAGAATGTGTCAATGAAATTTTTGTCGTCCACAATAATGTTTTTCAACCCAAACTTGCATAGAGATTTTTTGGTTCTCTAAATTTATTGAATAAACATACTCTTCAGTTTAATGTTACTAGCACACTGATAACCAATTTACGCTAATGATCCAAAGAGTCTATTTGTACAAATCATTTGACTCAATAGGCCCTTAAATTTCATTTCACATTCTATTGTGCAAAATTTTCAAACTCCAAACCCCAAGGATTAGTCGGTGATAAGGATCAAAACCATGGTTAAAAAATAAAATAAATAAATTTCTTTCATTAGAACTTTTTGAGTTTAATTTAAGCGAGGTTTCAATATTGCGCTTAGAACTTATTAAACTTCACAAACAATTGCTTGCATAGTGACCAAGTGAGCTTGTCTCCCAACTAAATGGTTGCGGGTTGAAGTCTTGCTTCGGACTGTGAGATCATTTGTAGTGTAAATTTTGTGAGATTGTAAGTTCCCGTTAAAAAAAAAAAAAAAAAAAAAAAAAAAAATTGCTTGTGTAATGGTTTCTTGAGGTTTGCTACTTTATTTATGGTGTGGGTCTTAATGTTTGTGTCCTTGGTATGCACACATAGACTTTTCAAAAGGTATTCTTTTTTGTCTATGTATAGATGAATTTAAGGGTCTTTGTTACTCTTTCTAAGTTTACATAGACTTTTCGAATGAGCCTACTCACAATCTAAAATTTATTTATATGGTCCTTAGTTATAATGTTCTTTCTATGTTTTATATGTAGACTTTTTAGACGAACGAAGTCACGAACTTATTAAGACCTCGATTTACAAGTCCATTGATCCAGTAACAATAAACAAGAACTATTGTTGGGATTTCTTTAAATCAAGTTGGTTAAACATTTACTCTACCAAAACCACTTACTTGATTAGTCATGAAGGAACACACCTTTCACTCTAGTTCCCGCTCTGAGTTAAACTCGCAACAATTTAATTGATGAGTTATGCAACACATGCTAGACAAACCTATATCTACATAAAATACCAAAAGTGATAGCTTAAAACAAGTCAAATTCAAGTTCAACTTCATACACACACATAAGCAATTCTGGTTAAGTTGGGCTACAAGAAAAACTTTTTAGACGTTATGCTTGAATGCTTCGATGCTTGAATAAGTTCCACAGTAAAAACATATTACAGAGTACAATTGTCACTGTCAATGCAATGAAGAAAGTTGATTGGTGTAAAAAAGTTTGTGACCATTAACTTTTGAAATATGTAAGGGTTTAAAACCGCACCATGCATAAAGTTTCATCCATTGACGTTGATAGAGTTTTGAATATTCTATGGCCTGAGAATAATACTTTTCATTTAACGACTTTGGGTTATCCACGTAGGGTCTTCACATAACTATCACTCAATCACTCTAACTTTAACCATAGATAGATAAACAATCCAATAAACCTGCAACTCAAATTTGAATATAGAAATTTGGGTTTAAACTCACAAAACTAATAAATTTATAGCCCAAATTTGGATTGAGTTCAAATAGTATCTAACATGTTCTATACCCATTCGGCCGCAATAGTGCTTTTTAGAGTTAGCTGTGCATTCACAAGTAACATGTTCAAATAGTTTCTAACATGGTGTGTTTTAATTTTTTATGCAGACTTTTTCATTCCAAATACTATCTCAATTTGACCTTATACTTCGATTAATAAAAATAGAAATGGGGCGTAGCCAAGCCGTAAGGCAATGGGTTTTGGTCTCGCTATTTGGAGGTTCGAATCTTTCTGTCCCATAGCATATCCATTGTATTCTAATTTGTTCAACAAGGTTCTGTTTCAAGGTCTCGATATACTTTTTAATTCTTTGCGGAAATCTTTCAGTTGACAATTCTACAATTGTTTACAGAAGGATTTCAACTTAATATTCTTCTCTATTTGTACAGAAATTCCAACTTCAATAATGGACAAAAACTTCATTCAGAAGGAATTACACGTTTTAGGGTAAAACGTCATTCAGAAATTCTACGTACAACGAAACTCGACCGCGTTAAGTGACCCCGCATCAGAAAAATGTTTGACACACTCATGATTTATTTGAGAATTAATCGTGACTAAGAAAAACATGACCAAAAACTTCCCAGCAGGTCACCCATGTCGGTACTAATCTCACATGAGCACGCTTAACCGAATGGGCGATTAACCGTTAGACCACAAAACGAGTTTCTAAGACATTTTGAGTTTTCAAAATTATTAGAAAAGTCAACATAATTTTCCCTCCTCCTTTGACCAAAAATCATTCCTTGATTTTATAAGTCATTCCTTGATTTTTAGGCTTACGGTTTGATGTCTAAAAGACATTTAACACCAACCGACACTAGACTGAGCCCAGTCTAGACATTATAAGTCATTTTAAATCATTTATAACCTATTAGAAAAGTAACATTTTACTTTTCTCAATTTTACGCAATATTCGTACGTTTTACGTATTACGCGTTTTAGACCCGTGTTTCCAGTTTTTAGCAGGGTTTTGGCACCCGATAGATCCTACCACTCATTTTATATTTTATTATGGGACATATGGACATGTTTATCAATACTTTCAAGTTCCATAATTTTACGACACCCGGTTTTACGTTTTGAGGCTTAATCACTTACGATTGGCATTTCCCGGAGTCAAAACTAACTAGATATCTTGGATAATATCATCCAAAAGCCAACTCTTGCTCTCCAAGTTCATGAACCGCCATAAGGGGGGGGGGTTTCACACTAGGTGGCTTGATCTCAAGCTTAAAGGCCTTAGATTTCATCCATGTGTTCACCTTGGCCTCCAAGGTTGGACTAGTCAACATTTGTAACCTCCTTAAGACCCTATAAAAGCCCCCCATTCCCTCCTTGGCCGTCCACCATAACCACACACCAAACCCATCTCATTTGTTCATTCTCTTCCAAGTTTCATGCAAGATTCAAGTGCTAGTTCAAGGTAGAAACCCTAGATAGGTTATCATTCATCAAACACTTCCATAACCTCATATACTTTGGTGATTTCTCTTGAGTTTAAATCCACTCAATTCACCTTAACCTTCATCATCCATCTTTCAAGAATACCAAGGGTAGAAAGATTGCATGAAGTGAAAAAGGGTTGAAGCAAGTCTATCAAAGTCCTATCCTTACATGTTAACTTCCTTTCATCTTTGAAAGCCAAAAGTTGTGAGCCAAACCCTAACTTGATTCTTGTTAAATAATCATGTTCATGTTATTTACATATTATTTGTGCTATATATTGTCTTGTTATAATGTCCATGATGTATAAAGATGAGTAAAAGATGTTGTTATAATGAATTGTTGAAACAAGTTACTAAAACAAGCAAATTAGTGAATTTGTTGGTATAACCTGATCAAAATGGTAAAAATATGATATTGGATTATTACATAATACAGTAGAGGACTTAACAAGGAAACCATAGCAATTTGAACCACCTAAAACGAGTATACGAGTCAAAAGTTTCGCCGATTTGAAGTTACCAAAACTTTCCGGCAAAACTGCCAAAATGTTTCTGTGACAGAATAGAAAACACGCAAAAAGAGGCCTTTCTGGTCCGTTTCATGAAAAAGTTAAAACACGAAAGTTGTCCGGAATCACGTTTTCCTTCAGGAACAAAGAGGCTCGAGCCTTGAAAACACTTTCTGAGTAAGATATTTCACAATTTCTTAACAGCTATTTACATATAATAAGTCACTAAGTTATGGTTATACTTTAAAAGGAACAAGAGTTATTATGACCTATAAACAAGACCACCACCATGGCTAGAGCCAAGGTTGGGTCTCATGACCTTGAAACAAGGACCAAAGGTCATGGCTAGGCCATGATGAAATGACCATAACAACTTACAAAGGCGTAAACATGAAACAATGAAATTGGCGATAACATGAACAAGCAATTTGTATCTACTTCACCTAGAAGGAAACCATGAGATTTTACCAAGACAAATGGTCATACAAGACTTATGAAACTATCCCTAATAACAATCTTCATGTACTAATAAACTTTCCTAAGTTTATTCAAATATCGGACATGTAACTTTTCGGATCAAAACTTATACTTTATCAACTACTACAATAGTAGGGAGCCTCATGTGAGGAGTTCATTATGTAAGCCGTCGAGTTGAGTTGTGGATTTACGAGTTAAAGTGTCCTGGCTCCTCGAACGCTTACTAACATGACTTCTGAATTATGTCGGCCCGAACGGTAGTAAACGATATACAAAACATACATGTTCATGAATCTTTTCTTACAAAGACTTACAATATACATCATACCACATCATGGACTTAGATGCAAGATATATATATAGGCACTCCGTTATATTACTCAAATCCTAAGTCACGACATTCGATTATAGGTTGCTCGTAGAAACCTTCATGATTCAACCGTTACATTCATTACTTGCTATCTTACTTAAGGTGAGTTCATAGCCCCACTTTCCATTACTTAATTGTTTTACAATTCCTTGGGGGGAATACATGCTATTTCTAAATCGAATACAATGCTTTCTAATGTATGCTTCACGACGATGTTTTATTATCACTAAGTACCAACCTTGCTAAACCGAGATCCTTTATTATGAACCATTTAGTCACTAGCAATAGTGAGCGCGAATATTAATAATAGGCCTATTGGGATTGACGAATCCCATTTGTATTGACTAAGTTCAAACAAATGCATTAATATTTGAGATTTAGGTATGTTAGCAAAGTACCTACCGGGATAAATCTGCTGATCGATATTGGTACACGTTAACGTTTTGGTGTCATAAGCTTAGTGAAATAAATAACGATTTTGTTTTCCAAACATTGGTGTGAGCTTATAACTCACACTACCAACATATTGTGTTCAAACGATTTAACAAACTCTATGAATATCACTCAACCTTTGTGTTGACCTCTCAAGCATGTATTTCAGGTTCATGACGATCAAGGGTGGCACGGAATGGCACGGATACTCAAGAGGGCTATAAATTTTATTATCATTCGAAAACTCACTTAATGTGATTTGTAAACATGGAACCAATTGGGACCTCATTTTGTAACCTCTGATATTTATATAATTTGAATGATAAATCTTTTTAATACGACTCGGTTAGAGTTCGTTTTCTATTATTGTGACTATTGTGCCGTCAAGTAACACCCAGTTCGAATTCCGCTGCATCCATGAATTGGGGGTGTTACAGATTGGTACCAGAGCCATGGTTATAGAGAAACGGGTCTAAGTGAGACCTAAACTATAACTACAATCACAAACAAAAACATTTTATAGCCTTCCGCTCTTCGTGTCTTCCATCCTCCAGACGATTATGGACTTAGTAAGCATGTTATGGTACACAAACATAATTGCATATTGATATATGTACCCTAAACATAATTGAGCATTTCCCCGTAAGCATTAGTATATTGATATATACACACTAGGCATTTTATGCTACATGAACACATATTAGTATATTGATATATAAACTCGGTTTATTTTCAATCATTTATCTAAACAATGAACTAAACATATCTGTGTATGCCTATTCTAAGGCATTTCGACATAGCCACACTCTCCCAATCATGTTCCTACTCCAACATTCGTTTTCCAAGACATTGTGAGATGCAATGGTCTCATTCATTTTTTAGACATTGTGAGATACAATGGTCACATTCATTTTTCAAGACATTGTGAGATACAATGGTCTCATTCATTTGCCAAGACATTGTGAGATACAACGGTCTCATTCATTTTCCAAGACATTGTATGATACAATGGTCTTAATCATTTCTCAAATGTTTTGAGTCACCTAATGGTTTAACCTACTTCCCAGACATTGTGAATTGCACAATGGTCTAACCTACTTCCGAGACATTGTGTGGTCTCATTCATTTTTCAAGACATTGTGAGATACAATGGCCTCATTCATTTGCCAAGACATTGTGAGATACAACGGTCTCATTCATTTTCCAAGACATTGTATGATACAATGGTCTTAATCATTTCTCAAATGTTTTGAGTCACCTAATGGTTTAACCTACTTCCCAGACATTGTGAATTGCACAATGGTCTAACCTACTTCCGAGACATTGTGATTTGTGCAATGGTCTCTGGAATTATTTCACGACCTCATCAATATCATTTCTTATGATATCAAAAACCCATCACAATCTAACGATTTCCAAACAAGAAATATGAGATTTCTAAAGGACAAACTAATCCATCATCGACAAAAGCTGAACTTTCTCTACATTCATCAAAGTTTTCTTATGAAACCTTCATTATTAAAAGTTCGTGATCCTGGCCAAGTATGTTCTATTTTAGAACTACTTAAAACTTCCTTTCCATACGTATCTACCCTTACTACCTTCTATGCAATGGAATATGAAAACATACGTTACAAGTCTTGTATGGACGGGACTTGCAACTTAAGGGTTTGACATCGCCTTTGTTTAGTGGACAGTTTCCCGAAAGCAACGGACATATCAAAAGTATACCTAGTTTAGGTATTTGAAAATTTTATCGAACCTTGGCTAAATATAGACTAGTCACCTATATTTAACCTAGGGACAGTGGAATATAGTCTGACTAACTATATTCGACTTAGAATTTTCAAATACTGAGAGTAGTTGTACTAGGGTTATGTTTAGTTTGATTTCCTACTCGAACTCGATAAACCACCAGAATACATTAAAACGATCTAGAGGCACGATAATGCCTTACCACTCAGCGAAATCTTAACACCTTATTTGTACTACCTAACTTCATTCTTGAAAGTTTTCATTTATGAGATAATCCGAACTACTATCTGGGATAGTTATCAATTATTCTCTTCATCCTGTAGAAGTATCATCCTGTTTAGGATACCATTCCATCATAAACTTTTAAAATCTCTTAAGATTTTCAAAACAAACTCAACATCTATACCTAAGAGTATTAATGTTAAGCATACACTACACACTTTTGTTCATCAACTTATCATAACATTATCTTCACAACCGTTGGAACCACAAGCTCATTAACAGATCTTGATGCACTTTTAAAGCTCAAATCATCCTTAGTTACACCACAAGCACCCTTATCAGCTTTACAAGTTTGAATATTCATCTTGTACTTTTTTTACACCAGTGTCATCTCGTAATACACTACCTTGTAACTCACCGGCTAAGTATGAATGTTGTGTCGGGAATTCTTGAGTAGGATGATTTATAATGTCCTTATTTGAATGGATTGGGATGCCTTTTTATTTAAATAAAGAAATTATAAATCATCGAACCATACGTTTATATTCCTTTAGTTACATTGTTTGGGATGCCTCTCTATGTAAATAAAGAATTATAAACAAGTGGGCTTATTTGTATCCGAAATAACATAAGTATGAAGTCAACCTACATTACATTGCTCGGGTATGGCATGATACCTACATTACATTGCTCGGGTATGGCATGATACCTACATTACATTGCTCGGGTATGGCATGATACCTACATTATATTCGCCACAAGAAATCCTATCTTTTTACCGACATCGCTTCCAACCCTGACATAAACACTAGGTACAACAACCGATTACCTACTAGACTATGATTGCGACTACTATCCCAATTTCCATTGATATTCTACTACTATATCAATTTCCATTTATTGGATTCCTATGTAAATTGCTATTGTTGTTCAACTGTTATATCAATTGCTATTGATACATGACAACTATATCAATTTTCATTTTGATATTTAACTATATCAATTTCTGTACAACTACTATATCAATTTCTATTAATAATCGACTGCTATATCAATTTTCTTTGATATTCGACTATTATATGGATCTCTACCGATATTCAACCATGTTATCAATCTCTATTGACACACCATATTCTGAGACAAATCAAACTACATCACTAGTAATTCCAGACTTTGGTACTCATAAGTAACCACACATCTTTATCGACACCACTCCAACATATGACACACATAGAACTTCGGGACGAAGTTCCCCGTAAGGGGTGGAGACTGTAACAATTCGCAATTTCAGATTAATTACCATTCCCGGAAAAATTTCACTATTCACTTTTACTATTCATTTCTCCCGAAACTTTCCCGAAAGTTAATTTTTATTTGATATTCTCGAGTGATAAATCATTTCCATGGCAAATTAAATGTTTGACATTCGTCAGATCATTTTCGTGAAAGTTATTAAGGAATTACACGTTTTAGGGTAAAACGTCATTCAGAAATTCTACGTACAACGAAACTCGACCGCGTTAAGTGACCCCGCATCAGAAAAATGTTTGACACACTCATGATTTATTTGAGAATTAATCGTGACTAAGAAAAACATGACCAAAAACTTCCCAGCAGGTCACCCATGTCGGTACTAATCTCACATGAGCACGCTTAACCGAATGGGCGATTAACCGTTAGACCACAAAACGAGTTTCTAAGACATTTTGAGTTTTCAAAATTATTAGAAAAGTCAACATAATTTTCCCTCCTCCTTTGACCAAAAATCATTCCTTGATTTTATAAGTCATTCCTTGATTTTTAGGCTTACGGTTTGATGTCTAAAAGACATTTAACACCAACCGACACTAGACTGAGCCCAGTCTAGACATTATAAGTCATTTTAAATCATTTATAACCTATTAGAAAAGTAACATTTTACTTTTCTCAATTTTACGCAATATTCGTACGTTTTACGTATTACGCGTTTTAGACCCGTGTTTCCAGTTTTTAGCAGGGTTTTGGCACCCGATAGATCCTACCACTCATTTTATATTTTATTATGGGACATATGGACATGTTTATCAATACTTTCAAGTTCCATAATTTTACGACACCCGGTTTTACGTTTTGAGGCTTAATCACTTACGATTGGCATTTCCCGGAGTCAAAACTAACTAGATATCTTGGATAATATCATCCAAAAGCCAACTCTTGCTCTCCAAGTTCATGAACCGCCATAAGGGGGGGGGGTTTCACACTAGGTGGCTTGATCTCAAGCTTAAAGGCCTTAGATTTCATCCATGTGTTCACCTTGGCCTCCAAGGTTGGACTAGTCAACATTTGTAACCTCCTTAAGACCCTATAAAAGCCCCCCATTCCCTCCTTGGCCGTCCACCATAACCACACACCAAACCCATCTCATTTGTTCATTCTCTTCCAAGTTTCATGCAAGATTCAAGTGCTAGTTCAAGGTAGAAACCCTAGATAGGTTATCATTCATCAAACACTTCCATAACCTCATATACTTTGGTGATTTCTCTTGAGTTTAAATCCACTCAATTCACCTTAACCTTCATCATCCATCTTTCAAGAATACCAAGGGTAGAAAGATTGCATGAAGTGAAAAAGGGTTGAAGCAAGTCTATCAAAGTCCTATCCTTACATGTTAACTTCCTTTCATCTTTGAAAGCCAAAAGTTGTGAGCCAAACCCTAACTTGATTCTTGTTAAATAATCATGTTCATGTTATTTACATATTATTTGTGCTATATATTGTCTTGTTATAATGTCCATGATGTATAAAGATGAGTAAAAGATGTTGTTATAATGAATTGTTGAAACAAGTTACTAAAACAAGCAAATTAGTGAATTTGTTGGTATAACCTGATCAAAATGGTAAAAATATGATATTGGATTATTACATAATACAGTAGAGGACTTAACAAGGAAACCATAGCAATTTGAACCACCTAAAACGAGTATACGAGTCAAAAGTTTCGCCGATTTGAAGTTACCAAAACTTTCCGGCAAAACTGCCAAAATGTTTCTGTGACAGAATAGAAAACACGCAAAAAGAGGCCTTTCTGGTCCGTTTCATGAAAAAGTTAAAACACGAAAGTTGTCCGGAATCACGTTTTCCTTCAGGAACAAAGAGGCTCGAGCCTTGAAAACACTTTCTGAGTAAGATATTTCACAATTTCTTAACAGCTATTTACATATAATAAGTCACTAAGTTATGGTTATACTTTAAAAGGAACAAGAGTTATTATGACCTATAAACAAGACCACCACCATGGCTAGAGCCAAGGTTGGGTCTCATGACCTTGAAACAAGGACCAAAGGTCATGGCTAGGCCATGATGAAATGACCATAACAACTTACAAAGGCGTAAACATGAAACAATGAAATTGGCGATAACATGAACAAGCAATTTGTATCTACTTCACCTAGAAGGAAACCATGAGATTTTACCAAGACAAATGGTCATACAAGACTTATGAAACTATCCCTAATAACAATCTTCATGTACTAATAAACTTTCCTAAGTTTATTCAAATATCGGACATGTAACTTTTCGGATCAAAACTTATACTTTATCAACTACTACAATAGTAGGGAGCCTCATGTGAGGAGTTCATTATGTAAGCCGTCGAGTTGAGTTGTGGATTTACGAGTTAAAGTGTCCTGGCTCCTCGAACGCTTACTAACATGACTTCTGAATTATGTCGGCCCGAACGGTAGTAAACGATATACAAAACATACATGTTCATGAATCTTTTCTTACAAAGACTTACAATATACATCATACCACATCATGGACTTAGATGCAAGATATATATATAGGCACTCCGTTATATTACTCAAATCCTAAGTCACGACATTCGATTATAGGTTGCTCGTAGAAACCTTCATGATTCAACCGTTACATTCATTACTTGCTATCTTACTTAAGGTGAGTTCATAGCCCCACTTTCCATTACTTAATTGTTTTACAATTCCTTGGGGGGAATACATGTTATTTCTAAATCGAATACAATGCTTTCTAATGTATGCTTCACGACGATGTTTTATTATCACTAAGTACCAACCTTGCTAAACCGAGATCCTTTATTATGAACCATTTAGTCACTAGCAATAGTGAGCGCGAATATTAATAATAGGCCTATTGGGATTGACGAATCCCATTTGTATTGACTAAGTTCAAACAAATGCATTAATATTTGAGATTTAGGTATGTTAGCAAAGTACCTACCGGGATAAATCTGCTGATCGATATTGGTAAACGTTAACGTTTTGGTGTCATAAGCTTAGTGAAATAAATAACGATTTTGTTTTCCAAACATTGGTGTGAGCTTATAACTCACACTACCAACATATTGTGTTCAAACGATTTAACAAACTCTATGAATATCACTCAACCTTTGTGTTGACCTCTCAAGCATGTATTTCAGGTTCATGACGATCAAGGGTGGCACGGAATGGCACGGATACTCAAGAGGGTTATAAATTTTATTATCATTCGAAAACTCACTTAATGTGATTTGTAAACATGGAACCAATTGGGACCTCATTTTGTAACCTCTGATATTTATATAATTTGAATGATAAATCTTTTTAATACGACTCGGTTAGAGTTCGTTTTCTATTATTGTGACTATTGTGCCGTCAAGTAACACCCAGTTCGAATTCCGCTGCATCCATGAATTGGGGGTGTTACAGAGTCTATTTGTACAAATCATTTGACTCAATAGGCCCTTAAATTTCATTTCACATTCTATTGTGCAAAATTTTCAAACTCCAAACCCCAAGGATTAGTCGGTGATAAGGATCAAAACCATGGTTAAAAAATAAAATAAATAAATTTCTTTCATTAGAACTTTTTGAGTTTAATTTAAGTGAGGTTTCAATATTGCGCTTAGAACTTATTAAACTTCACAAACAATTGCTTGCATAGTGACCAAGTGAGCTTGTCTCCCAACTAAATGGTTGCGGGTTGAAGTCTTGCTTCGGACTGTGAGATCATTTGTAGTGTAAATTTTGTGAGATTGTAAGTTCCCGTTAAAAAAAAAAAAAAAAAAAAAAAAAAAAAAAAAAAAAATTGCTTGTGTAATGGTTTCTTGAGGTTTGCTACTTTATTTATGGTGTGGGTCTTAATGTTTGTGTCCTTGGTATGCACACATAGACTTTTCAAAAGGTATTCTTTTTTGTCTATGTATAGATGAATTTAAGGGTCTTTGTTACTCTTTCTAAGTTTACATAGACTTTTCGAATGAGCCTACTCACAATCTAAAATTTATTTATATGGTCCTTAGTTATAATGTTCTTTCTATGTTTTATATGTAGACTTTTTAGACGAACGAAGTCACGAACTTATTAAGACCTCGATTTACAAGTCCATTGATCCAGTAACAATAAACAAGAACTATTGTTGGGATTTCTTTAAATCAAGTTGGTTAAACATTTACTCTACCAAAACCACTTACTTGATTAGTCATGAAGGAACACACCTTTCACTCTAGTTCCCGCTCTGAGTTAAACTCGCAACAATTTAATTGATGAGTTATGCAACACATGCTAGACAAACCTATATCTACATAAAATACCAAAAGTGATAGCTTAAAACAAGTCAAATTCAAGTTCAACTTCATACACACACATAAGCAATTCTGGTTAAGTTGGGCTACAAGAAAAACTTTTTAGACGTTATGCTTGAATGCTTCGATGCTTGAATAAGTTCCACAGTAAAAACATATTACAGAGTACAATTGTCACTGTCAATGCAATGAAGAAAGTTGATTGGTGTAAAAAAGTTTGTGACCATTAACTTTTGAAATATGTAAGGGTTTAAAACCGCACCATGCATAAAGTTTCATCCATTGACGTTGATAGAGTTTTGAATATTCTATGGCCTGAGAATAATACTTTTCATTTAACGACTTTGGGTTATCCACGTAGGGTCTTCACATAACTATCACTCAATCACTCTAACTTTAACCATAGATAGATAAACAATCCAATAAACCTGCAACTCAAATTTGAATATAGAAATTTGGGTTTAAACTCACAAAACTAATAAATTTATAGCCCAAATTTGGATTGAGTTCAAATAGTATCTAACATGTTCTATACCCATTCGGCCGCAATAGTGCTTTTTAGAGTTAGCTGTGCATTCACAAGTAACATGTTCAAATAGTTTCTAACATGGTGTGTTTTAATTTTTTATGCAGACTTTTTCATTCCAAATACTATCTCAATTTGACCTTATACTTCGATTAATAAAAATAGAAATGGGGCGTAGCCAAGCCGTAAGGCAATGGGTTTTGGTCTCGCTATTTGGAGGTTCGAATCTTTCTGTCCCATAGCATATCCATTGTATTCTAATTTGTTCAACAAGGTTCTGTTTCAAGGTCTCGATATACTTTTTAATTCTTTGCGGAAATCTTTCAGTTGACAATTCTACAATTGTTTACAGAAGGATTTCAACTTAATATTCTTCTCTATTTGTACAGAAATTCCAACTTCAATAATGGACAAAAACTTAAGCTGCTTAAATTTGAATCTTTGTGTAGATTTCAAACAAAAACTTAACACAATGATCTTTGGGGGTTCTGAAAGTCCTTGAATTAGTTACGTTTTTTTTTTTAAACGTCTACAGAGACATTTGAAGCAACTGGACCAAGACGTAAGTTTTATCTGTTAATTATGCTTGCATTCAATAAATAGTTAAACGCTTGAAATAAGTTCCACAGTAAATATAGATTACAACTGTCATTGACAAGGCAATGAGGAAACTTAGATGATAAAGAAATGTCTAAGAAAGTTGATTGGGATATATTTGTTTGTGACCAATGACTTTTGAAGTATATGAGGGTTTAAGAAGACTTTCCAAGTAAACTCATCTTAGTCCAAAACTCATTAGTCATCCTTTTCTTCATCTGGTGGCCCTTTTAATGTTTTTGGCATATACAAGCTGAAATTATGTCATGTAAGATTCCTTCATTAATTACAACTTTGAAGTATACAACAACCGTCTCAAATTATGACCACTAATATCTCATCCTTTGAGGTTATGAAGCACAAAACTACAGCCCTCAAAACCTATACTGTCCATAAGAAAAAGAAAACTCGGAAATGTAAAGGTCACCCATGTATGTATGGTCATCCATATAGTTAGCTAATTTGCTGAGTTTTCTCTGGCTGGTACGGGTTAGAAACAAGGGGTTAGAGAAGCCCAAGGATACTCGTACACTGCTACTTAAGATTTGAACATATTACCCAAAAATTGCAGTATCTTAAAATTGAACTATGGCAATTTCTACAGGACATATGGAGCCGTCAGTATGGTATATCAAGGTAGCATCTGAAGGGGGAAAAAAAAGTTTTGGAGCTTACGCTTAGCTACCATTTGGGCTGTGAGGCCTAGTCTTTGACAAATTGATATCATGGTAGCTATGTTCCTGATGACGTTGATGAAACTGCAAATAGCACAAAGATCGTGAACAAAGGTGGTAAAATGGACTCGTCGGTTAACTGTCCCATAGTTTTTTTTTTTTTTTTTTGGTAAACATGGGTTTCCGACTCGACATTGCGAGCCGACTAATCCCACGGCGACTACCCTTTTTGGATAGCCCGGAGTCGGCGCAGTCACATAGTTTTGACGGGTCTGTACAGGTTGGTACAGGTTAACCCGAATAACTTTTGTCGCAGTTCATTTTTATACTTAATGTGTGAATGATTAAAAAGGTTAAATGATTAAAAAATACACAATGGACAACTTTCTACTCTTGAACCTATTTGACAGGTTATATTTTGTTATAATATCAGTGAGATAAAATTCCACATTTAGATTCGTAGATCATCAAACGAAAAACAATAGTCAAACATTGACTTACATGGATTAAGGATTTTGAGTACTTCTCATTTTTTAGGTCCAACGGGGGTTTGTTAAAATTCACCCGTTTTGACCCATTTCACTCATTTTACCCCAAACATGTACTAATAAGTAACTTTGTTGTTTAAGTTACACCCATTTCACCCGTTTTGACCCATTTTAGCCCAAACGTGTATTAATAAGTAACGTGTCAAAAAAAATCAACCATTTCACCCATTTGAGCCAATATGTGTAAAATTAAGTGACCGAATCACCCATTTTACCGTTTTGACCAAATAAACTCCTGATGTAGCAGCAAGAGTGTTTGGTTATTGCCGCAACAACAACCAAACACTCCTTTAGCCGCAAGATGGGTTTTTGTGTTTTGTGTCAATAATTTGTTTTGGTAAATTTTATAAAGATTTACTTACGTATCTCCCAACAACAATTTGGTTGACCCACACTGCATCCCGCTGATGCCTTTCACGGGATTGCTCGATAAGGTCCGGGAATGCACCCGTACTATCGTCCCACTGAAAACACATTAAATGAGTATATAATAACAATGCAACAAATTAAACAAGTATATAATAACAAACAAACAAATATTAATCACGACTTACCTCATCAAATCGACTAGCAGCATATTACTCCGTTCCGTGATTTGAAGAGTAAAGTTGTTTCGACCTGTTAGCCTTGTTCTTTGCCGCTCGGGCCATGTGCTTATCCATCGTCACATAATCAACATATTTGTTCCACTCGCTCAACTTCATGTCTCCCGGAGGAAAATCCCTTATTTGTTGCGGCACCTTATATCCATCTCTCAACACAAACTGATGCTCTTTAAACTTGTTTTTTCTATCTTTGTAAGCTTTTGAACATCACGTCCACCCCTGTCCTAATGCGTTAACCATTCGGCCGTGTTAGATGGGGGACCATATCAAAGTATGTCTGCAATTCAAAGAAAAAATTCCTAATGTATATTTTTTACAAATTTAACATTGTATCTTCAGCTACCTAACCATTGGGCTTATATATTTCATTTATTAAAGCCAACATTGCTTTATTGTTTCTTTTTGTAATACAAAGTTTCTTTACTTCATTTCGATCGAGGTAGTGATAAAACCGCACCATGCATAAAGTTTCATCCATTGACGTTGATAGAGTTTTGAATATTCTATGGCCTGAGAATAATACTTTTCATTTAACGACTTTGGGTTATCCACGTAGGGTCTTCACATAACTATCACTCAGTCACTCTAACTTTAACCATAGATAGATAAACAATCCAATAAACCTGCAACTCAAATTTGAAAATAGAAATTTGGGTTTAAACTCACAAAACTAATAAATTTATAGCCCAAATTTGGATTGAGTTCAAATAGTATCTAACATGTTCTAGATCCATTCGGCCGCAATAGTGCTTTTTAGAGTAAGCTGTGCATTCACAAGTAACATGCTCAAATAGTTTCTAACATGGTGTGTTTTGATTTTTTATGCAGACTTTTTCATTCCAAATACTATCTCAATTTGACCTTATACTTCGATTAATAAAAATAGAAATGGGGCGTAGCCAAGCCGTAAGGCAATGGGTTTTGGTCTCGCTATTTGGAGGTTCGAATCTTTCTGTCCCATAGCATATCCATTGTATTCTAACTTGTTCAACAAGGTTCTGTTTCAAGGTCTCGATATACTTTTTAATTCTTTGCGGAAATCTTTCTGTTGACAATTCTACAATTGTTTACAGAAGGATTTCAACTTAATATTCTTCTCTATTTGTACAGAAATTCCAACTTCAATAATGGACAAAAACTTAAGCTGCTTAAATTTGAATCTTTGTGTAGATTTCAAACAAAAACTTAACACAATGATCTTTGGGGGTTCTGAAAGTCCTTGAATTAGTTACGTTTTTTTTTAAACGTCTACAGAGACATTTGAAGCAACAGGACCAAGTCGTAAGTTTTATCTGTTAATTATGCTTGCATTCAATAAATAGTTAAACGCTTGAAATAAGTTCCACAGTAAATATAGATTACAACTGTCATTGACAAGGCAATGAGGAAACTTAGATGATAAAGAAATGTCTAAGAAAGTTGATTGGGATATATTTGTTTGTGACCAATGACTTTTGAAGTATATGAGGGTTTAAGAAGACTTTCCAAGTAAACTCATCTTAGTCCAAAACTCATTAGTCATCCTTTTCTTCATCTGGTGGCCCTTTTAATGTTTTTGGCATATACAAGCTGAAATTATGTCATGTAAGATTCCTTCATTAATTACAACTTTGAAGTATACAACAACCGTCTCAAATTATGACCACTAATATCTCATCCTTTGAGGTTATGAAGCACAAAACTACAGCCCTCAAAACCTATACTGTCCATAAGAAAAAGAAAACTCGGAAATGTAAAGGTCACCCATGTACGTATGGTCATCCATATAGTTAGCTAATTTGCTGAGTTTTCTCTGGCTAGTACGGGTTAGAAACAAGGGGTTAGAGAAGCCCAAGGATACTCGTACACTGCTACTTAAGATTTGAACATATTACCCAAAAATTGTAGTATCTTAAAATTGAACTATGGCAATTTCTACAGGACATATGTAGCCGTCAGTATGGTATATCAAGGTAGCATCTGAAAGGGGAAAAAAAAGTTTTGGAGCTTACACTTAGCTACCATTTGGGCTATGAGCCCTAGTCTTTGACAAATTGATATCATGGTAGCTATGTTCCTGGTGACGTTGATGAAACTGCAAATAGCACAAAGATCGTGAACAAAGGTGGTAAAATGGACTCGTCGGTTAACTGTCACATAGTTTTGACGGGTCTGTACAGGTTGGTACAGGTTGACTTAAATAACTTTTGTCGCAGTTCATTTTTATACTTAATGTGTGATGTATGAATGATTAAAAAGGTTAAATGGTTAAAAAATACACATTGGATGACTTTCTACTCTTGATTCTATTTGACAGGTTATATTTTGTTATAATATCAGTAAGCGAGTTAAAATTCCACATTTAGATTCGTAGATCATCAAACGGAAAACAATAGTCAAACATTGACTTACATGGATTAAGGATTTTGAGTACTTCTCATTGTTGAGATCCAACGGGGGTTTGTAAGTCGATCTTCGATCCACTTCAATGGAATCACATCCTTTACCATCTAGACACCCTCCTGTGTACATAGATATGCTGTTAATTCACTGCATTGCAAGAATGAAATACAGTTTGACTATCAAAGTCAACTTATTTTTAACTAAAATATCAATATCAAGTTACTACAGTAGCATTTAAATAGTTCTCTATAAAATATCAATATCAAGTTACCCACAATAATCATAATTACTTTCGTTATCACCAAAAAATTGAAGTAACCAATTATTTACAACTTAAAAGACAATAATCAAATAATAGCTTTTAAAATACAATGCCAAAGATCCACTTGCTAATAGTACTAATAGTAGGAATACCTGCTGGTGTACTAATAGACATGTCTGCATCAATTACAAAATCCAGTTAAGCAAAACCATCAAACACACACACACACACGCATATTGCAAAACAAACTCATGTTACAAATTCCACTTCAACAGAAACCTCTAAAGAATTTACCAAATCAAACACTGCTTTTTATCAAGAACAACTACAGGTAAACTCATGGTCTTACCGATGAACTACAACAGCTAAAACTATCAACTTAGATAAAATGGATATGCTTTACGGGTTGCGATTTCGAACCATTTACTCATGAATGTACAATTTAGGTTCGTTTTATATCAAATGAGTCAAAAAAAGAACTTTGCTAAAAGTGCATCAAGTCAAATGGGTTGAATGTAGTCCAAAGCCTTTTGCAATGTATATATCCTCCTAATTATTTTGATTCAGCGGTTTAGATTATCATGGTAACAATATTGGCTTGTAATGATAACTAAAACATTTATTATTAATAAGAATAATAAAAATGGACAAAAGTAATTTTGCGGGACAAACACAACCCTAACCTATTTGGACATGTTAGACAAGCCAAGTAGCCAACCACCTTGTTCTATGCTAAATAGATATAGTGTTTGTCGCCTATAATCCTAGATAAAATAGATATGCTGAAAGCAACTAAGATGAACCGTGAACCTTAATGTCATATACTATTACTATCGCCAGTTGATATATCATATACCTGATTTCCATGTGCTGAAATCAATTGCAACTTGATCATCTCTAGCTTATAGTATCTGCAATATTGAGATTTCTTGTTATGCGAAATCATGCTACTTTGGATGAACAATGATATGGATAAAAGTAATCTGAGTATGCACATCTGATGCAGTGACTCGATATGAGAACAGAGAGAGGGTGGGAACTCTTAACAAACACACGTTATTATTATTCCACACTATATAAACGTTTACAATGATATGTATATATACTATGTCAATCGGTGTCATTGAACCGATGTGACTCTTCCTAAGAGTTATCTATGAAACGACATATCCTATCCTACAATACAGAATACAGTTAATAAGTATCTAATCTACATATATGGTCCTTCTACTTTAAAGACTTATGATTCTTGATTAATTCATGTCCAACATCACTCCCCTAATCAAGACATCATAATCTTCTTCATGATCTTCACTCTGTTCCTTTTTGTTCATCTTTGATTGCAGTCTCGTTTCTCCTTTGCATCTTCTGTAATTGTCATTCGAATTGCTGTCCTCTTTCATGGCTTCTTCTTTTTCAATCTTCATCCTTTTCTTTGGTGATTCGACTATGTCTTCTTCCATATCTTCTGCATTGGGCTGTGATAAGGTATCTGCAACATCTTTGCCATCTTCATCACTTTCTGCCTCAGGCTGTGGTAAGGTATCTGCAACATCTTTGCCATCTTTGCCACTTTCTGCCTTTTCTTGCTTTGTTCTTAGTGCTTCCTCATAGTATATCTTCACCATGCCTTCTTCTTGCCATCTGCAAATACATGCGATGTTTTTCTGGGTTTTCCTTGTTCTTCATAGGCGATAACTTTCTTGACTGCTTCTTATTGATCTCGCAAAACATTCTTCCACAGGTTTCTTAGTTTTTTTCTTCTTCCAGGATCTTTGAACCATGGGCTCTGATGCCATATTGAGTTTTCTTGTTATGCGAAATCATGCTACTTTGGATGAACAATGATATGGATAAAAGTAATCTGAGTATGCACATCTGATGCAGTGACTCGATATGAGAACAGAGAGAGGGTGGGAACTCTTAACAAACACACGTTATTATTATTCCACACTATATAAACGTTTACAATGATATGTATATATACTATGTCAATCGGTGTCATTGAACCGATGTGACTCTTCCTAAGAGTTATCTATGAAACGACATATCCTATCCTACAATACAGAATACAGTTAATAAGTATCTAATCTACATATATGGTCCTTCTACTTTAAAGACTTATGATTCTTGATTAATTCATGTCCAACATGCAATTCTTCATCTTGAGATGGCCCTTCACCTTCTTTACCTTCGGCAATCCAATTTACTTCATCACCATTAGTGACGAAATTTTCAACTTCAAATTGTCATTGAAAAAAACAACATTCTTTCTTTGGCAAATTTTCCGGTTAATTTGATTGGGATTATAATATCTGTTCTGGGATCCCGATTTTGATTTTTTGTCACTCGGTAAGTACTCAGCACTACAAGAAATAAATTGGGTCAAAGAAAATCAAAATCATTGTCCTACCCTGCAGTATTATTATCTTGGCTATTATATTCACTCGTGCAACAAGATGCGATATAAAGCAGCATATCGTCCATCTGAGCTTCTATGTCCTCTTCGTTACCAGTAAGTTCTTTTATGCCTTATGCAAGGTAAAAACAGGTCAAACGGGTGCAAATCAATTAAAAAACATGTACTTGCAGGTGGGTTTCTTTTTATATTGCCAAGAGGCTACTTGATAAGAAATCGTATGTTGTACTGTCTGATTAATTTGACACCTTACAGCATGAGGCGGCTTCATCACCTAATTTGATTGAAGATCAAATAGAAAATGAAAACGAGTCTTTTCCAGATGAATCAAATGATATGCGGATAGATGCAGATGAAGAAATGTCTGAAGTTGCTTTTGAAGACTCTGATGATGAATCAGGCCCAGAAACAACTAGTTTAACGCCTGCATAATTGCAAAAAGATGTTAGTAATATTGTCATTGGTTTGAAGGGCATGCATCTGAAATATAAGGTACACTTCTAACAAAATCATTTACATTTTCGTTCTTCATGGCTTTCTGCATATTGCTTATATTATTAACTGGGCATCGAGTTCGGGCTATGGTTTCTCTCTAATGTGTACAAAAATTAGCTTAAGCAGATACGGGTCAAATGGACGAAATTTGCCCAAATGGTTTTTCAAATCAAGCGAAGCAAAGGGCGCATTGCGCACAAAAACACAAAATAAGGTGAATGGTACTTTGAACAGACAAAAACACAAAATAAGGTGAATGGTACTTTAAACAGACAATAACACAAAATATGGTGAATGGTACTTTGAACATCCAAATATCCATTATAGCGTATAATGCATAAAACCTCCTAAACCTTTTTACAACTATTTTAAATCTTCTGGAGAAAATTCGTTTCTGCAACTTAACCTGACCCAATCCATTATGACCCATAACAACTGATCTTGGCCCACTCATTTTGCCACCTTAACGTATATGCCGGAAAAGAAGTGTATAATTATGTTTATTTTTCTGGTTTTGAAGGATTTAAGACAAGCATTTGGACCAAATGAAAGGAACTACCTGGAAACTCAGTTGGATAAATACGTAACGGTTGTGGGTACTGATCTTTCTGAGCGAATGATTTACTCTATCGGCTGATTCAGTTGTGATTTACGATATGCATTCTTGGTTTGATCAGTAGTAAGGGTTAAATGTTTTCTAAAGCTAAAAATGCTTCAAAGGGTGTTATTTTCTTGAATTTGTATTTCATCATGTGGCTGCACTAGTGCCTGGCCAAGTTGAACTGACTGTGTTCTCCGTTGACCATTTGACTTATGATGCACATAGTAATACAACATAAACGTAATTTTACTCAAGGTTTTATTTTTTTTTATTTTTTTTTTTTTCATGCTTGAACATATACTCCATATTTATTAAATTATATTACGTGAGTTGAAAAAATTGTTGGGATTGTGAAATTATAATGTAGTCATGAATAATTCTTTTTGAAGGGTATATATATGATCAATATGAAAATAAAAAGGATTGAGATTAAACTCGGTTCAATTCTCTTAAGTTCTTCTCATGTTAATCATGATAATATGTTGTGAAAGGGAAGAAATTAATGGGTCTTATTACTTGACTTAAAAATGGCCTCACTATTTTATTTATTTTTATTTGAGTTAATTGCATAAATCATCCCTAAACTTTGGCCAAATTGCATGTTTCGTCCCAATCATTTCGAAAGTGCAGAAATCGTCCCTATGTGTAACCTTTGAGTAAATTTTTGTCCCTGATTGGGACGAAACATGCAATTTGGCACTTTCGAATTATGCAATTTTCGTCCCAACCAGGGACGAAAATTTGCTCAAAGGTTTCTCACAGGGACGATTTTTGCACTTTCCTAATGGTTGGGATGAAACATGTAATATGGCTAAAGTTTAGGGACGATTTATGCAATTTACTCTTTTTATTTGATTGGTTTAAGATAGGTTACATGGCCTAACAAGATGAGACCAACATTAGAGAATCTCTATCGAAATAAAAATTAAGTTGGCACAATTCCACTATCATAATCCGTGATGGTTAGAGATATTTACATTTCGCTTTTCATGTTATACTAATTTGAATAAAAGTTGTAATGATCTAAATCATCTGATTAGTGAAAGTTTGAATTCGCGATTCATCAACTGTACGTTATTAAGTCGTGTAAAAAATGTCGCACATATATAAAGTAACATAAGGATGTCTACACACGCACACCTGCACAAACCCATGTTGAAGTTGAAACGAAGTCAGAAAACACTCACGTTTCATCACAGTGACACTTGCAAGAGTTCCGAAAAAGCATTGATACAAATCACAAGAAAGGCAATCTCCTGAATTCCATTATAGCACATACTATCATATTAACATCACAGGTATGTTGTTTTCCAGTAGTATCTGCTAAGCAATATGCTCAATATCATGTACTAGTTAATAACATCTGGAGAAAAGACGGGTTGTTGCAGAATGTAGATGTTTCATATGCTACGTCAATCATCATTCATCAAACATTATCTATTTATCTTGAGCACCTCCACCTATATCTGCTTCACGACTAACCATGTCACTGATTTCATCAGTACCAGAAGGCTTAACCCTGCATCATGCTTACGTCTAATAAAAATTTCAACTTTGGTATTTAACTAATTAATCAATTAATACTACTATGGTACTAACCGTTCAAGGACTGATTTCCCTTCCTTGTACTTGATTCTTCTCATGTGCGGTTTCCTGAAAGTCAAGGATCAATTATATATGGATTCTGAAGCATATAATATTTGTTATGAACTTACATATGTTCAGCCAACATTTGATACACAGTTGACGCAGAAAAGGTCAGCAACTATGTGCAGGCCGGTCATCATCAACCTATCTACCTTGACCCCAACAGTGACATTCGCACTGTAAAACATGAGAAGACAAGACTCAGTGACACTAGGAAGATTTATGGTAATAAGTTGGTTTAACCTAGAGATAAAACTGCTGCCCTTTAGCAGAAGTAAAAACGGTGATTGACGAGATAAAACTGCAAAATATTTTGATCCAAATGTACAAAGAACACTAGACATATATATGAATTTTAATGTTTTCAAGTTAATAAAAAGTCAAGTTTGCCTTTGCTCACAAATATTTTTTTCTTTTTGATCTAATTTGCGCTTGTTCAAGTATGTAAGGGAATTTATTTTTGCTCTAATCCTGTACCAGTCCTCCTATTTGCGTCTGCAAATTCATGTCTGACTCTCACGACTGACTTAAAAGACTGAGTTGACCAAAGTGGATCTAAGATCAGTATCAGGAGAGCACCAAACTACATATATCATTTGAACACCAAAGTGGTGGTTTTAGGTTAACCCTGGTTCAATGCACATTCCCTTTGGTTATTTGGATTAAAAAAAAAAAAAAAAAAAAAAAAAAAAAAAAAAAAAGAAAAAAAAAAGATGTACTAGCATATGCAACAAAATCAAGCAAACACTACCTTATGCGAATCGCATATACACCCCATTATCAGCGTTGATAACCAAACAAACATTAAACTCCAAGTTGGGATATGGATGTATCAAAACAGAATAAGGACAGTTGGATTTCGTGGAATTTACTTGACTTAAGATCGAGAAGATGGTTAGACAGCATATTAAATATAAAGTGGGGAATTGAGTGGTTGTTCCTTATCACTGTGGCATGTGACATGACAGGTGGAGCAATGCTCCTGCTTTGTCTACTATACTTAACAGAAGGGAAAATTTATTCTGCTGGATACTCTGATGTAGCAACACTTGCTGAAAGTACAGTTAATAATACCTGGACTTGGCCTACTGATGAGTAGTCTCTCTTGCATACTATTCATGTTTCAATTTCAAATGTTGGTGCTAAAGATGAGCCTTTTTGGCCAACTAATGATGGCAAAGAAGGTGCATTTGCTAGTAGTCATGTGTGGAATGATTTTAGAATGCTTAATAACACTGTACACTCACACAAGCACTTATAATTTGATTGCGAGTATTCAAATGGATTGTGGGGAAAGTTGCAACGCTTAACTAATATGAAGAGAAAGCTCAAAGGATTGGACACTCCCTAGATGTGATTCATGTAAGATTTTTGGTCACACGAACAATCAATGTCCTAAGCATGTTACGGTTCCAAATAGATGTGACTAGGGATGGCAATCCGGCGGGTTTGGGGATGTTAGGTATAATCTTGATGGGCCAAGTATGGATCGTTATTTGGGCTGCTCCATTTGGTATGTGAATAAAAGGTGTGGGTTTACTAGTTCCTTGGTTGACCGTGTATTATGGAAGTCAGTGGTCATGGAACGTGGTTTTAGTAGTGTTGACTGATTTACATGGCAAAAGAATAGGAGATCATAGGCAACTATTGTACCCATGTTGTGTTAGTTTTATTTAGTAGTTATCTTCATGTTTAGTCTATAAATAGAGTAGGTTTCATATTGTATTCGAGCAATCAGTTTCTCCTTCCTTATTAATATAAAAAGCATTGAAAACCAATCTTGCAGTTTTGATTGGTGTTTGCGGGTGTGAGTTCGGGGTGGGGAAGGTGCTGATTCTCAACAGGGGAGGGGCGGCCATCCCCATCCCCAAACCCGATTACCAAAGTTCTCCCGAAACCCGCCCCAATCCCCATCGGGGATCTAACCGGGGCGCCCCGTTGAGGCACAATACTCCCCCAAACCCGCCCCGTACTAATTGGGATCTTATCGGGGTGTCCTATTTGAGTGCAATTCTCAACAAAAGCCGCACCATTTCACATTAATTATTATTTTTAGACCGTTAGCAATAACTTGAAGAATTAAGAACCTATTAATAATCAATTACAAACAAGTCTTTTAAGTTTTTAACGATAATATTATAGACAAATAATGATAAATTACACCACTAAAAACTACAACTTAAAAATATGGCATTAAACAAATTTCCATAATAACAATTTTGCAATCTTAAAAAAAAAAAAAAAAAAAAAAAAAAAAAAAAAAAAAAAAACAACCTAACAATCTTAGAGAAATTTTCCATATTTTTTTATGTAAATACTAACAAAGTACTATATAAGTATAGATATATTCGTATATGTGTATATATTTTTCGGGCGAGGCGGGGCGTGGATGTTATTCCCCGCTCTCCGCCCCAAACCTGCCCGTAACCCAATAAGCATGCCTCGCCCTCCCCAATTAGTTTGGGTTTCGGATTTGACCCAAAGACGGGTTTAATGAAGTAAAGCGAAGAGGTTTAAAGTTTGAAGGCCTTTCTCTAAGCAAGAAGGTTGAGTATCGTCCTGTTGGGAAGAAGCAAATGACGAATGGGTGTTCAACATCTAAGGATAAATCAAAAGAGGCTTCAACATCTAGACAACTAAAAAAGGATGCTAACTTGGTCAAGAAGACAAATGTGTTTGGTGTTTTTAGTGGCATGGACGAGGGAGAAAAGGTTTGTGAGGAGCTGAATGTGAATCACCTTCCTATTGACAAGGGCACCAGCCAAAGAAAGATATTACCTTCCCTAATGAAGGGGCGAACACCGGAATTAAGAAGGTTAATGAGGATACTGATAGCGAAGAGGATGAGGTGTATAATGAAACTGCGAACTTTATGACATCTAATCCAAATGTTAATAAAGCGTCTACTAGCGGTACTGGAGTTGGGAAGTCTAGTCTGCACGAACATTGGAAAGAGACCTACGAAGATGACCCGTATGATGATGCTGATTTCGATTCTCTTGGGCTTATCAAAGATCAAATGGCTTATGTAAAGCGTTTGATATTAATATTTGTAGTCAAATTAGATATGTGTATTTACTAGTTATTCATAAGTTTGATTTTTCATTATTTTTATGATAGTTATGGGTTATAAAAAATGTAAAATACTTAAAAACTCTTTACCCAAAAATATATGACATAAGAATTTATAAAAAATGTAAAAACTCAATTAACTCGGCTTGTTTATTAAACGAGTTTTATTCGAACCGAGCTGGACACGAGTTTTAACGTGTCATGCAAATCGGCTCGTTAACACCCAAACGTCTTAAAGAACCAAAGCATTAGCAAAGTGAAGACGAGCCAGAGCCAGAGGGGGTGTTTGTTTAAGCTTATTTGTGGGCTTATCAGCTTATTTAATTTGGAGACTTTATGGGCTTATATAAGCTTATTATGATATAATAAAATTATGTAAGCCCATAAGGTCCCAAAATAAGCTGATAAATTTGAGCTTTTGAAATATAAGCTGAAATAAAATAAGCTAATAAGCCCGCTTAAACAAACTCTCCCCTAGTCAAACACAATAGACATCCAAAAAGTACATTTACATCCAAAAACTATTAATTCTAATTAAAAAGTAATAAAAATTCAAATAAAATTCAAAATAAATAGGAAAAATGCAAAATTTATTTCTAAAATTCTAAAATAAATGAAAATAAATTTCTAAAATATTTTTGGATTTTTCTAGGCTTTTTCTGATTTTTTTTGGAATTTTTGGTAATTAAAAAATATTAAAAAATGATTAAAAACTCAAATTAAATAAGAAAAATAGTAAACCTATTCAGAAAAATTTGAAAAAATTAAAGAAAATCTAAAATATTAAAATAAGCTTGAGAAAAAATTTTGAAAATAAAATAAGCAAGAAAAGTACTGATAAGCTATAAACTGCTTATTTGGAGTGCTTATTTATAAGCACTCCTTGACCAGAGTTAACCAAACTTTGACCCAATGTAATTTAGACTAAATAAAGCTCAAATGAACAGATGGAAAACAAGTTTGAACTCAGAAACATAGATAAAGACCAATTCAGTTGAAATAAGCTATATGGAAATAAGCAATAAGCAACAGACATAAGCAATGGAATTCCAATAGTGAAATAAGCAACCACAAGCACAAATGAACTCAAATGAGCCACAAATCTCAGAATATGGATCAACAAAACACAATAGCAGCCTTAAACTAAAATCAGGAACTTAGCTAGAACTACTCAACTAAATAGGCAAAATAAGCAGTACCAATAAGCTGTTTAGTGAAATCTTATGGGGGCAAAACTCTGACTGAACTATTGAGATGCTAAATCCACAAAAAGAATCCACTTAAAAGCTTAATTAATCCCTAAAAATGACTTGAGAACAGATGGTTTTGGGGGACAGGTTTTCCCTGAACTTTGACTTTTGAAATGCAATCCTATGTTGACTATTCTTAGTTTCTGCTGATCAAAACTAAACCTAGGTGATATATTAAGCTACTTAAGCACTTGAATTACCTACATGAACTCTAAATCTACAATTATGCAAAAATCAGATATGCTCAGAACACACCATTAAGCACATACTTGGATTTCACTAACCTTTGACTTTTAAACTGTGATCCACCAATTTTAATAATCTGACTAACCTAACCTATACTAGAAAAAGCTACTTTGGCAGTAAAATCAACAAACTAACAACAATGACCCTGGTGAAACAGATAGGTGCTCCCTCACAGCCTATCTTTAGAGTTCAAACAGCAAATCACTATCTAATCAAATAAAACCACCAAATAAGATCAGAATAAGAATCAATAGGCTAAATGAACCAGAATCTCAGACCTACATATGCAACTAATCACAGAAATACAGATCCAAATGGTATGACAGATAGGTGAAACAGAAACAAACCAAATCAAATCAAACTGATACTCAACTAAACTATAATAACAATAAACAACTACTGAATAGCTACAAATAACTAAGATTAAACTACAATAAGCAGACTTATATTATTGAAACAGTAATTAGAGACAGAAATAAGAGAATAGCAGAATTGAAAAAGTAGAGAACTTACTACCACCTCACAGCCTATCTTTAGATAGGCTCCAGGATACACCATCAATTGTTCAAATCAACACCAGAACCATCAGAATCATAACCTTGAGATACTATTGACTTTGGTTGACCAACATTTTTGATGCCATTAAAATCACAAATGAATATTGCATAAGCTAGAATAAGCTCAAAACAGATTTAAATGAAGGCTAAGAACAGATTTAAAGCAACTAAATATTTGAAAATAAATTGCAAGGAATTTTAATTGAAACTTAGAATTGTATTAAAACTTGAATTGAGAGTACAACTGGAAAACAGAAATACAATAATAAGCTAAACTAAATTACCCTACTCCTAACCTAATCTAATCCTAAAAATCTAACAGCTTCATATGAGTGAGGAGTGAGGTATATACAGGCTGATGTGAGGAGTGCCAGGGCTTGGTGAAGCTTCTGGATGTGCTTTCTCTATCTATCACACGCTTGATTCTCATCCCTTGGATCGATTTGTAAGTACTTGTGAATCCTGCGTGTAAGCTCCTATTGGTCCACGTATGCACTGATATTCCCTGACATTCTAGAAGCCCCAATCATTGGGTAATAATCATTTAAGTGGGGTAATTTTGAGGGGTGGTGAATTAGGGTTCATCGTACAATGAAATCTGGGTAGGGGGGTGAATTTGGGGGGCGGTAAAATGGGGGTTGGGGTATTTTTATTAATTCTGTTGACCGGGTAAGACTTGGGTGTTGACCGGGTACATAGAGTGGATTGGGTAAGGTTTTTATTGGATTGGGTTATTAAGGTGTGGACTGGGTATAATTTAAGGTGGTATGGTGATGGGCTTAAATGTTATTTTGGGCTTTGGTGTATTTAGGCTAGGATCCAGTTGTAGTGTAATGTTTTTAAGAGTAAAATTATATAAGGACTTATGTTGTAATACTAAAAATCCCAGGGACTGAATCTGTAAATCTTTCAAAGTTCTTCCCAAGGGCTTGTATTGACAATCTCTGATTCTTGGAGGACCTCATTTGTCTTAACTTCCAAATTTACTCAAAGGACCATTTTTGTAATTTCCAAAAATTGCAGGGACTGAATGTGTCATTTCTTCAATTCTTTCACCAGGGACCATTTATGCAATTTTGTGAATCACTGAGGACTTCCATTGACATTTTAAGCTTTCTTTGATTATTTTGCTTCTCCGGCTCCGGCTTTTGACCTTTTTCTAATCTCGTGCTCGTTTTTGTCGGTTTTGGCTTTGTTTTTTTTCATTTTTCACATATCCGTACCTGCACATACAAAAATACAAAAACTCACACTCTTGGCATATTTGGTTAGTATTTGGTCTGATTTAAGGCTAAAAATGATGTGTGAAAAAGCACACATCAGTAAGAGTATTAAGTAAAATTTTGTATGTAAAGTTTAAGGGTTCTAGTGACAGAAGCTCATACCTTAAACACGAAGCAAAAAGCTTCATGGTTTCTCAAGCCTAGTTGAATTTGTTTATCATTAAATTTGTTTTATTGGCCATGGGTTTCTTTTTTAATGTAGAATATGTAGTGCTAGCCACCTGCAGTCGCTTTTGTCCAATAGAGATGCATATCAACACTTGTTACTTTAGGTTGGCATGGTCCAGACTCAGATTCGTGTAAGTTGAACTTTCGTGATATTTTGTAGATTACTTGCGCATTTACATACCGTCTTTGTGCCTTGTGGTACCAAAGGAATGATACCAAAGATGAATGCAAGACACATGTGATAAACACTGATCAATAATTATTCTTTTATGCATTAAATAATTATTCTTTTATGCATTAAATAACTTGGAAAAGAACCATACATCAGGGAGCTGGCGAAACAAGGTTAGTTTTTCATGTACAAGTCTCCTTCTAGAGGTGTCATTTCCGATCCACTTTTTCTATGAATGGGTCAAATTTGGTTTTGTTTTATATTAAAAGGGTCAAAATGGTCAGAACTGGTCTCACATGATGTTGAAACTATATTTATAATGCATACTACCTCTTGATCGTTGCATCTAAAGATTTAGATTATAATTGTAATAACTTTGTTTTTTGTAATCACGTTGTACACATTAATTATCTTTGAAATAGTTGGACATGATATGTATTTACATGTTAACTCAAGTTTGAAAGGGTGCTGATCCATGGTAAACTTATCCTCTTTTTGGTTGGATATAGTGTTAAATAATCCGTGCCACTGAACTGGCTGCCGCTCGGGAGAAGCTCAACGAGCTCGGGAAGTAGAAACAAGAAATCCCCAGAATTTACTCTTCTGCATCCTTGCTTCATCGTATGCAAGGTAAAATAACTTTTTCTTACATAATTATGTTCACGTTGCTTTTGTACTTCTGTTGCACTCCTATTTTACCCTCTACTCCTCTTTTCTAATTAAAACCGAATTTTCCTGGACGCTTTTCACCTGTTAATGACATTAGCAACATGATGCAGAATGTCCAGATAATATTTTTCTGTTGTACAATAAAGAAAACTAAAAATTAATTGGCGTATTTGTTCTGCTTACATTGAGAAACTTATTTGATGCATTGCTGTTGGTAAATATCCACAGAAGGCTGATGCTATGAATGTCTACAGAAGGCTGGTGCAATGTGACAGCAGGCAAAAGCATTGCTTCCGCGTGCTGAAGCATTTCGTCAGCTGGTTGATGCAGTTAATAATAGTAAAAAGGGAAAACTATATGTACAGCAAAACAGTTCATAAGAAGTGTGCTAACGAATGAAAACTTGGAACTTCTTTGTGAGCTTAAAGAATCAAAGAAAGTGGTCCATGAAACATGACAATCACATTTGATCAGAAACTTCTAGAAGACTACAGTATTAAAATTCGAGAGATGGAGGGTTTGAAAGCAGAACGAAAAGCTCAGATTTTTTATCTTGAATAGGAAATGGAAGAGTATATGCTCAAAGAAAAGTGTCGTTTTTCTCATTTGGATGAACTTAATCAAGAAAACTGGAAGTTAAAGAAAAGGTTACATTAGAAGAAAGTTTGTTGAACCAAATGTACTTAGAGAAGACGGCTGAAATCGAGAATTTCCAAAATCAGGTAGAATACCTCAAAGAGGAAATTTCTCGAGTTCATGAACAAAAGTCAAAGTTGACCTCTGAAAAGTCCAAACTGGAATCTTCTCTCAAAGAAGTTAATTCAAGAACTGAATTGATTGAAAACGAGCTTTAAACATTTCCTGAAGAAGGTGTAAATTCAAGATTTGACAGCGGAGCTTGCTACAATCAAACAAAACCACAATAAATTGTCTGCTGATTACGAGAAAGAGTCAAAGTTGTTGTCTGGTTATAGGACAATAGAAGAGTGAAGAAAGACAATGGAGAATGATCTTGAACTTAAGCTAACAGTTTCAGAATACGAGCGCCAACAACTCATTAAAGAATCTGCATGTTTAACAGAAAAGATGCATAAAAATTTGAATCTTGAAAACGAAGTGTTCGACTATAAAGAACGAAAAGAGTAATCTAAAAGCTTCTCTATGCTCAGTTTCTTGTAGTTTTGAAGAGCTTATAGCTGAGAAGGTTTTGTTTTCTGAAAAGATGTATGAGTACGAAGATTGTAAAAATCAGAAAAAATGTGTATGAAAAGCTGATGGAACTTGAGGGTGATCTAACACGGCTAAAAATACATCGCGGTTAAATGATGCTGATATGGAAAATGAGATTAGCAGGATCAAGAGTGCAAACTTGCAATGTCAGCTGGAAATTCAACAACTTGAAGGCGAAAAGAACGAATGCTTGAAGAAAAAGGAAGATCTAAAACTGCAGTTGGCTAAAAGTAAAACGGTTTGAGTTCTAGTTACTACTTTTTATTATTATACAGCAGCTAAGTTTTCTAAAAGATATGTTACTAGTTTTGGTTATTTTATGTATTTTGTATCAGGGTGCTAATGAGTCTCGTTCTAAAGAATCTAATCAATATATCAATTAACAAGTATTGCTTGAAGCAGAAGTTGATGAGGCTCTTGATGCAAATAATAAGTATAGAGTTCAACTTCAAAGGTAAGTCAACAATTGACTTTTTAAGTCAAACCTCAGCATGAGTCGTCACAGGCTATTGTGCAAACTTTTCTCATGGCTACAATCTAATCTCTTAAGGCTAAAGCCTGAGGGGTATGATAGTCTTTCATCAGCTCCTGGGAACTAAAGGCTAAAGGGGAAGTAATAATAAAAGATCGGTTTGAAAGAACAAAGTCGTCTTTAGAGACAGTTAAAAGTTCTTCGTGACTGTTATCTTGAGAAGAGTCTCAAGTTTGCTGAAGTAGAGGCTGAAAGAGAAGATCTTCTAATGCAGTTAAAAACAAACAGTACAAGGAAACCGTTCCAAATCCTTGACAATATATGATAAGTACTAGCCATTCGTTCTAGAATGATTAGTAGTTCATATTCTTACTTACAGAAAAACATTAACAGTCATCAAGTCAGGGGCTGACACGAACGTTGGCATGTGTCTCGTCACTTGTGAGAACATGATACCACTAGACGACTTCATATGCCATTCTTAAAGATTTGTTTACGTTTTTGTGAAGTACAAACTCTCTATTGTTTGGACTTTTTACTTGATTGTTAGGACTTTTTAAAACTCTATCGTTAGGACTCTAACTATCATTACTCTGTACACGAAGTTAGGACTTTTTAGAGCTCTATCTGTTGATCAAGTGATATTATTTCACTTGTTTGTGAGATAATATACAGAGCAAGGGGAGAGCCTTTCTAAACGAAGGTAAGTCTAAGTACGGAAATGGGCACACAATTCACATGGAAAGTAACTGTTGTTTCCCTTATGGTCGACTCCCTCCTCCCATCCTCTCCCTATCTGTCGACGAATAGAAGTCTTCTTTGCCGTTCTGATTGCATCGAAATTGGGTACTCCTATGCTTCTTGACTCATATACTAATACTATGCTCGGGAATAGCTCAAAGATAGTTTGGTGGCTGTGGTCCCGTTGTTAGATACACCCGATTACACATGAATGACCATTGGCATTGAATACGAGTGGGCATATTAAAAAATGCAATACGGCAAACAATGTTACTTAAAAGCAACAACCTCATACTTTTAGTTTCCTCTAAAACATGTCACAAACATCTGATTTGGTGCATTAATTACTAAAGGAAAACATTACTGAATTGCCATTAAGTTAAAAACATTGATACCCCTCGCCAAAGACCAATTAAATTTATTACTAATTCCTAACAACACACTAATAATTCAAAAAGACAAAATGCGAACATCATAATTCAGAAATACGACTGCACAATTCATACGGTTCCAGCTCCACCCCAAACTCCTCTGCCTGCATCATAATTTTCTGTAAAAGTAAGAGAATTTTAAAAAGTAAGTCATGTTACGCAATTTGATGAACTAAGAAATCATGTGAAAAAGCATACCTTTCATTATCTAACGGTCATTTCCCATGTAAATACGTCTTCTCTTCTTCTTCTTCAAGACTAAACTCTCTGCTGCATCAGCAATTACATTGAACCACTTGACTTTTCTTGTTGACAACATTAGATATCCCATCACTAATCTGACTAATGTTCCACATCCATATCCCAACGTCACCACTTTCCATGTAAATCCACTCTCCTCCTTGTCATCATATTCTCCATCATCTTCGACTTGTGAGGAACTTTGATGTTCACGTTTGGGCAATGGAGACCCATAGAGACCTGAATTCCCTCCAAAAGAAGTGATAAATTTGCTGAACTGTGGTCCTTCTGGAATGCGTCCCACAAGATGGTTTTGCGAGAGATTTAACACTTAAAGGCGGTGATGCGTGCAAGACTTTTTGGGATCTCTCTAGAGTGTTGGTTCCAAGATAGGTCCAGCGACTCAATCTTTATGAGATTCCCCAGAGCATGAGGAATGGGACCCATAAGATAGTTGTGGGATAAGTTAAGCACTATTAGCGAATTAAGACCACCGATGACGTTTGGAATCTGTCCTTCAAATGTGTTATTGGACAGATCAACAATTGTGTAGTCAACCGAAATTTGTGGAAAATCTTGATTCACCCCTTTCACCGCAACAACGAATGAGTAATGCTCACCACCACTAAGGGATAAATATTGTGGTGTTGTGTTGCTTTTAACAACATTCTTCATGGAATTGAAATTTTGAAAATATTTTGCAGAGAGTTGACCTACAAACCCATTATGAGATAAGTCAAGAACTCGAAGACTTGGAAAATGGAGAATCAACAGTTGCAAAGGGTTGAATGTGTCCATGAAAGTTGTTTGATTTGAGGACAAGAGCCTGCAAATTTGGAAGATCTCCTAACCATCTAGGGAATGTACCATTCAAGTGATTGTTTCCGAAATCAACTACTTTCAAGGATTGACATTTGGACAAGGAACTTGGCACCTCACCTTCTAACTGATTTCCTTTTAAAATAAACCCCTGTAAGTCTTCACAATCATCAAATAAACTAGGAATAGTTCCTTGAAATCTATTGTTCCCCATATCTATCATTCCAAGAGATGAGATGACATTTCCAAAGCATTGTGGAATCAATCCACCAAAGCGATTATTGGACATATCCAAATACCTTAAACTGCTCATGTTACAAATTGATGAAGGGAATGGTCCCTGATTCAAGTTGGACTGCAGAAACACGTATTGTAATCCATACCATTGAAATTGTGGCAAGCATGTTATGAAGTTATGTCAGAGATTTACATGTATCAACTCATTGCCTCCTATCTCTCCTGCCCAATAAGGAATTTGGCCATAGATTTCATTTTGAGAGAGATCTAAGTAATTAAGTTGTTTCATGTCTCTAAGTGAATTCAGAAACACCTTTAGCTTGCAAGAGGCCAATCCCAAGTATCTAAAACCAGGGTTGACATAATTATTGGCATTATTTGTTGTAACAGAGAAGCCGTTGTATGAGAGATCGAGAAAATCAAGGTTTGTGAGGCTTGAGAACAATGTATCCATCTCCCATTCACCACTAAAATTATTAGATGAACAGTGAGGTTGCTGAGTTGTAGAAATGTTTGCACATCAATTTGGCCAACTAACTGATTGTTACTCAGGTCTAACATTTTTAATGATGGAAGAGAAAATGACTCAAAAGGTACATTTCCACTGAACATGTTACCACTTAGAGAGAGATATTCTAAAGATAAGTAAGGTGTGTTAGGTTGAAGAGGTAGCTGTCAGGATGAATTGTACCTTGTAGCATTCCGCAATTGAGATGGAAACCGATGACATCACCGGTGGAGTTGTCGCAGCTAACTCCATCCCAGTTACAACAGTCTACTTGTGTTTCAGCTCATCATTTTTGGATGATAATCAGAACCCAGAGCATCTTGACAAAATTCATCTACATAAGAAAAGGATGTGCCGTTGATGGATGAAAGGTTTTGTTTAAAGAGAAGCAAAGCTATGCTGCATGACGACCTTCTTCTAGATGTTGATACGCTGCATGACAAGCTTCTTTTTAACTTGGAACAAGACACATAATGAATCAGTCCATCCGTGTTTACCATATTCAGGAATGTTGCTACACTGCATGACGAGCTTCTTCTAGATGTTATTTGTCTACCTACTAGTCTACTACATCATGTTGTTAAGCATTTGTCTAGAAGTCAATTTACATAACTACTTACGACATAATATGTCAATAGTTTAACAGCGAAGAACGGGAGATATTGCATACTGGTTCAGATACTGATTTTGTACAGAGACTAAATCAAATGAGACAAATATAACCAACACCTTACAATCTTTGTAGCTTATCCACTAAACAATACACTGTAGATTCAAATATAACCAATTATCATCACTTCATTACTAATCCTTTCAATGCACCCCCCAGTCTCTGCTTCTGGACCCAATTTTTCATACAAACATTTTACTATGATTTCGTGTGGAAATGGAAGAGGGTGGTTTGTGTTACTATATGGCTAAGGAGATTTAGATATAACAGCTTTAGCTGCATCTTTCAACAGCATCCACCAAACATCATTCACAAGTTCTTCCTTTACCATGAACAAAAACAGCTGCAGCCAGAACACTTTATACAATCTTTGTGCTCATCCATTTGTAAAAGCCATGGAGCCCTTTGTAGCGTAGCATCTTCAGAATTGCATCCAGTGTGCCTAAATGAAGACAGGATTTGTGTGAATATGTGATCTTTTGAATTGTGAAAAGAACAAGTGAACAGCACCATCCCGTATTTCATGGGAGGTAAGTAATAGTTTCATATTTCATAATCACATTTACCTTCGTACTGATGTTTTTTGTCTAACCCGATAGCTTATCTTGCCTGAAATCCTGACTGCAAAATGCAACCAATAATATTTATGACACGGGATAGCTAGTTTAATGCTTCTTTAAACACTGGGGAGGTGTAACACAAAACATAGAAACTGGCAACAATTTTGAATGGGCCGCTTCGGGTTATGCTTTATCGCCAACGAGTCATTAAGTCAAATATTTTAACTGAGATAGTTTAAAGAGAAATGGGTTAACTGGGTCAAAAACCCCAACTGGTCAAACAGGAAGAAAGTCATCTAAACTTCTAAAGTGTAATTTTTATGCATAAAGCGTCTAATTCACTTTTTCCACCCCATTTACTTATGTATGGGTCGCTTTGGGTTATGCTTTACCAAAAAGTTGCATGTTGCCCAACCTGCCATTTTTCCACCCCTAGTTCGACTGTTAACATTTAAGATTTACGACGAGTTAGATTTTTGAAGATGGAATCAGTCACTCTTGAGACCTAATGTGTCTATTACAGATATTAGTGGGTCTAAATCAAGTCACTGATTTCAGAAATTGATGTATGTTTGAGTATAATTATGTATTATTTTACTGCTCTACTAAAAAGCTCAAATGACAAGTACTTACCTTTACAACTAAAAGAGGACAAGTTAACACTGCAGCCCCGAGTTCTGCCAATGCCCCAAGCAAAAATATCTGAAAAATTATGTGGAGAAATCAGATATTGCCTACAGATAATCACATTAAATGATAAATAAGTCATAATTATCTGAAAATTCTGCAGTGATTATACTAACAGTTACTTGCCTCTAAAGCAGTTACACCTTTGTTACTGTTGCTTAAGGCACAACGCTGCTTCAACTTCTTTAGTAGGGTCTCATACAACATAAACTGTATTGAAGGATTGCTGACCTGGCAGAAACAATGTGGGATTGCTGACCTGGCAGAAACAATGTGGACAAGAAGTCAAGAAGTGATATTGATACAGCATGGGCCAAAGCTAAATAACAAGTACCATAACCAATGTCGGGGAAGAAGCCTTTCCAGAATCCCAAGATTCCAGCTTCACCAACAACTTCTTGAACCTGCAGAAAAACAAATTGTTCAAGTTACAATCTTAATAGCCAACACTGTGGTATTTTATAACAATCAATATTAATACTCGGACGACTATGATCATCTAGTAAAATTTATACAATAACCTTTGATTTTTTAATGTCATTTCCCGATATATACATGTCTTCTCTTCCTTTTGCAAAATTATATTGAAGGTTCAACCACTCAAAAACACGATTACCTAAGGGTAAAACTTAAGACTTGGCTGGTCAAGTTATAAAAAGATAATAATAAACACGACCATTTAAACTAGATGGCAAAAAGATGTAACGCTGTATTATTTACTCGGACACACATATCATTGGTGTTCAAGGCTAGCAATACAGCACAATAATATAAATGAACTATAACAGCTAGCATATCCCCTACAAATTTAGCAGCTATATATATATCTCAGAACGTCCAGGTTCAACCATAACATTCAACCTACATCAGTAAATAGGACACGTTTTTTGCAGGTACCCTAAAATAGAACCATGGCACGTTTTACAGGACATAAGGAGCGGTAGGTATATGATAAAATTTCATGTAGATGATTATTCAAGTGCAGGGTCACCGGCAATTTGGTCTCATAATCAACTCGTCAAGCAGGTGTTGGGCAGATAATGAAATGCTAAAATACATGTAGAACAGATCGAAAAAGAACACACTGGATGGCCAAATTAGATATACTACAGCAAATAACTACTCCGACAAGTCATTATTAATAATGCTTTCCTTTTCACACGTTACAATACGGTAACAAACACTAGTGTCTACAATTTTATAGCATAGACGATGGTTGTATGATCATCAAAATAACAAAAAACTTGCTGAATTACACCAAGGTCAGCAACATCAATACACGATCACCAGTGACCAAGTAAATATGTATTAAAATCCTAAGAACACACTAGTATTACATAATAATTTTTTTAAGACCAAGAGAATTCATAGGGTAAGACATTTTGAAAAAATTGGTGAAATAAGAAATCATGTGAAAAAGCATGCCTTTCATTATCTAACGTCATTTCCCGATGTAAACATGTCTTCTCTTCCTCTTCTTCAAGACCAAACTCTCTGCTGCATCAGCAATTGCATTGAACCACTTCACTTTTCTTGTTGACAACATGTAAGAACCCATCACCAATCCAAGTAGAATCCCACATCCGTATCCCAATATCACCACTTCCCACGTAAATCCACTTTCCTCCTCATGATGTTCTTCAGCTTCAAGAAGTGGTTTGTGTGCATTGTCACTGCAATTTTTGGGCAGTGGAAACCCACAGAGTCCCAAATTCCCTGCAAATGAGCTCTCATCAAATGTGCTGAACTGTGTTCCTTCTGGAATATGCCCCACGAGATGGTTTTGTGATAGATTTAAGACTTCAAGGCCATTGATTCCTGCAAGGCTTTGAGGGATATTTCCTGTGAGTTGGTTCCAAGAAAGGTCTAATGATTCAATCTCTGATAGTTTACCAAGAGAGTTTGGCATTCGACCATTAAGGCTATTGTGGGACAAGTTTAGCACTTTCAAAGAACTCAAATTTCCGATTATTTCTGGTATCCCCCTTTTGAAATAATTGTTTGATAAATCAATAATAGTTAGGCCAACAAAAAGTCTTGGAATATCTAGATCCACCCCTTTCACCGCAACAACGAATGAGTAATACAATTCACCGATGTCCATATATTCTGGTTCTGTGCTGTTTTTAACAACATTCTTCATGGAATTGAAATTTTGAAAATATTTTGCAGGTAGTTGACCTTCAAACCCATTATGAGATAAGTCAAGAACTAGAAGACTTGGAAAGGGAGAATCAACAGTTGCAGAGGGTTGAATGTGTCCATGAAAATTGTTTGGTTTGAGGACAAGAGCCTGCAAATTTGGAAGGGCACCTAACCAAGGAGGAAATGTACCATTCAAATGGTTTTTTCCGAAATCGACTACTTTCAAGGATTTACATTTGGACAAGGAAATCGGCACCTCTCCTCTTAATTGATTTCCATTCAAAATAAGCCCTTCTAAACTTCCACAATCCCCATATACGTTTGGAATTGTTCCTTGAAAGCTATTTTTTCCCATATCTATCATTGTAAGAGATGAGGTGATATTTCCAAAGCATTGTGGAATCAATCCACCAAAGCTATTATTGGACATATCTAAATACTGTAGCTTGCTCAAGTTGCAAATTGATGGAGGGAATGGCCCCTCAATCAAGTTGGACTGCAGATAAAGCTCATATAGTCCATGCCATTGAAATTGTGGCAAGCCTATTATGAAGTTATGTGACAGATTCAAATATTCCAACCCTGCAATCTCCCCTGCCCAATGAGGAATTTGGCCATGGATTTCATTGCTAGAAAGATCTAAGTGATAAAGTTGTTTCATGGCTCGAACTGAATTCGGAAACACCTTTAGCTTGCAAGAGGCCAATCTCAAGTCTGTAAAACCAGGGTTGACATGATAATGATTGGCATTATTTGTGGTAACAGAGAAACCACTGTATGAGAGATCGAGTTCTACAAGGTTTGTGAGGGTTGATAACAATGTATCCAACTCCAATTCACCGCTAAAATTATTAGATGAAAGGTACAGGTCAGTGAGGTTGGTGAGTTTTCGAAATGTTTGAACATCAGTTTGGCCACCTAACTGATTGTTACCGAGGTCTAACGCTTTTAATGATGGAAGAGCAAATGAGTCAAAAGGAACATTTCCACTGAACATGTTATAACCTAGACGGAGATATTCTAAAGAGGGGGAAGTAAACAGCCAAGATGGCAATGTCCCATTAAGTTCATTAAAGGATAAATCAAGCCAAGTAAGGTGCCTTAGGTTTATTGAGATGTTCGAGGGTACACTTCCACTGAACATGTTATCAGATAGATAGAGATATTGTAAAGAGGGGGAAGTAAACAGCCAAGATGGCAATGTCCCATTAAGATCATTAAAGGATAAATCAAGAGAAGTAAGGTGTGTGAGGTTGGAGAGGGAGCTATCAGGATGAATTGTACCTTGTAGCATTCCGCACATGAGATAGAGACCGATGACGTCACCGGTGGAGTTGTCGCAAAAAACTCCATCCCAATTACAACAATCAGTACTTGTGTTCCAGGTCATCATTCTTGGATGATAATCATAACAAACTTCGTTTGTGTAATTGATGGAGGAGAGGTTATGTTTGAAGAGAAGCAAAGCTTCTCTCTGTTTTTCAGGGCATTTATGACTCCTATTTAAAGAAGCAGTAGGAGCAAAAGCAGTGTAAATAAAGAAAATGAATAAGATACTCAATAGTTTTGAATAAGCCATAGTGTTTTTTTATTTAGTTGCTATAAATATTCATACTTGCTGCTACACACATATATATACTTATACTGTTGTCACAAGAATATGTTGGATGTGGTCTAGTTTCATTTGTAAACGTATCAATTGGGTTTTGAAAGTCTATCAAAATTGATAAGCACTAAACTTTAATTTCTTATTAATTTATATACAATTCTAACTTTTGATTGCGATTTATAAAAGAATCTTTCAATGAAAATTATGCTGTCCACAATAATCTTTGAACACTAAAGGAAAATGATTTTTGAATGATTTATTAGGGCGTCCACTATGATAGTTTATAAAAAGGTTTATAAAATTATGAAGAGATTTAAAAACCTGTAAAAAATAGTGAATATTCATTTCAACCTTGTGTGGCATGAAAAGGTATAAGATATTGAGCCTTTTTCGTAATTTAATGCATTTGAATTATGTGAGATGTTCATAAAACTTGAAAATGTTTGTACATAGTGAGGATAGATTTATAAATTATTGTCATAACACACTTTCACTAACAGAAATAATAGGTCCCACGTCTATTACTTCCTCTTAATGGGGAGGAGCTCATATTTTACACCCTCCATGTATTGATGAATTAGTGAATATAAGTAGGCCCCAGAAAGAAATATTAAATTATGTTTACTGAGTCAATATCCTTAGCTAAAAGAAAAAAGAAACACCCCTTTATAAACCTTTAGAAAGATTTACTATAGTTGATGCTTTTAGAATGAAGACTAACTCGAACCAATAAAAGAGCACAATTTAGCCTATTTGTCAAATATAGCATTTCTATTGGTCAATGAAAGTCAACATTGAATTAACTGTGGTCAAACATATAATTCAAATCTTATTAAATAAACAAAAATATGTACTTGTTTTCAAATTTTAAGCTTGTAAAACAACTTTATATTATGATTGTTTCATACAATTTACCATAGTTGTCATGATCATAATCTTGATCTTAGGTTCTTACGATTTTATGATACTGCAAAGCAAAATGATCCGGATCCTACATATGATCTTTGCAAGCGTAAGATCTTATAGGATCCCGATCTTGACCATACGATCTTAAGATATAATCCGATCCGACCTTACTTTTTTCGGATTACAAACTTAAAAACTATAAATTCATGGGTTGTTTTTTTGTAGAATTAAAAAAAAACAACATGTTAATTTTTTTAAACATTTCATAATCATAATTTAGAACAATATTTCTATGAAACATTCATAATATTTTATGTTTATAATGCATTATAATTTGTAGATTTGTATAATACTACAAAAACTATTAAGAAATAACATTAGAATAGGATCTTAAGATTCCGATCCGATCTTACGATCACGATCTTGCAAAGAATAAAATGATCTTGGGTAGGATCCCGATCTTGAAAACCTTGCAATTTACAATTAAACCCTACACTTCTGGAAATTTGTTAATCTTAAATCTAATTTTATGGACTTGATTGTGAAATAACACATGTATTTTAAACTTAAAAAATCACTTATTATTATTTTTATTAAATTGATCGTATCATCGTAATATTAAAAGCTTCTTAAACATACGAGTTATAATTATTTATTTGAGCATGTGTTATTAAACGAGGATTTGAAGCTCGTGCGTTGCGACGGAGCAACTGTATACAATAGTAATGCATGCAACGGAGGTACAAATTTTGCAACCAAGATCAACCGAAACACCCCCAAAATTTGCAGTTTTTCAGCAGCCCCAAACGCATTACTACGTATTACTGTAACTTAGATACATGTGTAATCTCGAAGCTTAGGTACAATTGAATGACGATTTTTGTAGATAGGTCTCTTGTGATTAAATTGAATCACAAATAAGCAACAATAAAGGAAAGAGCAAATAAAGCAAACATAGCAAGGTTTTCAAGATCGGGATCCTACCGAGGATCGTTTTCATCTTTGCAAGATCGTGATCGTAAGATCGGATAGGGATCCTAAGATCCTACTATAATGCTATTTTTTTAATGATCTTTGTAATATTATTCAAATCTTCAAATTATTATATATTATAAACATGAAGTTATATGAATATTTCATGAAAATGTTTTCATAAATTATGAATATGGAATATTTAAAAAGAATCGCATATTGTTTTTAAATTATATAAAACCATAAACCATAAATTTGTAGTTTTTTAGTTTGCGGTTCGAGAAAACTAAGATCGGATCGGAGTAGATCTTAAGATCCTATAGTCAAGATCGGGATCCTATAATATTTTAAGCTTGTTGAGATCCTGGTAAGATCCGGATCGTTTTTGCTTCGTAGAATCATAAAATCGTAAGATCCTAAGATCAGGATCAGGATCTTAACGACTATGAAACATAGCATGATACCTGATGACGTATAGCACGGACAACAGGCTTACTGGGCCTGGAGTATCCCGAATGAACTGGGCTCCGACCCTATAAACAAACTGGGCTCCAGCCTAGGGGTGTTGATCGGTTCGGTTTTCGGTTATTCGGTTAATTCGGTTCGGTTAATTCGGTTAAAAGTTTTTTTAGGGTCAAACCGTGAACCAAACCAAACCGAATTCAAATTCGGTTTTCGGTTCGGTTTGGTTGAATTCTAGTACAGTTTGGTTCGGTTCGGTTTACGGTTTAACCGAATTACACACTTTATTTAAAAATATATATATATATATATATATGTAAATATATTTAACAAAAAAAGTTATTTCAAACATAAAAAGTATTTTTTAATATTAGGATAAAATTGTATTGTTATTCATATATATATAAATATAAATATAAATATATATATATATATATATATATATATATATATATATATATATATATATATATATATATATATATATATATATATATATATATATAATGTTTTATTGATCTTTTATATATATAAATATATAAAAAATATATAAATTTATATGAATTCGGTTTTCGGTTTGGTTTTCGGTTTTGATTACCAAAACCATATCCAAACCGAGAACCAAATTAAAAGTTCGGTTTGGTTCAGTTTTGGCAAATTCGGTTCGGTTATTAGTTCGGTTCGGTTATTTTTGGTTCGGTTCGGTTTTGATTTTCGGTTTATTCGGATATTTCGGTTTTTCTGCTCACCCCTACTCCAGCCCCACAAGGAAAACAGGCTCCGGCTCAACGAGCAAGCTGGGCTCCGGCCCAACAAGCCAATAAAGCCAGACATGGCCAAAGCCCATGCCACGAGCATGGCACGATCTGGACAAACAAAGAATGTATACGATTGGCACTTCCAAAGTACGCTCGCGGACCGGCTCCTGGTCCGAAAAACCATCCACGTCCGCATCAGTCGATTAAACTACGGATCCTTGCCCGACAAGGGTCCCACCTCGGCTACTATAGCAATATGCGAAATATCAGGAAACCCTAATATTTCTGCTACCTATAAAAGGAAACCTCAACTCACACTTTCGAGGTATGACTTTCTCACTCATCCACAGACACACAAATTTCTCTGATTACATGAGTACTTATTCTCACGCTGGAGCTTAATCGTGGGGTCCGTCCCCACGATAAGGCTAACGGTGTGCTTTTACTTGTGCAGGAAAGACAACTTATTACTTGGATTAGTGCATAAGTTATGGAGCGGACGATCCATCAAGGGCGGCTCACTTCAAACTGAGCCCAACTCTAACCCATTCACACTTTTTGCACTAACAAGTTGGCGTCATCCGTGAACCAATATATAATTGCGTTCTTGGAAAATACTCACCACAAGCGAACAACTCTGCGGCATCATTTCCATGTCGACATCCGCCTTGCGGAGAAAGGAAAGACCTTTAGCTTGCAAGAGATCTAACTCTCCAAGTTGTTTCATGGCTCGAACTGAATTCGGAAACACCTTTAGCTTGCAAGAGGCCAAATATAAGTATCTAAAACCAGGGTTGACATAACGATTGGCATTGGTTGTTGTAACAGAGAAACCGTTGTAAGAGAGATCGAGATATGTAAGGTTTGTGAGGGCTGATAACAATATATCCAACTCCAATTCACCACTAAAATTATTATATGAAAGGTACAGGTGAGTGAGGTTGGTGAGTTTTCGAAATGTTTGCACATCAGTTTGGCCAGTTAACTGATTGTTGTTAATGAGGTCTAACGCTTTTAATGATGGAAGAGCAAATGACTCAAAAGGAACATTTCCACTCAACATGTTATTCCCTAAATAGAGATATTGTAAAGAGGGGGAAGTAACAACCAAGATGGCAATGTCCCATTAAGTTTGTTATCAGATAAATACAGAGAAGTAAGGTGCCTTAGGTTAATTGAGATGTTCGAGGGTACATTTCCACTGAACATGTTATAAGATAGATAGAGATGTTGTAAAGAGGGGGAAGTAAACAGCCAAGATGGCAATGTCCCATTATGTTTGTTAGCTGTTAAATCAAGATAAGTAAGGTGCCTTAGGTTAATTGAGATGTTCGAGGGTACATTTCCACTGAACATGTTATTTCTTAAAATGAGAGCATCTAAAGAGGGGGAAGTAAACAACCAAGATGGCAATGTCCCATTAAGTTCATTATAGGATAAATCAAGAAAAGTAAGGTGTGTGAGGTTGGAGAGGGAGCTGTCAGGATGAATTGTACCTTGTAGCATTCCGCAATAGAGATCGAGACGGATGACGTCACCAGTGGAGTTGTCGCAAGTAACTCCATCCCAGTTGCAGCAATCCGTACTTGTGTTCCAGCTCATCATAATTGGATGATAATCATAACCCATATCATCATGACAGACTTCGTGTGGGTAATTGATGGAGGAAAGGTTATGTTTAAAGAGAAGCAAAGCTTCACTTTGTTTTTTAGGGCATCTATGATTATTATTCAAAGAAGAAGCAAACGTGCTGATAAGAAAAAAAAGAAAAAAGACACTAGATATCGTTACACATTTTATTTATTTACTCCCTTCATCCCATATTAAATGTCTATTTTCATAATACACAAAGTTGTTTTAGGAGATTCAACTAACTAAACTTTCCATCAATCAAATATTATTTTTACCCACTAAAGTCTCATCTTATTGGTTGAAAGGTACAAGTGGACACTTAATTTGGGACATCCAAAGATTCCATTGTGGACACTTAATATGGGACGGAGGTAGTATTATTTTATTATTTTATGATTGCTATAGAAAATCAAATTGCTACAAATATATATATATATATATATATATATATATATATATATATATATATATATATATATATATATATATATATATATATACTATCAATGGTATTATTGTGTTGATTTCATAATAATATGATGGAGAATATATTTGTGGTCTATATGTTTCACTGATAAACGTAAGATTTGGTTGTGGAAATTTATTAAAGTGGTAGACTATAGACTTTTATTTTTTGTTTGGTTATGCAAAAAATTTCAACTTTTGATTGCGATAAAGAAAAATGTGTCAATGAAATTTTTGTCATCCACAATAATGATTTTCAACCAAAACTTGCATAATAAATTTTGGTTCTCTAAATTTTTATTGAATAAACATACTCTTCTATTTTAATGTTACTAGCACAACTGATAACCAATTTACGCTTATGATCCAAAGAGTTTGGTTGTACAAAGCGTTTGACTTGACAGGCCCTTAAATTTCAATTCATTTTTAATTGTGCAATTTTCATCTTTCAGTCCCATTAATTAGTCGGCCAAAAAGGTCGTAAATCATGGTTACCAAAACTAAAAAAATTAACTTCAAACCGCCATAACAAAAAAAAAATAATAATAAAAAAAAAAAAAAAAAAAAAAAAAAAAAAAAAAATCTTTCATTAGAACTTTTTGAGGTTAATTTAATGCTTTCAATATCGCGTCTAGAAATTATAAAAATTTCACAAACAATTGCTTGCGTAGTAACCAAATGGCTTGTGTTCCAATAGTAACACTTGTTATGTGAGAAAGATTTTGTTTAAACAAAAGCAAATAAAAGCTTCACTCTGTGTTTCAAAGCATTTTTGATTATTGTAGTTGCTTTCATATTAATATGATCAAGAATAAATTTGTGGTCTATACTTTATTGATAAATGTAACATTTGGGTTGTGCGAATTTATTAAAACTGTAGAATATCTAGACTTTTATTTTATTTTTTGTTTGATTATGTAAAATTTTTCAACTTTTGATAAGAAATAAAAGAAAAAAGACACGGGATATCGTTGAACTACACATTTTATTTATGGGGAAATCTTACCTGCTTTACAAAGCAGGTAAGTTACCTGCTTTTCTTTGAAAACAAAAAGAAGAGGGCAGGGATTAAACAAAGAGAACAATGAAAGTGCAGGGGCTTAATTGTAAAATTTTTAAATGTTTTACAAAGGAAAAGCAGGTAGCTTACCTGCTTTGTAAAGCAGGTAAGATTTCCCCTTTATTTATTTATTATTTTTTCTTTTATGATTGGTATAGAAAATCAAATTGCTACAAATATATATATATATATATATATATATATATATATATATATATATATATATATATATATATATATATATATATATACTATCAATGGTATTATTGTGTTGCTTTCATAATAATATGATGGAGAATATATTTGTGGTCTATGTTTAATTGGTAACGTAACATTTGGGCTGTGGAAATTTATTAAATTGGTAGACTATAGACTTTTATTTTTTGTTTGATTATGCAAAATTTTCCAACTTTTGATTGCGATATAAAAGAATGTGTCAATGAAATTTTTGTCATCCACAATAATGTTTTTCAACCAAAACTTGCATAGAGATTTTTTGGTTCTCTAAATTTATGGAATAAACATACTCTTCAGTTTAATGTTACTAGCACTGATAACCAATTTACGCTAATGATCCAAAGAGTCTATTTGTACAAATCATTTGACTCAATAGGCCCTTAAATTTCATTTCACATTCAATTGTGCAAAATTTTCAAACTCCAAACCCCATGGATTAGTCGGTGATAAGGATCAAAACCATGGTTAAAAAATAAAATAAATAAATTTCTTTCATTAGAACTTTTTGAGTTTAATTTAAGTGAGGTTTCAATATTGCGCTTAGAACTTATTAAAACTTCACAAACAATTGCTTGCATAGTGACCAAGTGAGCTTGTCTCCCAACTAAATGGTTGCGGGTTGAAGTCTTGCTTCGGACTGTGAGATCATTTGTAGTGTAAATTTTGTGAGATTGTAAGTTCCCGTTAAAAAAAAAAAAAAAAAAAAAAAAAAAAAAAAAAATTGCTTGTTCTTGAGGTTTGCTACTTTATTTATGGTGTGGGTCTTAATGTTTGTGTCCTTGGTATGCACACATAGACTTTTCAAAAGGTATTCTTTTTTGTCTATGTATAGATGAATTTAAGGGTCTTTGTTACTCTTTCTAAGTTTACATAGACTTTTCGAATGAGCCTACTCACAATCTAAAATTTTTTTATATGGTCCTTAGTTATAATGTTCTTTCTATGTTTTATATGTAGACTTTTTAGACGAACGAAGTCACGAACTTATTAAGACCTCGATTTACAAGTCCATTGATCCGGTAACAATAAACAAGAACTATTGATGGGATTTCTTTAAATCAAGTTGGTTAAACATTTACTCTACCAAAACCACTTACTTGATTAGTCATGAAGGAACACACCTTTCACTCTAGTTCCCGCTCTGAGTTAAACTCGCAACAATTTAATTGATGAGTTATGCAACACATGCTAGACAAACCTATATCTACATAGAATACCAAAAGTGATAGCTTAAAACAAGTCAAATTCAAGTTCAACTTCATACACACACATAAACTTTTTAGACGTTATGCTTGAATGCTTCGATGCTTGAATAAGTTCCACAATAAAAACATATTACAGAGTACAATTGTCACTGTCAATGCAATGAAGAAAGTTGATTGGTGTAAAAAAGTTTGTGACCATTAACTTTTGAAATATGTAAGGGTTTAAGAAGACTTTCAATTGGAGATAAGTTAGATAACGTCTAGAGTTTGATGTTGTTGTCTACTAGTGTAAACATTCAAGGTAAACTTGTCTTGATCTACTACTCATTAGTCACTCCGGTGGCCCTTCTATGTTTTAGGCATCATGTGAGCATCGTATAACATAAGATATTGGTTTAGAAACATGGATTGCTTCATAAATTTAACTCAAAAGTACATCTGAGTTAAATAAATAGATCATATATGTCATTGTCAATGCTGTATATGCAATTAAGCAAAAGTCATGTAACACAAACTATTGGTTCAGAAACATGAATTGCTTCATAAATAAAATTCACAAGTATATCTGTTACAAATTCCAAAACTATAACCAAAGACCCACATCTCATATTTTGAGGATACGAGGCACAAAACTACACTTCTCACCATCTATACTCTGTCCAGTAAGAATTAAAAAATTGACTATAATTCCCAGACAATTATGGGTTAGGAACAAGGGGCTTAAAGCCAAATAATGCACTACTTTCAAATCAAAAACCAACAACGATTGAACACCCAATGATCTCTTTCGGTATGATTTCTGTCTTCTATGTATATAATTCACAGAGCCAACGCTGTACGGAACTGCAGCATCCACAAGGCAACTTGCATTATGAAAAACCGGGCTTGAAGTGAAATATCCTCCAACTAAACATGTAGCAAGCCAAAGAGAGACTTTGCATGTGATAACTTTTCCTCAATCAGTGCCTCAGAAGAAACTCTTCCTATAATAATGAAAGACTCCACAGACGGTCTTTTTATCTGTCGATAAGTAAATACCCAAACATCAAATTTAACAATTATAGATATAACAATTATAGATATTCTGTAGATCCTGAAATTAAAAAATTAGATTGGCTAAAGACATACCAATGCGTTATTGACTGAACGCAAGCAATCATTAGTATTTAACATTAAAAGGATGACACGTGGCAGTTTATGTAGAAGTTCTGTGATTTGTGGAAAATATAGGGAAGCATGCATCTGCCAAACAAGAAAAAGGTTCTATTAGTCAATAGAGCCATAACACTTTGGTATTAAGATGCAGATGCTAAATTTTCATAGACAAGAGAGACAAGATCAACTAAACCGCATAAAAACTTCCCGCCCAAGCTTAAACATATTACCCTAAATATTTGTAGGTACCCAAAAATAGAAGTGTGGCACTTCTTACGACATAAGGAGCAGTTTGTATGGTAAATTTTCATGCGGATGATTATTTAAATCGAAGGACATAGAGAGATCAATAGCGAGTCAAAATACGAGATACACCAATAACATTGAATATGTGAAGATGATCAACAGCAGGGTCATTGGCATTGGCTTGGATGGTCTTATGTATTAATGTAAGCTAACCTGAAGTTCTGAGTGATCACTGGCATTGCCTTGAATTGCAAGATGATCAACAGCAGGATCAATAACCCTATTCCAAGGCCTCATTGTAAGAATCCCAGCAAACAGTGCATACAGATCCTCACCCGCACCCAATTTCAAGCAATTTTCCTTTATTCTATTGGCATCAGCCAGTACTAAAGTCTGTAAGCATGACATACAGTGTAGAGATTAACGATGCTATAAAGCGGTAACATGCAAAAATGGATGTGAGAAGGTGATAATAGATAAAATGATAAGCCATATATTCATGAAACTGCAAGGCGAACCTTCCAGAGTGCAGCATAGTTGGTCCTAATAGAATTGTCAAGTACTTTGTATAGACCATGATCCAGCAGTGCTAGTTGTGGTTTTCTTCTTCCTGTAAACAACTAAACAGCATCAATAAGGAAGACTTCGCTTCATAAAGTATGGGAAAACTGAATATATGAATTAAAAAAAAGTAGGAGGTTGGTGATGACAAAAAGGCTTAGATTACTAGCAGCAATTAGTCCAGCAAGTGCATGTGTCATTCGACAATTAAATGCCAAATGATCAGTTGAAGAAGTCTATGCCTTTTATTTAACAAAACAAGACTTTCTAACATAACTACTACAACTGAAAAAAGCTCTATTATTATGTCATCTCATATAATTTATATTTTGTTTTGATTTGTCCGTTGCTCTTAACGTATTCAGATGTATATGTACGCTGTGACTCATATGAGGTCCTGAAGACAGGCAATATTCTTGTCAATCCTTAACTAATCACGCTTTCTGAGTAATGAATACCTGTCTTCAGGACCTCAGATGAATTAGAATAGATACATTCATAAGAATAATGCCATGGAATTAAATTAAATGAAGCAAGACTAGATATTTGGGCCAAAAAAAAAAAAAAAAAAAAAAAAAAAAAAAAAAAAAAAAAAGGACAGAAGATTAGCTAAAGTTGCAATCTCAAGACTCAAGAGACCCAATTGACAAATCTGATCATATGTTCTGCAAGAAGGTAGCACCCCTTCACAAGCTTATAAATAGGAAACAGTACATCAAAACAACAAAAAACTTTAACCATGTTGAGGGCTGACTAAAAGCTCTCTAGTAAAATCATGGTATAAAAATGTATGATTCCAAGTGTCTTGTTTAAAAATTAGATGCCTTACCAAATATTCCCCTTTTTGAAGAAGGCAGCGTGCGAACTAGCAAGTTAGCAGCGTGTGGATCAAAGTGCACAAATCCATGTTTAAACATCATTTCAGCAAATGTTCTACTGACCTGTATTGTGTAAAACAAAGCCCTTAAACAATAACCAATAAACAACATGGGACATGAATTGGATAATAGCTCCCAGCAGATTTTCTGCTGCAACTAGACAATTGGTAGTACAGAGAAAAGATACTTACTAGCCTTGCAATGTCATGTGGGTTGATTCCAAGTTTTTGGATGCTCTGCAAGTCATTGACTTCTGCGCCTTCTACAAACTCCATGGTCAACAATTTTGTGGTACTTAGATTCCAATATACCTTGGGGGCATACACATAGTCTGCAATATGTGGAGATAATTTCCGAAAGTTATCCATACATTTAATGCTGTTCTTGGCCTCATTTAAGAAATCAAGTTCCTGATCATCATTGTGGCTTATTAGCAATACTATTTTAAAGGATATAATGACCAATTCAGACTCAATTAGGTCGAAAATTTATGGCTGACCTTAGGTAGACTGTCGTGCACTTCATCCACCAACCACCTATATTACAACCCAGGCGCAGCTATGGTTATTACCAAATATTTCCATCAATAAACACATACATAAAGAAATAGTAGTAGAATAACAAAAAAAAAAAAAAAAAAAAAAAAAAAAAAAAAAAAAAAAAAAAAAAGATAGGCAGTAAGCTATAACATACAAACCTGTAATCAAATGAAGGAAAAAGCCGATGTAAAGTGTTGACAACAAATTCGACTGTTGCATAATCTGCAGCTGCAGTATTTGTCATGTGCATATGTTGTACCTGAAACATGAATACAATATCAAATGAGTTAAGCCATTAATAAAACAAGTTAAAAGGGACCCAAAAACAAGATTAGTTCATAGTAAGAACTTGAAACCTTCACAGCAACTTTTTGGCCCTGATGAGTTCGAGCTACATGAACTTGAGCAAGGGAAGCACTTGCAATAGGGACTGGGTCAAACTCATCAAATATCTGTAGAGGTAAATAGTTTTCATAAATTCTATGACTCAAAATAACTAAAACAAAAGTAAGAGCAAAGTGAGATGAGGTAAACATACTTCTTCAGGTGCCCCACCAAGCTCTTTCTTGACAACTTGGCACACTTGATCATACGAAGAAGTCGGACATCTGTTCAAGATTGACTCCCTTAATGTTTTAATGTACTCTTGAGGTACCAAATATTCCTAAATGAGAACATTCCATTTAGCTAAACACATACACTACCTATACTATGAATCCAATCATCAAATACGAAACTTAAATTTCGACACCATTAAAAAGGTTAGTAGGTCCTACCAGTTGACCAATATGTTGACCAAGCTTGATGTATATTCCACCATTTTTGAAGCAAAGTTCTTCAAGCCTACGTGCACTCCTGGTGTGGACTTCATGTTTAACTCTTGCCCTCAATACTATCTTCTGGTAATCCCAATAGTGAATACTCGTAATCTAAAATCACACCAACATTCATCTATTTTGGAATCAACTTGTAAAACTCAGAATGAATAGAAAGACTGCACACAGAACATCAACAGAAAAATAAAGTGCAAGAACAAATTACCAGATTTTATTGAACATTTAAGCAAATAATATTACACAATATATGGTTTTTTTTAGACCCAACATATTTTAAGGGAACAAAAGAACACAACACAAAAGAAATGGCGAACCACCTCCTCAACAAGACCATTGAAGAGAAAGGGACCCAAGAAAATAAAAAACACCACATCGCAGAACCATTAATTGAGAAACAAAAGACTAAAGTACAAGAACCCAATCATTGGGCCAAGTACCACACAACAACTGACACAACAAAGGATCCTAACTCACTGACCCACCTCCCACACTCTGTTTGATAAAAGAAAACCAGGTGGAAAAACATAATGAGCCAAAACCAAACTGACACACATGTTGGTACTATGACTCTAACTCACAAATTGTACTCATTAACTTTGAGAGCTCATTAGAGAGAACTCTCCGATCTCTTAAACACACACACTTTTCTGGAAAAGACAACTTGCCTTCCATATTATAATTATTTCATATCAGTTACTAACATAACTACTAAGCTGGTAAACTAAGGTTGATTATTGCTTCTAGACTTCTAGTCTTCTGCTTGAACCTTTAGTGATATAACACAGACCCTCTGATCACATGAAATTAACTGAAACACAACTAAACTGCCCTCACTGAATTAATTGTGACTTGAACAATCATTTTCCAGACCTTACTGTAGCCGAATCTTGAGAGGTTCCCATAACCACTGTTGCCAATCTAACTCTTTATATAAGGCTTACTATCACCCTTTTGAAATAGAAACTGGTTATAAATCCCTAGGCACCTAAACCAACTAGATATAGTCCTATAGATAGATATCAAAGCCACTGTTTAACCAGCATGGCATAAACATTTTAACCTAACTAAAACATAAGAGTATTTTTGTGTGGTTTCAGAGCACCCCTGGCACATGGTTCCAACTTTCAAGACAGTACAATATATATGGTCAAATGGATGTGTACGGCATAGATCAGTACCGATACCAAGTCTACCGATAAAAAACGAGGAACAAAACGACCACTAAATCACTCACCGAAACACTTGTTCAGTACCGGTTACTGGTTTTGATTTTTTGGGTATTTCCAACCAAATACCAAAACTTCGAAAAAACTAAACTGCCAAAAATTGGCAATTAGCTATTTCCTACCAAAAATTGGCAATTAGCTACTGCAACAACCAGCTTTCTAACATGAACTTATTATGCTCCTATATATGTATATGAAATAATAAATCGATTACAAAATACGGAGTAGATAAATTTTGCCATCCTTGGGGAATGCAAATGAGATAATCTCCATACCAAATTAGGTGGGATTAGATGGATATATATAAAACATCGAATCGTTCAACTTAATATTTTTGACAGCATCCCAGATCTGTGCAGAAGAAGAAAGTCCAACAACTTCAGCGGCAGCCTCCTCAGAAAGAGAAGAGTTCAAAAGGATGGCAGCCCGTTAGTCTGTTTCGAACCGGGTTGTATACGCTGGATTCGGCAATTCTTTGTTGTCAGCAATAGTCGTGGCAGATAGAGGGGCTGCAGAACCGTCCACATGCGACATAAGTTTGTGATATAAGAGGAGAGGGATCATTTGATTTCTCCATAAAAGATATTTGCTTGAATGAAGCTTGCTAGAAATGATATGCAAGATAGTTGCCCTGGGGAGAGTGGCATCGGAAGGATTGGAAGAAGCCATAATCGGCTGTAGCAGAAAAATAATCTGTTGAAGAAAGCCGATAAAGGAAAGAAAATGGATGGGGCGAAATTCTGGCTGATACCATGTAAATGAGATAATCTTAGATGAATATATATAAGGAATGAATTACAAGAACGATACATAACTATTACCTAATTACAATTATGTATACAAAATATATAATATCACTATTTTACGCTAACGGGAACATTCAGATTTTGAACAAATCTTAGTTCACATTTACTGTAATCCCCACAAAAAGTGTTGTTAAACAAAGATAAGTAAACATTACACACCGACATTGAACAAATACAACTTGAAAACGTTATTCCGGTATACTGGTATTAATTTGTTAGTTTTGGTTTTCTCAGTATTTGGTACCGGATGTCCTGACTCCTGATTTTTGTAAGGCAAAACAAGGACCGGTATTTGGGGCATAATATCATATAACACAAGGCCGGCTCTAACTACAAACCTAACACTAACAAATAATTCAAAAAAAATGAAATAATGACAAATAATTTTATGAATTAGGGTTAAAAATAAAAAATTGTTACCGATGGTGACGTCACCTGCTCAGGCGGTTAAGGCGGTGATTGCAAATGCGAGTTTTGATTTACCGCCAAATATAAATCAGGCTTCCAAATTATTTTGTATGTTTTGTGGGTTGGGCCAATCTTACTTACAGTTATTGCCCATTATACATAACTATTGGGCTTCCAAATTTCAATTTTTATTATTTTGTGTACTTCAAACAACGCTGCATAAAAGCTCCTTCCATCAACTTGATTGAGTTTCGAGTATTTGATGATCAAATAATAATACTTTTAATTTAATTTACACTTAGCTAATAAATGTATATTATTCCAATTTGGATTTAGTTCAAATAGTTTATCACATGTTATTTACATCCATCCGGGTGTAATAAAGTTTTTAAATAGATAGTGTAGTTTATTACTTGTGAGAGTTGTGGTTGGGTTTTGAATTTTGATGTCAAAATGCCTGACTTTTTTTCATTCCAAGTATCTCAAATTATGACTATATACTCTGGGGCGGACATGTAATTTAAGTCATCAGAGACACACTTGTTTATGAGTATAAACAATACCTTTTTAAATAAAAATACGATTTCATTAAAAATAGTAAACAAATTAAATAGACGTGTAGTAGACTAACTAAAAAAGACATGTAACACAAAATTTCGGGACCATGTTCATTTCGGAGAAATCGAGACTTTTAACGAAAATTTACACTAGACAACAAACATCCATCGGGTTTTTGTGAACCTCCGGAAAACCCCTAGGTTCTCCCCTGATACCATACTACAATTGATATCTCAATGGCTCGTCTGCCAGTTGAGTGGAATAGTTCACCAAATGACTTGAGGTTCTCCGAGGACATCTTTAAATGTTATTTTAATTTAAAAGCTATATATAAGAACTCAACCGACTACATTATGTGTTGTTTAGGATTATTGTCAACCGACAAAAAACTTGTTTAAGAAAAATGCATTTATTACTGCTATGAATTCTACAAAAATAATATACCGTTGGTGCACACACATAGTTTGCAATATGATGAGATAACCTCCGGAAGTTATCCGTACATTTAATGTTGTTCTTATTTTACCGGGTGGAATGCCCTTTACCTAAAAAAAAATACATTTAATGTTGTTCTTGGTCTCATTTAAGAAATAGTTTATTAGCAAAGGGAACCGGGTGCAGGATCGCCGAAATTATTAGCGACGGTACGACATTGTCACTGACCACCATATTTGTTCACCTTCTCGTTTTTCTCATTCACAATGGTGGCGGGCCATCGAGTCAAAGGTATCAAATAACAGTTATATGATATCCTTACACCTGGAAGAAAATGGGGTTGAATTTGGTGTTTGGCCAAGTACCAAACAAAATTATCCACTAATACTATGCCTAACCATTGAGCTTCTAAAATTCTTTTTATTATTTAGAGAAATGATTGGGATGCCTAAATTCATTCTTAATTTTATGCCTAAATTTGGGTGTCACTTTTTCATTGGTTGTAATTGAGGGACCCACTTCATCATGAACCAATGAACAAATGCCACCTACTTTAGGCACAAAAATTAGGCATAAGTTTAGGCTTCCTAATCATTTCTCTATTATTTATACATAGAATGCTCAACTATAAGCCATTCCTTGCTTGGTAGGCCAAAAGTAAAGGGGGCTAAATGCGGACTCGACCATCGGTAAAAAAAAGAAAGTTGAACAATGATCGAGATGACTATTTTACTTGAGTAGTCAACATAAAAGTTGTATAAGAACATCTGAATGGAAACTTTTTATGCTATAGCTTGTTAGAACTCAAGTTAGGCCTACTTTTACATCCTCTCTGTTCATTATTTTAACCATTTTTAATAGATTATGTAGTTTTTGAAAGCTTTTTGCATTGGATCTAATTTGTTTTTTATAAAATATTCTTTGAAAAAAGAGCTATTCTCAAATTTAACATTGGAGGTGCTCTATGAAAGAAGACTAGAAGAGAAAACAAGCAACATATATGTCAAATATTGAGTAGTTTAAGCATATAAAGTAGTCATGTTTTTACCACACCAAAAAATATATGTTCTTTTCATAATTCTGTTTTAGCAGTCGACCGCATAGATGTTGATGTTTTCGTTGCATCAAGTGGTTATGCAGAAATTAATTCATGTAAAGAATACAACTAGTTCCTATATACTTTGTTCATTGATACGTTGTACATGTAAATCAAATACTAGAGCTTGAAGGCTTGATTATAGCTTTACATTGTTGTTTGTTTTTTGAAAATTTCCAAACATGTAGGGATAAAACAGCACCATGCATAAAGCATAAGACTAAGTGTAATAAGGAGTCCTCAAGACCGCATTCATCACGCCACATCAATGTCACCTTTTTTTTTTTTTTTTTTTTTTTTTTTACAACCAACTTCACCTTTCAAATATACCCCGCTTATACGCAAATATACCACACATAAACAAAATAAACTCACACAACTCACTTGGGCCTGCACAAAACTCTCCCACAACTCGGTCTTGCAATCGACCGTCTTGTCTTTTTTCCATTGAAACGGGTCGAATTGGTGACCCTAATATGCAGGGACTGAAACAGGGGATTCCCGCGGGTGCCCAGGCACCACATGGATTATTTTGATTTGGTGTTAATTTTTGAATAAAACATCGATTTTTCCTAAAGTTATCTTAAATGCACCCGGTCCATCGAAATTTGTTTTTAGTATTACTGCTCAAATTCTTTTGTACACCCGGTCATATTTGATCCTAGTTAATATGGGTGGACACATCTTCGATGCCCAACATCAAAGTTGTCCATCCCCTATCACGGGTGGTCTCATAAATGGAAGTTGATTTGAGTTTTGAATTATTCTATGGTCAGATAAGAATACTTTTCTCAACCAATGAGTTGGATTTTGAATATACTATGGTCCAATGATAAAACTTTCCATTTGACGACTTGGAGTTGGGGTCATCCATGTCTATGAATTCCACGAAGGGTCTTCACACAACTATCACTCAAAACTTTAACCATAGATAGATAAAGAATCCAATTAACCATAATTTAGGTTAACAGAAATTTCGATTTAAGCTCACTTAGCTAATAATCTCTAGCCTGTGACATGTTATTACATGCCAGAGACTACGATTGATATCTAGTCTTTCAGTTGAATGGAGTAGTTGACCAAAAATAGTTGAGGTTATTTGAGTACGTCTTTAAACTTTTTTTTTAGATTAAATTTATTTATTGAACCCCACTAAATTATACAATGTTCAGGGATTATGTATTAAATTTGTTTTCCACTAATGGAAATAAAGTGAAATGAGAATACTCCCTCCGTCCCATATTAAATGTCTATTTTGACTTTTTGAGTCTTTTGTCGTCAATTTTGACTTTAAATATTTTTGTTGTATTATATAATATTTGATGAAAATAATATCAACGAAAATACAATTAAAACCCACTTCATTAATATATTTTGCATCAAATATTATATAAGATAAGCAAAAATATTTAAGATCAAAGTTAATAAAAGAAGACTTTTAAAATTCAAAGTGACATTTAATATGAGACGGATGTAGTATTAAATATGTAGATGTGTAACGTTTAAGGCAGGGCAGGTTGATATTTCAAATTTGGATTTTTAAGTCTTGTTAAGAAAGCTTACTTCTGGAATCATATATGTTTTCATGAATTGGTTTCTTTACCCACACTTTCAGCATATCCACAACATGAACATGATCATGGTTAATCACTTTGAAGTTTGGAAAATTGCACTTAGAAACAAAGATATGAAACAATATAACTATATAAGAGCCTACTGCTGCCACTCGTTTGAATAGTAGTAGAAAAGTTCATTTACTGTATTTCCTTACTTCTTATACTTATGCGTGAAGGAACACAAAGAAGCTTGGTAATTTTATTACCAGTAATGTGTTAATTACTCCTCATAAGGCAAAAGCATTAAGCAGTTTGCCTCTCTTCAACATTCCAAGTATAATCATTTCAAAAATAAAACATGCCACAATGATCCTTGTCTAGCATGCTTATAGTTTGGTGAAACACATTCTTTCTGAAATATAAATGGATATGTGACCATCAAAATAATAGAAACGTGATAATTTATATTGAAGGTTCAACCACACACAAACACGATTACCTAAGGGTAAAACTTAAGACTTCGCTGGTCAAGTTATAAGAAGATAATAATAAGTAAACCCGGTCATTGCTTTATTTTTCCACGGCTGGTTGTCTGACTTGTCTCCTTTAGTTTTAGAAATACTTATATTAACAAAGATTATATTCTGAAATTGTATTTCGTAAACACAAAAAAGGGAAGAAAAAATGGTAAAAAGTACCGGTTCAGCCCATGACTATTCTTGAAACTGACGACCCAAACTCATTTTGACCCATAACCAGACCTGTCCAGCCATTTTGAGACCACTAGTTTTATTCTCATTGCCTCAGTCATCTTGTGGCCTTTCTACGATTTTGGACATCTGTGCATATCTTGTTACGGATATATCTTCACATCCAATGACAATGTTTTTTAACAATTTGCATCAGAAACGTTGGCAATTAGACCTGCTATCTTGTACGGGTCAGAATGTTGGCCTATCACAAAAGCTCAAGCTAACAGAGTGGAAGTGGCAGAACTGAGGATGCTAAGGTGGATTTGTGGTAAGACGATGCTTGACATGATCCCGAACGGAGTTTTCAGAGCGGAACTTGAAGTTGAAACTATAATCTCGAAGATGCGAGAAGGAAGGTTGAGGTGGTTCGGTCATGTCAGGAGGAGGCCACAAACAGCACCGGTTAGAAGAGTCGAAGCGCTGATGGTCGACGGTTTGAGGAGGAGGGGAAGACCTAAGCTCAGGTGGGAGGATCGACTTAGGCTAGACATGAAGGAGCTTCTCTTGTCCGAGGACATGATCTCAGATAGGAATGCGTGGAGAGCTAGGATTAGGACTTGCGGGTAGTGTCGGTAGGGTAGTAGGTGCTTGCCTTTGCGTCTGGGTCTTTTCCCTTCCCTTTGTTGTCCTGCCCCTTTGCCTTTTAGGTTTAGTTTGCCCTTTGCACTTTAGGTTTAGTGGCCCTTTTGCTCTTCCCTGGTAGGTTTGTAGTAGGCTAGTGGTGCCTCTTTTCCCTTTGCTTTGCCTCAGCTTTAGCCCCCTTGCGTTGCCTTGCTTTGTTTTTGTGTTGCTCTTCTTGCCTTTTGCCCGCTTGCTTTTGTGTCCTTGCTTTGTTGTGTTTGTTTTTGGCTTTGCTTTTGCTTTCTATCTTTTGCCCTACTTGCTTTGTTTGCTTGATGTGACTGTCTTGCCCCTTGTTTGTTGTTTGTTTGTTGTTTTGGTGCTCTGTTTGTTTGCATGTTTTTATGTTTGTCTTTTGTACTAGGCCCTTTGTTGGTTGGTTGCGTGCTTCTAGTTACTTTTACTTGTTGCTCTTTTGCTACTTGCTTCTTTTTAGTTTCTCTATCACTCGCACTGGTGCACATGCCGGAGGTCTCCCTGGAAGCAGTCTCTCTACTCCCAGGTTTTACCTGGGGTAGGGGTAGGACCTGTCTACATTTCTACCTCCCCCATACCTCGCCTTCGCGGGATTGGGTATGTTGTTGTTGTTGTTGTTGCATCAGAAACCATGAAAGCTGAATTTTTCAGTTATAATTACTGACCATAACTTTGGTTGTTTGATAGGTCAGAAAGTGTGTTATATAGAGTACCATCAGGTCATCAACTAATCTGTCAGTTAATCTCTGAATTATCTCAAAACTGCTGTAACAGAAAATAAAAAAATGTACTCATCTACTGTAAATCCAAACAAAAGACCAATTAAACTAGATGGCAAAAAGATGTACGCTGTATTATTTACTCAGACACACATATCATTTGTCTTCAAGGTTAGCAATACAGCATAATAACATAAATGAACTATAACAGCTAGCATATCCACTACAAATTTAGCAGCTATATATCTCAGAACGTCCAGCTTCAGCCATAACATCCAACCTACATCAGTAAATAGGACACATATTTTGCAGGTACCCTAAAATAGAATCATGGCACGTTTTACAGGACATAAGGAGCAGTTGGTATATGATAAAATTTCAGGTAGATGGTTATTCAAGTGCAGGGTCACTGGCAATTTGGTCTCATAATCAACTCACCAAGCAGGTGGTGGCAGATAACGAAATGCTAAATGGCAAACAATGTTACTTGATACTTTTGGCTTCCTCTAAAACACATCACAATCATCTGATTTGCTGCTTTATTTATATTTAGAACAGATCAAAGACAAGTTATTATTAATAATGCTTTCCGTTTCACACCTTAGCATACACGATGAGAAACCATACGTTACAATTCGGTAACAAACACTAGTGGTACTCAGATCCCATTGCCACCATTGGATTTATACAACAAAAGGAAATGTGTGTTGCCTTGTCACTTGTGTCTACAATTCTATAGCATACACGATGGTTGTATGATCATCAAAATAACAAAAAACTTACTGAATTACACTAAGGTCAACAACATTTATACACAATCACCAGTAAATCTATATTATAATCCTAACAACACACTAGTATTACATACAACAATAATTCAAAGATACAAAACACAAACATTATAAATCAGAAGCAGAAACTGATACACAACAGCATAACTCAAAAGGTCCCAGCCCCACCCTGAACTCCTCTACCTGCATCATAATCTGTTTTAAGAGCAAGAGATGACATAGAGTAAGACATTTTGCACAATTTGATGAAATAAGAAAATATGTGAAAAATCGTACTTTTGATTTTCTGATGTCATTTCCCGATGTAAACATGTCTTCTCTTCTTCTTCTTGACCAAACTCTCGGCTGCATCACAAATTGCATTGAACCATTTCACTTTTCTTGTTGACAACATGTAAAAACCCATCACCAATCCAAGTAGGGTCCCACATCCATATCCCAACGTCACCACTTCCCATGTAAATCCACTTTCCTCCTCATGATGTTCTTCTGCTTCAAGCTGTGGTTTGTGTGCGTTCTCACTGCACTTTTTGGGCAGTGGAAACCCACAGAGTCCCAAATTCCCTGCAAATGAGTTCTCTTGAAATGTGTTGAACTGTGTTCCTTCTGGAATACGCCCCACGAGATGGTTTTGTGATAGATTTAAGACTTCAAGGCCCTTGATTCCTGCAAGGCTTTGAGGGATATTTCCTGTGAGTTGGTTCCAAGAAAGGTCTAATGATTCAATCTCTGATAGCTTACCAAGAGAGTTTGGCATTCGACCATTAAGGCTATTGTGGGACAAGTTTAGCACTTTCAAAGAACTCAAATTTCCGATTATTTCTGGTATGTCCCTTTCGAAATAATTGTTTGATAAATCAATAATAGTTAGGCTAACAAAAAGTCTTGGAATATCTCGATCCACCCCTTTCACTGCAACAACGAATGAGTAATACAATCCGCCCATGTCCAAATATTCTGGTGTTGTGCTGTTTTTCACCACATTCTTCATGGAATTGAAATTTTGAAAATATTTTGCAGGGAGTTGACCTACAAACCTATTATGAGATAAGTCAAGAACTCGAAGACTTGGAAAGGGAGAATCAACAGTTGCAGAGGGTTGAATGTGTCCATGAAAGTTGTTTGATTTGAGGTCAAGAACCTGTAAATTTGGAAGGGCTCCTAACCAACTAGGAAATGTACCATTCAAATGGTTTTTTCCGAAATCGACTACTTTCAAGGATTTACATTTGGACAAGGAAATCGGCACCTCTCCTCTTAATTGATTTCCATTCAAAATAAGCCCTTCTAAACGTCCACAATCCCCATATACGTTTGGAATTGTTCCTTTAAAGCTATTTTTTCCCATATCTATCATTGTAAGAGATGAGATGACATTTCCAAAGCATTGTGGAATCAATCCACCAAAGCTATTATTGGACATATCTAAATACTGTAGCTTGCTCAAGTTGCAAATTGATGGAGGGAATGGCCCCTCAATCAAGTTGGACTGCAGATAAAGCTCAGATAGTCCATGCCATTGAAATTGTGGCAAGCCTATTATGAAGTTATGTGACAGATCCAAATATTCCAACCCTGCAATCTCCCCTGCCCAATGAGGAATTTGGCCATGGATTTCGTTGCTTGAGAGATCTAAGTAACCAAGTTGTTTCATGGCTCGAACTGAATTCGGAAACACCTTTAGCTTGCAAGAGGCCAAAAATAAGTATCTAACACCAGGGTTGACATAATGATTGGCATTATTTGTGGTAACAGAAAAACCGCTGTATGAGAGAAAGAGATATTCAAGGTTTGTGAGGGTTGATAACAATGTATCCAACTCCAATTCACCACTAAAATTATTATATGAAAGGCCCAGGTCAGTGAGGTTCGAGAGTTTTCGAAATGATTGCACATCAATTTGGCCAGTTAACTGATTGTTACTGAGGACTAACCCTTTTAATGATGGGGAAGTAAATGACTCAAAAGGAACATTTCCACTGAACATGTTATTCCCTAAATTGAGATATTGTAAAGAGGGGGAAGTAAACAACCAAGATGGCAATGTCCCATTAAGACTGTTACCCGATAACTCAAGATAAGTAAGGTGCCTTAGGTTAATTGAGATGTTCGAGCGTACATTTCCACTGAACATGTTATACCTTAGATTGAGATATTCTAAAGAGGGGTACGTAAACAGCAAAGATGGCAATGTCCCATTAAGACTGTTATATGATAAATCAAGCCAAGTAAGGTGTGTGAGGTTGGAGAGGGAGCTGTCAGGATGAATTGTACCTTGTAGCCTTCCGCAATTGAGATTGAGACCGATGACGTCACCGGTGGAGTCGTCGCAACTAACTCCATCCCAATTACAACAATCAGTACTTGTGTTCCAGTTCATCATTATTGGATGATAATGAGAACCCAGCCCATCTTGACATAATACGTTTGTGTAATTGATGGAGGAGAGGTTATGTTTGAAGAGAAGCAGAGCTTCTCTCTGTTTTTCAGGGCATTTATGACTCCTATTTAAAGAAGCGGTAGGAGCAAAAGCAGTGTAAATAAAGAAAATGAATAAGATACTCAATAGTTTTGAATAATCCATAGTGTTTTTTTATTTAGTTGCTATAAATATTCATACTTGCTGCTACACATATATATATACTTATACTGTTGTCACAAGAATATGTTGTATGTGGTCTAGTTTCATTTGTAAACGTATCAATTGGGTTTTGAAAGTCTAATAAAATTGATAAGCACTAAACTTTAATTTCTTATTAATTTATATACAATTCTAACTTTTGATTGTGATTTATAAAAGAATCTTTCAATGAAAATTATGCGGTCCACAATAATCTTTGAACACTAAAGGAAAATGATTTTTGAATGATTTATTAGGGCGTCCACTATGATAGTTTATAAAAAAGTTTATAAAATTATGAAGAGATTTAAAAACCTATAAAAAATAGTGAATATTCATTTCAACCTTGTGTGGCATGAAAAGGTATAAGATATTGAGCCTTTTTCGTAATTTAATGCATTTGAATTATGTGAGATGTTCATAAAACTTGAAAATGTTTGTACATAGTGAGGATAGATTTATAAATTATTGTCATAACACACTTTCACTAACAGAAATAATAGGTCCCACGTCTATTACTTCCTCTTAATGGGGAAGAGCTCATATTTTACACCCTCCATGTATTGATGAATTAGTGAATATAAGTAGGCCCCAGAAAGAAATATTAAATTATGTTTACTGAGTCAATATCCTTAGCTAAAAGAAAAAAAGAAACACCCCTTTATAAACCTTTAGAAAGATTTACTATAGTTGATGCTTTTAGAATGAAGACTAACTCGAACCAATAAAAGAGCACAATTTAGCCTATTTGTCAAATATAGCATTTCTATTGGTCAATGAAAGTCAACATTGAATTAACTGTGGTCAAACATATAATTCAAATCTTATTAAATAAACAAAAATATGTACTTGTTTTCAAATTTTAAGCTTGTAAAACAACTTTATATTATGATTGTTTCATACAATTTACCATAGTTGTCATGATCACAATCTTGATCTTAGGTTCTTACGATTTTATGATACTGCAAAGCAAAATGATCCGGATCCTACATATGATCTTTGCAAGCGTAAGATCTTATAGGATCCCGATCTTGACCATACGATCTTAAGATATAATCCGATCCGACCTTACTTTTTTCGGATTACAAACTTGAAAACTATAAATTCATGGGTTGTTTTTTTGTAGAATTAAAAAAAAACATGTTAATTTTTTTAAACATTTCATAATCATAATTTAGGACAATATTTCTATGAAACATTCATAATATTTTATGTTTATAATGCATTATAATTTGTAGATTTGTATAATATTACAAAAACTATTAAGAAATAACATTAGAATAGGATCTTAAGATTCCGATCCGATCTTACGATCACGATCTTGCAAAGAAGAAAATGATCTTGGGTAGGATCCCGATCTTGAAAACCTTGCAATTTACAATTAAACCCTACACTTCTGGAAATTTGTTAATCTTAAATCTAATTTTATGGACTTGGTTGTGAAATAACACATGTATTTTAAACTTAAAAAATCACTTATTATTATTTTTATTAAATTGATCGTATCATCGTAATATTAAAAGCTTCTAAAACATACGAGTTATAAATATTTATTTGAGCATGTGTTATCAAAAGAGGATTTGAAGCTCGTGCGTTGCGACGGAGCAACTGTATACAATAGTAATGCATGCAACGGAGGTACAAATTTTGCAACCAAGATCAACCGAAACACCCCCAAAATTTGCAGTTTTTCAGCAGCCCCAAACGCATTACTACGTATTACTGTAACTTAGATACATGTGTAATCTCGAAGCTTAGGTACAATTGAATGACGATTTTTGTAGATAGGTCTCTTGTGATTAAATTGAATCACAAATAAGCAACAATAAAGGAAAGAGCAAATAAATCAAACATAGCAAGGTTTTCAAAATCGGGATCCTACCGAGGATTGTTTTCATCTTTGCAAGATCGTGATCGTAAGATCGGATAGGGATCCTAAGATCCTACTATAATGCTATTTTTTTAATGATCTTTGTAATATTATTCAAATCTTCAAATTATTATATATTATAAACATGAAGTTATATGAATATTTCATGAAAATGTTTTCATAAATTATGAATATGGAATATTTAAAAAGAATCGCATATTGTTTATAAATTATATAAAACCATAAACCATAAATTTGTAGTTTTTTAATTTGCGGTTCGAGAAAACTAAGATCGGATCGGAGTAGATCTTAAGATCCTATGTTCAAGATCGGGATCCTATAAGATTTTAAGCTTGTTAAGATCCTAGGTAGGATCCGGATCGTTTTTGCTTCGTAGAATCATAAAATCGTAAGATCCTAAGATCAGGATCAGGATCTTAACGACTATGAAACATAGCATGATACCTGATGACGTATAGCACGGACAACAGGCTTACTGGGCCTGGAGTATCCCGAATGAACTGGGCTCCGACCCTATAAACAAACTGGGCTCCAGCCTAGGAGTGTTGATCGGTTCGGTTTTCGGTTATTCGGTTAATTCGGTTAAAAGTTTTTTTAGGGTCAAACCGTGAACCAAACCAAACCGAATTCAAATTCGGTTTTCGGTTCGGTTTGGTTGAATTCTAGTACGGTTTGGTTCGGTTCGGTTTTCGGTTTAACCGAATTACACACTTTATTTAAAAAAAAGAAAAATATGCAAATATATTTAACCAAAAAAGTTATTTCAAACATAAAAAGTATTTTTTAATATTAGGATAAAATTGTATTGTTATTCATATATATATAAATATATATATATATATATATATATATATATATATATATATATATATATATATATATATATATAATGTTTTATTGATCTTATATATAAATAAATATATAAAAAATATATAAATTTATATGAATTCAGTTTTCGGTTTGGTTTTCGGTTTTGATTACCAAAACCATATCCAAACCGAGAACCGAATTAAAAGTTCGGTTTGGTTCGGTTTTGGCAAATTCGGTTCGGTTATTTTCGGTTCGGTTCGGTTTTGGTTTTCGGTTTTTCTGCTCACCCCTACTCCAGCCCCACAAGGAAAACGGGCTCCGGCTCAACGAGCAAACTGGGCTCCGGCCCAACAAGCCAATAAAGCCAGACATGGCCAAAGCCCATGCCACGAGCATGGCACGATCTGGACAAACAAAGAATGTATACGATTGGCACTTCCAAAGTACGCTCGCGGACCGGCCCCTGGTCCGAAAAACCATCCACGTCCGCATCAGTCGATTAAACTACGGATCCTTGCCCGACAAGGGTCCCACCTCGGCTACTATAGCAATATGCGAAATATGAGGAAACCCTAATATTTCTGCTACCTATAAAAGGAAACCTCAACTCACACTTTCGAGGTATGACTTTCTCACTCATCCATAGACACACAAATTTCTCTGATTACATGAGTACTTATTCTCACGCTGGAGCTTAATCGTGGGGTCCGTCCCCACGATAAGGCTAACGGTGTGCTTTTACTTGTGCAGGAAAGACAACTTATTACTTGGATTAGTGCATAAGTTATGGAGCGGACGATCCATCAAGGGCGGCTCACTTCAAACTGAGCCCAACTCTAACCCATTCACACTTTTTGCACTAACAAGTTGGCGTCATCCGTGGACCAATATATAATTGCATTCTTGGAAAATACTCACCACAAGCGAACAACTCTGCGGCATCATTTCCATGTCGACATCCGCCTTGAGGAGAAAGGAAAGACCTTTAGCTTGCAAGAGATCTAACTCTCCAAGTTGTTTCATGGCTCGAACTGAATTCGAAAACACCTTTAGCTTGCAAGAGGCCAAATATAAGTATCTAAAACCAGGGTTGACATAACGATTGGCATTGGTTGTTGTAACAGAGAAACCGTTGTAAGAGAGATCGAGATATGTAAGGTTTGTGAGGGCTGATAACAATATATCCAACTCCAATTCACCACTAAAATTATTATATGAAAGGTACAGGTGAGTGAGGTTGGTGAGTTTTCGAAATGTTTGCACATCGGTTTGGCCAGTTAACTAATTGTTGTTAATGAGGTCTAACGCTTTTAATGATGGAAGAGCAAATGACTCAAAAGGAACATTTCCACTCAACATGTTATTCCCTAAATAGAGATATTGTAAAGAGGGGGAAGTAAACAACCAAGATGGCAATGTCCCATTAAGTTTGTTATCTGAAAAATACAGAGAAGTAAGGTGCCTTAGGTTAATTGAGATGTTCGAGGGTACATTTCCACTGAACATGTTATAAGATAGATAGAGATGTTGTAAACAGGGGGAAGTAAACAGCCAAGATGGCAATGTCCCATTAAGTTTGTTAGCTGTTAAATCAAGATAAGTAAGGTGCCTTAGGTTAATTGAGATGTTCGAGGGTACATTTCCACTGAACATGTTATTTCTTAAAATGAGAGCATCTAAAGAGGGGGAAGTAAACAGCCAAGATGGCAATGTCCCATTAAGTTCATTATAGGATAAATCAAGAAAAGTAAGGTGTGTGAGGTTGGAGAGGGAGCTGTCAGGATGAATTGTACCTTGTAGCATTCCGCAATAGAGATCGAGACGGATGACGTCACCAGTGGAGTTGTCGCAAGTAACTCCATCCCAGTTGCAGCAATCCGTACTTGTGTTCCAGCTCATCATAATTGGATGATAATCATAACCCATATCATCATGACAGACTTCGTGTGGGTAATTGATGGAGGAAAGGTTATGTTTAAAGAGAAGCAAAGCTTCACTTTGTTTTTTAGGGCATCTATGATTATTATTCAAAGAAGAAGCAAACGTGCTGATAAGAAAGAAAAGAAAAAAGACACTAGATATCGTTACACATTTTATTTATTTACTCCCTTCATCCCATATTAAATGTCTATTTTCATAATCCACAAAGTTGTTTTAGGAGATTCAACTAACTAAACTTTCCACAAATCAAATATTATTTTTACCCACTAAAGTCTCATCTTATTGGTTGAAATGTACAAGTGGACACTTAATTTGGGACATCCAAAGATTCCATTGTGGACACTTAATATGGGACGGAGGTAGTATTATTTTATTATTTTATGATTGCTATAGAAAATCAAATTGCTACAAATATATATATACTATCAATGGTATTATTGTGTTGATTTCATAATAATATGATGGAGAATATATTTGTGGTCTATACGTTTCACTGATAAACGTAAGATTTGGTTGTGGAAATTTATTAAAGTGGTAGACTATAGACTTTTATTTTTTGTTTGATTATGCAAAAAATTTCAACTTTTGATTGCGATAAAGAAAAATGTGTCAATGAAATTTTTGTCATCCACAATAATGATTTTCAACCAAAACTTGCATAATATATTTTGGTTCTCTAAATTTTTATTGAATAAACATACTCTTCTATTTTAATGTTACTAGCACAACTAATAACCAATTTACGCTTATGATCCAAAGAGTTTGGTTGTACAAAGCGTTTGACTTGACAGGCCCTTAAATTTCAATTCATTTTTTATTGTGCAATTTTCATCTTTCAGTCCCATTAATTAGTCGGCCAAAAAGGTCGTAAATCATGGTTACCAAAACTAAAAAAATCAACTTCAAACCGCCATAAAAAAAAAAATCTTTCATTAGAACTTTTTGAGGTTAATTTAATGCTTTCAATATCGCGTCTAGAAATTATAAAAATTTCACAAACAATTGCTTGCATAGTAACCAAATGGCTTGTGTTCCAATAGTAACACTTGTTATGTGAGAAAGATTTTGTTTAAACAAAAACAAATAAAAGCTTCACTCTGTGTTTCAAAGCATTTTTGATTATTGTAGTTGCTTTCATATTAATATGATCAAGAATAAATTTGTGGTCTATACTTTATTGATAAATGTAACATTTGGGTTGTGCGAATTTATTAAAACTGTAGAATATCTAGACTTTTATTTTATTTTTTGTTTGATTATGTAAAATTTTCCAACTTTTGATAAGAAATAAAAGAAAAAAGACACGGGATATCGTTGAACTACACATTTTATTTATTTATTATTTTTTCTTTTATGATTGGTATAGAAAATCAAATTGCTACAAATATATATATATATATATATATATATATATATATATATATATATATATATATATATATATATATATATATATATATATACTATCAATGGTATTATTGTGTTGCTTTCATAATAATATGATGGAGAATATATTTGTGGTCTATGTTTAATTGGTAACGTAACATTTGGGCTGTGGAAATTTATTAAATTGGTAGACTATAGACTTTTATTTTTTGTTTGATTATGCAAAATTTTCCAACTTTTGATTGCGATATAAAAGAATGTGTCAATGATATTTTTGTCATCCACAATAATGTTTTTCAACCAAAACTTGCATAGAGATTTTTTGGTTCTTTAAATTTATTGAATAAACATACTCTTCAATTTAATGTTACTAGCACACTGATAACCAATTTACGCTAATGATCCAAAGAGTCTATTTGTACAAATCATTTGACTCAATAGGCCCTTAAATTTCATTTCACATTCTATTGTGCAAAATTTTCAAACTCCAAACCCCATGGATTAGTCGGTGATAAGGATCAAAACCATGGTTAAAAAATAAAATAAATAAATTTCTTTCATTAGAAATTTTTGAGTTTAATTTAAGTGAGGTTTCAATATTGCGGTTAGAACTTATTAAAACTTCACAAACAATTGCTTGCATAGTGACCAAGTGAGCTTGTCTCCCAACTAAATGGTTGCGGGTTGAAGTCTTGCTTCGGACTGTGAGATCATTTGTAGTGTAAATTTTGTGAGATTGTAAGTTCCCGTTAAAAAAAAAAAAAAAAAAAAAAAAAAAAAAAAAAAAAAAAAATGCTTGTGTAATGTTTTCTTGAGGTTTGCTACTTTATTTATGGTGTGGGTCTTAATGTTTGTGTCCTTGGTATGCACACATAGACTTTTCAAAAGGTATTCTTTTTTGTCTATGTATAGATGAATTTAAGGGTCTTTGTTACTCTTTCTAAGTTTACATAGACTTTTCGAATGAGCCTACTCACAATCTAAAATTTATTTATATGGTCCTTAGTTATAATGTTCTTTCTATGTTTTATATGTAGACTTTTTAGACGAACAAAGTCACGAACTTATTAAGACCTCGATTTACAAGTCCATTGATCCGGTAACAATAAACAAGAACTATTGATGGGATTTCTTTAAATCAAGTTGGTTAAACATTTACTCTACCAAAACCACTTACTTGATTAGTCATGAAGGAACACACCTTTCACTCTAGTTCCCGCTCTGAGTTAAACTCGCAACAATTTAATTGATGAGTTATGCAACACATGCTAGACAAACCTATATCTACATAGAATACCAAAAGTGATAGCTTAAAACAAGTCAAATTCAAGTTCAACTTCATACACACACATAAGCAATTCTGGTTAAGTTGGGCTACAAGAAAAACTTTTTAGACGTTATGCTTGAATGCTTCGATGCTTGAATAAGTTCCACAGTAAAAACATATTACAGAGTACAATTGTCACTGTCAATGCAATGAAGAAAGTTGATTGGTGTAAAAAAGTTTGTGACCATTAACTTTTGAAATATGTAAGGGTTTAAGAAGACTTTCAATTGGAGATAAGTTAGATAACGTCTAGAGTTTGATGTTGTTGTCTACTAGTGTAAACATTCAAGGTAAACTTGTCTTGATCTACTACTCATTAGTCACTCCGGTGGCCCTTCTATGTTTTAGGCATCATGTGAGCATCGTATAACATAAGATATCGGTTTAGAAACATGGATTGCTTCATAAATTTAACTCAAAAGTACATCTGAGTTAAATAAATAGATCATATATGTCATTGTCAATGCTGTATATGCAATTAAGCAAAAGTCATGTAACACAAACTATTGGTTCAGAAACATGAATTGCTTCATAAATAAAATTCACAAGTATATCTGTTACAAATTCCAAAACTATAACCAAAGACCCACATCTCATATTTTGAGGATACGAGGCACAAAACTACACTTCTCACCATCTATACTCTGTCCAGTAAGAATTAAAAAATTGACTATAATTCCCAGACAATTATGGGTTAGGAACAAGGGACTTAAAGCCAAATAATGCACTACTTTCAAATCAAAAACCAACAACGATTGAACACCCAATGATCTCTTTCGGTATGATTTCTGTCTTCTATGTATATAATTCACAGAGCCAACGCTGTACGGAACTGCAGCATCAACAAGGCAACTTGCATTATGAAAAACCGGGCTTGAAGTGAAATATCCTCCAACCAAACATGTAGCAAGCCAAAGAGAGACTTTGCATGTGATAACTTTTCCTCAATCAGTGCCTCAGAAGAAACTCTTCCTATAATAATGAAAGACTCCACAGACGGTCTTTTTATCTGTCGATAAGTAAATACCCAAACATCAAATTTAACAATTATAGATATAACAATTATAGATATTCTGTAGATCCTGACAATTATAAAATTAGATTGGCTAAAGACATACCAATGCGTTATTGACTGAACGCAAGCAATCATTAGTCTTTAACATTAAAAGGATGACACGTGGCAGTTTATGTAGAAGTTCTGTGATTTGTGGAAAATATAGGTAAGCATGCATCTGCAAAACAAGAAAAAGGTTCTATTAGTCAATAGAGCCATAACACTTTGGTATTAAGATGCAGATGCTAAATTTTCATAGACAAGAGAGACAAGATCAACTAAACCGCATAAAAACTTCCCACCCAAGCTTAAACATATTACCCTAAATATTTGTAGGTACCCAAAAATAGAAGTGTGGCACTTCTTACGACATAAGGAGCAGTTTGTATGGTAAATTTTCATGCGGATGATTATTTAAATCGAAGGACATAGAGAGATCAATAGCGAGTCAAAATACGAGATACACCAATAACATTGAATATGTGAAGATGATCAACAGCAGGGTCACTGGCATTGGCTTGGATGGTCTTATGTATTAATGTAAGCTAACCTGAAGTTCTGAGTGATCACTGGCATTGCCTTGAATTGCAAGATGATCAACAGCAGGATCAATAACCCTATTCCAAGGCCTCATTGTAAGAATCCCAGCAAACAGTGCATACAGATCCTCACCCGCACCCAATTTCAAGCAATTTTCCTTTATTCTATTGGCATCAGCCAGTACTAAAGTCTGTAAGCATGACATACAGTGTAGAGATTAACGATGCTATAAAGCGGTAACATGCAAAAATGGATGTGAGAAGGTGATAATAGATAAAATGATAAGCCATATATTCATGAAACTGCAAGGCGAACTGTAACACCCCCAATTCATGGTTGCAGCGGAATTCGAACTGGGTGTTACAGATTGGTACCAGAGCCATGGTTATAGAGAAACGGGTCTAAGTGAGACCTAAACTATAACTACAATCACAAACGAAAACATTTTATAGCCTTCCGCTCTCCGTGTCTTCCATCCTCCAGACGATTATGGACTTAGTAAGCATGTTATGTTACACAAACATATTAGTATATTCATATATACCCATTTTGAGCATTTCCCCGTAGACATTTTGTGCTACACAAACATAATTGCATATTGATATATGTACCCTAAACATAATTGAGCATTTCCCCGTAAGCATTAGTATATTGATATATAAACTCGGTTTATTTTCAATCATTTATCTAAACAATGGACTAAACATATCTGTGTATGCCTATTCTAAGACATTTCGGCACAGCCACACTCTCCCAATCAATGTTCCTACTCCAACATTATATGTCCAAGACATTGTGAGATACAATGGTCTCATTCATTTTCCAAGACATTGTGAGATACAATGGTCTCATTCATTTTCCAAAACATTGTGAGATACAATGGTCTCATTCATTTTCCAAGACATTGTGAGATACAATGGTCTCATTCATTTTCCAAGACATTGTGAGATACAATGGCCTCATTCATTTTCCAAGACATTGTGAGATACAATGGTCTCATTCATTTTCCAAGACATTGTATGATACAATGGTCTTAATCATTTCTCAAATGTTTTGAGTCACACAATGGCCTAACCTACTTCCCAGACATTGTGAATTGCACAATGGTCTAACCTACTTCCGAGACATTGTGTTTTGTGCAAATGGTCTCTAGAATTATTCCATCACATCATCAATATCATTTCTTATGATATCAAAAACCCGTCACAATCTATCGATTTCAAAACAAGAAATATGAGATTTCTAAAGGACAAACTAATCCATCGTCGACAAAAGCTGAACTTTCTCTACATTCATTAAGGTTTTCTGATGAAACCTTCATTATTAAAAGTTCGTGATCCTGGCCAAGTATGTTCTATTTTAGAACTACTTAAAACTTCCTTTCCATACGTATCTACCCTTACTACCTTCTATGCAATGGAATATGAAAACATACGTTACAAGTCTAGTATGGACGGGACTTGCAACTTAAGGGTTGACATCGCCTTTGTTTAGTGAACAGTTTCCCAAAACCAACGGACATATCACAAGTATACCTAATTTAGGTATTTGAAAATTTTATCGAACCTTGGCTAAATATAGACTAGTCACCTATATTTAACCTAGGGACAGTGGAATATAGTCTGACTAACTATAATCGACTTAACATTTTCAAATACTGAGAGTAGTTGTACTAGGGTTATGTTCAGATTGATTTCCTACTTGAACTCGATAAACCACCAGAATTCTTTAAAACGATCTAGAGACACGATAGTGTTTTACCACTCAGCGAAATCTTAACACCTTATTTGTACTACCTAATTTCATTCTTGAAAGTTTTCATTTATGAGATAATCCGAACTACTATCTTGGGATAGTTATCAATTCTTCTCTTCATCCTGTAGAAGTACTAACCTGTTTAGGTCCTAAGGATACCATTCCATCATAAACCTTTAAAATCTCTTAAGATTTTCAAAACAAACTCAACATCTATACCTAAGAGTATTAATGTTAAGCATACATTACACACTTTTGTTCATCAACATATCACAACATTACCTTCACAACCATGGCAAACACAAGCTCATTAACAGATCTTGATGCACTTTTAAAGCTCAAATCATCCTTAGTTACACCACAAGTACCCTTATTAGCTTTACAAGATTGAATATTCATCTTGCACTTTTGGAACACCAGTATCATCTCGTAATACACTACCTTGTAACTCACCGGCTATGTATGAATGTTGTGTCGGGAATTCTTGAGTAGGATGATTTATAATGTCCTTATTCGAATGGATTAGGATGCCTTTTCATTTAAATAAAGAAATTATAAATCATCGAACCATACGTTTATATTCCTTTAGTTACATTGTTTGGGATGCCTCTCTATGTAAATAAAGAATTATAAACAAGTGGGCTTAATTATATCCAATATAACATAAGTATGAAGTCAATAAACACTAGATACAACAACAGATTACCTACTAGGCTATGATTGCAACGACTATCCCAATTTCCATTAGTACGAGGTTTACATTTTAGTTTTCATAATGATAGTGCAATAACAAACAAACTCATTGCGAGGCTATGTAACCATGTGCATGTGCAGTCGTACCAAACTCATTACGGGGCCATGTAACCATACGCATGCGCAGTCGTACCAAACTCATTGCAAAGCCATGTAGCCATATGCATGGGCAGCCGTACAATTCAAACAGGACTTGGTCCAACCACATGTTCAACGCTTATTCCATGATTCGATTCTTATATCAATTGCTATTGATACTTGACAACTATATCAAGTTCTATTTTGATATTCAACTACTATGTTAATTCCTATTAATATTCGATTGCTATATCAATTTCCTTTGATATTCGACTATTACCATACCTTTCCTACACAAAAGTATGCCTGATCCTACACCATACACTGAAACGACAAATCAAACTACATCACTAGTAATCCCAGACTTTAGTCCTCATAAGTAACAACACCTTTTCATCGACACCACTCCAACATATGACACACAAAGAACTTCGGGACGAAGTTCCCCGTAAGGGGTAGAGACTGTAACAATTCGCATTTTCAGGATATTTACTTTTCCCGGAAAATTTCACTATTCACTTTTACTATTCATTTTTCCCGAAATTTTTTCCCGAAACTTGATTTTTATTTCTTGGGCTGAAGTGATAAATCATTTCCATGGCAAATTAAAAGTTTGACATTCATAAACTCATTTTCGTGAAAGTTATTAAGGAATTACACGGAATTATACGTTTTAGGGTAAAACGTCATTCAAAAATTCTACGTACAACGAAACTCGACCACGTTAAGTGACCCCGCATCAGAAAAATGTTTGACACACTCATGATTTATTTGAGAATTAATCGTGACTGAGAAAAACATGACCAAAGACTTCCCGGCAGGTCACCCAAGCCTGTACTAATCTCACATGAGCACGCTTAACCGTTTGGGCGATTAACCGTTAGACCACAAAACGCGTTTCTAAGACTATTTAAGTTTTCAACTTATTAGAAAAAGTCAACATATTTTCTCCCTCCTCCATTGACCAAAAATCATCCCTTGATGTTATAAGTCAGTTCGTGATTTTTAGGCTTACGGTTTGATGTCTAAAAGACATTTAATACCAACCGACACTAGACTGAGCCCAGTCTAGACATTATAAGTCATTTTAAATCATTTTTATCCTATTAGAAAAGTAACATTTTACTTTTCTCAATTTTACGCAATATTCGTACATTTTACGAATTACGCGTTTTAGACCCGTGTTTCCAGTTTTTAGCAGGGTTTTAGCACCCGATAGAACCTACCACTCATTTTATATTTTATTATGGGCTATATGGACATGTTTAACAATACTTCCAAATTCCATAATTTTACGACACCCGGTTTTACGTTTTGAGGCTTAATCATTTACGATTGGCTTTTCCCGGAGTCAAAACTAACCATGTATCTTGGATAATACCATCAAAAGTCCACACTTGTTCTCCAAGGGTTGTGAACCGCCTCTAGGGGGGAGGATTCACACTTGTGGCATGATCTCATGCTAAGTACTCTTAGATTGCATCCATGTGTTAAACTTGGTGATCAAGTGTTGACAAGTCAACACTTCTAACCTCCTCAAGGCCATATAAAGCCTCCTTGCCTCTCCTTGAACGTCCACAACACACACACAAACACCATTCCATTTGCTAATTCACTCCAAGTATTATCCAAGAGAATCAAGAGCTTAAACAACATAGAAACCCTAGTTTGGTTTTGATTCATCAAACACTTCCATAACCTTATATACTTGGTGATTTCTCTTGAGTTTAAATCCACTCAAGTCACCTAAACCTTCATCATCCATCTTTCAAGAATACCAAGGGTAGAAAGATTGCATGAAGTGAAAAAGGGTTGAAGCAAGTCTATCAATGTCCTATCCTTACATGTTAACTTCCTTTCATCTTTGAAAGCCAAAAGTTGTGAGCCAAACCCTAACTTGATTCTTGTTAAATAATCATGTTCATGTTATTTACATATTAATTGTGCTATATATTGTCTTGTTATCATGTCCATGATGTATAAAAGTGAGTAAAACAAGTATTGATACATATATGTAACTTATGTTATTCAAACAAGTAAACTAGTGATTTTCTTGGAAAACCACGACCAAAATGGTAAAATTATGATATTGGATCATTACATATTACAGTAGAGGACTTAACAAGGAAACCATATCAATTTGAACCACCTAAAACGAGTATACGAGTCAAAAGTTACGCCCATTTGAAGTTACCAAAGATTTCCGGCAAAACTGCCTAAACCTTCCTGAATCGCATTCTGACTTTTTGAAAGTCCCACTTCTGGTCCGATTCATCAAAAAGTTAAAACACGAAAGTTGTCCGGAACGACGTTTTCGTTCAGGAACAAAGAAGCTCGAGCCCTGAAAACGCTTTCCAAGTGATAAATTTCTTCAAATTCTAAACAGCCCATTTTTAGACAAAGTCATTACATATAGGTTATGGTTTATGAAGACCAAAGGGGTCTTATGACCTATAATCAAGACCACCACCATGGATAGAGCCAAGGTTGTGTCTCATGACCTTGAAACAAGGACTAAGGGTCATGGCTAGGCCATGACGAAATGACCATAACAACTTACATAGGCGTAAACATGAAACAATGAATTAGGCGATAACATGAACAAGCAATTTGGATCTACTTCACTTAAAAGGAAACCATGAGATATTACCAAGAGAAAATGGTCATTCAAGACTTATGAAATTATCCCTAATAACAATCTTCATGTACAAATAAACTTTCCTAAGTTTATTCAAATATCGGACATGTAACATTTCGGATCAAAACTTATATCTATATATTTCATCAACTACTACAATAGTAGGGAGCCTCATGTGAGGAGTTCATTATGTAAGCCGTCGAGTTGAGTTGTGGATTTACGAATTAAAGTGTCCTGGCTCCTCGAACGCTTACTAACATGACTTCTGAATTATGTCGGCCCGAACGGTAGTAAACGATATACAAAACATACATGTTTCATGAATATTTTCTTTCAAGGACATACAATATACATCATACCACATCATGGACTATAATGCAAGATATATATATATAGGCACTACTTCATAGTCTTTACTCCGATCCTAAGTCGCGACATTCTATTATAGGTTGCTCATAGAAACCTACACGATTCAACCGTTACATTCATTACTTGCTATCTTAACTTAAGGTGAGTTCATAGCCCCACTTTCCATTACTTAATTGTTTTACAATTCCTTGGGGGGAATACATGCTATTTATAAATCGAATACAATGCTTTCTAATGTATGCTTCACGACGATGTTTTATTATCACTAAGTACCAACCTTGCTAAACCGAGATCCTTTATTATGAACCATTTAGTCACTAGCAATAGTGAGCGCGAATATTAATAATAGGCCTATTGGGATTGACGAATCCCATTTGTTATGACTAAGTTCATACAAATGCATTAATATTTGAGATTTAGGTATGTTAGCAAAGTACCTACCGGGACAAATCTGCCGATCGATATTGGTACACGTTAACGTTTTGGTGTCATAAGCTTAGTGTATAATACATTTTATGGGCGTATAATAACTGTTTCCGGGCGTATAATAATGTAGCCTACCTGTTTTGTTTTCCAAACATTGGTGTGAGCTTATAACTCACACTACCAACATATTGTGTTCAAACGATTTAACAAACTCTATGAATATCACTCAACCTTTGTGTTGACCTCTCAAGCATGTATTTCAGGTTCATGACGATCAAGGATGGCACGGAAGGACACGGATACTCAAGAGGGCTATAAATTTTATTATCATTCAAAAACTCACTTAATGTGATTTGTAAACATGGAACCAATTGGGACCTCATTTTGTAAACTCTGATATTTATATAATTTGAATGATAAATCTTTTAAAACGACTCAATTGGAGTTCGTTTTCTATTATTGTGACTATTGTGCCGTCGAGTAACACCCAGTTCGAATTCCGCTGCAACCATGAATTGGGGGTGTTACAGATTGATCTAAGAGTACTTAGCATGAGATCATGCCACAAGTGTGAATCCTCCCCCTAGAGGCGGTTCACAACCCTTGGAGAACAAGTGTGGACTTTTGATGGTATTATCCAAGATACATGGTTAGCTCTGATACCAATCTGTAACACCCCCAATTCATGGTTGCAGCGGAATTCGAACTGGGTGTTACTCGACGGCACAATAGTCACAATAATAGAAAACGAACTCCAATTGAGTCGTTTTAAAAGATTTATCATTCAAATTATATAAATATCGGAGTTTACAAAATGAGGTCCCAATTGGTTCCATGTTTACAAATCACATTAAGTGAGTTTTTGAATGATAATAAAATTTATAGCCCTCTTGAGTATCCGTGTCCTTCCGTGCCATCCTTGATCGTCATGAACCTGAAATACATGCTTGAGAGGTCAACACAAAGGTTGAGTGATATTCATAGAGTTTGTTAAATCGTTTGAACACAATATGTTGGTAGTGTGAGTTATAAGCTCACACCAATGTTTGGAAAACAAAACAGGTAGGCTACATTATTATACGCCCGGAAACAGTTATTATACGCCCATAAAATGTATTATACACTAAGCTTATGACACCAAAACGTTAACGTGTACCAATATCGATCGGCAGATTTGTCCCGGTAGGTACTTTGCTAACATACCTAAATCTCAAATATTAATGCATTTGTATGAACTTAGTCATAACAAATGGGATTCGTCAATCCCAATAGGCCTATTATTAATATTCGCGCTCACTATTGCTAGTGACTAAATGGTTCATAATAAAAGATTTCGGTTTAGCAAGGTTGGTACTTAGTGATAATAAAACATCGTCGTGAAGCATACATTAGAAAGCATTGTATTCGATTTATAAATAGCATGTATTCCCCCCAAGGAATTGTAAAACAATTAAGTAATGGAAAGTGGGGCTATGAACTCACCTTAAGTTAAGATAGCAAGTAATGAATGTAACGGTTGAATCGTGTAGGTTTCTATGAGCAACCTATAATAGAATGTCGCGACTTAGGATCGGAGTAAAGACTATGAAGTAGTGCCTATATATATATCTTGCATTATAGTCCATGATGTGGTATGATGTATATTGTATGTCCTTGAAAGAAAATATTCATGAAACATGTATGTTTTGTATATCGTTTACTACCGTTCGGGCCGACATAATTCAGAAGTCATGTTAGTAAGCGTTCGAGGAGCCAGGACACTTTAATTCGTAAATCCACAACTCAACTCGACGGCTTACATAATGAACTCCTCACATGAGGCTCCCTACTATTGTAGTAGTTGATGAAATATATAGATATAAGTTTTGATCCGAAATGTTACATGTCCGATATTTGAATAAACTTAGGAAAGTTTATTTGTACATGAAGATTGTTATTAGGGATAATTTCATAAGTCTTGAATGACCATTTTCTCTTGGTAATATCTCATGGTTTCCTTTTAAGTGAAGTAGATCCAAATTGCTTGTTCATGTTATCGCCTAATTCATTGTTTCATGTTTACGCCTATGTAAGTTGTTATGGTCATTTCGTCATGGCCTAGCCATGACCCTTAGTCCTTGTTTCAAGGTCATGAGACACAACCTTGGCTCTATCCATGGTGGTGGTCTTGATTATAGGTCATAAGACCCCTTTGGTCTTCATAAACCATAACCTATATGTAATGACTTTGTCTAAAAATGGGCTGTTTAGGATTTGAAGAAATTTATCACTTGGAAAGCGTTTTCAGGGCTCGAGCTTCTTTGTTCCTAAACGAAAACGTCGTTCCGGACAACTTTCGTGTTTTAACTTTTTGATGAATCGGACCAGAAGTGGGACTTTCAAAAAGTCAGAATGCGATTCAGGAAGGTTTAGGCAGTTTTGCCGGAAATCTTTGGTAACTTCAAATGGGCGTAACTTTTGACTCGTATACTCGTTTTAGGTGGTTCAAATTGCTATGGTTTCCTTGTTAAGTCCTCTACTGTAATATGTAATGATCCAATATCATAATTTTACCATTTTGGTCGTGGTTTTCCAAGAAAATCACTAGTTTACTTGTTTGAATAACATAAGTTACATATATGTATCAATACTTGTTTTACTCACTTTTATACATCATGGACATGATAACAAGACAATATATAGCACAATTAATATGTAAATAACATGAACATGATTATTTAACAAGAATCAAGTTAGGGTTTGGCTCACAACTTTTGGCTTTCAAAGATGAAAGGAAGTTAACATGTAAGGATAGGACATTGATAGACTTGCTTCAACCCTTTTTCACTTCATGCAATCTTTCTACCCTTGGTATTCTTGAAAGATGGATGATGAAGGTTTAGGTGACTTGAGTGGATTTAAACTCAAGAGAAATCACCAAGTATATAAGGTTATGGAAGTGTTTGATGAATCAAAACCAAACTAGGGTTTCTATGTTGTTTAAGCTCTTGATTCTCTTGGATAATACTTGGAGTGAATTAGCAAATGGAATGGTGTTTGTGTGTGTGTTGTGGACGTTCAAGGAGAGGCAAGGAGGCTTTATATGGCCTTGAGGAGGTTAGAAGTGTTGACTTGTCAACACTTGATCACCAAGTTTAACACATGGATGCAATCTAAGAGTACTTAGCATGAGATCATGCCACAAGTGTGAATCCTCCCCCCTAGAGGCGGTTCACAACCCTTGGAGAACAAGTGTGGACTTTTGATGGTATTATCCAAGATACATGGTTAGTTTTGACTCCGGGAAAAGCCAATCGTAAATGATTAAGCCTCAAAACGTAAAACCGGGTGTCGTAAAATTATGGAATTTGGAAGTATTGTTAAACATGTCCATATAGCCCATAATAAAATATAAAATGAGTGGTAGGTTCTATCGGGTGCTAAAACCCTGCTAAAAACTGGAAACACGGGGCTAAAACGCGTAATTCGTAAAATGTACGAATATTGCGTAAAATTGAGAAAAGTAAAATGTTACTTTTCTAATAGGATAAAAATGATTTAAAATGACTTATAATGTCTAGACTGGGTCAGTCTAGTGTCGGTTGGTACTAAATGTCTTTTAGACATCAAACCGTAAGCCTAAAAATCACGAACTGACTTATAACATCAAGGGATGATTTTTGGTCAATGGAGGAGGGAGAAAATATGTTGACTTTTTCTAATAAGTTGAAAACTTAAATAGTCTTAGAAACGCGTTTTGTGGTCTAACGGTTAATCGCCCAAACGGTTAAGCGTGCTCATGTGAGATTAGTACAGGCTTGGGTGACCTGCCGGGAAGTCTTTGGTCATGTTTTTCTCAGTCACGATTAATTCTCAAATAAATCATGAGTGTGTCAAACATTTTTCTGATGCGGGGTCACTTAACGTGGTCGAGTTTCGTTGTACGTAGAATTTTTGAATGACGTTTTACCCTAAAACGTATAATTCCGTGTAATTCCTTAATAACTTTCACGAAAATGAGTTTATGAATGTCAAACTTTTAATTTGCCATGGAAATGATTTATCACTTCAGCCCAAGAAATAAAAATCAAGTTTCGGGAAAAATTTTCGGGAAAAATGAATAGTAAAAGTGAATAGTGAAATTTTCCGGGAAAAGTAAATATCCTGAAAATGCGAATTGTTACACGAACCTTCCAGAGTGCAGCATAGTTGGTCCTAATAGAATTGTCAGGTACTTTGTATAGACCATGATCCAGCAGTGCTAGTTGTGGTTTTCTTCTTCCTGTAAACAACTAAACAGCATCAATAAGGAAGACTTCGCTTCATAAAGTATGGGAAAACTGAATATATGAATTAAAAAAAAGTAGGAGGTTGGTGATGACAAAAAGGCTTAGATTACTAGCAGCAATTAGTCCAGCAAGTGCATGTGTCATTCAACAATTAAATGCCAAATGATCAGTTGAAGAAGTCTATGCCTTTTATTTAACAAAACAAGACTTTCTAACATAACTACTACAACTGAAAAAAGCTCTATTATTATGTCATCTCATATAATTTATATTTTGTTTTGATTTGTCCGTTGCTCTTAACGTATTCAGATGTATATGTACGCTGTGACTCATATGAGGTCCTGAAGACAGGCAATATTCTTGTCAATCCTTAACTAATCACGCTTTCTGAGTAATGAATACCTGTCTTCAGGACCTCAGATGAATTAGAATAGATACATTCATAAGAATAATGCCATGGAATTAAATTAAATGAAGCAAGACTAGATATTTGGGCCCAAAAAAAAAAAAAAAAAAAAAAAAAAAAGGACAGAAGATTAGCTGAAGTTGCAATCTCAAGACTCAAGAGACCCAATTGACAAATCTGATCATATTTTCTGCAAGAAGGTAGCACCCCTTCACAAGCTTATAAATAGGAAACAGTACATCAAAACAACAAAAAACTTTAACCATGTTGAGGGCTGACTAAAAGCTCTCTAGTAAAATCATGGTATAAAAATGTATGATTCCAAGTGTCTTGTTTAAAAATTAGATGCCTTACCAAATATTCCCCTTTTTGAAGAAGGCAGCGTGCGAACTAGCAAGTTAGCAGCGTGTGGATCAAAGTGCACAAATCCATGTTTAAACATCATTTCAGCAAATGTTCTACTGACCTGTATTGTGTAAAACAAAGCCCTTAAACAATAACCAATAAACAACATGGGACATGAATTGGATAATAGCTCCCAGCAGATTTTCTGCTGCAACTAGACAATTGGTAGTACAGAGAAAAGATACTTACTAGCCTTGCAATGTCATGTGGGTTGATTCCAAGTTTTTGGATGCTCTGCAAGTCATTGACTTCTGCGCCTTCTACAAACTCCATGGTCAACAATTTTGTGGTACTTAGATTCCAATATACCTTGGGGGCATGCACATAGTCTGCAATATGTGGAGATAATTTCCGAAAGTTATCCATACATTTAATGCTGTTCTTGGCCTCATTTAAGAAATCAAGTTCCTGATCATCATTGTGGCTTATTAGCAATACTATTTTAAAGGATATAATGCCCAATTCAGACTCAATTAGGTCGAAAATTTATGGCTGACCTTAGGTAGACTGTCGTGCACTTCATCCACCAACCACCTATATTACAACCCAGGCGCAACTATGGTTATTACCAAATATTTCCATCAATAAACACATACATAAAGAAATAGTAGTAGAATAACAAAAAAAAAAAAAAAAAAAAAAAAAAAAAAAAAAAAAAAAGATAGGCAGTAAGCTATAACATACAAACCTGTAATCAAATGAAGGAAAAAGCCGATGTAAAGTGTTGACAACAAATTCGACTGTTGCATAATCTGCAGCTGCAGTATTTGTCATGTGCATATGTTGTACCTGAAACATGAATACAATATCAAATGAGTTAAGCCATTAATAAAACAAGTTAAAAGGGACCCAAAAACAAGATTAGTTCATAGTAAGAACTTGAAACCTTCACAGCAACTTTTTGGCCCTGATGAGTTCGAGCTACATGAACTTGAGCAAGGGAAGCACTTGCAATAGGGACTGGGTCAAACTCATCAAATATCTGTAGAGGTAAATAGTTTTCATAAATTCTATGACTCAAAATAACTAAAACAAAAGTAAGAGCAAAGTGAGATGAGGTAAACATACTTCTTCAGGTGCCCCACCAAGCTCTTTCTTGACAACTTGGCACACTTGATCATACGAAGAAGTCGGACATCTGTTCAAGATTGACTCCCTTAATGTTTTAATGTACTCTTGAGGTACCAAATATTCCTAAATGAGAACATTCCATTTAGCTAAACACATACACTACCTATACTATGAATCCAATCATCAAATACGAAACTTAAATTTCGACACCATTAAAAAGGTTAGTAGGTCCTACCAGTTGACCAATATGTTGACCAAGCTTGATGTATATTCCACCATTTTTGAAGCAAAGTTCTTCAAGCCTACGTGCACTCCTGGTGTGGACTTCATGTTTAACTCTTGCCCTCAATACTATCTTCTGGTAATCCCAATAGTGAATACTCGTAATCTAAAATCACACCAACATTCATCTATTTTGGAATCAACTAGTAAAACTCAGAATGAATAGAAAGACTGCACACAGAACATCAACAGAAAAATAAAGTGCAAGAACAAATTACCAGATTTTATTGAACATTTAAGCAAATAATATTACACAATATAAGGTTTTTTTTTAGACCCAACATATTTTAAGGAAACAAAAGAACACAACACAAAAGAAATGGCGAACCACCTCCTCAACAAGACCATTGAAGAGAAAGGGACCCAAGAAAATAAAAAACACCACATCGCAGAACCATTAATTGAGAAACAAAAGACTAAAGTACAAGAACCCAATCATTGGGCCAAGTACCACACAACAACTGACACAACAAAGGATCCTAACTCACTGACCCACCTCCCACACTCTGTTTGATAAAAGAAAACCAGGTGGAAAAACATAATGAGCCAAAACCAAACTGACACACATGTTGGTACTATGACTAACTCACAAATTGTACTCATTAACTTTGAGAGCTCATTAGAGAGAACTCTCCGATCTCTTAAACACACACACTTTTCTGGAAAAGACAACTTGCCTTCCATATTATAATTATTTCATATCAGTTACTAACATAACTACTAAGCTGGTAAACTAAGGTTGATTATTGCTTCTAGTCTTCTGCTTGAACCTTTAGTGATATAACACAGACCCTCTGATCACATGAAATTAACTGAAACACAACTAAACTGCCCTCACTGAATTAATTGTGACTTGAACAATCATTTTCCAGACCTTACTGTAGCCGAATCTTGAGAGGTTCCCATAACCACTGTTGCCAATCTAACTCTTTATATAAGGCTTACCATCACCCTTTTGAAATAGAAACTGGTTATAAATCCCTAGGCACCTAAACCAACTAGATATAGTCCTATAGATAGATATCAAAGCCACTGTTTAACCAGCATGGCATAAACATTTTAACCTAACTAAAACATAAGAGTATTTTTGTGTGTGTGGTTTCAGAGCACCCCTGGCACATGGTTCCAACTTTCAAGACAGTACAATATATATGGTCAAATGGATGTGTACGGCATAGATCAGTACCGATACCAAGTCTACCGATAAAAAACGAGGAACAAAACGACCACTAAATCACTCACCGAAACACTTGTTCAGTACCGGTTACTGGTTTTGATTTTTTGGGTATTTCCAACACTACTAGAGATTGTGAAATAGAGCCCCCTTAATAGAGCCCGGTTTTAGTGAAAAACGGGCTCTAAAAAGATTCCGTATTTTGGAAAAGGGTATAAAGCCATGTTTTCTTTTACAAAACCGGGCTCTATGTTGAAAAACAAAAGAGCCGTGTTTTCTTCCCTAAAACCGGGCTCTATTCTGCTCATAGAGCCATGTTTTCTTCTATGAAACCGGGCTTTATCTAAAAGAACATTAGAGCCCTATATTCTATTACAAAACCGGGCTTTATCAATTGTGTTGAAAGACTTGTAAAATGGGCGGTTCTTGAAAGTGAAATGAAAAAACTTAAAAAATTTTGGGCGCCTTATTTCCCCCTCACTTCACAAAACCTAACCCTCATCCTCATTTCAACACAACCACATCCATTGTTGTCTCTCTCAACTAATACAAAAAAAATCCATTCACTTAACAAACACAAATCTGTGTTTCTTTCCAACTTACAAACCACAGTCAATTACAGTATCTCATAGTCATCTCACCTACCACTATGTATCTTCAATTTTTACCAAAATCTGAAACACTACTTTTAGCCACGGAAATTTAATCACCAAGAAATTCACACAATAAACTATATCTTGTTCTTGTGATACCAGCCTTTAAAGAACGAAATACCAGCGTAAATTTCGGAGGTACCAAACAGATACAATCGATGTTGCTGTTCAATTAATCTTTTTAATTTATCTCATTAATGTTGTTGTTAAGTTTGATTCTGGAATAAGTATTGTTAAGTTTGTTTATATGTTTTTTGTATTGTTAGGTAGTAAAGTCTTGATTTTGGATTGAAATTAGTTGTTTTTTTAAGCTCTGTATGGGATTTAAAATTGTATGGCACTAAAACAAATCTTTATTTTCAATATAAAGAATATAATCAGTTGTAAATGGGTGTTTTGGTTGTGCTAGTTGCTGTCGTAAATTGGGTGTTTGGAAGGTATGATTATCAAGAGGTTTAGATTAGTTTATCTTATTCAAATGATATATCAATGCATTATATATACATATATGCTTGTGTTATCTTTTAGATCGATGTTTTCAGTACTAATAATGATGAATCTGAGCAAAATAAATTGTTAAAAGTCTCATTGATGTGTTTAGTTATTTTGATTTAAATGACAATTATGTTAGCTGAATGATAACCCATCGGGTTCACATCCATCAGTGTGATGGACGAAAAAGTAGATATTGCACTAGTAACCTTGTATTGATTTTTTTAAATCTTCCTATGTCGATGTGATTATTTCATGGTTTCTTCTGGATGATCAAGTAATATTCTGTTTATAGTATATTTATATGCGTAAAGAGTATAGTGTAATATACTATAATCACCGGTCATGGATGATAGCCAGGCTTTGAGCTTGAGCATGTTGGTTGTCGCATACGTCTTTGCTAAATACAGAATATTTGAACTATTGTTTACAGTGCTAACAGCTAAGCATCTGCTGAAAATACAGTCTTTCCTCAACGAGGACAACTTTTTATGCCTACTATAATCACCAGGCTAATAGTTAGCCTTGCATGTCACATATGTGTTTGGTAAACGCGGAATATTAGAACTAGTGTTCACAGTGTTTTCAAAGGTTTCCGTCGCCTTCTCTCCTAATGCGTGTAGTGTTAGCATCTGCTAAAAGACGGTATGAGAACAGCTTTTTATGAAAAAAATGAGGAAAATGTAGGTCACGTGCTACATTTGAGTGTTGAATCCTCTTCGACTCTTCGTGCACCACCCTCAATTGCTATTTTGGGCTGTGGGCTTGAACGCTTACAACAAAATCTACGAGAAAGGATGAAAACATGATCTGCAATTGTAGATAGATTTACTTATTCTAAATGTAAGAATAACATTAACTTAGTAAGCTCTCTGTATAACAAAAAGGTTTTAACAGTTTTGATCTATCTACAGCGTTCGCTGGCCTAGGAGGAGGACCAATCTGTTGTGGTGGCGCTAATGGCTGATGCGGTTGACTTTGAAGATCATCTTGATTTTCTAATCTGTTGGCATATTGTCGGAGCCGGGCTGCAAGGCGACCCTTGATCTTATCTTGCTGTTGAACAGGCTTACGGTCTGGCACATAGGACACCTCTCGTATTGTGACCCAGGTATCTTGATTGTTGTTCTTCCACAAATAGTGCGGCGTTGTGGTGTGGTATTAATTTCAAAACTTTAATTAGATTTTCATAGTTTATTTGACTAAAAGATACTAGTAAAGATGAGTGCTTATGTTATTTTGTTATTGATTGATTTCTAGGTTATGATATGGAAGAGAAATCCTGCAACTCACATCAATTTTCCGGTAGTTCGGTCTAGGGAGGAGTAACAAGGTATTCGATCAAGTAGTCTTTAAGCATCAAAAGTGCATATCATAGTTTCAAAAGGTTGAAAAACAATTATAATTATAATGGTGTGCTCTCATGTCTTTGACATTCAGACACCATCAACATGGTCGATGGCAAGCTCGGATTGGCAATGTGGCCGGGACCAAAGATCATTACTTGGGAACATTCAGTAAGTTAACTTGAAGCTATTTTTCCATTTACATTTCTAGTTTAATTTTTATTAGTTTTAAGCTCAAATTAGAATGTCAAGCTTGTATTTAATTGGTCAGTAGTAATGCTACATTAGGAGCCTTGGTGAAACCATTTACTAGTGTAGTAACTACACTGCATTTATCTTTATAGTATAAATGAATTGGTAAAGACCATTGCTACAGATTTGAGACTAGTAAATGATAAGTTAAAGACCTCATAGCTAGCACAATGTCACTATACTGTAAAACTCTTCAAAAACAAATTAGATTGGTTTGTCAATGCCCTGGATTTCATTCCACTCTCCACCAACTGAATCTCACAACAAAAGTAAAGTATATTTGTTTTTACTTTCTGTAGGTGATTGATGTGGTGTTTTACCAATGGTTTGGAGCTTGCACTATGATGAGGAAGTCAAGAGTTATTATGTATACTTGATTCTCAACTCTAAAGGAAGATCTCGAGACGATGTCAGGTTATTCAAAAGCAATGCACAACAACAAGACTTAGCAGTAAATTCAATGTTTTCACTTGCATTTCCGTTCAAGTAGTTAATAAAGTTAGCTTGTGAGTATTCATATGTATCAACAGAAAGTTTAGTTGTAAACTTGTAATCTCAGTACTTCTTGATTTGTATCTATACAATGTTCAGTTCACTAAAAGATTTGAGGGCTTGAATTATGTCATAAAAATATAGATTTTTTTTTTTAAAAAAAATTATTCACATAGAGCCATGTTTTTAATAGAAAACCGGGCTCTATAATTTGGAATAGAGCCCGTTTTATAAACCGGGCTCTATTTGTGTTTCGAATAGAGTCCCCCCCCTTTTGAGCCCTCATGCAAAACCGGGATTTATGAGCCTTTTCAACAGGGCTCTATGACCATTTTTGTAGTAGTGCAACCAAATACCAAAACTTCGAAAAAACTAAACTGCCAAAAATTGGCAATTAGCTACTGCAACAACCAGCTATTTCCGACCAAAATCTGCCTTTTACTAGCAATTTATGAGCCCAGAATATCCAAAAACTTAATCGCTAACTAATGAATTACAACGTTCGGTTGCAGCAACTATATTCTGTAACCTATTTGGGCATCCAATTTGTATTGTCTCATTTTCAGTGTCATGTTGTGCTTTTGTGTTCCATTGTATATAAGAAAAAACAAAGAAAGTAAATGAGCTTTCTAACATGAACTTATTATGCTCCTATATATGTATATGAAATAATAAATCGATTACAAAATACGGAGTAGATAAATTTTGCCATCCTTGGGGAATGCAAATGAGATAATCTCCATACCAAATTAGGTGGGATTAGATGGATATATATAAAACATCGAATCGTTCAACTTAATATTATTGGAAAACCGACTAGAACCCGTGTGGGAAACATTAAGAGTTTGACCATTACCGAAGGTAACAGTTGCATTACCAGTATGAGGAGAAGCATTAGGAAGACTGTCAGGAGAAGATGTCATGTGAGCAAATTAGCAATCTGGAGTAGCATCGGACAGATCACAATGAGCATGAAAGGCGTGAGCAAGATTTGCATCTAAAGAAGCAGCCTTGGTCGCATATGGGCAAGTTTCGGGCAGTGAGAAGCATAATGACTATCAGTCATAACTGGCAATGAGGGGTTCGATGGCCACGGCCGCAGCCACCCCGACGTGATGACCGACCTCTGCCACGAGAAGTGTATTGAGGCCGAGAATGATCTGTAAGAAAGGCAACAGGGGATGTGGATTCGGCAATTCTTTGTTGTCAGCAATAGTCGTGGCAGATAGAGGGGCTGCAGAACCGTCCACATGCGACATAAGTTTGTGATATAAGAGGAGAGGGATCATTTGATTTCTCCATAAAAGATATTTGCTAGAATGAAGCTTGCTAGAAATCATATGCAAGATAGTTGCCCTGGGGAGAGTGCCATCGGAAGGATTGGAAGAAGCCATAATCGGCTGTAGCAGAAAAATAATCTGTTCAAGAAAGCCGATAAAGGAAAGAAAATGGAGGGGGCGAAATTCTGGCTGATAAATGAGATAATCTCCACACCAATGGGATTAGATGAATATATACAAGGAATGAATTACAAGAACGATACATAACTATTACCTAATTACAATTATGTATACAAAATATATAATATCACTATTTTACGCTAACGGGAACATTCAGATTTTGAACAAATCTTAGTTCACATTTACTGTAATCCCCACAAAAAGTGTTGTTAAACAAAGATAAGTAAACATTACACACCGACATTGAACAAATACAACTTGAAAACGTTATTCCGGTATACTGGTATTAATTTGTTAGTTTTGGTTTTCTCAGTACTTTGGGGCATAATATCATATTGTGACCCTAATCTTCTTAAGCCAAGAGCTCAAGTAACCTATAACACAAGGCCGGCTCTAACTACAAACCTAACACTCTTACCTAACTCTAATTGTATATCCAAACACTAACAAATAATTCAAAAAAAATGAAATAATGACAAATAATTTTATGAATTAGGGTTAAAAATAAAAAATTGTTACCGATGGTGACGTCACCTGCTCAGGCGGTTAAGGCGGTGATTGCAAATGCGAGTTTTTATTTACCGCCAAATATAAATCGGGCTTCCAAATAATTTTGTATGTTTTGTGGGTTGGGCCAATCTTACTTACAGTTATTGCCCATTATACATAACTATTGGGCTTCCAAATTTCAATTTTTATTATTTTGTGTACTTCAAACAACGCTGCATAAAAGCTCCTTCCATCAACTTGATTGAGTTTCGAGTATTTGATGATCAAATAATAATACTTTTAATTTAATTTACACTTAGCTAATAAATGTATATTATTCCAATTTGGATTTAGTTCAAATAGTTTATCACATGTTATTTACATCCATCCGGGTGTAATAAAGTTTTTAAATATATAGTGTAGTCTATTACTTGTGAGAGTTGTGGTTGGGTTTTGAATTTTGATGTCAAAATGCCTGACTCTTTTTCATTCCAAGTATCTCAAATTATGACTATATACTCTAGGGCGGACATGTAATTTAAGTCATCAGAGACACACTTGTTTATGAGTATAAACAATACCTTTTTAAATAAAAATACGATTTCATTAAAAATAGTAAACAAATTAAATAGACGTGTGTTTATTTTGACATATTAGTAGACTAACTAAAAAAGACATGTAACACAAAATTTCGGGACCATGTTCATTTCGGAGAAATCGAGACTTTTAACGAAAATTTACACTAGACAACAAACATCCATCGGGTTTTTGTGAACCTCCGGAAAACCCCTAGGTTCTCCCCTGATACCATACTACAATTGATATCTCAATGGCTCGTCTGTCAGTTGAGTGGAATAGTTCACCAAATGACTTGAGGTTCTCCGAGGACATCTTTAAATGTTATTTTAATTTAAAAGCTATATATAAGAACTCAACCGACTACATTATGTGTTGTTTAGGATTATTGTCAACCGACAAAAAACTTGTTTAAGAAAAATGCATTTATTACTGCCATGAATTCTACAAAAATAATATACCGTTGGTGCACACACATAGTTTGCAATATGATGAGATAACCTCCGGAAGTTATCCGTACATTTAATGTTGTTCTTATTTTACCGGGTGGAATGCCCTTTACCTAAAAAAAAAATACATTTAATGTTGTTCTTGGTCTCATTTAAGAAATAGTTTATTAGCAAAGGGAACCGTGGTGCAGGATCGCCGAAATTATTAGCGACGGTACGACATTGTCACTGACCACCATATTTGTTCACCTTCTCGTTTTTCTCATTCACAATGGTGGCGGGCCATCGAGTCAAAGGTATCAAATAACCGTTATATGATATCCTTACACCTGGAAGAAAATGGGGTTGAATTTGGTGTTGGGCCAAGTACCAAACAAAATTATCCACTAATACTATGCCTAACCATTGAGCTTCTAAAATTCTTTTTATTATTTAGAGAAATGATTGGGATGCCTAAATTCATTCTTAATTTTATGCCTAAATTTGGGTGTCACTTTTTCATTGGTTGTAATTGAGGGACCCACTTCATCATGAACCAATGAACAAATGCCACCTACTTTAGGCACAAAAATTAGGCATAAGTTTAGGCTTCCTAATCATTTCTCTATTATTTATACATAGAAGGCTCAACTATAAGCCATTCCTTGCTTGGTAGGCCAAAAGTAAAGGGGGCTAAATGCGGACTCGACCATCGGTAAAAAAAAGAAAGTTGAACAATGATCGAGATGACTATTTTACTTGAGTAGTCAACATAAAAGTTGTATAAGAACATCTGAATGGAAACTTTTTATGCTATAGCTTGTTAGAACTCAAGTTAGGCCTACTTTTACATCCTCTCTGTTCATTATTTTAACCATTTTTAATAGATTATGTAGTTTTTGAAAGCTTTTTGCATTGGATCTAATTTGTTTTTTATAAAATATTCTTTGAAAAAAGAGCTATTCTCAAATTTAACATTGGAGGTGCTCTATGAAAGAAGACTAGAAGAGAAAACAAGCAACATATATGTCAAATATTGAATAGTTTAAGCATATAAAGTAGTCATGTTTTTACCACACCAAAAAATATATGTTCTTTTCATAATTCTGTTTTAGCAGTCGACCGCATAGATGTTGATGTTTTCGTTGCATCAAGTGGTTATGCAGAAATTAATTCATGTAAAGAATACAACTAGTTCCTATATACTTTGTTCATTGATACGTTGTACATGTAAATCAAATACTAGAGCTTGAAGGCTTGATTATAGCTTTACATTGTTGTTTGTTTTTTGAAAATTTCCAAACATGTAGGGATAAAACAGCACCATGCATAAAGCATAAGACTAAGTGTAATAAGGAGTCCTCAAGACCGCATTCATCACGCCACATCAATGTCACCTTAGTTTTTTTTTTTTTTTTTTTTTTTTTTTTTTTTTTTTTTTTTTTTTTACAACCAACTTCACCTTTCAAATATACCCCGCTTATACGCAAATATACCACACATAAACAAAATAAACTCACACAACTCACTTGGGCCCGCACAAAACTCTCCCACAACTCGGTCTTGCAATCGACCGTCTTGTCTTTTTTCCATTGAAACGGGTCGAATTGGTGACCCTAATAACTGAAACAGGGGATTCCCGCGGGTGCCCAGGCACCACATGGATTTTTTTGATTTGGTGTTAATTTTTGAATAAAACATCGATTTTTCCTAAAGTTCTTAAATGCACCCGGTCCATCGAAATTTGTTTTTAGTATTACTGCTCAAATTCTTTTGTACACCCGGTCATATTTGATCCTAGTTAATATGGGTGGACACGTCTTCGATGCCCAACATCAAAGTCGTCCATCCCCTATCACGGGTGGTCTCATAAATGGACGTTGATTGAGTTTTGAATTATTCTATGGTCAGATAAGAATACTTTTCTCAACCAATGAGTTGGATTTTGAATATACTATGGTCCAATGATAAAACTTTCCATTTGACGACTTGGAGTTGGGGTCATCCATGTCTATGAATTCCACGAAGGGTCTTCACACAACTATCACTCAAAACTTTAACCATAGATAGATAAAGAATCCAATTAACCATAATTTAGGTTAACAGAAATTTCGATTTAAGCTCACTTAGCTAATAATCTCTAGCCTGTGACATGTTATTACATGCCAGAGACTACGATTGATATCTAGTCTTTCAGTTGAATGGAGTAGTTGACCAAAAATAGTTGAGGTTATTTGAGTACGTCTTTAAACTTTTTTTTTAGATTAAATTTATTTATTAAACCCCACTAAATTATACAATGTTCAAGGATTATGTATTAAATTTGTTTTCCGCTAATGGAAATAAAGTGAAATGAGAATACTCCCTCCGTCCCATATTAAATGTCTATTTTGACTTTTTGAGTCATTTGTCGTCAATTTTGACTTTAAATATTTTTGTTGTATTGTATAATATTTGATGAAAATAATATCAACGAAAATACAATTAAAACCCACTTCATTAATATATTTTGCATCAAATATTATATAAGATAAGCAAAAATATTTAAGATCAAAGTTAATAAAAGAAGACTTTTAAAATTCAAAGTGACATTTAATATGAGACGGATGTAGTATTAAATATGTAAATGTGTAACGTTTAAGGCAGGGCAGGTTGATATTTGAAATTTGGATTTTTAAGTCTTGTTAAGAAAGCTCACTTCTGGAATCATATATGTTTTCATGAATTGGTTTCTTTACCCACACTTTCAGCATATCCACAACATGAACATGATCATGGTTAATCACTTTGATGCTTGGAAAATTGCACTTAGAAACAAAGATATGAAACAATATAAGCAATGGCGGAACTTGAGCATTTTTTTTTTTTTGGGGGGGCCAAATTTATTTTGAGGGGGCCGAATCGAAGATTTGTTTGTAACCTCAACTAAATTACCTCTAACACCTATAATATTTACACTAGGTGCGTTAAATTTTGGGGGGGCCGGGACCCTCCCCTGCCCCTTAATAGTTCCGCCATTGAATATAAGAGCCTACTGCTGCCACTCGTTTGAATAGTAGTAGAAAAGTTCATTTACTGTATTTCCTTACTTCTTATACTTATGCGTGAAGGAACACAAAGAAGCTTCGTAATTTTATTACCAGTAATGTGTTAATTACTCCTCATAAGGCAAAAGCATTAAGCAGTTTGCCTCTCTTCAACATTCCAAGTATAATCATTTCAAAAATAAAACATGCCACAATGATCCTTGTCTAGCATGCTTATAGTTTGGTGAAACACATTCTTTCTGAAATATAAATGGATATGTGACCATCAAAATAATAGAAACGTGATAATTTATATTGAAGGTTCAACCACACAAAAACACGATTACCTAAGGGTAAAACTTAAGACTTCGCTGGTCAAGTTATAAGAAGATAATAATAAGTAAACCCGGTCATTGCTTTATTTTTCCACGGCTGGTTGTCTGACTTGTCTCCTTTAGTTTTAGAAATACTTATATTAACAAAGATTATATTCTGAAATTGTATTTCGTAAACACAAAAAAGGGAAGAAAAAATGGTAAAAAGTACCGGTTCAGCCCATGACTATTCTTGAAACTGACGACCCAAACTCATTTTGACCCATAACCAGACCTGTCCAGCCATTTTGAGACCACTAGTTTTATTCTCATTGCCTCAGTCATCTTGTGGCCTTTCTACGATTTTGGACATCTGTGCATATCTTGTTACGGATATATCTTCATGTAACAATTCGCAATTTCAGGTTAATTTCTATTTTCGGAAAATTTTACTATTCATGTTACTATTCATTTTTACTATTCATTTCTTTCTGAAATTTTCCCGAAAGTTGATTTTTACTTCATATTCTCGAGTGATAAATCATTTCCATGACAAATTAAATGTTTGACACTCGTCAGATCATTTTCGTGAAAGTTATTAAGGAATTACACAGAATTACACGTTTTAGGGTAAAACGGCAATCAGAAATTCTACGCACAACGAAATTTGACCCCGTCAGGTGACCCCACATCAGAAAAATGTTTAACACACTCATGATTTATTTGAGAATAAATCATGACTGAGAAAAATCATGGCCAAAATAAACTTCGGCCGTGAAAAACTGGAATTTTCAGTTTTAAGCGTTTTTACTCAGCCGTAACCCTAGCCTATACCTGCACCGCGTTTCTAAAATGATTTGAGTTTTCAACTTATTATAATAAGTCAACATATTTTTCCCTCCTCCATTGACTAAAAATCATTCTTTGATTTTATAAGTCATTTCGTGATTTTTAGACTTCCGGTTTGATGTCTAAAAGACATTTAATACCAACCGACACTAGACTGAGCCCAGTCTAGACATTATAAGTCATTTTAAATCATTTTTATCATATTAGAAAAGTAACATTTTACTTTTCTCAATTTTACACAATATTCGTACATTTTACGTATTACGCGTTTAGACCCGTGTTTCCAGCTTTTAGCAGGGTTTTACCACCCAAATGGAACCTACCACTCATTTTATATTTTATTATGGGACATATGGACATGTCTAACAATACTTTGAAGTTTCATAATTTTACGACACCCGGTTTTACGTTTTAAGGCCTAATCATTTACGGCTGGCATTTCCCGGAGTCAAGTTTCATCCAAATAACCAAGGATAATACCAAGCCAAGCCACCTCCCCTCCTTATCCCTTGTGAACCGCCAAAGGGGGGGGGGAGTCACACCCTTGGGTGGCTTGATCTTGTGCCTTGTGATCTAGGATGGATACATGTGTAGTTTTTGGCAAAATATCCCATGAAATGTAACCTCCTCATAAGAGTATAAATACCCCCTCCCCTCCCTTCCTTGGCCGGCCATCAACACACCCCACAACACTCTTTCCATAGCTTTAAGTCTTCTAATTTGTTGCAAGGTTCAAGAGTTAGTTCAAGATAGAAACCCTAGTTAGCTTATTTTCACCAAAACTCTTCCAAACCCTAACATACTTGGTGTTTTCTCTTGAGTTTAAATCCACTCAATACACCTCAACTTTCATTACATATCTTTCAAGAATACCAAGGGTAGAAAGGTTGCTTGAAGTGAAAAAGGGTTGAAGCTAGTCTATCAAAGTCCATTTCCTTACTTGTTACTCCTTTCTTTAATTAGAAAGCCAAAAGTTGTAAGACTAAACCTAACATGCTTCTTGTTAATTTTCATGTTCATATCATTTACATGTTATCTTTGCTATATTATGTGTTGTAATTATGTCCATGATGTATCATGATGAGTAAAAGATGTTGTTGTAATGAATTATTGAAACAAGTTACTAAAACAAGCAAACTAGTGAATATCTTGGTATAACCTGATCAAAATGGTAAATATTTTATTTGGATTATTACATATTACAGTAGAGGACTTAACAAGTAAACCATAGCAATTTGAACCACCTAAAAAGAGTAAACGAGTCAAAAGTTATGGCGATTTGAAGTTACCAAAGATTTCCGGCAAAACTGCCTAAAAGTTTCTGTGACAGAACCTAAAACACGCAAAAAGAGGCCTTTCTGGTCCGATTCATGAAAAAGTTAAAACACGAAAGTTGTCCGGAATCACGTTTTCATTCAGCAATAAAGAGGCTCAAGCCTTGAAAACGCCTTCTGAGTGAGATATTTCTCATTTTCTTAACAGCTATTTACATATTTTAAGTCACTATACTATTGTTATACTTTCAAAGGAATAAAAGGTCTTATGACCTATAAACAAGACCACCACCATGGCTAGAACCAAGGTAGTGTCTCATGAACATGGAACAAGGACCAAAGGTCATGGCTAGGCCATGAACGAAATGACCAAGCCAACTTACAAAGGCGTAAACATGAAACAATGAAATTGGCGATAACATGAACAAGCAATTTGTATCTACTTCACCTAAAAGGAAACCATGAGATTTTACCAAGACAAATGGTCATACAAGACTTATAAAACTACCCCTAATAACAATCTTCATGTACTATAAACTTTCCTAAGTTTATACAAATATCGGACATGTAACTTTTTCGGATCAAAACTTATATCTATATACTTTATCAACTACTACAATAGTAGGGAGCTTCATGTGAGGAGTTCATTATGTAAGCCGTCGAGATGAGTTGTGGATTTACGAGTTAAAGTGTCCTGGCTCCTCGAACGCTTACTAACATGACTTCTGAAATATGTTAGCCCGAACGGTAGTAAACGATATACCAAAACATACATGTTCATAAATCTTTCTTACAAAGACTTACAAATATACATCATACCTCATCATGGACTAAATGCAAGATATATATATAGGCACTCCGTTATATTCTTCACTCCACTCCTAAGTCGCAACATTCTATTATAGGTTGCTCGTAGAAACCTACACGATCCGACCATCACCTTCTTTACTTGCTATCGTACTTAAGGTGAGTTCATAGCCCCACTTTACATTACTTCAATGTTTACAAACCCTTGGGGGAAATACATGCTACTTTTAAACCGAACACAATGCTTTGAAACTGTATGCTGCCTGATTGTTTTATTATTACTAAGTACCTACCTTGCCAATCCTAGGCCCCATCATGAACCATTTAATCACTAGTATTAGTGAGCGCGAGTATTGTGAATAGGCCTATTGGGATTGACGAATCCCATTTGTTTGAGCAGTTAGTTCAAACGAATGCACTATATTTGAAAACATTAAGTATGACGGCAAAGTACTTACCGGGGCAACATAACCGCCGATTGATATTGGTACCCGTTAACGTATTGGTTGCATGAGCTTAGTACATAATAATAACTGTTTTGTTTTCTAACATGAGTATGAGTCTAATTAACTCATTACTACCAACATATTGTGTTCAACCTTAAACAAACTCTATGAATTTCACTCAACCTTTGTGTTGACCTCTTAAGCATGTATTTCAGGTCCATGATAATCAAGAATGGAGCGGGAAGGGCACGTACCGAAGGAAGAAGGCTATAAACTATTATGTCATTCAATAAAAACATCATAGACTTTATATTGATGTGTTTTGAAACAATGGATCATTTTGGGACCTTACTATGTAAACTTTGATATATTTGAATAATATGAATGACAACTCTTTTTATTACGATTCGTTTAGAGATCGTTTTCTATTATTATGACTGTTGTGCCGTCGAGTAACACCCAAGTTGAATTCCGCTGCATCATGAATTGGGGGTGTTACACTTCACATCCAATGACAATGTTTTTTAACAATTTGCATCAGAAACCATGAAAGCTGAATTTTTCAGTTATAATTACTGACCATAACTTTGGTAGTTTGATAGGTCAGAAAGTGTGTTATATAGAGTACCATCAGGTCATCAACTAATCTGTCAGTTAATCTCTGAATTATCTCAAAACTGCTGTAACAGAAAATAAAAAAATGTACTCATCTACTGTAAATCCAAACAAAAGACCAATTAAACTAGATGGCAAAAAGATGTACGCTGTATTATTTACTCAGACACACATATCATTTGTCTTCAAGGTTAGCAATACAGCATAATAACATAAATGAACTATAACAGCTAGCATATCCACTACAAATTTAGCAGCTATATATCTCAGAACGTCCAGCTTCAGCCATAACATCCAACCTTCATCAGTAAATAGGACACATATTTTGCAGGTACCCTAAAATAGAATCATGGCACGTTTTACAGGACATAAGGAGCAGTTGGTATATGATAAAATTTCAGGTAGATGGTTATTCAAGTGCAGGGTCACTGGCAATTTGGTCTCATAATCAACTCACCAAGCAGGTGGTGGCAGATAACGAAATGCTAAATGGCAAACAATGTTACTTGATACTTTTGGCTTCCTCTAAAACACATCACAATCATCTGATTTGCTGCTTTATTTATATTTAGAACAGATCAAAGACAAGTTATTATTAATAATGCTTTCCGTTTCACACCTTATCATACACGATGAGAAACCATACGTTACAATTCGGTAACAAACACTAGTGGTACTCAGATCCCATTGCCACCATTGGATTTATACAACAAAAGGAAATGTGTGTTGCCTTGTCACTTGTGTCTACAATTCTATAGCATACACGATGGTTGTATGATCATCAAAATAACAAAAAACTTACTGAATTACACTAAGGTCAACAACATTTATACACAATCACCAGTAAATCTATATTATAATCCTAACAACACACTAGTATTACATACAACAATAATTCAAAGATACAAAACACAAACATTATAAATCAGAAGCAGAAACTGATACACAACAGCATAACTCAAAAGGTCCCAGCCCCACCCTGAACTCCTCTACCTGCATCATAATCTGTTTTAAGAGCAAGAGATGACATAGAGTAAGACATTTTGCACAATTTGATGAAATAAGAAAATATGTGAAAAATCGTACTTTTGATTTTCTGATGTCATTTCCCGATGTAAACATGTCTTCTCTTCTTCTTCTTGACCAAACTCTCGGCTGCATCACTAATTGCATTGAACCATTTCACTTTTCTTGTTGACAACATGTAAAAACCCATCACCAATCCAAGTAGGGTCCCACATCCATATCCCAACGTCACCAATTCCCACGTAAATCCACTTTCCTCCTCATGATGTTCTTCTGCTTCAAGTTGTGGTTTGTGTGCGTTCTCACTGCACTTTTTGGGCAGTGGAAACCCACAGAGTCCCAAATTCCCTTCAAATGAGTTCTCTTGAAATGTGTTGAACTGTGTTCCTTCTGGAATACGCCCCACGAGATGGTTTTGTGATAGATTTAAGACTTCAAGGCCCTTGATTCCTGCAAGGCTTTGAGGGATATTTCCTGTGAGTTGGTTCCAAGAAAGGTCTAATGATTCAATCTCTGATAGTTTACCAAGAGAGTTTGGCATTTGACCATTAAGGCTATTGTGGGACAAGTTTAGCACTTTCAAAGAACTCAAATTTCTGATTATTTCTGGTATCCCCCTTTCGAAATAATTGTTTGATAAATCAATAATAGTTAGGCCAACAAAAAGTCTTGGAATATCTAGATCCACCCCTTTCACCGCAACATCGAATGAGCAATACTTTGCACCCATGTCCAAATATTTTGGTGATGTGCTGTTTTTAACAACATTCTTCATGGAATTGAAATTTTGAAAATATTTTGCAGGGAGTTGACCTTCAAACCCATTATGAGATAAGTCAAGAACTAGAAGACTTGGAAAGGGAGAATCAACAGTTGCAGCGGGTTGAATGTGTCCATGAAAGTTGTTTGATTTGAGGACAAGAGCCTGCAAATTTGGAAGGGCACCTAACCAATGAGGTAATGTACCATTCAAATGGTTTTTTCCGAAATCGACTACTTTCAAGGATTTACATTTGGACAAGGAAATCGGCACCTCTCCTCTTAATTGATTTCCATTCAAAATAAGCCCTTCTAAACGTCCACAATCCCCATATACATTTGGAATTGTTCCTTGAAAGCTATTTTTTCCCATATCTATCATTGTAAGAGGTGAGGTGATATTTCCAAAGCATTGTGGAATCAATCCACCAAAGCTATTATTGGACATATCTAAATACTGTAGCTTGCTCAAGTTGCAAATTGATGGAGGGAATGGCCCCTCAATCAAGTTGGACTGCAGATAAAGCTGAGATAGTCCATGCCATTGAAATTGTGGCAAGCCTGTTATGAAGTTATGTGACAGATTCAAATATTTCAACCCTACAATCTCCCCTGCCCAATGAGGAATTTGGCCATGGATTTCGTTGCTAGAGAGATCTAAGTAACCAAGTTGTTTCATGGCTCGAACTAAATTCGGAAACACCTTTAGCTTGCAAGAGGCCAAATATAAGTCTCTAACACCAGGGTTGACATAATGATTGGCATTATTTGTGGTAACAAAGAAACCGCTGTATGAGAGATCGAGATATCTAAGGTTTGTGAGGGTTGATAACAATGTATCCAACTCCAATTCACCACTAAAATTATTATTTGAAAGGAACAGGTCAGTGAGGTTGGTGAGTTGTGGAAATGTTTGCACATCAATTTGGCCACCTAACTGATTGGCATCGAGGTATAACGCTTTTAATGATGGAAGAGCAAATGACTCAAAAGGAACATTTCCACTGAACATGTTATAAGATAGATAGAGATATTGTAAAGAGGGGGAAGTAAACAGCCAAGATGGCAATGTCCCATTAAGATTGTTAAATGATAAATAAAGAAAAGTAAGGTGCGTTAGGTTGGAGAGGGAGCTGTCAGGATGAATTGTACCTTGTAGCATTCCGCAAAAGAGATGGAGACCGATGACGTCACCGGTGGAGTCGTCGCACCAAACTCCATCCCAGTTGCAACAATCAGTACTTGTGTTCCAGGTCATCATTATTGGATGATAATCAGAACCCATCAGACCATGACAAACTTCGTTTGTGTAATTGATGGAGGAGAGGTTATGTTTGAAGAGAAGCAAAGCTTCTCTCTGTTTTTCAGGGCATTTATGACTCCTATTTAAAGAAGCGGTAGGAGCAAAAGCAGTGTAAATAAAGAAAATGAATAAGATACTCAATAGTTTTGAATAAGCCATAGTGTTTTATTATTTAATTGCTATAAATATTCATACCTGCTGCTACACATATATATACTTATACTGTTGTCACAAGAATATGTTGTATGTGGTCTAGTTTCATTTGTAAACGTATCAATTGGGTTTTGAAAGTCTATGAAAATTGATAAGCACTAAACTTTAATTTCGTATTAATTTATATACAATTCTAACTTTTGATTGCGATTTATAAAAGAATCTTTCAATGAAAATTATGCGGTCCACAATAATCTTTGAACACTAAAGGAAAATGATTTTTGAATGATTTATTAGGGCGTCCACTATGATAGTTTATGAAAAAGGTTTATAAAATTATGAAGAGATTTAGAAACTTGTAAAAAATAGTGAATATTCATTTCAACCTTGTGTGGCATGAAAAGGTATAAGATATTGAGCCTTTTTCATAATTTAATGCATTTAAATTATGTGAGATGTTCATAAAACTTGAAAATGTTTGTACATAGTGAGGATAGGTTTATAAATTATTGTCATAACACACTTTCACTAACAAAAATCATAGGTCCCATGTCTATTACTTCCTCTTAATGGGGAGGAGCTCATATTTTACACCCTCCATGTATTGATGAATTAGTGAATATAAGTATGCCCCAGAAAGAAATATTAAATTATGTTTAGTGAGTCAATATCCTTAGCTAAAAGAAAAAAGAAACGCCCCTTTATAAACCTTTAGAAAGATTTACTATAGTTGATGCTTTTAGAATGAAGACTAACTCGAACCAATAAAAGAGCACAATTTAGCCTATTTGTCAAATATAGCATTTCTGTTGGTCAATGAAAGTCAACATTGAATTAACTGTGGTCAAACATATAATTCAAATCTTATTAAACAAACAAAAATATGTACTTGTTTTCAAATTTTAAGCTTGTAAAACAACTTTATATTATGATTGTTTCATACAATTTACCATAGTTGTCAGGATCACAATCTTGATCTTAGGTTCTTATGATTTTACGATACTGCAAAGCAAAATGATCCGGATCCTGCATATGATCTTTGCAAGCGTAAGATCTTATAGGATCCCGATCTTGACTATACGATCTTAAGATCTAATCCGATCCGGCCTTACTTTTTTCGGATTACAAACTTAAAAACTATAAATTCATGGGTTGTTTTTTTGTAGAATTAAAAAAACAACATGTTAATTTTTTTAAACATTTCATAATCATAATTTAGTACAATATTTCTATGAAACATTCATAATATTTTATGTTTATAATGTATTATAATTTGTAGATTTGTATAATATTACAAAAACTATTAAGAAATAACATTAGAATAGGATCTTAAGATTTCGATCCGATCTTACGATCACGATCTTGCAAAGAAGAAAATGATCCTGGGTAGGATCCCGATCTTGAAAACCTTGCAATTTACAATTAAACCCTACACTTCTGGAAATTTGTTAATCTTAAATCTAATTTTATGGACTTGATTGTGAAATAACACATGTATTTTAAACTTAAAAAATCACTTATTATTATTTTTATTAAATTGATCGTATCATCGTAATATTAAAAGCTTCTTAAACATACGAGTTATAAATATTTATTTGAGCATGTGTTATTAAACGAGGATTTGAAGCTCGTGCGTTGCGACGGAGCAACTATATACAATAGTAATGCATGCAACGGAGGTACAAATTTTGCAACCAAGATCAACCGAAACACCCCCAAAATTTGCAGTTTTTCAGCAGCCCCAAACGCATTACTACGTATTACTGTAACTTAGATACATGTGTAATCTCGAAGCTTAGGTACAATTGAATGACGATTTTTGTAGATAGGTCTCTTGTGATTAAATTGAATCACAAATAAGCAACAATAAAGGAAAGAGCAAATAAAGCAAACATAGCAAGGTTTTCATGAAAATGTTTTCATAAATTATGAATATGGAATATTTAAAAAGAATCGCATATTGTTTTTAAATTATATAAAACCATAAACCATAAATTTGTAGTTTTTTAGTTTGCGGTTCGAGAAAACTAAGATCGGATCGGAGTAGATTTTAAGATCATATGGTCAAGATCGGGATCCCATAAGATTTTAAGCTTGTTAAGATCCTAGGTAGGATCCGGATCGTTTTTGCTTCGTAGAATCATAAAATCGTAAGATCCTAAGATCAGGATCGGGATCTGAACGACTATGAAACATAGCATGATACCTGATGACGTATAGCACGGACAACAGGCTTACTGGGCCTGGAGTATCCCGAATGAACTGGGCTCCGACCGTATACACAAACTGGGCTCCGGCCCCACAAGGAAAACGGGCTCCGGCTCAACGAGCAAACTGGGCTCCGGCCCAACAAGCCAATAAAGCCAGACATGGCCAAAGCCCATGCCACGAGCATGGCACGATCTGGACAAACAAAGAATGTATACGATTGGCACTTCCAAAGTACGCTCGCGGACCGGTCCCTGGTCCGAAAAACCATCCACGTCCGCATCAATCGATTAAGCTACGGATCCTTGCCCGACAAGGGTCCCACCTCGGCTACTATAGCAATATGCGAAATATCAGGAAACCCTAATATTTCTGCTACCTATAAAAGGAAACCTCAACTCACACTTTCGAGGTATGACTTTCTCACTCATCCTCAGACATACAAATTTCTCTGATTACATGAGTACTTATTCTCACGCTGGAGCTTAATCGTGGGGTCTGTCCCCACGATAAGGCTAACGGTGTGCTTTTACTTGTGCAGGAAAGACAACTTATTACTTGGATTAGTGCATAAGTTACGGAGCGGACGATTCATCAAGGGCGGCTCACTTCAAACTGAGCCCAACTCTAACCCATTCACACTTTTTGCACTAACAAGTTGGCACCATCCGTGGACCAGTATATAATTGCGTTCTTGGAAAATACTCACCACAAGCGAACAACTCTGCGGCATCATTTCCATGTCGACATCCGCCTTGCGGAGAAAGGAAAGAAAAGCCAAAATACAGGAAGGTCACACCGAATTGGTTCTTAGTACGGCCCCCCGGGATTCCGGTCATGAGTACGATCCCCCGTTGTTCGGGGGACTCAAGCGAGAAAGTTCATCAAAAGAAAGTTCACCGGAACAAACCTGAAGAAGGGCAGACGCATTCAGGTTCCGAAACAAATAGAAGACGCCTCAAATCCGACATGCTCAACTTAGAGAGGATTTCAAAACGACCAAAAGATAAGAAACAATTCGAAAACGCGTCAAAAAACCCCAGTAACGGGCGCGCGAATCCGAATGCACTACAGAAAAAGAAACTAAAACACACAGCGGTGTATGAAAAGCCCGCGTATCCACACCCACACGGGTCAACTTGTGGGTGTGTTTTGATTTCTTATGCAGACTTTTTCATTCCAAATAACATCTCAATTTGACCATATACTTTGATTAATAAAAAAAATGGCGCGTAGCCAAGCCGTAAGGCAACGGGTTTTGGTCTCGCAATTCGGATGTTCGAATCCTTCTGTCCCAGAGCATATCCGTTGTATTCTAATTTGTTCAACAGGGTTCTGTTTCAAGGTCTGGACAGATTTTTATTATTATTATTATTATTATTATTATTATTATTATTATTATTATTATTATTATTATTATTATTATTATTATTATTATTATTATTATTATTATTATTATTATTATTTCTTTGCTGAAATCTTTCGATTGACAATTCTACAATTGGTTACAGAGAGCTTTCAATAAACTTAATATTCTTCTCTAACTCTCTAAGTGTACAGAACTTCCAACTTCAATAATGGACAAGAACCTTCTAATATAACTTCATTTACTTTGGTTGATTGAATTTGAATCTTTGTGTATATTTCAAACAAAAACTTAACACAATGATCTTTGGGGGTTCTGCAAGTCCTTGAATTAGTTAAGTTTTTATTATTTTGAACGTCTACAATGACATTTGAAGCAACCGGCCCAAGTCGTAAGTTTTATCTGTTAATTATGCTTGCATTCAATAAATAGTTAAACGCTTGAAATAGGTTCCACAATAAATATAGATTACAACTGTCATTGACAAGGCAGTGAGGAAACTCAGATGATAAAGAAATGTCTAAGAAAGTTGATTGAGATATAACTGTTTGTGACCAACGACTTTTGAAGTATATGAGGGTTTAAGAAGACTTCAAATTAGAGGTAGGGTTTTAAGTTTAATTTTGATGTCTACTAGTGTAGACTTAGTCCAAAACTCATTATTCATTCCTTCCTTCATCTGTTGGCCTTTCTAATGTTTTTGGCATATACATGTTGAAGTTATGTCATGTAAGATTCCTTCATTAATTATAACTTTGAAGTTTACATGTTACAACCGTCTCAAATTATGACCACTGATATCTCATCCTTTGAGGTTATGAAGCACAAAGCTACAGCTCTCAAAACCTATACTGTCCATAATAAAAAGAAAACTCGGAAATGTAAACGTCACCCATGTATGTATGGTCATCCATATAGTTAGCTAATTTGCTGAGTTTTCTCAGGATATTACGGGTTAGAAACAAGGGGTTAGAGAAGCCCAAGGATACTCATACACTGCTAACATATTACCCAAAAATTGCAGTATCTTAAAATTGAACTATGGCAATTTCTACAGGACATATGGAGCCGTCAGTATGGTATATCACAGTAGCTATGTTCCTAATGAAGTTGATGTAACTGCAAATAGCACAAAGATCGTGAACAAAGGTGGTAAAATGGACTGGTCGGTTAACTGTCACATAGTTTTGATTGGTCTGTACGTGTCACTACAGGTTAACCCGAATAACTTTTGTCGCAGTTCATTTTTATACTTAGTGTGTGAATGATTAAAAAGGTTAAATGTTTAAAAAATACACATTGGACAACTTTCTACTCTTGAACCTATTTGACAGGTTATATTTTGTTATAATATCAGTGAGTTAAAATTCCACATTTAGATTCATAGATCATCAAACAAAAAACAATAGTCAAACATTGACTTACATGGATTAAGGATTTTGAGTACTTCTCATTTTTTAGGTCCAACGGGGGTTTGTTAAAATTCACCCGTTTTGACCCATTTCACCCATTTTACCCCAAACATGTACTAATAAGTAACTTTGTTGTTTAAGTTACACCCATTTCACCAGTTTTGACCCATTTTAGCCCAAACGTGTATTAATAAGTAATGTGTCAAAAAAAATCAACCATTTCACCCATTTGAGCCAATATGTGTAAAATTAAGTGACCGAATCACCCATTTTACCGTTTGACCAAATAAACTCCTGATGTAGCAGCAAGAGTGTTTGGTTATTGCCGCAACAACAACCAAACACTCCTTTAGCCGCAAGATGGGTGTTTGTGTTTTGTGTCAATAATTTGTTTTGGTAAATTTTATAAAGATTTACTTACGTATCTCCCAACAACAATTTGGTTGACCCACACTTGACCCACACTGCATCCCATTGATGCCTTTCACGTGATTGCTCGATAAGGTCCGGGAATGCACCCGTACTATCGTCCCACTGAAAATACATTAAATGAGTATATAATAACAATGCAACAAATTAAACAAGTATATAATAACAAACAAACAAATATTAATCACGACTTACCTCATCAAATCGACTAGCAGCATATTACTTCGTTCCGTGATTTGAAGAGTAAAGTTGTTTCGACCTGTTAGCCTTGTTCTTTGCCGCTCGGGCCATTTGCTTATCCATCGTCACATAATCAACATATTTGTTCCACTCGCTCAACTTCATGTCTCCCGGAGGAAAATCCCTTATTTGTTGCGGCTCCTTATATCCATCTCTCAACACAAACTTATGCTCTTTAAACTTGTTTTTTCTATCTTTGTAATCTTTTGAACATCACGTCCACCCCTGTCCTAATGCGTTAACCATTCGGCCGTGTTAGATGGGGGACCATATCCAGGGCCGGTCCTAACTATTTTGATGCCCTGGGCGAGGCGATCAAAGATGCCCTCTCTTAGATGTTGTATACAAACAATACACTATCTTTTAGGTGCTCGGACTCCTAACAAAATCTATATATCAACATAACAAAACTTGGAACAACTATTTGATTGAAAATATATAAAAATCTAAACCGAAACTTTGTAGAGCACAAAATGACATGTTAACCATGTATTAAGTAAGCTTTTAATGTTCGAGCGAGAAAACATTTCCAAAAACCAAATGACATAATAGTCGCTACTTTACATACTCAAACTTTATAAGAACCAAAAATTTAAAAGAAAAATAAAACTACCACTGTAATACATTATTATGTTTAATATTGTACTAATTCTCTATTGTAAAGTTTTGACTATATCTATATAAAGCCCTTTTCTTGAACGAAAATATAAAGTCATTTAACTTTGAAACAAAACTAAACCAAATACTCTATGTTTTAGAGATTTATTGTAAACAAAACTAAACCAACACCCTAATATTCATGTTTTAGAGATTTATTGTAAATAAATAAAATTAAATCAAAAGTAAATACACAGTGACTTCACGGAAATATGCTATTTGCTTTATAACTTTATCTACTCCTAGAAAGAATCTCTCTCTCCTTTCTCTAAGCAAGAAGGTTGAGTATCGTCCTGGTGGGAAGAAGTCAATGACAAATGAGTGTTCAACATCTAAGGATAAATCAAAAGAGGCTTCAACATCTAGAAAACCAAAAAAGGATGCTAGCTTGGTCAAGACGACAAGTGTGTTTGGTGTTTTTAGTGGCATGCATGGAGGAAGGAGAAAAGGTTTGTGAGGAGCTGAATGTGAATCACCTTCCTATTAACAAGGGCGCCGGCCAAAGAAAGATACTACCTTCCCTAATGAAGGTTCGAACACCGGAATTAAGAAGGTTAATGATGATACTGATAGCGAAGAGGAAGAGGTGTATAATGATACTGCGAACTTTATGACATCTAATCCAAAGGTTAATAAAGCGTCTACTAGTGGTATTGGAGTTGGGGAGTCTAGTCTGTACGAACATTTGAAAGAGACCTACGAAGATGACCCGTATGATGATGCTGATTTCGATTCTCTTGGGCATACCGAAGATCAAATGGCTTATGCTAAATCGTTTGATATTAATCTTCGTGATTAAGTTAGATGTGTTTTTACTAGTTGTTCATAGGTTTGATTTTTCCTTTTTATGATAGTTATGGCTTATAAAAAATGTAAAATACTAAAAAAGTCTTTACCCACAAATATATGATATAAGAATTTATTTATAAAAAATGTAAAAACTCATTTAACTCGGCTTGTTTAATAAACGAGCTCTATTCGAATCGAACTGGTCTCGAGTTTTAACGTGTCGTGCAAATCGGCTCGTTTCACCCAAACGTCTTACAGAACTGAAGCATTAGCAAAGTGAAGACGAGCCGGAGCCCTAGGGGTGTTTGTTTAAGTTTATTTGTGGGCTTATAAGTTTATTCTATTTCGGCTTATATTTATTTGGAGACTTTGTGGTCTTATATAAGCTTAATATAATAAAATCATATAAGCCCATGAGGTCCCAAAATAAGCTGGTAAATTTGAGCTTATGAAATATAAGCCGAAATAAAATAAGCTAATAAGCCCGCTTAAACAAACTCCCCCTAGTCAAACACGATAGACATCCAAAAAGTACATTTACATCCGCTTCCCTCCCAAACCCAAACAAACATCCATTAATGGAAACCACAACTAACTACCATTGCCAACTAACTACCATTGCCAAGAACCACAACTAACTACCATTGCCAAGAACCACCATAACGCCTCCCCAACCATGCATATGCATTAACAGACTTTCACCTCTAGTTTTCTCTCCGCCGTATTGCCGCTGTATCACCGTCTTATCGTAACCATTAGCTAGGTTAGTTCATCTCTTTCCAATTATGATGTATCAGTAGTTCAATTAACAAAATTATTGTCATGTAATTACTAAATGTCTGCATGTGTTTAATAGTTGTTAGGTTCGGTTGGATTGTTTGTTCTGTATATGAGCACGTACTTGAGTACGTAGTAGAATTACGGTTCCTCGAAATTTGACATGCGTAGTATTAGGCGTTCGGTTTTTGTTCGATAGGTTCAGAATCGGTTATGCGTAGTCGATAGTTCGATGTAGAGTTTGGTTTGAACAAGATGATCATGATTCTGTTTGTGCTCATTTTAAGATGATCAGATTGGCCGTTGATGATAAAATAGGTCTAAATGAATAAGATGATCATGATTCTGTTTGTGCTGATTTTAAGTTGTTGATGTTACTATATTGGGCAATAAATCATGAGTTTAAGTTTGAGTATAAAGAAATGTATGAGTTTTACTTAACTGCTACCAAGGATGATACAATGAAGCATGTATCATAGATAGATTTGTATAGTTGAAGGTTCTTTAATTCTTGTTTCGGTTAACAGATTTGTATAGCATATGTAGTTAATGTGGATCAAATGAGACTTGGATGCATGATATTATTTGGGCATCAAGATTTTGTGTTTTGTTATAACCATAATACTTATCAGTACTATAGGTTCTGATTGACATCGTCCAAAAAATCTCTACATGTATGCCTGGTAATAGATTAATACATTAGGATGTAGGTTTTTTTCTTAATATGCCAGAATCGGATATGCGTATAGTAGTATTACGCTTTTGATTTTGGTTTGACTGTTTCAGAATGGATTATGTGTGGCATTACGCGTTCTATCTCGGTTTTATTCCATCAGAACTAGATATGTGCAGTGTTTCGCGTTCGGTTTCTATTTGATTGTATCAGAATCTGTTAAGTATGTCTAGTATTTCGGTTTGGTTTGATAGTTTCAAAATCAGATATTAAATTTGAATGTTATTAATTTATGCAGAATATGTCAACTGACCTATCAAATCCCTAGCCCAGAAATCTGCTGGGGCATATATGCCACCCGACAGATGATGATATAATTCAAATGACAAGAATCCTACGTGAGGGCAAGGACCTCGGCCATGATAACGTCATACCATTGAAAGATCTCTACATTGATCACCCTGACATCATCTTTGGTAATCTTTTTATCTGGCCAATTTTATTTTCTATAATACACTTCTACAAATAATAACTTTGGTACCAGTATGCGTTTTTTGTCTGTTTTTGTCAATTTTGCAGCTAATATAACCCCTACGATAATACTCAGAGATCAGTACTTGATTTCTACCAGTAGCAAGGAGGGGCAGGGGGCTGTATTAGAATTGTTAATACAGGAGGTGAATGGAGATTTGATGGGGGTAAAGAAGATGTGCTTAACAAAAAGCAAGTAAAGGTCGGCGAGATCAGTAAGTTCACATTCTACTTAGAAGGAGATACTACTGGGTGGAAGTTACATGAATACGAGTTGTACCCCTTGGATGTTCCAGAGACAATTGAAGCTCAAAATAAAATCATTTGTGTCATGTTTTTCGAAAACCAACATCTTAGTAAAATTCATGAAGATCTTAGTTCTGCTTTGGCTAGAGCCTATAGTACCAAGGTTAAATCTGTTATGAAAAAGGAAAAGAAAGTGATGGCGATGATGAAAAACTTGACAGTGAAAAAGCGAAAGTATTAAAAATATCAAAACCGGAAAAGTCTCAGATGACTACACGAGGTAGACGGGGTTTAGCTACCTTCTCTGCAGGTCACCTGGACACGTCACAACCTGATGAGGATGCTTATGTTGAGTCTGTGATTACAAAAAGAAGAGAAAAAAAAAGGCGAGAAGGAAAATTGAATATTGGGGAGGCTTCAAACTCTCATGGAGATGAGAATAAGAAGATATCAAGTCAACATTCTTGTTATAATATATAAACCATGACAATCATAAAACATGTAAAACACATATGCGGAAGCGATTGAACATCTATAACATATTAAAGATTAACATAAACATAATAGGAACGTACCGTGGGATTCTAGCTGAACAAGAATCAAACTTTAATAACTAGTAGAAGATGATGAACCCTAATTACCGTTTTATTGATCGATTTCTTGATAATAACTATAGTGAGTTATTACCTCGTTCTTGTACACACAAACTACTAACGAATAAAAGAGATTGCAAGATCAAAGATTTATTTCTTTATGAAAAAATCGACCCAAACCCTTAGGGTTGTTTGGTTCGAACGGCAAGAAGAAAACAAGAGGAAAGAAAACTTTAGGTTTACTTGTGTGCACAAAAGGTGAGAAAGAATGAACCAAAGCCTTGTATATATACTAGATGAAACTTGGAGGACAAGTTGTATTGGGTTTGGGTTTCCCCTCTCCCTTGTCGACGGGCCTAAGGACCCAAGAAGGGTTTCCGGATCCTTCTTGGCTCCTATTTTCATCTTAGTCCTTTTCCTTTTGTATTTACCGATAGTTAGTACTTACCGTTAATAACCAACGATCATTAGTCCTTATACTTGTGTTTAAATAATTATATACATACAACAATTAATATATATACTAATTATTATACATTTATTCTCGTTTGTAATGTGTGCAATCCCGATGTCTCGTGTTCGATAATAGATATACACATATTAATATTCATACACAAACCAACAGCTCCCACTTGTATATCATTCTTTATTAAATTTCTGTTTCTCGTTTGTAAATGATTGAACAAAATCACCAAAACATCTTAACCTATTTCAGATAGACTTTGGGTGTGGCCATGTAAATATTTTGTCAATCCTACGAGTGGCCAGCAGTATTAAACTCCAAAACAGATTCGAAGGAACAAATTCTTTCTTGACTACAAGAATAACTCATGAACTTTGCAACACTTCTGAAAACAACCCTTATGACTACCATTTACGGATAGCGGTAAATTGCTTCACAGAAATGCACTACATCCATGACACTTATCTGGTATCTCAAGTCTGAGGATAACTTTTAAACATGATTCACTTTAATGAAAAGCCCCATAATGTGAAATCATGAAGTTGGGATAAGTCCTATATTCAATCCATTGAATATTATGTGAAATTGATATGACTACGCATCAATATACTTTCAAGTATATTCTAACCAATACTCAAATTTGTCTTAGTTTAATGATATTCCCATATCAATAACCAACAACGGACAATTTAGAATAATAATTTATTCATGGATTTAAACATGCAAATACAGGATATATTATTAAGACAATGATAAATAAACATAAACAATATTTTATTTCATTAAAATAATAATCATACATTACATCCTTTATCCAAATACTAATCACAAATGGGCATGAAACTTTCAGCTAAACGAAGCCTTATGCCTTCAGCATGCTTATAAAGCTTAGTGCCAGGTAGAGGCTTTGTTAATTGATCTACTAAGTTATCATCTATGTGAACTTTGAGTAACTCAATTTCACCTATTTCGACTTGTTCTCGAACATAGTGATGTTTAATCGGAAAATGTCTGGTGCCTCTCATGATTCCAGGTTTATTGGCAAATGTAATTGCAGCTGAGTTATCGCAATACATTTTTCATAGGTCTTTTAATCGATGGCATAACTCCAAGCCCCGAAACAAACTTCCTAATCCAAACGGCTTCCATTGCAGCTTCTGAAGCAGCTATGTACTCACTTTCTGTTGTAGACATCGCTAATGTACTCTGCTTCTTGCTCCTCCAATCCACAGCTCCTCCATTAATGACAAAGACATAACCCGTCTGAGACTTTGTATCATCTTTATCACCTTTCCAGGATGCATCGCAGTAACCTGTAACATCAAGTTCTGCATTTGGATTTCCCCCATATACCAAGAACATATCTTTAGTAGCCCTAAGGTACTTAAGAATATTCTTAACAGCAGTCCAGTGAAGTTCACCCAGATTCTGTTGATATTGACTGGTCAAGTTTTGAGCAAATGCCACATCAGGCCTTGTACTTTTCACCGCATACATAATAGATCCCACAGCCGAAGCATAAGGTACTCTCTTCATGCGTTCCACCTCTGCAGGTGTTGAAGCACAAACTTTGTTACTTAAGCCATGTTGCTCTCGCATCGGCAAATATCCTTTCTTGAAATTTTGCATATTGAATCTCTTCAATATTTTATCAATATAAGCACTTTGACTTAATTCAATCAATCGCTGAGATCTATCTCTATAAATTTTGATTCCAAGAATAAATACAGCTTCCCCTAAATCTTTCATATAAAAACACTTTCCAAGATATGTCTTAACCTTTTACAAACTTGGAATGTCTTTTCCCATGATCAATATGTAATCGACATATAAAATAAGGAAAATTACATCACTTCCACTAGCTTTGTGATATACACATGGCTCATCAAGATTTTGAGTGAATCCATACTTTTTAATCTCGCTATCAAATCTTTTATTCCATTTTCGTGATGCTTGCTTCAATCCATAAATGGATCTTTGAAGTTTGCAGACACGATTTGGAAATTCTGGATTCACAAACCCCTCAGGCTGCGCCATATAGATGTCTGCATCTAGACAACCATTTAAGAAGGCAGTTTTGACATCCATTTGCCAAATCTCATAGTCATAGTATGCAGCTATAGCTATGAGAATCCTAATAGCCCTAATGTCAGCTACAGGAGAAAAGGCCTCCTCGTAGTCAACACCAGAAGTTTGGGTAAAGCCTTTAGCTACCAAATGAGCTTTATAGGTGTGTACATTGCCATCCATGTCAGTTTTCTTTTTAAAGATCCACTTACTTCCAACTACCTTGGCATTAGGAGGAAGGTGTACTTCAATTCATACTTCATTATCTTATATGGATTGCATTTCCCCATTCATAGCAACTCGCCATTTTTCCTTTTCAGGACTATTTATGGCAGCTCTATAACTAGAAGGTTCATCAAGATCCTCTATCATACTTTCCTCACACTCTACGTTAAGACATAGACGTTCAGGAGCTTTCACAGTTCTTAAAGATCTGCGAATGGGAACCACTTCAACTTCTGGTGAAAGACCTAAACTTTCAGGTTCTTCCTGAAGTTGGCTAGTGTTTTCAGAAGGTAATGCATCTACTTGATCGTCTTCCAGATCATAAACTCTCCCACTAAATTCTTGAGATATGAATTCCTTTTCCAAGAAATCTCCATACCTTGCAACAAAAACTTTGTTTTTAGGTGGGTAATAAAAGTAGTAACCCGTTGTTTCCTTTGGGTATCCTACAAAGATGCACTTTACAGATCTTTGTTGGAGTTGATCTGCTGAGTCACATTTAACAAAAGCCTCACAACCCCAGACCTTTAGATAAGACAAGTTAGGCACTTTTCCGGTCCATAACTCATATGGCGTCTTATCCACCTTCTTAGTTGGAACCATATTTAGAATGCGAACTGCAGATTCTAAGGCATAATCCCAAAACAAAAAAGGAATAGTTGTTAGATTAAAAATAGATTGTACCATATCTAGCAATGTATGATTCCTTCTCTCAGATACACCATTTTGTTGTGGAGTATAGATGCAGACATCTATATGGCGCAGCCTGAGGGGTATTCGCCACCTCTGTCGGAACGAAAAGCTTTAATCTTCTTTCCAATTTGCAACTCTACTTATGCTTTAAAGGCTTTGAATGTTTCATACACCTCATGTTTATGTTTAAGTAAATAAACATAACCATAACGACTATAATCATCTGTAAATGTTAAGAAGTAGCTAGCACCCCTCCTTGACACATTTCTAAGTGGTCCACACACATCTGTGTGAATTAGACCAAGTAGATCAGAAGCTCTTTCCATACGATTATTGAAAGGTTTCTGTTAGGAATACAATTATTCTTATAAAAGACTCGGTCACCTAAATATTGTAATAGCATTAAGTTAGCTCGTAGTTAGTTTAATTATTAGTTAGAATTAGTTTAAGTAACATCGTGGAAGAAGGACGGGTCTTTACCCACTGTATGCATGATCCACAGCCCGGGTGTGGGCGTTTTTATCCTTTTTGTAAGACACTATAAATATCCCTCTCCACATGTGGAGAGGGTTGGACCTTCTCATTCTTACTAATCTAATATCTCATTTTTCTCTCAAGGTTCCAAGTTTTCTTTCTTCTTCTTTTTCTTTTAAACCATACGCCACCCAAATCACAAGTATCATCATGTTTGAGACTTAGTTACTATCCTACAGTTTCTCAGTCATCTTACCAGATATACAAGATTCACATTTATCATATGATTCATCATTGATATCTTGCAAAAGCCCATCGCGTTGCAGCTTTTCCATGCGAGTCTTGCCTATATGAGCAAGTCGACAATGCCAAGATAAGATGAATCCAGACCTTTCTTGATTCTCTTATTATTGATGCTATACATTGAATTATTATATTCATTGGATACATTCACATTCATATCAATTTCAAAAATACCATTCACAGCAATAGCATTAAAATAAAAAAACATTATTAAACGAAAAAGAAATTCCATTGTCATTGATAATATGTTGAAAACCAAGATCCAGTAAACAAGAAAAGGAAACTACACCCCTAACAATTGAAGGTGCATAATGACAATTATTCAAATACAGTACTAAGCCCGAAGGCAAAACTAATTCAAATACTCTTATAGCTTCAACAGTTGCATTTGCTCCATTACCAACGTGCAAATATTTTTGTCCATAGGCAAGCCTCTTCTCAACTCTAAACCCCTGCATAGTATTGCAAATATGAATACCACAGCCCGTATCATATACCCATGAATTTTTATGAGTTAAAGTAAATAATTCAATCATAAAGAATTCACCTGAAGTACTAGGGTTACCAGCTTTATTCTTCTGCTTCTTTTGTCGCAAGTCATGAATGTAGAGTGGACAATTGCGTTTCCATTGTCCCTTCTCATGACAATGGTGATAAGCCTGATCCTTCTTGTTGGGAGGATTCACCTTGTTCTGCTTGGGTTGATGCTGATTCACCTTAGGATTTGGTTGATAGGCCATGACCTGCTTACCTTTGTCAACCTTACCCCTACCCTTCTTCGCTTGCGATTTCTTCTGGATCCTACCTCCTTGAATAGCCAACACTTGAGGAGTAGGTTCCTTGCCTTGAGCCGAAAAACCTTTCTCATAGTCTACAAGCATTGCGAGTAACTCTAAGACTGTCTTCCCCGAGCAATACATGTTGAAGTTTTGAACAAAACCTTTAAAGTCCTTGTTAAGGGACCTATTGATTAGGTTCACTTGCACATTCTCAGGGTAACCGAAGTCGAGTCTGTGAAGTTGATCAAAGTATTCTTTCATCATCAACATGTAATCACTTACAGGTTTTCCATCACCATATTTATAGCTGTGTAATTGATCGAGCAGGTCATACAATTCAACTGCTGGTGATTTCTCATAAGATTTCTTGAGTTCTTGAAGCATATTGTATGGATAATATTACTCAAACTGCTTTTGTAACTTAGCATCCATACTAGTGAGCATTAAACAAGCAACCTGATCATTATACTTCTTGTACTCAACGTACTATGCTGCTTTTTCTGCTTCAGGTGCAGTATCGGCAGGTCGTTCAGGGCAAGGTGTATTCAAATAATCGAGCTTATCAGTCACCCTTAAGACAATTCTGAGCGATCTGTGTCAATCATTAAAATTTTTCCTAGTCAGTTTTCCCTTTCAAGATGACTCTTGAAAGCAGAAACAACAATGGAGTTATCGGGTTGAGCCATTTCTACATAAAAAAGTTCAAACATTAGTATTTTCGATAATACATATTTTCAAAAAATATAATACCCAAGGATATATTCATATAACCACTTAATTTTCTTGAAAATCTAGGATCAAACTTTTCATAGATTTTATTACATCAGTTGATCTGCTAGTAATGAAAGTATAAAAGATGGTAATCTGTCGAACAATAATTGGAAACAAGTTTTCCAATTCCTAGATCATTATGGGAATTACATCAAATTAATTCATCAATTTGCAATGTAAGCATGTTTCATCCCATCTCATGCATTAAGTTCTAGGTCTCACGCATAACTTAATTAAGTCGTCTAACTTAGAAACGTGTAAAATATCTATATCTGGTCTCACACAATGACAGAATTTTACCTTGTCATTAAAATTTAGCCTAGGTCTCACGTTTACCAAATAATAATTTCAAGTGTCTCTTATAGTTAGATGGCACGTAACTTAAATTTTATGTGACAATCAAAACATGTATAAAGATGCATGCACTCATCTTCATAACATAATTTTTCAAAACCTTTTTATTACCAATTAGTCAAGATTAAGTCAAAAAAGTTTTACTTGAGGTATCGGGTTCACCAATTAAAGAAGAACCTACAATTATCACCCACAAAAGTGGAATTGAGGTAAATCACCCTTAAGATGATATTGTACAAAGAATGGAGATATAAGTGAGTCGTCTTAAACGCATTCATGAGTGCAGTAACAAAGGTAGACTCTAGGCTCTTTCCAAACCCTTTTACCATCACTATGAATTTGTCTAGAGAAGACTTACTTTTAAAACTATTTGTACAAAACATCAATCAAGCAAAAGTTTATGACATTTATCTTAAAACATGTAATAAAGTATAAATCTTGCTAGTCTCGCCTGGGAGACAATTACCATGCGAAGCGAACCACTATCGGCATATAAGACTTTGCAAGAATCATAATTTATCACTTAATGTTTCACCATTATTAGTCCAATTAATTTTCTTTATAAAAATTACCCTTTTATTGCTTACAACATGTCCAACAAATAAAACAATAAAACAAGTAATCAAAGACAAATTAAGCAACTAATAAACATAACAATTATAAGATGAAACAAATAGCCACATGCAATCTTGATTAGAAAAACCCTAATCAAATCAATTATAGGTTTTCAATATGCATATAATCAACTAAGGCCTTTCCTTCTTGAAGGAAGTGAGCCACATAAATTGACCAAATCAATTGCGTATGCCAAAGTTAATCAAATACCACATAGCACATAAATTGATTTTAATAGATTGGGGTCTTCCCCAATTTTAGATCTATCTAAAACATGTGACAAAGCATAACAATTAAATCAAATAAAATAACCCATGACTAACATGCATGTTTCGTCACGGATCAAAGCATAACAATTACCAATTAGGTTACAAGTACATCCAATTAACATATAAACTTGTTAAAACCTAGGGTTTCTAATCATAATTAATATTTAATACAAACCCTAAAATTTGGATAAGGAGGTAATCGAACCCCCCCCCCCCCAAAAAAAAATTACAAGGGTTTCGAATTACTAAACTGATGCGTGGGAATCGCAACAGGTTTTACCTCTCGAGGGATCTCGAGAAGCTTACAACCCCCACCAGGCAGTGTACCTGATCGTTGTAGTATAGTATAGTGACAAGTACCGGGGGATTGATCGTTCAGCTTAGGAATAGTGTCGCTAGGATTAGAAAGCCTAATTAATAGTTCTAAAGATGAAAGATGATTATTTTTGTGTTTTTATATTTTATGAAAGCAAGTAAAATCTAGGGTTTTGGAAGAGTGGGCGGAATTAGTTGTTATTCAACTAACCCAAAAAACTACTTTGTAACTAATTAAACTAATGAAAATGAAATTAAACTAATATTAAACTAAGGTTGTGAGCAGTAATTGGAGAAATTGTGTTTACTTAGACTTCATTACTCCCTAGATATCTTTTACATGTCAATTACTTGTTACACTTGTATGGATGACGGATTGTATTCCTTAATACCATTCGTGGGGTGGCATACATAACTCCCCAACTCTATGAGCTCTTATCTCCTCCTACACCATGACCCAGCACAACTATAGGGATTGTAAACAGTGGCTCATGCATTAAATACAACCAATAAAGACCTAGTACGCCTTGGTTCATGTTTTTTAAGACGTTCAAGCATGTTACCATTTGGAGATCTGCCAGTTTTCTTAAGCCTAACATATAATATCATTCATCCAAGAACAAGAATAGACAAGTAATTAATACATAATCAACATCTAGGTTTCATTAGATCTAAGCAAACACAAAGTAAATCTAGCCTAGCATAGTGGAATTAAGATAAGAACAAAAGATAAACAACCAACACATAGACATATTGATTGAATTAAGAGTATACTTATCTCAATTACAATGCAAGGTATCAAGGGTTTGGAACCATTGAAAAACCTGTAAAAGAGGCACCAAAATCGTCTTTAGGGTTTCACCAAAACTTCTCCTCTTTTAATGAAAAAACTAGAAAACTATATATAGAAAAATCGTTCTGACGGCGTCAAGAGTAAATTCTGACGCCGTCAACCAGCCGCCAATAACTTCCTCGGACGCCCTAGATCCACTTGTGACGGCCTTGGTGACGCCGTCACCACCTACGGTAAATTAATCTTGGCAACTTTGACGCCGTCATCTCTCCATCTGACGCCGTCACCAGCTACGGTAAAATATTCATCCTTTCTGACGCCGTCAAGAGTAAATCCTTGACGCCGTCACCTTGTAATTCCAACTTGGATTTGGTACTTTGTCGTTTTCTTCACTTTATGCTCCAAAAACGTCCAAAATAGCCTCTTTTCCAGAATTCACTCTCCAAACACCTAAAATCACAAAAGGAACGATTTAGGGCAATATTTGATCAAATAAAGTCGGATTCGGGCTTAAATGACCCCCTAAAAACGGATCATTTTTCGCCTCATCATATACCCTTACACTTGAGATTTGCTTGTCCTCAAGCAAATGAGCTTTTATTCTATCCAAAAGACAAGTTAGGGGTCATTTAACACTAATATAAAAGTAATTACAACAAATAATCGTTCCACTAAAGACCAATAGACAAGCACGGAGGTCATACACAAGCATCTCACAAATAGTGTTTAGATACTCACATCTCTCGGGTGTAATAAAGTAATATAACATTATGGAAATGGAAGATATCTCTCACTACCTGTCATAGCAAAATAGATTACCATAGGCTTGGGAAAGGATCAAACCTCCACCACATGACGTAAGCACCTAGGATAAACTATCAAAGAGGTCTTTTAAAGGGTTATAACGTTAGGTGTAGGGATATGAATTACACGGTTTTGTTGGGTAAAGGGAATTTTACTGGTGGCGAGTTAACAATCTTAGTAAATTACATGTACAAGATGGCGTTGCTAAGCCAAGACTAAACTCGACTTAAGCTAATAAATGAAAAATAACAAAAATATAAAATGAACATAGAATGAAAACGGGATGGTAGTCCGTATGTTTTTTTTTTTTTTTTTAATTTTTTCGATTTTTTTTTTTTTTTTTTTTTTTTTTTTTTTTGCATACACTCTTACCCTACCATCCAAAATAATACATCATAGGGGTATAAGCATTCCCCTTACACTTGAATCTTTACATACTTTACAATTAACTAATCTAATGACTCGAATCAAGAAAATCAAAACACTTGGAGCACTTTTAAGATTAACGTACATATGGGGGTAATAATATTATGTTCTTCCCCATTACTCCATAAAATAAGTACTTACCCATGAGTCCCAATCGTCCCAAAACAATATGTACAAAGATATGACTCGACTTAGCAACCATGTAATCAATTAGAAAGTTAACTTAGGGTTTAACAAATAACAATAATGCACTAAAAATGAGCGCATACACGGAAGGCTAAGGCGATTTGGTTGTACATTTAAGTGGGGTGTAACAAATTCTTCCTTTAAGTAAGATGCTTAAAGTTAGAAACGAAAAGATAGGCTCGGAGGGGTGTACTAGGGGTATCGTGTACTAAAAATGAGTACAACGCTAAGGGTGTGGGAAAAATTAGTTGACTTAACTAGCCAAGTAAATATGACTTAAACGGTCAAGTAATTATAATACGGGTTTAACACAAGGGTAATCCTAATGCCTCTTATCATGTAGTAAATCCTACTACACGAATGTAGTCTCACTAGCGGTCTCGGGATGCATCACTAACGCAAGTTCTAGAATCTAAATGCTACCGGTACACTCATAAGCACCAATAATAAATGCTTTTCCTATCAAATCTAAAGGCGAACCTCACATTTTTGGGTGGAAAATTTTTCTGAATATACGGTTATGTGCTAGTCATACAATCTCCTATCCATGAGACGCTTGCTATGGCTAAAGTTTCACTCCTAAATGTTGTAAAAAAAATTTTAAATTTGGTGCTAAAATTACACTAACAAGTATTTCTCATAGTTTTATTACTCATCTACTATCAAACAAAACAAACTCAAGCGAAAGTGCATATGTAAGGTATCATCTTTTTACCCTCCCCTTACACTTAGGATGAACATTGTCCCCAATGTTCAAGTAAAGAATGTAAAAGTAAAAAGTAAAGAGAATGAAATCAAATACTCCCCTGATTCGCTCGGTATGGATTTTAGGTTGGCTAGGTTAAATCTTCCTCCAAGAAAATGAGCAATCAAAGCTTCCCTTCCAGAATATAAATCATCTTCTTGTCATAAATAACCTGTAAATCCTGACAAAAGTGGACAAGGCAACCTCGCGTAAAATCGGCGGCATCCTATATAAGTTAATAAATCCTAGAAAACAAAGTAAGATATAATGCTTGTGGAATGAAATTTGCAGATTTCCTGGAGATTATAAAACTTAATAATTCACAAAAACCATAAGACTCCGTTAGAAAAACAAAACCGGTAAAATTTCCAGATTTTTACTCCTGACGCCGTCAAGAGCAATTGCCTGACGCCGTCAGAATGGACCTGCAGAAATTCTTATGTTAAGTTTCCGGAAAATTTCTGGAAAAACCTCGTCCTACTTCCTGGAAAATCCTGCAAAACTTCATTATGACTCGATACAAGCATTTGACTCTAACAAATATGAATATACATGTTCATTAAATATTGTGGAGAATCATGATCGGTTTGTTTCTTAAAAACATATTTGGGGTTTCCCCTTACACTAATTTTTTGCAAAAATACTTTTAGGTTGAAGTTAAGACTAGGCCAAACAACATAATAAAGTATTTCACATTTTAATTGAGAAACATGATTAACCAACAATAAAAATAAAACATGCATACGGAAGCAAATAACAATCAAACAATTAAAATCACACAAAACATGGGTTGCCTCCCAAGAAGCGCTTTTCTTTATTTACGAGTCTTGTAGCTAGACTCAAAGTCGTGGGCTACTACGTGATTTCATCATTAAACATCACATCTTCCTCATTAATCATTTCATTGTTATTTTCTTGGTAGTGTTTTACACGTTGTATGTTAACCGTGAATTCCCTACCCTCATCATCAACTAGCACTACTGCTCCAAATTTAGAGGAATTCTTCACCGTGAACGGCCCGTACCATCTAGACTTAAGTTTTCCCGGAAATAATCTCAACCGAGAATTGTATAATAGGACCTTGTCTCCATCTGAAAATTCCTTGGGTTTCTTAATCCTTTGATCATGCCATCTTTTAGCTCTCTCTTTATAAGTGATGGATGATTCGTAGGCTTCTAATCTAAGCTCATCAAGCTCGTGTAATTGCAAAAACCTATTATTCCCTGCAGTTGTGTAATCTAAGTTGCATGCCTTAAGCGCCCAATAAGCCTTGTGTTCTAATTCTACCGGTAAATGACATGCCTTACCATACACCATGCGAAACGGGGTCGTTCCAATAGGTTTTTTGTAGGCGGTTCGGAATGCCCATAAGGCTTCGTCGAGTTTGAATGACCAGTCTTTCCTGTTTTGACTAACCGTTTTTTCAAGTATTCTTTTAATAGCTCTATTGGTGTTTTCGACTTGGCCATTGGTTTGTGGATGATAGGCGGTGGAGAATCGGTGGGGTACTCCATACCTCTTCATTACCTTTTCCATTTGTGCGTTGCAAAAATGTGTCCCCCTATCGCTGATGAGAGCTTTCGGAATCCCGAATCTTGCGAAGAGCTTTTTCAGGAAATGAATGACCACTCTAGCATCATTAGTCCTAAGGGCTTGCGCTTTAACCCATTTCGAAACATAGTCAATGGCGACTAAGATGTACTCGTTCCCCCCTGAGGACGGAAAAGGTCCCATAAAGTCAATTCCCCAAACATCAAATACCTCACAAACTTGTATAAAGTTCTGAGGCGCCTCATCCCTACGTGATATATTTCCAGCCCGTTGACAGGCATCACACGCCTGCACCATATCTTTTACATCACGGAAAATTGTGGGCCAATAGAAACCTGCATCGAGAATCTTTCGGGCAGTAACATTTATCCCATGATGCCCTCCAGAGGGACCGGAGTGACATTCCTTCATGATTTTTACCGCCTCATTCTCCGAAACACAACGCCTTACGATGTGGTCAGGACACCTTCGAAATAAAAATGGTTCATCCCAGAAGTAGTATTTTAGCTGGGAAAAGAACTTCTTCCTCTCGTATTTAGTCAGGTGTTCAGGAACGAGCCTACATCTACTTGCGAAGTAATTGGCAAAGTCGGCGTACCATGGTTCCGAATCGAGGATAGACATTAGTTGTTCGTCAGGAAACAAATCTTTAATCTCACTTCTATCGTGCTCATCCAGGGGGTTTTCAAGACGAGATAGATGATCAGCGGCTAGATTCTCTGCCCCCCTCTTATCGCGAATTTCGACATCAAATTCTTGCAGCAACAAGATCCACCGAATCAGTCGTGGCTTGGCGTCCTGCTTCGCAAACAGATATCTAAGAGCTGAGTGATCAGTGAAAACGACTGTCTTTGAAAGGACAAGATATTGTCGGAATTTGTCGAATGCAAACACTACGGCTAGTAATTCTTTTTCGGTGGTGGAGTAGTTCTCTTGGGCGGGATTCATGGTTTTGCTAGCGTAGTAAATAGGTTGGAAAAGCTTGTCATGTCGCTGACCTAATACAGCCCCGACAGCGAAGTCGCCGGCGTCACACATTATTTCAAATGGTAACTCCCAGTTGGGTGTGATCATGATTGGAGCTTGAGTGAGCTCCCTTTTTAGGAGGTCGAAAGCATCTTTGCATTCTTGGGAAAAATCGAATGGAGCATCCTTTACAAGCAATTGAGTCATTGGCCGGGCAATTTTGGAGAAGTCCTTGATGAATCTCTGATAAAATCCGGCGTGCCCCAAAAAGCTGCGTATTGCCTTAACAGTCGTGGGGTATGGTAACTTAGATATAGCTTCAACTTTAGCTTGGTCCACCTCTATCCCGTTTCCTGAAATCTTATGCCCCAACACAATCCCTTCTTTTACCATGAAATGACACTTTTCCCAGTTTAACACCAAGTTGGTTTCCTCACAACGTTTAAGCATCTTTTCTAAATTAGCAAGACAACGGTCGAAGGAGTTTCCGAAGACTGAAAAGTCATCCATGAATACCTCCATGCTGTCTTCCATTAGTTCGTGAAAGATTGCAGTCATGCAACGTTGGAAAGTGGCGGGGGCATTACATAGCCCAAAAGGCATCCTTTTGTAAGCAAACGTTCCATAAGGGCAAGTGAACGTGGTCTTTTCTTGGTCCTCAGGTGCTATGGGGATTTGAAAATATCCTGAAAATCCATCTAAGAAGCAATAGTACTCGTGTCCAGATAATCTCTCTAACATCTGATCAATGAATGGTAAGGGAAAGTGATCTTTCCTCGTGGCATCGTTGAGCTTCCGATAGTCAATGCATACCCGCCATCCAGTGACAGTCCTCTGGGGCACCATCTCACCCTTGTCATTTTTTACTACAGTCATTCCACCCTTTTTAGGTACAACCTGCACAGGACTGACCCATGGGCTATCCGAGATTGGGTAAATCAGTCCTGCATCCAAGAGTTTGATCACTTCTTTCTTCACTACTTCCTTAATGTTGGGGTTCACTCGCCGCTGGGGTTGCACAGTTGGCTTATAATCTTCCTCCATAAGAATTTTATGTGCGCAAAAAGTTGAGTCAATCCCCTTTATGTCGGCCACACTCCATGCGAGTACCCCCTTGTATTTCTTCAGGACCTCTAAGAGTTTAATTTTTTGTTCCTTTTCCAAGGAAGAGTTTATGATTACCGGGAGTTGGTTCTCTCCCTGAAGAAAGGCATATTCCAAATGATTAGGGAGCTCTTTAAGATCCACGTCCGGGGGCTCGATAATAGAAGGTTTGAGCTTATTCTCGGGCTTTCGGAGCTCGAGGTGCTCCGTTGCTTCTTGCCTGGGATAGAAGGAGACTGCATTAACCTCCTCTGTCTTCTCCACCTCTAGCAAAGGTAGAAAACTCTCGTCCCGTAGCCAGCCTTCATCGATTTGTTCATCGATGCAATCATCAATGACATCTGTAAGCTCATCTACTTCACCAATAAAGTAGAGCCGGTTTGATGCCTCGAGGGAGAGGTCCATAGAATCCCTAATGTCGAAGGTTGTGCTATCGTCTCCTACTCGCAAGGTCAATTTGCCATCGTAGACATCGATAACTGCACGAGCGGTAGCAAGAAATGGTCTACCTAAAATGATAGGTACCACGTCGTCCTCCTCCATATCTAGGATTACGAAGTCGACCGGGAATTTGAATTTCCCAACCTTAACTAGCACGTTCTCACATATCCCTTCGGGGTATTTGACTGATCTATCGGCTAGTTGGATGTTCATACGGGTAGGCTTCAATCCGGAATATCCTAGTTTACGGAACATAGAGAGAGGCATGAGATTGATACTTGCTCCCAAATCGGCAAGAGCGTTCTTGATTGATAGAGGTCCTATGGAGCATGGTAGGGTGAAGCTACCTGGATCATCTACCTTCTTTGGTAGCCCTCGATGGGTCACTACTGAGCATTCTTCCCCCAGGGTTACAAGACCCTCGAGCTTCTTCCTGTTAGCGAGCAGCTTTTTGAAGTATGTGCTATACTTCGGCATGTGATAGCAAGCATCCAGGAGAGGTATGGTGACAACTGAGTCCTTTAGGTATGACAAGAACCTCTTGTTATCATTCTCAGTTTTCTGGTTCCTTAGTCGGGATGGGTATGGTATTCTCACCGGTGGGTTAGGAAGGGCTGATGGGGAGGAGGTTGTTACCGGTGGTTGGTCCGGAGTGCCAATGCCGACATCCTGCTCCTCTTCCCTAGGTTTGTCTGAATCGAGTGTGACGGGGGACGAGTTTGGGTAAGGAGGGTCCTTGGTTGTCGTTCCGGCCCGTGTGGTTATCGCGAGCATGGGGTCTTTTCTTCTTTCAAACGGTGGTTGGAGGTTATCTAGGGCTGAGTTAAGCTTGCTGAAAAATTCTCCGACATCCTCCTGCTGTTCGTCGAGAAGCTTGTTAAGCCCTTTCATTTGCAAGTCTTTTTCATGAGTGAAGTGACCAAGGTCATCTTCGAAATTGCTCCTGATTTTGAATTCAGGGCCTCCCTCCCCTTCTCTTTTCCTCACCAGGTTCCCCCAGAGGGTATAATCATCATTCTGGTAGAAAGGTAAAAGGGGGGATCAGCATAAATGTCTCCTCCTGACAAGCATGCATGTTCAGTTGTGGCTGCTCCTCCGCATTCCTCCACCTCATGCGGACCTCCACAGTAATCGCAGATCAAGTAAGGGTTTGACAGCATTTTAGGTGGTTGCGATCCAGCTAGGCAATCCATTCTTTTGTGAACTTTGCTTAATCGATCCGGGATGGTTTCAGAAATGCCGTCAGTCGACTCAGGTTCATCCCAAGTGTCATCCTGGTCTTGGGCATATTCTTCAATTCTGTCCCACCCTTCCTCGGCACTAAGATTGGCCAATCTTCCTTTCCTAGATTGGTTGATTCCGTTTCGGTCATTAGAGGAGATATTCTCGTAGAAGATTTGGACCAAGAGCCAAAGTTCAATACCATGGTGTGGAACTTGTCTTATTAAATCTTTGAATCTGGTCCACGCTTTATGGAAGGGTTCATCCTTCCCCTTTCGGAAACGAAGGATCCTATCCCTAAATGCTGAGGTTTTTCCAGGTGGAAAGAACTTCTCATAGAACTTGGATATGAGTTGCTCCCATGTGAAAATAGATTCGGAAGGGAGTTTGTTATACCAGTCTTGGGCTTTTTCGTATAAGGTGAAAGGGAAGAATCGTAGTCGGGATGTGTTTCTAGTGGCCCCACCCGTATCGATAGTGTCCACTATTTTTAGGAAGTCCTTGATGTGTTGGATTGGATTTTCCTCATCAAATCCGTGAAACTTACACACATTTTTGACGAGCCAAATATCATTTGCATGCAAGACCTCGTTGGTATGTTCGTTTGGATAAACGATGGCATTGGAAAATCCACGAGGAGTTGGGGAAGAGTAATCCTTGAGACGCTTAGGAGGAGGTGTTATAGGAGTATTTGTCTCATTGTGGGAGCTTGGGGTTGTGACGTGATTTTCTGAATTTTCTTCAGAGAGAGGTGCATCAAAGTCGATAGCAATGCTGGATGGTTCAGGTGTTGAGTGAGTTCGTCGTAGCCTACACATTTCCCTTTCGGGTTCTACATAAGGCAAGACGAGATCTTTAGTGGTGCTACGACTCCTAGTGATCCTAAGGTTAGAGAATTCGTTGGTCGCCATGATGGTGAAGGGTGAAGAGTTACGAACACAGGCACGAAGAAATAAGATAGACTAAAGAAGACCTAAAAATAAAAATAAAAATCTTACTAGAAAGGAATCTAGCAAGTAGACCTAATAAAAAGAAATCCTAACCTAGACAATAACTATTCCCCGGGCTGCGGCGCCAAAAACTTGATGCGTGGGAATCGCAACAGGTTTTACCTCTCGAGGGATCTCGAGAAGCTTACAACCCCCACCAGGCAGTGTACCTGATCGTTGTAGTATAGTATAGTGACAAGTACCGGGGGATTGATCGTTCAGCTTAGGAATAGTGTCGCTAGGATTAGAAAGCCTAATTAATAGTTCTAAAGATGAAAGATGATTATTTTTGTGTTTTTATATTTTATAAAAGCAAGTAAAATCTCGGGTTTTGGAAGAGTGGGCGGAATTAGTTGTTATTCAACTAACCCAAAAAACTACTTTGTAACTAATTAAACTAATGAAAATGAAATTAAACTAATATTAAACTAAGGTTGTGAGCAGTAATTGGAGAAATTGTGTTTACTTAGACTTCATTACTCCCTAGATATTTTTTACATGTCAATTACTTGTTACACTTGTATGGATGACGGATTGTATTCCTTAATACCATTCGTGGGGTGGCATACATAACTCCCCAACTCTATGAGCTCTTATCTCCTCCTACACCATGACCCAGCACAACTATAGGGATTGTAAACAGTGGCTCATGCATTAAATACAACCAATAAAGACCTAGTACGCCTCGGTTCATGTTTCTTAAGACGTTCAAGCATGTTACCATTTGGAGATCTGCCAGTTTTCTTAAGCCTAACATATAATATCATTCATCCAAGAACAAGAATAGACAAGTAATTAATACATAATCAACATCTAGGTTTCATTAGATCTAAGCAAACACAAAGTAAATCTAGCCTAGCATAGTGGAATTAAGATAAGAACAAAAGATAAACAACCAACACATAGACATATTGATTGAATTAAGAGTATACTTATCTCAATTACAATGCAAGGTATCAAGGGTTTGGAACCCTTGAAAAACCTGTAAAAGAGGCACCAAAATCGTCTTTAGGGTTTCACCAAAACTTCTCCTCTTTTAATGAAAAAACTAGAAAACTATATATAGAAAAATCGTCCTGACGGCGTCAAGAGTAAATTCTGACGCCGTCAACCAGCCGCCAATAACTTCCTCGGACGCCCTAGATCCACTTGTGACGGCCTTGGTGACGCCGTCACCACCTACGGTAAATTAATCTTGGCAACTTTGACGTCGTCATCTCTCCATCTGACGCCGTCACCAGCTACGGTAAAATATTCATCCTTTCTGACGCCGTCAAGAGTAAATCCTTGACGCCGTCACCTTGTAATTCCAGCTTGGATTTGGTACTTTGTCGTTTTCTTCACTTTATGCTCCAAAAACGTCCAAAATAGCCTCTTTTCCAGAATTCACTCTCCAAACACCTAAAATCACAAAAGGAACGATTTAGGGCAATATTTGATCAAATAAAGTCGGATTCGGGCTTAAATGACCCCCTAAAAACGGATCATTTTTCGCCTCATCATAAACCCTAGATGAACAAAAAAAATCTTAACATGTATCTAAAAACATTAAATATTCGATTTTTATGTGTTTTAGTAATCATTAACATGTTATAGCAAGCTCGTGATACCACTGTTATAATATATAAACCATGACAATCGTAAAACAGGTAAAACACATATGCGGAAGCGATTGATCATCTATAACATATTAAAGATTAACATAAACATAATAGGAACGTACCGTGGGATTCTAGCTGAAAAAGAATCAAACTTTAATAACTAGTAGAAGATGATGAACCCTAATTAGGGTTTATATGAATCAATGATCAATCCCTTACCGTTTTATTGATTGATTCCTTGATAATAACTATAGTGAGTTATTACCTCGTTCTTGTATACACAAACTACTAACGAATAAAAGAGATTGCAAGATCAAAACACAAGACTTATTTATTGATGAAAAAATCGACCCAAACCCTTAGGGTTGTTTGGTTCAATCGGCAGGAAGAAAACAAGAGGAAAGAAAACTTTAGGTTTACTTGTGTGCACAAAAGGTGAGAAAGAATGAACCCAAGCCATGTATATATACTAGATGAAACTTGGAGAACAAGTTGTATTGGGTTTGGGTTTCCCCTCTCCCTTGTCAACCGGCCTAAGGACCCAAGAAGGGTTTCCGGATCCTTCTTGGCTCCTATTTTCATCCTAGTCCTTTTCCTTTTGTATTTAACGATAGTTAGTACTTACCGTTAATAACTAACGATCATTAGTCCTTATACTTGTGTTTAAATAATTATATATATACAACAATTAATATATATACTAATTATTATACTTTTATTCTCGTTTGTAATGTGTGCAATCCCGAGGTCTCGTGTTCGATACTAGACATACACATATTAATATTTATACACAAACCAACAATTCTAGTTCCGCCTCAGAAGGTAGTCGGGGGTATGTAACAAGGAGCCAAAAGTCTGCAAAGAATATAAAAAGTGTGAGAACACAGCAGGAAGTATCCTCTACAATAACAACTGTAGTTGGAAGGTATGAATTGAGGAGCTTAACTGGTCATTCAAAAAGCATGACAAAGAATCATGTTATAAATGTTATAAAAACAGAGGAGGTGGATGGGAAGGTGAAATCAAAAGTTGGACTAGATAAGGGGGGGGTCCATTTAACAATGTGGTGAGAAGGCCAAGAACTGTTAGTCCAATTACTAGACGTAAGGAGGGCAAGTGGGGTACAGGTCCTTTAATCGTGATGCAGAGGATAGTCTTCTTGTGGACTTGAAAGACTATAATGATGATGAAAAGGAGGTTTCAAAGGTGTTGTTACTAATGAATAAGAACACATATAAAGAACCAACTTGATGCGTGGGAATTGCACCAGGCTTTACCTCTCGAGGGATCTCGAGAAGCTTACAACCCCCACCAGGCAGTGTACCTGATCGTTGTAGTATAGTATAGTGACAAGTACCGGGGGATTGATCATTCAACTCAGGAATAATGTCGCTAGGATTAGAAAGCCTAAAAACTAGGTCTAGAGGTGAGGGATGATTCTTTTTGTATTTTTTATGTTTTATAAAAGCAAGTAAAATCTCGGGTTTAGAGTAGAGTGGGCGGAATTAGTTGCTAGTCAACTAACCCAATAACTAAAATGCAATCAAAATAAAATAACAAAAATGAAAATAAAACTAATTAAGCTAGTGGTGTGAACAAAAGATGGGAGAATTGTGTTTACTTAGATTTCACTACTCCCTAGATATCTTTTATAGGTTAATTACTTGTTACAGTTGCGTGGATGACGGGTTATATTCCTTAATACCAATCATAGGGTGGTGTACTTACTTCCCCAATTCTATAAGCTCCTACTTCACTCCTATGTCGAGCCTGCAAGAAGCTCCTAACATGGGATCACTAGAATTCGCTCATGCATTAAATACAACCATAAAAACCTAGTACACATCGGTTCATGTTTCTTAAGACGTTCAAGCAAGTTACACAATGGAGATCTGCCAGTTTTCTTAAGCCTAACATTGAAATCATTCATCCATTACAACTATAAACAAGCAATCAACCTATAATCAACATCTAGGTTTCATTACATCTAAGCAAACACACAAGAGATCTAGCCTAGCATGTTAAAATTAAGACAAGCGTAAGATATATTCAAACAACACATAGACATATTGAATGAATTGAAAGGATACTTATCTCAATTGAACATGAAGGGTTTCAAGGGGTGAAAACCCTTGAAAATACTGTTACAAACGTGTTAGGGTTTATTAAGTTCGACCCTAAAATTCTCCTCCCAAGTTACACACTTAATGAATGAAAATTAGAAAAGTATATATAGATTTCATGAGGTGATGGCGTCAAGAGGAAAGTTCTGACGCCGTCATCTCGCCGCCAATAAAATTCTCAGACTGCCTAGATCCAGATCTGACGCCGTAATGTGTATTTCTGCTCTGGGCCGTCACCACTTTTACTCTTGACGGCCTTGTTCTGACGCCGTCACGTTTTCTCTGGGCCGTCACCAAAATTGCTCTTGACGCAGTCATTAAATCCTTCTTGACGCCGTCAGGTACTGTTCCCAGAAAGGAAAATTAAGACTTTGCCGTTTTCTTCACTTTTATGCTCCAAAAACGTCCAAAATGCTTCCTTTAACAAAATTCACTCCCAAAGTACCTAAAATCACAAAAGGAACGATTTAGGGCAATATTTGATCAAATAAATATCAATTCCGGATTAAATGACCCCCTAAAAACGGATCATTTTTTGCCTCATCACAACTTTAGACACAAAATCTGCAAACCATGAGGATCTGGAAAGGGTGGTTGCTACTAGTAAGACATCTGAAACAGTAACCAACTTTAAACCCCTAAGAAATGCTCAAAAGCCACAAGATAGGTTTAAGGACATGTCAAAAAATGACGCAGATATATTTGCAGAATCAGTGTTAACCGCCAGAAGAGAAAAGAAATTGCGAGAAGGAAGGCATCTGAATATAGATGAGTGTCCAGAGAATTCAAGGAGCCGAAGTCAAAGAGACCTGCATGTTGGAGAGTCATCAAAGTAGGAGGTATCCTCTGCCTTACCAGCTTCGGTCAGAAAATATGAATTGAGGAGCTTAACTTGTGATTCAAAAAACTTGAAGAAGAATCAGGTTATAAAAGTAGAGGTTGATGGGAAAGGGAAAACAAAAGATGATAGACTATATAGTGGGGGTCCATTTAGCAATGTAGTGAGAAGGCCAAGGAGTATTCATCCAATTACAAGAGGTAAGGTAGTCACACCTTCAACAAGAGACATGAGTTCATCCAATTACAAGAGGTGAGGTAGTGACACCTTCAACAAGAGACATGAGGCCAGAGACATTGGCTATAGGCGAGAAGATTGTGAGATACAAGGATTTTGTTGTGGAGTATGATAATGTTGATAAGGATGCTGCAAAAACTCTAGTTTTGTTGATTGAAAATGTGTACAAAGAAAACTTTTGCCCCCAACTCTGACGGTGGTAGACGTGCATTGGTGCCACCTCTTCCTGGTTTCCAAGCAGGAAACAACTAGGTAAACTTTAAAGAAAACATGAACCGAAACGTAACAATGAACTACACCCAAACTAAACAAAAACCCCTTTACGGTCAAGGATCCATATGCTCCAATCTACCCACCTCTTTTGTCAGGCAACCAAAGAAATGGGACTTGTTGAACACTCGGGAAGATATCTTCAATCAAGATCATCAACTATTCGACTTACTCTCTAATTTCTCATGGACAATGTGATTTCTTCGTTTCCAAATTAGCCACATCAACACATAGAGAATTGTCTAACAAATTATTCATTTTAGATTTCATTTTACCAAGTCATAATTTCATCACAAAATATAGATTTAATCTCGTCACAATGCAAGAAACAAAAAATATTAATACTCTCAAAACTAATACAAGATTTTGTTGGACCCGTTATCCCATGTAACATTCTAAAACAATGCATAGATTCAACAAATATGGAGTAGAAAATTACTCACACAAGCTTATGGCATATACCATCACCACCAAGGTGTTTGTGTTACTTATTTAGTTATGAGAAATAATAGTCATGCCTAAAATTATGTAGCAAGAGTTTATTGGTTTTAAAGAAGTGAGTTTGGCTTGTACAACTAATAAACTTTTGCCACACACTTTTGGTCATATCATTAGACATGTTTTTAAGCATGTCTATCATTTCTCGTTAGTTATTTGATTAACAAGTATAACTAGAATGTCTAAACATGTGTTTAATTTTATGTATAAACCTATGTGTAACATATGTGTCAATGTTTTATTGGTTTATCTATATATAGTATAAAGGACTAAAAAGTAAAAAGTGAAAATTTAAAGTATTTTATGAAGTCCTTAAACTATTTTCGGAAAGCATATGCAAAGTTGAAAACTATTAACACACTATTAATACACATCGAAAAGCGGAATTGACCCGGTTTTATTTGACATTATGTTTAATTTGACCCGTTTTTTGACCGGAACGGCCGCCGGGTCAAACCGGGTTTCAAAACATTATGTTTAATCCCTAAATCCTCAAACTTTTATTATTTTTCGTTTATAACCCGTAAACTCTTTTTATCACTAAAACTTTCTGCCGCTATAAAATCTCGTTGCTATGCACGGGTACTTTTCTAGTGAAAAAAGTGAGTTTTTAGCAAAACCTTGTCATGAGTGGCAAGACATGAAATTAAACACATCTTTAAGTGACACTAGCATTTATGAAAAAAAAAAAAATTTTGAATTTTTTTCTAAAAAAAAAATTTTTTTTTGAATTTTTTTTTTCTGAATTTTTTTTTGATTTTTTTTAAATTGAAAAAAAAAATTTGAAATTTTTTTGGAAACCTTTTTTAGCTAAAATATTTTTTTGAATTTTTTTTCAAATTTTTTTTGAACTTTTTTTTTCTAAAATTTTTTTTCGATTTTTTTTTAAATTGAAAAAAAAAATTGAAATTTTTTTGGAAAACTTTTTTAGCGAAAATACTTTTTTTTTAAATTTTTTTTTGATTTTTTTTCTAATTTTTTTTTCGAATTAAAAAAAATTGAAAAAAAATGTTTTTTTAAAGTAACAGAACTAACGGCCATTTGGTTAGGGACGAATGGTGCAAATTCTGTGCGTAACGGTGAGGGTATTTTAGTCATTTTAACTAGTCAAATCTATGGTCAACAAAAATTGGACCAAAAGTGTTACGGGTCGTCGGATCTTGGACTGGATCTGTTACAATTTAAAAAATTGGACCAAAACCGTTATACCCGGTAAACCACGAGGACCAAAAATGTAGTTAACTCAAAATAATATGAGGTGGACCACTTTTTCCGTCCCCTCTTTTGCAGGAAACTAGCGAGAATAACATAGATATTGGCTTTTGAGGGACTACACTCCCGATGGGGAGAGAGAGAGAGAGAGAGTATTTTATTGTATTGTGAGTAGTTATTTGTATTTAATGAGTATTTTTAAATGATAAAAATAGAAAAAAAAATTAATGGAAGAAAATAAATGTGTTGCAATGATTGAGGGAAAGTCGAAAGAAAAAGAAATAAAATATTTTTTTGATGATGCGAAGCTGATATGACGAAGGAAAACATTCAACACCCTCCACCCTTATTGGAATGGTGATGAGCTGGCGCTGAGGTGGCAGACGGATAACGTGTTATTTGTCACTACCACACCTTGCACTTTTATAAAAAAATGTGATGTACTTGAATTGAATTACAGTATATGTTATACTTTTTATTTCAAAAAAAGATTATTATTCGATTATCTTAAAAGGAATTTCTAAGAAGGCGCATGTTTCACTCTTGGGTTCACTTTCTAGTAAAAAATGTGTGTTTTCAAATTTAGTCTTGTTCGATCTTTAGATCGTGCAACTCCATAGAATTCTCAACACGTGTTCAAAAGTAATAAGACAAAAAAATCATGTCAATCTAAAAAAAAACTTGGTTGCACAAAACGTCATTTCCATCTAGCAATAAACATCCTACCAATTTGTGTACAGATGTCTAAAAATTTATGAAGTCGCACGGTCTATCGGTCACACAAAACTAAATTTGAAAAAAAAAAAAAAAAAAAAAAAAAAAAGACTAAAAAGTGAACCCAAAAATGAAAAACAGGCTAGTATTGGAAATTTCGAAATAAATATTATTAAAAAACCGATAAGTTTCATTTGCTTATTTCTTAAGCAAATAACTAATCCGCTTATTTTTTAAGCACACAACCATTTTACCCTTAAAAAACCCATTTTACATAACAAATTTAGCCTCACTTTTTCCTTTAAAAAAAACAAAACACAAACACGCTCTCTCTCCACTCCCCCTCTTCTTCTCCACCTCCAAAACCCTCAAAAACCCCAAAACAATCAAATTAGGTCAAAATAAATTTTCCCGCCACTCGATGGTGACAGGCAAGCATCTCCTCTCCACAATCGAATCAACGCTCTTAGGTGCCACGTCACCATCACCAGCCCAACGAATCGAGCTCATTCACGCTATTCGTCACTCGTTGCCTCATCTCCGTTCACTCTTATCGTTTCCGGTATATATAAATGTGTTTATTGTTATATAACTTCATATTAGGTTATCGAAGTATAAGTATGTGGAAATTTAAATAAGTTAGGTGTTGTATACGTGTGACGGAACCGCAGTCGTATCGTTTCCGGTACAAATATCTATAAAATATGCTATATAAATGTTTTTATTGTTGTAATGGTTGATTTTAGAGCGTTTTATTGATGCGGATATAGTTTATTTAAGTAAGTTTGTAGAAGCTTTGCGTTTGATGATTAGATGAGATTAGGTGTTCGATACGCTTGACCGTATAGTGGTTAGCACTTAGCAGTAGCGGTTAATGGTAGGTGAATTCATTATATAAATGTGTTTATTAGGTTATCGAAATTTAAGTATGTAAATGTTAAAATAAGTTAGGTTTTGTATGTATTCGTGTGACGGAACCACGGTATTGTCAAAATAATTAGCAAATTAGTAATAGTTAAAAGTAGTTGTTTGTTTTATAAAAGCGTTAGGTAACGTAGATGTTGTATCTGTAATTATACATCTTCGGTCACTCTTATCGTCTCCATTTAAATATGTAAAAGTTTAAATAAGTTAGGTTTTGTATGTATTCGTGTGACGGAACCGCGGTATTGTCAAAAATCAAAATAATTAGCAAATTAGCTTTCATTCTGTGCCGTTACTAAGTAGTAGTAATAGTTAGAAGTAGCTGTTTGTTTTATAAAAGCGTTTGGTAACATAGCTGTTGTATCTGTAATTATACATCTTCGGTCACTCTTATCGTCTCCGTTAAATAAATATCTTTGTAATTAGTTTTAAAAATGTGTTTATTGTTGTATATAATAATGATGTGGATATTAGGCTATTTGAAATAAGTTTGTTGAAGCTTTGTGTTTGATAGTTAGACGAGATTAGGTGTTCGATACACTTGACGGAACCGCGGTATTGTGAAAATAATTAGCAAATTAGCATTCATTCTGTGTTGTTATAAGTAGTAGTAATAGTTAGAAGTAGCTGTTTGTTTTATAAAAGCGCTTGGTAACATAGCTGTTGTATCTGTAATTATACATCTTTGGTCACTCTTATCGTTTCCGTTATATAAATATCTTTGTAATTAGTTTTAAAAATGTGTTTATTGTTGTATATAATATAAATGTGTTTATTAGGTTATCGAAATTTAAGTATCTAAAAGTTTAAATAAGTTAGGTTTTGTATGTATGCGTGTGACAGAACCGCGGTATTGTGAAATAATTAGCAAATTAGCTTTCATTCTGTGCTGTTACTAAGTAGTAGTAATAGTTAGAAGTATTTGTTTGTTTTATAAAAGCGCTGTGTATCTGTAATTAATTAATTATACATCTTCGGTCACTCTTATCGTCTCTGTTATGTAAATATCTTTGTAATTTACAAAGATATTTACATAAGTTTGTAATTGGTTTTAAAAATGTGTTTATTGTTGTATATAACAATGATGTGAATAATCGGTTATTTAAAATAAGTTTGTAGAAGCTATGCGTTTGATAGTTAGACGAGATTAGGTGTTCGATACACTTGACGGAACCGCGGTATTGTGAAAATAATTAGCAAAGTGTCTCCGGTCACTCTTATTGGTTTCGGTATAAATATCTATTTTAATTCGTTATATAAATGTGTAAATGGCTTGATTTTAGAGCGTTTATTGATGCGGATATAGTTTATTTAAATAAGTTTGTAGAAGCTTTGCGTTTGATAATTAGATGAAGTTAGATGTTGTATACGTTTGACCGAACTGCGATTAGCTAAGCAGTATTAGTTAGTAGTAGTTGTTTTGTTTTATTGTTGTGTTGCTTTATTTTTGAGCGTTTTATTGATGCGGATATAGTTTGTTTAACTAATTAGCAAATTAGCATTCATTCTGTGCTGTTATAAGTAGTAGTAATAGTTAGAAGTAGCTGTTTGTTTTATAAAAGCGTTTGGTAACATAGTTGTGTATCTGTAATTATACATCTTCGGTCACTCTTATCGTTTCCGTTATATAAATATCTTTGTAATTAGTTTTAAAAATGTGTTTATTGTTGTATATAATAATGATGTGGATATTAGGTTATTTAAAATAAGTTTGCAGAAGCTATGCGTTTGATAGTTAGACGAGATTAGGTGTTTGATACGCTTGACCAAACCGTGGTAGGTGTAGTAGTTAATGATGTGGATAGTTAGACGATTAGCAGTTAGGTGTTTGTTTTATAAAACCTTTGGTATATGTCTTTGGTCACTCTTAGCGAATCCGGTATAAATATCTATAAAATTTTCTTATATAAATGTGTTTATTGATTGAGTTTAGAGTGTTTTATTGATGCGGATATAGTTTATTTAAATAAGTTTGTTGAAGCTTTGCGTTTGATGATTAGATGAGATTAGGTGTTCCATACACTTGACCGGATAGTGGTTAGCACTTAGCAGTAGCGGTTAGTGGTAGGTGTTTGTTGTATAAAACCTTTGGTATACTTCTTCGGTCACTTTTATTGATTCTGTTATAAATATCTATAAAATTTGTTATATAAATGTGTTTGTTGTTGTATAGCTTCATATTAGGTTATTAAAATATAAGTATGTAAAATTTTCTAAATAAGTTTGTAGAAGCTTTGCGTTTGATAGTTAGACGAAGCCTGAAGGTAGGTGTTATATTAGTTTGACCGAACAGCGGCTTTATGAAAGTGCTTGGTAACATAGGTGTATCTGTAATTATACATGTCCACTGACTTATCGTTTTCGGTATATAAATATCTCTACTATTGATATTACACATTTGAATGATGTTGTATGTATGCTAGTTTCAATAAGTTTATAAAATTAGGTGTAGTTAGATTCTTTTAGGTATATGTTGATTCTAGAGTTTTGAATGATAATGTATATGCTAATTTTAATAACTTTTATAAAATTAGGTTAATCGAAACGTGAGTTTTTAGGTATAGTTCGATTCTGTTAGGCGTTGAATAGATGAAGAACTGATTATGTGAAAGTGATTAGGAGAACGAGTAACTGTTAGTATACATACGTATGTTAACTAGCCAACCGAAGTTAAACACGGCTAATTCATGTTCTAATTCATGTTCGTTGACAAACAAATATTAAAGCGAACTGATTTTTGTTGGTTTAATGTGTTACTTAGAATCTGTTAGGTATTGAATAATTGAACTGGTATTTGTAAAAGTTTATTGGAAAGTTGAATAATTGAACTGTTATTTGTAAAAGTTTATCGGAAAGTAAGTAACTGTTATTTTATGTTGTTAGTGTAGACTATAGATAGTAAGATAGGGATGTTGATGAACCAAACAGACACAAATGCGGCTAGTTCATGTTCGTTAGCATAAGTTTTACCCATCTATAACTATCTGTATGTTATAATAAGTTTATAAAAGTTTGGTATTTGACTGAAACAGATAAAGTGAAAGCAGATTTTGTCAGGTATTGAGTAATCGAACTGATAATGTGAAAGTAGTTGGCAAATGGAGCTTTTTCTATTAGGTGTTGTTAGTATACATGATGAGCCAAACGAACACAAACACGGCTAGTTCATGCTCGTTCATGTAAGCTTAACCACAAAAGCAATTGAACTGATTTTTCTTGGTGTAAAGTATATATGAAAATGAGTGATTTTTATTGGGACCCATAACCCGTGGAAGACGGTATTGGGAGTTACTTTACTTTACTTTACTTTTAGTGATTTTTATTTTATGTTAGTATAGATAGGGCTGTTAAGAGCCTAACGAGAATGTAAACGGGGCTTGTTTGTGTTAGTTCGTTACTAAAATCTAAAATTAGCTTTACTTGTGTTTGTTTATGCTCGCTCATTAAGGCGTTAGATGAACACAAATGAATGAGCATAACATATTTAATATATACTTAAAAGTATGCATTTTCCTTTATAACTGCTCATGTTCGTATTTGAAATATAATTATTTATTTATATAGCTACCCTATAGATTTTAAAAATAAACGAACAATTTTAGTTGAACATACACAAAGAGGAGTAACTACAAAAGCTTATAGTAGTACAAACAGGAATAGAAAGAGGAAAGTCGAAGATATCGGTTTATTCTGGTTCAAGTGCTTGTGGTGTACATTTGTAGACTGATAGTTTAACATGTTATTTTGTTGGTGTTTAAATGTTTAGGAAGGGTGTATGTTTATTGATTTATATTATGTTAGACATGTATTTGTAAGTTTCTGTTTGTTTATGGTTACGTACTTTTGTTTTTTGAATTTTTGTATGCAGCCTCCGAAGGCTTCTGACAGAGCACAAGTTCAGTCCAAAGAAGTTAGGCTTCCTGATTCAGGGCCAATTCCACTCGACGATCAGGATGTTCAAATTGTTAGTTCATATGCTTTCACTATTACTCTCTTTTAGCTTTCTTGTTGAACAGAAAACCGACTTCTGTGCTCAAATTGAAAAACAAAAAAAGTTTCACCATTCGAGCAATTTTACCTTTTAAAGGGAGGCAGAATTTATTTTTATTTTTATCATCTTATTTATGTCACGTGTAATTTAGGCTCTCAAGCTGAGTGACGATCTTCATCTCAATGAAATTGACTCTGTGCGACTGCTTGTTTCTGCTAATCAAGAGGTAGGACATGCTGTTACCATCTATTTAGTCAGTGTTGCTTGAGTTGTATTCTCATATCTGATTTAACATACATGCATCACTTTTGTGTAGTGGGGATTACAAGGGCGAACGCCATTGGATATATTACGCCTTGCATCGGGGCTTTGGTATACTGAAAGAAGAGATTTAATAACAGCACTTTATACACTGTTACGGGTATCTTTCCATCTTCCATTCCACACCAGCTAATTAATTCTTTTCTACCTTGGGGTTGGAGTACGTTTTGATATCATTTATGTTATTATTGCATATTGTAGGCAGTTGTGCTTGATCAAGGACTTGATGCTGATCTTCAAGCTGACATTATAAAATACGTTGAAGATCTAGTTAATAGTGGGCTCCGACAACGACTAATATCTCTTATAAAGGTGTCACTTCAATCTTTTTATGTTATATTAGTCGTATTTGTGGATGCATTGCTATTGGAACTTTTTTTCTGTATTATATTTATTGTTGAAACCCGAGAAGCTCTTCTTATATTAGAAATAGATGTCATTCCAAGGCCAAAAAGCAGGCCACAGCCACTAAGCATACATACAATAAAAGCTATGCTGTTATTAACTTTTAAGGTTGAAATATGGGTGTCATGTGATGCGATGCATTCTTGATACGGACATGCTTCTTCACCTCTTCTATGGTGCCGTTGAATTCACCATCATAAACAACAAATATGATGCAGAGAAACATCCTTTTTGTCATTGTGTCTTCTAAAGTACATCCCAGTTTGATTGTATGATGCGTGCTTGACCTATTTCTAAAGTCTCTGTAATTACAATGCATTTTTAATCATTGATATTACCCACATGAAATCTGAAGATGTAGAGTAATAGGAGGGTTAAACCTAGTTTTGCATGCTTAAAAGTAAAAAAGTAAGATGGTCAACTCTTAACAAATATTACGAACATAAGCGATTGACGGCAACTTGGTTTTTGCATGGTTATCTGTGTTACTAATGTAGGTGTTCACTTACAGGAACTAAATCGAGAAGAACCAGCTGGTTTGGGTGGGCCTAACTCTGAGCGCCATATTCTTGACTCGAGGGGTGCTCTTGTGGAAAGGCGAGCTGTTGTTTGTAGGGAGAGACTCATTATTGGCCACTGTCTTGTTTTATCGCTTTTGGTTGTCCGTGCAAGTAAGTTTTTAAATAATGCTTTCTGCTCTTTTAGTAACATTGTGAAGTTAGTGGGGTTGTTGATATTATTATTTTGTTGTATTTTACCTAAAAGAACATATTGTAATTGCTTGAGTGGTTTGATGTCAGGCCCGAAAGACGTGAAAGATATTTTTGCTACTTTGAAAGATAGTGCAGGGGACATTGGTGGCAGTACTGACATTGTTAAAAACCAGGTATGTTTTTGGTTGTAGTATACATTACTATATTTGTTTCATTCTTTAGTGGCTGCTAACCGTGCTACCTTTATCTTTTGCAGATTGCATATAGCCTTCTTTTTTCTCTTATAATTTCTTTGATATCAGATGCTCTCAGTGCATCACCCGACACAATGTCTATATTGTCACAGGATGCTCCATTTGCACGTGATTTTCAGGAAAATGTAAGTGCAATTCCTTCTGTACTCTACCATAAATAGTTCTTTAGCCACAATCTGAAACTTTTTTTTTTTTTTTTTTTTTTTTTTTTAAATTTTATTTATTTATTTATTTAATTCAATAGGTGATGGCAATTGGGACTGATCAGATGATGGAGGGCTGTATGAATTGTGTTAGACTTGCTTGGGCTGTCCACTTGATGATAATACAAGACGTAACTGAAGCAAGGGAAACGACTAATGATGGGAGAAATATTGTTACATGCCTGGAAGCTGTTTTATCTGGCAATGTTTTTCAGTTTTTGCTTAACAAAGTTCTTCGAACGCCAGCCTATCAGGTTTTTTTTTGTGAGCTGCTTGGTTTTTTTTTTTAATCTGAGATCTTAAGGAAATATTGTTGGAAGCTTTCTTTCTATTTGTTACTACTTTTTTCTAATGGGTAGGTTAGGCATCTACACTGACAGTCATAGTAAATTGTCCCCAGTATGAAAAGCCAACTTTTGGCATTGGTATTCGAAAACTAAATTGAATTACTACCAATTTTGCGATGAATAATATCCGTCTCTACATCTATGTGAAATTTATGCTGTAAGCTGTTAGAAATCCTTGTATGCGATATCCATATATATTTATCATCGTAACTTCTATGCGGTTTTCACAGAATGATGATGAAGATATGATCTACATGTATAATGCATACTTGCACAAGCTGATATCATCTTTTCTCTCTCATCCACTTGCCAGAGACAAGGTCAGTAATGTCTCGTACACGTGTTTGTGGATTTCATGATTTACATAGGCTCATTTGTATCTTACTCATATGGTGAATTTGCAATTATAATCTGCCATCTAGTTTCTTCATAATCCATTACTGGGAAGTTATATTTGTTCATAATCAGGAAGTCAGTTGTTACACCAAAGATTCTGACATTCCTTTCAACGTGTTCACATGGTAGGTGAAAGAAACTAAGGATAAGGCAATGACTGCTCTTAGTCCATACAAAATGTCTGGTTCACATGATTATGTTCTGGATGGTCACATGCATTCTCAACAAGCTGCTGAACCTGCTCCTCAAACCTTTGTCTCTCTCCTTGAATTTGTTAGCGAAATATATGAGGTCAGCACACTTACTCTCTGAGTTTAACATAACATTCACCTGATGGCGTGAATAGATTTGAAGTTAATTTGTCTGCATGTTGCTGTATTCCATGGCCATAGATATTCTACTTAAATATAACTTCACATCAGTGTTCCTTACACTTCTTTATATATACCACAGAAAGAACCTGAGCTTTTGTCTGGCAATGATGTCCTGTGGACATTTGTAAAATTTGCTGGAGAGGATCACACTAATTTTCAGACACTTGTCGCATTCTTGAAGATGCTTAGTACACTGGTAGGTCTATTCTAACCTGGGTTCCTATTATCTGCTATGTCATGATGAATTGTAATGTATATTATAAAGATGTTTACGGTTAATTCATTTTCAGGCTTCAAGTGAGGAGGGTGCTTCCAAAGTGTATGAATTGTTGCAGGGCCGAACTTTTCGCTCTATTTCTTGGAGCACTTTATTCGGTTGTTTGTCTATTTACGAGGAAAAATTCAAGCAGTCCCTTCAGAGTGCAGGGCCAGTATTACCAGAGATTCAAGAAGGAGATGCAAAAGCTCTTGTTGCGTATCTATGTGTTCTTCGAAAGGTGTGTAGTTGTTTTATGGCATATATCAGTAATAGCTGGTCGGATTTTTATTTATTTATTTATTATTATTTTTTTATTGTTATTTTAATTTTCTACCTCATACACATAAACTTGACTAACTGACTTGCATTGTTCTCTTTTTATGGTTGTAGGTTGTGGAAAATGGGAATCCTATTGAAAGAAAGACATGGTTTCCTGACATTGAGCCACTATTTAAACTTCTTAGTTATGAAAATGTACCTCCTTATTTAAAGGTTGGTTCATCTCTGCTGCTATATTCCCGAAAGGCTTCTTACTTTTGCTTACATACCATTTCACGTGTTCTTTGCTGCTTTGTAGGGTGCCTTGCGTAATTCAATAGCAACTTTCATTCATGTTTCCCCAAATATGAAAGATACCATTTGGGGTTTCCTTGAACAGTATGATTTACCTGTTGTGGTTGGACCTCAAGTGGGGCAATTGATGGGCTCTCAGGTTGGTCTTGCATGAACTATCAAAATTCGTGAATTTTGTATTCAGTGGACTGGAACTTGTGACTGCAAGTAAAAACTTTGATACGTTATCGGAAGATTCACAATGATTTGGTTTTGACAGGTTTATGATATGAGATTTGAGTTAAATGAAGTAGAAGCAAGAAGTGAGCATTACCCTTCCACCATCTCATTTCTCAATTTGTTGAATTCTCTCATTGCTGAAGAAAGGGACGCAACTGATAGGGGACGCAGGTAATGAAAGATTCATTTTCTTTTTACATTTTTCTCTAAGCTCATTCGATTGTTGCTTATACTTAATCTGAACTTAAACTGAAATGTTTGGCAGGTTTATAGGTATCTTTCGATTCATATATGATCATGTATTTGGCCCCTTTTCCCAAAGGGCCTATGCAGATCCTTCTGAGAAATGGCAATTGGGTGTTGCATGTCTCCAACATTTTCAGATGTAAGTTGCTGCCTCATGCTTGGCTTCTAGGGACTTCTTGTATATCGATGTCGTTACAGCTATTTTGTTGGAGTTCTGGTTATCCTTCTATAAAAGTTTTGCTGATATTGGGGTAAATATATGTAGGATATTGAGCATGTACGACATAAAAGATGAAGATATCGATTTAGTGGCCAGTCAATCTCAGCTCTCAGCGCCACAATCAACACCACTCCAGATGCAGCTCCCTGTTATAGAATTGCTCAAAGTAAGCTGGTTCTTCCTTGTAGCTGATGATATATTTGAGTCACGACATCCATTTTACTTGTTACTCATTTGGTTTCTCCAGTTTCCTGATTTTGTTTGTCCTCCTGTTAACTGCTGTGCCTCATCTTGTTTCACATAGGGTATGTTTGGCGAAATGGGCTGGAGTTGGGGCTGGGGCTAGAGCTGGGGCTGGGGCTAGGACTTATATTATAAGCCGAAATTAAAATTTGTATTTTTATAAACTTGTTTGGCAAATGGGCTGGGGCTGGGGCTTATTCTTGCAAAATTACTAAAAAGGACATAATTAAATGAGTTTTTGTGTATGTTAGATATTTTTGTGGGTAAATAAGTAATTTATACTTCAAAAGCCCCGGGCTTAAGTTTTTAGCCTCTTTTATGGGGCTAAAGTTTTTAGCCGGCTTATTTTATAAGCCCTTCCATAAGCCTCATAACAAACGAGACTTATTTAATTAGCTGGCTTATTTTAAAAGCCCAAGCCCCAATAAGCCCTCCCCAAACATAGCCATAGTCCCTCCTTGTGCTTGTTAACTGTAGGAGTTTTTTATTTTATTTATTTTTATTTGTTTATTATTTTTTTTGATGGATTGGCATTAGGGACTATATCTTAAAATATTTTTCCATTTGTGATGTTTTCAGGACTTTATGAGTGGGAAGACTGTGTTCCGGAATATTATGGGTATTATTTTACCTGGAGTTGATGTCATAATAGCTGACCGGACCAATCATACTTACGGTTTACTACTTGAAAAGGCGGTGCTTCTATGTCTGGATATAATAATCCTGGTCTTGGAGAAGGATTTGTCGGTATCTGATTTTTGGCGCCCCCTTTACCAGGTTACCATGCAATTTTTGAAAGCTGTTTATTATCATTTCTGTTAATAGTTTCCTGTCGAAGGTTTTAGTATCAATCAGAGTAAAATGGCATAAATTTAGAATCTGGGTTGTGCTAGATGCTACTGTAAACAATCAAAATTCAACTATAAAGTACTTACCGCTTATGATATCATGATCTGATCTCTTTTACTTGTATGTTGTCATTGGTCATTCCTGTGCAGCCTTTTGATGTTATACTGTCTCAAGATCACAATCAGATTGTAGCTTTGTTGGAATACATCAGATATGATTTTCACCCACAAATCCAACTACGCTCAATAAAAATAATGAGCATCTTAAGGTATCTTTTATCATTCCGGCTTTTATTTTACTATCTTTGCTTTTTTATTTATAAGCTTCTCCATTATCCAATCATTATCATATTGTCGATTTATTTGATATATATATTTCTATTTCATGACAGTTCTCGCATGGTTGGGCTTGTACCGTTACTACTAAAATCCAACTCTGCTAGTCTGCTGGTTGAAGATTATGCTGCTTGTCTGGAGCTTAGATCAGAAGGCTGTCAACTTATAGAAAACAGCAGCGATGATCCGGGGGTGCTAATAATGCAAGTTAGTGTTTTTTCTTTTTGCTTCTATCTTGTTTTCTTTAAACATGAACTGAGTTTCAAATTCAGAATTTTGAATTTTTCTTTGTTCATATGGCAGCTTCTCATTGATAATATTAGTCGCCCAGCCCCCAACGTAACACATTTTCTGTTGAAATTTGATCTTGATTCCCCTGTTGAGAGGACAGTGCTACAGCCAAAATTTAACTACAGGTAGTCTAAAAATCATAAGTTGGATTGTTTGATTTTTCATTTTTTTGTGTATTTTTTATGTGTTATTCTAATTATCTTTGTTATGTCAGCTGTTTAAAGGTGATTCTTGATATTCTGGAAATGCTACCGAAGCCTGATGTTAATGCATCACTTCATGAGTTCGGATTTCAGGTTAGAACTCCCAACTAATTTAATTATCATGACTCAGTTTGTGTTCTGCATTTATAAAGACAGGCTGTGTTTTCCTGCAGCTGCTTTACGAGTTATGTTCAGATCCACTCACAAGTGGCCCTACCATTGATCTGCTAAGTACCAAAAAGTATCAATTTTTTGTTAAGGTACAAGTTTTTGCCCTAAAGGTGAAGCTGTATTTGATTGTGCAATTGACTGATTTAGCATTGATGTATTGCAACAGCACCTGGATGACATTGGCGTTGCACCACTACCAAGAAGAAATAGCACTCAGCCACTCCGAATCAGCTCTTTGCATCAGGTTTCACATAGCAACACTTAATAATTCGTTGCACATCATTATTTTTGTGTGAGATGGCTTGCATTGTTGCATTTTCTTAGGTTTCTTGGTATAACTATAGTTTAACAGTAATTCTTTCTAAAGACGAACGAGCAACAGTGGTTGACTGGGTTGTGTACAGACTAGGTCCTGTTTTTCTTTGTCTTGTGCATACCAAAGTGGCGTAACTGTAAAATATATAAAGATCAGTTCGTTGTATATTTTTTAAAACCCAAAAGAAAATTTCAATCTCAAAAAACTGTGCATTTTATGTTTATTCAAGAATAACCTATTTTGCCAGTAATAAAATTAATTCATGTAGAGGTCTATTTGTGCTCATTTGAGGTTGCTAACAAGATTTAGAGAACTTGTTGAACACTGAATAAGTGAATATACTAGGCATACAATTGTTTATTTATTTATTTATTTATTTTATTTATTTATTTATTTTTAACTATTGATAGCTGGCAATCATTAGTATGTTTACTAATAATTGGTGGCAATCATTGGTATGTTTACTAATAATCGGTGGCAATCAGTTGGGGAGTATCTTCTTATTTTTCTTGTTGCTTAATAACTTTACTAAAGTAAACATTTTCTTCATTGGTTCAGAGAGCATGGCTGTTGAAGCTTTTAGCTCTTGAATTGCACGTGGGCAATGTGACATTATCCAACCATCGTGAAGTGTGTCACAGTATTGTTGCTCATCTGTTCGGGCAAGGTGGAACTGAATATGACAGTGAACATAATATTCTCCTCCAGAGCAGTCCTGAAGATGCTGCAAATAGAGCCATCGGCAGGTGTAAGGTACATTGCTCACAGCTGGTATTCATTATAAATCTATCTTTCTCTGTATTACACTCATTTGCTTGTTTGTGATTAATATATATGAATTTTGACTGCAGGTGTTAGAATTGCTTGAAATAATGCAGTTTAGGTCCCCGGATACAACAACAAAACATTCCGAGGTTCTTTCTGACACAAAATTTGGACCGGTGGTAAGCACCAAGTTATAATATGTGCTCCTTTACAGCTTGTGTGTGATTTTATTATTCTTATTTCGTAAACTACTTTTGATAGGCTGACGATATACTTGGAAATCCCGCAACTCTAGAAAAAGGAGGTGTTTATTACTACTCAGAACGAGGTGATCGGTTGATTGACTTAAATGCATTGCGAGACTCACTTTGGCAGGTATCTATATTATTTCTCACTTTTTATTAATTTTGACAGCTACCTCACGTTATTATTATAATATTCTGCTTATTCTTCTTCAGAAGTGCAATTTGGACAATCCACAGTTGAGCTCCTTTGGCAGTGAAGTTGAACTCACTGAAGTAAGAAATACGGTTCAGCAGTTACTTCGGTGGGCATATAAACACAACAAGAACCTTGAAGAACAGGCTGCTCAACTCCATATGTTATCTGGATGGTCACAAATTGTTGAGGTGAATCATTCATTTCATGCCATATATACCTTAGGTTTGCTGATACTGTAATCTAATTCAGTGCTGTATGTGCGACATGTTTATCAGATTTCAGCTTCAAGAAGATTATCCTCCATGGACGATCGATCTGAAATATTGTTTCAGTGCGTCAATTCTCACCCTCTCTCTCTCTATTCATTAGTGTTATACATTGTATTTTCTAGCATTGTGCCTGCGCTACACAGCACTCTCAGAAAGTTTTGTTTGTAAATAAAAACAAAACTATGTCTTTTTAACTTGTATAAAAAAACAACTTACACGCATGTTACAAGTTTTGATTGTAAACTGTATAAACAGGGGAATTTATTTATATTCGATTAATAGTACATCACTGCTTAGCATTTAGTGTAGTATTAAATTTAAAATTCACTCAATATTTTTTAAAGGATTTCGAAACTCCTAAAAGTTTGAAGTCAAATTTTCGGACATAGAAGGGCTAAATGCCTGATATAGGAGTAAGGTAAGATAATATCTTGTCATACGTCATAACAGTCTGCCTTTGTCAACAGGTTGCTTGATGCATCATTAAATGCTTCCAGTTCTCCAGATTGTTCGTTAAAGATGGCTCTAATATTAACTCAGGTAATTGACTTTATTATCGCACATACTCTAACTAGCGTATTTATCCCGTGGTTGCCCCTTTAACTTTCTGAAGTGTGCTTAATGATTCGAGTTTTTTTTTTTTCACTCTTTAGGTTTCAATTACATGCATGGCAAAACTACGTGATGAGAGGTTTAGTAGCCCAAGTGTATTGAACTCAGATAGTTTAACATGTCTTGATGTCATAATGACAAAACGACTTTCAAATGGTGCATGTCACTCTACCCTGTATAAGATCATGATGGCAATTTTGAGACATGATACATCAGAAGCACTACGGAGACGGTATGTATATAGCTGAAAAATCTCAAACTCCTGCTACTATTAAAGTTTTGTATAATGCCTGACTTGTTGTTAACATTTCCAAATTTTAGCCAATACACATTACTTCTAAGCTACTTCCAGTACTGTCAGCACATACTGGATCCAGATGTTCCTACTACTGTTCTGCAATCGTTGTTAGTTGATGAACAAGAGAATGGAGATTTGGATCTTGAGAAGGTCGGTTTTAATACTCAGTGATAATATTTGGATTTGGTGATCTAATAGAGAAAGACTGAATTTTTTTATACATCTGTTCAGATTGACGAGGATCAGGCTGAGCTGGCGCGTGCAAACTTATCTATTATAAGAAAAGAAGCTCAATCAATTTTAGATATGGTACGTGCCTTGCTATTCTCGAAAAGTTGCTATCTGTATGACTGTACGAAAATTTGATTTCACTGGTGACCAGCTGACTTTATTTCCCATTTAACAATTCCACTGAAATCCAGGCAATTAAAGATGCTACTCAAGCCAGTGAATCTGGAAGGATAATGGCCCTTTTTGTTCTGGATGCCTTAATTTGTATTGATCATGAGAAGTTTTTCTTAAACCAACTTCAAAGCAGAGGCTTTCTTAGGTCTTGCCTCATGAGTATCAGCAATGTTTCGCATCAGGTTTGTTATAATTCATGAATACAAAGTAGCTTACCTGTTCTCCTTTTCCTTTATTTGTCAGCATAATAATATTTTTTGCTTGTTTTCATCGTATAGGATAACACTCATTCTATAGACCCGTTACAACGACTATGTGCTCTTGAAGCAGAACTTGCTTTACTATTGAGAATTAGCCACAAGTATGGTAAATCAGGGGCTCAGATTCTATTTTCCATGGGTGCATTTGAGCATATTGGTTCATGTATGACACAAAACATGCAAATCAAGGTCAGTATTGTATACTTCTTCTTTTTCTGATTGAAGTATTCTGAAAGTGATGTAAAGCTAAACTCAGATCTTCACACAGGGAAGTTTAAGGCGTTTTGACACTAATTTCGGGAAAGATTCATTTGCCGATATTCACAGACAAAGAATGGTTGTATCTCCATCCCTTCGATTGGTGTTCTCTTTGACCTCATTGGTCGAAACATCTGAATTTTTTGAGGTAAACTTTGTTAGTTGTGATTTTCTTGGTAGTTGATTTCATTACATTTTTCATGTATGGTATTAAGCTAGATGTTTATGCAGGTGAAGAATAAAATTGTTCGTGAGGTTGTTGACTTTGTGAAAGGTCATCAACTACTTTTTGACCAAGTTCTTCGCCAAGATATTTCTGATACTGATGAATTGGCAATGGAACAAATGAACCTTGTTGTTGGTATTCTTAGCAAGGTTTGTAATTTTTTTATTTTTCCTTTATATGTTTTGGTGTACCCAAAAGCAAGGTGTAAATTGAGTCGGTCAGGTTGACCTACGAAAAAATTTCAAATATGATTGCTAATTAACAGTCTTCCAACACTAAAACATATTTTTTGAATAATATGATATAGAAGGTTTGTCTGATTTTTTTTCATTCGCATCGGTTGTTTTTTAGGTTTGGCCATACGAAGAAGGTGCGGAGTACGATTTTGTTCAAGGCCTTTTTGGATTGATGCACACTTTATTCTCACGTGACGTATCATTCTTTTCTTCAAGTCAATCAGTAAGTTCTTTTAACGGGGGTCTTATAATGTAGCATTATTGGTAACATATGAAAACTCAGTAACATTTTAACTTAATTTTCCTTCTCTTCACATAGGATTTCCAGAAACAGAGGAAGTCAGAATTAAGTGCATTTCGTCTCTGTTTTAGCCTGAGCTCTTATCTCTATTTTCTTGTTAAGAACAAATCTTTGAGACTCCAGGTGTGTATATAATTTGACTCTTTTAGATATAAAGTTCATTTTCATTAGATTTGTATGGCTGACCACACTGATGTGACTAGGTTTCCAACAATTCAACGGATTATAGTGCACCAGCAGGACAGCAGCAACCCACATTAAGCTTGCTTGGTTTTCTTCTGAACTCTGTGACCACTGCTCTTGAAAATGCTGCTGAGGAAAAGTCCTTATTGCTTAACAAGGTCATTAGTCTTCTTATTTTACTTCAATTTTATGCCTTCTTTATGCTCAGTTTAATAATAATGTAATAATCTGAATTTTTGAGTAAAAATGATATAGGAGGCTGTGTGCGTTGAAGTAGACTTTAACTCATTGTTCACCCACTACCTTTTTAGCTATTTTTCATCTTGACTTGACCTCTTTTAAATTAACTTGGTCAAAATTGCCACCAATAGTTATTGCCATGCGAGTATACATCTGAATTTGTTTGCTCCCTGTTCCAGATTCAAGACATAAACGAGTTACCGCGACAAGAGGTGGATGGCATTATTAACATGTGTGCTCTTGAAAATCAAGTTGCATCCTCTGACAATATTCTGAAAAGGTACCAATATTACAGCTTGTATCTGTGCTTCAAACTTTTTTTTATTCTATTCCAATATTTATTTTAAAGGTGTTGGACTACTTGTTGCAGGAGGTACGTTGCAATGGTGGAAATGTGTCGAGTGGCAGGAAATAGGGATCGACTTATAATTCTGGTGCTTCTGCTTGCTGAGAACTTGCTCAACATTTTCCTCATTCATTTTCAAAAGAGGTATATTCTTGATTTCCCATAACTTTTAGAAGATTAGTATAACAGTAATTTACATAAATATTGCTGCCGTTTAGAAAAAAATTCGGAAATTGTCACTCGTTGAAACCATTTGTATAAATGGTTCTTAAATCGTAATGATACTGTTTGTTTTCACTTTTGGTCCCTCACGTATGTAATTAGTTTCAGTTTTAGTTTCTCAAGCATTTGGTTAATTTCACTCGTCGATGGACAAAAGTGTTGGCAAACAGCGCAATTAGGGGACAGTTATACAAACAATACCAAACATGGACGAATTTTGTAAAGTATTCTTAGTATAATGAACATTTTGCTGGCCTGACAAATTTTAACTTCTTTTTGCAGTTCATCCTCTGATTCTGGTGAAGGTATTAAGGCGATTACATATGGTTCAAAGGGCATAGTTGAAGAAGACCTAAATTCATTTTGTTCAAAGCTTCTTCCAATTTTGGAAAGACTTGAGGCCCTAAGAGAGGTATGCGCATGTTACATCTTGCTGTTAGTCTGTTACAATATACATCTTTTTAGGGATCAAAGACGTATGTACTAAAGAGTGCAACTGTGTGGTTTTTGCCTTTGCAGGATAAAGTGGGTCATAACTTAAAGGTGTTCCAAAGATTAGCAAGTTCTTTGAAGGAAATGACCATTCAGAAGTTAGGATTGTGAGACAAAAGTGAGCTCATGTGAGATTAGCATGAACGTCTTTTTTGAATTGTTGTATCATGTATGTATCAAGCAGAACTGTGTCAATTTTGTCAGTTATCTAAGTTAAATTAGGTTTTTCCGTCTTGAGTTTAGGTTTTTGGAAAGTAGAACTTATATAGGGTTCATTCTATTCATCCAATTTATGAATCAATGATAGATATATGTAATTGTAAGCAAGCAAGAAAAAGTGTCTTGTTTATTGTGTTGCTATGTTTGAAATGGATCTTGCACATCTGGGTATTTTTGTTTGTTGAAATAGGATATCAGTCATCACATATTCACATATGGCAGTAATTATAGTCAGACAAGTCTTTTTTTGGATATGTTATGCTCAAATTAAGTACGTGTCTATAGAAGCCCAAGTTTGTTTTTTTTAACTGAGGTCCATAATCGCCTGTTGGTAAAAACTACGACAGTTTGATTAGTTAATGAAAACATGACAAATAAAGGAGAACGAAAGTTTCAAGAGTGTTTGCATATAATATATGAAATTTTTGCATAATAAATAAGATGACTTAAGTTTTACATCAAAAATACATTTTGATGTCTTGGGTGGTGATCCATTATTTACTCCGATTGTGGTGTTTTGGTCATTTGATGAGTTGAATGACTGTCCAGGATCAAATGAACATTGTAATATTGTATACAGCAACACCGCTGGTTCTTCAACAAGGCCTCAAGGGTCCCAATTTACATACAAAACATTCTATCTGCAAAAATGTGCCATAAACATCATTACAAACAAAATGAAGAACCCAAAACAGTTAATTTTACACTAAGTGAGGTTCTTGTACCCCTCAGTTTTCAACATATTTATTGCCTGTACTACTTTGGGCCACTAGTCTTCGAAGGGCCAGCTCGTTCCACCATGACGTCATATAACTGTTTCCCGTTCTAATAATCAGCCAAAAATAAGATCAGAGACACATTATTGAAAGAAAAAAAAAAAAAAAACATGAAAAATTCTTGTATCATAATAAGTTCTTACAAAAATCACAGGGAAAAAATGGACTTGTCCTTCAGGTTTTGTTTGCGTTTCTTTAAAGTAGACCAGAATTGGTAAATTTGGCCACCAGAGTTCCCAGTTAATGAATGAAGAGTACCTATTGTGATATTAGTTCACGTAGCAATGGTTTATTTCTAAAGTTGTATTGAATATGTGTATAGATCACTCACTTCCAACGGTTTTTGCCACCAACAAACACGTTTTCACCTGATTCCTCAAGCTCTTTTCCCACTTTCACCTCCTATGGTTGTATAATGCAAGAAATTTATCGAAAAATATAAGAAGTTTGCTTATCATGTATGCATATGTTGCATTCGAAGATACTATCACTAACATATACTCCATAATATGTAAAACACAATTATCAAATGTCATAATTACTAATTAGGAGGAAAGGATCCCTGGGAAGTGATAATCAGTTGCATATGGTAAAATCTAAACCAACAACTAACTAACCAGTCGAATAACTTTAAAGCAAATGGGTACCGCCCATTAAGTTTTGTATATGTATTAAGTATTAACAATACAAGTAAAGATGGTTTAGGGGTACTAACCAGAGCTTCATCATCGAAGACAAACCTCACTCTCGTTGTCTGTAAAAAGAGCAACAATTGTCAAGATTTTATGAATAAAAAACATACACTTAAAAAACAAAGTTTCATTTTTTGTAAGTAATAGCAATAGTGTCACATATCCAAAATCTCATATAAATACAAACGAAAATTGCAATTCCTTATCACCTGAAAAAGTAGAAGTAAGCCAAGGAGACCAACAGGAGCAGCTGCAATTAGATTATCTCCATACACTAAACCACCAGCTAAACCTGTTTTTATCATATTTTCACATTATCTTCATACACTTGAGCAATAATAATCGCTTTAACAACATTATACAACTTGCCAATTTGCCATATAAAAGATTATGGAGTTAGTACTAACCAAGAAACACAACCGGTATACGATAATCTGGGTCAGGGACAACAGTCTCTCTCTTGATCGCCTTAGCCTTTTTCTTACCAAGTGAAAACTAAAAAACTCACAAAAAACAGTCTAATTATTAAAAACATTTTTCGATAAGAAAACTTATATCCCATGATTGCATACATAGTAAATTAGTAACCTTACCAATGAAGTGATGTTAGTGCTAATTCTGTGATTAGTATATGCATTAGTTCTTGTAGTAAACTGAGTGTTAGCTATCAAGTTGCCACTAAATGAGCTTTGAAATTGCCTCACAATGCCACAACATTCTCTGCCTGTTTAAGATGTCATAATTTTCAGGTGCATAATATAATTATAAAAGCTAATAAAGCATAAAATAAAACACCCATTACTTACTTTTAGTGGAAATAAACCTTGGAGATGATAAGAGAGTGCTCTCCATGGTTTCTTGAACTTGTGTGTGTTTCCTTTGAACACCAAAGCAAAATGAAGATACGAGATTGTGTAATAAGGGAATGGGTGGTTGATGGGTGGTTTGTTTTTGGAATGGAATTGACAATATTAGCCTTTGAATGTTTGCTCCCACCAAGTATCACCGAAGAGTGTTAAAAACCCGATCCGACCCGGACCCGAATATGTCTATTTTGGGTCGGGTTACCCGGTCAATAATAACACTAGTAATTGTAATCGGATTATTTGGGTTGACCCGAATACGAGTATTAAATAGGGTTGCGTATTGGGTTAAAAATGTTTGGGTAACTAGTTTTTTTTTTTTTTTTTTTTTTTTTTTTTTTTTTTTTTTTCTAGTATTTATTTAAATAAATTCAAATAGACAAATTGATTACATTTTACTCATATTCGGGCTGACCTGAACCAACCAACCCGACCCGATCACACATACATGTGTCAATTTAATTGATGTATCACATTTGACAAATGTTTGTGCGAAACTTTTTGCGTGAAGATTATATGGATGTGTCACTTTTCCTAAAGTACGGAGTATATCACAAATAATGAATAATTGAATATCGTGACAACAATACTTTCTTTAATACAGGCAATATTATAAATTGTTATTTCATCTTGGTTATCTCTTTTTGTATATTTTGTTTAGGGTTTTATAAGTATTACAAATTGTTGAAAGCTGAAAACCAAGAAATATTTAGACTGCTAAATATTTTTGATTAGACGGCAAGATTATTAACTGTTTAAAAGATTAAAGATTACCCGATGTTGAGAAGATAACATCACAAAATATAAAGATTAATATATCCCGAGGATTAGTCTATAGTGGTAAAAGCTTCATAATCCTAATAAGAGTAAGTTCAAATCCTGCAAACTCTGTAGAGCCACCGGCCCTAGCCGTATGTTAGTGACTTATCAGGCTCCGACCCATAGGTCTTGCCAGGTGGTCTATCAATGCGCAAATACAAATATCACCCACGATTCAATTTATTCTTCTTTCAAATTCCAATATGTTAACATGCTACATGTGTCATTATTAAACTTTATGATTGCTCTATACCTTTCGAGCCCGAACCCAACTAGAATTTTTCTACTATCTCAAGTCACAAATAATAATATAGTTAGCCAAGCACAATTAATTCAAAACTCAGTCGACTCACATTGTTAACACCGACTCAAGCCAAATTTATTTAAACTTTATATACCAAAAAAGTAAGCAAATTCCAAATTCTCAACTATCAATCTACCATTAAAAAATAATAATAATAAATAAATAAATAAAATTTATAAAGTATAGGTTTCAAAATGGGCGGGTCGGGTAGGTTCGGGCCACAAGTCCAAACGAGCACGGGCTTAAACGGGCTCATATTAAACGAATAGCTTTAAAAGAACCCAAAACGAGGAAAAAAAAAAAATCCTCAAACCTAACACATCATTTATAGTTAAATAACTAAATATACTATATTATAAGGTTTTTTTTTTTTTTTTTTTTTTTTTTTCTTAAATAAAAACAATTGTTATATTCTTTAATTGAAAGAAAACATAGATTCATTAATGCCCATTTAACTTTGAAAATGCTATACATGCTCATTTCAAAAAGAGAATAAGGCTAAATTCTTAAAAATCTTTTAAAAAAATAGCTCATAAAAGTTTATTTAAATGATTTTGGGCACTTCACATGGTTAAAGGAAAGCAATTTTGCATAAAAGTCAAACAAGTATTGTGAATAGTTGAAATAATTATCCACTTGTGTACATTAAAAGGTTTGAAGCCATAGAAGCATTGAATATGCTTGGTAGTTAACTAACTACATGTGACTTCAACTTTAATTTTGCATATATAAAAGAAAGTTTGTAAAAAGAGGAGATTCTTTAGATAAAATAATACAAAGAGTAAATTGCAAAAATCGTCTTTAAAGTTTGGCAAAATTGCAAGTTTTATCTCAGATGTTTAGAAAGTGCAAGGATCATCCATGTGAGAAAATTTTGGGGCAAAAATCGTCTCTGGCCTCAAACGGCGTTAACGTCATCTACTTAATTGTGTTCGTGCATTACACACGAGGTCATTTTGGTCTTTTTACACCCTTTCCACTTTAATAACCCACCCACCCATTTTAATATTATTTACCCACCTTTTTTTAATGGGCTGTAAGATAAAAATGAAGGGCCATTGTGTTAAGTGACAATAACTAAAGGGTATAAAATGTAAATGTAAAAAATATTTTACTCCTACAACAGATATGTTATCTTATGTATACATCAACGATGTGCACCCCTTTTTAATACCATAACTAGTTGACTTTGAAAACCCTAAAACCCAAATCTCTCTATATCCTCAAAAGTTTGATATAATCAAAATTCAGTCACTAAACTTGAGATCTAACAAACACCAATATGGTTACTGGACTACAGGTCTGGTACTTTCGTAAAATTAGGAGTAAATTTGATCTACACAAAGAATATAGTAAGAACATGTTACTGAAATAAATAGATTTGGTATACGTAAATGTGTTTATCTTAATTAGGGTTTTTTTTTTTTTTTTTTTTTTTTTTTTTTTTTTTTTTTTTTTAAATAAAACAGCTGATTATCCAGAAGTGTTTTCGATGAAGCTTTTTCATGGTGGAACTTTCACACCAACACCAAATCGTAGGTATTTTGGGGGTAAAGTGCAGTATATTGATTTTAAATCTATCTTATAGATTTGAACACAGGTAAACTTGAATCGATTTCAAAGATGAAAAAAAAAAAAAAAAAAAAAAAAAAAAAAAGAAAGAAAAAATGTGGGTTGCAGATACTGTAGTGTTGGGGTTATTTTTATAAAAACAAGACATTTTGGTCGTGAACGAGTGATCTAGCTTGGTGGGTTTTTGTTTTTGTTTTTTTTTTAATCTTTTTTTATAGATGGAAATGTTTATGGTGAAATTATTTGGTATTAGGAGGGAGGGTAATTTTGTGAGGGACAAATGACTTGGCATGTATATATGATAGATCGATGACATGAAATTTAGATATAAAAAACGAGTTTACAAGGTATGTATTGTAGTAATTTTTTGAATTGATCGAGTGAACATTTTAAAAATTACGTTGATATGATGAATTTAACACCAAAAAGAAAGGTGGTATTATTTAATTTTTATTTTAACTTGTGAAAGAGGTTGTTTGGGTGGGACTTTAAGGGAGAAAGTTAAGTTTTTGGGGACCAAGAGTGTAAATATAATTATATAAACGAGTATAAATAATACAACAAGGAACGAACCCCTAAATTACAAAAATTAATCGAGATGTTTGAGCCTCAAATACCACGAATTCATGTGAATTCGGAAGAGAAACTGAGAACCAAGATAAGTGCTGAAAAACGTGAACAAGACCTTTTGGTTAAGAGGGCTACTGGTAATTTGTTAATCTTTTCACAATCATCAATTAATATTTTATTAAATAAAATTTTGCAAAGAGTTTTTTTATTTTTTATTTTTTATTTTTTATTTTTTTTTATTTTATTTTTTTTATTTTATTTTTATTTTTATATATATATATAAACTTCGAAGTTTATAAAAAAACTTCTTATATCAGACGTTTGATTTTAGTTGGTAGCTTTTACAAATTGCCATGTGTACTGCTGCATTCTGTCCAAAAGGCTCCTCAATGAGCAACCCATCACTATTGACTTGTGCCATTTGTCCTTGGCAATGTCCCTTTATACGTCTTAAGCTGTGAAACATAGGCCAATCTGAGCCGAGTTAGGAAGTTGTAGTGTGCTAGTCGCTTTACCAATCTTTAGCTGAGAGTTAGGAAGTTGGCATATTTCTTGAGTAAAGCAGTAAGTCGTAAAGAAGTAAGTACGGCATGGTTTTAACATAGTTACATACACGACATTTGCATATTCACATCTCTCTTGTAAAATAGTACCTTTTTTAGGCGTAAAACCTAAAAAATAAAACAGCACCTTAATTATATACTTCACTTTACAACTAGATCATAACTCGTTGTTCGATTTACAGCCACGACTGTCCAAGGCCATGGACATTGTTTGTTGTATTTATGTTCTTTCACATGTCATGTAATCTGTTTATGAATCCAAAAACCCACATTAGTTTTTTATTAAGTGTTCAGTCTCTTTTGTATATCTGCTCACATCAATACATGGCAATTTTCATATTCTGACTACTCAAAGTCCATGCTTTTAATTTGCTGTATACGCTCTGTTGGGTTTTATCTATGCTGTTAACATTGACGCCAATAATTATATTTAACAGTTCCCATTGGAAGTTTTTTACCACCCGGGGTCGAGATTCTGATCAAGCCTTCTGCAGTTGGTAACTTTTTTTTTTTTTTTTTTTTTTTTTTTTTTTTTTTTTTTTTTTTTTTTTTTTTAATAATATCCCAGTCTTGTACCATTGGATTTACATGCATCTTCTTTGCTCGTCTTTGTGATTCTATTAATCATGTTCACTGTTGTTTTTTAACTTGTTTTCACTCTCCACCAAAAGCTGGACGAGAGCCGAGTGTTGTATACAGGTATCCATGCAAGAGACGCACGATTAAGGCTTCGGAAAGAACTAGAAAGGCAAGAACTACTACTGCTGTGACTGCTGGTGAGTGACCCTTATCTTGCTAACAACTAATTAAATCCACTCTCATGCTAGCTCTTAATTAGTTAGTAAATATTTGCTGCTGGTTGGGTTTCACCAAAGAGATATTGCAAATGTTATTTGCAGACTACTTTTGCTCGTAAAATACAATCTTGCCGTTATTACGGGTACTTTGCCATGTATTTTTCTACGTGCCTTTCAAATCATGGACTTCACCACATTTGGTTTTATATGTCTCAAACCACTACTTACCCAATTTAACTTGTTAAAGATCAAATCAACTTATTCATATGTAGATATTGATTTGGTTTTATATTCACCATATAACAATTAACAAGTATGATAGGTCTCAAACCCTCAAATAGCAACTTTCTACCTGTTTGACTCTAATCATGTTGTAAGTATCTGTTACCTCTTGGCTTATTAATTATTGTGCTCCGCCTAAATTAATATTTTAGGTACCGCGGCTCTAGTTGAAGGATCCGTCCTAAACAAAAATCCTTGCGAGTCAAGTGAAACCCTTGTCAAAAATCTTAACCTTGAAAAGATTCGCATCAGCAACGTAACTAGTGCTGCTAACTACCCATGTTTTTGAGAGTGAAGTTACAATATTAGCCTTCGAATCTTTGCTTTCATCATATATCAAGCATCAAGATCATTACTTTCTAGCTAGGGGGATTTTTGATGTACAACTCATAGGCATATGAGACTATCTTTTTAAAAACACTACTTATGTTGAGCATTGCTAGACCCACAAAGACTCCGCAAAATAAAATCCACAAAAAAAATCAGGTGTGCATGTGTGTAATTGGTGAATTTAATTTGATATATTTTCTAGCAATACTTATATATATATTTTCTAGCAATACTTCAAAAAGTAATTAACAAAATAAGTACTTTAAAAAATATTTAAATAAATATGCGTTGTTCTTTTTCTTTTCATTCCTTCATACAAAAATCATACTTATTTTGTTAATTACTTTTTCAAATTACTATAGTCATCTAAAAAACTCTTTTTTTAAGTATCTTTGTTATATTTACTGTAAGTAAATCTGAAGATATCTAGAGTAAACTTTTTTCAATTCATCTTTAGTGACTATCAACTTATATTTATTGAATTTCTTTAACACAAAGACAAGATTTTAAATTTTTATTTCCATCTTCGTGATTTCTCTTTGTTTCTCTTGTTTGGTGTTTTGTAAGATATTCTTCTTTGCTAAAATAAAAATATTAATAAAATAAATCTATACTACATATAATGTAAAAATGGTCAATGTGGAATGTTGAGTTTTCAACAATAGTCAAATGAGAGAGAAAGTGGAATGTAATTAATACTTTTATTAAAACACCTCAATACTTAAAATTACAATTATTTATTCACATTGTACAACCAAATTAAAGCATATCTACCAAATTAAATACAACTAATTCAAACACAAATCGGGTTGACCCGGGACGCTTCAAACCCGGCGGGTTGACCCAGCTTAATTTGACCCGTTTTTTACTCAACCTAGCAAGTTAACCCAGTTTAAATACAACCAATTCAAAGACAAATCGGGTTGACCCGGGACACTTCAAACCCGGCGGGTTGACCCAGTTTACTTTGACCCGTTTTCGACTCAACCTAGCAAGTTGATCCGGTTTAAATCGACCTACTTTTCGACCGGAACGGTTCAACCGGTTGAACCACCCGGGTCGAACCGGGTTTCAAAACATTATCCATTACTTAAAAGTACAATGATTTATTCACATTGTACAACCAATTAAAAACATATCTACCAAATTAAATACAACTAATTAAAACACAAACCGGGTTGACCCGGGACGCTTCAAACCCGTTTTTCGACTGGAACGGTTCAACCAGTTGAACCACCCGGGTCGAACCAGGTTTCAAAACATTATGTTTAATTCCCAAATCTTCAAACTTTTATTATTTTTCGTATAACCTATAAACTTTTTTTTTTTTTTTTTTATCAATAAACTATATGTCGCTATAAAATCTCGTTGCTTGCGGGTTGCCCCCTCATTACTTGCGTTTGAAAATAGGATGCCCGATTATTCTTTTAAGGAATCTCGATCCTGAAAATGGATTATGTAATGACACGAGGTTGATATGTAAACGTTTTGACCCTAATGTCATCAACGCCGAGATTGCTGTCGGGCAACACGCTGGAGTTAGAGTGCTCTTGCCAAGAATTCCTCTTGCTCCATCTGAAGAAGACATGTTCCCTTTCAAACTAAAGAGAGCACAATTCCCTATTCGCCTTAGCTTTGCGATGACTATTAATAAAGCTCAAGGCCAAACAATTCCAAATGTGGGTGTCTATTTGCCTGACTCTGTTTTCTCCCATGGCCAGCTTTATGTGGCATTGTCTAGAGGGATTTCCCGTAGAACAACAAAGGTATTGGTTAATCCAGTTAAAGAGTTCCGTCAAGCAGGAATCTACACCTCGAATGTCATTTATCAAGAAGTTTTACGCGAAGAGTAACGTGTGTTGTTAGTTTTTATTTCATAACTGATGTAATGTTTTACTTTCAATTTCATTAAATGTTTTTATATGTTGTTTGATAGATGTTAAGATTTTTTTTTAATATATATTTTAGTTATCGTGTAATACAACCGTTTGCAATTACATTCTGATTGGTTCAAGTTCTATTTTGAACTCTACACAAAACACTCACCACAATATCACAAATTGTTAATTATCTGCTTATAGGAATTCTGTTGCTATGCACGGGTACTCGCCTAGTAATAAAAAAAATAAAAAATAAAAAGATTACAAATTATTTAAAGCTCAATACCAAGAACTACTACATAGAAAAAGTTTTAGACGACTAAATATTTTTCAATTAAACTTGGCCAGATCATTGACTGTATAAAAGATTAAAGATTACCTAATGCTGAGAAGATAACATTAAAAAGTATGACAGTCTAGTATGTTAACGTATTGGAATTTGAAAGAAGAAACCATATAAATCAGTAAAATTAATATCCTATAAAATCAGCAATTTAGTCTAAGGTAAAAAACTAAAAAAGAAAAAAAAAATCAAGAAGAAATTAAGTAGTTAAGTCTAAGCAATATACCCAAATAAGAAAAGATTAGATGTATTTTGACTTTTGTGACTTGTGAGGGATATATCTTTCCATGTATTTTGTGCATTATGGATCCCGTGTCCCACAACCATTTAAAATGCTTCAACTAGCGAATGAATTTTTAATTCCTTTTTTTAGACTAAATTACTGATTTTATTGGATATCAATTTCACTGATTTATATGGTTTCTATTGTTGTTGGTGTTGTTTTCTTTTTGTTTTAATTGACATTTGTTTTTTGTTTTTTCGTCTAATGTGTTAAGGGTGGTTTATGTCATTTACAAGCTTTCAACTATCACACTTTTAATCCCTTTGGGCAACCAAACATGTTAACGATTTTCATTTTTTGAGATTTAAAATTATACACCATTCAAATTCTCATGAAACTTTAAACCCCATTATTTAAAATTCTATGAACCAAACATCCCTCAAGAGATTTAAATTCCTTCTTTATGTGTACCAAACACAAGATTGTGTGTTATTTTGAATCCAAATTCCCCCAAAACCCTTGAAACTCCCCCAACCAAACAGGCCCTTAGAATGTTGGTTTGTAGTATTAAAGATGTTGCTATCATATGAGTAGTTGTCAATGTAATTAGCGATAATGAAGCTTAATAACTCACGATTAAAATGAGTTAAAAGTTTAATGTCACCCCCTCAATGGTTCTTCCTATGAAATAATGTGGAAGAATTTTAGAAAGGCCTTAGAAGGCTATAGAGAAGTTTATAGAACTCTCATGTAAATGTGCATATACTTAGTAGTAGTATAAATAGGGTGTCCTCATTTGGAATTACACACCTCAAATCACACTTGTACTATCTCTTGTAGGGTTGTTAATCAATATAAGTATTTCCTTCATTCACTTGCTCCTTTCTTGAGTTTTATTATGTGCCTAGATCATTAAGTGTTCGAGTAAGGTTGGCTTATTCAAAATTAAGGCCGCACAATAAGCTTGTAGAGGTCAGTGACAATGGATTGGAATAATGCTGCCAATCCATCCCTATCATAGTAAGGGTCATCTTGTGGTTTTTGGAAGCCATGTGTCATAATTACAACGTACACTTTAAAAATGATAAATTTGTGCATATGTTTAAATTGAGCAACAATGTTGTTTTAGTTATGTTTTTAAAGTGTTGGGTTTAAAATGAAATAAAACTTCGAAAATCAACATAAAGTGTAAAAGGCAAATAGTAAGGTATAGAATGAAAATGACGCAAACTCATCATCTTCTACCACATGTATGAGATTCCTACCTTTTCAGCCATCGTTGTTTATGTGTGTTGGGAAACAAGTACCTATGGTCTCAAATCATATTTGAACATAAATTACACTAATACAATTAGCTGATGATGCAACAGCCAAACACAAGATTTGGTGAGATCAAATCTCAGTGAGCTATCCTAGATAAGTTCAAGTCTCATAAATCGTTAGGGAAATCAAAGACTACCTGAAGACATACTCACTGACTGAATTGGATATCAGCAAGCACGTAGAAGGACCTTATGAAGGATATTTATATGTCAGAAGATGGCAATATTCTAACATATTGATATACTCTTTAAAACAACCAACGGAGCTCAGCTCTGATGTTCTCAGGTACTCTAAGGCGGGAACAATTTGAAGAAAGCAAATATGCGGGATATATTAGCTATTCAAATTAAATTCTGGCAAATGCAAAACAGAAGAAGTGATAGTGAACCGATGGCAAACAGTTCACTAATCCGGTGGTTGAGAACAAGAAAGAAAACATGACCTCAAGAGACCATTAAAAGAAAAACATTAAACTCGAATGAACACTTGGGTCTCATTCCTAAATAAAGTGTTTGCTTTTTAGGAATGGGTTTGAAAACTGGATCTAAAACCCACAGAAATGGGTATCCTTTATGTAGTAGAAATAAGAAGAAATATTATCTGAGTGATACTTCTTTAAGTTTGGAAATTTGATGCTTTTGACTTTTGATCTTGATTCAAGTTGAAATTAGACTCAAACCCAACTCAAACCAAACCACACCAAATCAGTCTCAAACCCAACTCAAACCAAACCACACCAAATCTGTCAAACAACCATACCCATTCCGATAGTAATTACTAATATAAAATCAAATACACCCAACTTCGCTATTGATAACTGATGACGTCCTTAAAGTTAATTTGGTTACTTAAAATGTGCGGGACTACAGCTAACTTGGATGACCAAATCAGCCATATGTATACTCTAAAACTTTCAAAGCATATATGTATACAAATCTTCTCTGACTATAACATGATTCAAACAAAAAAAGACATACCCTTTCAATAAATGAGGTAAATAAATCTGTTAATTGCATCCTGTTTCCAGACATATTTGATTTAATGCTCTATACCACATCTTTGGTACGATTGTCTATATCAGCGACATTGGCACCTGTTTTGCAAATTTTGTTACGGGTCAAAGTGAAATAAGGACCAAAAATGACAAATTCAGATGTTAAAGGACCAAAGCTGGCAACTTCAAATGTTAGTTAGTTGGGCGCCAAAATTAGTTAACTGCACCTTTTGCCTACTAAAGGCTTTCCTTTTGCCTAAACGTGTGTTACAAATTGTTATCAAATAATTTTAAAAATAAGCATTTCGGTTTTCATAAAAGTAATAATGATAATACCTGAATAAGTATCACTAATGATCCCGGGGAAGATTTGATTCAGAGGAGGTAAAATAGGAGGATGGCAATTCTGCAGGTAAAATAGGAGGATGGCTAAGGAATTTAAGGCATGTATCAACTTGGTCGAAATAATGAGTTTTGAACTTTGAACAAATATATTTGTTGTGGTGATGAGGGTCATATAATTAGTTTTGGATTATTAGTTTCTTTTAGTTGCAATGTAATTTATTTATCTAAAGACTAAGGCTAAACAAAAATTTTGTTTTACCCATTTCCTAAATCTTGTTTGTAGAACTTTTACTCATATTTCAATTATTGTCTATCAGATATATTGTCCTTGTTTGTCATTTTATCTGTAGACTTAGATAAATCATTGCAATATACTTGCACCATGTGATTATCATGGATTTATAAACTATGTTTTACTGCTCATTTTATTGCAACTAATATTACCTGAACATATCCAAATAACCCTTGAACATTCAAGTAGCAAGTGATATTATCCATCCCAGGCTAGTATTATGACGTTTAGGAATTATTGTATGAATTTAATATAAATTACCTATATGTGCTTTGCTTCTCCGTTAGTAAAATCAGTAGTTGCTTGCCAAAGAGTATTTTTGAGGTTGTGGATCGGTCTCTTTGAAGAAGAGCGGCTGTCTACCAAGCTGACAACAAAAACAGAATGTTCCATTTGAAATTAGTATCATACACATTCAACTGTTGACATGAGTGTGCTGTTTCTCTATAGCCCAAAATCAACATCACAAAATCACTTTTATATATATAAAACACCCAAATTAAACCAAAACAAGATTAATGAAATAAAGTAAATACCACAATAGTCAAAGAGCATGGACCATCATGTGGACAGTTTGCCTTCAGACCCACAATATCTTCCCATTGGATTTCTATTTTACTATTTAGTCCACCATCAAGAACTTCCCATACAAGCTTATGCTTTGCAATGTAACATTTAGCCAACAGATCACCTTCATGTTTAGACACATAATGCCACAAAGAACAACTATCAGTTACATTTCAAAAAGTTATAAACCATACTAAAGGTGGCAGGTTTTATCACTTGGATGAAAAACGGTAGCTAGCCAATATATCACGTTATAAATAAATTATTGGCTGGAATTGACACCCATAAAGAAACCATTTAAAAAAGGTAAAACAATGCCCAATTTTCAAAAGTATAGGAGAAAAGTTAGAAGGCCCATAATATAGTATCCCATGTGAGTTGATTTGAAGGATCCTGAATGAAAAAGAAACCCCAAGGAGATACTCCCTTATCTGGGAAGGGTTAAGACCTGTGTACGAACCCTAATGAGAGACAGAGTATTCGCCAAATAGAAGTTACACCAAAGAGTAGTGCAAGTAAATGCGTGTGATAATCACTTCTAGGTGGGCTAATGGCAAAGGGCGTGTGACTATAAAATGTAAGAGGTCTCAAGTTAAATCTCGTTAGGTGCATAATACTTAAAAAGTGGTCATGCCAACATTCCAGGAGAAGGGACGTGTTTCGGTATGTGGGTGGTGGGCTCAAACCCTGCGGATTAATCGACCAAAAGATAAGAAACTACTGCCACTAAGTAAGCAAGCAAGCCATTGTCCTATTGCTTTTCATAGGTGGAATCTTTTAGTTCTTCATTGCATGGAACTAAAATTAATCTTTTGGCATATAATATATGGGTAGAAATCCAAAGACAACATTCTGGAACTCCCAAACCAGAGAGATGCGAAAGGAAATGAAATTTTATGCTATATTATACTCATTCATTTTTCACTAACTAGGGATATTCAGCGTTTAGGGACTTGTAGTCTTTAATTAATTGTTTGAAGGCTCTGCGGCATTATATTCCTAGGGGATTCATAAAGAGTAGAAGGGCCGAAGGATGAATTTTTACTAAGCTCTGCTAAAAAAAGTTTAAGTGGGTGATAACATCAATAAAAGCATGTTTTTAATATCAATATCTCATGTTTATTGCTCATTTTTATTAATGCTTTTATGATATTTGGTACTTATTTTCTTCACTTTTACATCTTAGTATCTGGAGAAATGGAACAAATGACGTGGAAAAGAATGGAAAGGAAGCAAAAAAGAGGAAATTGCATCAAATATATATATGTGTCATATAGGATTCATGCCTATACGGCGTATACATGCGAAGACCTAGTGGTTTTCGTCAAGTGTTGAAGATTATATGGCGTATAGGGTTCATTTCTATACGCCATATACACTGAAGAGTCAATGACGTGGCATATGCAAGTCGAGCATGTATAATGCATAAAAGGCCTATACGGCATATAGGATTTATACCTATACCCCGTATAGAAGACGGGTCGGGCTGTTTCTACAAATGCCAATCTTAATTCGAGTCACGGGAACGTTTTTCTTAACCCCAAAAGCCATTGACGATTTTTCAGAGCTCTTAACCAGTTCCCAAGTTGATTGCCTGATTCCATCAAGGATAGAAGACTTCAAACATCATAATCATTCATTTAATCCGGTTTTATTGTTATCATGCATTATGAATACTTTTAATCATTTGAAAATGTTTGTTATGGAAGGCGAAGCACTTCTATGATTGCCTAGTTATGAATTTAAGATCTTAATTACATGATATAATAGTTTGATTATGCTTATAACTTGGATAATTTATATGCTTGTCGCTTAACCTTATGCCTTCGTGTTGATCATGGATAACCTATGGATAGTAATTAATTAGTAAGACACAATCTGAAATGTAAGAGCTTGATACATAAACATATAGACCTATATCAATTCGTGGTTAGATGTTATGACCAAAATAATCTAATTAGGTTAAAAGTGCTAGACTATAAGGTTTAAAAATTAATTATTAGCAAACTGGCAATCTACTTAATAATTAAAGTGCAATTTAAAACTTAAGACAAGTCATATAGGTTAATTGGGGAGCTTAACGAATGGATCATAAGCATGTATCACCCACGACCGTCAGAATAGTTAGTTATAAGAATTATATGTGAGGACTAATGACCATAACTAGACCCCACTACATCCGACCCACTGAGTTACTCGTTAATTGAACATTTCACCTTTGCATCATGTCGTTTAGGGATTAAAGGTTTATCTAGGTGGACACGTTTTCTCTCTATTGATTTTATCTCAGTTTTATTTAATTGTCATTTTAATTTTTTCAATTCTATAATCATGTGGATTAAAAACACTATGCTGTTTATTTAATTTTCTTTTAGAACATATAAATTCACTCGCTCCAGCGAGCGATCTGGTTTTATCAAGGCTATACTATACACGAACGAGTACACTGCTCGATCGAGAGTGCTAGCTAATCTTGTAGGATACGGTTTTAAAAAAGAATTCTCACATCAGTGGGCCAAGTGGTTTCCCAAGCGTCTTCTTTCATTTTATATTAATGAGATGCAGCATTGTCAAGGATGAGTCGAATGCCATTAGGAATCAGTGAAAGGTAAAACGAAGGTTTTGAGCGACATGTCGAGTCTACAAAGCTTCTTATCCGGTACCTTCGGGGATGAGATTGAGTTTTGAGCCTCAAAGTTTATGTTTTTATGTGATCGCAACAACCAAAAAAAAAGGTCGAATTTTCTCACTTTTAGATAGGTGAATTTTGTTCGTTTAATCCTTTAGAGGGACTCACTCATGATGTGAGTGATCCAATAACCTAGAACTTAATTAACAAAATAAAAAATATGATTAATTACTTGAAAATGTATTATATTTATCTCCTTTTGTTATTGTGTCTACTGGACTTTTTTTTACTCCAATTGTATGTATTTTATAACTATTTAGCCATGTAAAATAACCATTTTACCTTTCAAAATTTGAAAAAAGTAAAAGTAAAATGGTAACAAAATATAAACAATAATCGAAATTTGAAAGTTCAATACATATAAAAAAAAATAAAAAAAAAAATCAGTACACATAATAACAAATATATTTTCAAGCAATTAAACCAAAAAATAATAATAATATAACCTTTTGAAATAAAATAGATTTTTATTAATCCTCGCCCAAAAAAAGACCTTTTAATAATTTTTGTGTATATAAAACAAAAAGTAAAAATAACGCACACAAACACAAACCCTTTTTATGTTTTACGCCCTCACCACTAAACCTAAACCCGACCTTCGCTACAACCAAAAATTACCGTCTAACTAATTAAAATAAACAAACAAACAAACTTTTAAAAACACAAAAGGTGTTAACGGTTTTTGTTTTCCCGCCATGACTAGAGAATGTTCGTCATCAGCTGCAGAAGAAGATGACGCCAAGACGTTGATCTCGGCTCTTAGCTTCCTCTCTCGTAACTTGCCTCTTCCACCTCACCTTTTTTCTGCGGTCTCTTCTATATACGACGCTGATGTAAGTTTTTTTTATTATCTTGTGAATGTTAAATTATGTTTTTTTATAACAGGTAAACAAAGAAGGATCAATGTTTAGGTTACCCGGGGAAGTCTAGCATTTTTTGTCTGTGATATTTTCGTCATCGCAAGATGTTTACCTAGGAGGAGGTTTGAACACTCGTCCCGTACGAAACTTTGGGGACACCTTACATCTAGGCTACCTTGAAGATGGTTTGAACCAAGATTTTACTTTATATTTAGGTGTCTTGATATCCTCACAAGAGGTTTCATATTCAAACCTCACTAGGTACACATCTTGGGGATACACTGGTTAATTAGGCCATGTACATCTGAGTCAAAAGATTCACCCTTCCCGGGTAACCTGATTAGGAAAAACCTCACTCGTTTATGTGATGTTGATTGTTGAATGAGATTATAGTGATGTTACTTAGTCGTGTTGCCTATGATAATTGATTTTGGGAGACAGGAAATTGTATTTGTTAAATAGTTTGTACTCGGTTCTCAGTTTCGTAAAAGTTAATAGGTTTTAGTTAATTGTTGCTATTAATCTCTAGATGAAAAAGGTTCACGAATGTTGTAAATACAATTGCATAGGTTAGATGCAAAACGTTTTTTTATTTAGATATGTTTGTGGTAAAAAGTGGTGTTTTTTTGGGATTTTGTTATTGTGATAGCTATGATGAGATATAGATTTAAGCCTCTAAATGACTTGAAGTGGATACAGGGGATTTGAAATGCTTTTGTTCATGCTGATATGGTTAACATTGTCCTTTTTATCGAATTGCAGGATGACGCTCTACATCCAAATGGAGGAGATTTCATGGCAGACCTTGAGGATGCTTTGGGTAAGCAACGTTTATATCACATGACGGGTTCTGAACTGGCAGAAGCAAGGCAAAACCGGATTGAGACCCACATCCAGAGTCGCTTGACTCAGCTTGAAGGTTTCAACAATCTTATATATTTTTCTTTTGTTGTAGAGTTTTACTTTTATGCTGATTGCTCAGTACTTATCGCTATCCAGTTAGATTTTTATTTATTTATTTATTTATTTATTTATTTTAATCATAAAGTCGAGGGTGAAAACTTGATTTTGCATTATTATTCATCTTCTTACTCATTTTTCATTATGCATCCATCCAGAATTGCCTGCAAGCAGAGGGGAGGACCTGCAGTCAAAGTGCTTGATTGAACTCTACGGACTTAAGGTAGACTCTAGTTCAAAAGTTCTTGTGTTTTTATCTTTTCTTTCATATCTGATTAGGGTGATGGCTGGGTCTTGGTAGAAACTTTCCGGATATCATATTTACGGTTGGATATTTGGACATTGTTTATTTGCGTATGACAACTGGTGAATGAAAATAAGTAGGAGTACATGTATCAGTGCCACAACTAGTTGGAGATAAATGGATGTATTTTACCTTTACTGTTGTGGATCCACATTCATATATGCTTCCCAGCTGTAGATGCTTGTTGTTCAAAGGGGTGTTTGGATGTAGGTTTTGAAAGCGATTATGTGATTTTAGATAATCATAAGCAGGTACTCAGCTCTAAATAAACTGGCCAAAAAGGACATTAATAAGAAAAATGAGTATATCTTATTTGATACGAGTAAATATCTATGAGATTAATTTAAAATACGGGGTAACAAAGGTACTTTTATTTTACCCTGTTCGATCAGCTTAGTTGCAGCTAGCTAGTATGAAAATGATTATTCCAAACATATTACGTTATCCATATAACATCAAATAATCAGAAGCAGATCATTTTGCATGAGATAAACTAAAAGCAACCAAAATTTTGGGACACTAACTATATTAGTACTTACACAGTTTTACAGAAAATAACATTTAGTTTTAGCTCTAGATACATATCATGTTTTGATTGTAATCTATAGTCAAATGTATTATATTGCTCAGTGATACTCTTTCATTCTTTTAATATATCAAAATTTCAGCTAGCAGAGTTGCAAAGAAAAGTCAGGTCACAGGTGAGCTCAGAATACATGTTGTGCAATTCTGTGAATCCGGCGAAACAACTCTTTGATTGGGGCATGATGCAGCTGCCTCGTCATCCATATGGTGTGGCAGATGCTTTTTCTGTTGACTCGGACAACCATCTGAAGAAGAAACGAGAGGCAATTTTCTACTTATACTCTTTCTTTATTTTCCATCCCTCAAAGTTGGAATGGCATTTTTGTGCTCTCTTTTTAGTATTTTCTCAATCAATTATCACTTGCTGCAGAGACTAACAAAATTAGAGGAGGAAGAAACCAACAGAGTAGAATCTAGGAAGAGGAAATTCTTTGCAGGAATACTTAATGGAATACGGGAACTCCAGTTGCAAGTCCTGGCCTTTCAGAAGCGTCGGAAGCAACAAAATGATGCTGTTCAGGTATGCAAATCTGTTTCTCTCTATATTTATAAATGTGTTTGTACTTACATTGTAAACATATAAGAATGTGAGATATTTTTATTTTTGTAACTTATGCTTAAATATAAAAAAAAAATGTTCTGTGCCAATTAGGCATGGCATGGAAGACAAAGGCAACGTGCTACCCGGCAAGAAAAATTGAGGTTCCAAGCTTTAAAATCAGATGACCAGGAAGCTTACATGAGAATGGTTGAGGAAAGCAAGAATGAACGATTAACAATGCTTTTAGGGAAAACGAATGATCTTCTTGTCCGTTTAGGAGCTGCTGTGAGACGTCAAAAAGACGCCGAGCATGATGGTATTGAACCTCTAAGTGGCCCACAAACCGAAGTGCACCAGACGCCCGCTACAAAGATGAAAATTCTTGAAGAGTCAGTTGCTGATGAAGATGATGATTTGATCGAGGCCAAACTTGATGATGGAGTAAAGACGTCAGCCTTACTTGAAGGCCAACGGCAATATAATTCAGTCATCCATTCGATTCAAGAGAAGGTACGATGATCGCCTATTTTGTGTTCTGCACTGCTAGTGTTCCATTTAAAAATCATTTAGGGGTGTTAATATATGAGAAAGTCTTTTTTGCTCATTCATCTATTCCTATTACAGTAGTTAATATATCAGAGCTTGCAGTTGTCAGTGTACTTCTAATTGGTCATTTGAGGACTCGATGCGTACATAAGTTACAACATCTTTTTAATTCATACAGGTAACAGAGCAGCCAACGATGCTTCAAGGTGGTGAACTGAGACCGTACCAGTTAGAAGGGCTTCAGTGGATGCTGTCGTTGTTCAATAACAATCTCAATGGAATATTGGCTGATGAAATGGGATTGGGCAAGACAATTCAAACCATCTCCTTGATAGCATATCTCATGGAAAACAAGGGCGTGATTGGGCCCCACTTAATTGTGGCCCCAAAAGCTGTACTCCCAAACTGGATTAATGAATTTTCAACATGGGCTCCCAGGTAAGGCAACATATGAAGTGTTTGTTTAGGCACAGATGAGTGCAGCCTGAAACATATGTCTTTTGTCATATAACTTCGTACTGATTTTGTTTTTCTCCTAGTATTGCTGCTTATCTCTATGATGGACGTCGTGAGGAGAGAAAAGCAATGCAAAAAGAGTTATCAGAAGGGAAATTTAGTGTGTTGATCACCCACTACGATCTTATAATAAGAGATAAATCATTTTTGAAGAAAATTCATTGGCACTACATGGTTGTTGACGAAGGACACCGGTTAAAGAATTCAGAATCTGTGCTTGCAAAGACTCTTGTATCCGGGTAAGCAAGAGTAACGCTCGTTCATCACCGACTAGAGGTGGCAATTTTGACCCATTTACTTATGATTGGGTCGACGGATGTCAGCATTCATGTAGAGTCGAGAGTGTATATTTATTGCATAACCCATTCTAAATCATATAACTGACAAACTAAATAATGACATGTTTTTTGTAATCATGTTTGACATACTAATACTAATACCTTATAAACAATTTATCACTTGACAAAAAGTACTTTGGCTCAACCCAACTTCCCCCGTTCTGACCCATTATCCAACCTGCCTCCTGCCCTTAGTGATACCTCTAATTACCATATTATTTTTGCAGCTATCAGATTCGACGGAGACTTCTTTTAACTGGCACTCCCATTCAGAATAGTTTACAAGAACTTTGGGCCCTACTAAATTTTCTTCTTCCAACAATTTTTAATTCAGTTGAGAATTTTGAGGAGTGGTTCAATGCACCATTTGCAGATAAATGTGATGTGTCACTTACAGATGAGGAAGAACTGCTGATCATTCGCCGCCTACACCAGGTAGATCTTTTGGTGTTTAAAACTGATTATCCTACTATTGTGACTTGTAGTCAAGTCACAGTAATTACTTTTTGATCCATGATGTTTATGAATTCTATTACTGGAGGTTAAATAATCTGCTTTGGATATTCACTTTCATACTCGCAGCAATAGAACCTATTAGCATAGGACAATAGACTATCTACCTAATTATTATATCCTATGCTTTAACCTATGTTTGGAAGACTTTTACTCCGGTCTCACAATACGTGTCTTTTATGTATTAGTTTTCTCAAATAATTAGATTTTGTCAATTCGGTTATAAATGATTTCTATATACTACAAACTCCAGGTTATAAGGCCGTTTATTTTGAGAAGGAAGAAAGATGAGGTGGAGAAGGATCTTCCAGAGAAGAAACAGTATATTCTAAACTGTGACATGTCAGCTTGGCAGAAAGTTTACTACAAGCAACTCACTGACGTTGGGAGGGTCGGAATGATTAATGGTTAGTAACTTTTACCCTAGATCTACATTTTTGGTTGGATGTTCAACTTTTCCTTTAAGTACCTAGTATATCATAGGTAAGGGTATTCTATACAAATTTGAGTTTTGGGTTAGAATGCATTTAAGTTGATATTGGAAGCATTCTAATTTGATATTGCAGTAAAGCTATATATGCTATCTAGAATATGTAACCAATGTTGCAAAGCTTAGTGTACTTAACCTATAATGTGTCCCTATTTGTGCAATGTATATTGTGTGATATGTTGGATGGCTACATTATAAAATGTCTGTCTATCACCAGTTGAGAGGACAATTAGATACCTCTCGAGTTTTATGTTTGGATCTGAGACCTGTCTTAATAGAGCCATTGGGCCTGGGTCTTTTAATATCTTTCCTTAGACTTGTCGCTCAATTTGTAGCCCTAAATTCATGATTACACGCTAACAGAAATGATTGAAATTTTGTTATTCTTAACAATGATGATCTGCTTGCAGATTCGGGTAAATCTAAAAGTTTGCAGAACCTCACGATGCAGCTTAGAAAATGTTGTAACCATCCTTACCTATTTACTGGCGAATATAATATTTGGCGAAAAGAAGAAATTGTCAGAGCATCAGGAAAATTTGAGCTACTTGATCGTTTATTACCTAAACTTCATCGAACAGGGCATAGAGTTCTTCTTTTCTCTCAAATGACTCGTGTTTTGGACATTCTTGAAGTATATCTTCAGCTTCATGGCTTTAAGTTTCTAAGGCTTGATGGCTCTACAAAAACTGAAGAAAGAGGCACTATGCTAAAGCAGTTTAATGCCCCCGACTCTCCTTACTTTGTGTTTCTTTTGAGCACGCATGCAGGAGGTCTTGGGCTTAATTTACAGACAGCAGATACTGTGATTTTCTTTGATAGTGATTGGAATCCACAGATGGACCAACAAGCAGAGGATAGAGCACATCGTATTGGTCAAAAAAAGGAAGTGAGGGTCTTTGTTTTGGTCAGTGTTGGGTCAGTTGAAGAGGCGATATTGGAGCGGGCAAAGCAGAAGATGGGCATTGATGCTAAAGTAATACAGGCTGGATTGTTTAATACAACTGCCACAGGTTAGTCTCTTTGGATTATAAGCGGGTTGGATTGCAGCTTAAAACGGATACTTTTGCTACGATCTGGCCCGGGTTTGTTCAACTTGGAACACTTTCTCCAAAATTTTAATACTACTTCATATATAATTAGTTAGCTGTTTGAACATATGTTCCAAAATGATACTCGGTATTTTTATTAGTTCTTAATGTTACTTAACTAATAAGATTCCGGGGTTTTTTCGCATTAATTACAAGTGGGACAAATCTAAGTACATTTAACCAGTCATAAGTAATAGGGGGCGCAAAGGCAAAAAACTTGAGGTGACATACTGGCGGGTTGGGTCACAGTTTGAAACGGGTTTGGATTGAGTGAGTGTTTTGTAGTACGGTCGTAATGGGGCATGTCAGATTTGGGTTGACCTGCAAACAGTTTTAGGTTCAAGTCAATAGTTCAATACCTGTCTTAAACAACTACTGTAATACATTAGTCATAATAACAAAAGCATTTTTAAAATAATAATCTAAGATAAAACAATTTAGAAGGTTGTTAATGCCAGTCCAATTCATTGTCCTATAGCTAAATCTCAAGATTTGACCCATTTGAAATAAAACATTACCCAAATTGACCAATTCATAATTAACTATTTAAATTAGCCAAAATTGCCACCTTGCTGAAATTGATGTTTATTTGTTTGCGTTTTCAGCTAAAGAAAGGAGAGAAATGCTTGAAGAGATCATGCGTAAAGGTACACATTCCCTTGGAACAGATACACCAAGCGAGAGAGAAATCAATCATCTAACAGCCCGATCAGAAGAGGAGTTTTGGCTTTTCGAGAAAATGGACGATGAAAGAAGACAGAAAGAGGGATACCGATCTCGTCTCATGGAAGAGCATGAAGTACCTGATTGGGCTTACACTAAACCTGACAACCCAAAAGACATGAGGGGAAAAGGATTTGACTATGAAACTGCTAATCTCACTGGAAAAAGACGTAGGAAAGAGGTAAAGTATGCTGATACACTTAGCGAATTGCAGTTTCTGGAGGCTGTTGAACATGGAAATCAAGACTTTAATCACCTTCAAGCTAAAACAAGGATACCCTTAAGCTCTAATAACTGTAATATTGTGGAAGATGATGTTTTAGAAGTGAAAAGTATAAGTGAGGACACAATTGAACGTGGATCACGGTCGATGATAAGGTCAAGGTCCCCAAAGAGTGAGAATTTTGGTGTAGATGGAAGCAGTTTTAGTGGAGAATTACCAACATGGCAAAGACGAAAGAAGAGATCAAAACTTGGCTTTGTTGCATGATTATAGTTTGTGTTCTTTTTAGTTTAGTAAATATGGTGCAGCTTTAATGATTTATTTTCATCAGACATTATGGATTTGAAGCTTGACCATAGTTGGTCTTTTGTTTTGTATTTACTGGTAAGATTTATTTTACTCTTACTATGCGTTAAGCATATAAAGTGACTTAGTATAGGTACCCCAGCTCAAGTTGAACCCTGGTTGAAAGCCTGAAACTTGAAGAGATTTGCATCAGCAACTAGTGCCGCACTTCGGCTAACTAATCCCCCTTTTATTACTGGTTGTCTCCCAGCAACTGGACCTGTGCAAAAGTGCCAGTTTTGACCCGTTATCCAGCCAGTTTTACCGGCCAATTTGACACCTATAAATGCTAGTTTTCTGCTTATAGTTCATAACTTCATATGGCACTTTTAGGAGCTGATAAACGAAATAGAGATCCCAGCCATTTTTTCCGATTACTGAGAAGAAGCTTGTCATCATGCAGCTAACTGCATAACCTCTGAGACTGGTTGTCTCCCAGCGATTCCTGTTAGTTCTTTATGACTAAGTTTATATACCAACACTGCTTGTAGGTGTCTGACTGCTTAGGTTAGTCATAAAGGAATTAGATTGAAACGGGCTGGGTCAATTACGATTATTAATTTTTTCACTTCCTTTTTGCACTAGATTATAATTTAAGGGTAGGTTGCATACATAATTTTTTACCACCAAATGGCCTAGTGGCGTCCTTGACTTTTAAACAATAGAGCCTCACTAAGTGTGTAAAGCTGGGGTGGCCAAAGAAGGTTTGGGGAAAAAAATTGAACACGGGATACTTGCATTATACACTCATCATGGGGATGGAGGGATACTTTTATCGCAATGGGATAGCAACAAAATTTTATTGCGACTTGCCGACTTGTCCCCGAGTGTATTGTTTCTCAGATATATAATTTCAAATCAAATGTTATTTAAAAACCACACACCATCCAAAATTCACTGAAAATAATCAACACTAACTAAAATCAACAAGCCAGTTAAGAATTAAGTTACACAATCAAAAGCCAAGTACAGGGCGAAGATAGTATGTGAACATTCAGTTTGACAAAATTCATTGCAATCAAGTTCACAAGTACAAGTTACATAATTGAGTAATCAAAAGCTCATATCCAATCTAGATCTCACTTGCGGGGGTACTAAAGAACAAACTCCTTCAAACGTTTCAGTCACTTCATCTCCAACTTCTGCTTTATGATCGGTTTTAAGATTCAAGTATCAGCCATTGCCCATGGGTAAGATGATGAAGATGATACTTTCATACAACAAACCATCAGGCTTAAGCGCGTCTAGTAACCACGGTACAAGATCAGAGAAGTTCTCTTCCTCTAATCACAGATCCAAATGCCCTGCCCGCAACAGATCGCACTTCAAGGATTGGATAAACTAATGCGGTGTTTGTTTAAACTTATTTGTGGGCTCACTGCCTTTTTGCTTTCGGCTTATATTTCATAAGCCTGAAATTTCCGGCTTATTTTGAGACTTATGGGCTTATATTAGTTTATTATATCATAATAAACTTATATAAGTCTCAAAATAAGCCAGAAATCTTAGGTTTATGAAATTAAGCCGAGATCAGATAAGCTCATAAGCCCACAAATAAGCTTAACCAATCACAGCCTAACACCTGCCTAATTAGTATCGACAAAATAATAGCATGTTGTAACTACTAAACAAATACTGTGAAAGTTAATGTTTCTCTACATAAATACCTTCTTAATTTCACAAAGACACAACACAACCCAGGAAGCATATCACCAGCTAATTTCACTATCAACAATGGGTACCAGAAGGGCAAGAGAAGGATCATCAACCCAATTTATAAAATTAGTCTAGATAGCTAATAAGAAAGCTACAAAGCTGCTTATAATAATAAAAATACGACAAGACATTACATGAAGAAAAATACTAAGGGAATATTTTGTATGTTGGTTAGGGTCACGCTACCAGCCTATATAACACATTTGGGCATTTCTCGAAATAGGTGGTCTTGGAATTATAAGATCGAAGGCATGTCTTGTTACATTAACCTCAACTTTATAATTCCGAGATCACCTATTTCAAAAAAGAGGACAAGATAATTGTCATGCCACACTCACGGCTGGTCCAAATACAAGCAAGTTTTGCTAATACATTCATAACATAAACAAACTTTTAACAATACATATCCATAACTAAACATCAAAATTTAACATATCATACAGCTATTGATATATGAACAATAGATATATATAAACAATAGATTTAAGTAAATAAAAGGCTAATAGTTATAACTAAGCTATGAATCTGAGTAAAAGTATGTGTGAGTCGCCGATATGAAAGAGAGCAGCGATAGAGAGACTGAAAACGAGACTTTATAAAGTGGTCATTTGGGTTTAGGGTTTTTATATCAACCGTTGATTATTTGATCCAATGGTTGTGGGTGTATGTGCCTTTTGCCCTAATCTTAACATGCTCTAAAAGTATCATATATATATAACTAAAGTATATGTTATCAATGCATGATGTACAATGTATTTAAAGCATGTTTTCAATTACTGTGTTATTATGGTATTTTTAGTTAAGTATATATGGAATTGATCCTTATCTTAACATCATACTAACCGCGCAATGGTGACAATGACGTCAGAAAAAATACATATAGTGTGTTTGGCTCAAAGCATTAGTGAGCGGTAAACGATAAGCGTTGTGATTTTGATTACTCGTTTGGCAAGAGGCATGGAATTTTATCTTTTTCTCATAATGGTCATTTTCCATCGCTCCATGAAGTAATACCTAAGAGTGTTGAGCATTTAGGAGTAGTTTTACACGTTATAATTACAACTACATCTACCATACGCTTTATTAAAAAAAACACAGCTACTGCTACTATTGCTATGTTTGCCAAACACACTCATAAAGCAAGAATAATTGACGATGATATATAGTAATAGTGAAGAAAAAGTCGTTGTTGTCGTCGGCTGTGGTAATTGTTTTGGGTAAAAGGGACTTTCACCCTGGTAAAATAACTGTGGTAATTGTTGGTTGCTGCTATAAAATAGATATACTTGATTATATTACGCAATTCATCATGAAAATAGATTTAATGCAATTAAAAAGTATATGAGATGTGTAGAAAAATACAATCTAAACTTTTTTTTTAATGAAAATCAAGCTGATTACAAGTGTGTTCTCGAACAGAATCAACTTAACCAGTACAAAACTCATTTGATATCAATCAAGTTACCAGAACAACAAAAAAATCAATATCATTGATCAAGATTTTTTTTTTTTTTTTTTTTTTTTTTTTTTTTTGGTGCAAACGGGTGAATTATATTAATATCAACAAACAAATTATACATCATTCAGAAAACTGTGATGGACAGACCCCATCCAGTTTAAAAAAACAAACATTCTAATTTCTGAACTATCAGCAACAACTATCATGCAAATCACTTTGTAGAATGCAGTATACATCCTACACAGAGTTACAATCAATCCATGACTTCAATCTCTTAATTTACCCAAAATTATAGCACCAGACCATATCTTCTCAATTACAATCCATACTCAACTGCTCACCAAGCCCAGTCAACCTGCCACCACACTGAGACAAGAGAAACAGAGGAGGGGCATCATTGAGTAAGATATAGCCACCCATTCACACATTACAGTCAAGGGCTCTTCCAAGACTCCTACATTTCCATCTCTTAAAAATGGCTTCACAGTCTTGGAAACACTCACCTTAAGGGAGAAACCCATTACCTCCTATAGACAGTGTATTGCTAGAACCAAATAGATTCATCTTACACACCTCACTATTCCTAGCATCATACACTGTCCCACCAAGCATACTTACCCATCACAAATGGAAACCTACTTTATGATAGACCTAATAATCCACACCAGATATGGAACATTTCCAAATTCTTGGTACCTAACAAAGGCCAACCAGGAAACTTGAAAATGCCATATGTAGTACAGATTATATGCCACCAAGATACAAGGCCATCATTTGTAGTATGCTTATATAGATTCTTCAATTTTCATAGATGTAGAAACTTGAAGAATAGGATTAAATCCACATAATGCAATTCTTTTACACAGGCAATTAACTGCACTAATCAACCAGCATACACTTCAACATATGAGACTACTCATCCTTGTTCCATACCTTTTATAGCATTCTGAGAGCCTCTGTGATCCACTAAAATGATATTTGGAATTTAACAGTTCATATCCCAAACACCCCTCTAATTCAGACATAACCATCAATAGTAGCTTATCAAACATTCAAGTATCCCTATTTTAAACACATATCTCCTTTAGAATGTTCAACTTAACATCCCATTCTTTTGCAATTCTTCCAGTAGCAGCAGTATCTTTGACTCTTAAGCTCATAAGTTTAAGCCTTATATTTTCACAAATAAACCTCCCAACTGTTTTACTGTCCTGACTTTTATCTTGAATGAGTCTACAATTTCTTTCAGTCCAGATGTGATAAACAGTTGCAGCAAGCACCAACTTTTTATGAATCTTACCAATATTGTTACTCTTAGGCATAATACTCAGCTCATGAATAATCAGGTCCCACTCATTGGGTAAATCATTATCACTGCATTTCTCCTTCATGATTGCCTACACTTCTTTAGAATACTCACACTGAAAGAAAAGATGATCATGGGAATCACAACATCTTTTACATAGAGAGCATCTCATGTCCACATTATTATTCCACGTCAGCATTCTGTCCTGAGTTTGCAATCTTCTTTGAATAGCCAGCCAAAGAATAAAAGCATGCTTCAAATTACACTGACTGAACCATATACCAGTACTCCATGGAACATATCAATGATCAAGATGATCAATACTAATATTAGGGTGAAAAAGTGAATGAGAGCATTTAGGGTTGAGAGAGAAACGAAGCTATCAATTATGATTGATAAGCTGAAAACTTCAGCTTATATACTCCTATCTTTCAACTTTGACATATTGCAACTTTAGCCATTGATAACTTTGCAAATAAGTCCTTACGTCTCTTTTCAATATTATACTTGCCTGATATCTTTCTACAAAGTGTCTCATCCAGCCCAGCCATCATAAGAGAATCCATAAGGACTAAAACTGAAAAATAAAACATACCAAGTTAGTCCTTAATGTTAGATCAAATATCAGATGATATCCTTTCTTTTTAACAAGATGTAATTCGATACGACATATATAGTAAAATTACTAACCATAATAATTGTGTCTCACAAATTATGTGAAGCTTATTATAATTACCATGTTTAATGTTTATGCTATAAACATGGTTACATAAAATAGTTCATAACAATGGTACGGTAGCAGATGAAGCGGTGTCCTCAGTCTCCGAGTCTGAGGATAGGATGAGTATGGGCCGATGAGACGTCATAGTCCGAGGAAATTGGGATGTGGGAGGTAGACATGTTGCTGTAACAAGTTCGGTACAAATATAAATAACTTAAAAAAATTATGAGAGAAGGTCTAAAATGTGTTATATGTTGTATAGATATGTATAAAATGTATAGAATCATATAAGTTAGCAATTAGGAATTAGCACTTTGCACCTTTGCATTATTTGCTTTAAAAAATTCGTCCAATTTTTATACAACACAACATTTAGTTTTTATATATGGTAAGTTTTATCATAAAAATCTAAAAGGTGTATATGTTGGTTTTTGAGACACTCTTACATTTTAATAATATTTTTCGAACATTGTAATTTAGCATGCATTTTAAAACTGTATTGATTTAAGTATATCTTTACATTAGTGGCAAGAGCTCACACCATTGAAGGAGGGATTGAATTTTTTTAAAAACCAAAAGTCAAAAAATCAATTTACTGAGGTATGGAGCAAATACCTTAGTGGCAAGAGCTCACAACTGCCCATCTCAAAACTCGTTTAAAAATAAAACTAGTAGATAAAATTAAGCACATCAACAATGTAAAATGAAAAGTCCTGGGTGACAGCAAATTTGTTAACAAATGTTAGTTATTTAGTGTTAATAAGTTCCCAGATTAGGGTTAAGATAATCAATAAGGTACCGGATATTCACTTGAAATCGTGGTATCACTTTCCAATAGAAACTATTCGACCCTATGCCTGGGTTACACGAATATCTCTATGGGATAAGACCAAGTGATGTTCTTGTTTTAGGCACAAACCAAGAACCAGATGCGTATTCAAGTGTTTAGGGTTTTGTGATTTCGTATATCCATGCAGATGTGTTATGACCTCTATTTATAATAGAGAATACTCAAAACCCTAGCCCATGGAATTATATATAATTAACGGCCCATTAATTATATCATAATACTTTCTATAATAGTAGGAATCAGTGGTTAAAACCGAGCAGCAGAATTGCTGATGCTATCAACAGATTCACACTAGCAGCAGAATGCCATCAGCAGCAGAATCAGCTGGCAGCAGAATCCTATCAGCAGGATCAGCTAGCAGCAGAATCCTAGCAGCAGATTCACAACACTAGCAGCAGAATCAGATTTATGCATCAGCAGAATCATATTCACACTAGCACAACCACTATTGAGTCAGGGTAATCAGGGACTTGATGGGTGTACACTCCGTACCTCCAAATCCATTTCCAAGTATGATTTGATTCCTCAAGTGCACTAAATTTTCCAACAATCCTCCCCAAATTTAATTCACTTCCTTTGCATGAAAAATTAAACATAAAACAAAACAAGTGCATAAATGAAAATATCCTGAGGATTGAATTTCCACATTAGTACATATACTTTCAAATATTTGAGAATCAAGGTGTTCTAAGAATTGAACCCTTCAACCCATTTGAATACCTGATGATAAATACACACAAGTTTTCAAACACTAAAATACTCCTGACACTATACAAGCCATGTGTCCATATCCAATTCATAAATGTTGTAAAAGCTAAAAGTCCAAAGCTTGTTGAAGCGGCAAAACTTCAACATTCACATAGGTGGTTTATCTTTAATTCATGCTCCTGCTTAGCACTTTTTCAAAGAAAATTAACCATTAAGAAGTTATGACTTCATTCTCCTTTCCAGCAGGTAACAAGCACAACCTTGGGATGTTTGTGATACATGTGCTTCAGTCCACTAAATGATCAGCTTTCCATATTGAACTCAGCTTCCAAGTTTCCTTAGAAGGGAGTTGGGTATCCTTGCATTCAGTGACTAAGTAGGACTTAAACCCATCCCTTTAGCAGACTTCAAAACCAAGACTCTAGCCAAACCCTTCGTCAAGTGATCAGCTAAGTTTTGTTGAGATTTAACAAACTCTATAGATATCACCCTATTCATGATAAGCTCACGAATCATGCTATGCCTAACACCTAAGTGTCTAGACTTCCCATTGTACATCTGGCTATAAGCCTTTGCCAATGTAGCAGCACTATCACAACGGATAGAAATAGGTGCTATTAGTTTAGGCCACAATGGAATCTCAAGAAGCAAGTTTTTCAACCATTCAGCTTCTTTGTCAGCAGCAGCTAAAACCACAAATTCAGATTCCATGGTTGAACTGGTAATGCAAGTTTGTTTCTTGGATGCCTAAGAAATTGCACCTCCACCAAGTAGGAATACCCAGCCACTAGTAGACGAATTGTCTTCAGTGTTACTGATCCAACTTGCATCAGTGTATCCTTCTAATACTGAAGGGTAACCAGTATATGAGAGACTATAATCCATAGTTCTCTTCAAATACTTAAAGACCCTCTGAATTGCTTGCCAGTGATGAGCACTAGGATTACCAGTATACCTGCTCAGTTTACCCACAGCAAAAGCAATGTCAGGTCTTGTACAAGTCATGGCATACATCAAGCAGCCAATCACCCTAGAATACTCAAGTTGAGATACAACTTTGCCAGTATTAGGCATTAGCTTCTCACTTGTATCCATAGGAGTACTTACTGGAGTACAATCAAAGTAATTAAATTTCCTTAACACCTTCTCAATGTAATGAGACTGAGAGATAGAAATTTTGTTACTTTCATGTTTAATCCTAATACCAAGGATAACATCAGCCTCCCCCATATCCTTCATGGAGAACTTTGATGACAAAAATGCCTTTGTAAGATCAATTTGATTTTGGTCAGTTCCAAAGATCAACATGTCATCAACATATAGACAAATGATGACTCCTTTACCAGATTCATCAAATTTGCTATATATACATTTGTCAGCCTGATTAAGTAAATAACCACTAGACAAAACCACTTCATCAAACTTTTGATGCCATTGCTTAGGTGCCTGTTTTAGTCCATAAAGAGACTTAATCAGTTTACACACCTTGTTTTCATTGCCAGGCATGATGAAGCCCTGAGGTTGGTTCATATAAACCTCCTCATCTAAATCACCATTCAAGAAAGCTGTCTTCACATCCATCTGATGAATAATCAGATTGTGAATTGATGCCAAAGCAATTAGCAATCTTATGGTACTGATACGTGCCACTGGAGCATAAGTATCAAAGTAGTCTATTCATGACTTTTGTTTAAAGCCTTGAATAACTAATCTTGCCTTGAACTTTTCAACAGTTCCATCTACCTTCATTTTCTTTTTGAAAATCCATTTGCAACCAAGTGGTAGATCAGTCAACACATAAGTGTTATTGCCCATAATGGAGTCCATCTCATCATTTATTGCTTCTTTCCAGAAAGCAACATCCTGGGACTTCATTGCTTCTTCAAATGTTTTGGGATCATCTACCACAATGAAGCAATAGGAGTATTGGTAATAGACCTCACTCCTTGTACCTTCAATTAAGTATAATTAAAACTCAGGTCCAAATGTTTTTGGAGTCCTCACCCTATTGCTCCTTCTGAACTCAGGTTCAGGTTGTTGTTCTACAACCTCAGCAGGAACCTCAACATGAACCTCATCAGATACTTCTGAAACACCATTGTCATTGGTTCCATTTGGAATCCTTTGACTTGGTCTAGGGATAGATGAGAATCTGTTCTCATCAAAGAGTACATCCCTTGATTCAATTATTGAGTTAATTGAAACAGACTCATTAGGTTCTATAACATAAAACCTATATGCCTTGGAATGCTCAGCATATCCAACAAAGATGCATTCAATGCCTCTTTCTCCCAAAGTTTTCTGCTTTGGATCAGGGAGTCTTACAACAACCCTACAACCCCATATCTTAAGATAATTAAGGTTGGGTTTCTTTTTAGTCCAAAGCTCATAAGGGGTAACTTTGTTCCTTTTGTTGGGAACCCTATTTAATAAATAGCAAGCTGTTAACATAGCTTCATCCTAGAACCCTTGACTCAGTCCTGAATAGGACAACATGGAATTAACCATCTCCTTCAGCACCCTGTTTTTCCTTTCAGAAATACCATTTGCTGAGGAGTATAAGGGGCAGTCGTTTCATGGATTATACCAACAGACTGAAAATACAGAGTATCCATGTACTCACCTCCCCTATCAGTCCTTAATCTTTTGATCAGGGAACTTTGTTGCAATTCAACTTCAGTTTTAAATACTTTAAATTTATCTAATGCTTCATCTTTAGAATGTAATAAATAAACATGACAAAACCTAGAAGCATAATCAATAAAAGTCACAAAGTATTTCTTATTCCCCAAAGAGGGAGTAGCATGTAAATCACAAAAGTCACTGTGAATTAACTCCAAAACTTTAGTTTCACGTTTTACTCCTTGAAAAGGTTTCTTAGTTATCTTGTTCATCATACAAGTTTTACACTTTTCAGTGTTCATATCAAAAGCTGGTATTAACCCATCCTTGGACATATCTTGCATTCTTTTAAAATGTACATGGCCAAGTCTTGCATGCCATAGGTTTGAATCATAAAGTTTAGATGTAGATATAAAAGCAAAATCAATATTATCATGAACAATATTAAGTCTGAACATTTGATTACACAAATAACCAAAACCAATAAACACACACCATTTTTAGACAAAACAAACTTATCAGATTCAATAACTTGTTTATAACCACAATTATTCAAAACACTACTAGAAACCAAATTCTTTCTAATATCAGGAACATGTAAAACATTAAACAAAGAAATAATCTTTCCAGAACTAAACTTCAAATCAACACATCCTTTTCCATGCACCAGGGCAGTTGACTCGTTTCCCATATGAAGAATAGAACCATCATTCATTGACTCATAGGTCTTGAACCAGCTTCTATCTTTACACACATGAATTGTTGCTCCAGAGTCAACCCACCACGCAACATCATCATCCTGCACAAAGTAAATGTCAGATATATATGTAACATAATAAATCTTAAAAGACTTATTAAACACATTCTGACCTTTCAGAGAATTGGTGTTACCATTCCCTCCACCTGTGCCTGATCCATTGGATTTGTTTCCAACTTTACCACCCTTGCAATCTTTCCTGAAGTGTCCAGGTTTCCCACACTTCCAACAAGTCACCTTAGGTTTCTTGTTAAGATCAGATTTGGTGTTATCTTGATGCTTACGCTTGCCCTTGTTGTCATTGTACTTGGTGTAGTTGTTATGCTCCACCATATTGACAACTAATGGACCAGTAGCAATGCTACTCTTTGGCTTGTCAATGTCTTGAGCTTTGAGTGAGTCCTCAATGCGCAAGTGACTGCTCAACTCAACAAGAGTTAACTCCTCCTTCTTATGCTTAAGCATATGCTTGAAATCCTTCCAAGAAGGAGGCATTTTATCGTTGATACAAGAGACTGAAATAGCCTCATCCATGTTCATCTTGTGTTGTGTGAATCGACCAAGTATACTAAGAAGTTCATTGTATTGTTCCATGACAGGTCTAGAATCAACCATTTTGTAATTGTTAAAATTACTTACAAGGAACTTCTTACTTGATGCATCCTCTGCCATATATTTGGCTTCCAAGGAATCCCATAGTTCTTGAGAAGTTTCAACATTCTGGTAAATATCAAATAGAGAATCAGACATACCATTGAGAATTAAACCTCTGCAAACATAATCATCATTCTCCTATTTGCTTCTTGCCCTCATCTGATCCATAGTAGCATCTTCTCCAAAATCTTCTGGAATCTCAGTTGTCAGAACATAAACCACATTCATACTTGACAACAAGAAGTGCATCTTCTTTTGCCATCTTCTAAAATCAACACCTTCAAACTTTTCCAACTTGGAAAAGTTAGCAGCCAATTGTCTCATAGCAGCAGCCATTGATTATCACTAATAGTTTCTATTGATTGTTAGTTATTTAGTGTTAACAAGTTCCCAGATTAGGGTCAAGATAATCAATAAGGTACCGGATATTCACTTGAAATCGTGGTATATCTTTCCAATATAAACTATTCGACCCTATGCCTGGGTTACACGAATATCTCTATGGGATAAGACCAAGCGATGTTCTTGTTTTAGGCACAAACCAAGAACTAGATGCGTATTCAAGTGTTTAGGGTTTTGTGATTTCCTATATCCATGCAGATGTGTTATGACCTCTATTTATAATAGAGAATACTCAAAACCCTAGCCCATGGAATTATATATAATTAACGGCCCATTAATTATATCATAATATTTTCCATAATAGTAGGAATCAGTGGTTAAAACCGAGCAGCAGAATTGCTGATGCTATCAGCAGATTCACACTAGCAGCAGAATGCTATCAGTAGCAGAATCAGCTAGCAGCAGAATCAGCTGGTAGCAGAATCCTATCAGCAGGATCAGCTAGCAGCAGAATCCTAGCAGCAGATTCACAACACTAGCAGCAGAATCAGATTTATGCATCAGCAGAATCAGATTCACACTAGCACAACCACTATTGAGTCAGGGTAATCAGGGACTTGATGGGTGTACACTCCGTACCTCCAAACCCATTTCCAAGTATGATTTGATCCCTCAAGTGCACTAAATTTTCTAACAACAAACGCGCTTGAACCTCAACCAATTTCTCATCTACATCGATTCCAAATTTAATAGCCAAAAGCATTTTAGTGATAATACTTTTTATACGTGCACAAGACGTGTGCAGGTATAAACTGAAAGCCCACCAAACAATGATCTTGGCGAGTCAAGTGAATCCATGCATGGTTGAAAAACTGAACCTTGAAGATACTCACATTACACTAGTACAAACGAGGCTTCTGCCGGCGACTTTTTTAGGCCCTTTCCGTCGACATGTCGACGGAACAATATGTTCCCGTCGACATGTCGACGGGAACATAATGACGGTTGTGCTTCGTCGGGAACAGCGTTCCCGTCGACAATCACCGTCGACATTGTGGGTCCCACATCGTTTTCCAATCAAACGAAATTGATGTCCGTCAAATTCTTCCCGTTGACATGTCGACGGGAACGTATAACTAATTAACGTTTTAATTAATAGATAATAATTAAGTTTTATATTATGCCGTCGACATGTCGACGGCAACATTAAACCAAATATATTGGTTATTTAATTATGCCGTCGACATGTCAACAACATAATTTTAAAACCAATATTTATTTTTTTATTATGTCGACGACATAATTAAATAACCAATATTTTTGTTTAATGATGTCGTCGACATGTCGACGGTATCATTATTAACATCCTGCTAACAACAGGCTACAAATATAGCAATTTTCCATATTTTTCCAGATTTTCCGGAAAAAATCTACCAAAACCTGTAACTGTAATAGCACATATAACCACTCAATATCAACATGTCCTAAACGTATAACTCGCCATCGGCTAAAACACTTGCAAAATATCGCTAAACACCCTCAAAATGCATAAAAATATATAAAGTCTACAAAACGGGGTGTGGTAATATCTAAACCTAGTTGCCATGTCCACAAATGTTTTAATATCCGCGACGTTCAAGTCGCCAAACGGTTAAACTATACAATACTAACATGGGTCGCCAAAATATTGTTTCAAGCATAAGTACAACACAAAATACCCAAGTTTGTACCTCTACATCCCAAATCACTCATGATCATCAGCAGGACCCTCATCATCGCCAGAACCATCCTCATCGCCTCTGCGACTCCCGCTCCCTCTAGCTGAGCCACTACCTCCAACGCCACTGCCCGAGCCATCCACGTGCTGAGAACCCGCCTGACTAACATACTCGTTCTATCGCGGGTTGGAGAAGATAAAACCTGTGACCAAATCAATCTGCGCCTTCAAGGCCTTACGCTCTTCAGCATCTGCCCGGCTCTTCTCCTCGGCCTCAGCAATCTTCTTCTCGGCCTCAGCAAGCTTTTTCTCCATCTCGGCGTATTCTGAAAATGAAATAATCAAAATTTAAAAACATCTATTGCAATACTTAATTTGAGTCATGATTGAGTAATCTATAATTAATATATTATCAAACTGTACATACCTGGAGGTGGAGGCGGGGTGTATGGTAATGGTGGCATGGAGAGCCCGGGTACGACCCTACCCCGTCCGGCGATGTGGCCCCGCTGCTTGCCCTTCAAAACCATCGCAAGTATCTGCTCCTCCGTGTACGCCACCCCTTCCGGCGTATTCGCTCCCAGATCTCTCAGCCGAACCATCTCTTCCTATTTAATTGAGAAAAAAATTGAGAATATATATATATATATATATATATATATATATATATATATATATATATATATATATATATATATATATATATATATGTCGGGTTAATTACAAGATTATGGTTCAATGAATCATTAAAGTGCATGTTTGGGGAAATAAATAAATAAAGAATAATAAAAAAAATACTTACATATTGAACACTAGCCTCATCCTACAACCACATACCATCATTGTCGCAGTGTGTGTTGTAAAACGACTGGATGAGTGACGGGTATTGTTTGTCCTTGTTGTTCTGAAACTGTATATACACACGCATATATATAAGATGAAACAAATTAAAAATGGCAAATCAAACACCATATTTATTTTAATTAAACTTAAATACTTTTATAAAATTAAAATTAATTACTTTTATGTAATTATAATTAAATAATTTTATTAAAATAAAATACTTTTATAAAAATAAAATGTGTCTTACGTAGTCGTGGCGAATAGCGGCCATTGACTTGGAACCGTGGCGGCTGTACACCTTCAACTTCTTTCGGTTCTCCTTGTTCACAGCAGCACGCTTCAGGTTCTTCTCGTTCATGTAAAACTTGATATGCTCCTCCCACACAGATGGCTCGACGTTCGGAGGAGGGTTTCTTCGTATCTCATCCACTTTTCCAGGCCCACCCGGCCTGTTGAAGTAAACCCTCTTCATCGTGCCTTTGTTGTCGGAGTAGACCTTAGCAATATACGTGTTGAGGCCCGCCGAAATGGTTTTCCAATCGGGATCGCGCATGTGGGTCTGCAAGTCGAAGAATTGCTGCAAACAAATATAAACAAATATACACAATTATACAAATTTAAATAAATGTACACATTCAAAGAATTAAATATAGAGATATAATTAAAAGGAAAATAAAATAACTGACCCCGAGTCGGTTCATGAAGCCCTGTCGAGTCGCTTTGTCAAGGTCGTGCTAGGAGGGATTGTGCAACGGCAAGGACCTAACCAGCTCGCCAACATAGTTACTGAACCATGTGCGGTGGGGCCCAACATGAGTAAATGTCATCTGATCACGATACTCGAACTCGATCGATTGCGGGCCCGATTTAGTCACGGCTTTCCTGAGGTCTACGTTCTTGTTGGCTTCACGGACCTGTGCCTTGCCGCCATCCCGACCTCTACCCCTGCCGCCACCTTGTCTCGCTCTACCTCCTCATCGAGCTGTGGTGGGGTAATGTGATTGTGGTAGTGGTGGAGGAGATGTGGTGGTGGTGGTAGTATCGGAGGTGGTAGTGGTGGAGCAGATGTGATGGTGGTGTCGTCTTCAATAATTGAGGGAGGTGGTGGTGTTTTTTTGTTTAAAGTAATTTTGATCTAAGTGTTGACCAGATCTTGTTTTGTTTATAACTTTTATATTCCCGTCGACATGTCGACGTGACTATAAAGTTATTTTTTTACTTTATTATCTTCCCGTCGACATGTCGACGGGACAATTTAATAATTTTGTCGTTTGCGTTTGGTGGGTGTATTAAATTTTCACCAAGATTTTTTGCGGTTATTTTCCCGTCGACATGTCGACGAGATAATAACTTTTATAATTAAAAATTTTTATTTATTATAAATACTTTTATAAAATATTAAAAAATAAGTTTTATAAAATTACTTTAATATAATTAAAAAAAATTATTTATTATAAATACTTTTATAAAATATTAAAAAATAAGTTTTATAAAATTAATAAACTAAATTTATATAATTAAAAAAAATTATTTATTATACATACTTTTATAAAATTAAAAAAATATATATATTTAAAATTAATTACTTATATTATAATTAAAAAAAATCATTTATTAAAATATAAAATAAATAATAATTAGAATATCAGAAAAAATACTAAATCCCAACCATTAGATAACCTCGAGATCACAACCGGTAAAAATTCAAGTCTTGTATCCTTGACCCAATGTTTTATAAATAACGAGGCGAGATAATATGCATGGGTTGTACACGAGATGTTAAACGAACGAGTCGAGATGCAATGGTTATACATGAGATATTAAACGAACGACTCGAGATGCAATGGTTATACATGAGATGTTAAACGAACGAGTCGAGATGCTATTGTTATACACGAGATGTTAAACGAACGAGTCGAGATGCAATGGTTATACATGATATGTTAAATGAACGAGTCGAGATGCTATGGTTATACACGAGATGTTAAACGAACGAGTCGAGATGCTATGGTTATACATGAGATGTTAAACGAACGAGTCGAGATGCTATGGTTATACATGAGATGTTAACGAACTAGTCGAGATGCTATGGTTATACATGAGATGTTAAACGAACGAGTCGAGATGCAATGGTTATACATGAGATGTTAAACGAACGAGTCGAGATGCTATGATTATACATGAGATGTTAAACGAACGAGTCGAGATGCAATGATTATACATGAGATGTTAAACGAACGAGTCGAGATGCTATGGTTCTACCTAACAACTTTTTTTCTACTTAACAACTTATCCTTACAATATAAACACACACACACACACACACACACACACTCATCTCCCTATATCTCTCTCTCTCTCTAGCAGTTTTTGTTTTCTGGCGACACCAGCAGTTTCCGGCCGCCGGAATCTTTTTCTGGCCACCACCTTTTATCACCTCAACTTGTAGATCGGGCCACCCTAGTCACGATTCAACCACTAAACCTCACAACCACAAACATACACTGTTATCATGGTGAAGAAGATGGCAGAATTTGAAGCTTTTCCTTGTCCTTGTGAACGAAGAGACGTGATTCTGCAAGAATCACATAGATCTTACTCCCGTGGTAAACTATACTATGCGTGTCCTTTCTCGCAGGTGAACAATTACATACTTTTTCATGTATTATATAAATAATTTGGTTAGTCGTTAAAAATAATAGTTTTTACTCTTTAACAGCTTGGGACAACAGACCATGGATGTGATTTTTTTTTATGGAAGGAGGAACGACTCGCAAAAATGATGATCGGTTCTCTGGGAGCTTCAACATCAAGCGGTTCTGGATCTGCTCCAACAAGGTGCTCAAACTGTCATGAAAAAGATCTTAGAATAAACATGCTGGAGGCACAAAAACAGGTGCTAGAGACAAAATTAAGGGTGTTGGAGGCAAAACTTGACATGGCAACGTATCCCAACCACGACCACGCATGTCAGTCGGATGCAATACTCCGTGACCTTTTAGGTGACATGGATAAATTTCATATGTAGTACTGTTATCGTTGTTGTTGCTGTTAACGTTGTTATTGTTGTTGTTGTTGTTGATGTTGTTTGCTGTTGTTGTTGATGTTATTGATGTTGTTTAATAAAATGTTGTTGTTGTTGTTGTTGTTGTTGTTGTTGTTGTTGTTGTTGTTTAATAAAATGTTGTTGTTGTGGTAACTGATGTTAAACGTCCTTTATATTTTAAATTCGTACGCACAAATAATAGAACTGAAGGAGCAATAATTATCAAACACAAAGGCAAACTGTTTATTTAAAACAAGCAAGAGTTCTCAACCACATGCATTTTCATACAGACTCAAACTAAACAACTCGATAACCAAACTAAACAACTTGACAACCAAAGGAAACAACTCAAACTAAACAACTCGACAACCAAACGAAACAACTCAAACTAAACAACTCGACAACCAAACGAAATAACCCAAACTAAACAACTCGACAACCAAAAGAACAGATCAAACGAAACAACCCGTTTATTTTTTTTTGCGGCTACTTCCCGCTTTACTCAAACTCGCACCATCTTTTCCCTTCCTTGCTCTCATTTCCTTGATATGTGCAAACGTAGCTTCAAGATTTGTGACCCTATTTCCCATATTATCAAGTTTGGTTTCCAACGTACTTTCAGCTTTGTCGTCACCTCAAACAGCAACAACTTGAGCTTCAGCAGCAGCTTGAGCTTCAGCAGCATCTAGCTCGTCCATGTACTCTTTGTAGTACGACTTTTTCCTACACCATTCGATAATCTTGTCTCTCATCCACGGTTCAACGTTCTTAAAAGAACCATATTCCTCATAAACTGCATGACCAAAAGTTAACATAACTTCATTAAAGAGGAGCTCGTGTGACAAGATTTTTGAGTACTCCTCTTCAACTGTGCAACAATGCCAAGTCATGTGTGTCTTGTAAGAATTGACGATTGACTTATTTGTGAGATGTGTAAAATGAGACGGAAATAATTTTCTGAGAATGTATATAGGTAAAAAATGAGACGGGAATGTATTTGTGGGGATATATATAGCCTGATTTTTGGGGAGATATTCCCGTCGACATGTCGACGGGAAAAAGAACGCGGGAAAAATCCCGCCCAATATTTTATCCATTTATTAAAAATATTTATAATTTAGTAATATATTCTCGTCGACATGTAGACGGGAATCTCAAAACAAAAAATTATTATCCTTAATCACACGTTAATTGTGAGAAAAAACGTGATTAATATATTCCCGTCGACTTGTCGACGGGAATATATTAGCGGGTAACTTTCGCGCCCAATTTTGGTGAATTATTGAGGCTAAAAAAATATGCTGAAATATTCCCGTCGACATGTCGACGGGAAAATACGAGTATGAAAAATTCAACGCATTGAGGCTCGGTCAAGCGTTTTTTTTTTGTCGTTTAGTGCCTTATCTCGTCGACATATGTCGGCGGGAAATCCTCGATGCCTGTTCTCCTTATCCTTGTAGTGAATTAGCTGGATTTTTATATCATCCTTTGATTACTATTAGTGCATTAATTAATTTAACTGGTATCTGAAATGTAAGGATTAACTTTAGTCACATGTAATCCGTTTGGCCTATTGCATGTGAAACTACATTCATAGTCATATATTAGCGTTAATTCTCAAATGAGGACTTTTTGTGGATTGGAATTCCCACCAATGACTTTTTTAGCTTGTATTCCCAATTTAGTCATGTGCTAATGTGCGATCGTGCGATCCCATTAGTTTCTTGACACGTGTCCTTGATAAAGAGGTGGATACCAATCATTGGAGGCCCACCCACTAGCACTTGTACCCCACGTATCTATAAACAAATGTGCGATTTGAAATGTGCTAATGTGCGAAATTCGACCACCCACGTGACGAGATTTCTTGGAAAAGAAAACAAATCTTACACATTCCGGCGAGACTCAATATTTTATTTCCAGATTCCGGCTAGACTTAATATTTTCCGGCCAACTTGACAGGAAATTTTAAACTTTTATATCCTAACATTTCTTTTAATAAGATATTTATTAAAATGAAATCAAATATCAAATCAATCTTAGTGGTTGCTGCATACGACAAAATTAAAAGATATTTATTTCACAAAATTAGAAGATATTGCATTTACGAACTGAAATCAAATGAAGATATTGCACTTCGACATATTTTTTTGCTAATTCATCTCTAGTGGTTGCTGCATACGCCAAAAGAACAAAGAAAAAATGGATTGATCTTCTCTCTATGCAAAGCCATCGTTAACCGCCGGATCTGTGCTTATACCACCATCACCATCATAACCGCCGCCGGATCTGTGTTTATAATGAAAGATCCAACCAGATCTGTGTTTATAATGAAAGATCCAACCGGATCTGTGCTTATAATGTTGGGATCCAACCGGATCTATCTTTTTATTTTTTACTTATCTTGGTGGTGGTGGAAGTTGGTGGTCGATCAATAGCGGTGGCCGGAATTTTGAGAGAGAGAGAAAGTAATGAAAGTTTGAGAGAGTTATGTGAAAGTACAAATCATATCTTTTGTAAGATTTGTTTTCTTTTCGCACGTTAGCACATTTCAAATCGCACATTTGTTTATAGACACGTGGGGTACAAGTGCTAGTGGGTGGGTCTCCAATGATTGGTATCCACCTCTTTATCAGTGACACGTGTCAAGAAACTAATGGGATCGCACGATCGCACATTAGCACTTGACTAAATTGGGAACACTAGCTAAAAAAGTCATTGGTGGGAATTCCAATCCACAAAAAGTCCTCATTTGAGAATTAACGCCATATATTAAGTAGTCACTTCATTTAAAAATAAAACTAGTACATAAAAGCATATCAACACAGTGAAATGAAAAGCCCTGAGTGACTGCAAATTTGTTAACGACTTCATCTTGTTAACAAACTTGAACCGGAGCCAATTTCTCATCTACATCATATCGATTCCAAATTTAATAGCCAAAAGCATTTTAGTGATAATACTTTTTATACGTGCCCAAGACATGTGCAAGTATAAACTGAAAGCTCACCAGAAGGTTGGGTTTTCTTTAAATCATATCCTTGTAAATCGGATTTCCAAGTCAGATACCGGATGAAACCAAACATGATGTAGCAAGCATTTTAAAAAATTTATCAAATCTCAAGAATTTGGAGTCGTGTATTCCTTCAAATAAGTGTGACATGATTGATCCATAAGACAGCTCATCAAAGAAAATACCAAAAGGCAACCATTCAACACAAAAGACGATGATAACAAAGAAAGTACACACACAATATAATGCATGTAAAAGATACAAAGTAGAGTATAAAGTGCGAGGATTATGTTTAACCAAAACATCTTTTGATTAACAACAGGCTACTAGTAATAGAAGGGTGATACATATCCAACCACCATGAGAGCAAGTGGATTTTGCTAGTAGAAGCATAGTTGCTAATGTGAATCTCTTTATTTATACTAAAAACCGTAACAAACAATTTAATGTGCATAAATTTTTTGTAACCGAAACTTAGTTATACCTTTTTAATTGTCTTAGTCTAATTTATGGTAACAAGAACAATAATTTTTTTTGTTACTAGTAGAAGCATATGAGTAGTTAATTAGTTGCTGAAGTGAATCTCTTCAAGGTTCAGATTCTTGACCTGGGTTTCACTTGGCTCACAAGAAGATCCTTGTTTGGGACGCATCCTTCAGCTTGTGATATGGTGGTACCTGTAATATACGATGTATCAGTTAACAACGAGGGTTGCATTGAATTCCCGTCGAGCTTTGGTTGAGAGTGAAAACAGTTTAGGAAAAGGAAATATTATTGAACAACTAACAACAGACAAGTGATGGTAGTAGATATGTTATCAGCATCTGGGGATCTTGGTCGTTTCCTTTGAGGTGGCCAATCAATGCCAGCTGTTGAATCAAATAATTAATGACAAGGTTAATAAGATATATAAGTCCTGAGTTAATGATCAAATATGGTTTGGGCTTTTGGGTTTGTGTGAAATTTTATCAAATATGGATTGTGAAAATAAATCAAATAATATCAAATTACCAGAAGAAAGAGTAATCATAAAGCCTCGTCGGCGCTTTTCAAGGTAGGGGTTTGAGAGGGGGGGCATGGCAGCAAGTAATTCCTCCTCAGGATGAGATGTGGTACCTGTAAAAAAAAATAACATTGATTAGCCAAAGCAAATTACTACTAATGTGGCAAATTGAGATAGGTCAGTAGTGAGTCACCAGAAGGATTCTTCTTGCGGGGTGGAGCAGGCTTGTATGTAACCTTCAAGGGAATCTCCTTAAACTTGACATGGTATCCTAGTCGAGCTGTAGTAGTAGATGAATGAATGTTAAGATAAAAATATATAAACAAATACTAGTAAAATTGCAAAGAGAGTGATGTATGTTTATATACCAACTGCAGATGCTGAATCAGAAATATTAGTAGCTTTCGGAATATCGACCCTAGCTGCTGTGCTCCGTTCAGGTGGGACACCTTGGGAAGCTGTCAAATTAAAATTATTAAAAGGCTAATGAAAATACATCATAACATGAGTTGTAACTGTAATAAATAAATAAATATGTAGAAGAAGAATGTTACCTAAAAACCAATCTAAAGAGCCGGGACTAGGGCCGTTAGAAGCCAACAAACGGCGCCGCCTTTCTTCATGCCTCTGCTTTGACAGTTCGGGGTTAGAACTCTTGCCCATCCCCACGATTTTTCCTGCTAATGCTCGTTTCGTATCAGCATCCATCGTCCCGATCTTCTTCGTCTTCTTTTTGGGGTTTCTTTCTTTCGATTAGGGCTCTTCTTATGTTTCCTCTATCTTTCATATATTTTAAATTGCAAATATAGTCCTTGTGGTTTGCCCAGCTTTCACTTAACACTTTTTTCTTAAGTATCACTTCTAGACAACAAATGGGTAGAAAAAATGGAGAGGATCCTCACCCTTTTTGGATCAAATCCGTGGCATCTAACATGCCGCCACAACTTCTAGACAACAAGAGAGGTTTGAACCTTGCATCTCGTGATTACACAAGCGAGGTTTGAAAAAAAAATAAATAAAAAAAATAAAAATAAAATAAAACCTTGCATCTCGTGATTACATCCTCACCCTTCACGTCCACCCCATATATGCCGATTAATGACTACTACCTCCACACCAGTTTTTTTTAAAAAAAAAAAAAAAAAAAAAAAAAAAAAAAAAAAAAAAAACCCTTGCATCTCGTGATTACACAAGCGAGGTTTGAACTCTTAACCTCTTATTAAGAAACCAAATACCTTACCATTAAGTGATTTGATGATGGTTAAAAATGTGAGATTTGGCATTTATAGAAAAGGTGGAGTGGCGATTTAAACTTACTAGCATGATACCCGTCCGTTGCAGCGACGAGTGCCCTTTAATTAAAACATTTAAAAACCATTGGTTTTTTTTATTATACGCTTTTTCTTGATAACTTTACATATCACAAAATTTTTGAGTTATGATAACTTTAACCAATGACAAAATATTTCATATGATATACCCATGCGGAATTGCGGCAATAGAAATTTGGTGGAAATCTCAAAGGTGTCATAGTTGGTGATTTAGAACCCAAACGGTTCCAAACAGCTAGTCTCTTTGACCACAACCAGAGATATGCCGGATGCAAGGAAATTAGCGTCTCGAACAGATAGTTTACGAAACAGCGGGCTGTGAGATCGCCACTACAAAAATACAAGCCCTTTGGGACGCCGCTTTCGACCCAAAAAAACAAAGATGTCGTCCCAAAGAAAATTATGGTACGACAAATCGTCCCATTTTGGTAGACCCATTTTGTTTGATCCAAAAAAATATGGGACGACATCCCTTTGTAAATTTGGTACGACATTTAGTTGGGCCTACGAGCAAGTCAAAAAAAAAAAAAAAAAAAACAAACGGGACGACAGCCTATATGAAAAAAAGGGACGAGTTTATCTTCCCAAAGTTATTATTATTATTGATTACTTTCTGAACTATTTTTGATAAAAGAAGAAAATATTTTTAAAAAACAAAATGGGACGACATTTTCAAAAACCAAAGGGATGATATTGTCGTCCCAAATTGTTTTTTCTTATTTAATTTTAATTCATTTGGGACGAGGCTATGTGGCACCAAAGCAAAATGGGACGACACTTGTTTTTAATTTAGGGACGACATTGTCGTCCCATTTGTTCCTGGGTGAAAAAAAAATAAAAAAAATATAAAAAAAAAATACAGCAAAGCCGCATATTTTTTAGATTTTTCCCGGAAAAAATCTACCAAAACCTGCATATTTATAACCTGTTCTCAACCCCAATTCGACAATATGATACAATACCAAATTACTAAACGATACAATACCATTCTAGTCCACAAATCCACGATACCATTCGACAAATACGATACAAATTAAACTACAAGTCACAAAGTTACTAATTAACATGTTCAAAGTTACTAACAAGTCATAAAGTTAACAAAAATAGTAAAATCTTTTGTCCCTACGCCTACTCCGCCTCCGACTCCGCCCGCGCCTTCTCCTCCTCACTAATACTATCATAAATATTCTCGGGAATGCGGCTCAAATGAGGATTATTTTGTAAGACGTATTTGTTAAAGATGTCGGGTGGCGGCATTTCATAATTTGAACTAGAACCCGGGCATATAGTAGAGTCGGGAAAGGAGGGACGATAACAAATTTTAAATATTTTTTATTAAATCAAAGTATTTAAATTAAATAATTTTTTAAAATTAATTTACATATAAGTATATTTAGATAGATTATTGGATTTAATTTTAAATAATTTTTATTTTTTTTGGTAAAGGGTTTTTACCCAGGTAAATATAATTTTTAAATATTTTTTATTAAATAAAAGTATTTAAATTAAATAAATTTTTAAAATTAATTTATATATAAGTATTTTTAGATAGATTATTGGAATATAAAGGTTATTTTAAAAGTTCTAAAATTGTTTTATAAAATAAAACTTATTTATAAAGTTTTTAAATATCAATATATATATATATATATATATATATATATATATATATATATATATATATATATATATATATATATATATATATATATATATATAGGGTTCCTTTCTTGCGAAAACCATCTTATCTGCAAGAACTGCGAAAACCACCCTTTTACAACTAATAATACACAATGTACATCATTTAATGCTCCATAGCATTTTGTTGTTTTTATTTAATTCAAAAGGGTATAATAGTAAAAGACATTTTCATATTATTTTTTTAATTTTTTTTATAATTCCCGTTTTTTGTAAATCTTAAAATTCGGATTTATTTATTTATTATTATTTTTTTTGTGCTAGCAAGTTTTCAAATAGTCATGGTGCATACATGTTTTTTTTATGCAAATGTGCATACATGTTTTTTTTCCTCCAAATAGTTATGGTGTATACATGTTTTCAATTAGTCAAAGTGCATACATGTTTTTTTTTTTCTTTTTCCAAATAATCAACGTGCATACATGTTTTTTTTTAGCTAACACTTTTTTTAATCAACCTACCAATATTTTTATAAACATAAATCATTATAAAAAGAAAAACAAGATTGATATACTTAAATGTTACATTTCACTTGATTACAAGTACAAAAACGCATGAAATAATCATATATCTCCAAAGGTCGCAAAGTATCTTCATGTATAATCATGTTCATCCACTTCCCGGTCTTAAATGATATCATCATCTGCATCAATCAATCTCAAACAAGTATGCACGAAACATAAATGTATTATCATCGTACCATTTCATTCATTTTATATTAACCATAAAACATGTATGTACCCCTTCAAAAAACATAAATGTATTCCTTCAAAAAAACATAAAAAAATTTATACCAACTATAAAACACATACACCATAAGTGCACATCTTCCAAAAACATATATGTTTTGAAGTTGTATGTTTGGAACATACATGTTTTGCACAATTTAAAACATATATGCTATCTATTCGAAACACCACTGTTACACCTATTCGAAAGTTGATGTGTTAAACTTTTACAAACACACCTGTTACACCTATTCGAAACACCACTGTTAAAACCTATTCCAAACTCCCTTGTTACAGATTTTCCAAACACCCTTGTTACACCTATTACAAACACCCTTGTTACACCATTTCCAAACACCCCTTTAACACCTATTCAAAACACCCATGTTACACATATTACAAACACCTCTGTTACACCTATTAGTTAGCCATCAAACACTCACCCGATCTAAAGCTAATTTATAAGAGATTTCTTCTCATTTCAGAAAATGTATCCTGGTCAGAATGTCCTTTTTGGGTCATTTAATAAATCATTGAAATATTTATAAAGTGTTAAGAAAGTAATGTTTAGAAAGGTCATGGAATGACAAGTGCAATTTCAATAATATAACTAGTAATACAAGAATAGCTTATATTATATACAGGAAAAGTCCAAATACTTGAACCATTGCACCTATTTTAGTCCAATGTTTGTAAAGTAAATACTTAACACATATTATAACCCAAAATAATTTAGATAACAATCAGATGCGAGAAGTAATATCAGAGCTACTTACAAACACATCACAGGTATCTTTATTGATGCATGCGAACCCAGAAAGTCTGACCAAAGTATTTTTGACGTCTCGCCGCTTTCACTAATTTCGATCTTGTTCTCTGCTTCAACTGTTTTCAAAAATGACCCCTCTAGTATTCCTTCTGATACTTGACATGGTGAAGGCTTTCGTAAAATATATAGAAAATAAAAAAATAAAACGAATCAAACACTCACTCGATCTAAAATCCGAATCGTTCCATACAGAGACCATCATCGACCTTCATCTTTATTCATATAACAAAAAAAAAAATTAAAAAAAATTGCCATCATATTCATTGATTTCAAAATTTCGATTATACATCAAAACAATTATACTATATTAACATATCGAAGAACAAGCAGATTCAACAAATATCGAAGAAAGCCTTGATAATTCAAACAACAATTGCAATACTCCTATTACAACTCCTAGATCCAATTCCAGATTGATGATAGAGACTTAACTTTTGTTTCTTTTATGTCTCAATTAATTCTTTTTGTAGATCTGGGCTTTTTATAATGGAGACTTTAATGTTTAATGAATATCGAAAAGAATTAATTGATGATAGAGACTTAACTTTTGTTTCTTTTTTTTTTCTTTTTTTTTTTTTTTGGATCTACAAGATGATATAGTGGGATGATCGTGGATGGCGGTGACAGTTCTTGGTGATGGTGATTGATCCAAATGAACCATCACAGGCGGTGACGGATCTTGGTGGTGGCGGAGGTTTAGTCGATGGTGGTGGGGGTGTTTATTTTATACCGTATGAAAGTGGAGAAAGTGGCTAGGGTTTGTAGGAGATAAATAACTGATTCTTGATAATTGGTTTTTTTTTTAATACAGTATTTATTTTCAATGTATTTAGTCAGTTCCTATAACACCCTTATTCATTTAATTAATTATATTTCTTTCCATTTTAATTACAAAACTGCCACATTCATTTATAACCATTGATCTTATCATCCTAGGGTCAAAATGTGGTTTTCGCAGTTCTTGCAGTTAAAATGGTTCTCGTTTGAAAGTTACACTATATATATATATATATATATATATATATATATATATATATATATATATATATATATATATATATATATATATATATATATATATACATACTAGGCGAGTACCCGTGCATAGCAACGGAAATTTCTAGCGGCAGACAATTAACGATAAGAGGTATTGTAGTAAGTGTTTCGTGTAACGTGCAAAATAGAACGTGAAAAGATCAAAGGGCAAATACCATATTAAAGCACTATACTTGCCAAGAAAGTCACTTTTGGGTATCGAACAAATTTTTTTCCTCAGAAGTAATATAAGTATTCACCTTTGCACAAAAAAAAAAAAAAAAAAAAAAAAAAAAAAAAAAAAAAAATCCTCATATGTGTTTGAAAGAGCCATTGCAAATCAAACCTCTAAAGTGTTTGAACATAACTTGAATACAATAGCTAATAAACAAAACAAAACTAGGAAACAAATAAATGTAAAAAAAAATAAAACAAATAATCATGATTAACTTATTAATAAACAAACGACAATTAATAACTTAATATACCTACCTAAAATAACAAAGTTATCATTGAAAAAACGTAACAAAGTTAACTTGGTTTATAAGGTTTTGTGATTAAACTTTTTACAAGTATAAATATGACCACTTACTATGTCCATAAAAAAATAATTAAAATTCAAAATTAAAACCATAATTAAAAAAACAAAATTAAAATATTTATTTTTTAATAAATAAAAATATATTATTAAAAATATTAGAAAAAACCCCGCGCGTGCGCGGGTATTATAACTAGTTGGTTGCTGAAAAATTAACTCAAACTGCTCCAAATTGCTGACTCTGATCCGGTGAAATACTATCCTGACCAATCTTTTTGCTCTTGCCTAACACAAATTCCAAATCCTTTGCAACATCACCGACCACTTTCATCATCGAGCAAGGGTAACGCAACAAAACCTTGTGATTCCAGGTTCTTTATCCACCCTCGTAGTAGATAATTCACAACCTGCACAGCTATCGAACTTTTAGGCACATCAAAATTAAAAGACAAGTTTTTACATTAATTGAATAACTTAATACCGCAAGGCTTGTTTGTGATGGCAAAAAATTACAGATAACATATTAAGTTTTGGTTTTCCATTATCCATCAGTTTATCTATATATAAAGCCATGTGAATAAATTTAGTGTACGGCGTCCCAATGACAATATAGCTAAGAAATTATATCCAGCAACATAGAATCCTAGCAAAATATCCAGAAGCCATAAATATGTACCTTTTATCCTAACAGGTTGTTCGATAAACACAAACTACGTATTTAGCATCTAAAATGTGTCTCATAAGCTACTTTGCTCAGTATTTATACGAGGTCTCCAAGATGTTCACTCAGTCGTATGCAATAATGATAGGAAGCATGGTCCTCAGCTTCATCAGCCCCTATCTATAAACTCACTATAAAAACTCAGCCCTCCTTTAAATAAACTTAGACTTACGCCATGACTATTCTAACACTATGTCCATCTACAACAATCACCTTCTTGATATCATTATAGCATGAAGGAATGTTTTAACGGGTCAAAGTGCAAATGCTTTAACAGGTTAAAGTGCTAATGTTTTGAAAAATATAGAATGGCATAATAGGACATGAATATATATTCGCTCTATTAAAAATGTATTAATATATAAATTTCAATGTAATGGGACATATAGGCCAAAGAACGTAGGTGGTTCAGTTTTTATAAAAGAGACAAAACAAATGATTTGGTGTGTGTCTTATGCTGGTTTTGATCAATATGTATCACATAATCCTATGCAGTACTTATAAATGATACAATTTGTTAAAAAAAGAAAAACTAATACCATGTAGTTTGTATAAAAGAGACATAATGGTTCAATTTGTAGAAAAGATACCTGATATAACATACAAATTACAAATTGTATAAAAAACACGAAACCCCTAATATTCTACAGAAAAAGAGAGTCGCACATTAATCATGACAAAACATACGTGGGCAGTAGGGGTAGCTATTTCGACCCATCTACAAATGAATGGGTTGATTTGGATCATATGTTATATCTAACGGGTCAAATGCGTAATGTAAACGATTTGTTTGAAAAATATGCAAACGGGTTAAAAGTCCTCTTAAATGTATTCCATATTGCATAAAACCACACATGTACTGCTTGATTAGAATAAGCTAGCTTATTAGTGTAAAAACATTAATCTTTGTAATCATATATATCTTACGGTTTACCAAACTCACTCCATCTCGAAACACTTTAAAATCCCCAAGACTATGCACTGGTAAGCAAAGCGAATGTACAAAATTTGGAAAAAAATCCTAATGGTTCCCTAAGGCTATGGTGCCTTACCCACAGCCACCAGATGACGACGACATACGGTGAAGCCTGTAGTGGTGACGATCACTGCTATGAGAGGATTTAAAAGTAATTGGTAATTGTATTCCATTATGTGAGTGAATCGTCTCTGACCCATTAATCATCTATCCAAACTCCCTGTTCAAGCCTTACCTCCAAGACTCCGTTGTCTGTCTTTTGTCTTTCCTGTTGAAGTTGACCTTTGGCAATCACCACATGCTCAAGCCTCAGCTTACTAAAGCTCATTTCAGAAATCGGCCCTATAAGATTTTATTCAACACCAAATGTTAATATTTCAAAAACAAATATAGAAGGAAGATCAAATGTATAAAATACCTCAACAGATTGTGCAGTTGCAAGCCTATACACATGAACTGGTTTTGTCTGCCCGATTCTGTGACATCTATCCATTACTTGTAAATCCATTTGATAATCCTGTAGTCCAAATGCATTTAAGTTGTTAAAACCAAAAAGATTATCAAATGACAACAACTAAGTTCAAATGAGAAAGATATTACTCAATCACTATCGTATAAAAATGTAGGTATTGACTGATGTGAGATTGATTCCCAGTCCACCAGCCATTGTGCTCAGTAGGAATAAGGAATACGTATATTCGGATCATTAAAATCCTAAAGTTGTAGTCATTGAAAGGTTGCAGACTATTAGCATTCAAACCTTCATTTATAAAAGTTGTTGTCATTGGCACAAGACGCTTTATGAAACGTTTCGGGTCAATTTATGCCACGAAATCAAGCTATTATAAATCATAACTCCATTTTTAGTTTTGAAGTAATGTTTACTAACCCCATACAACTAATTTAAGAATTATTGCAAACTTACACAATGCTTAAAAAACTTAGTCAAGTCATTCTACGCTGAACGACCAATAAACGGTGGACCTTAAAAAACCATCACCTTATCCGTAAACTCTTGATAACTTGTGAAACAAAACCGCTCTATTCATAATGTAACTGCATCGAGCCCTGCAAGGGCCAAAACATGCGATGTTACTCCTGAGGGCCGGAAAGTATCACAAAAAGAACACAGGCGACAAAAAAATTAAAATTCGTAGACTCACCTGTGCACACCTCACGGGGAAACAACCTACCGTGACCACATATTGTTATCCATCTACTCATTCTTATTACAAAGGAACGTCCAGTAGCTCCCTGCACCATAGCAACAATAGTCAAATGAATAGCATACCCATTTGTTTTATGGGTCAAATAGTATCGAAAGGGTGAACCCATAACAGGCCAGACAAAGAAGGCAAGCCCGTTGGCTGCAGCCATAACCCGAGTCGATACAGGCCAAAACAAAACATAAACATTTCTGAACCACACAATAATTTAAATTTCAAAATACAGCTTATCAACAATGTCCTTTGACCAATAAGCTGTTTTGAGGTTTTCGATGAACTAACATGATGTTTGTGTTAACTTATTTACCAGGGTATTGAAAAGCTCATAAGGCCACTTTTTCAAGCACATTAGCCCATCAAGTTGAACTTGTGAAACTAAATAAGCCATAAACAACCCAGAAAAGGCTTATAAGCTTTTTCAATCCTACATAAGCTCGCAAATCCAATAAATAATGTAACACAAACTCCTCCTAAAACAACTTAAGCTTTAGCTTATTTCAAAACACATAAAACTTTACCCATAGAAAACAAACTCAAAACGATCTGGAGTTTTTGATGGAGATCCCGAACCTGCAAAAAGGTGGAAATGAGTTGACACAATTCAAACAATAAATATTAATAACAGATATATATTAGTACCCTTCACAGACTTTTTACAATCAAACATCTTGCACCCAGTTACCAAAACCACTTACGAATATTTTTAAATTGCCTATGTCTTAGACCAGATAATCACAAAACACAACAGCCTTTCTAAAAAAAAATCACAAAACACAACATATGAGTTTTGTAACATGAAATAAGTCTACAATTACAATTCGTATCCAAATAGTTATAAAAATTAAACAGATTACATGATCGAAAAACTTACAACTCAGTTCTTGTGTGTCGTGATTAGGGTTATTAATCCCCCCCAAAAAAATTCAGATCTATTTACATGTATAAGAAAACATTCAATACTTTAAAAATATAAACTTTATAAGAATATTTAGTAATTTACACAATAAACTTTATACCAAATAGTAACAATTTTAAAAATAAAGGATACACATTCCGGCAACACCAACAGTTCAGCGGCGGCAACACGTATTTCCGGCGAAACGGCGGCCAGCGGCGAATGATCTCTATATAAAATTTATAGATCTATAAAAGAAAACCTTCAAAACATGATTATTATTTATAGATCTTTAAAAAAAACTCAAAAAATACTACAAACCTTGAAAACCCGTTTCGGTGTTGGTGACGTTTTGTGGTGGTGACGTTGGGTGGTGGAGAGGTTTGATGGTGGTGGCGTTTCAATGGTTTTAGATGAGAGTATTTTTCGTGTGTGGTTAAAGAGAAAGAGAGAGGGTTATGGTTGTGGTTAAAGAGAAAGAGAGTGATAATGAGGAGATTGATATTGAGTGGTACAACTCGTTTACATCTTTTACAAGGGTATTATGGGGATTGACCGAAAGTTCAGTTTTTCACATTCCCCTTTGACCATTTTTCTTTTATAAGTAGTAAAGATATATATATATATATATATATATATATATATATATATATATATATATATATATATATAGTGAGACTTTCATGCGAAAACCATCTTATCTGCAAGAACTGCGAAAACCACTTTTTGGCCATTAGATTAGTTGATCAAGGGTCAAAATTGAATGTGCCACTTATGTAAATAACCAAAAGATCATGTAGATTCTTGTAATTAGTGTAAGGGTAATTAAGGGATATCACTTATATTTTTTTTTTAAAAACCGTCATTATGTATAGGGGATTAAGATTTGATTTAACCTAAAAAAAAAAACCTCTCCCACTCTCCAAAAAAATCTGCCGCCTCCATCTCTACAAAAATCAACCACTCCATTTTCAAGTTTGATTCTTCAAACACGAATACAAGTTACAGCCCAGTTTTGATTTTCCAAACAAATACACTTTTGTTGCTCGTTTTTTTCCAAGCCGAAAACAAGTTACAGCCCAGTTCTGATTTTTCCTTTTTGTTCGAATTGGCTTCAAGATCTTTATAGATCTAAGGTAGGTTGTATTTGTTTTTTCTTTTCAATATATAATCATGGATCCACGAACATGGCTTCTAATATTATAATCATGGAGTGTTTCTTGATGTTGTAGTGTTTTGATCTATGCTTCGTAGATCTAGTTTTTTTTATATGTCAATTTCAGATTCTTTTTCTAACAATATATGTTGTCTATTTTCCGAAATCGTTTTTGTTTTGTTTTAATATTAGTTGGTATTCGTGTTTTCCAGATTTATTTACTATAAATAGACTACACATTAAAGGTAAGAAAATACTAGTAATTGTTAAAAGATTAAGAAAATAATTGTTTAAAATGTGAAAAAAAAAAGTAAACTCATACATATCTTGTTGGTTAATAGGATATAGATTTATAGTGTACACTGGTGTTTGGAATAGGTGTAACAGGGGTGTTTGTAATATGTGTAACATGGGTGTTTTGAATAGGTGTTAAAGGGGTGTTTGAAAACGGTGTAACAGGGGTGTTTGTAATAGGTGTAACAGGGGTGTTTGGAAAATCTGTAACAGGGGAGTTTGGAATAGGTTTTAACAGTGGTGTTTTGAATAGGTGTAACAGGTATGTTTGTAAAATTTTAACACATCAACTTTGTTAATACAAAATACTAATATAGATTCAAAGATAAATGGATGCATATATGTTTTAAATTGTGCAAAACATGTATGTTCCAAACATACATCTTCAAAACATATATGTTTTTGGAAGATGTGCACTTATGTTTTATGTGTTTTATAGTTGGTATAAATTTTTTATGCTTTTTTGAAGGAATACATTTATGTTTTAGGAAGGGGTACATACATGTTTTATGGTTAATATAAAATGAATGAAATGATACGATGATAATACATTTATGTTTCGTGCATGCTTGTTTCAGATTAATTGATGAAGATGATGATATCATTCAAGACCGGGAAGTGGATGAACACGATTATACATGAAGATACTTTGCGACCTTTGGATATATATGATTATTTCATGTGTTTTTGTACTTGTAATCAAGTGAAATGTAACATTTAAGTATATCAATCTTGTTTTTCTTTTTATAATGATTTATGTTCTTTAATTTGTGTTTATAAAAATATTGGTAGGTTGATTAAAAAAAAAGTGTTAGCTAAAAAAACATGTATGCACGTTGATTATTTGGAAAAAAAATATGTATGCACTTTGACTAATTGAAAACATGTATACACCATAACTATTTGGAGGAAAAAAAACATGTATGCACATTTGCGTAAAAAAAAACATGTATGCACCATGACTATTTGAAAACTTGCTAGCATAAAAAAAAAAAAAAAAAAAAAAAAAAAAAAAAAAAAAAAAAATCCGAATTTTATAATTTATAAAAAACGGGAATTATAAAAAAATAAAAAATAATATGAAAATGTTTTTTACTATTATACCCTTTTGAATTAAATAAAAATAACAAAATGCTATGGAGCATTAAATGATGTACAATGTGTATTATTAGTTGTAAAAGGGTGGTTTTCGCAGTTCTTGCAGATGAAATGGTTTTCGCAAGAAAGGGACCCTATATATATATATATATATATATATATATATATATATATATATATATATATATATATATATATATATATACACACACATATATATAGGGTCACGTTCAATGCAGAACCACTTTTTTGTACAGAACTTTACAGAACCACTTTGGACCAATGAGAATTTTGTGTTATTAAATCTTTTTATTCTTTAATCTTTTAAATTTTTAACCAAAAATATAAAGATATACATGTAACCTCTAACTTTGTAACAATTCAAGAACATAAATGTCATTAAAAAAAGTATATTAAACAAAATTCAAAACAAAAGTATTATCAAAATTGTTGGGAATTATATTTATTGATTTGATGATACAAAACAAGAAGAATGAAACATGAAGGGCTTGAAGTGACAAGAAGGAATTCTACAAAAGATGGGAAGGACTTGCTTGCAAAAGAAGTTTTATTTATTAGTCCTTGTAAACCCTAATCCTCTAGTATATAAAGAGGACATGGGTCATTAGATTAAAAAAAGTCTTCCATAATGTAGTCGACTAAAGGTGTGTGTGTGTAAACCTAGGCGTAGGAGATAAACGCCTAGGGTTTGTTAGTTAGTAGTTGTTAAAGTTAATGATAATGAAAAACCTTGTTCATGATAACGTTAATTCATTGTTTGAATATTCCGCTTTCGTTATTATGTGTTCCTAGATATAGATAATATTAGACGTATAGAGTCTAGAGCCCGCAACGATCAAGGAGTGCTGGGTTCCTACATGTGGTATCAGAGCCTGGGGCTCGTGATATCTGGGATTACAAGGTGTTTTTTAGGTCAATTTTAATGAGGCATGAAGATGTGTCGAAGTTCTAATTTTTTGCCTGATCAAACAGTCGACAAAAAGAGGTAATCGTAATTTTTATTTAAGGGTATCGGATTTTTTGTTTGTCGCTGAGTGGAGAAGTTCATGCGCATACCTCGTATAATTAATTGTGGCTGGTTGTGATATTTGCTGGTGTTTTGTTTTGTCGTCTATTGCATGGTCTTCAATATGTGATACCTCGTATAACTTAATGATTTGGTGATCAATTGGTTGAAGAATCCATGTATTATTTAATGAAGTTATTGTGGTTCGATTAAATATTCAAGGCTTAATCATGGGACGGTGGACAACATATGTTTTAATGATATAAGATCGATGCACTCTATTAAAGATTGTCGTTTTCTGTTATGGATAGAGCCATGAATTGCTGTCGTTTTCTGCCATGTGGGATGCTAGTGGAATGTAAATCTTGTACTGATTTGCTATATTATAATGGATCGGTGATGAGCAACTGAACGTCAAAAGTTTATTGTTGTCTACTGAATTTGAGATAAAGACATCTTATTCTCGTACTAATTAATGCTCATCATGGAACGGTGATGATTACATTGCAATCATGGGTCTTTACGTCAAGACACCGGCTGATTCATAAGGGTAAAAGAGATCATGGGTTGGTGCGTTTACTTTTAGTAATTCACATTCGATAACATCGTACAAGATTTGTCGTCATGCAATTCATTGTGGGTCAGTTAATGTGGGGACAGAATTCACGAAGGGGCTGCTTTGTAAATTGAAGATTTAATTCATCTCATATAAATTGCAAACGTGGGTCAGTCGGTGCTTTATGGTATTATGCAAAGTTGAAGTTTGTCGATTGATTATGTTTGTTGTGATGATTGGTCAAAACGTGATGAATATTCACATGGGCTTGGATTATTTAATTGCGTTAAAGGGTTTATTGGTGTTGAATGGAAGCAGCTTTGAATGAGGTTTGGTCGAATAAAGCTACTGTTGTTGCAAAGTATTGCCATAACCAAGTACTGCTAGTTTTTCAAAGTACTGTGACGAAAGTACTGCTCCTTGCTTCAACGTACTGCTCAAATGAAGGTACTGTTGCGTGAATTTGAAAGTACTTTTGTTCTTCGCAATGTACTGCTTGATATTTTTCAACGTACTGCTATTGAAAGTACTTCTCCAAAGTACTGCTGTTCGTCCAAAGTACTGCTTGTCGAATGCAAGGTACTGCTGCTCGTATATTGAAAGTACTGCTCGCTATGTTCAACGTACTGCTTTAAGGTAACATTTATTTCAAATACTGCTCGTTCATTGAAAGTACTGCTGCGTTTGTTCAAAGTACTGCTACAAGTTTTATTGGTGATCATGATTCACGAGCAGTAAGGGGAAGTACATATGCTTAGATCGAGATGAGTTTGAATGGTTTTGGATTACACACACAGAGTTATTTGATTCACACACACAGGAAGAAGTTTATATTCTTAAAAAGTTTTAAAAGGCTCGTATTTGTTCATATTGGAAGAATTGATTACGAAGAAGATTGTTTATCACTTATTTGAAGATGAAGTGGAATTATTTGGGTTTGTGTTCTTATCATATAGCTTGATGAATCTAGCAATGTGTGATTTTTCTTATGATGCTCTATGCGCACATTGACTATCACTTAAAGGAGTTACATTGTAGTGCTCAGTGTCTCATATTAGTTGAGGATTTTATCAAGGGATTGCGGTCTACTTATATTTATGGTTAGGTATAAGTATGGAGTTACGTGGATAGTAAAGATTTAAGACACAAGTTTGGGAGATTCTACTTCTTCATCAAATTCGTTATACTTGATTTTCTTCATCAGTGATCATTACAAGGAGCTTACAGATTTGAAGAATCATGAAGATGGTTAACACATTAATTTCAGGGGAAGCATATTATGATGTGTTTAATCATTTGATGTTCATGCACCACTCGAGGGGAAGTTTTCGAGTCTTACTACTATCGATTAGTATTACTACTACTAGTTGGAGTTTCTATTGTTTTGGATTCATTTTTAGTAAGCATTTTGGTGTTCTTCATGGAGAGCAATTCGAAACATTGGAAGGCTTGGATTGGAAGTTTGTAATATTGGTTCGTGGTGGTCAAGTTCATTATTTGCATACGTTCCCTATTTGTTGATAACAAAAAGGGGAAGAGATGTTAGAAGAGATTTGGAGTGGCAGGGCATGGCTTAAGGGGAAGACAAAGATTGTTTCATTCATGGTGAAATTTAATTATCTCAATTTCTCTACTTCGTCTAGGGAAGTTCGTACAAGAAGGTGTTTGTTTTGTTACCATCAAATAGGGGAAGATTGTTGGGAATTATATTTATTGATTTGATGATACAAAACAAGAAGAATGAAACATGAAGGGCTTGAAGTGACAAGAAGGAATTCTACAAAAGATGGGAAGGACTTGCTTGCAAAAGAAGTTTTATTTATTAGTCCTTGTAAACCCTAATCCTCTAGTATATAAAGAGGACATGGGTCATTAGATTAAAAAAAGTCTTCCATAATGTAGTCGACTAAAGGTGTGTGTGTGTAAACCTAGGCGTAGGAGATAAACGCCTAGGGTTTGTTAGTTAGTAGTTGTTAAAGTTAATGATAATGAAAAACCTTGTTCATGATAACGTTAATTCATTGTTTGAATATTCCGCTTTCGTTATTATGTGTTCCTAGATATAGATAATATTAGACGTATAGAGTCTAGAGCCCGCAACGATCAAGGAGTGCTGGGTTCCTACAAAAATTATTACAACATATATGCACGTCTTCTAAAAACATATATGCACACTTTTCGAGAACATATGTGCACGCCTTTTAAGAACAAGTGCATCCGTAGATCATCTTCATCACACCGTATTTCTTATGATTGAGCCATCCCGACTGAAACAAAAACATATGTGCACATTGCGCTTTATCATCAAGTTCATTAGAACATATGTGCCAGTCTTCAAAAAACATATGTGCACGCTGCAATTTTTTGTGATCACTTGATCTAGCTTTAACTGCACATTGAAGAGAATATGCAAGATTATTATAAGGTTTAAAAAGTAATGTTCTTAAATCTATGACATCAACAGCTCTTGCCAAACTCAAATAAAAGTTACTTGAAAGCAAAACCAACAATCCAACATCAATAATAGAAAAAAACATGGATGCATATGCCATACTCATCAAAAAGCACGTCTACGCTATTGACTATAAATATCAATTTAATCAATCCTTGCATCATTCAATACAATTCATATTAAGAATATATAAGTTTATACATTACCGCAACCATACCCCTTGCTACAAGACAACACTAAAAATTGTTTAGGGCCTGATTTGGTATTTCAATGAACTTAACGATGGGTTTCCGAATATTTATTTGAGTTGAGATTGATGATGACCGGGTTTGATAAATGTCATATTAAAGATAACAATTACATTTCGAAATAAATAGGTGAAAACCTATCAAACCCATTACGAAATAATTATAAAAATTAACAAACCTGATCTTTTAATTTCTAATCTGATCCACCATGAGAGAAATGGTGATGAAGCCTCTACCATCATCTTTTTACATCGACAAATAACTCCCGCCACCACCAGCCGAACCACCAAATCGCCTCGTCCTAATTCAATATCGAAGCACGTCTTATCGGACTCGTTAACCCGGTATCACTTAACCCACCAGAAGAACCAACCGTAATCCTCACCGTTGATGAAGTCAGCGAGTCACGACTCCTAATCATCATTCTTAACCTTAATTCTTTCATGCGTCACACCAAACTATTATATTAAATCACACCAAATATGGTCATCGTAGAATTCTGGCAAAGGTTTTTTTTTTTTTTTTTTTTTTTTTTTTTTTTTCCGAATAGATCTGGAGAAAGAAGAGAGGGGCGGTGGTTTTAGATATGGAGGAAAGGATATCTGATTGAGATACGTAACTGATTTTATTCATGTGAGATGCTATTTTTATGGGGAATGAAAATACCTAATTTGCCCTGTATTCTATTTTCTTTTTTTAAAATGAGTAGTAAATATTTATAAAAATGCCATCTTGCATTGATATAATGTACATCATGCATTATTAGGAGTAAAAAGACTGGTTCTGTAGGTTCTGTACAAAAAAATGGTTCTGCATTGAACGCTACACTATATATATATATATATATATATATATATATATATATATATATATATATATATATATATATATATATATATATATACGTATATATATATATACGTATATATATATATACGTATATATATATACGTATATATATATACGTATATATATATACGTATATATATATATATATATATATATATATATATATATATATATATATATATATACTACTTTATAAAGTATTTGGGACATGTTATAAATAGAAGGCTTAAAAATTCAGATTCAACATCTTACTTATAATGGAAATAAGTGTTTTACTAAGTCTATCTTTTGTTATAAAGTTCTCTGCATAAATAAACGTTCGAATTATAATTCAGTCTTGTAACCGTACATTCAAAGAGCCCATTGTAATAGCCCAATTAAAGAAATTATGAGAATTAATGATACATTTATTAATTTTTATATAAACACAATAGCATTCACGTTAGAAAACTACTACCTAAAAGTAACAGCCCAATTAAAGAAGTTATGAGAATTAATGATAAAGTTATTAATTTTTATGTAAACACAATAGCATTCACATTAGAAAACTGCTACTTAAAAATTCTCTTCCTTATAATTTGCGTTACACAATATAAGCAATGTCATTAACTGGCTAGCACTATATAAAGGTGAGATGCATTCGTACATCGGTACGTCCAAAACCTTTAGGTACAAACACGTATAAGCAAACACTCTCTCATCTTTGTTCTCTTCGGAGGTTCAAGCACAGTTGGCAGCACGATCATTCATCAACAAACACATAATGCACGCATTTGGACTCTTTTTTTGCCACTGTTTACTAATACCATTATAGTGAACAGTGTGTGGAAATGGTGAACCGAAAGTATGTACATGTATTGTGTGATAGCTATCACTTTACTGAGAATGTGAACGTAGTCCAAGCATGGAGGTGTGTTTGATATTAATATTATTTGTCTTCTGATAAATGACAATAGTTCAAAGAAAATCTTATTATATCTAGAAACGATTAATGACGTTGTAAAGCCCATTTAGGAAATATTTGTGTTTTGTTATTTTAAATTTATATGTAACAAGTTTGATGATTTTCTTTCGTGAGTCTGATCGACAATGTTCATCTAAGGTGGTTTTATGAATGAATAAAGTGTTTTGGTGATTATTTGGGTTAGATTTATGAATAAATAGTGTGTTCGGTGGTTGCTGATGAGCACCATTTATATAAGAGATACCACATTCTCAAAAAAATATAAATGATCGGAATTTCATATAAAAGGAGATATGATAGTGAAAAATGAAAATTCTAAATTGAACTTGACATACCAATTACCGGTAACCAATATCTAAGTTGTCATTTTGGCAAATGAACTTTAATAACAGAAAAATCTTTGGAAATAATGTAGTGCACCTTTAGGTATATCAAAAAAATGAGTTGGTTGCTTTTTTGGATAAAATGTTTTAGAAGGTACAAACTTAAATGCTAAATAACAATATTAACTTAAAAATTAAGTAAATACTCTTTTTTATTCATAGTTAAAAAAAAAAAAAAAAAAAATCTCAAATTCTCAATTTATAATTATTGGTCAAATATTTGGGTTTTAATGTAACTATTAAATAAGCTATATATATAAATTGAGGTAATCATACTATTTAACTAAATACGTGCTGTTTTATATAAATCTCAATTGTAGGTTCATAACATATGTTAAAACTTTTAAGTTTCATCCTGAAGTTTCATGCAGTTTCTTAACAGATTATTTATGTATTTTTCATTTTTAATGAACTTTTTAACACATGTAATTGGCAAGTGTTTTCCGGCTTTTAAATCTGCCTGTCGCATGTCTTCAGACAAGTTTTCACACATTGTTGCATCTTCATTGGAGTCTTCTACTTACTTACCCGCCACTTAATGTGGGTACTATATTAGTTGCTTATTTGACATATTTACAATAAATAACAATAATATGATTTAGTAAACACATTAAATTCAAAACTAAAATCTCACTATTAAATTTTAACATATTTGCATATTAATGATAAACATGAAATATATGTGAATGGATTCGTACATTAAACCTCTCTTTTTCAATGCGGACTTAACCAGTCGCCGGTTTAGCAAAAACACATATTTCACGTAAAACGTATAATCAAAAAATATTGGTTGTTAAGAATTTTAATTTCATGGTACATACCGCCGCAATGCGCGGGTACCCTGCTAGTATATATATATATATATATATATATATATATATATATATATATATATATATATATATATATATATATATATATATATATATATATATAAGTTTTCACGGACGACATTGTCGTCACAAACTGTTTGGCGGGTAACAAAAACACAGGCGGGAAGTATTTATTTCGTTGAAATTTTTTTAAAAAAGATTTTGAATATCAAAAATTGAATTTTTACATAATGGGACGACATTCTCGTCCCAAACGGTGTGGGCCACAAAGGTTATTGTTGACTGCTTTCTTTGTTGCAAATTGTGTGGGGCCAGCGACAATATGGGACGACATATGTCAACCCAAAGGTTTTGGGCTTCTTTTGGTGTAGTGGAAAGAATGGCCTAACAACAGCCTTTTCTTTGAATCTACCCGGAAATTGATTAACAGCCGCTTGTTTGATATTATCAGCAGAGACACACCAAGACCCATTAACAATAATACCTTTTTCCGGAGGAATTAGCAATTTTATTCTGAATCAAGGAATAGAAGTACCTTGAGTTCTCATCCCCTTCAAATGCCCATCTCACCCTTGATTTTTGTTTAAGGTCATCTCTATTCAACTGGTCGAGAGCTTGGAGGTCTATAATCCATTCTTCTTGGCCTCTTATTGATGTCAAAATCGTTAAGAAACCCTACCTCTGCTTTGATGTCCCAATCAACAAGCGCACGACTAAGAAAATCCTTAACCTCACGTTGAGAGGAAGGCAAATGGAAATCCAATATTTTGGATTGTAATGGAAAACACTTGATACTTTTGGATTTTTTTTATGCTATAGTGCTGTTCGTAACCTTCTTGTATTGTTTACATGCTGTATATGAGACGCACTTAAGTACTTTACAGAACAAGACCCACACATTGTCCAACCCTTAAATCTAGCAATGCCACCTATACATAATATTTATGTGTTAAACCAAGTTAAGCTTACGCACCTCCAATGACCCCTCCCCCTCTCCCCCCCCCCCCCCTAAACACCTACTACTCATACCTTAGGGCATCTACTATAAGAGGTTCATGAAAAGGTTTATAAAATTTGAACAGGTTTATAAATTGAGTAACTATAGTGAGGTGAGGTTTATAATGACATAGTATGAAATAGGTCTAAGTTTATAGATCTTTTCATTGCAACTAAATACACGAAATTCATTTAATACCTCATTAAATTATCCTTGTGATTTGGCCAAATTGCACGTGTCGTCCTTACTGTTCATTAATTGCAAAAATGGTCCGGATTTGGCACTATTTCATTCACTTTTGGTCCTTCGTCCTTGCAACCACAAGGACGAAACGTGCAATTTGGCCAAACCACAAGGACGATTTTTGCAATGCCAAAGGACCAAAAGTGAATGAAACAGTGCCAAATCCGGACCATTTTTGCAATTAATGAACAGTAAGGACGAAACGTGCAATTTGGCCAAACCACAAGGACGATTTTTGCAATTTTCTCTATAAAGTTTTAACAAGTTTAAGCATAGTGATAATAGGTTTATAAAATGAGAAATTTAAGAACATATGACATTGAAATTATATAAACCTTTTTAGAAGGTTTACCATAGGAGATGCTCTTACTACCACCCACTATGGGCCTCTGGTCTAGCGGTATGGAGGTTTTAAACCCCCCCCCCCCCCCCCCCAGGAAAGGTCTCAAGTTCGAGTCTTTTCTAGGGTGATAGGAGTTTCCTCCCGAGTGCGTAAAGGGAAGGGTGTCATTGCCTTTTGGGCTGGATCCAACCTAGTTATGTGGGCTCGCTACGCCTTCTAAGCTTAGGGGTCATGTAGCCATAATTGCGTTAAAAAAAACCCCAAAAAACCCACTATAGCTGGAGCAAATACCTTAGTGGCAAGACCTCACAAGTGTCCATCTCAAACAAACAAACAAAAAACACACACACACACACAAAAAAAAAATAATAAAAAAAAAAAAAAAAAAAAAAAAAAAAAAAACCAACTAAATGTGAAATGAAAAGTCTTGAGTGACTGCAAATTAGTTAACAAACTTGAACTGGAGCGAATTTCTCATCTAGATCGATTCCAAATTTAATAGCCAAAAGCATTTTAGTGATAATACTTTTTATACGTGCACAAGACGTGTGAAGTATAAACTGACGAGAAGCAATTGACATGCATAATTGTCATGCCTAACAATTAGATCACAACACTTGTAATAATCAAAGAGTATTATAAGGAGAGAGAAACCCCATACTCCACTTGTCATATATCGAGTGGATTAAGCATAAAATTAGTCATGTCATTTAGGCATGACAATCATTTTACTAAACCAAAACCAAAAGGTTGGGTTTTCTTTAAAGAGTAAACTACAAAGATGGTCCCTGTGGTTTGTGTTGAATTGCACTCTTGGTCCTTTGACTTTTTTTTGCACAAACAGTCACTAACTCTGAAACCCTTAACACTCATGGTCCCTTGACAAAAAAAAGTTAAGTTTGACCGTTAAAAACCCCTCATGTGACTTGCACATGAGGGTAAATTCGTCATTTTATATTTTTTTAGCCCACCACCACTGCCATTCTTCATCTTTAATAAACTCCCACACCACTATCAATCAAACCATAATTTTTACCTTTTTCATATTCAACCACAAACACCCCACTCCTACTATCATTATTTTCAGCCGATCAATTTTTCCAGCCACATCCATCAAATTCCGACCACCTCAATCAAAAACCTTATCAAATTTCAACCACCAACGTAAGCTATTGGTACTAAATAATTTATAGATGAGGAGTTAAGAGCATCTCATGCTATAAATATTTACAAATTTGTAGCATCGACATGTAAGAATTTTATAGGCGCAACATTTATAAACTTAGCAATATACTCTTATAAACTTATCAGTAATTCAACTTTTTTAATTCAATAAGTTATATGGTAACTAAATAAACAAACAACAATAATTACAACTACGAAAAAAAAAAAAAAAAAAAAAAAAAAAAAAAAAAAAAAAAAAAAAAAAAAAAAACCAATAGCAGGCTATGGATTAGCATTCTTACAAATCTCCAAAAGATTAACAAACCAGTTCCCCACTAAACCCAGTACCAATGACACTTCCCTCACCATCATCACTCCGCCCCCAAACCCCGCCACCATCAGACATCGCCACCATCAGTCCGCCACTAAAACCCCAACCCCGCCGCCATCATTTCTGTTGGATCGTAAACTTGATTTAGTCCAATAAAGATTGGACTATCCATAAAAGCCCAAGCCCGTGATCAAGAAGCTTCTAGAATGACGAAGAATGGTATGGAAGCTTCTAGAAAGTCGTAGAATGGTATGGAAGCTTCTAGAAAGTCGTAAAGCTTCTAGAATGACGAAGAATGGGATGGAAGCTTCAAGAAAGTCGTAGAATGGTATGGAAGCTTCTAGAATGTGGTAGTAGATGATATCTACTAGAAGTATCTAGCTAGTTGTGATAGAAATATCTAGTAGGAGTTTTCTAGAATTAGATAATTAGATAAGGATGATGATAGAGTAAGAATGATCAAGATGATACGAGAAGTTTCTAGATCGTAGTAGAGTATACATGGAAATATCTCGTCTCTAGAACATTCCATGGAGTAGTATAAATAGGTGTTTGGTGATGCATTTGTAAACTACATGAAGCAAAGTTAAGGAATAAAAGTTCCATTGTGAAAGTTCTCTAAGTATTCCTCTCTTCGTAAGCCTAAAAGGCCCTCGTGTTTTCCAACAAAGTGGTATCAGAGCTAGAAAATAGAGATGTCAAGTGCAATGAACTTGTTCCAATTTCCTCGTCTTACCAAAGATAACTATGGTAGTTGGTGCATTCGAATGAAGGCGTTACTCGGTTCACATGATGTGTGGGAGATAGTCGAAAAAGTGTTGAGAAAGTTGATGATGAAAGTTCGTTGAATGCCGCCCAAAGGATGGAGTTGCAAAAGGCAAGAAAGAAGGATCAAAGTGCTCTTACACTCATCTATCAATGTCTTGATGATGCGATGTTTGAGAAAGTTGCAAATGCAACCACTTCTAAGGAAGCGTGGGAGATCCTTCAAAATGCTTTCAAAGGAATTGACAAGGTGAAAAAGGTACGCCTTCAAAATCTTAGAGGAGAGTTCGAAAAGCTCCAAATGGAGGAATCCGAAACCATTTCGGATTATTTCACTCGTGTCTTAACCATTTCAAATGAAATGAAGAGAAATGGTGAAAGCTTGAGTGACACAAGGGTGATAGAAAAGATTCTTCGCTCTTTGCCACCAAGCTTTGATTACATTGTTGTGGTCATAGAGGAGTCAAAAGACATAGATTCTATGACCATTGATCAACTCATGGGATCTTTACAAGACCATGAAGAGAAGTTGAAGAAAAGAAGGGGGAAAGAACCCTCAGAGCAAGCTTTATACTCAAAGGTCTCTTTCAAAGAAAGAGAAAAGAGCTTTCTAAATGGAAAGGAGCAAAGACGAGGACGCGGTACTTTTCAAGGTCGTGGTGGTTTCCAAGGCCGAGGACGAGAAAGAGGAAGAGAAGATGCCAACAAAGAAGATGAAAATCAAAGGTTTTCATATCGAAGAGGTCGTGGGAGAGGCTTTCAATCTCAAAGAGGAGGTAAGCCCCATATACAATGTTACAATTGTCGCAAATATGGTCATTATGCCAATGAGTGTAGTAGCTCAAGACAAGTGGAAGAAAAAGCCAATCTTGTGGAGGTAGAAGACAAAGATGAGCTTACATTTCTAATGGCAAGACATGACGAACAAGAAGAGAGGATAGAGCCATGGCATATAGATTCCACTGCAAGTAACCATATGACGGGTGAAGAAGACTTGTTCGTGGAGATGGAGGAAAGTAAAGGTAATGTCACCTTTGGAGACAAATCAAAGGCACCGGTGAAAGGAAAAGGTAAGATACTTATCCAAGCTAAAGATAGAAGTCACCAATATATTTCGGACGTATACAATGTGCCTAATCTTAAAAGTAACATTTTAAGTGTGGGACAACTTTTAGAGAAAAACTACGATATTCATTTCAAAGATTGTAGTGCTACAATAAGAAATCTCGAAGGAAAGCTCATAGCTAAAGTCCCTATGACTAAAAACCGAATGTTCCTTCTAAACATTCAACATGATGAAGCTAAGTGCTTAAAGAGTTGTCTTAAGGATCATTCGTGGCTTTGGCACATGAGGTACGGGCATTTAAATTTTGGTGACTTAAAGTTATTATCATTAAAGGGAATGGTGAAAGGGTTAGATCAAATTAATCATCCCAATCAAGTGTGTGAAGGATGTCTTCTTGGGAAGCATGCTAGAAGTTCGTTCCAGAAAGAAGCAACATCAAGAGCTAAGGAACCTCTACAACTAATTCACACAGATTTGTGCGGTCCCATTACTCCACCCTCTCATGGTAAGAATCTTTACTTTATGCTCTTTATTGATAACTATTCAAGAAAAACTTGGGTATATTTTCTAAAAGAAAAATCCCAAGCTTTTGAAGCTTTTAAGATATTTAAGGCTATGGTAGAAAAGGAGAAAGGTTTAAAAATTAAATTCATGAGATCCAATAGAGGTGGAGAATTTTTATCAAAAGAATTTAACAAATTTTGTGAGGATAATGAGATCCGGAGATTTCTAACGGCTCCTTACTCCCCACAACAAAATGGAGTGGTGGAGAGAAAGAATAGAACCATTCTCAATATGGTCCGAAGCATGTTGAAAAGTAAGAAGATGCCAAAGGAGTTTTGGGCCGAAGCGGTTGATTGTGCAGTATATCTATTGAACCGGTGTCCGTCAAAGAGTTTAGATAACAAGACTCCACAAGAAGCATGGAATGGGATGAAGCCTACCGTCTCTCACCTAAGAGTATTTGGAAGCATAGCGTATGTTCATGTTCCAAGCCAAAGGCGATCCAAGCTTGATGATAGAAGTGAGAAGCATGTATTCGTTGGCTACGACAAGCATTCAAAAGGTTATAAGTTCTATAATCCAATCACAAGGAAGGTGGTAGTGAGTAGAGACGTTGATTTCGATGAAGAAGAAACATGGGATTGGAGCATCAAGGAAAATAAAAGGTATGACTTTCTTCCTATCACCGACGAAGAAGAGACATGTGAATCAAGTGAAGAAGTCCATCAACCTCAAAGTCCAACTCTAACCCAAGACTCACCTTCAAGTTCAAGTGAAGGAGAACCGAAGACAAGAAGTTTGCAGGAGCTCTATGAGGTAACTGAGGAAATACCCCTTCTTTGTTTCTCTGTTGACTATGAACCTTTAGTTTTTGAAGAGGCTATGAAAGGTAAGAAATGGAGACAAGCCATGGATGAGGAGATAAAGTCAATAGAAAATAATGATACGTGGGAGTTGACGACGCTTCCAAAAGGCCAAAAGGCTATTGGAGTTAAGCGGGTATACAAGGCCAAGAAAAACGCCAAAGGCAAAGTGGATAAGTACAAGGCAAGGCTTGTGGCTAAAGGGAACAAAAAGAAGCATGGTACAGACTATGAAGAGGAAGGATGTAAGAATGATACATGCGAGGTCCGAAAACCAAGTTGCAGATATCCGCACCAAGCCGCTCAACGAGAAAGATTTCTCAAGACTAAGGATAATGCTTGGAGTCGGGAAATCAAGTTTAAAGGGGGGTGTTGGATCGTAAACTTGATTTAGTCCAATAAAGATTAGACTATCCATAAAAGCCCAAGCCCGTGATCAAGAAGCTTCTAGAATGATGAAGAATGGTATGGAAGCTTCTAGAAAGTCGTAGAATGGTATGGAAGCTTCTAGAAAGTCGTAAAGCTTCTAGAATGATGAAGAATGGGATGGAAGCTTCAAGAAAGTCGTAGAATGGTATGGAAGCTTCTAGAATGTGATAGTAGATGATATCTACTAGAAGTATCTAGCTAGTTGTGATAGAAATATCTAGTAGGAGTTTTCTAGAATTAGATAATTAGATAAGGATGATGATAGAGTAAGAATGATCAAGATGATACGAGAAGTTTCTAGATAGTAGTAGAGTATACATGGAAATATCTCGTCTCTAGAACATTCCATGGAGTAGTATAAATAGGTGTTTGGTGATGCATTTGTAAACTACATGAAGCAAAGTTAAGGAATAAAAGTTCCATTGTGAAAGTTCTCTAAGTATTCCTCTCTTCGTAAGCCTAAAAGGCCTTCGTGTTTTCCAACAATTCCGCCACCAAACCCTCACCCCACAACATTAGGCTGACACATCTGGTGGTTTTCTTGGTGGGGAGTAAACAAAATTATACCATTTATTATTTAGATTTGTTGAGGGTCCTTGAAGGGTTTTCCCTTCTCTCCTTCTCATGTCAACAGCAGCAACAAGGGAGAAACCCTTTTCTTTTCAACAAAAACTGAACACACACCTAATGGCAACCTATGAATTATATTTATAGTGAAACTTTGGTTCAATTGATCATCGAGCTTTCATCTTATTCCACACTTGGTTCTTGTGTCATCTTTATTGTTGTTGTCGTGTCAACTAGAACCAAACAAAAGGGAATGAGTGGGGATGTAAGTGAGGTTAGGGATGGCCGGATTCATCGTGGGTGGCCGGATCCGCATTGATCTGTGGCAGAGGAGAGAGAGACAGAGGGTGAGGGTGAGTGGGTGAGAAATGGAATAAGAAAAAAACACAAAAAAGTTGTGTGTGACAAAGGAGAAAAAATGGAAAAGACTATATTACCCGAGCTCGTGTGCTTTGCACATGAGGGGTGTTTAACAGTCAAACCTAACGTCGTTTGGTCAAAGGACCATGAGTGTTAAGGGTTTCAGAGTTAGTGACTGTTTGTGCAAAAAAAAAGTCAAAGGACCAAGAGTGTAGGTCAACGCAAACCACAAGGACCATCTTTGTAGTTTACTCTTCTTTAAATCATGCCCCTTGTAAATCAGATTTCCATGTCAGATATATACATGATGAAACCAAACCTGATGTAGCAAGCCCCTTTTCAAAAATTTATCAAATCTCAAGAATTTGGAGTCGTGTATTCCTTCAAATAAGTGTGACATGAACGATCCATAAGACAGCTCATCAAAGAAAATACGAAAAGACAGCCCATTCAACACAAAAGATGATGATAACAAAGAAAGTACACACACAATATAATGTATGTAAAAGATACAAAGTAGAGTAAAGTACACACACGATATAAGTGTGAGGATTATGTTTAACCAAAACATCTTTTGATTAACAACACACTAGTAATAATAGAAGGGTGATACATATCCAACCACCATGGGAGCAAGTGGATTTAATTGCTAGTAGAAGCCTAGTTGCTAATGTGAATCTCTTCAAGTTTCAGATTTTCGACCAGGGTTTCACTTGACTTGTTTGGGACTTTTCCTCCTTTAACTTGAGCTGGGGTATGTTAATAAACCAACACGTTAAGTCAAAATGTAATTTCAAAACAGTTAGTTATGAATAAAGAAATTGCTCAAATTAAACTGGTTGAAAATTGTTACTCATTAGAGATGAAACAGACCGAAAGTGAACACAACAATAATAATTACTGTATTATTATCCGGGGACAAAAGACAAGCGTGGTTACCAGTTGCTGATGATGTGGAACTGGTATGAGGGCCCAGAGTTCCGGACGTCGCTAAGGATGATCTTGTTCTTATACATTCAGGCATGTATCTTGTTCTTATACATTCAGGCATGTAAGCTGTTGATAATTGTGCAAGATTAAAAGCAAAACATAAGCAAACACGCGCAAGTAATTAATAAAACGGGATAGAAATAGTTGGGTGGAAATGAATGGAACACAAGATACGAGGCACAAAAGGGGATCCCGTAAACTTGTGGATTGAGAACTAAAACCGTGAAAGGCAAACTATTCGTTACAATCCTACAAAGTAATAATAAAAGGATTTAATTGAAGTCTGGTAATTGTGAACAGGAGCGCTCATTTGATTTACTTTGATAGTAAACGAATGTTATATACATATGCGTGGACACAACTGATCGAAACGGAATATGATGCATGAATTGGGCAAGACATATTCAGTTACTTTATATCTAATTTTAAAGGTTGGTTAAATAATAATATGAATAAAGGGCAAAACACAAAGCAAAATACAAGAGTGGGAATATAATGTTACCGAGGGCAGCAGGGTCCAGATTTTCAAACCCCACTGGGAATAGCTGTTGAGGTTTGAAACCCTTGGAAGCTGTAAAACAACATACAGGGTATAAGATAACCAATAATTAAGCGGAAAACATAATCGCAAAACAAATGATGTTTTTATTGTTTTCAAAACACTAAATGATAATGATTTGAGATTGGTTGGTTGAGCAAAAACTAGTATAAGTATATGTAAGTGAAAGCTATATACCTAGAAATGCATCCATGGTACCGACTGGAGGAGGGCCGTCATAAGGCTTATAGTAACGACGTACCCTTTCTGACACTGTCATCCGCTTCCGACGTATACGGTCAACACGAAGTACAATTGTATTCCCACCTTCCTCCATCTCTATGCAGATCGATTTCCCCAATTTCAATTTTATCACCAAATTAGGGCTCGGGGGTATTATATTTATTGTGTGATTTTGCTATCTTTCGTCCCTTTACTCATGTCCTATTTCCCTATATGGTACATGTATCTTATTAAAATACACACACTCCTATTTTTATTTTTATTCACTGTCAACGCTTCATTATCCATAACTAGTTTTAGACCAAATGTTCAAAGTGTATGACTATCAGTTGACCTCAAAACAAACATCACATCCCCTCAATATATACACAAACAAACATCACATCCCCTAAATACACAAACTCGTGTTTTCATTTTGCTCTGGTGTTCAAAAGAAAAGCACATAAGTTTAAGAAAAAACATGGAGCCCAACGCCCCCCAAGATTCGTATCCACAAAATTCAAGTGTTATTAAGCTTGAATGATTAGTTCAACTTGAAATTTTATGATGAACTTTTATCTCATGTGTGTCAGTGTATGTGTAAGTAATCCAACTTGTTGACTTTTTAATTAGGCATAGAATACGTAGGGGCGTAGTTAGGATTTTACTTTTGAATGGGCCAAATAATTTTCGATAAAGTAACGAGTATTAAAAAAGCTCAAAACAGAATGATTCTTATAGTAATAGTGAATTCTTATACATTTTGCAAGCACCATCGATGTGAAATTAATGAATGAACTATTATTTGAAAAGATCTGCTATGGGCCTTAATCAATTTTTTGTGAGCCAATAGCTAAAATTATCATATATATACAAACGATATAAGAATTTGGGCCAATTGTTAATTGTAATATTTGCCACTTGGTGTAATTAAATGTATCGTATTCAAATCTAATTATTTCTTGAATACTTTTTCAAATTTTGTTTATTTTGTGTAATGGTTTACCTACTAAATCGGTCAACCCTATGTGCATGAGGTCACCCTTGAACACAATGCTAAGAGGCAAGGGAGCCATAACGCTTTGCATGCGTTATTCTGATGTGGCAGCTTATCAACTTGAATTATTGCGTTACCATGATTTCCAGGTAGCAAGCGTTGGCTTTGCGTTTCAACTTGAGTTGGTGTGGCAACTCAAGTTATAACTTGAGTTATGCAAGTTACAACCATTTCCCACTCAAGTTATGCCAAGTTATAAATGGATTTTTTTTTTTTTCTTTTTTTTTTTTTTTTTAATTGGGTCCTTGAAAGTGGTATTATTGAGTGTTATAATTTCCTGATGTTTTTTGTGTTGTGTTATTTGATATTAAGATGATGTAGCGCTGACTTGGCGATGAGTTATTTTTCAATTCAAGTTATGGTACCCTTTGCTCTAAGGTAATCCTAGTATATTTCCAGCTCACTTAAGACTCACTCCAAACACACTTAACCACACACTTGTTAGTTCATTTATATGACCTAACTAACACATTTCTTCTCCCCAATCACCACATAAACACTAATTATGCATACTACTTACTAAAAGGATGTTACAAGTTCTGTAACAAGTTATTTGCAAACTCACATTTACCATAATAACATAGGTCCAGTATCATATTAGGTTTAAAAACACTTACTTGATATGCCCCATTATGAACAAAATGGGGATACAAAAGTGGCAATGAAATGCTCACTCAAGTGTTTACATATAAGGTTGCAAAAATCGCGAATCGGTAGTCGGGTGATCGACCCCCTTTGTAATTGGTCTACGCGGGATTAATAGATTGGCATTTTCATCAAGTTTTGGGTATTTCGGGCAATATTTTCTTTAAAAAACAACTTGTAATAGATATAAACATCATCAACTATAAATGATTAAAACAAGTTCACAGTGAGTTTTTAGGGATTTCCAACAACATTTTCAGGTTTTTGGCAAGTTTGACAGCCATTAACTATCGTTTACCACGGCTGACCGATTTATTTGAACGATTTACACAATTCGAAAAAGTTGGTGGTCAAGTAGTGCCAAGGCCGTGATTAATCGGCCTTGTGGGCCTTTTTTTCAACAATGTTTATATCATTTCTTACGGTTACCTAATAAAGAAGTTAACTTATAATGCCCAACTATGAGGAAAATAGGACATATAAAAGTAACATATAAGAGCATACTCTAAATTACTTACCTAAATGAAACTACAAGATAGTCCTACACCAAATACCCAAGTATTAACAAAATAAGGCATATCAAAGTGGCATCTAGGTGCACACTTTGCATAAGTTTAGATACAATAATTATCATAAATTACTGTTTATGTGCATAACATACAAGTACCCAAAATATGAACATCAATGCTTTTCCAGTTTACACCCGTGAACACTTGAGCTAACTTTTGGTCAGGATCCTTTGACTATTGCGTGTTGGTGGAATAAACTGTTGAGTTCCCACATATGTGCTTGCTCTGACATTGGATGGGTAAATTCCGGATTAACTTCAACATTACATGTTGCAACAACTTTAGAAGTGAAACAAATAAAATCTTTATTTACATAAAATCCAATATCATAAATACGAGATTACCTTCATTTGAGTTTGGTGAAAGCATAGAATACTTGTGCTGCTAGCCTGTTGAACTACATTATGTATTGTATTACCAACCATTACTCCAAATCTGCCACCTCTCATTCCAACTACACCAGCTCTTAGTCCAAGTATTCAACCTCTCATTCCAACTGTCCTTTTACCTTTATTACCATTGCCTGCAATTTCAGGTTTTCTTGAACATTTGAAGTCATTAACTCTTCTTGAACATTGTCTGGGCAGTTTGTTCTTAACTCTCGCTCAGATTTTGATAATGGTACATGTGAATACCAAGTAAGTTTCTTAGGTTTAACCGCTCTTCCAAGAGACAGAGTTTAAATTGCATGAGCTATTCAGTTTTCCAGCTGTTCATTGCGCAAATGAACATGTCGTGCATCAATTATCTTCTTTAGTTGCGGCCCATGGTGTTTAAGCTAAAAGTAAACCTAAGAAACCGCGAATCATATATTAGTCTTACCACAAGCATTATACATCAAAACCTAACTTAACATTTATTTAAATCGTTTTTAGGTGTTGCATATTATATTTAAAGATAATTAACTTGTATTCTATCTGTTTAAATTGAAAAATTATACACACTCTAACTATATTTAATTGTTTTTAGCAGTTGTACACCATTGAAGGAGGGATTGAATTTTTTTTAATACAAAAAGTCGAAAACCAATTTACTGAGGTAAGTAGAGGATGATAGTATCTCTTTGCTTTTTCTTTAGTGATTTTACTAACAAGTTTTGGACTCTCTATGAAAAGCATTATAAGTGCTATTCTGGATTGTAATGGAAAACACATGTTACTTTTCGATTATTTTTTTATGCTATAGTTGTGTTCGTGACTTTCTTGTGTTGTTTACATGTATATGAGACGCACTTGAGTACTTGACTGAACGAGACCCACACATTGTCAAATGTTGTATACATGTATTTATGTGTATCATTGGATTGGATATATAGCTGCAGACTTACGTATGACCAATAGGAGGTATAAACCACAAAGATACAAAAGTGGATGTCGACAGATTTTAATCTGAATTGCCTACATCAAGATGCAAAATTTCAGTGTTTGAACTATGTATTGTGAGTTTTCCATCGAATGAGATTTGTATGTTGAATTCTTAACACCATCTAAAGCATTTAACTCCTATGATTATATTCGACGCCCTAAATAGCATCACCCCTTACCTGTCCGACCCATCAATCTAGCAATGCCACCTCTACATGATATAGCCATAGCACCCATAATCTTTATGTATTAAACCAAGTTGAGCTTACACACCTCCAATGACGACAGCCCCCACTCGTACTCATACCTTACTAAAAACTAACACACAAATACCACTATAGCTGGAGCAAATACCTTAGTGGTAAGAGCTCACAAGTGCCATCTCAACACTCATTTAAAAATAAAACTAGTACATAAATATACATCAACACAGTTAAATGAAAAGCCCTGGGAGACGACTGCAAATTTGTTAATGACTTCAACTTGTTAACAAACTTGAACTGGAGCCAATTTCTCATCTGCATCGATTCCAACTTTAATAACCAAAATCATTTTAGTGATAATACTTTTTATACGTGCACAAGATAGTGTGCAAGTATAAACTGAAAGCCCACCACCAAAAGGTTGGGTTTTCTTTTAATCATACCCCTTGTAAATCTCCACACATGAGAATTTCCAAGTCACATATCGGATGTAGCAGCCTTTTCAAAAATATATCAAATCTCAAGACTTTGGGGGTTAAGTTGTATTCCTTCAAATAAGTGTGACTGTGTGACATGATCCATCCATGCATAAAACAGCTCATCAAAGAAAATATCAAAAGGCAGCCCATTCAACACAGAAGATGATAACAAAGAAAGTATACACACAATGCATGTAAAAGATACAAAGTAGAGTATAAAGTGCGATGATTATTATGTTTAACCAAAGTTAATCCAAACATCTTTTGATTAACAGACTACTAGTAATAGAAGGGTGATAAACATCCAACCACTGTGAGAGCAAGTGGATTTAATTGCTAGTAGAAGCCTAGTTGCTAATGTGAATCTCTTCAAGTTTCCGATTTTCGACCAGGGTTTCACTTGACTTATTTGGGACGGTTCCTCCATTAACTTGAGCTGGGGTACGGCCTATATGTTAATAAACCAACACGTCAAGTCAAAAGGTAATTTCAAAACAGTTAGTTATGAATAAAGATGTCAAATTAAAGTGGTTGAAAATTGTTACTCATTAAAGATGAAACGGACCGAAAGTGAACAAAAGAATAATTACTGTATGATGATTAATTATCCGGAGACAAAAGACAAGCGTAGTTACCCGTTGTTGCTGATGATGTAGAAATTTTAAGAGGGTTCAGAGTTCCGGACGTCGCTAGGGATGATCTTGTTCTAATACATTCAGGCACGTAAGCTGTTGATAAATGTGGCAGCAGAAGGTAAGCAAGTAATTAATAAAACGGGCTAGTAATAGTTGGGTGGGGTGGAAATGAATGGAACACAAGATACGAGGGGATCATGTAAACTTGTGAGTGGAGAAGTAAAATCGTGAAATGCAAACTTTTTCGTTACAATCCTACAAACTAATAATAAAAGGTTTTGAATCCTGGTAATTGTGAACAGGAGGGCTCATTTGATTTACTTTGTGCGTAGACACAGCATCTTGACACTCTTGGGTTACTTTATATCTAATTTTAAAGGTTGGTTAAAGAATAATATGAATAGAGGGCAAAACACAAACCAAAGTACAAGAGTGTGAATAAAATGTTACCGAGGGCAGCAGGGTCCCAATTTTCGTACCCCACCGGGTATAGCGGTTGAGGTTTGAAACCCTTGGAAGCTGTAAAAACAACAAGGTATACCAATAAACATAATCGCAAAAACTAGTATAAGTATTATATGTAATTAGTGAAAGAAAAAAGATACCTAGAAACGCATCCAGGGTACCGACTGGAGGAGGGCCGTCATAAGGCTTATGGTAACGACGTACCCTTTCTGCCACACTCATCGACTTCCGACGTATATAGGTGCCACCAACTCTCGCAGTTGTATCCTCCATCTCTGATTTCCCCAATTTCAATTTTTCTCACCAAATTAGGGCTCCGGTATATTTATTGTGTAATTTTGCTATCTTTTGTCCCTTTACTCATCTCCTATTTCCCTATATGGTACATATCTTTTCCACACATGCTATTTTTATTCATCATAACTTTGTTTAGTCTCTCTCTCTCTCTCTCTCTCTCTCTCTCTCTCTCTCTCTCATCTTCAATGTTGCAAAAATCGGCCGATTAATCTGTAATCAGCCTTGTACCTTGTAGAATTTTGAAAATCGGTGTAAAAATCAGCCACTAATCAGTCAAAAATCAACCGAATCAGTCAAAAATCGGCTGAATCCATAACCACCGCCACACCTATTACTTAAAAGTAGTGTTTTAGGCGCCAACCACCACTACTAATATGGTAACAACATCTCTAAAGTCAACCACAAGAATCGTAAGATCCAAATGTTTTGAAACGAGGGTGCAAATCATATTTAGTTATCAATTGACACTCAAAAGTTAATTTAGAAGGTCTAGAATGACAATATTTACGTTTTGTTAAGCATAATGAGTTATATAGGGTTTCCACGTTTGTTATAACTTATAAGTGGTATTTTATTAGGAAGAAGAAAAAATATATATATAAGCTCAAATTCTCAAAAGTTCTAATAAACACGCATGTCAAATGTCGCTTATATATTCATTATGAACCAATTACCAGAGCAAGCAAGGGGAAAACTAGGAGCTTTTTGGGATGCACGTCGTTCTAATTGAATTTTTGACAATTTTGTTACCAAGCACTGCTCTCAGCCCGGCCAAGCTGACGGCATTGCATTTTACGCCGTCACATTAAGTCAGCGGAAGTTGTGGTGGTGGGGATGGAGGTAGATGAGAGTAATTTGTGTGTGTTTTTAGGTTTGTGTTTATGTTTGTAACGTGTGTAGGTTTAGTTTATATATAAAACAGGTCCGGGTGCCAGCCCGCATTACAATCACAAACCGTGCGTTTCAAAGTTGCCTATTGATTTCCTTAATTAGTTTTCAAAGTTGCCTATATTTAGTTTCAAGGTTAAAGAATTAAGGATTTAAGCAAAACTACATACACCTGTTATGTCTAGTAAAGACTAGAGGGACGAGTACGAAGGTAATACACTAATTGTTAATTGTTAAAACTAAGAACCACATAAACCTTAGAAACCGCCCAGGCTTTGCTTGTTTATGTGCGACACCGAATTTTACTCCTTTTAATACAAATACAAAAAATATACTTCCATCTTAGTCAAAAATATTATACATTACGAGTCTGTCTCACTATTTCCCTTAAGAATAATCAATTCCTCCAAAATACTTATACGCTACTACAATGGTTAGGTACATTGTTTAGAAAGTTGAAGGCTTACTTTGCAATTCACACATCATATAACAAAGGCCATTAGGCTAGTGACAGAAGGAGTAGGGGATCGAGTAAAGTGATCGATTTGCACTCGATCCTCTTTGTGTGGTGATTCGATCGCAAGACGAAAAATTTAGAAATGGGCCGTGGAGCCGATCGAGTATTACTTACTTTTTTTTTTTTTTTTTTTTTTTGTTTCATGTGAGTGCTTTTTGTGTGTAGAATTAAATATAAAAGTAATTTTTGTGGGGTATGTTTTTGGTAGTGTAGGTCGCCTTACTGGGGCACCCGATTGCCTGCAAGTCGCTGAAGAGAGAAAGCTAACGTGGCAGAGAAAAAGAGAGGGATTGAATCCCCTTACTGTATCCAGCCTTACAATGACGCCCCTATAGGGCAAATCGGGTATCATGGTGTCTAGCCATAGGTCTAAATTTTTCTCTATAACGTGTGGCACATCGTGCTTTTATACTTATAATATATCCTTTTAAACTTCAAAACTCCATCAATAAGCTTAGTTATTAGCCATTGGTAACTAACTAATTACCATAATTTTGTAGGAAGTGAAACTAGTTATAATATCCTTGCACGCACGGGGTTTTTACAGAAAAATTTAATTATATAGTATTATCGTTTAAAAACAGAAAATATTATGTATATTTTAAAAAGTTGGACCATCAACATGTGCGAAAGTAAGAAAAATAGTTAGCAGAAATTGTAAATATAACCGTGGCATCGACCTTGTATTGGATTTTTGAGCGTGTTTCCTTATAATGTTATTGGGTCAAAGGTTCTTTGATCACATGGGTTTACACATAAATCAAATTTATTTTAAAATTTTTGTTTACTATATGGATATTTAAGAATTTACCCGTGAAAATTATGATATAAGTACAACTAATAAGTATGCATGAGTTTTTCATTATGTATTAATATCAATTAAAATTTTGTAAAAAAATTATTGGATGAAAGATTTAACTTTGTTTTGCTAACATAGATATTAATGTTGAGGTTGATGTTGTTGTTTAACTTTAACTATTGATATCATGTTGTAAAAAATGTGCGAATTTAGTAGCACATAATGAGTGTTGATAAAGTTTTTTAAAAATGTTTTTCCGGATATCCGTATATAAACTTTAAATAATAATTACATGAGTCGTTATAAGTACAATCGCGTGTATTTATTTTCATATCACAGTAACCCGTACTTACCATTTGATATTTATATTACCGTTAATAATAATTTAACTGTATTTAATATTCAAACCCGTGTACGTATAGATTAAACTTTTAAATAGGATGACATGAGTTCTTATTTATATTTAACGTACATAGTAAAAAGATATTTTAATAGATGAAAGTTTGAAACTAATACTTATTTTAAAAGTATTTAACGTATATTAAAACTAATTCATACATTTATAAAATTTTGTAAGTTTAATGGATTGAAGTGGGAAACCAATACTAATTAATGCTCATGTAATTGTAAACAAAGTTCATATTATAAAGTGTAGGGGTATAAAGTGTAAGGGGTTATTTGTTTATTATTTAAAGTTATAAAAAAACATTGAGATTTATAATTTTACACTTAACTCCACATAATAAATTTAAAATTCAACCACTAATGTTTTGTTAATTACCTCATCTTTTTTAAAAAATTTATTTTCATAAATTTGACACCTATATTTTATGTATTTTTTTCCTCAATAAAATTATCCACCAAATTTATTAAAGTTTGATCAAAATCAATTCAATTTTGACTTTTTATTGGCCAATTATATTGCTCGATTTCGCTTATGTGTCAAAATCGAGCTTTCCTATTCGTCCAATTTTTTTTCCACTAAGATTGTTTTGTCAAAAAAACTCTGAAATAATGTAATTCCTTTATTATATAAAAGATTTCTTATATATAATATATAATAAAAAAGGAATATACAAAGTGAAGTCAAATCTTTCAAGAGGTTTTAATTAGACTTATAGGATAACTCAATTTTGTCACTTAAGAAAAAAATGAAGTATAGACAATAAAAGGTTAATACTAAAACGATTTGGTCAAACAGATGTGTCAATTATGTTTAAGATCATTGGTAAACTTTTAGCTAATCGGCTAGTAAAGTTATTGGAGATTGTGTTAGTCCCGTTCAATCGGCCTTCATCAAAGGGAGGTATATTCTTGATGGGCCTCTAATATTGAATGAGATTTTGGCTATGTATCAGCAAAAAAGTAAAGAGCTTCTTCTTTTTAAAGTCGATTTTGAAAAAGCTTTTAACTCTGTGCGTTGGGATTTTTTAGATACGGTTATGGAAAAGATGGGTTTTGGTATTAAATGGCGCTCATGGATTTCAGGTTGTCTTCACAAGGCTCGATGCTCTATTCTTGTTAATGGCTCTCCGACTGAAGAATTTGAGCTTTTTAAAGGCCTCCGTCAAGGAGACCCTTTATCTCCTTTTCTTTTCATCTTGGCGATGGAAGGTTTACATTCTCTCACGTGTAAGGCCGAAGAGTTGGGTCTTTTTAAAGGCGCTTCAATCGAGTGTGATAACATGAATATTTCTCATCTTATGTATGCTGACGATGTGATCTTCTTCGGTGAATGGTCTTGGGTTAACGCTCAAAATCTTATTAGCATGCTTAGTTGTTTCTATCTTATTTCAGGGCTTAATGTTAATATTGACAAAAGCAAAGTTCTTGGTGTGGGTGTTTCTGACGAGGAAATTTCTCAAATGGCGCATATTATTGGTTGTGGAATTTTGAAGTGTCCTTTTAAATATTTGGGTGTGCCAGTGGGATGTGTAACATGAATCGATGTGCCAACTGGAATGCGGTTACTAATATCTTCACTTCCAAACTCTCCTCTTGGAAAGCTAGGCTTCTCTCTATTGGAGGTCGTCTTTCGCTCATCAAGGCGGTGCTTGATAATCTTCCTACTTATTTCATGTCTATTTACTTGATGCCCGTTACTATTCGTTCCAAAATCGAGTCGATGCGCAACAAGTTTTTTAGAGGATCGGATCAAAAGGATAGTAAGATGTCTTGGGTCAAGTGGGAAAAATGCTTGTCGAGTAAAAAGAAGGGTGGGCTTGGTATTGGTAGTATTTATGGTTTTAACATTGGCCTTTTGTTCAAATGGATTTGGAGATTTCTCACACGTCCTTCGGATTTATGGGCTCGTGTCATCAGGAGTATTTATGGTCATAATGGAGGTATCTTTAATAATACGCACCATCGGTCTAAACAAACTACATGGGGCACAATTTTGTCTTCGGTTAAACATCTTAAGGACAAAGGTATTGATATCCTCTCCCTATGTTCTCGTAAACTAGGAAATGGTGACTCTACTCGGTTTTGGGAAGATACTTGAGTTCCTTTGTCTGACTGGAGTTCAGTTCTTAGACGTCTTCCTATGGGAGGTGCAGAATTGAATCAATTCGAGGCCCTTAAAGAAGCTATTGAGAACGTTTCTCTCACGGATCAAAGTGATTCTTGGACCTGGTCTATTGATGTTGCTGTTGGGTATTCGGTAGCTTCTTCTCATGTTTCAGTGGATGAAAAGATGTTAGATTCAAGTCTTGAGGCCACTAGATGGATTCGACACATCCCTATCAAAGTCAATGTGTTTCTTTGGAGATTGAAGGTTAATAAACTTCCGTCTAGTGTGAACTTAGATCGGAAAGGCATCGAGGTTAACTCTTTATCATGTTCTATATGCCAAATTGATGTCGAAACGGTTAATCACATTTTTTTCAATTGCGAGATGGCAAAAGATCTTTGGTCTCTTTTGGCTAAGTGGTGAGAGTTGGATATTCCTTTTTGCTCTAACATTTTAGAATGGTATGATTGGCTTGGCGATGTTCAGGTTGCTTCTAAAATTAGGCCGATTCTTGAAGGTGTTGGGGGGACTCTTATGTGGGCTATTTGGAGTTTTTCGAATCAGCTAATCTTCACTAATCATCCTCCTAAGAAGACTACTCTTTGGGATTTTATTGTTTTTCAATCTTTTTTGTGGATTTCTTCTAGAAATCCTAAATGTAAAGTTAGTTGGATAGGTTAGTTACAAAACTGTATAGTTAGTATAACATCTATGTAATCTTCTTTTCTAGCTTTTGCTAGTTTTAATGCAAGCCGCCGTTTAAAAAAAATTATGTCTAAAACACAAATGTTAATTTTGTTTTTTGTTTTTTTTAAAAAGATAAAAATAAAATAAATAAAATAATCTTAACAAAATTTACCTTTATGATCTCGAATGAACTATCAATCCCCTTATGCCTTAGCGGCTAAAGCGAAGCTTTTGCATTTATAAGGCGTGACATAAGACTGCACAAAATATGAAAATATTTATATATTTATGTCATATTTCATATATATCGAGTTTATAAAAAGACGTGACATAAGGCGTGGCGTGTCGGCATGACAAAACCTCACGCTTTTGCGAGGCCTTTGCGAGCCTTAAGAACCACAATTGTTATAAATACAAGAGTGTTGATATATAGACCTAAAACATAAACCGGCTATTAGAACTAATTCGTACAATTCATGACAAGAGTAATACACTTAACCTCTATCATCAATTTTAACCAATAAAGTTTTCAAAGTTTAAATTTAGGTTTAGTTTTATGCATAAAATTCACTTTTCTAAATACAATTTTGACACAAATAGTTACTTTGGCTTGTCTTTAAGTTTCATTTATCATTCGAAATGGTTAAATACGTGTTTGTATTGTGTGCAACTGTGCATAAAATGTGATACCTCTTAAAATTTCAAGACAAAGTTAGAGATGTTTTATAAAAGGTGTAATTATATTGTAAATAATGTATATACAGGCAAATTAGAGGATCAAAACATTGCAAAAACAAGATACAATAACCAAATTTATGAATTTTATAATACAATACAGTTTTTAACGGTTAACCGCAAACACTCTAAAGTTCACATACACACTCTTTAATAATATAAGACTGACCATACTTAGTTAAACTTGGAACAAATTTTTCTGATTTCTCCTTGATCGCCAGTTTTCACTTCAATGCTACTCATCTTAACCATCGATTTCTTGAACTCGAAATCAAATCTAAGTCCCAGTAACCCTCGTATGGTTCCTGCATAGTTTTTTACTATATCATGAGTCGTGGGGTCACCCCATAACCTCTGATCCGACTCCAAAACACCATTGCCATCACGCACATTCTTGAAATAGTTCACGTCAAACTTCATCTGGCTGTCCTTGTCTAATGCCACCCGTTCTGTGCCATCACTGTTTTTTGGACATTGGGCTTGGAATTGGGTTAGAGCCGATTGGCTTAAACTTGGGTCTGAGTTCCCTGTTGTCGTGAAGTTGTATAGGCGATACCTAAAGAATCTGCAATCTGTTTGGCCTATAGTATGTGCACCTATAAAACAAAAGTGTCATATTAATACATATTATCACCAAACTCGAGATAAGTTACAGCGGTAATTACCAAACTTGCCCCCTTCGAGGGGATTAAGAACGTACCAGCTAGTGTCACTAAATCACGATCATCAAGGCCTTTATCTGCAAACTTCTTTCTCTGGGTATCAACCGAATCTAATGGTGATGGTAAATTTGATGCTTTAGAAGCCAACGAGACTCTACCATCTCGCCGGCCAGTTGGCACCGCCCAATTTGGACCATCACTCTATAACACGTGACAAGAAACATGTCAGATAAAGCTTTGAAAGTGATTATATGATATTGACTATTCACAACCAATTAAAATAAATGTCTTGCCCAACAAGTTATGATTAACAATAACCAAAGTACAGTATTTAGCATTCAGGAAAAGAGATTACCAAATCAACTGAATCACGAGCAGCCAATGCGAGAATATCAGCACAAGACACCACACCGGGGCACAAAGTTTCCAGTTGGGTCTTAGCATCATCAATAACTTCAAATCCTCTTAATCCAAGATTAGGCAATGCATTAATCTCAGCAGATTTACCCTTGATTAAGATTGACCCATCACAACCCTACAAAAAGAAACCCGTAAGTGAAGTTTAAAACTTTTTTCATTCCCAAAATGGAAAAAATACGACTCTCAGTAATATCGTTACCTCAACAAAGCAATCATGAAAATGAAGCCTGAGAAGGGCCGCAGCAACTGTAGGATCATCTTTGAAGTGTGTTTCAACAGTAGACCTCACAGTAGCTTCAGCTTTAGGACATGTAGAAGAGTAAAACCCTGATTTTAATCCTGCTTGTGATTTAGCAACCGTGATTAAGGTTAAACCTAAACTAATGATGATTAGCAAATTAATCGCCATATCTGCATGTTAAAATAGTTGTATCTACTAAGGTCTATATATAGTAGTTGCTGACTAGCAAATTCATCTCCACAATAATGGTGCTATAAAGCACGAACTTTCTTGTTTAATATTAGTGGAGCACTCATCAAACCAACAAAAAGGATAAAGACTGAATTTGGTAATAGCGATTGGTGTACGTCTTTTCTTGATTCTGCAATGGAAGCTTTTAGTACGCGGTTTTAGCTTCTTTTAGTGATTTTTGTGTCTTTGCCATTGTCAATGAGTTCACATTAGCTTTTTGGGATCTTAGTGTATTCATGGATCAGCTTGCATGATAATCTTAATTCTTGATTAGTATATGATAATGGTATGCATGCATAATGCACAACCTAAATATGGCATTTTTCCACTAATCCATATTTATTTAATTCATAACCTATGCTTTATTATCGTTAACTCACAACTAACAAAATTATATAAAAAAAGGGTCGGGGCAGGGCAGGGGTGTCAAAAATTCTTTGATAGCCTGATTCCTGGGGTCACCTTTAAAACAAAGGTATATCTTAGGTGATTTTGCCCAAAAGTACTGGAATCAATAATCATTTTACATACCCTATAATTAAGGATACTTTTGTTCAAAACGCGTTATACATGAAAGCTCCTATTTCTCCATTTGTGTATAGATAAAGTATTAATAATCCTTAAGAATTTTCAGTTCTTACTTCTTTCTGTGCCCAAAATAAACATCCATGCATCTGTCATATTTGTCAGTAAACTGCAGACCTTATTTCTCCATCAAGCATTATATGGATATAAAGCGTTGTATAGAGTAATAGACTATAAATATAAAGGGTTGCGCTGATAATAGTGTCATATTGTAAGCGGTGAATGTGTTTTGTATGCTGAATGGAGAGTTTGAATGACACAGAAAACATCCATTGTACACAGATGGCAATCGATGATCGACGTGTATGAGCAGAGTTGAATAGTAGTAGGTGTTTAGCGGGTGTGATTGTAGAAGATAGAATGTTTTGATATTAGTTAAGGCTTTAAAGGAAGGGCAATAAGAAGACATTTAGACATCTGTTTTCTTGTTTAATTAGCCAGTAAACATATATCCCAAAACAACACCTTAGATTATAGCTATTTAATCAGCCCTTTTAATTAGCCCAGTAAGTACTAAACAAGCAGCTTCTATGATCTTATTCAATCTAGCCCATTACTTGGTCTACTTTAAAATAAAGTAATAAACAGCAAATCATGACATGAGTTATTATAATAAACTGCTTGCCACATAGTTGTTCAAAGTAACATCTTTGCTTATGACATCAACCCTATTATACAAATGCAGAAACAGCAATAGTCGTTCAGGGTGGAACAGGGGAAGACCAAAGGTACAAATCAGTGTGGTTAATTATCATCATCATCTATGTATTTTACAACGGCAGTTAGCATCTATGATGGAGCACCATTGGTACATTCTATGTAAACATTGTAAAATAGACCACACACAAGTATTCATGTCATTTTGCTAATTGCTCATGCAGAGGAGTCTTAGTCCAAGTTTCCTCTATTCCGCTTACTTGCAAAGGCGGCAATGAGAAGACACTAACCGTTGAGCTCTTGCTTCTGATTTCTTTCAAAGCCTTCAAAGCCGAAATGGTGCTCTTGGTGTACAAGCTCTTCATGTACTCGAGCTCAGCAAGTTCTTTAGCTTTTAATGGTGCCTCATTAGCAGCTTCACTGGTGGTAGGTCCCTCGCCTCCACCAACATCAGTGGTATCACAGCCAAATCCATCAGATGGAAGTGGTAGCTCGGTCAGTGGGAAGTGACGGTCTAGCATTGCCTCACACTCCTTTACCAGCTTGTAAAGCAAGTCTGTGGTAAAGAATGGTTCTTGTAGAACTTTTTGAATGAAAGGCAGTCGTAGGAGAGCTCCTGTTCTTTTGTCATACTTCTTGAGAATCTTCACTATTCCTGTATAAAGCAAAATGTGGCAGGTCAATAACAAGATTTTAACTTCAAAACTGATATGTGATAGGTCAATAGCAAGATGAGTAGGTCATGCAGGTAGGGGTGTCAGTAGGGTCGGGTTCACCCGACCTGAACCCGAGATAAGGCTTATAGGGTCGGGTTTAATGGGTTGAAAAAGCTTGTCGAGTTAGTTTGATCCGAACCCGATACCCCGATATTGTTATATGGTCATGTTATGTTATCGGGTTATCGGTTCAACCCGATAAGACCTTAAATATATTAAATATTATATTTTCATAGAAAATCTAGAATCCCACCAGTCTTATAGCATGGGGTTGAATGGTTCAGTGGCACAAGTGCTTCATAGATACAAGTATTCAACTGGTACAATACGAGCTGAATGGAAAAAAAATAAATTTGGTCTGCTTTAGATGTTGTCGGTAACCTGTTACCAAAAAACCATATTGTTTATTAATCAAATTTGTCTTCTTTTTTAATCTTCAGTTTGTACCGATAGTAATATTTTTCACATCCATCACTGTCTAAACTCTAAACCATATATCACATATTATCAAAGCTATTTTCTTTCGACATAAATGCAGTGCCCTGGTTTTATTAATTATAACAGACCATCAAAATTGAAGCACTTATAACTTTTTCATTACTTTGATTTTATTAAACCATAACCCGATTAACCCGAGCACCCGACCCAATATACCCCGGCCCGATAACAACCCGAACCCAATAACCTGATTTCTTATCGGGTCGGGTTGCGTGTCACACTTGCCTAGGCAAAAACCCGACTCAACCTGACCCAATACACCCCCTACATTCAGGGGTCAAATGGGAACGGGTAAAAACTGATCCTTGTTCAGTAAGGGTCCAAACAGACCGGGTTGGGTTAACCCACAAAAAACTTTATTGTCCCTTAAGATTATGAATAAGTGATGGTTTGACTGTAATTACAAAAACAGTATTATGAAAATAATAATCAAAGTCTTTGAGAAGAAATGATTAAGGAGCATGTATGCATTAGAAATAGACTTTGAGTGACTTTCAACCCGTTTGACCTACTTTGGTTTGACCCATTTGATATAAACACAACCAAAATCGATCTATTATGTAAATGGGTTAGATTTGCCAACTCCACTGATATGAAATGTTTCGTATTGTTTAGAAAGATTAGCAACCTGTGTAGTTAAGAGCACTGTAATTCTCTAACAAAACCATCTCTCCATGAAAATCAACAATTTCTTTTCGTATCTTAATCATCTCTTCGTTTGAATCTTTGGCTTTCATTACACTATCCTGCAATTCCTGTATACCAAAACAAGAAATAAACATCTTTAACGACAAAGCTCAAACACAATATTGACCAAGTCTAATAAATAAACATCGACTTCCAGTGATGTGTTGACTTTTAAACTGACTCTTATGTAAAGTTTACGAAGTATCATATCCACCACTTCAAAGTATTGAAAGGCTGTTTAATGTGGTTTAAACATATAGAATCTTTCTACAAACAAATGACCACTAAAGTCTATAGTGCAGTCCTACTTTTAAAAACTCCAATGAAAATTATAATATTCCATCAGTCAATTTACTACTTATCTTAAAGAATACCAACATGAGAGAATCTTAATATCCGTATCAATGTTTTTCAATTACTAATAATATCATCCAATAGGCGAATATAAGGGACTTTTTATATTCAAAGTTATAAGAATACTTTTATCCCTAGATGAACCCTGTGTTCGAGCTTTTTCAATGTGCAATTGCCAATTGGATTGTGGTGTAGTATATATGTAATGCAATATTTACCGTCTTCCTAAATTATTATTAGCATTACACAAGAAAATTTTGTTTTATCTCTTTATATCAGGATGAGAATATTTACAGCATGCAACACTAGTCGCAAAGCCTCATAAGGGAATGCATAACAAGGTAACTTTTCAAATGGTGTACATAAGCAACCTTAGTAGAAGTAACAAGATGATTAAACTTTAATAGTTCTAACATCATACATCTGTATCCTTAAACTCAGCCGGTTGTGTACTTGTATGTATACACACAAAACATACAGATCTTAGATCTAAACGTTTAATTCTCTTAACTATGCATAATACTAGGATATTAGCTAGAGTAGCAACAAGTGAAACTATCTAAACCTAATAAATCATACCATAAACACGAATTCAAACGTAAAATGATTTTTTTTTTAACGCGAATTTTTTCACATCCTACACCACCTATTTCACAAATGCCTCCGGCGAGGCCTGAACCCACAACCTCTAGATTGGTGGCAACTCACATACCACTAGACCAAAGGCCTTGGATGAAAAAAATAATAATAATAATTTAAGGGCAACTCACATATCACTATATAACGTAAAATGAATAAACGCCGAACACTTATTTTATTAGGTGTGCGGAGCATTTAGCATTTAACGTTTAGCGGTTAGGATACAAATCTTGTTTGGCAAGAAATGGTTAGCGTATCTAGATTTTTAAACACTAATATTTCTAAAGCTATAGCTACTCTAACACTGCAATTATAATTACAACTACAACTACTCAGCTACTCTGACACTACTATTATGATTACAGCTATGTCTACATTACTATTACGATTAAAGCTACAACTACTCTAAAGTAACTACTATTATAATTACAGCTACATCTACATTACTACTACAATTAAAGCTGCAACTACTTTATAGTAGCTACTATCTATTATAATCAGTGTTGCAAAAATCGGCCTACAAGGCCGATTAATCGGCGATTACAAGCTGAACGGTCTTAGACCTTGGAGCGAATTACAAGGTAATCGGCCTTGGACCTTGGAATCGGCGATTAATCAGCCAAAAATCGCTACACGGCCCTCGACCGCCTCGGGACCGATTCACGATTTTTGCAACATTGATTATAATTACAGCTACATCTACGTTACTATAAACTAGACAATTCCATAAAACAAATTCTAATGCATTTTTTTTAAAGAGCAGTTTTAACTATCACACTACATTTACACCACAAATTTATCTCACCTGTCCTAAACAGGACCCACATCATAATTACACCTACAGGTACGGCTACATTAAAAAACACTTTCATAAAACAAACAGCTACCGCTAACCACTAAACGAGATCTATAAAAAAAGTACCTTCAATTTAATAATATACTCCTCCTCCTTCTCAACAAAAAACGAATTAAACTTCTCAACTTCCATCTCAAGCAGCTCCACAAACTCAACCTCCTCCTTGGACATCTCCCCCACATCTCCTCCACCCGACATCTTCAACCGCTTAACCGCCCGGTCATCCACGTCATCATTTACACTTTTGCCACGTGGGGTTATCATTTTGACCTTTTTCTTGAGCTCCTTGTATGACAAGAACTTGTCTCTCCATTCAGGTAGTGTTTCTTCGATCTGGTTGCTGAGGCTTTTGCCGAATTTCATGATTAGGGGGTGTTTGGATATGGGTGTTGTTAAGTGGAATAAGAGTGTGGGTTTGTGAGGGGGGGGGGGGGGGGGGGGGGGGGGGGGGGGGGGTTTAATGAGGGGAATATGCGGAGAAGTGGTGTGGCATATTCTGGGGAATATTTACTATTTGATGGTTTTATTCTTTTTGTGACGGTGACTTTTTTGTGTCTATGTTTGGCTTCAAGTTTAAGCTAGTATTACAATTCCGTATCCGTAACATCGTCCTTGTCACTTTTTGTTATTATATGTTGCTTACTATTTCTTTTTTCTAATCTTCACACTAACTTTTTTAAATCTTGCTATTGTATGTACTTTGTGATATTTTACCTTTACTTTTTCAAATTTTAAAAAGTAAAGTGATCATTTTCATAGCTGAAACAGTTCTAAAATACACAAAATAGCACGATTTTAAAAGATTAGTGTCAAGATGAGAAAAAAATCTACCGAACTGAACTAATAATAGTTTGTCATTTAGAAAAAATGGCGGAAGGGGCCTCCTTGCATTGCCCAACTAGAGCGAAAAGCCTTATTGCGTTGTGGCCCTAAGTAGCTATGGGGTGTTGATGTGTACGCATCATGCAATGACAAAAAGTGACAAGTACGATGCATTTTTATGTAATTAACCTAAAAAGTTTGATCAAACACAATATTAATTTTACTTTTAGCTGAACTTAATATTACAAACATTGAAGAATACATTAATTAGTTAACTAAAGCTAAAATTGTTATTCTGTAAAAGTGATTGAAAAAAACAATATTAATTTTGTTTTTTTTAATTGTATATTTTTAACGATGAACAATTATTATAAGAGCGATAGAGTATTGTTTTTATATGTTACTTTTGAAGGATAAGCATGTGTCGACATGGTTTTTTATTATATACTCATCAACAAAATCTTTGTTTTTCATAAAGAACTTAAAATTCTCAAACATTTATTTGGTTAGATCGGGTGTAATAAGGACTCAAAATTGAGTCTTCCCCTAATAAACGAGCGTCTTCCTTGGTACATGAGTACATCCTTTTATAGCACGCATCTTGAATGGTAAAAAGCGAAGACCTACAGACGACCAAGTCATGTGAGGTTTGTTGTATGTGCGTTTATTTAATGTCTTTTGTGAGGTAGTGTTTAAGTGTGGTATGTTTTAGTGTTGAAATTAGTTGTTTTATTACATTAAGTTTGTAGTTTTTTAAAGGTTGTGGGTTCAAGCCTCGTTGAAGACATGTGAGATAGAATTTGTGAAATATGTGGTGTAGGTTGTAATAAATTTGCCGTTCTAAAAAATACTAAGTTGGTGGTGAAGTTGGTTGTAGGAAGAAAAAGTTGATGTAGTGTTGAGGTGACGGTACTGAATGCACTCTTAGAGTGTCCTTATTACATCTAGCCTTAAGTTTCACTAAAAAAAAGTGTCACGTCACCATATTCGCCAATTCCTCACAAATTCTTAAGTAGATTAAAAGTCCGATTTCGAAATGTTCAAAAATTTGCTTAAAAAATGCAAAGTCTCTATTTTGTTCTCTTTTCATAGTTTTCTCTTTGAAGAAATCACTTATTTGCTTATTGTAAAAAGAAAATTATCTAAAAAAGTGTTAAGGTTGACACTTTTTACCATTGTGTGTAGTGATGTTTTTTTTTCCCTATTGTGTGACTAAACTTTTGAATTTGGTATATTGTGTGTACTTTATGACCATTTTACCCTTACCATTTCCAAATTTTGAAAGGTAAAATGGTCATTTTACAGGGCTGAATAGTCGCAAAGTACACACAATATATCAAATTCGAAAGTTTAGTCACACAATAGGGAAAAGAAAACATCGCTACACACAATGGTAAAGAGTGTCAACTTTAATACTTTTTTAGATAATTTTCCCTATTGTAAAACATAAACTTACAACCTCGTGGTTAAGAACATAAATTTTCATATAAATACAAATTAATACACTATTGGTTATGGGTATATTGACACTGAGAATTTTTACAGTGTAGTGTTAGCTTTTATGAAACCTTCGACTATTAAATATGTATTTGTGTTATGGTTCAGCCATATCCTTATTAGTTAAACTTAACATAGTATTAGACATGTCAATAACTTCGTATATATAAATGGTGCGTTGTTAAAATTTATACATTGGATATGCGATAAATAATTACGTTAAATAAATGTATTATCTAAAGTAATACTTATTTTAACTCTAGAATTCAGGCTTAGATGAAATTTACCATAAGATCTTTACAATTTGCTCTTAAACATTAGACACGAAATTAGAACAAAGCACAAATTACTAACTTTCTGTCTGAATTTCCCAAAGACTAAACATTTATGGCAGATCTACATATACCAAATGGCATAGTAACAGATTAAGAGTTTTTTTTTTTTTTTTTTTTTTTTTTTTTTTTTTAGCTAAGAGAGTGTGTATATATGAGCCATTTATTGGGTAAGTCATTACAATCCATGTTTTGTGGATATAGACAAACTAAGGAAAATAGTTGGTCCCACTTAGAAAAAATAATAATATTAAATAGGTTTGTGGACCTATTCTCTTAAAAAATAATAAAAAAAAAAATAATAAAACGAGTTAGCAATTTTTCCTTAAAAAACAATTAATACTTAATTATGTTAACAGTCATAAACAACATATATTTTGTAATTTAAAATGTTGTCATTTTATAATAATCCGATGACATATTTCACACTATACTAATCCAAAAACTAACAATAATTTATCGGATTTGTTTAGTCATCTAATATAGACTAATCGGTAAACACTTAAATAAAATGTGATACAAAAATAAAAAGTATATAAAGCTACTAGCTTTTTACACGTGTCCTCATTTCATTCTCCGTTTTATATTCATTTTTTTTCTCTTTCTTAAGCAACTACATACCATTTTTATCATTTTAGTTTTTCAATCATACTCTAATACTTTAATTCAAGATTTAATCATTTCAATTCGTGATTAATTATATCCGTTCAAGATCTTAGTTTTTTCAATTCGAGATCTAAATATAGGTTTCTTGTCTTTTTTTTTTTCTCAAAATTTTATTACAAATTACAATAAATAAAATTAAAACTCATGGCTAGTTTTTCATCTTTTGTGGTTTCTCATTTTTTTTCTTTCAAAATATTCCAACAAATAAAATGTTCGTAAAAATGACTACAAGTTGTTTGATGAAATGTTTCAATATTTTACTTTTAAAGTTTATCATCATCATAAATACTTATTGTTTTATGCAAAAATTTAGTTATTGATATTTAATCAATGAAATCACAAATAAACAAAATTTAAAAATATGATGAATAACATTTTGTTGATGACCAATATTGTTCATTAGTTTTCTTTGACATCACAATATTAATTAGTTAGTTAATATGTTCAACAGTTTTATTTATGAAATTTTATTTTATTATTATTATTATTATTATTATTATTATTATCACAATGTTCATCATTTTTATTTGATAAACAAAATCATAATGTTAATCAGTTAGATCACATTTTTCAGCAGTTTTATTTTTGATTTTTTTTTCTTCATAATATTCATCAGTTAGAGTACAATTCATTAGATAAGAGTGAAATATAAAAAGATGTGACACTGTCAATATACGATGAATTTTTATACTTCCTAAATTTTCTCCATTTCTATATGGTAATCACAACCCTAGACTAGTCATGTTCAAATTCAATCCTCAAGACCCGGCATGTAGAATAATAAAACCTATCATCTATGTTTGAACTTTGAATGCTCTTTGCATAAGTCAGATTGATTATTTCAAAAAGTGTTCATGTAATATTCATAAAAAATAAACAAATTGGTCATGGCAAAGATGGGATAGAAGAGCATATTACAAAAGATCCCTTAGATTTTCAAACAGAAATGACTTTTAAAAAGCATAGATAAGGGCATATTCTAAGGTTTGGTGCTTTGTACTCTTCGGTTAGCCAACAATATTAATGTACCCCACCCCACTTGTTGTTCATCTTGCTTTTAATGAGAATCGTCTATTTTCTTTATCTATTTATGTCATTTTCACCTATACTTTTAGTTAATCATGTTTCATATTATAGTCTTGTGAAGAGTTTTTGTCTGTTCTAACGAAATCGACATAAAGCCACCTGTTTAACTTCGAATAGTTCTAGCTAGCTTGAATCATGGCGTATGTTGTTAACCATGACTTCATGAGCATTCACAATCTTATATGTAGGGAATATTGTTCATAGTTTCTCAAAAATAGTTACAAACTTATAATTCAAATAGCTAGTATAGCGTTTAGAAGAACGTGTGGAAAAGAAAGCTTTATACCCACACATTAAGTGAAAAAGAAACGCCTCTTAAGCTGAGTTAGTATTTTTAAGTGTATACAATTTACAATAAACCAATTTATGGTGCATAACATGGTCATAAACTCATAATATTAGACGATAAATATCACTCGTGTTAGTAACGGGTATGGATTGACCATTACCAACAAAAATAGATAGATAAATGCTAGAATTACAAACGGATGTAGGAATACATGTGTTGTCCGCCAAATGTGAGGAAGCCCATGTATCTATAAGCCAAGCGGGATCTTGTAACGTCATAGTTTGAATAAATAACACTTCCTGGAAGCACTTGAACTAAAAAATTGAGTCATGCCACTTGGGCTGTACGTGGGCCTGCTGGGTCTGATTTAGTTGTTGGACATGAATCAGTGGGCCAGGTTGAGCAGAAGGCAGCTGGGCTTGGGGATAGTGGGCCGGTGGAAAGTATGTGGGAATTGGGATGAGAGCATACGGGTCAAACCGTACATAGAGACATAGAGTACACATAACATGAACTTTAATGAACCTAAACCGACAATCGAGCCTGACCATATTTATCGTCTAATACATAACTCATAACAATAGCCCTTTTCAATAAGCTAATAGCTTTTAAAACCTTTTTTTATAAGCTAATAGCTCTTAAATCCTATGGTACAGTATTCGACTAAATCTTTGTCACACATAACAGGGGCGAATCTAACACAAACCGAATGACACAAACCTTCCATCATTTTCTTTCATACTTGAATGATGTTTTTTTCCGGTTCATGATTAATTTGGGACCAAAATTGTTACCAATCCAATTTGGTATGTTCTTCGTTTTGCTACTACTCCGTATTTGTTTTTCTGATCAAGTCCAATTTGAATCCATCATTCTTTCATCTACATGCCGAAATGGTAAAACTAAGTAAAAAATCTCATAAAAATAACTGATACACAACATTTACTATCTAGCAGACTAGTACTACGAAATCTTCATGCCCATTAATTCCAAACAAAACCCTTTAAAAAAAATATCAGAAACTTTAACTAACAATCATTATTCAACTTGTTACAATGAATATAAATTACAGAAGACCCGTGTAAAAAAAAAAATATACATATGATCACAATCTTAAAGAATCAATGTTTCATAAAAACATAGTTTGGTCTTTTTACACAAAAGAAAACAAGAACCTGAGTTTTTCTTCTAAGTTGTTAGAATTGGGGGCAAGTAACCTGTATAGGTACCAAGAACTCGAGCCTTTGTGTCCGGGAAGTACGTGAACCCCGGCAGCTCGGTCACCTCTCCCTCCGACGTGACTCCAATGGGGTAACTGAGCAGATGCCCTCTCAGGTCATGCTCGAAAAATTCGGAACAATAATGATCCCAATATTTTAACGATATTTTGTTCACCTTTCTAATGCATTCCAAGCTCTCGGGACATGTGAAACTATCGTCAAGGAGACCCATATGCTCGTACCACAATGACATTCTGAAACCGTGAATTTCACCTCTTGCGGGTTGTCTTTTTGTAAGATGGCATGGTTGATATGCCCCCATTGCTATCTCGGAATCACGAGCTCCATCCATTGACCTTTGGTTGATGTTAGCCGATCCAATGATGATGTACTCGTCATCAACTGCAAATTCACCAACAATCTTTTAGTACTTGAGTTACAAGTGACGAAATAAACAAGTTAACTAATGATATATAGACGAATCTATTTACCAGCGTTGATAATTATAGAGGCTTAAAACCTTACCAATCATCATTTTGGCATGAACATAAATCATGAACCGTCGCGCTTCTTGAGCTCGACTATAATTAGTACCATCCAAAGGCTGTTCCAACGGCATATACTCGTCGTCCTTCCTAGTTTCCCGATTGCCTAGACAAAAGAACGTCAAATAGTCCTTGGGGTTGGCCACAATGTGCTTAGCTTTCAAAGCATGAACGATATCAGTATACATCATGTGCATAGTCCTACGTTGCCAATCTAATATAGCTTGTACGGATGCACTCTCGGGCTCGCCTTCGGGCCACATTGGTATCACAATGTAAACACGAAAATCCTCACCCGCTTCTATCTTGCTCACGATTTTGAGCGATAGTTCTTTTGGTATTAAATGTAACGCGTTTATATCTGCATCATTAATATCATTCGAGTTCCAACCGAATGAACTTCCTAGGAAATATTGGTTTTCGATGTAGATAAAGTTCTTTGCTCTTCGGATTGCGTTGATGTAACCATCTTGAATGCTACGGTCGATAATGTTGTCTTTTCCACTACATAGACCGGCACGAGCTGCATCTTCGGGTTTGTCTGGGAACCCGAATGCAGCTCCTCCATCGATAGAGCGGAGTAATTGCACGTTCCATGTTTCGTGATCATTCGGAAGCATCACGGGTGATGGTGGGATGATTATTTGATCGAGATCTCGTACATCGTTAAGTAAATCTTTGCCACCTTGCTTCATCCATCGTTGTTCAAAGTTGAATAACACGTCCCACGCGATTTGGCCTTCGAGTTTGCAATGGATATCGTGCCAAGGCTCACGAGGCCCGCCTTTCTGGATAGAAGCATTGAGGAAATTCGGTTGGTGGAAGTCGTCGTGGTGTACAGAATCAAGTGTTCGACAAATAGAATGATACGGGGTGTCGTATCTCCCATTGCAAAGATCGATTCCGCCAATGAAACTTACGATTCTTCGTTTTTGGCTGTTCCCGTTAGGTAACGGGCTATCAACCACAACAATCTTTTGATGGTGAGTAAACATCATTGAAATTTGGATGTTTTGTACCAAACTTCGACCATCGTCGGGGTTACGAGGACACAAGACACAATGAACTTCCGAGCCCCTAAAGTAATTCCCCGTATCCTCGTCGTGGGTTGCCATAAACCCGCTTTTAAACAAATCCCCGGATGTTCGATCATCCCAAACGAGCATTAAAACTCGTACACCTTTACTTGCCTTTTTCTTAAGTAACTCGCCTAGTGTCATATCTCCACCGCGCTTTGGCCTTCTTTTGTCGCGAATCAAGGTGATTTCAGTGTAAACTGACCACCCCGCTATGTAAATTAAATGTTTTGCATTCGATATAGCGTCAAATATGTCCTCCCAACATCGATGTGGCTTATAAAGTTTCCCACCTCCTAGTCGTATTTTTGGCGTGAAATTATCGGGCAGGTGGGCATCTTGATAAAGAGTAACCTTACACCCGTTTCGTTGAGGAAAAAACGTAAATGGTACCCCGGGGAATTTTACACTTTGTATACCATTACCCCATTGGCATTCTCGTGTGACTTCGAAAAATTGTACTCTAACATGGATTTTGGGATGTCCGTGCGCGGGTTTCTTGCGGTCATCGACAATATCTAGCCATTCATCGAGTACTTCTTGGGTCAGGAGTCTGTTAACGGGGATGTAGGCACGACCAATATTGGTCGCGCCTATTGGGTCATCTTCTTTGATAGTAAAGATAAGGTTTGAGGCCATGTGAGCCGAGTAAATATGAAACGACTCGTACCATCTTGGGTTTGTGTCGTGTTCGAGCATCCGGGTTCGACCCACTCGAGCCTTTTCTAAATCTATAGTTGCGTAAAGACTAGCTGCATTCTTCTTTAGTCCCACAGCATGCTCTAGTCCATCCACGAACTACAAAAAATTACCAAAAATCAAATCAAGATTGTCATTTGATTTTTATCTCATTAAACACTAATTTAATACAGTTTTGTTTCCAGATTTTTTACAAATGACACCCCCTGTTTTTCGGTTATTTTTATATTATTATTCTTTTTATTTTTATAATTTTTTTTTATATTATAAAACTGTTAAACGGAAAGTGCAGAATAAAAAATATAAACTTTAATCAGTCAAAAGTATTAAATTTGCAAAAAGTACGGAATAGAAACTGATAAAAAATTACGTTTTTTTACTGTAAAACAAAGAAACAAAAATGAATCTTTTGTACCTTTTTTATATTTATTTTTTTCCTAGGAGGTACCAAACTACCAATAAGATATGCACAGAAACATTCAATAAGTTATAGAGTTTTTACCGAGTTACTAAAATTCCACCAAACTATCTCGATGCAAAGTAAATGAGTCCAAATTACAACTACAACTATGAAATTATGGAGTATTAAGAATACCAACTACTAGGAACTAAAAAACTAAAAGCAAACTTTAAATAGAGTCGGAACGAACGCACAAAGTAATCATGTGCGTTTATATTCAACTAAACAAAACTACAATTCTACAAACATAACTTTTAGAGACCATGTGCATTAAAAAAGATAAAAATTTTCTTAGTAAAATTAACACCACGCTACAAAATTTATAGGTGTATCAGAACCCTCGGGTGACGAGCAGGGACAGAATCAGGATATAAAATGATCAGGTGCACTTAAAATAACCTAAACAAATCTGCAAACACAAGTTTTAGGGACCGGATGCACTTAAGAAAAATCAATGTTTTTTTAACAAAATTAACACTACGCAACCAAAATCCATGAGTGCCCCAGAGCCCCCGAGTGACGAGACTCACCCTGATTTCATCAGGGGACCGTTAATAATGTACATGTGCAAAATGGTAGTATCATTATTTTATTTATAAAAAGTGGTAGGTAGGTACAGGCGGCTTAATGAAAAATAATGCACTTGTACTAGCAAAAACTTGTCGATCTGATGTTATTATTAAAAGAGGAAAAATACCTAACTAATATTTTAATTAAAACAATATGATAGTTACGACCATCAGAAATGTTTATAACCTTAAATTGTAACCAATGAAACTTTTTGAAAAGTATGATGTCTTCTAGTTTAGTCTATCATTTTTGTTTATCTTTTCCGGGATTGTTTACATAGTTATAGTAATTTTCATCTAGTCATGATAATTCATTAAACAGCAATAAAAAGCAATGTAATGACAGTTACTTGATTAACTATTGTCTTTTGAATTGTTGTTAGCAAAACCTTATCATATTAAAGTACATACTTGTTTAGCAACATACAATGATTGAAAATCTCGTGTTTATCGCTAACACAATGCAAAATATTGTCGTTTTGTTGATACTTTTAGTGTGGAAGAATGAATATTATTTGCTATAAAACTTTTAGATTTACAGAGAGGGAGGTGATACTTGTAATGGGATTATTTATACGTTTGCAAAGCTAAGGGTGCACTCTTGTAAAAGGGACAAATGTATGTAGTAAGTATGGGGGCCGGTGCCCCCAATGACCAACCGAGAAAGTTGAGATTTTAATGTATTTTTTTATTATTATTTTTAAAATTTTGATCTTTTCTTCGAAAGCACCTCCACCCACATACTAAAATCCAACATTCAATACTCTAAAGCTTTATAAATCCGTCATCTATAACATTGTGTTCTAAGGTTTTTTTTTTTTTTTTTTTTTTTTTTTTTTTTTTTTTTTTTTATGAGAGAAAAAAAAAAGAAGAGAATCACTTCTCTTCTTTCCTCTTCCTCTTATTTTTTTTAAAAAAAAAATTATACTAAAAAAAAGTAAAAAAAAAAATAAAAAAAAAAAAAAAAAAAAAAAAAACTAGATCTTCCTTCCACCTCCTCATTTCTTTTTCTTTCTTCCGCATAAAAAATCATGAAAACTCAATTTCTTTCATTTTCTTTTCCTTTCTTGTATATTAATCTCAAGAACACAATGTAAGTAAAAATACTCAATTTATCATTACGATTATGATTTTTTTCAGCATTTTGTTGCTATTATCAGCGAAAAAACAATTTTTGCCCCTCACACTCTTTTCCTGGTTCTGTGTATGAGACAAAGAATATTCTTTCCTACGAATTCAGATATTATCTTTAACGACTACAATACGTTAATAAAACTGTCGATAACTTATATTCTTATAACACGAAACTACTTTGACTTTAATATATTAACATTATAAATTAATGCAACGTCTATTAACTTAACCTGATGATGACTAACCCGATTCAATATTACACTGCTCGAATTAAAACCCGGTTTGCAAACAACAATGATAGTATTCAAAATTCACACCCTAAAAGCACAATTTATATTCATTTCCTATACTTAAAATCTTTAACTATCTCCAAATGAAATATAAAACCAAAACAAGCTAGAAAACAATCAAGATTTGAGCACAAGATCAAGAAATTTCAATCATTGGAAAGAAGGAGAATATAATGGGCAAGAAATCTCAAGCATGGTAGTAATTATTTGACTAACATAAGGACATGAACCAAGTTGTGTTTTGCCCATCATCATCATATAAGATGTAACAAATGTGTCCAAAAAGACGAAGACTAACCTTGTGAAGCAAATTCGACTTGAGTTTATCCACTTCATAGATTGTTACATGAATTGTTCCATGTAGCAATATTTGAGCCATCTTTACCACACCCTAGCTTGATAATATGTCTCTAGAGAGGCTTATGTGCATATATGTATGTATATATAGAGTCTATAGATATAAAGGGTGATCTAGATAGAGAAAGAGATGAGTAGGTATGTATATAAGAACTAGCAAGTTGAAGTCAATGAAGAAGAAGAAGAAGAATAGAAAACAAGAGACATCAAAGCAGGAAGAAATGTGTATTAGGTGACAAATGAAAAATAAACAAACCCCATTTGTTTGACATTCAACTCTTTCTCACTTTTTATATAACGACACAAGAAAGAAGACTATAAACTTTTTCATATTTTCTAAGCCAGATGTATTAGTCCACGTTATATATTGAGCAAACACAAATAATAAGTGGTGGATCAATAACAACCTTGTGGGTCGATGTCAAACTACTTATAGTCGACATCAAACCCAATCCTGTTAATTATTGAACAAAAGAGATATTGACATTTGGAATAGTGTCTATCTAACTACGTTTATACTCAATTGTTTAGTATTTGTACGTGTGTTTATATATCATGATTGATGTACCCATGGGTCACGTACAACTTGATTTGTCCAATTATGTGAAAACGAGGTATTGGTTTAAACTCAGCCCCAGGGGCGGAGCCACAAAGTTATTGTCGATGGGGCAAACTTTTGATAATTTTTAAAAACTACATTACAAATCGATTCGTTACGGGGCAAATTACAAAATTAGTTAGATATTTTAAAAAATTTATACTACAATTTTTTTCGCTAGGTGACCACCCTGCCCCCTTCCTGTCTCCGCCTCTGCTCAACCCGCTGTCTTGATTGTGATAATGGCTTAGAAACACAGGGATACCTCTTTATGTTTTTGTGACGTAGCGAAAAAAAATATAGTCAAAGGTAGCCACCAGGTGGAATCTTTGTAACATTATTGTGATCAATCTTCTTTGATTTCATCATTCAAACAACCTTGTGGGTTATTTTGAAAGTTAGGAATGACACGGTCTTCACTCCGGCCTCAATTGTAACACCCCGTGAACGCTTTGACCAAAAGTTAAAACTTTTTACGCGGAAACGCTTGACTTTACGTACATTTCATCTTTTCTTTGACCATTGACTAAAATCTGTTATTTCATCTTTCCTTTGACCATTGACTAAAATCTGTTAACGTATAGACCTTGGAACCATTTTTAGATGAAACTAGACTCAAATACTTTTAAAATGATAGGTGACACGACTTCTAACAAGTCACGGTTGATTTTCTACAAAATAAAGAAAACTGTCAAACACGTCTTGTGCACTAAGGGACCCTAAAGTGCACTATTGACTCACACTAAATCAACACTTTGGACCTATATTTAAACACATGTAATCCACATTTAACTTAAAATATACATTATACCTTGTTTCCCAAAATCCTTGACCCGTTAGACCCAAAATGGGTTAAAATGGACCTTGTCCCAAACACTCCTTTTTCTGCAGGACCCTTTGGTGCACTATTGACCAATTTTCAAGAAAAACGACTTTTATAACATGACATAACACCAAAACTTCCAGAAATCATTAGAATATTATAAACATCAAATATATGCATAAACTTGGTCATAATGACCCGCAAAAATGTGCTTTACAAAGTAACGGGTGGAAACACCCATTTTGACCCATTTGCATACTACACTTAACCATATCACCTTTAACCATAAAATTAACACTTTAACCATAAACCAAACACTCATTTAACATTAAAAACCATGACAACTTTGATCCATGACCATTGACCCGTTCACATCCCAAAATGGGTACAATTACACGTTATGCCAAACGCCCCTTTAACTTGACCGTAAACACATGAACTATACTATAACTTGTCCATTGACCACTAATTTATACACTTGACACTTGACCATACTTTACATAACATTAATGACTCACGGGGGTACAAACATGACACTTGAGCTCGGTATACTACCTAGCTCCTACTTTCTTACCATAACATTCTAATCTTGCTTAACCAAGCCTTAATCCATATATCCAAGCCATCCATAAAAACGTGCCAACCTACAAAACGGTTAGACAGCTAAACCGTAAGCACAAAGGCTTAGTAAGTAAAACGATCATAATAAAACATCATAACTCATTCACACATTAAGCATCATAATCCACTTATTTCATCGCAATACTAACATAGCACATACCTTGGCCACTTCAAGCCTTATCATTACATCTCAATCTTTCCTACTCACTTACACTAGTCCAACTAAACTCTCAATCTCTTTTGCTAGTTATGCCAAACTAGCCTTACATCTACTTCTTCATCACATCATCATTCAAACACTATAAAACATCTCATCATGACAATCATATAACACAAAATGTAAGAAATCATTATAATATCAAATCATAATCGGTTTACTTACCTTAACTTTCAAAGCTAAGTTTAACAAGAACATAAGCATCCTCTTCATCATCATCACCATCCTTCATCATCACCCTTAGGCATAAACACAAACACTTTAACCACATGACCAAATAACCTTACCAATGGTCTCTACAACCATTATCTTACCTCTAAACATCTCTAATCATCATATAATCATATCTTGATTATATGATGATCAATCCAATAACTAACTACTTAAATGAGATTACTTACTTGTGTAGGATCATAGCTAGGGCTCTACCTTCTTGATGTAGAACACAAATCCTTCATGACATACTTGATTCTCTAACTTGTTCCCTCCCTTTTTTTCTTGTAAATCCGGACAAACAAACACCCTCTTGAAAATGATGGAATTTACTAGAAACTTATGGATACTAGATATTTATCTAGTTACTAGCACAAGTTTGGTCCATTGGCACATTAAGCCCCTTAAGTCCCTTTTCTTCCACTTTGGCCACATAATACTTATAACCCACTTAACACTTTACAACAATAGCCCTTTTAGTCTATTTTCTTTCTAGTTGTACCACATAATACTTTCCATAACCATATAACACATTCTTTGACTATCACTTTGACTATCGGGTTTGACCACTACGCAACATTCGTTGACTGGACAATCACATGTCCTTAGTCAATTCCATCTAGAGTGGGGCCTATTTTATTGAGGGGAACGGGTGTTACATCAATGCCCCTCCAAAGTGCTCGTGTCCAATGCTATCAAGCTTTCATCTTTTTAAATGGATTTTTTGTAGGCGTAGAAACTTTTATTTTAATTGTTTTGAGTGGTGTATTAATCCTCGTTGTGCCATCACACGTCTTTCCTTGTAATTGCTTTGCCAGTTTGCCTAGCTCCTAAATAGGTTGTTCAATATATTTTGCGTTGTTAAACAAGATGTTTATATCCGAGTTCTAGTTGTTTGTAGAGATTTATTATAGTAAGCATAGCGTCATCAACTCTTAATAGAAAATAAATAAATAAATAAATATCCGTAATGCTAACTGAAACTTGCTTATCATGGGTCGTGGGTGAAAGACCATTTGTGTAATTGCTTGGTTCATTTTCGGATTATCAATAGACCCAAAGGACTTAGAGGTTTACTTGATTAAAACACTAACTAGTAGCGAATGTTGTCTTTGTAAAAGTCATATCGTGCTAACATGGTCAAAGAAAGATTGACTTCAAGCGTATTCAGTGTTAAGAGAGACCGTATTTGATCATAGATACCCGATCCCTTTTGGCCACAACTTATTAATCCGTTTCCTTTTGGCCTTTCTTACATGTAGCATTGTCTCTTTACAAAGAATACTCAAAACGAACTTACATGTACAGATCTCAGTTATGTTGCAAATAACATGTACTTCGACGTGTGTCCAGTTGAAAACGATCTTGGTTTCTTTATTTTTGATGGAGTAGATTATTATTCTGGATAGTGTTTGCATCCCACATTGCCTCATAACCAAATGACTAAAGGTGGAGATTGCTATAAAATAGAAGCCCAGCAGTTAAAGAACATATGGTTCTTTTGCCTTCCAGCCAAAATATACCTATGGTTTATTTTTGTGTTGCCAATTACTAGTTAAAATATCTTTTGAACTTTTTTTTTTGTGGTTACATCAATTTTATTTATTAAATTAAAAATAATTGATGTTTTCATAAAGAAAGTATTAGAAACATTTTAATTTGTATCTCTAACAATAAAAGAAAAAGTTTATTTATCTTTGTTTCAATGAACAAATATGTTTTCATAAAGAAAGTATTAGAAACATTTTAATTTGTATCTCTAACAATAAAAGAAAAAGTTTATTTATCTTTGTTTCAATGAACAAATATGTTTTCATAAAGAAAGTATTAGAAACATTTTAATTTGTATCTCTAACAATAAAAGAAAAAGTTTATTTATCTTTGTTTAAATGAACAAATATGTTTAAGAAATAACAATGGCAAATTGAAACCGTTGAAGAAGAATAGTACGTAGTAAAAAGTGAGAAACATCACAGCAAGAGCAAGTGTGTATTAGGTGACAAATGACCTATAAACAAACCCCATTTCTTTGACATTCAACATTTTTTCACTCGTTATAAAAAGACACAAAAAATAACACAATCAACTTGTCCTCATTTTCTATGCTTGATGATATAAGTCTTTGTCCACGAATTATAATCGAAACACATACAATACACCGGGTGGGATTCGGCTGATATCCATCCAAGTGTTTTTAACCGATCTTCTTCAATGTTGTCATTCAAACAAGATTCTTTGGAAACTTACGAATGACACGGTCTTCATTCCTAAACACGCTTCCAAAGTGCTGATGTTCAACGATATCAAGCTTTCGTCTTTTCAATGGATTTCTTGTAGGTATAGGAAAATGTATTGGCATTATATTGGTTTGAAACTTTGAACGGTCTAACAATCTTTGTAAGTTGTGATATACTCCCGGTCACAAAAAGTCTAAAACAGATGTGCTTATTAGATTCTTGATCATACCCGCAAAGATTTGTACTTGTTTGTGGAGATTAGTTATTACTTATTAGTATGCATAGTGTTCTCACGTGTTTTTATATAAAACTGAAAATTGTCCTCCGAAATCTAGTTACAATGAGTGAAAGATCATTTGCAAACTTGCTTGTCTCATTTTCGGGTTATTAATACACCCACACGACTTTGCAGTCTGCATGATTAAAACACCAAGTCATACCAAATATTGTCTTCATAGGAGTCATATAGCACTAACACGGTCAGGCAAAGAAGGACTTCAAGCGCATTCGCCGTTAAGAGAATCATATAGTTGATCATAAACAAGTATTACAACTCAAAAGTAATGATAGCAATTCTTCCTCAATTTTGGTTCGTCTCCTCCTTGTTTGTCACCATGCGTCGATGTAGTGAGACCGGAATATATATATATTTTTTATGTTGAAATATCGTTCTAATAATTTGGTCAAGCATAACCAAACTTACAATTTAACAACATTTGAATTTTAAAACACATGTTTTGAACCTAACCAACTGGCAAAAATTCAAAAAATGCGAAGAAAAAAAAATTGAGTACTCGGATTTTTTGTCTCATCTTTTATTTCATGTTGCTATATTTAGCTTAGCAATAGAAACATAAGATGAAACAACATAATGCTTATCTCAAATTAACCAAGCAAAATACACGAAGCATATAAAGTAAGCAAAGTTTCTTCTCTTTACCCATGTGGGATTGAATACTCAAAACAAAACTTGAATTTGAGTAAAGGAAGCAAATAAACACAACATATTTTACTTGATGTATAACATTAGTTACTTATAAATACAACTCTCTAATCACAAACATTCCTACCAAGTTCCTTATCAATTGAAATCTTCGCTCTACACCAATTACATTGAATCATAAGTTTTCATCTTAACAAAATGCTACCAAGTATATATACTTCTAGTCTACACCAATTACAACTAACTTACATTTTACAGATGTCATTTATTTTCCAAATAACATGTACATGGTTTACAATAACTAACAAATGACAACTAGAAAGTTGAAAATGGTAAGCAAAATTGTATATAAAAACTTGACGCGATGTTGGTTTCTATATTTTACGATGGAATAGATTATTATTCAGGATAGTGTTTGCATCCACATTGTCTCATAACCAAATGTCCAGAGGTAGAGATTGCTATAAAATGAGGAGCTCATTTTCTTTCTTTCAAACAAAAACCAAAATATTCTTATGGTTTATTTTTGTGTAGCAATTGCGGTTACCAGTTAAAATATTTTATGAAATTTCTTAAGACCATAGCATTGATTAAATTTATTAACTTAAATAATTCAATGTTTTGTTCATGAGATTTTACTTAAATTTTTTTAATTGACATCTAACAATGAAAGATTAAATATAGTCTATAAGTGTTTTAATGAACATCTAGTAATAAAATGGCAATGGCAAACTGACACAAATAAATAAGAAGAATAAAAAGCAAGAAACATCAAAGCAAGAAGAAGTGTGTATTAATAAACTTTCCTACATCTTATCAGCTAGATGATATATGTCCAAGGGGTGTTTATTTTTTGCTTAATGTCTTTATTGGATAAATTTTCTTTCACACAAAAGGATAACTCTCGTTTCTTTTTTGCTTATTCCATACAAATATCCTGAATGTTAGTGACCTTAAAAACATGTATCCTTCTCATCTAGGATAACTAAATGAGAGCTGATACCCTTTATCCTTTTCTCTTTCATTTCATTTTCATCATCACCATTCATCAAGATCCAACACTCAAGACACTTCAATCCTCAATCACTACCGCCATTCTTTTCTCCCGACGGCGACCTCCTTCCCCCACATGAGCTGCGTACCCCGACAACCTTTCTCGTCGGAGTTTAGTCTTTTCCCGTCAAGGCTCACTTCTAATCACTCCGATATTGCTTCCCTCAGTGGCGGAGCTAGAAAAATTTTCTTGGGAGAGCCGAAACAATTTCTTTTTTAATGTTTAGATAAAAGAACAAGGTCAGACCTATGATTCATATACATTTTAGTTTTCATTTGAATTTATATAATATCAGATTTTGTCTAGGTTAGTTTACATAAATAATTAATTTTAAATGGGGTTTCCATTTTTTGCTAAAAAGTTTAGGGGTTTTATGTTTCGTATATGACCATGTAAAATTTCTTCTTTTGTTAGCAAAAGAGCATCCAGAGATTTAGATACGCAAAAAGCTAAAAATGGCTATTCAAAAAAGTTGATTACTGATGGAAAAAGTTATCAATTGAATTTAACCCATTTTTGATAAAGGGTAGCATAGTCATTTACTTTATTATTATTTGTCAAACAGGATATAAAAAGAAACACAATTTCTTCAAAAATGACCAACTCTAAACAGATAGTATTATGTTAAAAGACACATTTTCCAAACAGGATAAAAAAATAAACACCCCCTAAGTCCGCGTATTATAATCGAGACACAAATAATACGTCTGGTTGATTACATCAATCCCATTATATTCATGGGGCAATTTCATATCTCCCTTTCTAAAACATGAAAATTTCATATGTACTCAAATCATGCTTTAAAATCATTATACATAATGCATTCAATGAACATATTGTATGTATATATAAAATTATTGTTGAAAAGAAGGTGATGTATCAAATTCTTCCTATATCAAACTAAACAAATAGAGACACTTGGCAACATACTATTTGTGACTTTAGTTCTAGTGGGAAATTAAAATTTTTGAGAAATCGTGAAAAACGCAATTAAAGCATTGGGCTTTTTGATAAAAAGAATAATTTAGTACTGAATCAATTAACGCTCTGAATGATTTAGAATGATCTGTATGAATTTGGTTCTGAATGCAAACTGGTTGTTTGATAAACGTTTTAAATAACAATCCGAGTGACATAAAATTACTATTCTAACCTTGTATCTGGTTTGAAGTTGAATAATATATGTTTTTTTTTATCAAGTTTATAAATAAAATACTACGTAAAAGTGGTATCCATAGATATTCAAATTGTGAAACGCAATCCTTAGTTTTATTTCGCTAACGTTGTAATAATTAATAAATTAAATATAATTCTACAAACTATTACGGAGTATATTACAAGAAAATGTGAATAAAGAAACGCCTAAAAAAATATGTCTCTAAATACAAGACGAAATATTATAAAAAGGTAACTGGATATGTCAATAAGTTTGTTTTTATATTAAAAAAATATACACTACAACAAAATAGTAACATGCTCACACTTATTAGAGCATGGTGCCACACTTTAAAGTGTGAATAATTAAAAAGTTCACACTATCATGTGTGTGAACCAATTGGGTGTAGCAAATATTGTCACACTTTTATGTGTGAAGGTTTATAAATATTTTCACACTTTTAAGTGTGAGGGTTTTAAAACAATTATTCACACTTTTTAGTGTGATGATTTTGATTTTGAAATAATTCTTCACACTTTTAAGTGTGAGATTGAAATTCTTCACACTTTTTAAGTGTGAAGATTTTGAAACAATTATTCACGCTCTTAAGTGTGAATACCTTTAAGAAAAAGTTCACAATTTATAAAGTGTGAAGAAAAAAACGTGTAAAAATGACAAATTTGTTGTAGTGATATATATCAAATGCAAAAGTGTCGAGGACTTGTAATAAATGTTGGCATGAATATATGAGATTTAAACAACCATCATTTGCTTGAAGTGACCATGTCAGGCAATGAAATATTAAAAAATCATTTGCTACAAAGAAAACATTAATAAAAGAAGTCAGTGAAAGAAACATGTGGTGCTGAATGGTTGAGGACGTCCTCTCACTCAAAATGATTCAGAAGTAAAATAAAGGTTGAGTTAACCGGACCCCCCTTGTAGGGAGGGTTTGTGGAAGACATGATGCCACCATCTGTACTGTCTGCAGTAAAACTTGTACATTTTGAATAAAGTAGGCGGACCCCCCATGATAGAGAGGGTCCGGTTAACACATCCCTAAAATAAATTGGTCAGAGCTTTAAATTGCTTTTATCAAACGTACGAAGCGCTGACCGAATTAGAAATGTACCACTGAGTCATATTATTTGCAAAATGTCATATCAATATGGGAATGTCTAACCAATGCCATAAGGCATTGGTTAAGATTTGTCTTATTGTTGTTTTTAATTTCTATTTATGTGGGTACATATCAAAATATGCACTTTTGTGTCAACTACAAGGACCATTTATATAATTAAAAGGCATAAGAAGACAAATCTTAACCAATGCCCTTAGCCCTTAGGGCATTGGTTACACATTCCCTATAAATATTAACGTTCTGAATCAGTTTGCAAATTTGAGGGAATCTACTACAAAATGGCTATTGTAAATTACTTTTTGGATTGCATTAGAAAAAGGATATTTCTATGTATAAGACAACGAATTAACGTGACTATATTCATTTCTCACGTATGTTTCAATAATTTTCACGTTAAAATTTTCTCATTTTATCCTGATTCGACGGTCTATAACTGCATTTATACATTTACATTCTGCAGTGTCCATTAATTAAGTAATTACCAATGACATATCATGTTCCAAGAGCAAATTGAACGAAAGTTATTGATATATATAGTGTATTTATTAAAAGTAGCGTTCACACAAAATTAACGGTTCATGATGGGGACTTAAGCAAGAATACTCAATGTCTATAAATCATATAATCGGGTCTAGCATACCAAAAGCTACTTGTATTCAGTTTGTAAAATGTGCATGTGGTTATTAATGGCATTGGTAGAGTGTCAGATGTCTATAAATCATATAATTGATCAAGATTCATCTTTAGGCATTGGTAGAGTATGCATAGCCACAAAACAAAAGAGTTATATCTCTGAAAATGTGCAGGTGGTTATTAATGGCGAAGAATATATGGTGCGTGTCAACGAGATAGCTACTTGGAGCATTAAAATTGAAGATGATGTCTTGTCAGAGGAAGCAGCTAGTGATAAGGAGGAAATAGGTGATGCCATAGAAGAAGAAGAGTCTTTATGTGATGAAAATGTCAACGAAATTGGGCTAGATCAGGTAGAAGTAAGTACAGAGGAGGAACAACAAGAGATACAGGTTGAGGAAAAAGTTGCTCACGGAGAGGAGAAACAACAAGAGAAAGAGGTTGAGGAAAAAGCCTCTAACGTAGACGGTCATGAGGAGGGTAAAAGTTATGAAGTAGAGATGGACCCTAGCTGCCCACCGGGATTTGAGTTTCTGAAGAAGAAAAAGCAGGATACACATCATCAACACAGTTGCGAATACTCCAATACTAGTAAGTGCTCTACGACGTTTGCCAAATATAGAAAAAAAAGGTGTTAGGGGTATTTCTATGATTCATGAGATAGCTCGTTTGATTGATATTGGGTATGCGCTAGGATATGATGTTCGAGGGTGTCGGAAAAGTCTTAAACGTTTACTAAATGAATCAGGTGTGTTTAATTGTGATCGATGAATATCCTCTCTATTAACATAAGAGGATCGAGGAAGCAAAAGAAACGAAGATGGATTAAAGATCTTTGTTTCCAGAATAATGTTCATTTTCTTTGTGTTCAAGAAACTAAAATGACAAGGTTAGAATTATATCGTTTAAAAACTATGTGGGGCAATTACACTTTTGATTACATGTGTAGCATGGCTCGGGGACATTCTGGTGGTCTAATTTCGATGTGGGATCCATCTCTGTTTATCAAATCTAATTTTTGGTGTGATGATAACTTCATAATTGTTGAAGGTACATGGACCCATTCTAATGAAGTCATCTTTATGATTAATATTTATGGGTCGCAAGATTCCTCATCTAAAGTTTCGCTTTGGAATCGGCTTCTTGACTTTATCCAGCATCACAATGCCAAGTTTATTATTTGTGGTGACTTAAATGAAGTAAGAACTGATTCTGAACGTTTTGGTTCTGCTTTCTCAAATTCTGAGGCTCAAGTTTTTAACTTATTCATTGATGCTGCTGGTCTTATAGAAATTCCCATGGGTGGTCGCTCATTTACGTGGATGAATAAGGCAGGCACGAAACTAAGTAAATTGGATCGATTCTTGATGTCCGAAGATGTCTTAGTTGCTAATCCAGATTTGAAAGCAACAGTTCTTGATCGCCTTTGGTCGGATCACAACCCTATCTTGTTACACGTTGATAAAACGGATTTTGGGCCAATTCCATTCAAGCTTTTTCATTTGTGGATGCAAAGGCCAGTGTTTGATGCTATGATCAAAGAATCGTGTGACGAGTTCAATAATTTGAACAGTGGGTTATCTTCATCTCTCCACAAACGCCTCAAATATTTGAAGCAATGTATTAAAAATTGGTGCCATGCGTCCAAACAACAAGACAATACCCAGATTCAAATTATCCAAGCAAAATTGAATGAGCTCGACATTAAGATTGACTCTTCCACGGCTTCTGATGAAGATAGAAATTATCGTCTTCAACTAATGAAAGAAAGAGATGACCTGGAACTGTACTCGACCATGGATATTGCTCAGAAATCCAGAATTCGTTGGGATGTAGAGGGGGATGAAAACACTAAATTCCTCAATGGTATCATGATGCGTGGGAATTGCACCAGGCTTTACCTCTCGAGGGATCTCGAGAAGCTTACAACCCCCACCAGGCAGTGTACCTGATCGTTGTAGTATAGTATAGTGACAAGTACCGGAGGATTGATCGTTCAACTCAGGAATAGTGTCGCTAGAATTAGAAAACCTAAAAACTAGGTCTAGAGGTGAGGGATGATTCTTTTGTATTTTTATATTTTATGAAAGCAAATAAAATTCTCGGGTATTGGAAGAATGGGCGGAATTAGTTGCCAGTCAACTAACCCAATAGCTAAGATGCAATCAAAATAAAATAACAAAAATAAAAATAAACTAAATTAAGATAGTGGCGTGAACAATTTATGGGAGAATTGTGTTTACTTAGATTTCACTACTCCCTAGACATCTTTTACAGGTTAATTACTTGTTACAATTGCGTGGATGACGGATTGTATTCCTTAATACCATTCATGGGGTGGCGTACTTACTTCCCCAATCCTATAAGCTCCTACTTCACTCCTATGTCGAGCCGGCTAAGAAGCTCCTAACATGGGATCACTAGAATTTGCTCATGCATTAAATACAACCATAAAAACCTAGTACACATCGGTTCATGTTTCTTAAGACGTTCAAGCAAGTTACACAATGGAGATCTGCCAGTTTTCTTAAGCCTAACATTGAAATCATTCATCCATTATAACTATAAACAAGCAATCAACCTATAATCAACATCTAGGTTTCATTACATCTAAGCAAACACACAATAGATCTAGCCTAGCATGTTAAAATCAAGACAAGTGTAAGATATATTCAAACAACACATAGACATATTGAATGAATTGGAAGAAAACTTATCTCAATTGAACATGAAGGGTTTCAAGGGGTGCAAACCCTTGAAAATACTGTTACAAACGACCTAGGGTTTATTAGGTTCGGCCCTAGAATTCTCTACACAAGTTCCTCTTTAATGAATGAAAAATAGAAAAGTATATATAGATTTTGTGAGGTGACGGCGTCAAGAGGAAAAATCTGACGCCGTCATCTCGCCGCCAATAAAGTTCTTGGACTGCCTAGATCTAGAGCTGACGCCATCATGTATGATTCTGCTCTGGGCCGTCACCACATTTACTCTTGACGCCCTACTTCTGACACCGTCACGTTTTCTCTGGGCCGTCATCCATTTTGCTCTTGACGCCGTCAAAAAATCCTTCTTGACGCCGTCATCTACTGTTCCCAGCAAGGAAAATTAAGACTTTGCCGTTTTCTTCACTTTTATGCTCCAAAAACGTCCAAAATGCTTCCTTTTTCAGAATTCACTCCCAAAGTACCTAAAATCACAAAAGGAACGATTTAGGGCAATATTTGATCAAATAAATTCAATTCCGGGCTTAAATGACCCCCTAAAAACGGTTCATTTTTCGCCTCATCATATCATCAAAGCAAAGCGTCGAAATCAAATGATGCAAGGTATTTTAGTAAATGGCGAATGGTATTCAAACCCGAATCAAGTTAAAGAAGCTTTCTACAATTTTTATCAAGAGAAATTTCAAGTCCAGGAAGATCAATTTAATGCTACTCAGAATCCAGGTTTCTCGTCTCTTGATCAGGAAGTTGCCAACGATCTACATCGAACGCCCACTAGTGAAGAAATTAGGAGCGCGGTTTGGGCATGTGGTAGTGATAAATCTCCAGGGCCTGATGGTTTCTCCTATCTATTTTTAAAGAAGTATTGGGATTATTTCAAAGAGGATGTGGAGAAATTCGTCTTGGATTTTATGGAGACTGGATCTCTCCCAAAAGGTACTAATTCTGCTTTCATTACTTTAATTCCCAAAGTTGCAAACCCGCTTCTCATAAAAGACTACCGCCCAATCTCTCTTATTGGCATGCAATACAAGATCATTGCGAAGTTACTGGCAATTCGTCTAGCAGTAGTTCTAGATAATATTGTTAGCCCGATTCAATCGGCATTCAATTCAGGTCGGCAAATTCTTGATGGTCCCCTAATGGTTAGTGAAATAATCGAGTGGTATAAAAGGAAGAATAAGAAGCTCATGATCTTCAAAGTAGACTTCGAAAAGGCGTTTGATTCCGTCAGTTGGAATTATCTTGATTTTGTATTATTTCACATGGGTTTCGGAAGTAGATGGAGATCCTGGATTCGATCTTGTCTTCATTATGCTCGTACTTCTATCCTTATAAATGGTAGTCCTACTCAAGAATTCTCTCCGGGTCATGGTTTGTGTCAAGGAGATCCTCTATCCCCATTCCTATTTATCCTAGTCATGGAAGGTCTTCACTTGGCCTTGCAAGAGGCTAATCATTCTCAGCTTATTAAAGGAATCTCACTCGGAAATAATGACTTTAATGTGTCCCATTTTTTCTTCGCGGATGATGTAGTCATTCTTACTGATTGGAATACTAATGATATGGAGAGCATAATTCGAACTTTGAACTCATTTCACATGGCATCAGGTCTCAAAATCAACATTGCCAAATCCAATGTTTATGGAGTGGGGGTCTCTGAAGAAAATCTTGAAGCCATGGCACAATTAACTGGATGTTTAGCAGGCTCTTTACCATTCACTTACTTAGGTCTCCCAATTGGCAAGAATATGAAACTTACAAATAGTTGGAGCTTGATGGTGGACAAGTTTAAATCGAAACTTTCAAATTGGAAAGCAAATCTACTTTCAATTGGTTGTCGTCTTACTTTGATCAAGTCAGTTTTAGGTAGCTTTGGAATATTCTATTTTTCTATTTTTAAAGCTCCGGAATCGACCCTCAATATTCTTGAAATCCTTCGGGTCGGATTCTTCTGGAGGGGGGGGGGGGTGTCATGATGATCATCACAATATGGCTTGGATCAAATGGGACACCATTCTCGCTTCTCTTGATCAGGGTGGTTTGGGTGTGGGAAGCTTAAAAGCTTTTAACCTTGCATTACTCCAAAAGTGGCGTTGGAGACTAGTTAACAATCCGGACTTACTTTGGGTCAAAATCATTAAAGAAATTCATGGTATGGAGGCAGGCTTCGATGACAAAGGTTGTTATATGAAACAATTCGCAATTTCAGGTTAACTTTTATTCCTGAAAATTTTACTATTCACTTTTTACTATTCACTTTTTACTATTCACTTTTCACTATTCATCTCAGAAATTTTTATTTCATATTCTCGTAAGTTAAACTATTTTAACGATAATCCAAGAGTTTGACGCTCGTCGGATCATTTCTGCAAAAATCACAAAGCCGTGTCCGAGATTTACTTTTAGGTTTAAACGTCCTTCCAGCATCCCGATATATCCATAAAACGTCATAAACAATAGAAATATGATTTTCTATCATTTTATGACAATTCCAAAAGTTTTGGAATTTTACGTTTTCCAGTTCAGCGTTTTACGCGAATTACGCGTTTTAGACCCGTGTTTCCAGTTTTTAGCAGGGTTTTACCACCCAAATGGAACCTACCACTCATTTTATATTTTATTATAGAACATATGGACATGTTTAACAATACTTTCAAATTCCATAATTTTACGACACCCGGTTTTACGTTTTGAGGCTTAATCATTTACGGTTAGCGATTTACGGAGTCAAAACTAGCTACATACTTAGGATAATACCATCAAAAGTCCACACCTTGTTCTCCAAGTTCTTGAAACCGCCACTAGGGGGGGCATTCACACTTGTGGCATGATCTCATGACTTTAGCCATTAGATCAAGATTTAATTACAACTTTGTCACCAAGTTATGTAACTTTCCTAGTTGTTTCCTAACCTCCTCAACTCACTATAAATACTCCCCTCCTCCCCTCATTTAAACGCCACACCTCACCCTCCCCATCCTCTCATCCTTAGCTCATTCTCTTCCAAGTTTCATGCAAGATTCAAGTGCAAGTTCAAGGTTGAAACCCTAGTTTCTTTTAGATAATCAAAACACTTCCATAACCTCATATACTTGGTGATTTCTCTTGAGTTTGAATCCACTCAAGTCACCTAAACCTTCATCATCCATCTTTCAAGAATACCAAGGGTAGAAAGATTGCATGAAGTGAAAAAGGGTTGAAGCAAGTCTATCAAAGTCCTATCCTTACTAGTTACTTTCCTTTCTTTGTTGAAAGCCACAAGTTGTAAGCCAAACCCTAACTTGCTTCTTGTTAAATAATCATGTTCATGTTATTTACCTATTATTCTTGCTATATTATGTCTTGTATGCAAGTCCATGATGTATAAAAATGAGTAAAAGATGTTGTTATAATGGATTGTTAAGATAAGTTACTAAAAGAAGCAAACTAGTGATTTTCTTGGAAAGACCTGATTAAAATGGTAAAAATATGATATTGGATTATTACATATTGTAGTAGAGGACCTAACAAGGAAACCGTAGCAATTTGAACCACGTAAAACGAATATACGAGTCAAAAGTTATGACGATTTGAAATTACCAAAACTTTGCGGCAAACTGCCAAATACCATTCTGATCAAATTTGGGTTTTGAAAGTCACACTTCTGGTCCGATTCATCAAAAAGTTAAAACACGAAAGTTGTCCGTAACGCCGTTTTCGTTCAGGAACAAAGAAGCTCGAGACCTAAAAATGCTTTCCGAGTGATAAAATTCTTCAAATTCTAAACAGCCCATTTTTAGGCAAAAGTCACTAGATTATGGTTATACTTTGAAAGGAACAAGAGGTCTTATGACCTATAATCAAGACCACAACCATGGCTAGAGCCAAGGTTGTGTCTCATGACATTGGAACAAGGACCAAAGGTCATGGCTAGGCCATGACGAAATGACCATAACAACTTACATAGGCGTAAACATGAAACAATGAATTAGGCGATAACATGAACAAGCAATTTGGATCTACTTCACCTAAAAGGAAACCATGAGATATTACCAAGAGAAAATGGTCATTCAAGACTTATGAAACTACCCCTAATAACAATCTTCATGTACTAATAAACTTTCCTAAGTTTATTCAAATATCGGACATGTAACTTTTCGAATCAAAACTTATATCTATATATGTTATCAACTACTACAATAGTAGGGAGCCTCATGTGAGGAGTTCATTATGTAAGCCGTCGAGATGAGTGGTGGATTTACGAGTTAAAGTGTCCTGGCTCCTCGAACGCTTACTAACATGACTTCTGAAATATGTCAGCCCGAACGGTAGTAAACGATATACAAAACATACATGTTCATAAATCTTTTCTTTCAAGGACATACAATATACATCATACCACATCATGGACTAAATGCAAGATATATATATAGGCACTCCGTTATATTCTTTACACAAATCCTAAGTCGCAACATTCTATTATAGGTTGCTCGTAGAAACCTACACGATCCAACCATCACCTTCATTACTTGCTATCCTACTTAAGGTGAGTTCGTAGCCCCACTTTCTATTGTTTAACTATTTTACAAACCCATGGGGGGAATACATGCTATTATTTTTCTACTCGAACACAATGCTTTCTAATGTATGCTTCCCGACTATGTTTTATTATCACTAAGTAACGATTGCCATGTTCGAAGTCCCTATATCATGAACCATTAGTCACTACCTATAGTGAGCGCGAATATTGTGAATAGATCTATTGGGATTGACGAATCCCATTTGTGTTGAACAACGATGAGTTCACACAAATGCACTATATTTGAGATTTAGCGGTATAACGGCAAAAGTACCTTGATAGGGCTTCTATAATGCCAATTTTGTTGGTTCGATGTTAATGTTTTGGTTGCATGAGCTTAGTGAAATAAATAACGATTTTGTTTTCTAACTATGAGTGTGAGTCTATAGCTCACACTACGATTATTGTGTTCAAACGATTTAACTAAACTCTACGAATTCCACTCAACCTTTGTGTTGACCTCTCAAGCATGTATTTCAGGTTCATGACGATCAAGGATGGTACGGAAGGGCACGGATACTCAAGAGGGCTATAAATTTTATTATCATTCAAAAACTCATTTAATGTAATTTGTAAACATGGAATCATCTGGGACCTCATTTTGTAATCTCTGATATTTATACAATTTGAATGATAAATCTTTTAAAACGACTCAATTGGAGTTCGTTTTCTATTATTGTGACTATTGTGCCGTCGAGTAACACCCAGTTCGAATTCCGCTGCATCCAAGAATTGGGGGTGTTACAGATTGGTACCAGAGCCATGGTTATAGAGAAACGGGTCTAATTGAGACCTAAACTATAACTACAATTATAAGCAAAAACATTTTATAGCCTTCCGCTCTCCGTGTCTTCCATCCTCCAGACGATTATGGACTTATTAAGCATTTTATGCTACATGAACATATAAGTATATTTATATATACATTCGAGTTATTTTCAATCATTTTATCTAAACATATCTACACATGCCTATTCTATGGCATTTCGACACAACCACATTCTCCCAACCATGTTCCTACTCCAACATTTTATATCCAAGACATTGTAACGAATTACGATGGTCTCCTCTATTTCCCGGACATTGTATGACACAATGGTCTTAATCATTTCTCAAATGTTTTGAGTCACACAATGGTCTAATCTACTTCCGAGACATTGTGATTTGTGCAATGGTCTCTGGAATTATTCCACCACCTCATCAATATCATTTCATATGATATCAAAAACCCATCACAATCTATCGATTTCCAAACAAGAAATATGAGATTTCTAAAGGACAAACTAATCCATCATCGACAAAAGCTGAACTTTCTCTACATTCATCAAAGTTTTCTTATGAAACCTTCATTATTAAAAGTTCGTGATCCTGGCCAAGTATGTTCTATTTTAGAACTACTTAAAACTTCCTTTCCACACGTACCTACCTTTACTATCTTCTATCCAATGGAATATGAAAACATACGTTACAAGTCTTGTATGGACGGGACTTGCAACTTAAGGGTTTGACATCACCTTTGTTTAGTGGACAGTTTTCCGAAAGCAACGGACATATCAAAAGTATACCTAATTTAGGTATTTGAAAATTTTATCGAACCTTGGCTAAATATAGACTAGTCACCTATATTTAACCTAGGGACAGTGGAATATAGTCTGACTAACTATATTCGACTTAAAATTTTCAAATACTGAGAGTAGTTGTACTAGGGTTATGTTCAGATTGATTTCCTACTTGAACTCGATAAACCACCAGAATTCTTTAAAACGATCTAGAGACACGATAGTGTTTTACCACTCAGCGAAATCTTAACACCTTATTTGTACTACCTAATTTCATTCTTGAAAGTTTTCATTTATGAGATAATCCGAACTACTATCTTGGGATAGTTATCAATTCTTCTCTTCATCCTGTAGAAGTACTATCCTGTTTAGGTCCTAAGGATACCATTCCATCATAAACCTTTAAAATCTCTTAAGATTTTCAAAACAAACTCAACATCTATACCTAAGAGTATTAATGTTAAGCATACACTACACACTTTTGTTCATCAACATATCACATCATTATCTTCACAACCGTTGCAACCACAAACTCATTAATAGATCTTGATGCACTTTTAAAGCTCAAATCATCTATAGTTACACCACAAGTACCCTCATCAGCCTTACAAGATTGAATATTCATCTTGTACTTTTGGAACACCAGTATCATCTCGTAATACACTACCTTGTAACTCACCGGCTAATTGTGAATGTTGTGTTGAGAATTCTTAAGTAGGATGATTTGTAATTATTTGAATGGATTGGGATGCCTTTTCATTTAAATAAAGACATTGTAAATCACCGAACCATAAGTTTATATTTCCCTATTTACATTGTTTGGGATGCCTCTCTATGTAAATAAAGAATTATTAACAAGTGGACTTATTTGTATCCGAAATAACATAAGTATGAAGTCAATAAACACTAGGTACAACAACCGATTACCTACTAGGCTATGATTGCAACTACTATCTCAATTCCTATTAATATTCGACTGCTATATCAATTTCCTTTGATATTCGATTATTACCATACCTTTCCTACATAAAAGTAAGCCTCATCCTACACCATACACTGAAACGACAAATCAAACTACATCACTAGTAATCCCAGACTTTAGTCCTCATAAGTAACCACACCTTTTCATTGACACCACTCCAACATATGACACACAAAGAACTTCGGGACGAAGTTCCCCGTAAGGGGTAGAGACTGTAACAATTCGCAATTTCAGGTTAACTTTTATTCCTGAAAATTTTACTATTCACTTTTTACTATTCACTTTTTACTATTCATCTCAGAAATTTTTATTTCATATTCTCGTAAGTTAAACTATTTTAACGATAATCCAAGAGTTTGACGCTCGTCGGATCATTTCTGCAAAAATCACAAAGCCGTGTCCGAGATTTACTTTTAGGTTTAAACGTCCTTCCAGCATCCCGATATATCCATAAAACGTCATAAACAATAGAAATATGATTTTCTATCATTTTATGACAATTCCAAAAGTTTTGGAATTTTACGTTTTCCAGTTCAGCGTTTTACGCGAATTACGCGTTTTAGACCCGTGTTTCCAGTTTTTAGCAGGGTTTTACCACCCAAATGGAACCTACCACTCATTTTATATTTTATTATGGAACATATGGACATGTTTAACAATACTTTCAAATTCCATAATTTTAAGACACCCGGTTTTACGTTTTGAGGCTTAATCATTTACGGTTAGCGATTTACGGAGTCAAAACTAGCTACATACTTAGGATAATACCATCAAAAGTCCACACCTTGTTCTCCAAGTTCTTGAAACCGCCACTAGGGGGGGGGGGCATTCACACTTGTGGCATGATCTCATGACTTTAGCCATTAGATCAAGATTTAATTACAACTTTGTCACCAAGTTATGTAACTTTCCTAGTTGTTTCCTAACCTCCTCAACTCACTATAAATACTCCCCTCCTCCCCTCATTTAAACGCCACACCTCACCCTCCCCATCCTCTCATCCTTAGCTCATTCTCTTCCAAGTTTCATGCAAGATTCAAGTGCAAGTTCAAGGTTGAAACCCTAGTTTCTTTTAGATAATCAAAACACTTCCATAACCTCATATACTTGGTGATTTCTCTTGAGTTTGAATCCACTCAAGTCACCTAAACCTTCATCATCCATCTTTCAAGAATACCAAGGGTAGAAAGATTGCATGAAGTGAAAAAGGGTTGAAGCAAGTCTATCAAAGTCCTATCCTTACTAGTTACTTTCCTTTCTTTGTTGAAAGCCACAAGTTGTAAGCCAAACCCTAACTTGCTTCTTGTTAAATAATCATGTTCATGTTATTTACCTATTATTCTTGCTATATTATGTCTTGTATGCAAGTCCATGATGTATAAAAATGAGTAAAAGATGTTGTTATAATGGATTGTTAAGATAAGTTACTAAAAGAAGCAAACTAGTGATTTTCTTGGAAAGACCTGATTAAAATGGTAAAAATATGATATTGGATTATTACATATTGTAGTAGAGGACCTAACAAGGAAACCGTAGCAATTTGAACCACCTAAAATGAATATACGAGTCAAAAGTTATGACGATTTGAAATTACCAAAACTTTGCGGCAAACTGCCAAATACCATTCTGATCAAATTTGGGTTTTGAAAGTCACACTTCTGGTCCGATTCATCAAAAAGTTAAAACACGAAAGTTGTCCGGAACGCCGTTTTCGTTCAGGAATAAAGAAGCTCGAGACCTAAAAATGCTTTCCGAGTGATAAAATTCTTCAAATTCTAAACAGCCCATTTTTAGGCAAAAGTCACTAGATTATGGTTATACTTTGAAAGGAACAAGAGGTCTTATGACCTATAATCAAGACCACAACCATGGCTAGAGCCAAGGTTGTGTCTCATGACCTTGGAACAAGGACCAAAGGTCATGGCTAGGCCATGACGAAATGCCATAACAACTTACATAGGCGTAAACATGAAACAATGAATTAGGCGATAACATGAACAAGCAATTTGGATCTACTTCACCTAAAAGGAAACCATGAGATATTACCAAGAGAAAATGGTCATTCAAGACTTATGAAACTACCCCTAATAACAATCTTCATGTACTAATAAACTTTCCTAAGTTTATTCAAATATCGGACATGTAACTTTTCGAATCAAAACTTATATCTATATATGTTATCAACTACTACAATAGTAGGGAGCCTCATGTGAGGAGTTCATTATGTAAGCCGTCGAGATGAGTTGTGGATTTACGAGTTAAAGTGTCCTGGCTCCTCGAACGCTTACTAACATGACTTCTGAAATATGTCAGCCCGAACGGTAGTAAACGATATACAAAACATACATGTTCATAAATCTTTTCTTTCAAGGACATACAATATACATCATACCACATCATGGACTAAATGCAAGATATATATAGGCACTCCGTTATATTCTTTACACAAATCCTAAGTCGCAACATTCTATTATAGGTTGCTCGTAGAAACCTACACGATCCAACCATCACCTTCATTACTTGCTATCCTACTTAAGGTGAGTTCGTAGCCCCACTTTCTATTGTTTAACTATTTTACAAACCCATGGGGGGAATACATGCTATTATTTTTCTACTCGAACACAATGCTTTCTAATGTATGCTTCCCGACTATGTTTTATTATCACTAAGTAACGATTGCCATGTTCGAAGTCCCTATATCATGAACCATTAGTCACTACCTATAGTGAGCGCGAATATTGTGAATAGATCTATTGGGATTGACGAATCCCATTTGTGTTGAACAACGATGAGTTCACACAAATGCACTATATTTGAGATTTAGCGGTATAACGGCAAAAGTACCTTGATAGGGCTTCTATAATGCCAATTTTGTTGGTTCGATGTTAATGTTTTGGTTGCATGAGCTTAGTGAAATAAATAACGATTTTGTTTTCTAACTATGAGTGTGAGTCTATAGCTCACACTACGATTATTGTGTTCAAACGATTTAACTAAACTCTACGAATTCCACTCAACCTTTGTGTTGACCTCTCAAGCATGTATTTCAGGTTCATGACGATCAAGGATGGTACGGAAGGGCACGGATACTCAAGAGGGCTATAAATTTTATTATCATTCAAAAACTCATTTAATGTAATTTGTAAACATGGAACCATCTGGGACCTCATTTTGTAATCTCTGATATTTATACAATTTGAATGATAAATCTTTTAAAACGACTCAATTGGAGTTCGTTTTCTATTATTGTGACTATTGTGCCGTCGAGTAACACCCAGTTCGAATTCCGCTGCATCCAAGAATTGGGGGTGTTACATTATACAAAGGGTATTTGGGCTCAAATTGTGAGTTCTTCCAATTATTTGCACTCGCGTAACATCCTTTCCAAAGGCACTCTTCGGCAATCTGTTGGTTCAGGTTCGCGCATTCGTTTTTGGAAAGATGTATGGCTCGGAGATATGCCTTTGTGTACTCGCTTTAACAGGTTGTATCGTCTTGATTTAGATGAACACTGCATACTAAATGAACGGCTCATTTCAGGTAACTGGTCATGGCATTGGCGTAGACCGATTACCTCTGGATGCACAACAGATCTTCTTCATATTCTTATGCTTGAGCTTAGCCACATTGCGCTCTCTTCTAACTCAGATTCTTGGACATGGAGCATAGGAGAAGACGGGTTATTTTCTGTTGCTGCCACTCGTCTTCATATTGATCACTCTATTCTCCCGTCTTCAAGGATTGGAACGAGAAGGAACAAAGGCCTCCCAAGAAAGGTAAACATTTTCATTTGGAGATTGCGTTTGGATAGACTTCCTACTCGGTTAAACCTTTCCAAACGGGCTCTGGAAATTGACTCTATTATGTGTCCAATACGTAACGCAAATGTTGAGGCAAACGACCATGTTTTCTTCAAGTGTGAAGTTGCTGCTTCTGTTTGGGTTTTGATTCGTTCATGGTGTAATATATCGTGCCCTTTGCCTTATTCTTCTCGTGATTGGCTCGCATGGATCGACAATTGGCCGGGTTCAAGTCTCAAAAAAGATCGTCTTTATGTCATCATCGCCTCTATGTTTTGGACTATTTGGAAATATCGTAATAGTGTCACTTTTAGCTCTAATCTGGTGAGGAAATGTGACATCTTTGATTCCATTCGTTTAGTTTCTTTTTCATTGCTGAAATATAGAGGTAGGAAATTTTCTAGTTGGATAGATTGGTTATGTAATCCTTTGTAACTTTCTAGCATCTTGCTAGTTTTTTTTTTCTTTTTTTTTTTTATTATTGTATATATTTTTTTAATATAATCTTTGCTGTTCAAAAAAAAATTATTAAAAGTAGCAGTGAGCTGTGAGTAGTAGCCACAACTCATCATTCACAACTTTTTAAAGAAGCATTGAAAAAATTAGCATTCCTAAAAAATAGCAAAGCTCACAACTCATTTGCCAAACGACTACTAAAAATCAAAATGCTCGTTGCTCACCGTTCACCGATCCAAAAAGTTCCGCACCGCTCCGTCCCAAACATACCGCTATTAGATGTTTTCGCTTTATATAAAGATTATATAAAGATTTTGTGTGCAATCAAAAAAAGCATAACAGTATTACATTTACAATAGAAATAAAATAAACTAGACGAGTACCGGTGCATAGTAACGGAAATTCCTAGTGGCAGATAATTAACAATATGTGATATTGTGGTTAGTGTTTCGTACAACGTTTAAAATAAAACGTCAAAATATCAAAATGTAATTGCAAATGGTTGTAACATGCAATAATTCAACTCAAGCGAAAATTCTTAACAAGTAACAAAGAACATATAAAAACATTTGTGAAATATGAATCTATGACGAACAGATCCTATGTCAAAGTCAATGGACGGCCAATATTTGCTCATTTTACTTTTTGGGAATTGATATGAGCACATATCAATTTGATTCATACACATAAATACAAATATAAATAGACCATTATGCTTTCCTTTATATTTTAGCTATTATTTGACTTTTTCGACTTGTACCAAACTAATTCTTTAGTTTTTTTCCATCGCTTCTATTTGACTTATGTTCTCAAATTTGTATGTTTTCATTTTTTTTTTAAGTTAGCAAAAGGCTCAATACAAACATATGTGAACATAACATGGATGAGTGTTACACAAACAAGCATGGATGTGCAAATGAATACTTACAAAAAACAACTCAAAAGTTTCAAAAGGAAAAACTAACAACCCATTTGTCAAACAGTCATGACCTCTTAGTATATATACTTACCTTGTGATTGTTTTAAGTACTAACTCAAACATGCGTCTAAGGAAAGAAAATCTCTTAAGTACATATTATGTGCTTATAATCAAGTGCTATAGTTTTTGTGTTACCGACAATTCCTATCTATAAGTACTCCAACTTCACTACTGTACAAGCGAAAACCAAAGGCACCAATTCCTATCTATAAGCCAAAGCCGAAGCCACCTGTTTACAAGCCAAAGTCTAAACCAAAGACACGTATTTACAAGCCAAAACTTGATCCACCAATAGTTACATATAAAAAAGAAACGAATACTTACATTTTCATATGAATAGGAATGATCCCCAAAAGATGAAAACACTTTCTCATGACCATTGCAGTTGCCTCACATAATAATAATTTGCTCGTCTTATCACTATACCCAGCATCCTGCCAAAAGTTTCAAAGTTGCGTTAAATCCTGATAACAAATAATCAGATAAACTTCTGAAAAAGTAACTTTGGTTTAAGATAAGCAGGGATTAAATTCAATGTTGTATGAGAAATACCTGGCACATGCAAGAGTAAAAACTGTCAAACTTGTTTCATAAAGCGTAAATTTATTGACAAAGGATATGTGGCATAAGAATTGTCCAAACCTCTCCAAGAACCTAGAAAGAAGTTAATAGAATATTATTGTATTTTACATAAGGGATAATTCCATATTTACCCAATTTGAAAATCAAAATACCATATTTCCCCAAAACACAATTTTTTAATGCATAAGTACAATGCTTTTAAAGCATATGTTGGGGAAATATGGAATTATGATGTTTAAGTTGGGGAAATATGGAATTGCCCCTTTACATAACCATATTCAGCTATCAGGGTTATATAACTATATTTACATCAGTAAACCAACCTTTTCCCCCTGACACTAACAATTATAATACATACCGTAATCCAGCCTATTTAGTGGATAAGTAACACTAATGTTTCGAAAAGAAATTCTTACCTTTGAATTCTTTAAGTTCTTGATGTCTTTCTTGTATTTCGTTGTAATTGAACAAACTTGAGCATGTGTATTGTGTAGATATACAACAATATTTCCCTATTATTTATCAATGTATGTGACCAAATAAAACAAGTTCAATGCAAAGATTTCAAATTCAAAGAGAATTTACAATATACAATTGCTTGCAACGGAAAGAAGAGGGAAACCTTTTCATTAAGCATTTCATCAAAATTAATTCTACACTTTGTCAATCTGTTGCTCTTCAAGACTGCATACCTATTTAGACCACAAGCATATATAGAATATAAATTTACATGACAAAAAAGTAAGGTATCATGTGTAATGAAACAACCCGTAAACATTGTTTATATTTGATATATATAAAGCCACGTCTAAAAGGTCAAAAACTAAAATTCTACAATCCTAGCCTTGAACCTCTTTTTGGAAATACAATTTTTGTTGCTTGGGAAAATTTCTAGTTGGATAGATTGGTTATGTAATCCTTTGTAACTTTCTAGCATCTTGCTAGTTTTTTTTTTTTTTTTTTTTTTTTCTTTCTTTTTTTTTTATTATTGTATATATTTTTTTAATATAATCTTTGCTGTTCAAAAAAATTTATTAAAAGTAGCAGTGAGCTGTGAGTAGTAGCCACAACTCATCATTCACAACTTTTTAAAGAAGTATTGAAAAAATTAGCATTCCTAAAAAATAGCAAAGCTCACAACTCATTTGCCAAACGACTACTAAAAATCAAAATCCTCGTTGCTCACCGTTCACCGATCCAAAAAGTTCCGCACCGCTCCGTCCCAAACATACCGCTATTAGATGTTTTCGCTTTATATAAAGATTATATAAAGATTTTGTGTGCAATCAAAAAAAACATAACAGTATTACATTTACAATAGAAATAAAATAAATAATAATAATGATAATAATAATAATAATAATAATAATAATAATAATAATAATAATAATAATAATAATAATAATAATAATAATAATAATATCTCAACAACAACTAATTATCTCATAACATATATACGAGCTCGAGCCCGAGCCTAAGTTGCAGTTCGTTTATTAATCGAGCTCGAGCCCAAGTTTTACATACAAAGCTCGTTTGGGCTCACGAGCCTAAACGACATTATGATATTTTAAGTATTAAACATATATATGACCTCGAGCTTACTAACGAGCTCAATAAAGATATATTACGAGCTGAGCTTTAACTTTTCATGACTAAATCGTATAAACTAGCAGAGCTCGAGCCTATAAAACATACCACGAGCCGAGCTCGAGCTTAAAATTTAAAGCTCGAAACAAGCCGAGCTCGAGCCTTTTAAAACTTAAACGAGCTGAGCTCAAGCTCTGTAGGCTCGGCTCGTTTCCACCCGAGTTATGATGGGTGAAAGACCATTTGCGTATTAGCATTTCATTTTTGGATTACCAGTACACCCACACGACTTTGTGGTTTGCATGATTAAAACGCGAAACTAGTACCAAATGTTGTCTTTGTAAAATACATATAGATAATTTGGTGAAGCAGAACCCAATTTAAAATGTAACAACATTTGAATTTTAAAAGGCATGTTTTGAACCTAACCCAACTGTCAAAAATTCGGAAAATGAGAAAAAATTGAGCAATCGGATTTTTTTGTCGCATTTGCTATCCCTAAATGATAATTTGCTTAGCATTTAGCAGGCTTATGCAACAACATAATGCTTATCTCAATTTAACTGAGCTAAGCAAATGTTGTCTTTGTATGATTAAAATGTGAAACTAGTACGAATGTTGTCTTTGTAAAATACATATAGATAATTTGGTGTAGCAGAACCCAATTTAAAATGTAACAACATTTGAATTTTAAAAGGCATGTTTTGAACCTAACCCAACTGTCAAAAATTTGAAAAATGAGAAAAAATTGAGCAATCGGATTTTTTTTTTACATTTTACCATCCTCTAAATGATAATTTGCTTAGCATTTAGAAAATGGCTTATGCAACAACTTAATGCTTATCTCAATTTAACTAAGCTAAATACACAAAACATATAAAGTAAGCAAATTTTCTTTTCTTTACCCATGTGGGATTGAAGACTCAAAACAAAAGTTGAATTTGAGTAAAAGAAGCAAATAAACACAACATATTTTACTTGATGGTATAACATTAGTTACTTATAAATACAACTCTCTAATCATAAACATTCCTACCAAGTTTCTTATCAATTGAAATCTTCACTCTACACCAATTATTTTAATCATAAATTTTCATCTAAACAGAATGCTACCAAGTATACACCTCTTATCTATACCAATTACAACTAATTTACATTGCGCGTTAAACTGATCTCAAACATTTTTTTTTTTCTTTCAAGAACCCAATTTTCAATCTTAGCTTGAATATGTTATTAAGTTGCCCTTGCTACATTAGTCTTCGGAGAATTAATATTTCACTAATATTGGTTGAACAAAAAGTTTCAATTCAAATGTCATAAAAGCGAAACAAAGGTTCAGTGAATTATAAACTTGATTGTGCATTGAAGTAGAAATTGTCGAACAACGGAATTAGGGCTGCTAACTTTTCGATAATAGGATCTAATCTCAACCATGAAATGGAATCTTGTTAGTTGATTTCCACTTACAAAAATTCTAAACTCTTGGTTTGGTTTATGATATTAACCAACAAATTATTCGTTTACGTGAAGGTATGACTATTAACAAGGAGAAGGAACCCGCCGCGTTGCGGCGGGGGCCTTTACCATTTGTTTTTATTACTGTAAAGTGCAGAAAGGCATGGTACAGTCATAAAAAATCATGTGCTTATATTATGGCAGTTTGTTTATACAAAAAAAAAAAAAAAAAAAAAAAAAAAAAAAAAAAAAAAAATGCACGGTTAAGGCCCTTTGTCAAGTAAATATTAAACGATCAATTTGTTACACACAGTTCAAGTTCCTATAAACTGATAGCCGAAGCAACAAATTGTGACAGTACCAAGGAATCGGAGGGTCAGTTGGTGAAAAAAGGGAGCCACAAAACCTGTAGAAGCAGAAACAAAACCCATCCATTTATACAGAAATCCATCAAGCATCGGCTTACGGTCTTCCAAGGGTAACCTGCCTAAATATTGAGCGTTCTGCAACATTTCCTACTCACTCCAGCTTTGTTCCAAGTTTAGCAGGCCTGTTAATGGAGCATTCGAATGATTCATGGTTAAATATTGCAAGAAGGCGGTTGGAATTGCTTATTTAAGTTATCAGTTCTCCATGTCCATCTTGCAACGGAAATGGTTGACGTACCTGCATTCACAGAACCAACGACTGGTAAACGCTGTTCCGAGCAAGCGGTCACCGCATTTGTCGCCAGTACTTTGAACTTCTTACCTGTTGCTTACTTATACAGGTGCAATATTCTCGAAATTCCTAGACAGAAACGTTATCAACCATGATATCAGCGTGCCACGCATCGTGATCTCTTCCTACAGTCCAGAGAAATCCGCACATAAGAACCAACATTCAATAAAAGGTTAGATAAAAAGAACTGCGAATAAATAGCTGACAGCTTACCGGGACATCCCTCCTACAACCAGTGGCGAAGCTTGGATTTTTCGAGTGGGGGGTCGGGATCTAAAATTTTTTTTTCCTAACACTATGGGGGGTCGAAACCGAATTAAATTGGGGGGGCGAAACCGAAAATCCCGAAATTTTTCTACACGAAAACTATATACCCCTACATCGCAAAAAAAATTTCGGGGGGTCGGCCCCCCCCCCCCCCTCGCCCCTATGAAGCTGCGCCACTGCCTACAACTGTTGGCATTTCTTTAAGCTTTTTCCATCGGGTAGCGTTACTATGTTATCATGGTGAGCAACTTTTCTGTTGGAATTACCGGTAACATAGTTAGTCGGCGTGACCATTCCAGTGGACATACATGTACCGTCAGTAGTTGAAGTAGCAACAAACCCAGCCGAAAAAGATGGGTTATACAGACGTCTAATTGCAGTTTTTTTTTCGGCTGGGTTATACAGACGTCTAATTGCAGTTTTTTGTTTGGTTTTCATATCCGAGACCGCAGACACATAGGGCAGGCAAAAAAACCAAAACAAAACCGCCCGGATAGCATATTCGAGACCTGTTTACACCTATTCAAAAGCAAAAACGATTGACCAATAGCTGTAGTAAAATTGTGTTTCGCATAGCATAATCAGCATTTTCTGAATGCAAAGAAAGAAAAAGGCCTTAATTTCAATGACACCGTACATTCTTTGGAAAATATGATTAACATTTTTATTCTCAATATTAGTATATAAAGAAAATGAGTTATTATATGAGGTTGATGTGTTCTCCAGTTGCCTATTTATAATGGTTCAAACCAAACAGATGTACCTTAAAGTTGAATCGGAGGCATTTGGTTCCCGTATCAGCATGCCACTCAACATCTTGTCCATTCATGCCTGCCAGCGACGCAATATCCACCCGGATAGCATTCACCATAAGCCCCAACAATATATGCACCAGCACCACCTTTATAATATCCGGCATTACAACCATTCACATAACGCCCACAACCACCACCAGCATAAGTCGTGCCATTACCGACATCACGAATCGCGCCAGTTGGTACTTGATTATTCACCTCAGTTCGTACTTGCTTCACCTCAATGGAGTTGTTGTTTTCGTTTTGAACACACAGCCTCCACAGGCCCATTCAAATCTCTTTAGTGCAACACCTCGTATACGTTCCCATCGAAAATCTACCATCATTAACTCAGACATCTTTGTTGAGTTTGCAGCTTTCTGTCTGTTTGCCTACACCAAAATGCCGCGGTCAAAAAATGAAATTGAGGAGTTTCTTTGATTAAACAAATCAAATAGTTTACTAAATTGAAAATAAACAAAGTACGCGAGTTTTATTTTATTTTATTTTCAATTTTATTTTTTTCCCACTGCATATGCAGCATCAGCTTTGAAGGTCTTCTTGGCTCAGTTGGCCATTGCAGTTAAAGAGATAATTCACGACGGGGTTTTCCATCCTTCGACAGGTTCAACTTGGTGTAGGCTTATAGCTGCATCAGTAAAGTGACTCCCAATATGGCCTAACCCATTAGATGATAAAATATATACTGCAGGTCGAGGGCGTAGCTGCATAGGCAACACCCTTCACTTCCAATTACCAACATATCCATCTTTCTTCCACACCCTGGTCATACAAATGGTTTGTAAATAGAATTTTAAGATTCGTTGATAGCCATTTTGTAATACTAATAGTTTTAAGCACAATTAGGGCGTAATTTGTCATAAAGAATGCATAACTGTGACACTTCCCCTTTATGGCCAACACATAAAGCCGGTTTTCCTGGAGGCCCTTTGAATGTGTATACCGGATGCTCAATATTCTGCCCAAAAGGAAAGGGACACGGTTCTGTCTCCCGTCTCTCTTTCTATACAGGAATCACGTTTACACAACTGGTTGTTGGAGTCTGTATATCAATGAAAAAAATCATTAACATGGTTAGAGATGGTGAGAAAATAAAGTGAATATGACATGTTCTTTCTTTTCAGTATATGTGTCTTACTTCATCCACAATAGACTATCCCAAGTCTTTCGCAATTCCACTCGAAACATGTCAACTGAAACATATTAACACATGTTATCAGCAGGAGTGACAATACATAATCTGTAAATGAACATAACTGTAACAAATAGAAGCATACTATAAAAAGCTAGCAAAAGCCACCAGCTGCCAAAAAGGTCCCCAAAAGCCACCAAAAATATAATTTTGGACAAAATCATCGTATACCTAAAAGATCTAACACTTGGCTAATTTAAAGTAAATTGCCTAAAGCTAGTAACTAAATGATAACACGTTAGGCGCAATCTTTTTTCGTACTTTTTAACCAAGGTTATGCAAAACTTCATACGAAGCAATGGCCCCAAGAGTTGTTCGTATCTTTTATCATAAAAAGAAAACGTAATGTATAAAATGTTGATAATAACCTTATTGCCCAATTTCACATCAACGTGTTCCCGATGATAAGGTGGCATATAAGAACTCCAAATTCCATTATGTTTTTGTTTTTCCGCCTATCCGAACCTGAACCCTCTGTCATAACTGTGGTCATCCAAATTCCAAATCACTGATTCACTGCAACCTAAACATTTTATCTAGTAACATGTTACCACACTTTTTTTTAACATTAAACGACAGACAGACAAAGTTACTCCAAGGTTTTCAAATCAAATCATCCAAGCAACAAACAAAGTACATAATAACATAAGTACCATAAATGAAATAAAAATAAGTCATTACCCAATATGCAACCGTAGGTAAGGTCGGGTCGCCCTGCAAGATGCTATTGCAACCCACACTCGTCTACAACCTTGTCAATTACCTGTGAAACAATAACCAAAACCATGAGCTAATGAAACCACTATATCCTTGATTAGATATGGAAACAATTCTTATATCACAAAGACTAATACAAAGCTGAAGTTAGGATAGATTCAAATACACAAACACTTATTCGTGAGTATAAGTCTTCAATCTTACTCTTGCTATATGGCTGGCTGAATACTTTCCAGCACCCTCGGACCTTACACAATAAAGCATCATCCATTAGCTAATCATACTATAACAGGCGATAAATTTCAAAACCAACTTTATAATATATATAAATATGTAATGATGAACGAAACCAACATTAAATTTACATACCTTATTGATCTCCCAGTAAGTGTAATTTGAACATAAACCCAAAAAATCTACCGGACAAAAAAAAACCCTAAAACTGAAACGGTAACTCATCTTTTTTGATTAAGTGTAATTGCAAGGCACGTTTAATATTCCGGCGAACGAAAAACCTGAAAATCGAAACCCTGACTTCAAGCCAGTTACCAACCCGGCCACAACCCTTTGTTCACCAGCAAGATCATCAGGTCAAAAAACATATACCATCAAGCAAACGTCGGGAAGAAGAAAGCACAGTTCCAGAAAAATTATATCAAAAATAGATTTTAAAAAAAAAAACGTTAATAGAAGGAAAGCCCAAACACACCACACACAAAAAGAGCCCAAACCATAGCCCAAAAACATATGTATACCAGTTAACAAAAACAGAGGAAAGTATATTTTAAAGAAACTGGATTCCGTGCCTGAACCAAAATCCTCTACAAATGATATATTATACAATTCTACCGGAACACATAATATAATGATAAATTCTTTCAAAACGTACAATACTTGCAAAAAAATCACTTTTGAATAACGTACTTTTTATTTTCGTCATTGTGGTACTAAACTTTCATTTTTGGCCTCTTTTACGCACTTTGGGACATTTTTATGACATTTTAGCCCCTGGATTTCCAAAAATTTGAGGGGCAAAAACGTCCCAAAGTGCGTAAAAGAGGGCAAAAATGAAAGTTTAGTAACCCAATCACGAAAAAAAAAAGTTCGATACTCAAAAGTGATTTTTTGGACAAGTATGGTACGTTTTAAAAGAAATTTCCATATAATGATTGGTTAATTTTTAGTGAAACATAATACTTGTAATTGTTTGTTTTAGTGATGTAGGTTTATATGAAATGAACACTTTTTGATTGAACAAAATTATTAGATATTGTAATTACCAAAAGACAAGAAACAATATGTGAGTCACCCAACAATCTAAAGGTTGCGGGTTCAAATCTCGTTGAAAAAATGTGAGATATAATTTGTGACATAGGTGGTATAGGTTCTAGTAATTTGTCGTTCCAAAAAGAAAAATGTGATGAAATTTTAATTTGTTAAGTTTTGTACATTGTGCTACAAAGAGTGTTGTAACAGATGGCTTAAGACAAGGTGTATATTGCTCGCACGTTGTGACGGAATGTATCTCTTGCGTTAGTACTATATGACTCCTACGAAGACAAGGTGTATATTGATGTACCTATTGGTCATGATTTATCCACTTATATGAAATAAAAATCGTTCGATGATGCTTAGAAACGGAGGAACACCTTGTTTTTTGTTTAGCCAAAGTAATTTTGTCGATGCTTGCCTCCTGGTAGAGTCTTCATAACATCACCATCGTTAATCTCAACGAAGCTCTAAACATGACGAATTCAAGTCTTGTGATTGATCTTCTTCGATTTCGTCAATTGTTATTCAAAACAAGTTAGGAGCGACACACTCTTCACTACTCAATGCGCCGCCAAAGTGCTCATGTCCAATGCTATCAAACTTTCGTCTTTTAAAATGGATTTCTTGTAGCCATAGAAACTATATATATATATATATATATATATATATATATATATATATATATATATATATATATATATATATATATATATATATATATATATATATATATATATTTATTTAATTGGTTTGAGTGGTGTATTAATCCTAGTAGTGCCATCACACATCTTTCCTTGTAATTGCTTTGCCTAGCTCGTAAATAGATGTTTATATCCGAGTTCTAGTTGTTTGTAGAGATTTGTTATAGTAAGCATAGCATCCTCAACTCCTAATCGAAAATAAATAAATAAATAAAATATCCATAATGCTAACCGAAATTTGCTTAGGGGGTTGGCAATGCACCCCTCACCCCATCACCCTTCACTCACAAACAACCAATCCCCTTATGCCACATCACCCTCCCACTTTTCCCTTCACTCACTCACTTTTTGTTGGCGGCACACCCCTCACCCTTCACTCATTTTTTTTTTCCTTTTTCTTTTTTCTTTTTTAAATTCTATTAAAATTTATTAAAAAACTAAAATTCATTAAAATTAAAATAAACATTACATAATATTATTAAAAAACATAAAATACCATTACATAATACTAAAAATCTAAACTTCATCGTCCACCTCGAGGTATGCTAATTGTTGAGCGTGAACATGCTCCATAAGATTAAATCTGACACGAAAATGTGTATTCTCATCTCGTATCTCGCCTAAAGCTGCTTCGTCAAACACCGGTTCAATTGGAGGATCCCGAATATGAACTGGCGAGATTGCGTTGCCGGCGTTATGTATAATCATGTTATGCAATATGACACACGTATAAACTATTTTTCTAATTCTTTCTATCGTGTGTGGCCGTAAGGGTCGATTCAGTATACTCCATTTACCCTTGAGAACACCAAATGCCCGTTCAACATCCTTTCGAGCCGACTCTTGTAATTTCTTGAACTTTTTTTCCTTCGGGCCGGTTGGATATTTGAACGCTTTAACAAACGTAGACCATGCCGGATATATGCCATCACAAAGATAGTAGCCACGCTTGTACGTATGGCCGTTCACAACAAATGGGCACTTAGGTGCCGTACCATTACGCTCGGTGAGGAATAATGGAGATTGCATCACAACGTTTATATCGTTGTTTGAACCCGGCGGTCCAAAGAACGCGTGCCATATCCACAAATCTTGAGACGCCACTGCCTCCATCATAATCGTGGGGTATTGATGGTCACCCCTTTTATATTGACCCCTCAATTCTATTGGACAATTCCTCCAAACAAAATGTGTGCAATCTAGGCTACCGATCATACCCGGAATGTGATGTCGGTCTTTGTGCGCTTCGTACAAACATGCAACATCATGACTTGTTGGCCTACGTAGAAAATCTCGAGCATATAACTCAATAATAGCATCACAAAAAAATTGAAGGCATTCACGTGAAGTTCTTTGCGCCATTTCCAAATATTCGTCAAACTCATCCGGTGGTGCACCGGTTGCGAGTTGTTTAATGGCAGACAAACATTTTTGTATGGCCGTGAAACTTTTTTTCATTCTAGCATCGTAACCTTCCTGAAAATACTCGAATCTAGCCTCAATAGCTTGCGTTATTTTTAAAAATAAACTTTTAGGCATACGATACCTATCTTGAAAAAATTCTTCGTCGAATTTTGGATCTTCACTAAAATAATCACGATGCAATCTTTGTGCAGCAGAGATCCGATTGCGTTTCACTGATTTTCGTGTCGACCCAGCCGTATCTTCTTCATCTTCGTCAATTGCGTCGGCAAAAAATTCGAGACTAGTATCGTTAGACCACTCGAACGGCTCATCTAGAAAAAAAGTCGAACCAATTTTTTTGTGCTCCATATACTTGCGGTTGAAACGGATATTATTTTTCAATCGGATGTTTTTTTTTTTTGGAACCGGATTTTTTTTTTTTTTTTTTTTTTTTTTTTTTTTTTATGTTTTGTCATTGTTTACCAAGTATATATATACACAACAAAAGAAACTAGCCGTTGTGCTCCCAACGTCCCTTTTTTGATTTCCAACGTTCAAAATCAAGCTCGGTAAGCTTCACAGAAAATTGGTGCTCCCGTGCGGTAGGATGGGGAGGGCGGCGGTGTTCCCGTGCGGTGGGGATGCCGCACCGTGCCTCCCCGTACCCATTGCCAACCCCCTTATAATGGGTCATGGGCGAAAGACCATTTGCGTAATTGCTTGGTTCATTTTTAGATTATCAGAACATGCAAAGTCATATAGTGCTAACACAGTCAGAGAAAGATCGACATCAAGCGCATTCAGTGTTAATAAGAGCGACGTATTTGATCATAGATTCCCGATCCCTTTTGGCCACAACTTATTAATACGTTTCCTTTTTACCTTTCTTACATGTAGCATTGTCTCTTTACAAAGAATATCAAAACGAATTTACATTTACAGATCTCATTTATGTTGCAAATAGCATGTACTTCGACAGGTGTCTAGTTGAAAACGATGTTGGTTTCTTTATTTTTCGATGGAGTAGATTATTATTACGGATAGTGTTTGCATCCCACATTGCCTCATAAAAAATGACCAAAGGTGGAGATTGCTATAAAAGAACGTACATATGGTTCTTTTGCCTTCCAGCCAAAATATACCTACGGTTTATTATTTTGTTGCCAATTACTAGTTAAAATATCTTTTGAACTTTGTTTTTGGTATCCTTAATTATATTTATTAAATAAAAAATAATTGATGTTTTCAAAAAGAAAGTTTTAAAAACATTTTAATTTGTATCTAACAATAAAAGAAAAAGTTGATTTATCAGTGTTTCAATGAACAAATATTTTGACAATGGCAAATTGAAATGTTAAAGAAGAAGAATAATAAAAAGTGAGAAACATCAAAGCAAGAGCAAGTGTGTATTAGGTGACAAATGACCTATAAACAAACCCCATATAACACCGGGTCGGATTCGGCTGATATCCATCCGAGTGTTTGTGACCGAGCTTCTTCAATGTTTTTAGTGAAACAAGATTCTTTGGAAACTTACGAATGACACGGTCTTCATTCCTAAACGCGCTTCCAAACTATTGATGTTCAACGATATCAAGCTTTCGTCTTTTCAATGGATTTCTTGTAGGCATAGCGAGGAAATGTATTGGCATTGGTTTGAAACTTTGAACAGTCTAACAATCTTTGTAAGTTGTGATGCTATCACACATCATCCTATGTAATAATATCTTAGGTTGTTTAATATATTCTCCTTCACTAAAACAGATGCGTTTATTAGATTCTTGATCATACCCGCAAAGATTTGTACTTGTTTATGGAGATTTATTATTAGTATGCATAGTGTTCTCACGTTTATTTGTATAAAAACTGAAAATTGTCCGTCATGCTAACCGAATCTAGTTACAATGAGCGAACTTGCTTGTCTCATACGACTTTGCACTTTGCATGATTAAAACACTAACTCATACCGAATGTTGTCTTCGTTGGAGTCATATAGTACTAACACGGTTAGGCAAACAAGGACTTCAAGCGCATTCGCCATTAAGAAAATCATAAAGTTGATCATAAACAAGTTTAGTAAGAATTACAACTCAAAAGTAATGATAGCAATACTTCTTCAATTTTGGTCTGTCTCGTCCTTGTTTGGCACCACGCGTAGATGTAGTGATACCCAAATATATTTTTTTGGTGTTGAAATATCATTCTAGTAATTTGGTCTACCAGAACTGAACTTACAATTTAATAACATTTGAATTTTATAAGGCATGTTTTGAACCTAACCCAACCGGCAAAAACTCGAAAAATGTGAAGAAAAAAATTTTGAGTACTCGGATTTTTTGTCTCATTTCGTATTTCCGGTTGCTATATTTAGCTTAGCAATGGAAGCAGAAGATGAAACAACATAATGCTAATCTCAAGTTTACTTAACCTAATACATGAAGCATATAAAGTAAGCAAATTTTCTCTTCTATACCCATGTGGGATTGAAGACTCAAAAACAAAAGTTGAATTTGAGTAAAGGAAGCAAATAAACACAACATATTTTACTTGATGTATAACATTAGTTACTTATAAATACAACTCTCTAATCATAAATATTCCTACCAAGTTCCTTATCAATTGAAATCTGCACTCTTACACCAATTATTTTGAATCATAAATTTTCATCTAAACATAATGCTACCAAGTATACACCTCTTATCTATACCAGTTACAACTAACTTTCATTGCACGTTAAACTGATCTCAAACATTTTTTTCATTAACAAACATTCCATTTTCAAGAACCCAATCCTCAAATCATAGGTTGAATATGTTATTAAGTTACCCTTGCTACATTAGTCTTCGGAGAATTAATATTTCACTAATATTGGTTGAACAAAAAGTTTCAATTCATATGTCAAACAAGGGTAACAAAGGTTCAGCGAATAATAAACTTGATTGTTCAGTGAAATAGAAATTGTCAAAAAAGGTATATCGAACTTAAAATTTTGATTGAATCGTTAATTTATGAAACTAGGTTTTGATTTCTGGTTGTGTTCGTAGAATTGTAGGTGGATGAATCTTTTGTACTATCAATGGGTTCCCAAATTTTGCATTTGGTATGAAGGTGGTCATGGTGATGTTGGGTAATGGCTAGGTGTCATTAATATATAGTGTGCATGCTATTTAAACTTAGTTAAGTTACAATCATAATATATGGATAAGATAACATAAAAGCTATAAATTGTCAGTGAAGATGGGTAAAAAAATGATATAAAAAGCTCTACGTGAGTCCATCTGGAAACAAACAAAGAAGATTATATTATTGTGAATGGTGATTTTCAAATTTTCATCCCACATTGCCTCATAACCAAATTTGCAAAAGCTGGAGGCTGTTATAAAATGAGAGGCCCAACAATTGAAAAACATTGTCTTTTTGACACCGTACAAAATACTTATCTTTTTGTGTTTGCAATACTAGTTAAAATATTTTATAAAACATTTTTGTTGATTTTTTTGATATTTTTATTAAAATATCAACAAAACAAAAAAATGTTATATATTTAGTATTAACTTGTATCTAACAATGAAAGTTAAAAATTGATTTCCTAGTGTTTAATAAGATCCGATCACTTCTTTTTCTTTTCTTTTATTTTTTTATTTTTTTATTTTTTTTTATTTTTTATTTTGTGAGTTGTTTTAACATTTCTTGTTTAATTAATAAATATACATGTTTAAACATTGGCAATGGCATTTTATCATAAAAAATGTTTTATTTAGTATTAAGTTATTAACTTGTATCTAACAGTGAAAGTTAAAAGTTGATTTGCCGGTGTTTAATGAACATATATGTATAAAAAATGGAATTGATTTGCACAATCAAAGTTTTGATTAAGACACTCTAATAAACATAATTGTATAGTGTTTACAATGTGCTCTGTATACTTGTACAGTGAGTATCTGAATCTAAATAAAAAGTATGCAAATCACCTCTACAACGATGGTAAACTGAAACCAACAAAGAAAAAGAAAAGAAAGAAAAAAAAAAAAAAAAAAAAAAAAACATCAAAAGCAAGAGAAAATGTTTTTGGTGAGATTGATCATAAAAAGAATAAAAAAACAACAAACATCAAAAGCAATAGAAAATGTTTTTGATGAGATTGATCAGATTCAACCAAAACCTCAATTGTGTGACTTTTAATTCTTTCTCACTTTTTATATGAAGAGACAAAAAATAAGACAACTTTCTACATTTTCTAGGCTAGATAACATATGTCGTCTTAGTTCCCGTTTTATAATAGACAGTCGAAACATAATAATTGCCAGGTCGATGTCAACCTACTGAGTGTTTACATCAATCCCATTCTATTAGGTATCGAACGAAAGAAATATAGACCCTTGGCATAGTATCTAACGTTTGGAACCTGATTACACCATGATACCTAATCAGCATAGGAACCGATCTCTGGCATATGGACTTGACAAGTCCATATGCTAGAGATCGGTTCCTATGTTGATTGGGTATCATGGTGTAATCAGGTTCCAAACGTTAACAATAGTCGGGTGAGGTTGGAAGTTATCGGGTTGATAACATGTTGGATGTTATGGAGGTACAGAAATTCAGTGACATTTGATTCCGGCAAAATGTTCAAACGCGATTTAGTAGATAATATTATTTTGTATTCGTTTTTTGGTTAAAGCATCAAAACTCAAAGAGTAAAATCTATTGGGTTGAATGACTTAAACATCCATTGTATTGTTATTTAGTCTAGCGATTTGCTAGACTTTTCTCTTGTTTTTTTAATCTAATGTTGTTCCAAAGAATCTAACTCCATCTATACTCAATTTAATGTGCATGTGTAATTATATTTCACGATTGATAGGAATAACAATACATCATCATAATGTAAGTTTAACTTAAAGGATGTACCTAACTTTGTGATCGATTGGATGAGTGGCGGTATAAAGGGCGTGCAAGTGGTGCGGTCGCACAGGGCCTCCTAATCTAAGGGGCCCCCTTTTCTTTTAGTCCAATAACATTTATACTTACGTTTGTGTAGTTATGTTATATATCTGAATGGTTCTTCTTTGTAAATTCAATTAGTTAAATATAACTCATCTTGCCATAATAAATAAAATGTCATTAAGAGATCTCATTATAAGAAATTGTTATAAATGAACACTTTTTATGCACACCTTTAAGTATTTTTAGTGTTGATGGGGCCCTTTTTATATTTTCGCCCGGAGCCTCCAAATTTATTTGTCAGCCCTAGATCAGACGACCTTATTTGTGCTTTTTAGAAAGCAAAAAAATACAATTTCTTTGACATATAAAGAGACAAAAAAAATAAGACAATAAACTTATCTACATTTTCTATGCTTGATAATACAAGTCTTTAGTCCACGTAGCATAATCGAAGCACAAATAAAAGTCGGGTCGATACTAAGAGTATACATCAATCCCATTCTTTTAATTACAGTACAGAAGAAATATAGACATTTGGAATAGTATCTAACTAAAGTTGTACTCAATTGTGGAGCATATGTACGTGTATTTGAATATCATGATTGATATACCGATGGGTCATGATTAGTCCACTTATGTGAACAACGAGGTTTCGACATGATCTACACTCAGCCCGTTGCCCTTTTTGTGATAATGGCTCAGAAACGGAGGAACGCATCTTTGTTCATTTTCGGATTTATTAATATACCCCACGACTTTGCAGTTTGCATGATTAAACCACTCTTACCCGATGTTGTCTTCGTAAAAGTCATATAGTACTAACACGCACTAAGGAAAAAATAACTTCAAGCACATTCACCGATTAGAGAGGACACAGTTGATCATACATACCTGATTTCTACATCTTATCTTTCTTTTACCACACTTTATAAATCATTAAACGTGCGTCCTCCCGTTGAACTTAGATATCTACATCTTACCGAACTTGAAATTTTGATTGAATCGTTAATTTATGAAACTAGGTTTTGCTTTCTGGTTGTGTTTGTAGAATTGTAGGTAGATGAAACTTTATGTGTGTCCATTTGGAAACAATTTGGTTTCTTTTTCTTCAGTAGAATAGATTATTATTGTGAATGTGATTTTCATCCCACATTGCCTCATAAGAGGCCCAACAATTTAAAAACATGTTTTTTTGACTCCATCCAAAATACCTCTATGGTAACTTTTTGTGTTAGCATTTAGCAATACTAGTTAAAATATTTTATAAAACAATTTTATGCTTCCTTTAATATTTTTCATTTAATTAAAAATATTAATGATTCAAAAAATTATTTTGTTTAATGTACATTAACTTGTATCTATAAATGAGAGTTAAAAATAGATTTGCCGGTGCTTAATGAACATATATGTTTAAAAAATGACAAATGGTGAGATGAAACCAATTAAGAAAAAGAATAGATACCAAAAAACAACGAAAGTAAAAGGGAAATAAGATTTAAACATTTACTTATTTCAGTTGTAAAATGTGAGATACTAATGATGAAATTCAACAAATAAACAATATATGTCTTATTCTATCTCATTCCGGTTAGTTATGGATCAAAAGAAATATAGATACTTGGCATAATATCCTGCTACATTTAAACTCAATTTTGTGATATAAGTGTATTTTATGTATCACGAATTCACAATTGATATATGTAAGTTCACCATTTTTCATTAGCTGAATAGAAAAAATAAATAGTTATAGACCATAAAGGATGTCAATGAGTTGTAACCATGTTCGAGCATCGCAGACCTCAAAACCGACTGGATCGACAAAAACCCGCCGAACCAAAAGAGTTTTGGTTTCAACTTTTTCCTTATTTTGGTCTCGGGTCGGTTCGATTCGGTCCGGTCTGGGTACAAACCGATCATTATCAGACTGGACCGAACACATTCGATCCGGTTTTCGATCTGACGTTTTGTGCTAAATTGGTCTCGATCCGGTCTTAGCCCGATGCTCCCCTAAGTTGTAACAACTGGAATAAAGGGATTCAGTGTTACCAAAGGAGTACATGTAGCTCAAATCATCAATCATGACATTTGTTTATTTTATACAAAAATTATTATTATTAAGTTATGTTATTATAGATGGTTTATACGCTATTGAAAATAATATTCGTGGTTCTCTTTTAAAATTCGGATGAAAAACATCATAACGTATTATCTGCAATGAACTTTTATTACTCTAATAAGATTTGATGATTTTTCTACATTTTTTGATATTTGATCTTATGTTGTATTGGTTTTTATTGATGATAAATCCTTAATTAAGAAACTTATTTTTTTGCGTGATATACATTTTATCTTACCGTATTCGATGTCTTGCATATCCTCAAGTTATATCTATCTACCTTGAATTGATGCATATGTTTGGTTTTCCATGTGATATTTGATCTTAAACGGGATATTTTAAAAGCTAAATTGATGTATATTTCCAATATATTCTTAAACACTCGCAAATTTGTATTTAAGACAAGTACAGTTAAACTTTTATAAATTAATACTCGATAAATTAATAACTTCGATAAAATTAATAATTTGTACGATCCCAACTTGGGACCATTACAAATTGAGACACCAATCGATAAAATAATAAAATAATAATTTTTTTAAAACTTAAGTGTATATATAGTTGTCACAACGAAACTATAAATTAATAATTATTAAAAAATTCTATAATTTCTTCAATGTCTTCAATCTCGTAACATTCATTAGTATACATTTATTAATTTCTTCAATGCCTTGATTAAAAAAATGTTAATTGAAACTTATTTTTCTAATTTAGTTTTTATCTTTAACTAGTATACATTATAACTAGTATATTATACTTGAAAATTTAATAATATCTCGCTAAATTAATAAAATATTTCGGTTCTGATATCATTAATTTATGGAGGTTTCACTGTTTAATGAAAAGTAAAATGGAGCAAAAGTAAGTTCGGAGCAACGATAAAGATATCGAGTACTTTCTAGGTTGAAATTGGTCGCTGAATCAAATGATAAAGATACGGTTTCTTTTTTCTTTCAATGGAGAAGACTATTATTGGACTTTTGAACAATGTTTTGAAACCCGGGTTTGGGATCGACCCGGCCGAGTTACCGGGTCACCGGGTCACCGGGTCAACCCGGGTCAACCCGGTTAGACCCGGTTTTACGCACATTTCCAAAAATCGATTTTACGCACAAATATGAGTGAATAAACACCATAAGAAAGTCATATCAAACAAAAATAGCACCTTAATAATGACAAATAAATAAAAAAGAGTCAAAATTTCAATTTAAAAAAAAAAAAAAAAAAAATAGAGAAAATCCAAACCCGGCCGGGTTTCAAAACCCGGGTCAACCCGGGTCACTCAAAACCCGGCGGGTCACACCGGTTGACCCGGTTTTAGAAACCCGGGTCAAAACAACCCGTTTTTTGACCGGGTTCCGGTCCGACCGGTTCGACCGGCCGGGTCGACCCGGGTTTCAAAACGTTGCTTTTGAATGGTGTTATGTATCCCACATTGTCTCATAACCAAATTGACCAAAGGCTGATATCACTATAAAATAAGAGGCCCAACGGTTAAGAAAACATACGTTGATATGTTCTTTTGCCTTATCACAGCCAAAATATTCCTATTTTGTGTTGCAATCACTAGTTGAAATATTTTATGAAACATTTTTGTCAAAATATTTGACTTTGTTTATTAAAATAAAAAATCAAATATTTTGTCAAAATAGTTTATATAAATTATTTTAAGTTGTGTCTAACAATGAAAGATTAAAATTGATTTATCAGTGTTTCCATCGACAAATATGTTTATGAAATGGTAATGGCAAATTGAAACCAGTAAAGAAGAATAACAAGCAAGAAACATCATAGCAAGAGGATGTGTTTTTAGTTTTTTACATGAGAATGATCGATATACAGTAAACAAGCCCCATTTCTAAGTAGTAACATTCAACTTTTTCTAACTTTAATAAATCAAATTTGTACATTTTCTAAGCTAGATAATATATGTTATTGTCCATTTATTATAATCAAAACGCAATAATATGCCAGGTCGATGTCGACCTACTAAGAGTCTGCATGAATCCCATTATATTAGTTATGGAACAAAAGAAAGTTAAACATTTAGCATAGTCGACCTATGATGATTCATGTGCAACAAATAATACTATATAACACAGCCTATTGTAAATTTAACTTAGGTGAAACCTAACCTTGTTTATTTATGAATTTTAGATGAAATACAAAACCATATTTGTTACTGTATCAATCGTGTATGAAAACCACCTTGTGCAAGATTATGCATTCTTGATCATACTTACAAAGATTTGTATTTACATATCGAGATTAATGTACATCGCGTCGTGTTTCTACCAAAAAAACTTAAAATTGATCGTCATGCTAACCAAGATTTACTTATGATTGGTGAACGACCAGCTGCTTAATTGCATTTCATTTTCGGATTATCAGTACACCCACACGACTTAGCAGTTTGCATGATTGAAACACTAAACTAGTACCAAATGTTGTCTTCGTTAAAGCCATATAATACTAACTCAGTGAGGCAAAGGATGACTTCAAGTGCATTGGCCGTTAAGAGATATCATAAATACTTGAATTCTACATCTCATCTTTCTTTTACCATACTTATTAATCCTCAAATGTGTGGCCTCCGGTTGAATTTGGTCTCTATTTACATGTAGCATTATCGTTTTACAAAGACATACTCAAAAAGGTATATCGAACTTGAAATTTTGATTCAATCGCTAATTTATGAAACTAGATTTTCATTTCTGGTTGTGTTTGAACTTTGAAGGTGGACGAATTTTGCATCAATGGGCTCCCAAACTTGTATTTGGTATGAAGGTGGTCATATATAGTGTATATGTCTTTAATATATAGTGTATATGCTATTTAAACTTAGTTAAGTTACAATCATAATATATGGATAAAATACCTTTATAGCTATAAATTTTCGGTGTAGAAGGGTAAAAAAAAATTATACAAAAAAACTTTACGTGTGTTTCCTTGGAACAATTTTGGTTTATTTTTCTTCAATAAAATAGATTATTATTGTGAATTGTGATTTTCATCCCACATCGTCTCATAACCAAATTTGCAAAAGATGGATGCTGTTATAAAATGAGAGGCACGTTAGAAAGACATGCATTTTTTGGACACCATCCGGAATACAACTGTGGTATCTATTTGTGTTAGCAATACTAGTTAAAATATTTTATAAAATGACTTTTTTACTTTTGATACTTTTTTTTCTTAATTAAACAAAAAGTATCAAAGTTTTAAAAAAGTGATTTTTTTGTATCTATTAACTTGTATCTAACAATGAAAGTTAAAATTTGATTTGCCAGTGTTTAATGAACATGTATGTTTAAAAAATCGCAATGGTAAATTTTTCGGTAGTTAAGATTTCGATTATGATATTGAGATATTCAATACTATATAAAAATGATTATTTATAGAATTTTGATCTTGATTGGATCAATCCTAATATCTAATCTCATCCGATTTTATTTTTTCAAATAAAAAAATAAATAACTTTGACCCTATTTTATTTTTTTTGAATAACCAAACTAAAAAACTACAAAGTTATATATTATATTTATAAATTTACAAGAAATAAATAAATAAAAAATAAAAAAAGAGAACATTTTTAGAATTTGTGTTATATATAATATTACAAAGGTCATTAAAAAATAGCATTATAGTAGGATCTTAGGATACCGATTCAATCTTACGATCATGATCTTACAAATACGAAAATGATCCTAGGTAGGAATGTAGGATCCCGATCTTGAAATCCTTGGTATACTGTATATGGCTATATGCCTATATTCTATTTAAACTTAGTTAAGTTACATACAATCATAATATATGGATAAAATACCTTATAGCTATAAATTTTCGGTGAAGATGGGTAAAAAAAATTACTACTCCGTAGTATATAAAAAAACTTTACGTGTGTCTCCTTGGAACAATTTTGGCTTCTTTTTCTTCAATAGAATAGATTATTATTGTGAATAGTGATTTTCATCCCACATCGTCTCATAACCAAATTTGCAAAGGATGGATGCTGTTATAAAATGATAGGCCCAACGATTGAAAGACCTGCGTCATTTTGACACCATCCAAAATACAACTATGGTATCTATTTGTGTTTAATTAAACAATATCTTTTAGACTTGTGGAGGTGAGTTATTTTACATACTAAGTTTTTGTTACAAACTAAGGGACAAATTCCCACCATCTATCTAGTTTGATCTAATGGTGGGGATTAACCTAAGATTTAATAAGACAACATAAGTCCATGTTTTTTTTCTTGTCCTTTTTGTCTATCTTATTTATTCATTTTTTTTTTCCTTTTTTCTTTTCTTTCTTTTTTTATTCTTTTTTTATTTTTTTTTCCAACTTCACGTTTTTTCTATAATTCAAATTTTTATTTTTTTTTGCGTTTTTTTACGTTTTTTTCGTTTTTCATACATATTCGTCGGTTTTTTACGTTTTCGTCAGTTTTCTTACGTTTTCGTCTGTTTTCTTACGTTTTCGCTCGTTTTCATACGTTTTCGTCTATTTTCTTACGTTTTCACCCGTTTTCATACGTTTCGTCCATTTTAATACGTTTTCGTCCGTTTTTATACGTTTTCGTTCGTTTTCTTACGTTTTCATCTGTTTTCGAATTTTTTTCATATGTTTTCGTCTGTTTTCTTACGTTTTCGCCCGTTTTCATACGTTTTCGTCCATTTTCATATATATATATATATATATATATATATATATATATATATATATATATATATATACATATATATTCGTCCATTTTCTTACGTTTTCACCCGTTTTCATATATATTCGTCCGTTTTCTTACGTTTTTGTCTATTTTCATACGTTTTCGTCCGTTTTCATATGTTTTCGTCCGTTTTCATACGTTTTCATCCATTTTTATATGTTTTCGTCCATTTTTATACGTTTTCATATGGTTTCAATATGTTTTCATTCATTTTCGTCCGTTTTTATACGTTTTCGTCCGTTTTCATTCATTTTAGTTCGTTTTTAAATGTTTTCAAACGTTTTCATACCTTTCTGAATATCACAAGTGATATACTGTGATTATCAGAATATCACTTGTGATATTCAGAATATCGTGAGTGATATTGAATATCACTCGCGATATTCTGAATATCACAAGTGATTTTTAAAATTTTGTAACATGAAAATCACAAGTGATATTCAGAATATCGCAAGTGATATTCAAAATATTGCAAGTGATATCTGAATATTGCAAGTGATATTCTGAATATCAAAAGTGATATTCTGAATATAAATCACAAGTGATATTCAGAATATTACAAGTGATTTCACGCTTTTTTTAATTCACGTTTTTTCAAAAGTGATATTTTGAATCACTCTGAATATCACAAGTGATATTCTGAATATCACAATTGATTTTCAACAATTGTTCTGTAACATGAAATTCACAAGTGATATTCAGAAAATCACAAGCGATATTCTAAATATTATAAGTGATATTCCGAATATCACAAGTGATTTTCAACTAATATTTTGTAACATGAAAATCACAAGTGATATTCTAAATATCACACGTGATTTTCAACTAACGTTTTGTAACATGAATATCACTTGTAATTTTCTGAATATCACTTGTGATATTCAGATTATCACTTGTGATTTTCATGTTACAAAACATTAGTTGAAAATCACTTATGATATTCAGAAAATCACAAGTGATATTCAGAAAATCACATGTGATATTCAGAAAATCACAAGTGATATTCCGAATATCACAAGTGATGTTCAACTAATGTTTTGTAACATGAAAATCACAAGTGATATTCTGAATATCAAAAGTGATATTCAGATAATTACAAGTGTTATTCAGAATATTATAAGTGATTTTCACATTTTTTTAATTCACGTTTTTTTCACTTTCTTACGTTTTCTTCTGTTTTTGTTCGTTTTCATATGTTTTCGTCCGTTTTCATACGTTTCTGAATATCACAATTGATATTATTAATATCACAAGCGATATTTTGAATATCAAAGAAAATCACTTGTGATATTAAAAATATCAATTGTGATATTCAGAAACGTATGAAAACGGAAAAAAACATATGAAAACGAACGAATACGTATGAAAGCGTAAAAACACGCCTGGAAAGGGACAAAAACGTATGAAAAATTGATGAAAACGGACGAAAACGTATAAAAACTGCGAAAAAGTATGAAAACAGACGAAAGCGTCTGAAAACAGACAAAAATACATAAAAACGGACGAAAATGTTTATAAACGTATGAAAACAGATAAAAATGGATGAAAGCATATAAAAACAGACGAAAACGTCTGAAAACAGACGATAATGTAAAAAATTGATGAAAACGTTTGAAAGCAGATAAAAACGTCTGAAAACATATAAATACTGCCGAAACGTATGAAAATAGACGAAAACGTTTGAAAACAGACAAAAATGTACAAAAATGGATGAAAACAGACAAAAACGTATGAGTATCACCGAATATCACTTGTGATATTCAGAAACGTATGAAAACGTCTAAAATTGGCCAAAAAAAATTGAAAAACGGACGAAAACCTATGAAAATGAACGAAAATGTAAGAAAACATACGAATATGTAGGAAAAAGGACGAAAACGTCTAAAAACGGACGAAAACATAAAATAATAGAGTAAAACGTATGAAATCAGACGGAAACATATGTAAACATATGAAACCGGACGAAAACGTATATAAACGTATGAAAACGGACAACAAAGTATAAAAACGGATGAAAACGGACAAAAATGTCTGCAAACATATAAAAACTGACGAAAACGGATAAAAACGTCTGAAAACAGACGAAAACGTATAATAACGAAAAAAAACGTCTGAAACAGACGAAAACGTATAAAAACGGTAAAAAACGTCTGAAAACGGACAAAAACGTCTGAAAACGTATATAATCATGTGAAAACAGACAAAAACGGACGAAAACGTAATAAAATGAGAAAAAATCGTGAATTTATTTAAAAAAGAAAAGCTTGGCTTATTTTTAAAAACAGAAAAAAAAAACGTGAATTGGAAAAGAAATAAATGTAACGTTAATTGGAAAAAAGAGCAAAAAAAAAAGAAAAAAAAGAAATAAATAAATAAAGAAAGTGAATAATAAAAAAGACAAATAAAAAGGAAAGAAAAAGACATGGACTTAGGTTTCCATGGTTAATCTTAGGTTAATCCCCACCATTAGATCAAACTAAATGGATGGTGGGGATTTGTCCCTTGGTATGTACGAAAAAACTAGTCCCTAAATGAACTTTTCTCTAGACTTGTGATACTTTTTTTTAATTAAACTAAAAGTATCAAAGTTTAAGAAAGTGTTTTCTTTAGTATCCGTTACCTTGTATCTAACAATAAAAGTTAAAATGTGATTTGCCAGTGCTTAATAAACATGTATGTTTAAAAAATGGGAATGGTAAATTGCTCGCTTGTTAAGATTTCGATTTTGATTTTGGGATCTTACAATACTGTATAAAAATGATTTTGATCTTACTTAAGATCTTTGCAAGCATAGAATTCTGATCTTGACTGGATCAATATTAAGATCGAATCTCATCCGATTTTATTTTTTTCGAATAAAAAGGTAAATAACTTTGATCCTATTTTATTTTTCTCGAATAACTAAACTAAAAAACTACAAAGTTATATATTATGTTTATAAATTTATTAAAAAAAATGAAACATTTTTAGAATTTGTGTTTATGATATATACTACATCCCGATTTAATCTAACAACCTCAATCTTGCAAAAATGAAAACGGTCTTGAATAAGAGATCCCGATCTTGAAAACATTGTTAAATTGAAACCAATAAGACAAGCATTAAAAAAAATGTGTTTTATGTGAGAATGATCAAATTCATAAACAAACCTCAATTCTTTGACATCTAACTCTCACTTTTTGTATAAATAGACAAAAAATAACACAATTTTATACATTATCTAAACTAGATAATATATGTGGTTTTAGTTCACATTTTATAATCTAAAGTCGATACATAATGATGTCGGCCTACAAAGTCGACATCAATCCCATTCTATTAGTTATTAAACAAGAGATATAGGCACTTTGCAATTGGCATAGTATCTAATAACTACATTTATACTCAATCATATGATACATCTTCATAATGTAAGTTTAACTTAAGTGATCTACTTAACTTTTTGTCTGATCAGACGACCTTATTTGTGCTTTTTTTAAAAAAAAAATACAAAGCAACTTTGTTTTTGGTACCGAACATATGAAAACCATTTGGTCATCTTTTTACTCTAACTGAGTAGAAAAGTATATATATATATATATATATATATATATATATATTAGAGGAACTTGTCAAGTCACATATGCCACTGGGCATGAAAGAAGTAGGTAGAAACCCAAAAGAATGCCACACTGTCACAATTTAATTAGCTGTCATACAAAAACACACGTCTTCCTCACTTCTACCATAACCCCCAAATCATATCCCTAATTTCAAGCATCAAATCATTCGCATTCAAAATCAACCCCAAAATAAACCTACATAATCGGTATCGATTTTGTTAATTCAGAAGTAAACCTACACCAAATCATTTTATTTAAGAAACATTCACGAAATCATTTTATTTTGAGTACTGATTCAAAATAATTGAGGATAACCCTATCACTTCATTTGAAAGGTAATTTTTTTTAATCGAATTATGATCAGTTTTTGTTACGACTAAATCAAATTAGGTTAGCCGATTAGTTTCGTACGACGAATTAGGGATTTGTTTTGTTAGTATATATTTAATTTTGGATATAAAGTGTTCCAATGATTTTGTGATAAAAGAAGGATCACGGGCAGGAAATACATTATCGATGGCTTGACTGATGTAATAATGAAGAACTATCATTCCTTGAAACCCTTTAAGGTACAAATTTGTTGACTCGGTTTATTCAGTATCTTGTGACATTAGTGATATTTGTAGTTTTAATGAAAAAAATGGGTCTTACATGATAAAAACTTTGGTAAATTCTTTATACATGAAAGGTGTTTGATGAAATGTATTAGAAGAATTTTGGTTCTCATTTGATGTATTGACATAATATCCCGTGGTCTAAAGTCAAGTTTGGCTTGATGGCTGATGTTCCATGTGTTTGTTATACATTCTTTTGCAGGAATGCTGCAAAGGAAGTACCGATGGATTAGGAGTGGACCAGCTTCAAACATTAAGGGAAAATATCTAATTTGACTATATATTGTTACATAAATCAAGTTAGTAGTAGGCCAGGTTAAACCAACCATAAACCTTGAGTAATGAGTTACATGTAAGATTATTTGATGCATATGTTTGTTCTGGCGTGCAGGTTAAATGGATATGAGCTGATGTAAAACCAAAATGAATTTCGTAGTTTGGACTTTGAGTTAATATTGTAACCAGGTATCATGTTTAACATCTTTGTATAAATATGGCTAAACAAACATAATGGATAGGGTGTGCTTCGATGTAAATATAAAAATTAATAGTGATCTTTTAATTTAGAGTATAAAGTTATTGTATAACCAAAAGTGTTAAACATGTTCTTTATTATGTATCTAAGTGTGTTTATTGGTAATTTCCAAGGTATAAATTATAGGACGACAAAGTGTTTGATGAAAGTCTTGGCTTAATATAAGTAGGTTTATTTATAACTTCGAAATAAAGTCGAGTTACTAATGACTGATAGGAGCTTGGAGATGATTAAACGTGTATTATATGGTCCTACTTTCTGAATGTTTAGTTGAACCAGTGTATGTGTGACACATTTTATGGATTGCACTATCTCTTTAAATTTCTTGGAGATGATTAAATACAATAACTTTGTTCGTCATTATGAATACTTTTTTTTTTAATTTCATTTCCGTTACTATATGTTGCAAATGTTACAATTAGATGTTTGGTGTCAAGTTTGGAACTGGATGTGACACACACAGCTTCATATCACTAATGACGACTTCAAGAGTTCAAATTTAGAATTTAGACAACAATTTACTGAAACACAAAGTTACATGTAAGCTTATTCCCAACACTGCACTATACATAAAGTTACATGTAAGCTTTTATAGTTTGAGATTACATGATATACTGTGCAAATTATGTGACCTTAAGTGAGATGAAACTAGGCATGAGAATAAACTTACTAAACTGTTGTGCAATGTGCGTTTTTGTTATGCATTCACATTGTTTTGATATGCATAAAATGTGCAGGCTAGAGCACTTCACATCTGATCCACAGTATATATGGCCATGTTATCTTTTATTATAACATTTTTTTTTTGTTGTTGTTTCAATTTAATGTATAACTTAAACTGGTCATAGGTAGAGACAATTATAGCAGTATGATAAAAAGGAGTTTTTTGTTTGCTATTATCAAAGTAGAACGGCCCAGTCAACATGATTATCAATTATAGCAGTATGATAAAAAGGAGTTTTTTGTACATTTTTTTTCTGGATTAAGGTACCATTTTGGCCAGTATCGTTGGGGAGAAGAGATGGAAGAATATCTATAGCAAGCGAGAGTCTCACAGTGTGCTCTTTTCAGCAACATTACTACACTCAAAGCGCAATTTGATGCTAACGGTTTGAGTGTAAAAGATCTGGTAGTTCTATCGGGGATATTTATGGATTTATTGGACCCAATAGCTATTAACCGGACATTATGTTATATTATGTATTACATATAAAAATATATAGGAATTAACTAACTAAGCATAACGACGGGAAAGTACAGTCAGTTTGTTTAATGTATATCATATTTTGGGTAAAGTTCAGTTTGTTTGATGGTATGTAAATTGTAACTTTATAAATTTATGCATTTTTTGATACGTCTCGCCCCAAATTGCATTCAGTTAAGCACCATTTATATTTAGGCTTTATGCATTCAGTAACTTTATAATTACGTATCTTTGGATGGATTGCCCACTAGGTGTTTGATATTTTATCTATTAGTGGTTTCCTTTATTTTAGATGACAAACATATAAACAAACTAATTTGTTATGCAAACTTGAAAAAATAAATTAGTTAAAGGATCAGGTGATGGGTTCTTATGGATTGCTTTTCTTGAGTATGCTCTGTCATTTGTTGTATGCTACTCTGTCAAGCAAAAGTCGAAATATAAGGGTTGTGTTGGCTTCGTGATCCAAGAAACCCTCTAAGAAAGAGAGGCTGCAAATCGAGGCTTTGAATTCTCTTATCATATGTCCTAATGATGACTTGAACCTACAACCATTCAGTTGAGAAACTTCTCACACAACAAGAGGTACAGACACAAGCCATTTTGTATATGTACATGACAAATATTAACATATGAAAATTATGAAACTTGCCTGCCCATCGGGCGGGTCATGACAAATATATGTTTTTCCATAAGTAATCTTTTATATCATGTATTTATACATGTTAGTAATGCTTCCAATATTAAAAACTTAATGTCTTAACCATGTTTTAATTTTATTTACTGTTTTTATCGGTTTAAGTATCTATGGTTACATTTTACAATGCTAATATGCAGTTAGACAATTTTGAAACAATATGCTTATCAATAATGGACCTAATAAGTAATAATATTATTAAATTTACATAAGCGTCCATCGGACGGGTCATGCGACTAGTAGATATATATATATATATATATATATATATATATATATATATATATATATATATATATATATATATATATATTTATATATAGTAGAAACTCTATAATATAATACACTTGGAACCACCAAAATTTATAAATTAAAAGAGTTATTAATTAATCGATAAATTAATAATTATTAATTTATATATTAATTAATATTTTATTAATTTATAGTAGAATACTTAGTTTACAAACACCTTTCAAGCTTCCACTTAATTATTGTATACAGTGCATGTATATCAAATGAGCGGCCCAATTTGAAAGAAACCTTCAATCTCCCACCTTATTATGCTTCTTGTGTTCAATGTATCACTTTATTGACATTAAAAATATTTTCTATATAAATACAAGATCAAAATAGGTTAACACAAACAAATCATACACACAACATGGATTCCCATCTTAAAGGTGTGAAAAAAACAACAATGACAGACGAGATTCGAAAAGCATTATGCAAGCAGAACAAGGATAATCCAAGTCTCACTCAAAAGCAATTGCAAGAATGGGTTCTTGTTGAGCTATGAGAAAACAACACCAGAAGTTCTTACCATGCTAAGGAAAATTAGAGACGAGATTCAAGGGGAAATTGATTTCAACAAAAAACAAAAGACAATTGAGTCATTTATTTTTTATATGGGGTCTAAAGAAATTATCAAAAATGTATTATCTTATAACTTTAGCGAATTATTAATTTAGCACCCTATCCCCGAGTCGGGACCGAAAAAAATATTATCTTAGAGAGTTTATTAAATAATCGAGTATTAATTTATCGAGTTTCTACTGTATATAGGTATGGGTTAAAATAAAAAGTGTAGGAAGGATTGTGAGGGCGACATGTGTCACCCCTATGCCACATCATATGACACATGTCACCATCCCCCCCACCCCCCCCCCCCCCCCCCCCCCGCCCCCGCAAAAAAAAAAAAAAAAAAAAAAAAAAAAAAAAAAAAAATCTCGCCAAAAAAAATTTTTTTTGGGGTAAAATTTTTTTTCCCGCCAAATTTTTTAGTGCATCACAGTTATAAAGTTACTGCATCACAATTATAAAAGTTACTGCATCACAGTTTTAAATTTTAGTGCATTAAGGTTATAAGTTACTGCAGCATAGTTGATGCACTAAATTATTAACTATAATGCAGTAACTTATAATAAAGATGCACCAACACTTAAAAAAGAATCATATTTTAATTGTGATGCAGTTACATACATATATGAAGCAGAAAACTTATGATAATGCAATTTCTTATAACTATAATGCAGTAACTTTATAACCATGATGAAGTAACATTAAAACCATGAATGCAGTAACCGTGATGCAGTAAAATCATAATTGTGATGCAATAACTTTATAACCGTGATGCAGTAACTTTATAACAGTGATGCAGTAAATTTTTTTGGCGGGAAAAAAAAATTTTCGGGGGGGGGGGGGGGGTGACACGTGTCATATGATGTGGCATGGGGGTGACACATGTCACTTCCACAATCCTTCCCGCACTTTTTATTATAAGGGCCTTTTTAGAATAACCCCACCCTATATATATATATATATATATATATATATATATATATATATATATATATATATATATATATATATATATATATATATATATATATATAGGGTAGGGTTCTTTTCAGAACCAAATAAATTGCGAGAACTGCGAGAACCAATCTTAGCCTTTAAATTTTATGATCAATGGTTGAGAATGCACAAGGCAGTTTTGTAAATAAATGGAACTTTTTTCCTGCATTTTTTTGAAATTGAGGGTCAAAATAGGTATTATACATTCCATATTCAGTTGGTAACTGATCTAGTTCCAATTAGTTCCATAGTAACAGGAGAAATTTTTATAACTCCTCCCACTTGCACGATTACACATCCGAAATTAAAGCATATTTTAAAATCACACAATCTTATCTTGAATCTCACTTATAATCCCCAATTAATAGGGTTATTTAAATCGGAACTCAAGAAATCTCCGCACATACCAAAAAATCACATCGGCGGTTATTCTTTTCAATAATGGAAGGTAATTTTCTTACTTTTATAATCAGTTTATTGTGGATCGATTACCATTGATCATAATTTTTGATTAGAATATGGTTTTGAGAGTTGCATGTGTGTTGATTACATCGATTGTGCATTTTATTGAGGTTTGAGTGAGGTAAAAATTACTATTTGGTAAAAATTACATCGATTGTGCATTTTATTGAGGATCGATTACCGTCTATAGTTAGTTTGAAATATATGAATGGGTTAAACATTAGTGTTTTTTTATGGTGAATTGATTATAAGGTCGGTTTAGGATTTTTTTTTTTTTTAAGAAATACATGTGTTTTGCTTTGATATATACAGGTGTTTTGAGGGGAAAATGGTATGTTTCCAGAAAATGAGGAGCTGAAAGAATTGGATAAAAAATATGTAGAAGGGTTGAGGATATTAAATGAGGGAGATGCTGGGAACGGTTTCAACATGGGAAACACATATGTGGGTATGTGCAATAAGGAGAATGTTGATTTTAGGACACCCCATATAGAAAAGGGGATTGGAAAAGCAAGTGGTAGTGTAACAGGTGGTGGGGGATTTGACACTCCTGAATATCATTTTGGACAAGAGACACAAGCTATAGTTATAGCTACCGTTGATAAGGTTACAAGTGCAAAACGAACAGGAAAAGAAGTGGCAGATGATGGTATCCCATCTTGTAGCTTGCACTTGACGCAACTTTTTGAGGAAACAAGAAGTGCATCTAAGGCGCAAGGTTCAGGGAATAACACAAATGCAGTTGCAGCTGTTCCAGTTAGTTTCTGTCCACCGTCTGTGTCTAAAAATGCTGAAGATATTCAACGTGGAAAAAGAGAACAACAAGCAAGTGGATCAATGAGATTGCCGTTCGTTGTTCGAGCCGTAGATATTAGTGCATGTAATGCTGAGGAGAAAAAAGCTAACAAAGTTCTGTTCGAACTCCCCGGAGATCCTGAGTAAGTAAATTTTATAAAGTTTTTAAATATTTCTATGCATGTGTTTTTATAAAAGTTAATTTTTGTACATTGTTAGTGAAATATTATTCAAGACAAGAACCGGACAAAGTTCAACAAGATTTTTTTTGGAGAGTTTGGCTCAATCACAACCTGTGGTGCCGAATGTTATAAATGCATGGGGAGAAATATTGAATATCGGTGAACGTGCCAGAAGCCCACATTCATCTCTTAGATATTTTATGCCAACTTTCTTGGTGGTACGTTTTCTGGTACAAAATATAAAAAATGTGCATTACTTTTAATCAATATAGATTAGTATACTTTTGTGAAATTGTACATATGCATTTTTAAAACAGACCGAGGGATTCCGTAATGTACTTTACGAAGCTGATAAGCGGATGGAGATGTTCAAGGAGTATGTTAAGGAGGCAATAAGAAAAGACGGGAAGACGTGAGACTTGAAAGGAGTGGAGCTGGTAAGTGCATTTAATTACATGGAAAATAAATATTTGGATATGCATTTTGGATGTGGAATAAATTTATATTGTTTTGGTAATTATTTGAAACTTACATATGTGCATATATAACTGTATAATTAGTAATATGTAACTAACATATGTGCATATATGAATTTAGGTCTTTATTCCGGTTAGTAATGGGGAACACAATTTTTTGGTAGTCTTCAATATGAAGAAATGTTATATCTGGATGCTAGATAGCAAAGGTGTAACAATTCGCAATTTCAGGTTAATTACTATTCCCGGAAAATTTACTATTCATGTTACTATTCATTTTTACTATTCATTTCTTTCTGAAATTTTCCCGAAAGTTGATTTTTATTTCATATTCTCGAGTGATAAATCATTTCCATGGCAAATTAAATGTTTGACATTCGTCAGATCATTTTCGTGAAAGTTATTAAGGAATTACACGGAATTACACGTTTTAGGGTAAAACGTCAATCAGAAATTCTACGCACAACGAAATTCAACCCCGTCAGGTGACCCCACATCAGAAAAATGTTTGACACACTCATGATTTATTTGAGAATAAATCATGACTGAGAAAAATCATGACCAAAATAAACTTCGGCCGTGAAAAACTGGAATTTTCAGTTTTAAGCGTTTTTACTCAGCTGTAACCTTAGCCAATACCTGCACCGCGTTTCTAAGATGATTTGAGTTTTCAACTTATTATAATAAGTCAACATATTTTTCCCTCCTCCATTGACCAAAAATCATCCCTTGATTTTATAAGTCATTCCTTGATTTTTAGGCTTACGGTTTGATGTCTAAAAGACATTTAATACCAACCGACACTAGACTGAGCCCAGTCTAGACATTATAAATTATTTTAAATTATTTATATCATATTAGAAAAGTAACATTTTACTTTTCTCAATTTTACGCAATATTCGTACATTTTACGTATTACGCGTTTTAGACCCGTGTTTCCAGTTTTAGCAGGGTTTTACCACCCAAATGGAACCTATCACCCATTTTATATTTTATTATGGAACATATGGACATGTTTATCAATACTTTCAAGTTTCATAATTTTACGACACCCGGTTTTACGTTTTAAGGCCTAATCATTTACGGTTGGCATTTCCCGGAGTCAAAACTAACAAATATCTTAGGGTAATATCCAAGCCAAGCCAACTCATCCCCCCTAGCCATTGTGAACCGCCATTAGGGGGGGGGGAGTCACACCCTCATGTGGCTTGATCCTAAGCTAGGAGGTCTTGGATGGTTTACATGTGTTGAAGCTTGTCATGAAAGCCTTTGACAAAGTCATACTTTGTAACCTCCTCATTGAGCTATAAAAGCCCCCTCCCCCCTTGTTGTTGCCGTCCATACCTCACACCACAACACTCTCTCCATAGCTTTATTTCTTCCAAATTATAGCAAGGATCAAGTGCTACTTCAAGATAGAAACCCTAGCTTAGTTTCTAGTAATCAAAACACTTCCAAACCCTAGAACTTTGGTGATTTCTCTTGAGTTTGAATCCACTCAAGTCACCTCAACTTTCATTACATCACTTTCAAGATTACAAGGGTAGAAATATTGCATGAAAGTGAAGTGGGTTGAAGCAAGTCTATCAAAGTCCTTTTCCTTACTTGTTAACTTCCTTTCATCTTTGAAAGCCAAAAGTTGTAAGCCTAAACCTAACATGCTTCTTGTTAATTAATCATGTTCATATCATTTACATGTTATTCTTGCTATATTATGTCTTGTATTATTGTCCATGATGTATAAAAATGAGTAAAAGATGTTATAATTGATTGTTAAAACAAGTTACTAAAACAAGTAAAGTAGTGACTTTCTTGGTAAGACCTGATCAAAATGGTAAAAATATGATATTGGATTATTACATATTGTAGTAGAGGACCTAACAAGGAAACCATATCAATTTGAACCACCTGAAAAGAGTATACGAGTCAAAAGTTATGGCGATTTGAAGTTACCAAAACTTTCCGGCAAAACTGCCTAAAAAGCTTCTGTGACAGAACCTAAAACACGCAAAAAGAGGCCTTTCTGGTCCGATTCATGAAAAAGTTAAAACACGAAAGTTGTCCGGAATCACGTTTTCGTTCAGGAGCAAATAAGCTCGAGCCTTGAAAACGCTTTCTGAGTGAGATATTTCACATTTTCTTAACAGCTATTTACATATATATAAGTCACTATATATTGGTTATACTTTAAAAGGAACAAGAGGTCTTATGACCTATAATCAAGACCACCACCATGGCTAGAGCCAAGGTTGAGTCTCATGACCTTGGAACAAGGACCAAAGGTCATGGCTAGGCCATGACGAAACGACCATACCAACTTACATAGGCGTAAACATGAAACAAGGAATTGGCGAGAACTTGAACAAGCAATTTGGATCTACTTCACTTAAAAAGGAACCATGAGATATTACAAGGAAAAATGGTCATACAAGACTTATGAAACATACCCTAATAACAATCTTCATGTACTAATAAACTTTCCTAAGTTTATTCAAATATCGGACATGTAACTTTTCGGATCAAAACTTATATCTATATATTTTATCAACTACTACAATAGTAGGGAGCCTCATGTGAGGAGTTCATTATGTAAGCCGTCGAGATAAGTTGTGGATTTACGAATTAAAGTGTCCTGGCTCCTCGAACGCTTACTAACATGACTTCTGAATTATGTCGGCCCGAACGGTAGTAAACGATATACAAAACATACATGTTCATAAATCTTTTCTTTCAAAGACTTACAAATATACATCATACCACATCATGGACTAAATGCAAGATATTTATATAGGCACTTATTCATATTCTTCACTCCGATCCTAAGTCGCAACATTCTATTATAGGTTGCTCGTAGAAACCTACACGATCCAACCATCACCTTCATTACTTGCTATCTTACTTAAGGTGAGTTCATAGCCCCACTTTACATTACTTCAATGTTTTACAAACCCTTGGGGGGAATACATGCTACTTTTAAAACCGAACACAATGCTTTGAAACTGTATGCTGCCTGATTGTTTTATTATTACTAAGTACCTACCTTGCCAATCCTAGGCCCCATCATGAACCATTTAATCACTAGTATTAGTGAGCGCGAGTATTGTGAATAGGCCTATTGGGATTGACGAATCCCATTTGTTTGAGCAGATTAGTTCAAACGAATGCACTATATTTGAAAACATTACCGCCGATTGACGGCAAAGTACTTACCGGGGCAACATAACCGCCGATTGATATTGGTACCCGTTAACGTATTGGTTGCATGAGCTTAGTATATAATAATAACTGTTTTATTTTCTAACATAAGTATGAGTCTAATTAACTCTTACTACCAACATATTGTGTTCAACCGTTAAACAAACTCTATGAATTTCACTCAACCTTTGTGTTGACCTCTTAAGCATGTATTTCAGGTCCATGATAATCAAGAATGGAGCGGAAGGGCACGTACCGAAGGAAGAAGGCTATAAACTATTATGTCATTCGATAAAAAACATCAAAGACTTTATATTGATGTATTTTGAAACATGGAACCTTTTGGGACCTTACTATGTAAACTCTGATATATTTGAATAAATATGAATGACAACTCTTTTAATACGATTTGTTTAGAGATCGTTTTCTATTATTATGACTGTTGTGCCGTCGAGTAACACCCAAGTTGAATTCCGCTGCATCTTGAATTGGGGGTGTTACAGATTGGTACCAGAGCCATGGTTATAGAGAAACGGGTCTAAGTGAGACCTAAACTATAACTACAATAACAAGCAAAAACATTTTTATAGCCTTCCGCTCTTCGTGCCTTCCATCCTCCAGAAGATTATGGACTTATTACACATGTTATGCTACATGAACATATTTGTATATTGTCATATGCACATTTCCTTAGTTGAGCATTTTCCATAAACATTTGATTTATTTTTGACATCATAATACTAATTGTAGACATCATGTCCGCACCTCCATCTCCCGATCATCTTCCTGCTATGCCTGAATATTTACCAATTCTTCCCGGACCCAGTGATCCTTACTTTGAAGCAATTGACTACGACGATGAGGAAGAACCTTATGAGGATCTAGACAACGACATAGATTCGGACGAGGATCCTGAAATGGATATGGACATAAACATCGATGATTACGAAGAGGATCCTGAAATGGATGTTGACATCGAAGGCATCGATGACATTGAGGAAGCGGAGGAACAAATAGTGGTGCCACATCTATCACCATTAACATCTCCACCTCCTGTTTCACCAATTTCATCCGAATCTAACCGTACCACTCCAGCTCAAGTTCCGAATTCTACTCACCAAACCGGCGGAACATCTACATCTACACATATGTTCGTGAACTCAGCTCAATACGAAATCTACTCTTTGAAACAAGCTCTCAATCTAACCCAACTCAAGGTTCAAAGTATGGCAAGTCAAATGAACGACTATATATCCAAGGTAAATTCTGCCAGAATGGATGCCATGAATGCTCGAGACGACCTATATTGGTTTAAGCTTGACATGAGCTATGTGAAGAGTGACTCGACTCATGTTGGGGAAGTAGTCTTAAATCCGTTGACTGGCTTGGATAACGTCAAGGATAGACTCACTTTGGTTGAGAGGGCTCAAGAACAGGATGTGGTTCAAATTCACAAACTACTTAACCGCCTAAATACCGTAGAAATCCGGTTAGATGTTGCAAACTTTGACAGCTGCCGAAGCCACCACAGCTGCTGGTGCTGCTGATGCTGCAGCAGCCCTGATGCTGCAGCAGCTGCTGATGCTGCAGCAGCCGCTGAAGCCGCCACTGCTTCGGAAGCTGCTATAGTTGCAGAAGCTGCAAGAATTGCCAGCCTTAACCTTGGAGGACCAAACTCAACTACCCCTCCGGTGACAAATGTTGCTACAGTACCAAAGGGTTGCTCGTTCATTTCCTACTTGAAATGTGAACCCATCAAATTCAAGGGTACTGAAGGAGCTGTAGGTTTGACCCGCTGGTTCGAAAAGGCGGAGTCAGTATTCTTGGTCAGTAAATGTACTGAGGGTGACAAAGTTCAGTATGCCACGAGTACTCTGTTGAATGAGGCATTATCCTGGTGGAACTCAATTGCTCAACCCATGGGCATTGAGAATGCCTATAAGATTACTTGGGCTAATTTGAAACAAATGATGATCAAGGAATACTGTCCTCGCAGTGAGATGCAAAAGTTGGAGGTTGAATTCTGGGATCATACGGTTAAGGGAAATGACATCATGACCTACAACCGTCGATTCCAGGAATTGAGGATACTTTGTCCAACAATGGTTTCCACAAAGGAAAAATTGTTGGAAAGGTATATCTAGGGACTTCCATCAAGCATACAAGGGAATGTGACTTCGGCAAATCCCAAGGAACTTGATGAAGCTATGCGGATGTCCCGCAGCCTCATGGATCAAGTGGTACGTATGACGGAAACCCGAAAGCAAAACAACCCAAACAATACCAACAACACCAACAACACCAACAACGCCAGCAATACCAATAATCCCAACAATTCCAACTACCGTAACAACAACAACAAGAACAACAACGACAAGCGACCATGGGATGGTAACCGTGGGAGTAACAACAACAACAACAACAACAATGATGAGTGTCTAAATACTCATCATTTTATACCAATCTGAACTGCCAAAACATCCAAAAACACTCAAATATGCATCATAATACTTAAAATATCTTAGAAGTGTGTTTTATATGTTCCAAATGCAAAATATGCAAAAACAGATAAAAAACGTACAAAGTTTGCATAATTGGCAGTTTCAGTCCCTCAAGTTTCACAATTTGGCAAAACTAGTCCCTGAAGGTTTTAAATGAGTAAAAAGTCAACTTAAGTCCTTGGGAACTCAAAAATGTTCACAAAACATTCCTGGATAAAAGTTTACACAAACTGGCAACTTTTACCCCTCAAGTTACAAAATTGGCAAAATTAGTCCCTGGGTATTAAAAATAGAATTTTATCACAAATTACCCTTGTACTATTCATAACTTACAATTTGGAACAATTTGAATAACTTTTGGGAAATTACAAGTTTAGTCCCTAAAAATCCAAATTTACATTTTAGGTCCTTTAAAGTTTTAAATATAAATAAAAATACAACTTTGGTCCTTGTGTAATTGTTTAATGGCAGGTTTGGTTCTCTAAAGAAGTTTGGAACATTGGAAAATCAGGTCCCTCAAGTTTCAGTTTGTACAAGTTTAGTCCTTGGGCTTTTGTACTAATAATACCAAACGGACCCTTAATACAAACCAAATCCAAACACAAACACCCCAGCCCACCATTCAAGCCCAAACACAAAACCCGGCCCACATCCTAAACTAATAAAACCCTGGGTCAAACAGTCAACCCCCGCCCAAACCATGGTTACTGTTCATCTCCCTCACCCCCAACCTTCACCCAATACCAGGGTGGTTTTATCACCACTTGTCCACCCCCAGCTCATCCCCTACTCCTTTCCTCCTCACAACCCTATCCCACACCCCATTTAATGCTTCCCCACCTCCTTTTCCCTCCAAACCATGCCACAACCTCTGTTTTCTTCTTACACCCCCAACTTGACCTCCAAGCCTAAATAAAACACACCATCTTGTCCCCTCCACCTCTACATATGTACAAGAAGCATTTAATGCTTCTCAAACCGCCTCAACTGTCATTTGAGACTTTGGCGCCAAAAGCAATTTGAATGGTTGAGATTGAATACAGAGATTGAAGGGTCAAGATTAAAAGAAAAGACTTCTGAGTGGTCACCAAGTAACTTCAGAGGCTATAAAAGAGAGAAGAAACAGAGGAGAAAACTACTTTTGGAATAGCCTAAGTCATGTAGATTAATTAATCTTTAACTGTTTTCGTAGTGTAATCCTTTAAAATATTTTTCGTAGTGTAATTGTTCATCAAAGTAGTGTAATGGAACTCAATCTCAGTTTAATGCAAGTTCTTTTTGATAATTCATGTTCTTCATAATTATCCTTTATTTTTCATGTCATTTAATTTCCTTGTTTGTAGTTGATTATATGGACTCTATAAGTCACATAAGCTCCTGACAAAAGCTTTAAAGCTTGTAGAAACCATTAATTCAGTTGTAGTCTTTAAAATCCAAAAATCACTAAAAATAGATAAAAATAGAAAATAAATTAAAAATCATGTGTTCTTGGTATTCTTAGCTTGGAGCTTGGCTATTCTGGATTGCCATGGGTTTAGTTGCCTCATGGGAGGCTATAGGATGTAACATTGGTCCTTGGTTCTTTGGTTCTCAGTCAATTCCACTTGTAAGCATTTTTACTAAATTTTGCATTTCATAAGTTCTAGTCTCTAATATGTTTTGATTTTCATATTTATCTGTTTATTTGTTGTTTGTTAGTGATAATCTAGTGTAATCTTAGTTGTTTATGTTTTGGAATTTGATTTGGATTGAAAATCCATTTTGACTGTCATAAACTTGATTTTTGAAAATCCTAGGTATACCTTTGTGTGACTACTTATGTATACTGAAAAAGTTCTAATTTAACCAATGAAAACCTCTGGATTTGATGAAATTAGTTTATGCAATGATATGGATTGAATATATCAATTTGGTTCTATTAAAGGTGTGTTTGGTATTGCTGATTCTGTGGTGATTGAGTGAGTCTTTGCTGTTAACTTTGGTTGCTATTAGGTATATTAAGTTCTTTGAGGGTTGACAACCTTTCAAACCTATTGTATATTCATATAAAAGTCAAAATTGACAATATGGATCTCTCATTTGATCACTGTGGTGATTTGCATGTCTAAACTCACCAAATCTGTGTAAAAGTTGTTTCTCTTTGTTTATTTCATGTTCTTATAACATAATATAGCTTAATCAGTTGTTAAATTCATATCAAAGTTGATCAAAGTCAACTTTGATCATAAACCTTAAAAGTAAAAAATTACCTAAAACCTGTTTTTAAATTAAATAGATAATTTCGTGTAGGATTTGTTATTAAGTTTTAGCTTATGTGCTTATAGTATGTTTTAGTTTAACTGCTTGTATGTTTGTATGATTTTTGTTAATTTTTAGTTCAGCTTATTTCTAGCTTAAATTAGTGCTTATATTTGCTTGTTTTTGCCCTGTGCACAAGTTGGACTGTCAAGTTCATGAGCTTGTCAAAGTCTCATGACTTGACCCCACTTGGTGAACTTGGCTTATTTGTGTTGCCCTAGTGGCATAGTTGTTATGTTTATGCTTATTTGTCTGTCTTAGCTTAATTAGATAGCTTAAAACACCCCACCTTTTTGTTACTCACCACTCATCACACTGAAGCAAACAGTGTGATGAGTTGATTTTCAATAGCCCATAAAAAGTTCCTTATTGAGCTTGAGCTTGTGTGGTTTAGCTTCATGTGAAGCTTAACTGCCCATCTCAATAGCTCAGTGCTTGTTGAGCTCTTATGAGCTTATTAGATAAGTATTTATGAGCCTTGTTGTTTGCCCACTCACAACATACCCCTGAGCAATCAGGGGTATTACACCATTTCCACAAGCTTCTCACCAACTCACTAGTGATCCTCAGCCTGTGTGGCTTGGCTTTTTAGGAAGCCTACCTACCCAGCTTCATGATCCAGTGCTTAAATTACCTCTTGTAGCTTATTAACCAGGGCTGCAAGCTGCTTATACTTATCACCATAATGAAAAGAATACTGAGTTCTCAGTATTTCTTTCCTACACCTAGCCTATTTCATAAGCTCACAAAAAGCTTATTACTTGAACCCAGCTGATGAATTCAAGTTCCATGTGGAGCTTTTCTATTAGTCTTTAGGATCTAGTGCTTAATTTTTATATTGCAGCTTATTAACTAGGGCTGCAATTGGCTTTTTGAGTGTCCCATTTTGTTATGTGTTCTGGGTAACCATCATACATAGTGAAATGGTAGGATTTTCATAAGCCTCTCAAAAGCTCATCAGTGGACCCCACTTGATGAGCTTTGGCCTTTTGGAAAGCCAATCACCTCAGCTTGATACTCCAATCCTTAGTTTGGCTTTTGCAGCTTATTACCTAAGCTTAAATTGCCATAAAAGTGGTTGCAGGGGGTGTTTGGAACTGTATGCATCAGAGAAGTGCTTATTTGCTTATTATGAGCTTATAAGTGAATCTCTGTGCATAAGCTTGTACATATATATATATATATATATATTATACTTGTATAGATACATTTTATCTTTTGTTTTCCTGTGTGGGCTTATACCAAGCTCATTTGAGCTTCAAATCCATCCAAGTTGAGCTATCAAAAGCTCAACTGTCTAAACCTTAAGCCCATACTATTAAGCACTTCTCAGTGCTTATTCATGTTCATACACACCCATTATACTTGTATATACACACCTTTTGCTTTTTATTACCACTGTATAGCTTTTCTAAGCTTATTCCAAGCTTAATACTCCATTTTGAGCCCAAAAGCTCAACTGTGTGGGTAATAAGCCCACGTTTAGCTTATTTATAGGTTTTATAAGTTCTATTTTTGTTTTATATGTATATTATCTGTTTTTATTTAGTTCCATAAAAAGAAAAACCAAAACAAAGCTTTAACCATAGTGATAGCTTCTATTTAAGAAGCTTGAGCTTATAAGCCTACTGAGTTGGAAATAAGCTCACACAGAGCTTATTTCCAAGTTTTGAAAAAGTTGTCTTTGTTAAAGTTGCATATTTTTAGTTTATATACAGTTTTGTAAAAAGAAAAATAGAAAAATAAAATAAAAAAAAAACAAAAATGGGTGTGGGTGGATTCGAACTCAGGACCTCTTGGCTAGTAGCATGCATAAGCCCCACACCCCTTCCACTTGCTCTGGGGCACCAGTTCCGTTAGTTCATGAACTATCAAACCATTTAAGGTATTTTGACCCCTTTAGCTTATTTGGACTGATGAGCTTAAAACAGCTTATTGGGATAAGCTGGTGACCCAAATTTATTTTTCCTAGCTTCTTCATAAGATTTTATACTTTCTGTAATTTTTTCATATTTTTTTACTGTTCATATAATATATATAATAATTAATATAATTTACATACCTTTTAGGAAATAATAAGTATTTAATTTTTAAAATTGCTTATTTATAATTTTTACAAACTTTTTATATTTTTTATGTATTCCTGAGATACTTAGGAAGTTCTATAAAAAGTTTCATAATTTTATAAATCAGTTTAGTATGTATAATAATTAATTTAGTTTAATTAGTTTAAATTAATAAATAATAGTTTTTAATTAAGTTTTCTTATTTTTGTACATAGCATATAGTTTTTATATTTTTCTTAGCTTCTTATAAGTATATTAGAATTATGTAAAAAGTTTTAGATTTTAGTTTGTTAATTTAGTATTTATAATAATTAAATACTAGTATTAGTAATTAGATAAATAGTAAATAATTAATAATAAATAGAATAATTGTATAATAAATATATTTTTAGTTTTAAAATTCATTTTATAATATTTTTAACTTTTCTAAGTTTTAATTTTATTTTTCTAAGCATTTTTTATATTTTCCTTATTTTTAGGTAATTATTAAAGAGTAAATAAATAGTTTTAATTAATAATAATTAAGTACATAGTATAAAAATAAGTTTTAATATTCTAATAATTTTCTTATTATTTTAGGATTCCAAAAATATGATTTTCACATTTGTGGGAGTTATATTTGACGATATTAACTTTTTATTTTGTTACGGTTACGTAAGTTTTACGTATTCGTAAGCGTTTTAGTTTTCTAGATTTTCGTACTATAATAATAACTTTGTAAATATAGTTAGTTATTTTATTTTCTTTTAATTTGCATTTAAGCCGTTAAGGCATGCAAATTCCCTCTTTGGGAAAGTTTTGTTTTATTCGTTACGTTTACGTTTATTTAAACTTAAACGTACGTTTGTATATACTTTATCATTTTTAGGTTTCTGATTGTACGTTTCTTAATTGAACTAGCTGTGACAGAGCTATTACTATTCACATTCAGTGTTAGTCATTCAGACTCCCATTTTTCTACTTATATATTATTTCAACATTACAAGTCATTGTAGTATCACGTTCACACCTCGTTGGGACATAACGACCTGAGGATGTACTTTTCTGTACTCACGTATTTTTCTGTACTTAAGACCCACGGATTAACTTTGCTAGTTCCTCCCGGGCTCCATTTAGATGTTACGGTTGACCGTTCACAAGCGGTTGGCTTGTGTGACAAATAAGTGACGGTTCGGGAGGAATCAAACAACAACAACAACAACAACAACCAAACCCGAAACAACAACCATCACAATCAACAGAACAAGAGACAAGAAGCCGCGACGGCTTATGTTGCTGCACCAGCTGGTGGTAAGTATGTTGGTAATCTACCACAATGTACCAAGTGCAACTACCATCATGAAGGTCCTTGCCCGGCCAAATGCAACAAGTGCCAAAAGCCCGGACATCTTGCCAAGGATTGTAGGGGCAAGGGTGTAGCTACTGGGGCGAACACTCAGCCCATAGTTACATGTTTTGGGTGTGGTGAAAGGGGACACTTCAAAAACAATTGTCCTCGAAACCAAGGACCACAAGGCGGAGGTGCTCGCGGTAGAGCCTATGTCATGGGAAATGGAGAACCACACCAGGACCCGAACGTGGTTACCGGTACGTTCTTACTCAATAACATTCCTGTTAAAGTCTTATTCGATTCTGGTGCTGATATGAGCTTTATATCTACTAGAATTGCGCCTTTACTTGATATTCCATCAATCACTTTAACCAATAGTTATAGTATTGAGCTAGCTACCGGTGACTTAGTAAATACCAATACCGTAATCCCAAACTGTACCCTTAAGATCTTAGACCACCCCTTTAACATCAATCTTATGCCAATCGAACTCGGAAGTTTTGATGTAGTTATTGGCATGGATTGGTTGTCAAAACATCAAGCTAACATTATTTGTGGTGAAAGAGTTGTGCACATTCCATGTGACAATGAAACTTTGATCATTCGTGGTGATCAAAGTGGAACTCGAATAAACTTCATCTCATGTATCGAAACCATGAAGTACATTGAAAAAGGATGTTATGCTTTCTTAGCCCACGTAACAGAAAAGAAATCCGATGAAAAACGTCTCGAAGATGTTCCTATTGCCCGTGAGTTTCCTGAAGTCTTTCCAGAAGATTTACCCGGACTACCACCAAATCGTCAAATAGAGTTCAGAATTGATTTAGTACCAGGAGCGGCGCCAGTTGCCCGTGCACCATACCGGCTAGCACCTTCAGAGATGCAAGAGCTATCAAATCAATTACAAGAACTTTCGGACAAGGGATTTATTCGACCCAGTTCCTCACCTTGGGGAGCTCCTGTTTTGTTCGTGAAAAAGAAAGATGGGTCATTGCGAATGTGTATTGACTATCGTGAGCTAAACAAACTAACCATAAAGAACCGATACCCACTACCAAGAATTGATGACTTATTCGACCAATTGCAAGGTTCAACCTATTACTCAAAAATTGACCTACGGTCAGGTTACCACCAAGTTAGAGTTCGTGATGAAGACATTCCAAAAACAGCCTTTAGGACACGATATGGTCACCATGAATTCCAAGTGATGCCCTTTGAATTAACTAATGCACCGGCAGTATTCATGGATCTCATGAATCGTGTGTGTAAGCCATATTTGGATAAATTCGTGATCGTATTCATAGACGACATTCTCATATATTCCAAAAACGAAGAGGAACACAAAGAACACCTGAGAACAATTTTAGGACTACTCAAGGAAGAGAAATTGTATGCAAAGTTTTCCAAATGCGAATTTTGGATTCAATCCGTACAATTCCTTGGGCATCTAATTGACAAGACCGGTTTACATGTCGATCCCGCTAAAATTGAAGCTATCAAAAATTGGCCAACACCTACCACACCTACAGAAATTCGTCAATTTCTGGGTCTAGCCGGGTATTACCGAAGGTTTATTGAAGGATTTTCTTAAATAGTAAAATCTTTGACTAAGCTAACTCAGAAAAACAAGAAATACGTGTGGGATGAAGACGAAGAAAAAGCTTTCCAAACCCTCAAACAGAAACTTTGTAGTGCTCCTATCCTAGCATTGCCAGATGGGATCGAAGATTTTGTAGTCTATTGTGATGCATCGCACCAAGGTTTAGGTGCCGTATTGATGCAACGTGATAAGGTCATGGCTTATGCATCAAGACAACTCAAAGTTCATGAAGAAAATTACACCACTCATGACTTAGAGTTAGGAGCTGTAGTCTTTGCACTAAAAATCTGGAGGCACTATCTATACGGTACTAGATGTACTGTGTACACCAATCATAAAAGTCTACAAAACATTTTGAACCAAAAAGAACTAAACATGCGACAACGTCGTTGGTTGGAATTACTAAGTGATTATGACTGCGACATTCGTTATCACCCAGGAAAGGCAAACGTAGTAGCTGACGCCCTGAGCCGAAAGGAACGGGTTAAACCACTACGAGTCCGAGCCTTAGTTTTAACCATAAATTCAAACTTTCCTACTCAAATCCTTCACGCTCAAGCTGAGGCGGTGAAACAAGAAGACGTCCAAAAGGAAAAGTTGGATGGCATGATACAGAAGAAATTCGAAACCCGTTCAGATGGAACTCTATGCTTCCAAGGTCGAAGTTGGTTACCACTTTATGGTGGCCTACGAGACTTGATCATGCATGAATCACACAAGTCTAAATACTCCATACATCCAGGATCTGATAAGATGTATCATGATCTTAAAATACTCTATTGGTGGCCGAACATGAAAGCCGACATTGCAACATATGTTAGCAAATGTCTTACCTGCTCCAAAGTAAAAGCCGAACATCAAAAACCATCCGGTCCATTACAACAACCAGAGATTCCTATGTGGAAATGGGAAAGAATTACTATGGACTTCATTACCAAGCTCCCAAAGACATCAAGCGGTTATGACTCCATCTGGGTCATAGTTGATCGTCTCACAAAATCGCACACTTTATACCAATCAAAGAGACTTACAAAATGGAACAACTAACCCGACTGTACGTCAAAGAAATAGTCTCAAGACATGGTGCACCGATATCCATCATATCCGACAGGGATGGTAGATTTACTTCCAATTTCTGGCAGTCACTCCAAGACGCCTTTGGAACAAATCTAGACATGAGTACAGCGTATCATCCTCAGACCGATGGTCAGAGTGAACGAACCATTCAAACACTTGAAGACATGCTTCGAGCTTGTATAATAGACTTTGGAAAAGGATGGGATACTTATCTACCATTAGTCGAATTTTCCTACAACAACAGCTATCATACAAGTATTAAAGCAGCTCCATTTGAAGCACTTTATGGTCGAAAGTGTCGTTCACCTGCTTGTTGGGCTGAAGTGGGAGAAGTTTAACTCACTGGACCAGAACTCATACGAGAAACAACGGAAAAGATTGTACAAATCAGAAGTCGACTACAAACCGCAAGAGATCGACAGAAAAGTTATGCCGACACACGACGCAGACCCCTAGAATTCCAAGTCGGAGATAGGGTTATGCTAAAGGTATCGCCTTGGAAAGGCTTGATACGATTCGGTAAACGAGGAAAATTAAACCCAAGATACATTGGACCATTCAAAATCCTAGCCAGGGTTGGCCCTGTGGCGTACAGACTTGAGCTACCATCAGAACTCAGTAGTGTACACCCTACTTTCCATGTATCTAACCTAAAGAAATGCTTGTCGGATGAATCACTCGTGATTCCACTCGATGAAATTCAACTCAATGACGATCTTCAATTTATTGAGGAACCCGTAAAAATCATGGACCGAGAGGTCAAACAACTCAAGCAAAGCCGTATTCCAATTGTCAAAGTTCGTTGGAACTCACGACGTGGTCCTGAATACACATGAGAACGAGAGGACCAGATACGTAAGAAATATCCACGTCTTTTTACCAACGAAGCTTCTACTCCCAACGCAAATTGATCTCCGGGACGGAGCTCTCATATGGGGTGGAGACTGTAACAATTCGCAATTTCAGGTTAATTACTATTCCCGGAAAATTTACTATTCACTTTTACTATTCATGTTACTATTCATTTTTACTATTCATTTCTTTCTGAAATTTTCCCGAAAGTTGATTTTTATTTCATATTCTCGAGTGATAAATCATTTCCATGGCAAATTAAATGTTTGACATTCGTCAGATCATTTTCGTGAAAGTTATTAAGGAATTACACGGAATTACACGTTTTAGGGTAAAACGTCAATCAGAAATTCTACGCACAATGAAATTCAACCCCGTCAGGTGACCCCACATCAGAAAAATGTTTGACACACTCATGATTTATTTGATAATAAATCATGACTGAGAAAAATCATGACCAAAATAAACTTCGGCCGTGAAAAACTGGAATTTTCAGTTTTAAGCGTTTTTACTCAGCCGTAACCTTAGCCTATACCTGCACCGCGTTTCTAAGATGATTTGAGTTTTCAACTTATTATAATAAGTCAACATATTTTTCCCTCCTCCATTGACCAAAAATCATCCCTTGATTTTATAAGTCATTCCTTGATTTTTAGGCTTACGGTTTGATGTCTAAAAGACATTTAATACCAACCGACACTAGACTGAGCCCAGTCTAGACATTATAAATCATTTTAAATCATTTATATCATATTAGAAAAGTAACATTTTACTTTTCTCAATTTTACGCAATATTCGTACATTTTACGTATTACGCGTTTTAGACCCGTGTTTCCAGTTTTAGCAGGGTTTTACCACCCAAATGGAACCTATAACCCATTTTATATTTTATTATGGAACATATGGACATGTTTATCAATACTTTCAAGTTTAATAATTTTACGACACCCGGTTTTACGTTTTAAGGCCTAATCATTTACGGTTGGCATTTCCCGGAGTCAAAACTAGCAAATATCTTAGGATAATATCCAAGCCAAGCCAACTCATCCCCCCTAGCCATTTTGAACCGCCATTAGGGGGGGGAGTCACACCCTCATGTGGCTTGATCCTAAGCTAGGAGGTCTTGGATGGTTTACATGTGTTGAAGCTTGTCATGAAAGCCTTTGACAAAGTCATACTTTGTAACCTCCTCATTGAGCTATAAAAGCCCCCTCCCCCCTTGTTGTTGCCGTCCATACCTCACACCACAACACTCTCTCCATAGCTTTATTTCTTCCAAATTATAGCAAGGATCAAGTGCTACTTCAAGATAGAAACCCTAGCTTAGTTTCTAGTAATCAAAACACTTCCAAACCCTAGAACTTTGGTGATTTCTCTTGAGTTTGAATCCACTCAAGTCACCTCAACTTTCATTACATCTCTTTCAAGATTACAAGGGTAGAAAGATTGCATGAAAGTGAAGTGGGTTGAAGCAAGTCTATCAAAGTCCTTTTCCTTACTTGTTAACTTCCTTTCATCTTTGAAAGCCAAAAGTTGTAAGCCTAAACCTAACATGCTTCTTGTTAATTAATCATGTTCATATCATTTACATGTTATTCTTGCTATATTATGTCTTGTATTATTGTCCATGATGTATAAAAATGAGTAAAAGATGTTGTTATAATTGATTGTTAAAACAAGTTACTAAAACAAGTAAAGTAGTGACTTTCTTGGTAAGACCTGATCAAAATGGTAAAAATATGATATTGGATTATTACATATTGTAGTAGAGGACCTAACAAAAGAGTATACGAGTCAAAAGTTATGGCGATTTGAAGTTACCAAAACTTTCCGGCAAAACTGCCTAAAAAGCTTCTGTGACAGAACCTAAAACACGCAAAAAGAGGCCTTTCTGGTCCGATTCATGAAAAAGTTAAAACACGAAAGTTGTCCGGAATCACGTTTTCGTTCAGGAACAAATAAGCTCGAGCCTTGAAAACGCTTTCTGAGTGAGATATTTCTCAGTTTCTTAACAGCTATTTACATATATATAAGTCACTATATATTGGTTATACTTTAAAAGGAACAAGAGGTCTTATGACCTATAATCAAGACCACCACCATGGCTAGAGCCAAGGTTGAGTCTCATGACCTTGGAACAAGGACCAAAGGTCATGGCTAGGCCATGACGAAACGACCATACCAACTTACATAGGCGTAAACATGAAACAAGGAATTGGCGAGAACTTGAACAAGCAATTTGGATCTACTTCACTTAAAAAGGAACCATGAGATATTACAAGGAAAAATGGTCATACAAGACTTATGAAACATACCCTAATAACAATCTTCATGTACTAATAAACTTTCCTAAGTTTATTCAAATATCGGACATGTAACTTTTCGGATCAAAACTTATATCTATATATTTTATCAACTACTACAATAGTAGGGAGCCTCATGTGAGGAGTTCATTATGTAAGCCGTCGAGATAAGTTGTGGATTTACGAATTAAAGTGTCCTGGCTCCTCGAACGCTTACTAACATGACTTCTGAATTATGTCGGCCCGAACGGTAGTAAACGATATACAAAACATACATGTTCATAAATCTTTTCTTTCAAAGACTTACAAATATACATCATACCACATCATGGACTAAATGCAAGATATTTATATAGGCACTTATTCATATTCTTCACTCCGATCCTAAGTCGCAACATTCTATTATAGGTTGCTCGTAGAAACCTACACGATCCAACCATCACCTTCATTACTTTCTATCTTACTTAAGGTGAGTTCATAGCCCCACTTTACATTACTTCAATGTTTTACAAACCCTTGGGGGGAATACATGCTACTTTTAAAACCGAACACAATGCTTTGAAACTGTATGCTGCCTGATTGTTTTATTATTACTAAGTACCTACCTTGCCAATCCTAGGCCCCATCATGAACCATTTAATCACTAGTATTAGTGAGCGTGAGTATTGTGAATAGGCCTATTGGGATTGACGAATCCCATTTGTTTGAGCAGATTAGTTCAAACGAATGCACTATATTTGAAAACATTACCGCCGATTGACGGCAAAGTACTTACCGGGGCAACATAACCGCCGATTGATATTGGTACCCGTTAACGTATTGGTTGCATGAGCTTAGTATATAATAATAACTGTTTTATTTTCTAACATAAGTATGAGTCTAATTAACTCTTACTACCAACATATTGTGTTCAACCGTTAAACAAACTCTATGAATTTCACTCAACCTTTGTGTTGACCTCTTAAGCATGTATTTCAGGTCCATGATAATCAAGAATGGAGCGGAAGGGCACGTACCGAAGGAAGAAGGCTATAAACTATTATGTCATTCGATAAAAACATCAAAGACTTTATATTGATGTATTTTGAAACATGGAACCTTTTGGGACCTTACTATGTAAACTCTGAAATATTTGAATAAATATGAATGACAACTCTTTTAATACGATTCGTTTAGAGATCGTTTTCTATTATTATGACTGTTGTGCCGTCGAGTAACACCCAAGTTGAATTCCGCTGCATCTTGAATTGGGGGTGTTACAAAAGGTGTTAACAAAAGTGTTGTTAAGAAGGGTAAGAAAACTGTCCTGAAGACGCAACCGGCTAAGAGAGTAATTGATGGAGAAGAAACTGTTGCGGATGATAGCGTGGCTACAATTGTGGTATGTTCATATAGATTACTATATAAATGTTTTATTATATATTGTTAAAAGTATAATATTGGTCAAGTGAGCAATATATTTTGTGTGTTTTTTTTTTTTTTTTTTTTTTTTTTTTTTTTTTTTTTTTTTTTTTTTTTTGGTTAAAAAAGCATGCGGACTTTGAGCGATATTTGACAAACGTTGGGCATACCAAAGCAATGGATATATTTATGGGTAAGCTAAAAGCTCCACAGCTGAAATGGCAAACAGATTCAAAGGTGCAAAACTCTGGAGTTGTTGTTATGCGTCATATGGAAACGTATATGGGAGAAACCATGGATAAGTATGAATGTGGACTTACTGATGATGCGCGCAAGCAGATATCGCAGCTGAACAAGTTAAGAATGAAGTATGTAGCGCGAATTCTACTTCATGACTCCAATTTGATGAAAGATAAGATCCGTAGTATGATGGCTGCTAATTAACAAGAAATGTTAATGAAAAACAATTGTTTTGGTTTATGACTTTTTTATATTATGGTTAAGCTTAGATTATCAGGATGGTTGCAAATAATTTGGGATTTTGAACTGGATGATTAGATTTCTTTTGATTATCGTTGATGGATATTTTAACATTATGTTTAAAATTATATTAGTTATAGTTTTGATGGTGTACGGATTATATTAATATGGTCGCATAATCTTTGTTATTGTTTTAATTTGATTGTGTAATCTTTGTAGTTAACTGTATAAAGTGTTTTAGTATATAAAATTTAGCACATGTGTGCATATGGGTTTTTAAACATGGAAGGTATAAAGAACTTCTTATAAACTTCTCATAGTTGTTGTCTATTTAAAAATGGGGTAAAAAGAACTTTACAAAATGTAAATAAGTTATTTACATTTTTAAAAACTCATGTTATAAAATGGGGTAAAAAGAACTTTACAAAATGTAAATAAGTTATTTACATTTTTAAAAACTCATGTTATAAAGAACTTCTTTATGCACCATTTGTAAAAACACAAATGTTATAAACTTTTATATTACTTTTTTTTTAAAAGGAGTTTAGTATATAAAATTTGGCACATGTGTGCATATGTGTTTTTAAACATGGAGGTATAAAGAGGTTTTTATAAACTTATTATACTTGTGTTCTTAAACATGTGCATATGTGTTTCTAAAAAAACCGCATGTGTGCACATGTGTTTTTTAAACTTCTTATAATTGTCTATTTAGAAATGGGGTATAAAGAACTTCTTTACAAAATGTAAAGAATTTATTTACATTTTTAAAAACTCATATGCTATAAAGAACTTCTTTACGCACCATTTGTAAAAACACAAATGTTATAAACTTTTATATTATATTTTTATAAAGGAGTTTAGTATATAAAATTTGGCACATGTGTGCATATGTGTTTTTAAACATGGAGGTATAAATAATTTCTTATAAAACTAGTATACTTGTGTTATTAAACATGTGCATATGTGTTATGAAAATTTGTCACATGTGTGCACATGTGTTTTGTAAACTTCTTATACAATAATGGTTAATGACATTTGTTTGCACATTTGCATAAGAATACTAAATGGTTTTAAAAAATGTATAAATAAGTGTGTAACAAATGTATAATAAATGTGTTTATAACACATGTATATAGAAGTGTATAACGCATGTATTAAAAAAAATTGTATGGTTTACACATGTGCAAAATAATAACAAAACAACACATTAACAAATATATGCATCAAACTTTGTTTTACACATGTGCAAAATAGAACAAAACAACACATATATAAATGCAAATGTGATAAAAATACAGATATAGGAATCCTAAACTTTGGATAACACAAAAGCAAATATATATTTAAATTATAATGTTATGGAAAAAATCCAATACATTAATAGGACATAAGAAACATAGCAACTAATTCAATCAAACACAAAATTTATTCTAGAAACTTATTAAATATAAAATAGGTGGAACATATTTTTTGTTTGAAATAATTAACATGCATCTTCAAAATGTTTACTCCTCATCTATATCGTCATCAATCTTGATTTGCTTCCCTTTGTTTGTCTTCATCTTACAACTACGGATGTTGTGTCCAAATTCATGACACATGCCGCATTTGTGTGTTTTTGGAAAACGTTTAGTTTTTTCAGATGATCCACTACCTTTGTTTTTTTGTTAAGAGTGGGGAGACAATAGTGACACCTTCCAAATTGTGATATAATTCTTGGTTTTTGAAAGATGGTGAAGACATGTTTTGAAAGGAAAATAAGAAAAGTGAACAAATGATTGTGTGTGATATTTGCCGTGTGATAAGGTTAAAAACAGTATTAGGGTTTTCATAAAATAGGTTTGTATAAATAAAGAAGATTTTGTAATAAACTTGGCTAAAACAAAGGATTCAAAAGTGATTAGAAAAAATAGGGATAACAAAATATTTATATTTAATATTAATTCAATGCAAATAAAATAAATTTTATTTATAAAATTAAAAGATAATGTCGATCAATAATAAAGGTTAAAATTTGATTGTTTAAAAAAAATAATACAAAATATGATTTGGATAAAGCTGCTAACAAGGTGAAAATACTTATAAACCTAAACTTAAAATATGTGGTTAACTAAATAAATGATGCAAGCTCTAATGCAAAAAGACCCAAGGGCAGGATGGTTGTGTGTGGTGTGTTAATGGTTGAGGCTGGGTAGAGGTCAGGGGTTCGAACCTTTGGCTCACCCTTCACTTCCCCAGCTTCCCTTTTCTTATTCTTCTTCTTCTTCTTTTTTGTTTTGTTTTTTTTTAAACACTTCAATATATTCAAGATATGGTAAATGAAATTTGATTGCACTTGTGCATAAAATTACAAACTGAATATAGAATATAAGATAGTACGAAATAAGACAAAACTATAAATTGAGATATGAAATACCTAAACAAAGTATCAATGTAATTGAAACAAACCACACATTAAATAGTAATAGAGTAATAGAAAAATCCAACTGCTTTAAAAATAAATAAAATCAAATAAAAGATGTTTATGTTGTGAGTATGCATCTACTCATTGTCTGATGAACCATTCTCAGATGAATGATTGTCATAACCTTCGTCCTCGTCTCCAGAATCTTGATCGACTAGTCCTTTGCCCTTGTCTTTATTCTTTTTGCACGTGCGCATATTGTGACCAGACTCGTTACATATGCTGCAAGTACGACTTTTCTTCTTTTGTTTTGACTTACTTTTTGCTTTTTCATCAGGACCAATAAACCTTGAGCCTCCAGTCCCACACCCCTTATTCCGTATGCCTTGTGGTACTTTGACAATAACTTGTTCAGGCGTAGTAACGCCTAGCAATTTCTGGCATACCTCTTCAGTGTTGGGATTGCGTTTTTCAGTTGGAAGCTCTGCATCTAGATTTCTTTTCAACTCGTTAACCTTTTCAAGCAATTCAGATAACTTTTCCGTGTCATTCCTTATGCGATCTATACAATACTCTAACGAGGCGTGAAGATCATAAGCTAGGTTATCAGTCTCTTCAATACACGGACCATATATGTGCCTCTTTTCATGCAAATGATTAGGCAAAACATCTTTTGTCCACCGTTTACTAACATATCTGTCCGGAATCTCGTTAATAGAATTAATACGAAAAACACAGAAAATATGACGGCACAGGTATCCATGGCATCCAAAATGATTACATGAACACTTAACGCTACCGTCTGCCTCGTTAATAAAAACCTGATAAATGTATACCTTAAGTATTTTTTACGTTTAGGAATATATCGATAGTAACACAAATGATATCACAATAAATAAGTTAAAAATCAAATCAAATATATTATCGTAAGTTTACCTTAGAGTTAATAACACTTCGGTTGTTTTTGTTCGTTTGTTGTATTGAACAGACTTTCAACCCATCTTCGAAGGTAACACTCATTTGGGAACATGCATAAAGACCTTTGAGGATTTCTTTTTGAACCTATTCACGATGAAACATGGGTAAAAGTTATTTAATTATGCACGTGTAGTTTGTATCTGAATGTGAAACATGTACTAAATAGTAAAAATTTGATTATGAATTAAAGTTACTAAATTTAAGTGTGTACCTCTCTAAAGATTGAACGCGTGTACACTTGACACGCATGTTGTTCAATTGGTAGGTTAGTGAACATATTAGGAGTTGAATCAATAGTGCGATTGTGAATGAGACGTTGGGTATATCGTTGCTTCTCCATTGCGCCCTCAAAACAAAGCATGAATTGAACGAGCATGTTACCAGCATGAGAATGTATCCGAAAAAATGCGTTAGAACTTTCGGACCGGGATGTGGTCTTCATAAGGCAGCACATTGGAAATTCCTTGAAATATGCGGGTATCCACATCTCCCTCAATTCGAACATTTCTGACAACCATTTGTTATCAGAAAGATTAAACATTCCAATGAGCGCGTGCCATCGCTCCACAAATTCTGCTGGCTCAATAAACACGTTCCATATAAGCTTATGAAAAAGTTTCTTAAATTCTGAATCTGACTCAACTTCACCACATATCTGTACATGTGCAAATGTAGAAAAAAATATAATAACATAAGTATTAAGCATACACAATATGCTAACAGTTAAAAAACACATGTGCAAAAACAAACAATATGCTAACAAAAAATAAAAGTATGTACATGATTAGGAATGTACCTTTCCAGGCAGTTTCTGGGTTATGTGCCACATACATAACCGGTGATGTGATTCAGGGAATACATACTCAATTGCCTTGCGCAATGCTGGATCTTGGTCTGTAACAGCTAACATTGACACTTTCCCTTGCGCAATGCTGGATTTTGGTGGTGGTCGATGCCCGTAAATGGGACAAAAATCATTCGGTACCTATAAAGGTATTAGGATATAAATAAATCAAAGATTGTGAAATATATATATATAAGATCATGTATAAACAGATTTAAAAAATGTTTCATCAATACCTATTCGTACGGTAAGTAGCATCAAACGAAACCACATCACCGAAAGCATGGTAATTGCATTTCATTGTCTCGTCAGCCCAGAACATGCGAGACAACACATCATCAACGGTGTGGTATTCAAAAGAAAAGTTCGGTACATGCTTTTTTCGGTCATTCATTTTATTTATTAACATCTGTGCATCCCTTGGACCTATATATTTATTAACAGACCGCCTAAAGTTCTTCCAATCTGAAGGCTTACCACGAACCTTGTGATAGCCACCCAAAAAAGCTACTCTAAGACGATGAGATTTAGTGGGCCCAATATTAGATAGTGACGCACGATGAATAAACACTTTGTCACTAAAATCCAACTTTCGCCTAGCTGATGTAAGGTCCATGTTATTTTCATCGACAAGTGGATGATTATGGTTTTCAACAAAATCATATAACTTATAGGACGACGTACCACGAATGGCCTAAAACCTAACACATGCTTTACAATCAGTTGCAGTGTAGTTGGAATATCGTTTTTTCCTTGGATTTTTAACACCTTCGGTCTGATTATCCTCATCTAGTTTTTCTTGCAACAAAGTGTCTTTAACTATGGTTTTCCTAGGCTTACCAACTTTGCTACAAAGTATGTATTTGTGAGTAATCTCACCTTTTTTACGCTTTGTTGTTGATTTTCTTATTGAAAACCTAGCCTTTAGAGAATATTCAAGATACATGTTGTAGGCTTCATCAAAGTTGTCAAAAACTTCCTCTTCGGTTGGCTTTTCATCAACCGGTACATCTGGAATGTAATACTTATGACCTTTGGGCGTGGGTACACATTCTTCATCAGATTCGGAATCAGCCAAATCAGAAAAATCTACGAAATTTGAAAATAGTATTAACATGCATGTTATATTATAATTAAATACACTAAGATTAAGGTTGGAAACCCTAAAAATAAATACATGTGCAACACATTTATAACACATGTTAATAACACATGTTCTAACCTTCGTATAATGAAAGAAAAAATAAAAAATAAAAACTAAATAACTAAATATATGGTGTAAAGAAAACAGAATCAAAATTAAACATATGTTGTTAAAAACATGCAATATACTATTCTAAACATGAGCATGTATAATTTGATAATTATCTAACAATAAAAAAGGGAAATATTTACCTGGAGAATCATGTTCATTAGAATTAAATGTGTCATCAATGTTTTGAGGATGAATACCATCATGCGTTTGTGATTCAATGGGACCTGAAACATTAGAATTGTGTTCAATATTTTTTTCATGACTGGGATCCATTGCGGTTTCTTTTTTTTTTACGAAATCTGTGAAAAAAGATTGGTGGTAATCGATGGTGATGATAGAATTAAAGTTTTACCGTTTTAAATTTGCCAGACTAATTGAAAAATAGATAACTGATAGATCGTGTTTTACATTAATCGTGTCTTGCAAAATACCTGTTATACCCCCACGAAAATATGCAGGAATTAATAAAATGAAAATTAATTATCTAAAATCTGATTGGTCCTTGTTGGTTCTCGCAGTTCTCGCAATTCATATGGTTCTGAAAATAACCTTACACTATATATATATATATATATATATATATATATATATATATATATATATATATATATATATATATATATATATATATATATATAGTGAGGATCATGTGCGGATAACTTTTTTTAGTGCAGACGTACGGATTAATCTGGGCCGCACATCCAGATCTGATCTTCACTTTTTGTAAAAAAAAAGTCAAAATCCAACGCAACCTTCAATTAATCAATTGACCATTGAAATGATTTTTTTAATTTTTTTCTTTTGAGCGATCCTTACTATTGTTATTTTTTCAAATTTTTCTGAGCACTTTTTTGTTTGGTGATTATGAGTGCTACCGTGATATTAAGGATATTATGAGTGCTACCGTGATATTAACTATAATTTACTAAAAAAGTTACTTTGATATTAGTAAAAAAAATTGATATCACTGTTTTTTTATTACGATATTAAAAAAAGTTATGGTGATATTAAAAAAAATTAACTTTGATATTAAGAAAGCATGATAGTTACGGTGATATTAACAATTTTTATTAAGAAAAAGTTTTTATGATATTAAAAAAATTAATATCACTGTTTTTTTATTACGATATTAAAAAAAGTTACGGCGATATTAAAAAAAATTAGCTTTGATATTAAGAAAGCATGATAGTTACGGTGATATTAACAATTTTTATTAAGAAAAAGTTTTTATGATATTAAGAAAGTTATTGTGATATTAAATTTTTTATTAAACAAAAAAGTTTATGTGATATCAAAATCTGATTTTGACTTTTTTACAAAAGTCAAAAATATACGCTAATATCACAATACCTTTAATGTGAGATCAAACTTAAAGTAGTAAAAATAAGATCTAGTATAAACAACCACTAAAACCATTTTATAGATAACCATATTAGCAATAACACACAAAAAATAAAGTAATAATACGAATTAACATTTTAGCAACTAATAACCAATACATGAGTTTAGATTAGTGATACACAACTATAAATTTACATGTCGAATCAAAGTGTATCATCCTAACCTGATACATTACATGTCGAATCAAAGTGTATCACCTTGTTTTCGTCATTTTAAAAAAGAAAACCATCGAAACTTTCACAATTTTAGTTGTACTCAATAAAAAAAATTATTTTATTGTAACAAGAGTGTCATTTGTCAAATTTTAGTTGGATCTTATTTTTACAACTTTAAGATTGATCTTATTTGATCTAGATTATATATATATATATATATATATATATATATATATATATATATATATATATATATATATATATATATATATATATATATATATATATATATATATATATATATAGTGTAACTTTCAAATGAGAACCATTTTAACTGCAAGAACTGCGAAAACCACTTTTATCCAATCAGAATTTAGTTAATTGATTTCATTTTATTTTATTTAGTTAATATTGTAAGGGCATTAATGTAATTTGCCATATATTTCATTAAACCTGGTTTGTTTTTTCATTAAACCTAATCTTTTTCAAATTCAATTTTTCCTACAAAATGGAATTGATTCCTACTCGGTATAGATCAAGATATACGGTTTCATATTTTTTTTCCAGATCATCTTTTTCAATTCATTCGTATGAATAACATATATGTTATTATTCCTATAAAATAACCTTTAAGAAAAACTATGTATCTTTTTACCCTATCACTTAAAAACATGTGTTTTTTTACCACAAACTTATTAAGAATACCATATAAACATTCATGTTTATAGGAAACATGTATGTTTTTCAAATAATAACTACACATGCTAACTATAGACATACTAGATACAAAAACATGTTAATTAGAGCAATCACATTCATTCACTAACATTTATGCATGAATAAAATTGCCAAAACAAACCCATAATTTTATAAACCACAAAATCTATTGTTCAGATATGTTTCGAACAAAATAAACCATAAACCCATAAACACCTTCTTAAACAAGTCATAACGTATATGCATTCAAATGGTTCATGCATATATGCATCTAACAAAATCAACCAGAAAACAAATGTTTCTAACAAATAATAAAATTTTTCCATTCAAACACCCCTTTTTGTTACTTTCTTTTTCTTGGCAATCGCATCTCGAAATTTCATCATATCTACGACAATTTTATCCTTCTTTATGTTGCAATCTGAAAGCAATAGTCTAGCGGCACACTTCTTTCTCAATTTTTCCAACTGGTTTGTTTGCTTCCTACCTTCATCCTCTATTCCGCAATCCCACCTTAGTATATTCATCCCCCATGTAATCCTCCATGTGCCGCATAACGAATACGCCACAATCCTTTGGCCTTTTATCAGTTTGCCAATGAAACTCCCCACGAGTTATTTCACTTTTCACTATTTCAACGGCTTTTTCATGATTTCTGTTTTTCATGAAGTTTCCAAACTTCTTTTGCTGCAATCATTAACGTTCCAATAAGTTGAATTTCATAAACAAATCAACAACACGTATGATAATTAGTCAATCATTAATGTACATACCAGGATTGTCGCAACTCTCATGCATTCTGTATCGGTAGGATTCTGTATTTTCTTGTTATCAAACACCATAACCGTCGGTTTCTTTATCTTCAAGCAAACAACGAACTTAAGTTCACCATTACTAACCGGTATGAAAACCTATGTTTTTTATAAGATTGACAAAATCAGGTTATCCATATTATTTTCTATAACCCAATACACCTAAACACACCTAAACACCCATTTCCCTATACCACAATGGTTAAGAAACACAGACACTTCCGTTCTTATAACCAACACCCTTAAACACCTATGTTCATATTAACCCCCAATGTTTTTTAACAATAACACCCCTGTTTTTAAACCATAACACCCATGTTTTTTAACAAGAACACCCATGTTTTTAACTGCAAGACAACCCTTGTTTTTAAACCAAATCACTTAGCAACAATGTTACTACCTTTTTCATTTATCTTAATCAAAAACTCATTCATTTATGTTATGCACATCCTAACACTCATGTTACAAACAATTACAAATCCAAAAACCCAACAAACAATCTATTCCAAACACCCCTGTTTCACCACCTCTATACAATTAATACGCATAAAAACTAAAAATTATATATGAATATACTACAAACACCACTGTTAAACATATTCCAAACACCAATGTTGCACATTTTCAAAACACATCAGTTACAACTTTGTCAAACATCCATGTTACACATTTTCCAAACACCCCTGCCACCATTTGAGATATCCAAATACCCATTTTAATCCAAACATCCTTGTTTCTACATCCATATATCCTATCAACAAATTTTTTTCACATATCCAAACACCCATTCTACTTTCACAACAACCATTTCCCATTAAACACCCCTGTTACATCTTTCCCATTAACCCCAACCAAATACTTCATCTTACGCACATCCTAACATCCATGTTACAACATTCTACCACGTATAAAAATAATAAAAAAAAAATAAACGATTAAAAACCATGTTATAATCAACAAACACATTAAATTATAACAATCAAAATTTCGATTTCAAACAAATGTTAAATTAAAAAAAAAAAAAAAAAAAAGAAAAAAAAAAAAAAACCATGAAATTATCAACAAACACATTAATTTAATAGAATCAAACATTCGGAAAAAAAAACAAACAAACAAAGATGCATTCAATATTATTAGTCGCTATCTCCTTCGACAACCAAAAACTAATTCAAAAACAAATTCAAACACATAACAGTGCTGTCATACCTTTTAGAGATGTATTTGTCATTTGAATCAAAGAAAAAAGCAACTCCGATTGATAGATTTGGATTTTTTTTGATGCGTATTGAGTTTTTGATATTTTGGGGGTTTAGGTGAGAGAAACTAATTTTAATGAGAAAATTTTGGAAGAAATCAATGTATTGTGGGATGCAGTTAATGAGAGTCTAAAAAATAAAATACCTCTTTTACCCTTTTCATTAATGTTTCCAGGGAATGTAGTTTCAATTAATTACAAAAAAACCATTTTGCATTAATATGTTGCACACTATCCTTTAATACTAGTACATAAGTGGTTTTCGCAGTTCTTGCGGATAATATGGTTCTCGTAAGAAAGTGCCCCTATATATATATATATATATATATATATATATATATATATATATATATATATATATATATATATATATATGACTCAATTGAACTGACCATAAACAATAAAACAAATGAGTTGTAACAACCAGAATAAGGGGATTCAATATTACCAAATAGTATATATGACTCAATTCAACAAAATTAGCTCTAATAATTGCCTTATCTTTATCTTAATGTAACTCTTTTAGACATTCTTATTGGTGTAACTATCAAAACTATATATGACTCAATTCAACAAAATTAGCTCTAATAATTGCCTTATCTTTATCTTAATGTAACTCTTTTAGATATTCTTATTGGTGTAACTATCAAAACTAGATGACTACTTATAACAATGCCATGACAGACATGTGTAATGTCCTAAGGAACTCCACACATGGCAAAAGAGATCAGGGTGTTGGTGGTTTGAGCCGTTTCGCCACTTCAGCTTTTCACATTTTAAATTTACAAATCAAAATATGCATTCTGCAATAGCTAAAGCCATTTCACCTTTTTTTTGGACCCGTTATACTCAATTAAAACACAACCTCAACAACAAACCCTTTTTGTTTTTCTTTTTAAAGAAAGAAAAAAGAAGTGGAAATGGCACGAATTTGACATGTGAAATAGCATAACATTTTGGTTGTCACATAAAAAATGGCGAGGGTGCTAAGTGACCATACTGCATGCTCTAAGTCAATATATTATCTACAAAGTTGATTTTTTACTTTGATAAAATTTGATGGTTTTTCTACATTTCATTATATTAGATCGTATGTATGTGCATGACTTTTGTATACAAAAAAAAAAAAAAAAAAAAAAAAAAATCCTTAACTAAGAAACTTACATATTCATAAACACTCACGACTTTCATTTTAAGACAAGTGCTTTGAAAAGTAACATGGAGCAAAACTAAGTTCCGGAGCAATGATAAAAATAGCGAGTACTTTCTAGGTTGGTCGCTGAACAAGAGACCTTGACAACGTTAACCAAATGGACTAATGTGTAAATTGCTATTTAATGAGAGGCGAAACAGTTGAAAAGCATATGTTCTCTAACTCTTGCTTCTAAGGCAAGATGTTCCTATGGTTTATTTTTGTGTTCCAATTATTAGTTAAAACATTTTATCAAATCTCCTGTGATAAATATCAGTTTTATTCATTAAATAAAGAAAAATTGATAATTATTCACAACGATTTTTTTTTTGTTTTTTTTAATGTTTTACTAATCAGTATCCAACAAGAAAAATTAAGATTTTATTTGCCAGAAAAAATGTGTACCTGCATGAAAATGATAATAGCAAATTTAAACCAACTTACTCGCACATCACGATGGTTGTTTATATTATTCGACAGAATACAAGCATGCCAATGTGATTTTGTAGAAAAACTAAGTTTAACCAATTAGATTAATAAACCAAATGTTTTACAAACTCACACTGTTCTCAAACAGGAGGTACACAACTTGATCTCAATCAAGGATATCAAACTAAAGGTACAAAGATATGAAAATGATAATATTGTGGTGTTTTTCAAATGAGAGAGGAGAGCAATATATATATGGCATCAGCAGAAAGGATATCCAAGAAGAGGACAACAAAACGGCTCTATCACCAGAAAGACACAACAATCCATACTCCAGTGTGTGAGGGTGAGAAGCCCTAGATAAGCATCCATCTTTCCATCTTAGCACAAAGCCCCCTTCAACTTTTCTTTATTAACTTTAGACCACCAAACTACCAAAGCAACAAACCTGAAAAATAAACAATGCAACATTAGCCCCTCAACTTTTATCCAGGCCAAAATACATTTCAACATCCCCCCTTAATTTTGGCCTGGAAGACATTAATCAAACCCAGTTTTGAAACCATTTTGAAATGTTGAGATTTATCAAGACCCTTTGTAAAGATATCTGCTGTTTGATCGGCAGTATGAATTTTGGCAGTTTCAATAACACCAGTTAAGATTTTTTCTCTAACAAAATGGAGATCAATCTCCAAATGTTTAGTCCTCTCATGGAAGACTGGGTTAGCAGCAATCTTAATTGCAGCTTGACTGTCACAGAAAACTTTTACCGGCATAAAATGTTCCCAGTTAAGATCCCTAAGAATCTTAAGGATCCAAACAATCTCAGAAGTCACAGAAGCTAAAGCTCTGTACTCAGCTTCTGCAGAAGACTTTGAGAGGGTGTTTTGTTTTTTGCTTTTCCACGAAATCATAGAACCATTGAGACTAACACAGAATCCAGTGACAGATTTTCTTGTAACCACACACTTAGCCCAATCTGCATCTACAAATGCATTCAAAGAATTCCCAGAATTCTTAGTTATATGCACACCCATACCTGGAGATCCTTTTAAATACCTCAACACCTTTAAAGCAATTTTTAAGTGAGACTTTAAAGGGGAATGCATAAATTGGCTCAGGCAGTGTACAGCATAGGATATATCAGGCCTACTATGAGTTAGATAAATCAGTTTACCAATAAGTTTTTGATACTCAGTGATATTATCAAGTAATGGATCTATGTCAGTAGGTTCAGAAGTGATATACACACTTTGTTCAAGAGGAACAGCAGAAGGTTTGCAAGCCAGAAGACCAAATTCAGACAGTAAGTTAAGGCAGTATTTTCTTTGAGATAAACATACTCCATTTTTAGTTTCAATTACTTCAATGCCCAGAAAATATTTGAGTTTGCCTAAGTCTTTTATCTGGAATTTGGTCTTAAGATATATTTTAACATCATCAATAGCATCAAGACTGTTTCCAGTGATGATGATATCATCAACATACACAAGCAAAGCAATAAACACACCAGAATCATTTTTGGTAAACAGTGAATAATCACTTTTACTTTGCACAAAACCATTTTCAAGAAGAGTGCTAGAGAGTTTGGCATTCCACTGTCTAGGAGCCTGTTTTAAACCATACAAAGACTTTTTAAGTCTGCACACTCTCTTATCATTTTCATCAAAGTAACCTGGAGGAAGCTTCATGTAGACAGTTTCCTCAAGGTCACCATATAAAAAGGCATTGTTAACATCTAATTGAAAAATGGGCCAAGATTGTTGAACAGCCAGGTTAACAACACATCTAATAGTAACAATTTTGACCACAGGAGAAAAGGTTTCATCAAAATCAACACCTTCCTTTTGACTAAATCCCTGGACAACAAGTCTAGCCTTAAATCTATCAATTTCTCCACTAGACTTGAATTTAATCTTATAAACCCATTTAGATCCAATAGCCTTTCTATCACAAGGCAATTCAACAATCTCAAAAGTATCATTTTCATATAAAGCATTCATTTCTGTATTCATTGCCTCTTTCCAATGCTGAGTTTTGCTAGCTTCCAAAAAACTTTTAGGTTCTGAAAGTTTGTTTAACTTGGTTGTGAAACAAAGGTTTTCAGAGTTAAGATTGGCATAGCTAACAAACTTTTCAAGACCATATCTAATTTTGGAATCAACCACAAATTCATTATACTTGTTTGGAAAAACAGAAGATCTTTCAGATCTTCTAACAGGTTGATTTTGCAAATTTGTTTGAGAGTCTGTGATTGGACTATCTTGAAATGTACCCTCAGAATGTGCATTTTCATTCTCAAGAGTTGCAGACACCTCATTTTCAAAGGCAGAACCATTGGAACCCTGAGGATGCCCCAACTCATCCTCAAAAGGGTCAATTGTTGGACTGCCATTAAGAAAAGAATTCTTGCTAACACTAGGAGAATTTGCATGTTTGTTTCCATCATTGGATGGTTTGTCATTTTTATTTTTCTCATCATAGGGCATGTCAAGATCCTCATACACCACTTTATCAAAAAAGTTTGTATGATCCAGATCTTGACAAGTCTCAATCACAGAATTTGTCTTAAAAGGGAACACATTTTCAAAGAAATCAACGTCTCTTGAGTACAAAAATTGTTTTCTTTCAAGACTGAAAAGCTTATATCCCTTTTTAAAGGAAGCATAGCCAACCAGAACACATTTTTCAGATCTGCTACTGAACTTATCATGATTGTTAAGCATAGTAGCAAAACATAGACAACCAAAAGCTCTTAAGTGATTTAAGGAGCATTTTCTGTTAAAAATCATGTTATAAGGAGAGTTCCCATTTAGAACTGAAGAAGGCAACCTGTTAATAAGGTAACAAGCAGTAAGAATACATTCAGACCAAAAATTCAAGGGAATTCCCCCCTGAAACAGAAGGGATCTGGCAACATTAAGCAGATGCCTATGTTTCCTTTCCACAATCCCATTCTGTTGGGGAGTATAAGCACAAGAAGTCTGATGTATTATGCCATTAGTAATGCAAAACTCATTGAACTTATCATTCACAAATTCAGTACCATTATCACTTCTAAAAATTTTCACAGTCCTTTTAAATTGATTTTTGATCAAATTAAAAAAGGCATAAACACAATCAAGCACTTCAGTTTTAGCCTTAATCAAGTACACCCAAACAGCCCTGGTGTAATCATCAACAATGGTCAAAAAATACTTATATCCTTCTTTACTAGTAACCCTATAGGGTCCCCATAGATCAAGATGGACAAGGTCAGCAAGCATAGAAGTTTTATGCTCACTCAAAGGAAAGGGCTCTCTGGTTTGTTTAGCCTTTTGACAAATTTCACAAACTTCCACATTATTTTTGTTATCAAACTTAAGATCTTTGTTTAAAACTTTTAAGACATGGTCAGAAGGGTGACCAAGCCTGCAATGCCATAAGTGTTTAGACAAACCAGAGAAAAGACAAGGTTGGTCTCTAGAAGGCAAATTACCTTCAGTTTTATCAAAAAAATATAATCCATCAGACTGTCTACCAGTCCCCAGAAGTTTCACATCCCTCAAATCCTGAGATAACACATAACATTTAGATTCATCAAAGGCCACAACAAATTTGCTGTCTCTAGCAATCTTATGAACAGACATGAGACTCACACAATATTCTGGAACAACAAGCACATCATATAGAGTTAAGTTGTTGGTTAGGACCATATTTCCAACCTTTGTAATTAAAGCCTCTGTTCCATTAGGATGAGAGACTTTAATTCCAAGTTTGGAAATATTGACAACATCAACCAAGAACTTATCAGTGTATGTTAAGTGTTGATTTGCCCCAGAATCAACAATAATACCAGCAGCAATGAGAGCATTTCTCGCCTTACTGTTGTTGCAAAAAAATCTTTGAAAATTTTGGTTAAAAAATTTGCTGTTGTTAAAAACTATACCTGCCATGTTGGCATGAACACCTTTGCCTTTTCCATCATCACTGACAGAGGTGTCTTTGATAAAAGACAAAAGTTTAGAAATCTGATCTTCTGAAAGATTTGAAAGAGAGCTGGATCCAACAGAGTTGTTGTTATTAATAAATCTTTTGTTAAATTTTGAGTGCCCTGGTTAGAAGAATTTCTAGTATTGTTGTTTCTTTTTTCCCAATTGGCAGGGTACCCAATAACCTTAAAACATCTATCCACAGTATGCCCATTAAAACCACAATGCTCACAGACAAGAGTAGAACTTGCAGCAGCCCTATTATTACTATTATTATTGTTTCTGGAGGCATTGTTGGGTCTGAAGGAGTTCCTAGAGGTTTGGGGCCTCTGTGAACTCCCTCTATTGGCCACATTGGAATGAAAAACAGAGGACTGAGATCTTTGAGAGACTTCAGTCCCTGATGAACCAGAAACAACAGCTCTGTGAGACTCCTCACTAGAGATAATGGCAAACGCCCCTTTAACATCAGGCAATGGGTCTCTAGACAAAATGTTGCTTCTAATTTGCATATAAGAGTCATCAAGACCCATCAAGAATTGCATTAACTTCATTAACTAATTGTGTTTCTTAAAATCATCAGCAGCATGACAAGTACATCTAGGCAGTTTAACAAGAGCATCAAATTGTTTCCACAAGGTACTTAGCTTGTTAAAGTATTCAGCAATGGATGTGCCATTTTGAGACAAAGAATTGATTTTATGATGCAAATTGAAAGTGACAGATCCATCAACTCTGTCAAAAGTTTCTTTTAATTCAGTCCAAATATCAGAAGCCTTTTTTGAAAAAATTTGCTCAAGAAACAGTTCCTCAGATATAGAGTTTAAGATCCAACCCAAAACAATAACATTAACTCTGTCCCATTGTCTGCCTAACACAGTATCAGTATTAGACCTTCTACATGAACCATCTATAAAACCAATTTTATTTTTTCCTTCAAGGGCTAAAAGCATAGCACAAGACCACACATTATAGTTTTCAGTACCTTTTGGTTTTATAGATATAACAGTTAATGTGGCAGAGTCATTAGGATGCAAGTGTAGAGGGTGACTGATATCAAGTTTACTAATAAGAGTAACAGGTGAAGCATCATCTTCCTCTGAATCAGAGGCCTGAACAGAGGGAGGTGGAGTAGTATTATGCAAAGACATAATGAAACAAGTAAGTACTGAACAAAGCTAAACACATAAAGAGGAAGGGAAGAAGAAGTTCCCAGGCTTCCTTGCCACTAAAGTGATAGGTCAAGGGCTTTATCTACTAAACAAAGATAAGACAAGCACAAGATCAATACCAATACCACCAATCATATTAATTACAACTTCAGCAACCCAAATCCTACTCCCCGTCAATCTAAAAGAAAAAAAAATGCAAGAAAAGTAAAGGTGTGAGAGGTCTTACAGTGTACGCAAGGCAGAGCAGTAGCGGAATCAAACCTACTGCACCCTAGATTCACTTAGTCTAGGGATATAGCAGATGTACACAGCAAACCCAGATCCACCAACCAAGATCCACCAAACCCTAATTTTTGAGATTAGGGCAAATCACCAGAATCACTTGCAATAGAAGCAAATATCACCAGATCAATCGATTAAGGTACTTAATCGATCTCAGGAACCTTTAAATCGTAAAAGCCCCAAATTTCCCAAACCCTAATTTTTCAAAAAAGTTTTTTCAGAGCAACCTGTCTCTGATACCATGTAGAAAAACTAAGTTTAACCAATTAGATTAATAAACCAAATGTTTTACAAACTCACACTGTTATCAAACAGGAGGTACACAACTTGATCTCAATCAAGGATATCAAACTAAAGGTACAAAGATATGAAAATGATAATATTTTGGTGTTTTTCAAATGAGAGAGGAGAGCAATATATATATGGCATCAGCAGAAAGGATATCCAAGAAGAGGACAACAAAACGGCTCTATCACCAGAAAGACACAACAATCCATACTCCAGTGTGTGAGGGTGAGAAGCCCTAGATAAGCATCCATCTTTCCATCTTAGCACAAAGCCCCCTTCAACTTTTCTTTATTAACTTTAGACCACCAAACTACCAAAGCAACAAACCTGAAAAATAAACAATGCAACATTAGCCCCTCAACTTTTATCCAGGCCAAAATACATTTCAACAGATTTAAAGGTAATAATCGTTTCTAATTTGGTTTATTGATGGTTTAACATTAGTTCAATGGTAATATTTGAGGTGCAAATGGAGCCGTGTTTATTATTTGTGTGTATTTTAATTTGTGTCGTAGCGTAAAAAAATAGTTTATTTCATTCTTTTTCCGGGTTTTTGACCCTAGAACGATATCCATATGGTTTGTTTTTGTGTTGCAACTGCTAGTTAAAAAAATATATGGCTATTCTTTTTTGCTAACACTGATTTTATTTATGAAATCACACAATCAATGTTTGTGATAGAAGAGTATCTTTAAAATATTTTAAAGACTACGATGGTGCTTTCTTGTATTTGGTCTCTATCTCATGATGGTAGCATTTCGGTGAGCAACGTCATGAAGCATATAGACGATTGCATGCTCCTTAATATGTTTCCATGCACGAGGTGGTATAAGCTTATTCCTAGGAAGGTTAATATTTTTGTGTGGCGTCTGTTTATGGATAGACTTCCCCATCGTTTTAACTTGTCATCTCGGGGGTTGGATATTGATTCGATTATGTGTCCGTTATGCAATGAGCATGTGGAGTCGAATGTCCATGCTTGCTTTTCTTGTGATACAACTTCAATTGTTTGGAGGCTAGTTCGTGCTTGGAGTGATTCAAGGATCCCAATTTTGAACTCTTGTGAGGATTTAGATTCATGGTTTATGTCTTGGTGTGCTTCAAAGGATTCGAAAGATCATGATTATGCCATTTTGTTGCTACATGTTGGATGCTTTGACGTTTTCGAAATAACGTTACTTTTAACTCTCAAGTTATGAGAAAGTGTGACATTTTTTTTCCTTTTTTCTTATTATTGGTTAAAGTTTAGATGTAAAATTTGTAGTAGTTGGAACGATTGGTTAAAATCAACCCTGTAATTGCTCGCGCCCTAGTTTTCTTTTATAATATACATCACCGTTCAAAAAAATAAAATAAAATAAAACAAAATCCTTAATTAAGAAACTTTTTTTGCGTGATATACATTTTATCTTTCCGTATTTGATGTCTTGCATCGTATGAAGTTATATAGATCTACCTTGAAATGTTGCATATGTTTGGTCTCCCATGTGATATTTGATCTTAAACGGGATAATTTTAAAAGCTAAATTGATGCACATTTCCAATATATTCTTAAAAGCTCACAATTTTTTTTTTTTTTTTTTTTTTTTTGAACATACAACTTTGTATGATAAGTATTTTGAAAAGTAAAATGGTCCGAGAGCAATGATAAAGATATCTAGTACTTTCAAGGTTGGAATTGGTAGTTGAATAAAGAGACCTTGATACGGTTTCTTTTTTCTTTCAATAGAGAAGACTATTATTGGATTTTTGAATGGTGTTTTGTATCCCACATTGACTCATAACCAAATGACCAAAGGCTTAGACCACTATAAAATGAGAGGCCCAACAGTTGAGAAAACATATGTTCTTTTGCCTCCCAATCAAAATATTCTTATGGTTTATTTTGTGTTGCAATCACTAGTTGAAATATTTTATGAACTAAAATCTGGTAAAATGTTTGATTTTGTTTATTAAAATAAAAAATCAAATATTTTGTCAAAATAGTTTATATAAATTATTTTAAGTTGTGTCTAACAATGAAAGATTAAAATTGATTTATCAGTGTTTCCATCGACAAATATGTTTATGAAATGGTAATGGCAAATTGAAACCAGTAAAGAATAAAAGGCAAGAAACATCATAGCACGAGGAAGTGTTTCTAAGTAGGAACTTTCAACTTTTTCTCACTTTTTGAATGAAGAGACAAAAAATAAAATAAATTTGTACATTTCCTAAGCTAAATAATACACGTTATAGTACACGTATTATAGTCGAAACATAATAATATGCCGGTCAATGTCGACCTACTAAGAGTCTGCATGAATCCCATTATATTAGTTATGAAACAAAAGAAAATTAAACATTTAGCATAGTCGACCTCTAAGTACATTTATAACATATTTTTAGTTAGTGCTCCATGAAAACACATCTTATATAATGATTCATGTGCAAAAAATCTTTTATATAATAAAACAAAACCCCGAATTTTTCATTTCAAAAAAATCAATTCATACCTTATTTAGTAATAATTGTATTTTAAAAAAAATATATTTTCTTATTAGGTAACATTTTATATTTATCCATAACACAAGTAGAAGATAAATACAAAAAATATAGATAAGATACAATTAATAATAGGATTAAAATTTTTAAATAATTTTTTTTAATACTAATTAAACATCATAAATCAAACAAAACAAATATTAAATTATTTGTTTTTTAATAAATGAAAATATATGATTAAAAAATTTTTAAAAAAACTCGCGCGTGCGCGGGTATTATAACTAGTATTAAGATATCTTTAATTACATTATTGATACATATAGCACAACCTAATGTAAAATTAACTTAGGTGAAACCTAACCTTGTTTTTATGAATTTTAGATGAAATACAAAACCATATTAGTTACTGTATTGATCGTGTACGAAAACCAGCTTGTGCAAGATTATACATTCTTGATCATACCCGCAACGATTTGTAATTATATATGGAGATTAATGTACATTGCGTCGTGTTCTGCCAAAAAAAAAAAAAAAAAAACTTAAAATTTTTGTCATGCTAACCAAGATTTGCTTATAATGGGTGAACGACCATATGCTTAATTGCATTTCATTTTCGGATTATCAGTACACCCACATGACTTTGCGGTTTGCATGATTAAAACACTAAACTAGTACCAAATGTTGTCTTTGTTAAAGCCATATAGTACTAACACGGTCAGAGAAAGAACGACTTCAAACGTATTCGCCGTTAAGAGAGATCATAAATACCCGATTCACATAACATATTTCTTTTACCGCAACTTATTAATCCTTAAATGTGTGATCTCCCGTTGAACTTAGACCTTTCTTTACATCTTATCTATTTTCAAAAACATACTAAAAAGGTATATCGAACTTGAAATTTATGATTCATTCGTTAATTTATGAAACTAGGTTCTGATTTCTGGTTGTGTTTGTAGAATTGAAGGTGGATGACTTGTATCAATTGGCTCCCAAACTTTGTATTTGGTATGAAGGTGGTCTTGATGATATTGTGTAATGGCTACATGTCTTTAATCTTTGGTTTTAATCTTTACGTGTGTCCATTTGGAAACAATTTTGGTTTCTTTTTCTTCAATAGAATAGATTAGTATTGTGAATAGTGATTTTCATCCCACATTGCCTCTTAACCAAATTTGCAAAGGATGGAGGCTGCTATAAAATGAGAGGCACAACAATTGAAAGACACACGTCTTTTTGACACCATCCAAGATATAACTGTGGTATATCTTTCGGTGTTTAGCAATATTAGTTAAAATATTTTATAAATTTTTTTTTTTTGAAATCATTGATATTTTTTATTAAATTTAAAAGTATCAATGGTTTAGCAAAAAAAGTTTTACTTAATATCTATTAACTTGTATCTAATAATAAAAGCTAAAAGTTTATTTGCCAGTGCTTAATGAACATATATTATTAAAAACGGCTTTGAAACCAGTAAATGAAAAAAGCGAAAAAAACATCCAAATAGTCAATGTCGATTCACATCAATCCCATTCTATTAGTTATTGAACAAAAGAAATATACACTTGGCATAGTATCTAACTACATTTATACTCGATTATATGATATCAATCTACCTTGAATTGTGGCACCATGTTCAGTTTTCATGTGATATTTGATCCTAAACCGGTTATTTTTCAAGCTAAATTGATAATATCCCAATATATTCATTAACACTCACTGCTTTCATTTTAAAACAAGTGTTTCAGTCTTTTATCAAAATAAAAAATAAAAAAATAAATTAAAATATAATACTAATAATAATAATAATAATAATAATAATAATAAATAAAAATAAAATTCGCAAAGCAACATGGAGCAAAACTAAGTTCTGGAGAAGTGATAAAGATATCGAGTACTTTCTTGGTTGGAATTGGTCGCTGAATAGAGAGACCTTGATGACGGTGCAGTAGATTATCATCCTGATTTCTGAATAGTGTTTGCATCCCACATTTCCTCATAACCAAATGAACAAATGTGTAGGTTGAGAGGCCAAACAGTTGGAAAGCATATGTTCTTTTGCTTCCAAGGCAAGGTGTTCCTATGGTTTATTTTTGAGTTCCAATTATTAGTTAAAACAAAAATTTCTTTTGATAAACAGTTTTTTTCATTAAATAAATAAAAATTGATTTTTACTCACTGCGATTTTGTTTAAAATGTTTTAATCAGTATCCAACAAGTGAAAATAAGATTTTATTTACCAAAACAAAAATGCGTACCTGTATGAAAATGAAAATAGCAAATTGAAACTATTTTACTCGCGCATTACAACACTTGTTTATATTATTCGACATAATACATGCACGTCAATGTGTATGTACTTATTTATTTAAGTTTTTGTGTATTTATTAGCGTGATTTAATGGTAACAATCGTTTCTGAGTGTACGTCTTTTAAGTATTGTGTAAATAAGCTAATATGACGACAATCAATCAAGTTATAGGTGATTCTGTGTTGGTCTGTTGGTGGTTCAACGGTAATTCAAATTTATATCTTAGCGACAACAAATAGTTTATTTATTTTTATTTTTTTCCCGGTTTGATCGTAGAACGAAAACCATATTGTGTTTTTTTGAGTTGCAATTACTAGCTAAAAATTTATATGGATATCCTTTTTTGCTTACGTTGATTTTCTTTATGAAATCACACAATCAGTTTTTTTTTTTTGTAAAGAGTAACTCTTAAAGAAGAGAAATTTTATTTTACCTGTGTTGATAAATACATGACTTAAAGAAATGGGCCAATGGCAACTTGGAACCAACTAAGAAGAAGATAAAAACTAAAAAAAATAAAAATAAAAAATAATAAAAAAACTGAGATAAATCAAAGCAAGAAGAAGTGTATGTATCTTAGGTGAAAAATGATCAACATACAAGCCTTATTTCGTTTAGGCAACGTAAAGATGATAGATGTGAGATCAATATAGAACTCATATTTGTCATAAAACCAAAGAACTAATAATAATTATCCATTTTTTTTTTATCTAAATTAATAAAAAATTATTTTTCACATTTAAAAAATAAAACAAAAAATAACATATTTTGCAAACGGTAAATCTTCAGCTACAAAAATACACTATCGCGACGAGAATTAAATTATCTTTCTATACATATGCACTTCTAATATATATACTTTCGACCATTTTTTTTTTTTTTTTTTAATTTCAGCCCAGAAAAATCGCATGCTCCGTAAAAATCACATATTATAATCGAAACACAAATAGCATGTCGGTGTCGACCTGCTAAGAGTCTACATCAATCCTATCCTATTCATTATCGAGCTAAGAGTCTACATCAATCCTTATAATCGCAACACAAGTAGCCACATTTTCTTGAGTTGTCAGGTTGCTATGGAATATGGAGAAAATTTGGTCGGCGGTGGGATTTGGACATTCCACAATTGTTGTCGATGAAAGACTTGTTTGGTTGGGTGGATAATCTCAAGATTTCGGAAATTCAAAAGACGGGATTGTACAACGTTGTGATTACCGCGGCTTGGAGTATTTGGAGGTTCATAAATGAAACGGTTTTTTGCATCGACAAGCCTAAGAAGGCGTTGATCTTCAATTTTATCGTATCTCAAGCTTTTTTCGGATGTCTAATAGAAATAAAAAGTTGAGATGTAATTAGATAGGTTTCTTACAAAGCCCTATGTTGGTGTTAAAACTCTTTGTAATTCTTTGTGTTTGCGGCTTTAGCTCCTGCTTGTTAGAGCTTGGTTATAAAAGTTGTTGTCCAAAAAAAAAAATCTATAACTACATTTATATATACTGACTCATTTCTGTGGTATATGTGTATTTATATTCCATGATTGAGGTTAAACGAAATTTATAAATATGGTGATTTTTTTTTATTTATTATTATTATTATTTTTTTCTTTCTATAAACGATATCTTCTTACGTAAAGGTTTGAGTGTAACAAAAAAACGATAAGAGTATTATATTTATCAATAGAAATAACAATATGTGATTTAAATGAGGTGACTTACATTGTGTCGATCAGACGTTAAATCTTAAAATTATCTTCTTCTTTTTTTTGGTAGAAAAATACATAACAAGATTGTAATTTGTGTCGAACGAGTATGAAAACCAGCATGTGCAAAATTATGCATTCATGGTTTTCACATTATTTAAAGAAATATAGAAAAATAAAAAGTTATTGACCATAAACAATAAGGCAAATGAATTGTTATAATCCCAATGGCTTCGTATTTTTCCTCTAATATGACTAATTAAGTATTAGTAGATAACGACTTCCTAAAACAATGCCATGTGACACTCGTGTATAAAATACATGGGAACTCTTCACATGGCATAAAGCATAATTTTATTTACAAAGTTATTTTTAAACGTTATAAAAAAAAATTAAAAAATAATAATAAAAAAAAAATCTAACAAAAATTAGAGTGTATTTCTACCTTGATTTGTTGCACATGTCTAGTTTTTCATGTGATATCTAATTCTAAACTGGTTATTTCTCAAGTAAAATTGATATGCATCTCCAAATTTCTATTAAAAAAACAAGATTTGACTGACAAGTGTTATAAAAAGTAAAATGTTAGCGTGTAAACTTCATAGTGTCATAATGTTCTTTTATCACAATGATGTTTTCCTTTCGAGGTTTCGGTGTAAAATGGCATGAATAATAAACAACATCGTCTTTATAACTAGGGGCGGAAATGAGCAGAGCCGAGCCTAAACATGTCAGAGCTCGAGCTCAGCTCGTTTATATTATTATATAATAAAGCTGGAGCTCAGGCCCGAGCTTGGTTCAAGCCTCACTGTTTAAGCCTGAGCTCAGCTCGTTAAAATTTTCACGAGCTCGAGTTATGCTCGGGCTCGACTAACATATATAACTTGTTGAAGGAAATAGAGCTCAAAGGCTCGTTACTCACACTAGGCTCGAGCTCGTTTAGTTTTTTTCGCTAGAGGGCACCTGCCTCTTGTGCCCCCTTTATCTCTACCCATGGTTACACGTATAAACAATAAATATACGTCGGGCTCGTATAAGCTCGCAAGTAGGGCTGTAAACGAACTGAACGTTCGGTGAACATTTCATGAACCGTCTAGTAAAAGGTTCATTTATGTTCGTTCGTTTATTAAATGAACGAACATGAACAATATTTTACGTTCGTTTAGTTAAATGAACAAACATGAACAAAAGTCTCGTTTGTTCATTTATGTTCGTGAACGTCCGATTAGGCATTCGTTAAAGTTCATTTATGTTTATTTATCTATTTATGTTCATATGTCATATCTTTTAATTTTATAATTTTAAAAATTGGTTTATTTAAACAAAGCAATACTTATAAAACAATATATTGTGAAGAATTCAATAAAGTTTATGTTTGTTTGTCTATTTTCATTTATGTTCGATCGTTTATGTTTGTTTAGCGTTCATTTAGTGTCTTAATGAACAAAGATAAACGAACATGAACAATTCATTTTCTTAATAAACGAACATGAACAAGAAAATTCGTCTGTTTAAACGTCCGTGTCCGTTTATTTGTTCGGTTAAAATTAAATGAACGAATATGAACAAGACTTCGTTCGTGTTCGTCCGGTTCGTTTACAGCCCTACTCGCAAGCCTAATCCATCTTTATATAAAGCTCGAACTTGAGCTCGATAATTAAATGAGCTCAAACTTAGGCTCGAGCTCGTTTACGCTCAGCTTGTTCGAGCTTTTTACCGATCTGATGCCGTGCTATTTACGAGTGGTTCGAGCTTGTTCCCCTATTTCAGATTTTAAGTTAAGCTTGAGAGCTTGTTCCCCTATTTCAGATTTTAAGTTAAGCTTGAGTTTATACTAGGTTTTGAGACCCGCGCGTTGCGGCGGGGCGTTTCTCTACATTCCAATGAAAAATGAGATCGTTCATATCCGTTAAGAGTCCAAATTCCATCCATACATTTTAGTAAACTGAAATAGCAATAACATATCATGTACAGGAGTATATTGTGCAAGTGCTATTGGCTATTGCAAACACAATTATTTCAATTATTGCCAAATTTAATTGTAAGTTTAAAAGAAACAAACATGATACAGGATAGTGTTCCCCAATACAGTGAAAATTTGTATCAAATAAATGGTTTTCATGTTCCTCAAAAGACCTAGCAGGCTAGCATGTGCCGACTCTAATTTAGCAGTCGAACGCACCGACTTTGGACCCTATTTCAGTAGCCGGACGTACCCATTTCAGGCTCGAATCCAACACCTATTTCATTTCCCAAACTGACCCATCTTAGCCCCCACTTCAGCCCCCAAACACACCAATTTTAGGCCCATTTCATCACTCGAACCCAACGATATCAGCCCCCAAATGCACCTAGTTCAGCACCCAAACGCACCTGTTTTAGTCCCCATTTGAGCATTCAATCTCACCACCTATTTCTGCCTTGAAATTGACCTATTTCAGTCTCCAAATTGACCCATTTCAGCCCCCTAACCCACCTATTTCATTATCGAAACACGGAAATTAGGCTCCACTTGAGTTACTATAAGAGTGCTTCATTTGGCAACGCAACTCGCAAATTAACACTTGCTCCTCCACTCAAAACATTCCCTGCAAAAACAAAAACACACGATGTCAACAAACATCTGGGCTAATTAAAAATAGATGTAGCTTTATTACACTTAATATCAGTTTTACAAATCATAGTATTTAGGCAAAAAAAAAAAAAAAAAAAAAAAAAAAAAAAAAAAAAAACACTTATCTGCAGACAAAGAATTTACAGAATCAGACATTGGGATATTATTTGCGTACACATTAAATTCATACAATATTCACATACTCTCGCGTAAATCTGAATCATCAGTTCTGTAGCTAAACAGATCAAAAGGGGTATTTGACATTGCGCTTAAACTCGTCAATAATCAGTTTTAGATTTATCTATTGTGAACTTGATATCAACTATATTACGATCCCATCCCTAGTTAAATTCTTAAATTGTCAAAATTTGACTAACACGATAAATCATTGAGTTATCAAAAATGAAACTGTTAACGTAAATCTAAACACTTAAGGGGTGTTTGGAACTGCATGTATACTTACGAAGCGTTCCTCGACATCCTTGATATGATTCTTCTTTGGCTTAAGCATGTTTATAAAGAGGTCAAACTTTCGGGTTTGGTACCATGATTCTATCATGGAAGAGAATAGTTTTACAACTTTGTTACCTGAGCCATGATATCCTTGTGCCACAATCCTACCATTCCAAGAAAATCTTTCTTTATAGTCGTCTCAAATAGTATATTAGCGCCATTCATAAAGCCACATATGAAGTACATGGATATCAGTAATGTACCTACTGATTTAGTGGCTGGATGATGTTGATCATCTTTAACAGTTGACGGTCAGCCAAGGTTACAGTCACCCCACGCGAGTACGTACACAACTCTGATTGGTTTTGACTTTAGCCCGTATAACATCCTTGATGCCTTGCCTCGTCACCACTTTGTCTTTCAGCAGCTTTGTACTTGCATCCTGCATAAATTTCGAGGGTATTCAAGTTTAAATCTTGAAGCCTTATTATAGTAAAACTATGGAGAATAAATCATACCATCAACACGTTTCCTACCTTTGTTTTATCCTACTCTTGTGCATGGTTCGGGCGTTTTGTGAGACAACCAGTCAACCACTTGAGCTTTAGTTGCAACACCAGCAGATGTAATCTGCATGCGCTCTGTAGCATGAACTTATGCTGCCTGTATTGGTGCAGCACGACTTTGTTCTATTGGTTTGGAATTGCGGGTCTAAGTGTGATTGTCACTATACCTCCTGAAAAACAAACAAATATACAACAATAATTAGGCATTCCTGCAAGTGAAGATAGTAAAAGATGTGCAAATGAGTGCTTTGAATTCATTTTGGAAGTCATGATATGATAATTTTGGACTTAAAGTCACGATAATCAGTTTATAATGTTTCGATTCTCGGTTTTGTTACCTTGCATTGAATCAGGATGGCTTTTTCGGTCAATTGAAAATAACATAAAGTGGCAGAATCGATTTCCCCAATCGACTCGAACATTCCAGTTGCGTCTCTAGTCTTTATATGCCTTCTTAACGGGACCAATTTAAATCAAAATATGCCTTAATTCCGCAGCCAACCAAAACCTGTAATTCCAAAAAACTACAAAATTAAATACAAACACACCAAAAAATTTGTTAAGGCAAGATCAAATTAAAATTTCGTCCCCAAAATCAAAAGAGAAACTGAAACTTATAATACCACATACCTGAATCGGCTTTCTCAAGGTAAAGCGATAAGCAAACACAACATCAGTAAAATTAGGTAGGATCACTTACATTAGTCATGGCTGCAACTACATGGCTACCATGCCAAGATAGCGGCTTTGGCAAACAAAGCTATAAAAACAGGTGTCAAAAAGGCATGCACAGTCAAGGCTCAGATAGATGGATTGAAAAAAGCGGACGCACTCGCCATGGTTGCAACCCTAGCAGGTTACCATGCCAATAGGCGGGCATCCTCAGCTTTAATCGAGCCTATTCAGACTCATCATAGCCAATCATCATACCACTGTACAGCTCGTAAGATACGGGCCTGCAAACATAGCCACAAAGAACGAATACCAGCCATGGGCTGCAGCTACAATTTGGATTATGTTGCCTGGCCAAAATAATGCCTAATGTCCTTGATAGCCTACAAACCAAACACAGAAGAAAGTCAGAAACTACTTATAGTTGTTTCAAACATTTGCGCTAGTTTAACAGCCTATCGGAAAGAGCTTCCTTTAACATACAACTAAAATCACCATCAAATCAGAGACAAAAAATTAACTACCGGATCAACAATTCTTCAATCATCATAGCCAAATAAAATCCTACAACACATAAAGATCATAACCGCTTATATGAAATCCCGTGAAGTTTGAAGCAAGCCACACAAAAATTCCATCAGAAAACCCAAAATCAGAAAGCACCAATCTAGCAGCATAATTACCTAAACCAAATATAGTCATAGTTATAAAACTCATATTCAGTGTTGGCAAGCTTACCTGAAACTGAAAAGGCAAATAACCTCTATTAACTTAAGCTTATGCAAACCTAAGAAGAGAAATTATCCGGCGAGACAAAACAAATCCAAATGCTCCACAACCAAAAAAAATGGCATACTTGAACTATCTAGAAAACACTTATAATATGGCGAAAATAGAGCCACAAATCATAAGAAGTTCATTTCAAAAACACAATAAAAAAAATAAAAAAAACTGCCTTGCAGCCCCATTTCAGCCCCCACAACTTGACAACCATTTTAATCACAACACAAAGTCACAAAAATCATAAAACAAATAAACTAAGCCTAAAAATCAAACCACAACATAGGTTAAAAAAAATAACCAGAAAAAAAAAAACGATTAAATTAAATAAGGCCTTTTAGAAACTTAAAAAAATTAACCACTTCAAGTAACACTAAAAATCAAACTACGAAGAATCATAACCCAATTTAGTTAACCGTAAAAATCAGCTACTATCACGTTTAAAAAAAATAAAATTTAATAAGCAACCTCATAAACCCATAAAATATCAAACCCCCAAAATTAACACAAAGCCCTAATTTGTAACTAAAAAAAGGAAAGGCAAAAAAAACTACTCGTATTCTTCTTCCTCATCTTCTTGATCCGATCATTTGTGGTATGTGTGTGTTTCTGTTTGTGTTTTGTGGGTCGTGGGACATGGGAGAGGGTTCTGGAATATGTGGTATTTTATGGAGGTCTACCCAGTTGGATCCAACTGCTTTGTTCATAGTTTGAGTGGCAAATATAGTTTCTTGGATGGCTCTTAGACCATGAGTCTGCAACCAATACATTAATTTTAGTATGAGTGGCAAATATAAAGATACAACACACCTTGATGTTACCATTAATGGGTTTATTTCCAGGCCAACAAACATGATTATCCAAGTTTTTTTTTTGAATTACTAACTTTGTTTTTGATAATAAACAACCGTAAGCTTTCTAAGATTTAGCCAGGTTTCAGAAAAACATCAAAAGTTTCGAAAGATTTAGGCTTTTCATGAATGAAAACAAAGATTGCTATCTCTGACAGTAATGTAACAGTTTGGAATGATAGCGTAAGTTATTGCTATTGCAAGCTGCATACCGCAAACTGCAGACATGTCTCCTCAGCTGCAATCCTAAATGCAATCCCAAATGCACTTCCTTGAGCTGATTCCAGAGTCGTCAATAATAAAGCGTCGCACGTTTCCCCAATCTTCTACGAAGACAGTAGCTATGTAGCAAAATAATTGCAAAATCAGACCCACCAAAATACTCAGATAGTGCAGTACTATAACTTAAAATAAAAAAGCAAATTTGCCAAGAAACAGCTAACATATTTTTTAATGGCAAACGCTGTTAATTTTCTTTGATTGACTTCCAGACTTAAAGTGGCGTAAGTTAGCAAGATGTGTATTAATGTAACGATCATGAGGGAGCTAGTTGCATGTAAACTGGCGTTAGCTATACTATCTCAAACAATCCTGAGTTTTACAAAGATGATATAATTCATTAGCTGACCCCTCTTCTTGTTTTTACAAAAACTTAAAAATAGTTTCATTAGATTTTCAAAAATTTAAAACAATCTTTCAAACCAACAATTTGGGTACGGAATTTAATTTACCGTATTTCACAACTGTGGTAAAACTACAATATGCGATGCAATCTAATACCTGGGAAAGACCGTAAAGGTCTGAAGCTACAACGTTGTCCTTACACAGATATAAGAAAGAAATATTGTGCTTAAATACTTACACTTAGCTGAAGTTGAACCTGCGGTCTTTCCACCAACATCAGAATCTATTCCTCCAGGCACCTAAAATTCAAAAATTGAAACCCTTAAAACGGCAACTGCTATTCCTTCTGGTTAGTTTATCTCTTATACTTTAAATCCTTAGATAAGCAAATTCGCCAAACATTTATACAATTGATTACCATGTTTCATTATAGCAAATTAGGTACAATGCAATTTTATACACGACTGTTTCTCCATATTTTAAAAAGCATTAGCACTTGTAATAGTAGATATGAAATAGTAAATTGGATAGAAGAGTTTTAATTAAATAGCATTTTTTAGCCATTTCATAATGTTGACTTAGGGGTTGTTTGGCTACGCCTATGAGTAAAGCAGATTAACCCAACACACCTTGTTGAGAAACATATGCAGCTCCCACATTCGCCGTATGCGGCGACCTCAGCAGAAAACTTACTTCCTCTGTTTCTTGTTTATGACTAACTTAAGAAGACTGACCTGCAAAAAAGTGGTTTTCAAAACAGCCGATAAGAACCTTAAACACTACATGAAAATTTCTTCTTAACGACTCATCCTCATTAAAAACATGTTTAACGACTCATCCTCATTAACTTCTATTGTACGACCAGAAACCTCGTTCTTGTTGGTGTCATTAGTAGGATCTTGTGATCTATCTAACCTCCTTTTGTGTAGTAGTGATTTTGTAACTCTAACATGGTTCTTATTCATATTCCTTAAACATTCAATTGCAGCAAATAATGATACATTAAGTGAGAATTGCATCAAGCTCAACTCGAATCACTAATTCCACACCTACGTACTTACCATGAAGCATGAAAATTAAATGAACGTACTTACGCATAAAGCCTTCGCATTTATAAGTGGACTGAATCTTTTTACATATATAGATATAGATATAGATATAGATATAGATATAGATTAGAGTACTTATACCTAAAAAATTACTACTGTACCAAACACCCCAAAACATAAACAAATATAAATTTAAAAACCCCATTCATAAGTATACTTGATAAATTTGTAATGTAAATTGCAAATTGCATAAAAACCAAAAATCCTACAAAAATAACTAATCGAAACCCTAAAAATCGAAGCTTTAAACCATAAGAAGCACACTAACATAACCAAACCAGTTTAATTACAAAAACTATAAGCCTTGAATGACCCCTATAAACCATACGAAGCATACTCACATAACCAAACCACCTTATCTTTCTTTAAACCATACAAAATAAGCTATCCACCTAATCTCAGATCATATATCTTAAAAGATGTGGATGCAAATACCTCTCGGACTTTAGCTACAACACCAGCAACTTCGACTCCGCTTCATATCTCACCTGCAACACCTTTGCATTTGATCGAACACTTTATGAGCATCGACAAAATCAACATAATAGAACTTATATTATGTGTCAAGGGAAAGAAGGAAAAAAAAACCAATTATGCATAAGCACGAACCTGGATTTTCTTTGGTGCTTTACTGCTGCCGCCTTTTTTGTTGGATCTTGTGTTGGATCGATAAATTGTTCGATTGGTCGTTTTTTTTTTCGCCATGGTGTGTGTGTTTGTGGTTTGTGATATGTGTGTATGTGTGGTTGTTTTAGGTTAGAAAGAAGATAGCAGAAGAATCCGGAGAGGGAGGGGAGTGTGTGTGAAGCAGTCTTGGGGAAGCAAATTACTGTGTGTTTATATACCATGTTTTTTTAAGTGTGGAAGAAGAAATTTTGTGAGGTGTGTTAGGAGCAAAACACTGTAGCAACGTTGTACTGTTTATAAGAAGCCCGGTGAATGTAATATACTAGGATGTAAGCCGCGCGTTGCCGCGGACATTTTAAATACAAAATTATTGTAAACATAAAGGACCAAGGACTGACTTTGCAACAGATGTATAACATGAAGGACCAATTATGTAAATTATGTGAGGACTAAATTTGCAACCAACCTCTAAGATGAAGGACCAAGTTCGTATGGATTTTTTTAAATTGTTAAAGATAACGGTCGTTAGCTACTTAACGGCAAGATAGACCAAGGACTGACTTTGCAATGGATCTATAATATAAAGGACCAATTCTGTAAATTATGAGAGGACTAAATTTGCAACGAACCTGGAGATGAAGGACCAATTTCGTACAGAAACTCTCACTATCACAACATGGCATATGAGCGAACTCAAAAAGTACATCCCTTACCCCGTTAACCACCCATTTCAACCACAATTTCAGCACCCAAACCCACCCATTTCAGGCCCCAAGCCAGCACCAAAACGCACCCATTTTAGCCCCCAAACCCACTCATTTCAACCCCGATTTCAGCCCCCAAACTCACCCATTTCAGCCCCTATTTCATCATAACTATCTTAGATTTGCAATAAAGCAGAAGCATTGAGATGAGACTCCAAAATATATATTGTTTGTGAATATAATAGATATGAAAATAGGTGCTTTTTCCTTGTTCAAATGTGTAAGGTAAATAAACAAATAAAAATATTCACCAAAGTTTTAGGTGTATTATAGTCATACTGATAAGGTATTTGTTCATGTTTAAACCCGATTTTCTCAATTTTAATGAATTTCAAATGTAGTCACCAGTTTTTTTTTTTTTTTCTTTTTTTAATTTTAATAAAAAAGCTGTTAAAAGTCATATTGAATCTAACATCCTAATGTAACCTAAAAGTGAATTTGAGCTTGCTTCCTTAATAGGCAGACAGTGGTTCACGGAATGAAGATAAAGAAGGTAAGAAGTGTTACCTGCATACATGTTGAAGAATAAGCGTCTTTGGCCTTCATAATCCATCTTCTTAAAAGCGTCATTCTCATTTTACCTTGCACTTCTCCTACTTCCGATTTGGCACCTACATATAGTCTAAGTTCCAGTTGATTACAACAGTGGGAAACGAAATAATTTGCAACAGCCTGAAGCACTATTTTTCTCAACATAAATAACGAATTTCTGGTCTGAAAATAAATTTGTTCTAAATATACTTTTGAAAGAGAAAGTTACCAGAGCACGGCTAATGTAATTTTCAAAATACAGAAACGATTAAGGGCTTTTATGCACCAAAGAGGGACCTTATTGTACAAAATCAAAGTCCACATAACATAATCCTTTAGAGAAAATCGGTACGAAATAGAAAAACATATAATGACAGGGAAGAAAATTTACTGATCAACTTTATTGTATACCGACTTATTATTAACCAAAAGAAAAGGAATTACGTCATGAATCGTAAGTTACTTGTATAGTTCGATACTTCGCAGTAAATATATAAAGTGTAGTCGGAGTGGAGACTGTCTACGTGTAAACGGCATCACGATTCCTGATTTCATTTTCTTCTCACGTGAGAATGTCATGGGATCCTATTAGGCAATGGGTTTCTTACCAGCTCAGGGTACATAAGCAGGTGGTATAACCACCAGAAATTGATCAAGAAAACTATTTTCAAAAAAAGAAATTTGGTTCTTGTCATAGACATTAGACCAAGACAACATCGTAAAGGTGTCTTTATACTAACTTTTTATGGTGTAATATTGTATCTGATCTCATTCAATATAAAAATTCCGACATATTTTGGATGTATTTTGAAAAGAAAAGGAACTAATAAAGCAGGGAGTACATTTTTCGCCTAGTGAGGTTGCAATTAAAGCAGGGAGTACATTTTTATCAGCAAAAACATTTACGGCTACTTAAGCTTACGAACTAATAAAGTGACTGATAGCTTTCCCATATGCCATATCCACCCATCACACTTTTGGTTTCCTATGAAGTTACTCCAGTCACCTAAAACCAATTGTCACCCAACAAATAAAAAAAGCTACAATCAAATTAACTACACAGTCAAGATTTCATTCTTTTACACAAATTATCAAAAAAAGCATAGAAACCTAATGAAAATAAAACCAATCGAATCCTTTTTTTTTTTTTTTTTTTTGGTAAAATACAAAAATTTTATTAAAAATTTAACTTTTTGAATGAAGAAAACAACCCAAAAAAATTTCATACCCGGTAAACCTGCAATCAAAGAAAAACTCATGAATAAAAACACAAACTTTATATAAAGAAATTACCTGATGAGTGTGTGTGTTTTTTAGATGAATGAGGTGTGTGTGTGTGTAAACCCACATAAACTGATGATGATGACGATGATTCATTATCTGGTAGCTTCCATCTATGATCTGGAACAATTAAACCACATAAATTAAACCTAACCGATGACTAATTTGTGGTGAGGAAAAAAAAGAAAAAAATTACCTTTCATTAGGGTTTGCTTAGGAATTTTTTTATAAAAGTGTTTAGCATAATCACTAAAATTAATAGAAAACACAAACCAAGTGAACAAAATCCAGATAATCTTGATAATCTTACCTGATAATCTGGATCTGGATCTGGGTTTTTTTTTTTTTTTTTGATCATATATGTGTTTGTGCGTTTGTATGTGGAAGAAGGTGCAAGAAACACAAAATCAACACCGGATCAGGTGTGTGTGTGTGTGTGTGTGAGGAAGAAGCTTCAAGAATAGTTTGTACTCCCGTTATTTTTGTGTGTGTGAAAGGAGTTTGGAGCGCAACATTCTACTATTGTTATTACTGTACACATACACACAATGCATTGTAGCTACATAAAAAAAAGTGGGGTGGGAGCAAGTTTGGGTAGTAATGCACGCTCATGTGTTTGTACCACAAAGTGTGGCAGTAGCAATTTGGGGGTTACTATTCCTAAGAAATCCTCATGAATGTTAGTTTGTATCTAATACTAATTTTGACTTCGAAATAACATGCTTTTTTACAATTTTAAAATGTATTTGTTAGTTTATATTGAATGGACCATGACCCATTGGATAAAATTATGAATAGAAGATTAAATATGGGCCAGACTGCCAGATTATTTTCTAAACTGGGCCTACTCTTTAAACCCAAGTTTATCACTTGTGCGTTGTGCCATGCTTATATGTTTGTTTTATCTTGTTTTCAGTTTTATAAGCTAAGGCCAGGGTGTGTTTGCTTGGAAACTTTTAAATATAAGTAACATAATCATAGACTGCCGAGCATCGGGTAAAATCAAACTGTACAGAAAACCGATTTTATGAAAGATATGAACCGAGAACTGAATCGAAGTGACTCAGTTCAGTTCGTTTGTGTTGGTTCATTCGGTTTAGGTCAGTTTATATGGTGTAGGCGTGTTTTTCTCGGTTTTGGTTCGATCAGAACCGAACTGAAACCGAAATCATAAATATATAGAACAGAAAACCAAATCGAATCGGTTTCGGCCGGATCGGTTCGGCTCACTTTTTTGGTTCGACTCGATTTCGATGTATTTTGCTCGAAGCTACATAGAAATATCGTTTGTTTGGTGTGTGCGGATTAGGTTTGGAACAATGTAGATTCCCCTGCAGTGGGTTTCTACGAATCTCCTTAGATTAGATAACTTCAGTGACAATATATCTTTGAAAGTAGTGTAAACACATAAAATTTATGATACTTTACGTTTTATCTAACATTTTTATTCAATTGCTTTCTTTCTTATGAGTGGGCCTAATCGTACATTATATTCTATTTCTATCAATATACTTTATATAAAACAAACAACTTTCATTACAATCATATACTTTCGCTTATATACTTTCTTTCGACTCTAATCTAAATCATAATCCCAAACTAAACCTATTTACAAAACAAGCGGGCCCTAAGTTAGTTCAATTTCCTTTTACGTAAGCTTATTTTTCATGCTTAATGAAGATTAAATGGATAGGCATTGTTAGGACTAAAGTCCCCGAAACTATCTTATCTAATAGCAGTTTCTCATAGTGTTAATACACGTTTTGTGTATTTGACGATCTTAAACGCACACTTTCCACAAATGGCAGAAAAATGAACATTTTTCGAACTATAAGACTGCGCAAAACCTCCAGTGACTTTCATTTTGCCTGCCACGCCAGCTTTCTTTCTTCGGCGACCTACAGACGATTTTTTACCACACTTAGACGACTTTATTTATTTTAAATTTTTTTAACAACAAAATTTAATTAGAGTAAACTGCAAAAAATGTTCCTAAACTTTTCGAAAAATGTAAAAAAGGTCCTTAAAAAAAAACTGCAAGAAATGTCCCTAACATTTCATTTTTCTGCAAGCTATGCCCTTGAAAAGTTTATTGTAGGTACAAAAAATGTATTTTGGCTAACGCTTTTTAGTTTTTGTCATGTGAAATGACTATTTTACCCTCACCTACTATAAGAACATTTTTTGCATGAACATTTTTTTGCAGTTTACTATTCATTTTCTTTTTGACTTATCATCACCATCACGATCCCCTGCCACCTACTCCTAAATTAATGATCCGGTCTCTATAGTACCACAAATTAAATCAATCTTGCACATCATTTCGTAGCAATTTGACATAAAGGCATGCCAACTGTAATCTTATTAGCAAATTCTTTGAATTCAGCAATTGATTTACAAATGATTTAAAATTAAATTGTCAATCATATTTGTATATCCAATTTATTACAATGTCAAAAAGACAATGCCCATATTGGATTTAGTTGGTATTTGACTGAGTGCTTGAATGGGCTTTGAAGTAACACACTAGATTTGTTTAATCAGGGTCGAGCAAGAAAATCATAGCACTTTTATTAAGAAAAACTAAGAATGGCAACAGAAGTTGCCACTAGTTGTGTTGAAATTAGAGGAAATCATGTACTCCAAAGCCAATTCTGAGGTATTCACGTACGCAGAGGCGAAGCTTCATAGGGGCCGGGGGGGGGGGGGGGGGGGGGGGGCGCCCGACCCCCCGAAATTTTTTTTGCGATGTAGGGGGTATATAGTTTTCGTGTAGAAAAATTTCGGTATATTCGGTTTCGACCCCCCAAAAATTTCGGTATACCTGAAATATAGCCTTAGGAAAAAAAAATTTAGATCCCGACCCCCCACTTACAAAATCCAAGCTTCGCCACTGCACGTACGCCTGTTTTTATTTTACATCAATCATCTTTGTACAATTGTGTAACATGGTCTTGACGTTAAACTCTTAAAAATTAGGTATTATACTTGGACCCGTGAATTCTTGCTCCCTTGTGTTGAAGGTACTTAATTTGATGTGTTTCAGCTCCTTATAATGTTTGTATTCGAGTTTACATTATGATTGTGTACTCTAAAGAGGTTCAAATCTGTATTATTGATGCAGGGCCGGAGATGGACATGGGCCACTGCCCAGGGCCCACTATTTGGAGGGGCACCAAAATTGTAAAAACCCAACTGATATATACATTGGATTTAAAGCCCAATAAGTATCTCTCAAACAAGGAGGAAAAAAAAAAAAAAAAAAAAAAAAAAAAAAAAAAAGGGCCTTTTATAACTTTTTTGAATATTTACAATTTTTTTAGCATCGATTAGTATATTTGGATATTTTTAACTTTATTTTTGGCATCGATAATGGTTGTTTTACTCGCATATTTTTTTTATAAGAGGGTCTTTTTTTAGTTACCGCCCAGGGCACCTAAAATCCCCGGGACGGCCTTGTATTGATGGTGCTTAGCTGCGCTTAATCTGGGATGTGTTCCTGCAAGGAGATCAACAAACCAAAGAGGCACTAACACCAAAAGTTGCGTGAGCCAACTAAGACAAGACCATTTTTTCCAAAAGTTGTGGTCCTCACTGAGCTCCGCCTTTGGTTCAACCAATCAGGTTGTAGTTCTTGCTAGACAATATATTTAAATTTTCAAATAGTGTGAATACTACCACTTCTCTTATCCCAACTCAAAATGGTCAAGAACCAACTTGTGAGTGTGACATCCTATTTCTAAAGGTAGTCGATAATATGAAAATTGGGATTACGATTGAAACCATAACTGTAGAGATAGCTACTCTCATAAATTCTTTAGATTTCATTTGTTTATACCATTTGCATCTACTTTCTTGGGGTTCATAATCATTTCTTGGTAGCGAGACACTTGGGCTATGTTTGGCACAAAACTTTTTGGAGCTTTTTTGGACAATGAGCGGTGAACAATAAGCTTTTTGATTTATATTGTTCGTTTGGCATGAGAGCTATGGGCTTTACTATTTTTTAGGAAAGCTCATTTTTTCAATGCTTCTTTATGAAGCTGTGAGCTTTTTTAGCTACTGATCACAGCTCACTGCTACTGCTCACAGCTACTTTTGACAAACATAGTCTTGATCTTATCTTTATTCACTATTGATAAATCAGTAGGACCAGCAAAGTAGGACCCAAATTTTCTAATATTCTTGGATTGAAAGATGCATATAGTATGAAGATGCATATAGTGATCACAGCTCACTGCTACTGCTCACAGCTACTTTTGACAAACATAGTCTTGATCTTATCTTTATTCACTATTGATAAATCAGTAGGACCAGCAAAGTAGGACCCAAATTTTCTAATATTCTTGGATTGAAAGATGCATATAGTATGAAGATGGTTTATTGTTAGTTGACATTGGCTAGAAATACAAAGAAATTAGGTGTTTATTGGTCTTGACTAGATTCCCTTAGCCGAAAGATGAGATGAGATTATTGTACAATTCATATTTTTCATAAAATCAATGAAATAATCATAACCATCTACGGAGTATTTTTTTTTATCTAAATTAATAAAAAATAATTTTACATTTTTTTTAAAACAGCATATCTTGTAAACGGTAAATCTTCAAGCTACAAAAAATACACCATCGCGACTAGAATTAAATTATCTTTCTATAGATATGCAATTTTATTTATTTTTTATTTCCGTCCAGAAAAATCACATGTGATTCGTAAAAATCTTATATGATTTGATTTTAACTAATTACATGTGATTTTTACAAATCACATGTGATTTTTCTAGGTGAAATTTTTGAAAAAAAAAGTTCGTCGAAAGTATATATATAATTGCATATCTATAGAAAGATAATTTAATTCTCGTCGCGATGGTATGATTTTTTTCGCGTAACGATTAACGGTTTGCGAGATATTTAATTTTAAAAAAAAAGACTGAAAGTTTATTTTTTTTATTTTGATAAAAATAAATGACTATAATTGGTTCATTGGTTTTATGACAAATATGAGTTCTATATTGAACTTTTTCCTAGTTGAGATAAGGTGACATTTCGACTACCAATAGATATTTTACTCTTTGGGCAAATGACGAAAAAATGCATCGAACTTGACACTTTTTGTACGTGATTGTGTGTAGACAACTATATATATTTTTTTTCTTATTAAATGTACTGAACTTTTAAATTTCGATTACTGTGTGTATTTTGTGACTATTCTGTCATTTAAAATGACCATTTTACACTTTGAAATTTGAGAAAAAAATAAAGGTAAAATGGTCACAAAATACACACAATAATCGAAATTTAAAAGTTCAGTACACACAAACACAATACGGAAAAAAAAAATAGTTGGTTACATACAATCACAAAAGTGGTTATGCTCGATGCATTTTTTTTGTCATTTGCCTTTACTCTTTTTTACACTGTACTTTAAAATTCAAGTTAATAAACCAAGATGATACGTTTTAGTTTAAATTAATTCAGACATAATGACATACCTTATGTCCATTTGTGCTTATTGTCTACGCTTGACACTTTCGCCGGGTTATAGTTAATGAGGGATGAAAAAGCTATAATACGGATCCTCGTTGCAAAAGAAAAGATGATATGTATGTTAGTCACAGACTCACAGGTTTATGAAGGAAAATGTCTGTTAGTAAAGCTTAAGTATAACGCGTAACAAGTTGAGGTAACAATGGAGTGACTTACTAATATCCATGCATTTTATCAATTACGTACTAATATGCACCAACTAGTCGCCTAGTCATGATACAATGACATCACGCATACGTAGCTATAGAGTCATTAGATTGTAGTTTGGTCAACAGTTAGGAACACGAACTCAATCTTTTTAACATGATGCAACTTGTTTGGAAATAGACCAACAATATCATTAAGGGCTGCTAAAAATCTGGTGAAAAATGTCCAAAAAGCATGCGACTTTGGTGGTTTAGATTCACATGAACTTATCATATGGCATTCCTTGTTTCTTCCATTTCTTTTGACTAGATTGTCCTATCCACATACTTGGGTCAATACCGTTAAAGAAAGACACCGGTGAACTTTCTTCGAGTCTGGTTAAGCAATTTATGCATTAGAAACTAAAGAGAGATAAATCACCTTGTACTGGAAGCAATATTAAAGCCATAACAGCCTATTTAAGCATAAATCCATGAGTATATATATGTCGATCTATGACTCTCTTTTTACTACAATCTCATTTCTTCTCTTCATTCTTTAATTGACCTCTTCAAATTCTAGCCTGCTAATAATGAGCACTTTATGGAGACAACCCAATATAAGCAACTTGTGAATGAAGTAAAATAATTCAAACTTTGTGACTTAATGCTTGTACAAAAAGTACTTGTGACTTAACACCTATACTGAGTACTACAACGTAACTCAAAGTATGAGGTGCACAATGGATAAATACCCAGACAAGTTATCTTGAGACATGCAACCAATCAATCAACCAACCAACCAACGTCTCTAAGATCAATAAGTACGCCCGTGAAATTCACTTCAATCCCAAATAAGCAATATCGTACAAAAACTCCATAGTCACAAAAATCCGATACTAGTAGTTGTCATTTGATCGTGATTCTTGATCAGGATCTTTTAAAACATCATAGAAACTCACAAAGTCGGAAACTTCATACCATACTCGGAAAACATCATAGAAACTCAGAGAAATGTATATGAAACTCAGAAAAATCCATGCAAACTCGGAGAAACTCATAAAATTAGAGATACTCAGAAACTTCACAAAGTTAGAGAGATACTAGGAAACTTCACAAAGTCGGAAAGTCCAATAGTCAGAAAGTCCACATAGTCAGAAACTTCACAAAGTCGGAAACTTTACAAAGTTGGAAACTTCACAAAGTCTGAAACTTCACAAAGTCGGAAACTTCCTACCATACTCGGAAAACATCAAAGAAACTTAGAGAAATGTATATGAAACTCGGAAAAATTCATTCAAACTCGGAGAAACTCATAAAAAACAGTACATTTTCCTAAAAAATACCCAAAAAAATCACATTTTTTACCACAAAACACCACGATTCGCCCCCGGTTAGCTCTGATGCCACTTGTTATCATCAAGAAATACCTTCGGGAGGTCGAGATTGATCGAAATACATCATAGTTCTAGAGAGAGAAAGTAGAGAGAGAAAGTTGAAACAAAAGTGTTTTATTAGATAAGAAAGTTGCACTTTTTTATAAAAAAAAAATGAGAGTTTTTATCTTTTACGAGTTTTAATCTTAAAGTTGTTATTTTTATAGAAGATCTAGTGATGTTAAGGAAGATTTGGCAAAAAGAACAGGTTAAAAAGTTTAAAAATTACATCTTTTATTAGGTTTTTAAAATAGTGAAAAGTTACATCTTTCTCCGAGTTTAGTACTCCGAATTTTGAAATCCTTTTTCTCTGAATTTTTTAAACCCTTTTCTCTAAATTTTAGATCTCCGAATTTTGTTCCAATACTCCTAAAGGAATACACTTCCGAATTTGGATTACTTTAAGATTCCTCCGAATTTTAGGAATCCTCTGAATTTTAGAAACCCTCTGAATTTTGGATATCCTTCGAATTTTGAAAACCCTCATAATTTTGGGAATCCTCCGAATTTTAGGAATCCTCCGAATTTTGGAAGTCCTGGAAATCCTTCGAATTTTGTGAATCCTCCGAATTTTGCAAATCCTCCAAATCTTGGAATCCTCCGAATTAGTGCTTTCTCCGAGTCAGTGCGCTTCGAATCAGGTTTTTTCCGAACTTGAAGACCAAACTTTGCATAATTAGAAGCAAAATATGACCTATGTTTCACTACCGTGGCTCAAGTTATAAGTGTTTTTACATTTTTAAACATGTTTTCTTCATAAAATATCGTTTTCTTGGATTAAAACTTCCAAAATTGAGTGTATATGATGAGGCGAAAAATGAACCACTTTTAGGGGGTCATTTAAGTCCGGAATTGACTTTATTTGATCAAATATTGCCCTAAATTGTTCCTTTTGTGATTTTAGGTACTTTGGGAGTGAAATCTGGAAAATGAAGCAATTCGGACGTTTTTGGAGCATAAAAGTGAAGAAAACGCCAAAGTCTTAATTTTCCTTGCTGGGAACAGTAGGTGACGGCGTCAAGAGCAACATCCTGACGGCGTCAAGAGTAATTTGCATGACGGTCCAGTACAAACATGTAGGCGTCACAAGGAAGAGCGTCAAGAGTAAAAGACGTGACGGCCTGGAAGACCATAACACATGACGGCGTCAGATGTAGATCAAGGCAGTCCGAGAAGTATTTTGGCAGCGAGATGACGGCGTCACCTATTTGGTCTTGACGCCGCCAGCCTCAATTTCCTATATATAGTTTTCTAATTTTCATTCATAAAAGAGGAGAAGTTTTGGAGAAACCCTAAGGCCGAACCTATTACGAATTTTACAGGTTTTTCAAGGGTTTTCAGCCCTTGAACCCTTTCATGTGTAATTGAGATAAGTGTTCTTCTAATTCAATCAATATGTCTATGTGTTGGTTGTCTATATCTTGTTCTTGTCTTAATTCCATCATGCTAGGCTAGATCTATCTTGTGTTTGCTTAGATCTAATGAAACCTAGATGTTAATTATGTGTTGATTACTTGTTTATGGTTGTATTGGATGAATGATTTCGATGTTAGGCTTAAGAAAACTGGCAGATCTCCAAATGGTAACATGCTTGAATGTCTTAGGAAACATGAACTGACGTGCACTAGGTTTTATTGGTTGTATTTAATGCATGAGTAAATTCTAATGATCCCATGTTAGGAGCTTCTTAGCCGGCTCGACATAGGAGTGAAGTAGGCACTCATAGGATTGGGGAGTTAAGTGCGCCACCCCATAGACCTAGATGTTGAAACTAGAGAGACAACCCGATTACGCCTATTCCAATTCTCTCTACGGGATCAAGCTAGTCAATGGCTTGAGCGTTTACCCGCGGGATCCATCACCACATGGGATGATCTCACTACTCGTTTCCTTGCTCAATTTTTCCCACCGGGGAGAACTACTAAGCTTAGAAATGACATCTTGATGTTCCAACAACGTCAAAATGAATCTCTTTATGAAGCATGGACTCGTTTCAAGGACTTACTCCAAAAAGTCCTTCATCATGGCATAGATCTTTGGCTCCAAGTCCAAATCTTTTATGACCATATCGATCTCTCCACGAGGCGAGGCATTGACCAATCGGCCGGTGGTAAGCTACATGATCTAAGTGCGGAACAATCATGGGAACTCATAAAAGATCTTGCTCTCTATCACAACGAAAGTTGGAATGACCCCCGTGATTTGAACAAAATGGTCAAGGCAATATCTTTGCCTTCGAATAACTCTAGCACTCCCGACCGTAGGATCATGGAACTTGAAGGTCGAGTCAAGTCTCTCATGAAATCTTATGAAGCCCAAAAGCCTTCAAGCCAAGTAAGCAGAATCGCTTCTACATGTAAATTATGTAATGGCCCTCACGAGACTCATAACTACATGGAGCTTCCAAAACATGCTTATAACGAATTCACATCGTCACAAGTGGGTCGAGGCCCTCGAACTTCTGACGAGGCCTATGAGGCATGGAAGGATAAACCTAACTTCAGAGGGTACCAAACGCGGAGCGTATCCTTCAATGACTCCTTACCACTCACTTGGTCCTAGCATTTTCCATCACAAGGCACTCCTAGGCCAAGCTGTGAAGATGCCTTGCGAAAATTCTTTCTATCTCAAGAATTGCAGCTCTCTACGCTCGAGGCTAAATTTAGACAACAGCAGGCCGATATGAATAACAAGATTTGTAATCTGTTAACTGCTATCAAAGAGCATGTTGTTAATAAACCTATTCACGTTGATGAGGTCAAGTCTGTTACCATCATGAGTCCGCCAACCTCCCCTGTGAAAATAAAAAGTCCTAGTAAGCTATTCAAACATCTATCACCAAAAGAAAAAGAACCTGTCAACCCCCTAGGACCAATCCATTTCGTAAAAACCATCACCACGATATCTGCCTCCACACCTAACCTAAACCAACAACAAACTGAAAAAATTGGTCGTACAGCTAAAAATGAGACCTCAAAGGTGAACCACGATTTGACCAAAAACCCTATCAACTCATCCAAGCAGTGCGCCGCGCAAGAATCTAGCAAATCGGATGAAGGGAAAGAAAGATCGGAAGAGCATACGAGAAATCCAACAATTTTGGGTAAATCTATTTTAGAGGAGCCCGAGAGAAAAGTGGAGGATGTTACCAGTGGGAGTAGCGATAGGACTAATGAAAGCAACCCTAAAGTTTTTAAGATCTCCTGCACCATTAAGGAAAAGTTCTTAACCGATAGTCATATAGATCCTAGTTTCCCAGACAACATAATATCCCTTTCCCTATACCAAGAAGCCTTCCCCGAACGCATAGTGTGCGAGAGAGTTGATAACGCAAGGGTAATAAGAAATCTATCGATCATGATTGGAGAACTTATTTACAATATTTCCCTCACCGTGGTTGATGATGTGGACCCTCTCACCAATCGAACATTAACCAACCTTTTTCTTGGGGAACCATTTGTCAATGAATCGGGAGTAATCCTTGATGAGAAGGATGGAAGTGCATTGTACACCAATGGTGTTAAGAAGGTAATTTTGCGTAGGGGTAATGAGGAGGTATACTAATATCGTCCTTCCCTTGAGGGGAATCTATATGGATCAAGGGAAGGAGAATCGGGGAAGATAAGGAGGCGTGATCCGAATAATCTCAAAATTCCTTGCATGATCGGTCATAAGTACTTCGATAACGTCTACATTAACATATTCATGCCTAAGAATTTTATGTCCCAATTCCATTACAACAATATCTGCAGATGGGGAATGATTTACAAAGGAGAGAAAGTGGTTGGTAAGGATCATGAAATCCAGGTGTTCGTAGGAAATATGGCATTCACTATGGAATTCACGATTGTGGACAACATCGAAGACTATGTCGACCCTAGGTTGTCACAAGTCGTTTTTGGGGCACCCTTTTGTGAAATCACTAATTTGATAGTTGATGACCGGAACGGAATCATGACCTTCGCTGATGGAATTAGGAGGATTTCATACCAAACGCCGTACAAAAGAAAAGACCTTATGGAAATCGATTGTGACGGGCTTGATAGGATAAGTTCACAACTTATTTTGTGTGATGAAGATGTTCGGAGAGGGTGTAAGAACACTTCTGATTTATCATGTGGATTTTTTAAGGATGTTAGTAAGCTTGATTCTAAGTATCGAGAAGATGTCTTCGAGTTCGAAGACCCGAAGTACTTACACTATGAAAGCGATACTAGTTTAGAAGATGACCTAGAGAGTGAAACAAACGATGAGGTCACGTAGTAACCCATGACCTTGAGTCTAGCTACAAGACTCGTAAATAAAGAAAAGCGCTTCTTGGGAGGCAACCCATGTTTTGTGTGATTTTACTTTGTTTGTTTGTTATTTGTTTCCGTATGCATGCTTTATTTTTATTGTTGGTAGATCATGTTTCTAAATAAATAGTGGAAATACTTTACTTTGTTGTTTTGGCTTAGTCTTAACTCCACCTAAAAGTATTTTTGCAAAAGATAAGTGTAAGGGAAAACCCCAAATATGTTTTTAAGAAACAAACCGATCATGATTCTCCACAATATTAAGTGAACATGTATATTCGTATTTGTTAGAGTCAAATGCTTGTATTGAGTCATAATGAAGTTTTGCAGGATTTTCCAGGAAGTAGGACCAAGTTTTTCCAGAAATTTTCCGGAAACTTAACATAAGAATTTCTGCAGGTCACTTCTGACGGCGTCACGAGATAACTCTTGACGGCGTCACGTGTAAAAATCTGGAAATTTTACCGGTTTTGTTTTTCTAACGGAGTCTTGAAGTTTTTGTGAATTATTAAGTTTTATAATCTCTAGGAAATCTGCAAACTTCATTCCACAAGCATTATATCTTATCTTGTTTTCTAGGAATTTAGTAACTTATATAGAGTGCCGCCGATTTTATGCGAGGTTGCCTTTTTTGTTTTCTCAGGATTTACAGGTTATGTATGAAAAGAAGATGATTTATATTCTGGAAGGGAAGCTTTGATAGTAGATGTGTAATAAAACTATGAGAAATACTTGTTAGTGCAATTTTAGCGCCAAATTTAAAATTTTTTACAACATTTAGGAGTGAAACTTTAGCCATAGCAAGCGTCTCATGGATAGGAGATTGTATGACTAGCACATAACCATATATTCAGAAAAATTTTTCACCCAAATATGTGAGGTTCGCCTTTAGATTTGGTAGGAAAAGCATTTACTATTAGTGCTTATGAGTGTACCGGTAACATTTAGATTCTAGAACTTGCGTTAGTGATGCATCCCGAGACCGCTAGTGAGACTACATTCGTGTGGTAGGATTTACTACATGATAAGAGGCATTAGGATCACCCTTGTGTTAAACCCGTATTATAATTACTTGACCATTTAAGTCATATTACTTGGCTAGTTAAGTCAACTAATTTTTCCCACACCCTTAGCGTTGTACTCATTTTTAGTACACGAAACTCCTAGTACACCCCTCCGAGCCTATCTTTTCGTTTCTAACTTTAAGCATCTTACTTAAAGGAAGAATTTGTTACACCCCACTTAAATGTACAACCAAATCGCCTTAGCCTTCCGTGTATGCGCTCATCTTTAGTGCATTATTGTTATTTGTTAAACCCTAAGTTAACTATCTAATTGATTACATGGTTGCTAAGTCGAGTCATATCCTTGTACATATTGTTTTGGGACGATTGGGACTCATGGGTAAAGTACTTATTTTATGGAGTAATGGGGAAGAACATTATTTAATACCCCCATATGTACGTTAATCTTAAAAGTGCTCCAAGTGTTTTGATTTTCTTAATTCGAGTCATTAAATTAGTTCATTGTAAAGTATGTAAAAATTCAAGTGTAAGGGGAATGTTTATTCCCTATGATGTATTATTTTGGATGGTAGGGTAAGAGTGTATGCAGCAAAAAAAAAAAAAAAAAAAAAAAAAATACGGACTATCATCCCGTTTCATTCTATGTTTATTTTATGTTTTTGTTATTTCTCATTTATTAGCTTAAGTCGAGTCTAGTCTTGGCTTAGCAACACCATATTGTACATGTAATTAACCAAGATTGTTAACTCGCCACCAGTAAAAACTTCCTTTATCCAACAAAACCGTGTATTTCATATCCCTACACCTAACATTACAACCCTTTAAAAGACATCTTTGATAGTTTATCCTAGGTGCTTACGCCATGTGGTGGATGTTTGATCAAAAATGAAGGGTATATGATGAGGCAAAAAATGAACCACTTTTAGGGGGTCATTTAAGCCCGGAATTGACTTTATTTGATCAAATATTGCCCTAAATCGTTCATTTTGTGATTTTAGGTACTTTGGGAGTGAAATCTGGAAAAGGAAGCAATTCGGACGTTGTTGGAGCATAAAAGTGAAGAAAACGTCAAAGTCTTAATTTTCCTTGCTGGGAACAGTAGGTGACGGCGTCAAGAGCAACATCCTGACGGCGTCAAGAGTAATTTGCATGACGGTCCAGTACAAACATGAAGGCGTCACAAGGAAGAGTGTCAAGAGTAAAAGACGTGATGGCCTGGAAGACCATAACACATGACGGCGTCAGATGTAGATCAAGGCAGTCCGAGAAGTATTTTGGCAGCGAGATGACGGCGTCACCTATTTGGTCTTGACGCCGTCAGCCGCAATTTCCTATATATAGTTTTCTAATTTTCATTCATAAAAGAGGAGAAGTTTTGGAGAAACCCTAAGGCCGAACCTATTGCGAATTTTACAGGTTTTTCAAGGGTTTTCAGCCCTTGAACCCTTTCATGTGTAATTGAGATAAGTGTTCTTCTAATTCAATTAATATGTCTATGTGTTGGTTGTCTATATCTTGTTCTTGTCTTAATTCCATCATGCTAGGCTAGATCTATCTTGTGTTTGCTTAGATCTAATAAAACCTAGATGTTAATTATGTGTTGATTACTTGTTTATGGATTTATTGGATGAATGATTTCAATGTTAGACTTAAGAAAACTGGCAGATCTCCAAATGGTAACATGCTTTAACGTCTTAGGAAACATGAACTGACGTGCACTAGGTTTTATTGGTTGTATTTAATACATGAGTAAATTCTAATGATCCCATGTTAGGAGCTTCTTAGCCGGCTCGACATAGGAGTGAAGTAGGCACTCATAGGATTGGGGAGTTAAGTGCGCCACCCCATGAATGGTATTAAGGAATACAATCCGTCATCCACGCAACTATAACAAGTAATTAACGTGTAAAAGATGTCTAGGGAGTAGTGAAATCTAAGTAAACACAATTTCTCCACTTATTGCTCACGGGGTCTTCTAAATACACCAATATGATTATTCAATTATTGACTATTTTACATAGGTCTTCTAAATACACCAATATGATTATTCAATCATTGACTATTTTACATAGGTCTTTTAAAATGGAGAATAAAGTAGTCCATGTGTACTCATTAATTATGCATAAAGTAGTACTCATTAATTGTGCATAGAGTAATACTCATTAAATGTGCATAAATTGATACTCATTATGTTTATTTTTTACTTTTTTTGTTATATAATTATTTTTTACAAGTGAACAAGTAATACAATATTTATTAAACAAACAATACAATATTTATAAGTGAACAAGTAATACAATATTTATTGAAAATAAATAATTAAAAATACAATATAAAAACGTTACACTGAAAATAAATAATTAAAATTTTCTTTATCTTTTATCTTTTTGTTATTATTAGTAATCATTATTTATTTTTACAATTTTCTTTATCTTTTATCTTGCGTATTTATTTTCATAGTTATTTTTTACTTTTGTAATATACATTGAGTGCCTAAAATTGAGGATACAAAAGTTGAGTACCTAAAATTTAAATAAATTTTAAGTATGATACTTTTTTTTTTCTTTTTCTTTTTACCCTTAAAAAAACTCGTACTACTAATTTTTTTAAAACTTCGGATAAACTTTTTATGCAAAAGTAAGATTAGAAATTGATAATTTATTATTTAGTAACACGGAAAGAATATTATTACATTATCTTCAGCTAATCTACCTTTGTGTGATTCCTGTTGAAGCATATGCTCGGGGGGTGCGTGCATTGTAGAGAATTCCTGTCTTGTTTTCCACATCATTATCGCCTCTTTTAAAATCTAGAATTTTTATGTCCATTTCGTCTTTTTGGTCTCATTTAACATATAATAATAGTAAAATGCTATTAAAGAATGTCTTTAGTTTATTAGAGACATCGACATTTTATTTTAGCTCGGTGGAAATAAAATACTTTTCCTTAGGATCCTCTCAAATAGAAATAGAGAACGAAGTAACTAGAAAGATTGTTAGAATCGTTCCTTCGGAAATGGTAAGATTTTTGGCGCAAAAAAAGGGGTTGATACGTATCATCTACAAGACATAGCAATGAAACACTAGTTTTAACGTTAAAAATCAATGAAACCAAGTAACAGCGAAAAAAATAAAAAGAATAAAAGGATTGTAGATATATTTAATGTATAGAATAATTATTAAAAAAGAAAAGAAATACCTCTATAATGAGTCTTATGCAGGCTATGACCACCTAATTATTACTCTCTTGAAAATTACGAGGAAAGAAGTAACACAATATTTAATGTTTAAAAGTTGGTTTGGTGTAAGTAACACAATATCTAATGTTTAAAAATTGGTTTGGTGTATATAGTAGTACTCTTGCTCACAACCTTAGTTTTATTTAGTTTTATTTTCATTTTTAGTATTTTATTTTGATTGCATCTTTAGTATTGGGTTAGTTGACTAGCAACTAATTCTGCCCAAATCCTTCAAACCCGAGATTTTTACTTGCTTTCTAAAAAAATATAAAAATACAAAAATAATCATCCATCATCTCTAGAACTAGTATTTAGGTTTTCTAATCGTAGCGACACTATTCCTAGCTGAACGATCAACCCCCCGGTACTTGTCACTATACTATACTACAACGATCAGGTACACTGCCTGGTGGGGGTTGTAAGCTTCTCAAGATCCCTTGAGAGGTAAAGCCTGGTGCAATCCTTACGCATCAGTATACTAACATCAAGATCTAGAGATTGGAGGTCCTAAGAAAAATGATGCCCTGTGCTATTGCGTAATTTGCACATGTCCAAATCCGGGCCTGTTTGAGGCTTGTAACTCATTAAAGAAATGAGTGAATTGGAAATTTTAGCCACAACAATTTTATCCACCTGACTTAAGGTATGCATTCTTTATTGGGATTGGGCGCTTGAATAACTTGATGCATGCCCCGGTAAGTTGGGAGAGAAAATGAAAAAATAGCTTCAATGTTGTGACAAAATCATTTAATTGATTTAGTATATCTTAACAATTGATAAGCAAATGTTGAAGAACTTTATTTACAGATTTGCATCAAACCAAACTAAAAAAATATAAAATTAAAAAATTATCTGATTATGTACTTGCTATACTTCTATAAGACTTTTAACATCAAAATTGACGAGCTCGTTTTGGGCCTTTTTTCTACTTTCGCAACAGGATGTGTTCAAAGCACATAGTTTCACACCAGGGGCGGATCTACACACAAGTGAGCGTATGCATGTGCATACCCTCCGTGTAATATCTTCGGTGTAAATATTTTGAATTTTGAATGTTTTGTGTGCAACTACATTAAGGTTGCGTACCCATAGAAAAAGTTGAAAAAAGCAGGGCACACCCACATTTTTCAAACAAAATAAAAGTGATGTGAAACTCCATTAGTCTTGTCTCTATGACTCTATCACATACATGTTAGACAAATATACACCACATATTGCTAGGATATATGAAGCTATGTTTTTCTTTTTCATTAAGATCGTTTATATAGGGTACGTCACTGCTAGAAAAAATGCTATTAGCAACAATTATTTTAATAACCATAGACAAATTGTTGCTAAATTGTGCATTTAGCATATAATTTTAGCAACAAAATTTGTTAACAAAATTGCTATTTTTTTCAGCAACAAAAAAGTTAATTGGTATTTTTACAAATTACCATAAATATTTGTTGCTAATTTAGCAACGACTAAGCAAATTTCGTTCCAAAATAAAATTAGCATCGGTCGAATTAGCAACTAACACTAATTGATGCTAATTTGACCGGTGCTAATTTGAGAATGCAACGAAATTGCTTTAGTCATTGCTAAATTAGCTACAAATATTTATGGTCATTTGTAGAAGGGATAATGATTTCTAAATGTATCCAACTTGCCACGTTTTACTAAGTTGTGTATGGAACTTTTAATTTTGCTAACTTGCGGTCTGAACTTACTAATCTTTGCTATCTTGTGTACTAACGGGGTGATTAGGGGGTTTTACGATTTTTCGTGCCACGTTGGCATCCAAGTTTGCATCCACGCTGGCCCTTTTTTGTTTTTTAATAATTAAATGGGTAAAATGACCTAAACACCCTCATCTTCATCTTTACACCAGATTGTTTCTTCAACATTACCACCCGAGACAAGAATTTTCTCATCAATTGCCTCTTTAAAACCTTTGACTGAGAAAACACCATCAAAAGCAAGAGACCAACCCCTATTCTATCTATCTCTCACTGCCCACTCTTTAACAATATGCCCCTCATCTGAGTTATGCAACCCACCAAGATCACCATAAATACTTTTGATCACTCACACCCAAAAATCATCCCCTTCTACCCGAATGCACATAAATCATTTTCTTTCACTACATAATCCGGATAAGAAATAAACCTCATTGGAACACGCAGTTTCCCTCAAAGGCCTTAATCCAAAAACACCCTGAAACAAAATTACTGATAACAACAACAAGAACAAAACCCAAAACTGTTTAAATCCACCCATAAACCCCTTTAGATGAATCAAACAACAAAAACTAAGAAAACCATTTTCTTTAATCAAAAGAACATGATCAACTCAATTGATTGTTAATAAGAAATGACAAAGATTGTTGCTTGGAAGGGTAGTCAACGACCAAACAACTTAACAACCGAAGGGACTGGTTTTAACAAATGAAAGTGAGAGGTTAACAACCCAACAATTTGTTTGTTGTTTAATCAAAATCAACAACATCAACAATGAAATGAAACTACGTAACTAAACTTTCTGGTCAATTTATATTGTACATTAAGGTGAGGATGATGGTGGGGATGGAGACGGCTCACGATGGCGTGGTGGTGGTGACGGCGGTTGTGTTGTTGATGTTCGTGTGGTAGGTTCGTTGCTTGATGGTGATAGATGAAGGTGACGATGATGGTGGCTGCGGTGTTGGTGGAGTACGGCAGTGGTGGAGTACGGCAGCGGTGGCGACGGCGCTGCAATGGTGGCGACGGCGCTACAGTGGTGGCGACGGTGCTACAGTAGTGGCCGGATATATGTGGGAGAGACGTGGAGAGTGTTTACTAGGGTTAGGGTTGGAGTGGGAATAATATGGATTGGGTTTGGGATTATAAAAAAAAGTAAAAGTATTATAAAAAGAAAAAAAACGGAAAGCGGGATAGAATAACGGGTTTTTTTTAATAATATAACGGAGTCAACACTGGGCCACCTTGCCAACTCAGCTAAAATCCTTGCCATGTGGATTGAGTACACAAGATAGCAAAGATTAATAAGTTCAGACCCCAAGTTAGCAAAATTAAAAGTTCTATACACAACTTAGTAAAACGTGGTAAGTTGAATACATTTAGAAATCATTATCCCTTTGTAGAAATAGCAACTAATTTTTTTGTTGCTAAAAAAATTGCAACTTTATTAACAATTTCGTTGCTAAAATTAGATGCTAAATGCACAATTTAGCAACGATTTCTCTATTGTTGTTAAAATAATTGTTGCTAATGGCATTTTTTCTAGTAGTGGTATGTGTTTTTCAAATGTTGCATGATTTTACTAATGTTTTTCATTTACTATTTAGTATGTGTTAAATTTAGGATTCCACAATTTGTTTTTATCAAAGGTTTAAGTTATATTTTTACGAAATGGAGTTTAATTTGTATACCTTTGAAAGTGAGAAAATAAAAAGTGAGAAAATAATATACACAACATAAAAAAGAAACAATACAGAGTCTCGTTTTATAATGGGAGCTGATAAATCTACGGCATAATTTTGCAACTCCACGGTAATTGAAAGTGATATTACATCCATACCCTTCCACTTCATCTACTCTTTTTTCCATGGTATACCCGATTTTTCTCGTTATATTCATACCCACCATTTTTTACATCACCGTTGCATTAGTTTCATCCTAACCTTGCTAGTCTTTCTTCAGATATAATTAAGACTTAAGAATATACTTTGAATGTTAACTTTTAAACGCCTCTTGACTATAAGATCTTACAGAACCTCTTGAGCAAAGAATGTACCAAATGATGTGTAATCACAAACATTAACATTTATCAACAGAATAAATAATATTTACAAATAACTTGTCCCGATTAGTTTCATCCTAACTTTGTAGTTTAATTTCATAATAACTCATACATGAATAACTAGCTAGTCACGGACCGGTTTAATAAACAAACTCATATCAGATTGTACGGGTATTCATACGGTTTCCTCAATTCATTTGGTTGCTTCAGTATTGAGGTTACGGTGCATCATTGCCCTCAATTCATTTGGTTGGTTCGGTTTTAAACAAAAGATGATTTCAAGCTTGTTTCGGTTCCAATACAGTTTGATTTTCGATATCTTCAATTCGGTACCAATATTCGTCACCCTATCATATTGAAACTTAACCAATCTCGATCACACCCATGAATCTATAAACCATCTTTCTAATGTCATTGGTGGTTTAAGATATGAGCGTTCATAGACTAGAGTTTTTTCATTATTAAACAATTGAATAGCAATAAGAACGGAAGTGAGACTTCATATATAACTGTAACATACATATTAATTCAAGTATTCAACTACAGATATACTCTTGACGCAATAAGCGGTGGATTGAGATGAGAGTGGGTGATAAAAGTATGGCCACGATGACGTTAAAAATGGTGGGAACGGAAACGCGTAGAGAGAAACAGGGGATATGAATATATGAAGTGTGAGGGCATAAATGTAATTGCACATTCAATTTCTGTGGATTTATCAAATAGAGTCGTAAATTTATCAGCTCCCTTTTATAAATAATCTGACCCTTACGATATACAATTTAGATGTGATCAAGATAACTTCAACATACTAAACATACAACATTAAGTGACGTACATATTCAATTAACACAATTAAAACCAAATCAATTATGAATAACCCGGACCGTAAATCAAAATCAGTATCTAAAAACCCAAACCGGTAACCTCGAGCCAAAAACCAGAACAAAGATAAGAGAAAGTCAAACATGGGATAAGTTGATGAGTAAGAAAGAATGACACCTCGACAATGACTTTGCATTGAAGATCAGATAGAAAAATATCCCAAAAAAAACCCGACCCCGAAAATATATGAACCGCAAAAAAATATATATATACTAGGTGTATAGCGCATATATACCCTATCTTTAATTTAATTAGATCCGCCAATGGTTTCACAGTTGTTCACACAATCTTGATCATTTTGATCAAAGCTTTTACTGGAGCTGATTTGAAAACAAAAATATAATACTGTTTTACAAAGCGATTAAAAGTGTACTATCCAAAAGGGACATTAATTTCTCAAGTAAAACAATCTTTGTGGAATAATATGACACCACCAAAAATTTAATTTCTGAGAATTGAAATTGTTGAATATATATGAGACGTTACTCTCACAATATATACTACAGTATTATAAAGTCTATAAATAACTTTTCTAATAGGAAACAAATGTCACTCAAACGTACTTTGGGCTACCGATAAATTCTCTTTTTAGACCAATTGTGTGGCCAAGTAATAAGTGAACTATTGGAAAATCATGCAAGTCAACTATTGCATGTATTTGATTCACATGTTACTTGACTTATTCTTTTCTCATGCATGCATAACGAGTGCTTGTCTCCTGTCTTTTCATTTTCATTTATTGCAAAACACATTAGTTTACAGAAATTAATTTATGAGAAAAGGGTAGCTCAAATATAAATAAAGACATATGAACCTTCACTTTATAGTTTATAGAAAAAAACATGCAAAAGCAAGTAATGGCTTCTTCAAAGTTCTTACTACTACTCATTGCTCTCTCATTTGTACCAAACTTTACTTCTGCTTCTTTGGAGGAAGCAAATGCTCTTCAAAAATGGAAAGAAAGCCTTAACAACTCCCAAATATTATCTTCTTGGACACCCCTTCCAACTAATACTAGTGCGCCAACTTCGTGCCCTTCTTGGTTTGGAATTGTTTGCAACACTGATGGGAATATTAACAGGTTGAACCTCTCGTCGTCTGAGTTAAAAGGTACGCTTCAACAGTTCCCGTTCTCTATTCTAGGCAATCTTACCCATTTTGAGCTTAGTGTAAACAGCTTCTTTGGTCCCATCCCACCAGAAATCAGACTCCTGTCCAAACTTGTCTATCTTGATTTTTCAACCAATCAGTTTTCTGGTGTAATTCCACCTACCATTGGTAAACTTAGCCGGTTAACCGTTTTGAACCTTTCCGGAAACAGTTTGACTGGTTCAATCCCTTCATCGTTGGGTGATTTGAAGTCTTTGAATATTCTTCGTCTGTTCAAAAATCAACTCTCTGGACCCATTCCTACTGAATTAAGGAATATGAAGTCTCTCACTCAATTATATTTGAGCGATAATCAACTCAATGGTTCAATTCCTTCATGGTTGGATGATTTAAAGTCTTTGAAACTCCTTTATCTAGACATAAATCAACTCTCCGGACACATTCCAATTGAATTAGGGAATATGACGTCTCTCTCTGAATTAGATTTGAGCGAAAATCAACTATCTGGGCCCATTCCTACTGAATTAGGGAATATGAAGTCTCTCATTGCATTAGCTTTGAGCGATAATCAACTCAATGGTTCAATTCCTTCATCGTTGGGTGATTTGAAGTCTTTGAGACTCCTTTATCTGTTCATGAACCAACTCTCTGGACCCATTCCAATTGAATTAGGGAATATGAAGTCTTTATCTGATTTACAATTGCCCATAAATCAACTCAATGGTTCAATCCCTTCATCGTTGGGTGACTTGACGTCTTTGAATGTCCTTAGTTTGAACAGAAACAAACTCTCTGGACCCATTCCAATTGAATTAGGGAATTTGAAGTCTCTCACTATGTTAGCTTTGAGGATAAATCAACTATCTGGTCCCATTCCTACTCAATTATTGGGAAATATGAGGTCTCTCACTACACTAGATTTGAGCGAAAATCAACTCAATGGTTCAATTCCTTCATCGATAAAAAACCTGAGAAGCCTTCAGTTTCTGTCTCTCCGTGTGAACAATTTATCCGGTCCTATACCACAAGGAATCGGAAGTCTACAATTGTTTCAGCTACTGCTGAACACGAATCAGTTGTCTGGCCAAATTCCAAAGGACTTTGGGGAGATGAAAAGTTTGTTAAATTTAGACTTGAGCGATAACAACCTTTCAGGTGTTATACCTCATGAGCTTGGATTACTGCATGGACTACTTACTCTTGACCTATCAAAAAATAGGTTGAACGGGTCATTACAAAGATATATTGGTGATTGGGTACAAATCAATACCATATATCTTAGTAATAACAAGCTCAGCGGAAAGATCCCATCGGAGATTGGTAAATTAAGGCAACTCAATGTTCTTGATTTATCTTGGAATTCATTCACACAAGAGATACCATCGGAAATTGGAAGTTTAGAAAGTCTAGTAATGATGAATCTTTCTCACAATAAGCTATCTGGTTCAATTCCTAATGGTTTCATTAACTTGCCAAGAGGGATTGATATCAACCTGTCTTACAATGAGCTTACAGGTCCGGTTCCCCCTTATGCTGTCTTTCTAAATGTGTCTGGAGAAGCATTACAAGGAAATAGTCATCTGTGTGGAAATGTTACAGGTTTGAAACTTTGTGAAAGTCAAAAGATAGGGAAGAAAAATAATCATTTTCATCATAAGCGCCTCATCCTTGTAACTACGGTCCCACTTTTTGCGGCTCTTTTTCTTGGTTTATTCATATGTGGCCTCATTGCTTATCGACGTAGAAAGATAACTTCTACACCGAAACCATCAGGTGAAGAAGTTGGCAAATTTTTCTCAATAACAAGTTTTGATGGACAGGCGATGTATGATGAAATCATCAACGCAACAAATGATTTTGATGATGCATTTTGTATTGGGATGGGAGGATACGGTACTGTGTATAAAGCTGAGCTACAATCCAACAATTTAGTAGTAGCTGTGAAGAAACTTCATCCATCATCTGAGAATGACGATCATACAGGCTTCCTAAATGAGGTACGAGCATTAACAAACATAAGGCACAGAAACATAGTTAAACTCTATGGATATTGCTTCCATGCTCGTCACTCATTTTTGATTTACGAATATCTTGAGAAGGGAAGTCTAAAATCGCTTTTAAGTAGCGATATCACAGCAAAGGAAATGGATTGGCTGAAAAGGGTTAGAATTGTTAGGGCTGTAGCGAATGGTTTGGCTTATATGCACCATGATTGCACACCACCTATAATTCATAGAGACATTTCTGGAGCTAATATCCTTCTGGATTCTGATTATGAGGCACATATCTCGGATTTTGGAACAGCGAAGCTTCTAAAGCTGGATTCATCCAATTGGACTGCGGTTGTAGGCACCTATGGCTATATTGCGCCAGGTAACTACCATATATTTTAAAGTTATATATACGTACTTATTCTCAAGTTTCAGATTTATCTATGTTACATTTAATCATGATCTGATATAACATTTTTTTTTTTTTTTGGTATTCTCATGTTTCCTTCCATGTAGAGCTTGCTTATACGATGGTAGCGACCGAGAAATGCGATGTGTATAGTTTTGGAGTTGTTGCACTAGAAGTGATTATGGGAAAGCATCCTGGAGAACTCATATCATGTCTACCAACATTGTCTACTGATGATCTATTGCTAGCCAATGTAGGCGATAGACGGATTCCACCACCATCATCTCTAGTTGAGAAACTAGCTCATTCAATTTTGAATGTCTCACGGGCATGTTTGAACTACAACCCGCAGGAAAGGCCAACAATGCGCCAAGTCACAGATTTATTGTCCGTTGATGATCGATTTTGTAAGATGTCTAGTCATAAGTCATAAAGTTTCAGAAACTTTTTATGTTTTTTTTTTTCTTCTCCTGAATTATCATGTAGTATCAATGAAGATTGCGACCTTTTTATACTAATATAGTTACGTGTATATCAGTTAAAAGAAATTACTAATGGGAAATTTGTACGAGTATATCAGTTAGAGTTTATTCTTACTCATATCAAGAAATATAGTAAACAGTGAGTGCACACAAAAGATATTCATAGACGTCAAATCACCCAACAATGGAAGTCTGTTAATTTGTCAAAAAAGATGGCATAGACCGTAGAAGACCGTAGATACTACATAATGCTTATCTCAAACTAACTAAGCAAAATACACGAAGCATATAAAATAAGCGAAGTTTCTTTTCTTTACCCATGTGGGATTGAAGACTCAAAACAAAAGTTGAATTTGAGTAAAGGAAGCAAATAAACACTAACATATTTTACTTGATGTTTAACATTACTTATAAATACGACTCTTTAATCATAAACATCCCTACCAAGTTCCTTATTAATTGAAATATAGACTCTACATAAATTATTTTGAATCATAAATTTTCATCGTAACAGAATGCTACCAAGTATACACCTCTATTCAAGTTTCAATTCATATGTCAAAAAAGGGAAACAAAGGTTCAGTAACTTGATTGTTCAGTGAAGTAGATAATCTCAACCATGAAATGGAATCTTGTTAGTTGATTTCCACTTACAAAAATTCTAAACTCGTGGTTTGAACTTTTGGTTTAGTTTATGATATTAACCAACAAATTATTCGTTTACATGAAGATATGACTAATAATTCTACTGGAACACATAATATAATGATGAAAATTTATGAATATTTCCCCTAATTTTCCTCGATCTAAAAATGCAGTTTTAAAAATATAATTAACCTTTTTATTTACTCAATTCACCTAATATAATTCATTAATTTCACTTCAATTTTTTCATTTGGTCAATTTTGGTCAACAATTGAAGATTTTTGGTCAAGAACAGGAGGGTTCTCATGGGTAGGAATTTCAAATATGTTGACGATGCAAATGGCTGGAAGTGGATTTTTCGAAATAATGGTCATCACAAGGCAAGGCCAATTGATAACCCGTTTGTCAAAGAGGTGGAGAAGGTGTCTTCTTCATCTTATGTGACTAATTTTCCAGATCATATTGATGCCAAGGGTTTGTGGAAAGTATGTGAACCTTTTGGCCGAATTGTCGATGCTTTTATCGCTAATAAACGATCGAAACTAGGCAAACGGTTTGGCTTTGTGCGATTCAGTGGGGTAAAGAATGTGCCAGCATTTGTCAATTCTTTGACAAAATATTTGGATTGGGAATCATCATGTGTACATTACGGAAGCAAGATTTCAAAGAAACGAAAAAAGGGACGTGCCGATCAAAAGTCAGAAACCTAGTTCGTTAGGTAACAACATGAGATCGGATCCTGTTGGTCAACCTGTGAACAATATGACTGGAAATGGGGAGCCTCAAGCGAAACGGTCATTTGCTTCTGCGGTGCAGGGTACAGATGTGATGAATGAGGTATCATCTTCGACTGGAAAGTTGAATAATATTGTTTTATCCGAACATGATCTTATTAAAGTTGAAGATACTACAAAAGTTGTTTTGGCAAAGGTGAAAAATGTGGACACAATGAGTAGTATATATCGGCTTTGTAGAAACGAAGGTTTTGATAACCTTAAAATTCAGCATGTGGGTGGATTATGGGTGTGGATAAGTTTTAATAATGCTGATGCTTGCATTGCGTTTAAGAGCAACTCTGTCATGAAAAATGTGTTCTCATTAATAAAACCGGTATCGCCTAATTTCTATGTGGATGAAAGAATGATTTGGGTAGAGATCACAGGTCTACCTCTTTGTGCATGGGGATCGAATGCATTTAAAAAAGTAGCAAGTGCATTTGGTAAGTTTATGTTTTTCGAAGCGGATCAGAATACTCCGATGAGTATGGGCAGAATTTGTATCGCTACGAGGAAAAAACAGGTTCTATCAGAAGATATTAAGATTATCATCAATGGTGACACATTTTTGGCGCGAGTACATGAAGTTGGGACGTGGAGTATTGATTTAGTGGATGATTTGAGTACTAATGATACTGATACTTCAGATGATGATTGTGAAGAAGAGCATCAAGTGTCTAAGGATGGGGAATTGGAAGCAGAAAGGTGTTGGGACGAATTCCTACAACAATCTCACATGCAAGATGATGAAGCAGTGTCTAAATATGATGTTGAGAGTAAGGTATGCAAGGATAATGACGACTCGGTTGTGTCAAATCATATGGAAGAGGTCCAGCCGGTGGCTGAACCAAACGGTGATGATACCTCTGATACGAGTTGTCCACCGGGGTTTGAACATATGAAGAAAACAACTACTCGTCAAACTCAACAATCCGGCTCCTTGAGAACAAGTAAGTGCTCGACCTCTTTTGGTAAATATAGGAAGAAAGATATTCGAGGCATTTCTCTCCTTCATGAGATGTCTAGAATGATTGAAATTGGCGGAACGTTAGGCTATGATGTAAGAGGCTGTAAACGAACACTTCAAAAAATGGTGAATGGTATAGGTGTGTCTATTGTTGATAAATGAATGTTTTATCTATCAATATTCGTGGCACAAAGAAACGGAGAAAACGTATATGGATTAAAGATATATGCTTTAAGAACAATGTCAGCTTCTTAGGTGTTCAAGAGACGAAGATGACACGCCTTGAGTTATTTCGTCTTAAATCTATGTGGGGCAATTTTTATTTTGATTATGCGTGTAGCTTGGCTCGAGGTAGATCCGGGGGTTTAGTATCTATTTGGGACCCAAGCGTTTTTGTAAAATCTAACATCTGGTGTAACGAGGCATACATTATAGTTCAAGGTCGTTGGGTTCATTTGGATGACGATTATTTTATGGTAAATGTTTATGGTCCTCAGGAGAGCTTGGCTAAATCCAATTTGTGGTCGAAGCTCCTTGATTTCAAAAGTCAGCATAGTGGGATTTACATGTTCTTTGGTGATTGGAATGAAGTTCGGGAAAAATCAGATCGTTATGGGTCTTTATTTTCAAGGGGGGATGCTAACGTTTTCAATACTTTTATTCATGATGCAGGTTTAGTTGATTTACCTTTAGGTGGCAGGCGGTTCACTTGGATGAATAAGGTGGGTACGAAGATGAGCAAGTTGGATCGATTCATGGTCTCAGAGAATGTTTTGGACTCATTTCCTGATTTGAAAGTTATGGCGTTGGAAAAGCTTTGGTCAGACCATATCCCTATTCTCCTTTCTGTCAAGAAGGTAGATTATGGTCCTATACCATTCAAGTTTTTTCATTCTTGGCTACATAATCAAGAGCTTGATAGCATTATTAAGAATACGTTAGAGGAGTATTCTCAAGCACATTCTGTTGAACAACTGCATTTATTTGATAAATTAAGAGGTTTGAAACAGAAAATAAAGGTGTGGCATAAAAACTTTAAACGGGTAGAGTTTTCTCGGAAGCAAGAGGTTTGTGGTCTTTTACTTAATTTGGAGGCGAAGATTGATTCAGGACAGGCTTCAGAAGGAGAAAAAGAGGATCGAATTAAACTGTTGCAGGAGTGTGACGAAATTGAAAAAAGGGAGGCAATGGATTTTGTTCAAAAAGCTCGTATCAAATGGGACGTCGAGGGGGATGAAAACACTAAATTCTTTCACGGTATGATTAAACAACGACGAAGATATCAAATGGTTCAAGGGCTTATGATTGATGGGAATTGGGTTGAAGATCCTAGTCAAGTTAAAATGGCTTTCCTTAATTTTTACAAAGAGAAATTCCAATGTCAAGACAATAATGTAAGTATGCCTAATTTGAACTTTACTTCGATACTTACTGATGAAGACTGTTGTAGTTTAGAGCGTCCCGTATCGATGGATGAAATTAAAGAAGCGGTATGGGATTGTGGTAGCAACAAGGCACCGGGCCCAGACGGTTTTTCATTTCTTTTTATAAAAACGTATTGGGATCTCATCAAGAATGATGTCGCGGTTTCTGTGACTGAGTTTTTTGATAAGTTCACGTTGCCAAAGGGAGCGAATTCTGCATTCATCACTTTGATACCAAAAGTTTCTAATCCACTGTACATTAAAGACTTTCGGCCTATTTCTTTGATCGGTGTTCAGTATAAAATTATAGCCAAGATTCTTGCAAACAGGCTGTCAAAATTTATTGATAAAATTGTTAGCAATGAACAATCGGCTTTTATAAAGGGGCGCCAAATTCTCGATGGTCCACTTATGTTGAGTGAAGTTATTGATTGGTACAAAAAGCGGAAAAAGAAACTTATGATATTCAAAGTTGATTTTGAGAAAGCTTATGATTCGGTAAGTTGGAAATATTTAGACTTCGTGTTACAAGCTCTTGGGTTCGGCCTTAAATGGAGAAAGTGGATACATGTTTGTTTACATTCGGCTAGAACGTCTATTCTAGTAAATGGAAGTCCTACTTCAGAGTTTTCATTGAAACGTGGGTTACGACAAGGAGATCCATTATCGCCGTTCCTTTTTATTATTGTTATGGAAGGCTTGCATATCGCGTTACAAGAGGCGGTTCAATCAAAGTTAATTCATGGTGTCAAGGCAGGTGCACCTTCTTTTACTTTGTCTCATTTTTTTTATGCTGATGATGTAGTCATAGTTTCAGATTTGAGTGCTCGGGATTTAGAGAACATTATTCACGTGCTTCAAGTTTTTTATCTTGCTTCGGGTCTAAAAATTAATGTCCAAAAATCAAACATTTTTGGAGTTGGCGTGCCAATGGAAGACGTAAATGTTATGGCTCGAGTTACAGGTTGTGCAGCGGGTAACCTTCCTTTTATTTATCTTGGGTTGCCCGTTGGTTCAAAGATGAATCGCATTTCTCATTGGCAAGGATTTGTTGATCGGTTTCAGACTAAATTATCGTCATGGAAAGCATCATTTTGTCTATTGGCGGTCGTCTGACCTTAATTAAATCAATTTTGGGAAGTATCGGTATTGACTACATGTCTGTTTTCAAGGTACCAGTATGTATTATTAATCGGTTAGAAAGCATTAGAGCCAAGTTTTTTTGGGGTGGTTATGGTGATAGAAGAAAGCTTGCTTGGGTGAAATGGGATACTGTCATGGCCTCGTTGGATAAAGGCGGGTTAGGAGTGGGTAGTTTAAAAGCTTTTAATCCTGCTCTTCTTACAAAGTGGCGTTGGAGGTTGGTCAACAACCCAGGTCATTTGTGGGTTAGATTAATCAAAGCGATCCATGGTAATAATGCCGGTTTGGATGAGGTGGGGTGTAAAACGCAGGGAATTTGGGCCAAGATTGTTGGGACTGTTAATTATTTGCACTCTAGCGGAATTATTCCAAAGGAAGCACTTAGTTTTAAAGTGGGTTGTGGATCAACGATACGTTTTTGGAAAGATAATTGGCTAGGTAATGGCCCTCTTGAGGTTCGTTTCAACAGATTATTTAGAATAGATCGTAATGAAGAATGTGTAATTCGAGATAGACTTTCAAATGGAGTATGGTCATGGGACTGGTGTAGACAGTCGCTTGGAACCCATCATACAGAATCGTTAGCATTGCTATTGGAAGAAATCGGCTTGGTAGATCTTGGTTCAGGTCCGGATACTTGTATTTGGAGTTTAGATATAAGTGGGTTGTTTTCAGTGGGTGTCACAAGGAGGTATATTGATGCTCAATTGCTTCCAACGTTGCCTACATCTACAAGATGGTCTACTACTTTGCCGAGAAAGGTAAACGTTTTTATGTGGCGTCTTCTTTTGGATAGATTACCTCATAGGGTGAATTTCTCCGCCCGTGGTTTGGAAATTAACTCCATATCATGCCCGGTATATGATGGCTTTATGGAATCCAATGATCATCTCTTTTTTTTCGTGTAACGTGGCCGTAAATATATGGACCAAAATTCGTGTTTGGTGTGATGTTGCGATGCCGAGATTTAGTTCGAATTCTGAGTGGATCGCTTAGCTTGATAATTGGCATACTTCAAAGTCTCGTAAGGATTGCATGTATGGCATTATTTCGGCTACCTTGTGGATGATTTGGCGCTATCGTAATTGCGTAACTTTTCGTTCTCAAGTTATGAGGCAAAGTGATGTTTTTGATAACATTCGTTTGTATTCTTTTTCATGGTGTAAATTTAGAGGCGGTATCCATAGTAGTTGGAATGACCGGATTAATTTTCCTTTGTAATTGTTTCTAGCTTCTTGCTAGTTTTTTAATTCATCTTGCCATTCAAAAAAAAATTATAATGATTGATTAATTTTTAGAGAAAAATAATACTCGTAATTGTTTCTTTGAGTGACGTAGGTTTTATATGAAATGAACACAGTTTTTCATTGAAAAAATTTATTAGATTTTGTGATTACCAAAAGACAAGCAAACAATATGTGAATGACCCAACAACCTAAAGTTTGCGGATTCAAATTTCGTGAAGACATATGAGATATAATTTATGACATAGGCGGTATAGGTTATAATAATTTGTCGTTCCAAAAAGAAACATGTGATGAAATTTTAATATGTTAAGTTTGGTACATTGTGCTACAAAGAGTGTCGTAACAAATAGCTTAAGACAAGGTGTATATTGCTCACATGTTGTGACGAAATGCATCTCTTGCGTTAGTACTATATGACTCCTACGAAGACAAGGTCTATATTGACGTACCTATTGGTCATGATTTGTCCACTTATATGAAATGAAAATTGTTTGATGATGCTTTTGTTTAGCCAAAGTAATATTGGCGAAGCTTGCCACCTGGTAGAGTCTTCATAACCCCACCATCGTTAATCTTAACGAAGCTCTAAACTTGACAAAATTCAAGTTTTGTGATTGATCTTCTTCGATTTCGTCAATCATCATTCAAAACAAGTTAGGAACGACACACTCTTCACTCCTCAATGCCCCGCCAAAGTTCTCGTGTCCAATGCTATCAAGCTTTCGTCTTTTTAAAGGGATTTCATGTAGGCATAGAAACATTTTTTTTGGTTTGTTTCGAGTGGTGTATTAATCCTCGTAGTGCCATCACTCAAATTTCCTTGTAATTGCTTTGCCTAGCTCCTAACTAGGTTGTTCAATATATTATGCATTGTAAGACAAGACATTTATATCCGAGTTCTAGTTGTTTGTAAGCATAGCCTCCTCAACTCTTAATCGAAAATAAATAAATAAATAAAATATCCGTAATGCTAACTGAAACTTGCTTATGATGGGTCGTGGGTGAAAGACCATTTGTGTAATTGCTTGGTTCATTTTCGGATTATCAATACACCCAAAGGACTTTGGGGTTTGCATGATTAAAACACTAACTAGTAGCAAATGTTGTCTTTGCAAAAAATCATATAGTGCTAACACGGTCAGAGAAAGATTGACTTCAAAGCGCATTCAGTGTTAAGAGAGACCGTATTTGATCATAGATACCCGATCCCTTTTGGCCACAACTTATTAATCTGTTCTTTTGACCTTTCTTACATGTAGCATTGTCTGTTTACAAAGAATACTCAAAACGAACTTTTACATTTATAGATCTCATTTATGTTGCAAATAACATGTACTTCGACGAGTGTCCAATTGAAAAAGATGTTGGTTTCTTAATTTTCAATGGAGTAGATTATTATTATGGCAAGTGTTTGCATCCCACATTGCCTCAGAAACAAATGAACAAAGGTGGAGATTGCTATAAAATGAGAGGCCCAACAGTTAAAGAACAAATGGTTCTTTAGCCTTCCAGCTAAAATATACTACTAAGGTTTATTTTTGTGTTGCCAATTACTAGTTAAAATCTTTTGAACCTTTCTTTGTGTTCTTTTCAATCTTTTTAATTGAATTAAAAGTAATTGATCTTTTCACAAAGAAAGTTTAAAACACATTTTAATTTGTATCTCTAACAATAAAAGAAAAAGTTGATTTATCTTTGTTTCAACGAGAATGGCGCCGGTCCGCCGCGTTGCAGGCGGGCCTGTTTATTTTTGCCGTAGAATTTTGGTAATCTCATATTAGCAAATAAGTTTTCTAATAGCAATAGCAAATGGTTGTCCCATGATCTTTATTGGTCATTACTTTGCTTTCATCTCATTGACACCGAGGCTAGCCTGTATAATAGAATAAAATAAAACGATTAAAGGAAGTTAATGGAAGCAAAATCATATCTCATGTGCACATGACATCTATCAATTAAAAGAGTAAGGTTTCTTATGAGATGAACTCACCAAGAACTTGTGGTTCTTCTGAAGAAGTGGCGTGGAAGTGGCGCAGAATTTTTCAATATCATACTTGATGTCACCATTCCCACCCACAACAGCCATGAACTTCTTCCTATCCGGATCAAGCTTCATTGCAACCTGTCAATACAGTATGGGATTATAAGCTATTGATTTATTTGGAACCAAGAGAAATAATGGACAAAGTATTATGATGCAATTGTACTAACGAAATACTTGGTTCATATAATCTATCTAATCTCTACCATTACAAATGTAATGTATAGAACAAAATGCTTACCAGGAAAGTTGAACCGGCTAACCAGCCATGGTATTTCTTCAGTGTCTTAGTATAGGCTTCAGAACAAACTTATGACATGGCCCAATCTTCATGCTCCATCAAGTCACTGAATAATTCTAGTATGAAGTCTATTGCGCTGAAAAGGATAAATCTTCGCAGCATAAAGAATTTTTCGAATATTATTTGTGTTAACAACTGTGATGTAAATGTGTGTATTATCCTTACCTAGTTAGCCAGAGAAGACCGTTGGTGCAACTCGATGAACCATCAGCTTTGTTAGCTTCAACCTCCACCTTAACCATACTGTATATGTTGCAAAATTCTTCAGGGTTGGACAAATATTTGTTCTCTAACCTTTGAAAAAAGAGAGAAATATTCACAGCTTAGCCAACACTTAAACAGTAATTTAAGAGCTACAACAAAAAAACTATAAAAACCCAACACTTAGTTCTTCCTGTTCCCAAAATCTTATCTTCTTTTTCCGGAAAAAGTTGAGAAATAACGGGAATATGGTTATTGCGAGAAAAAATGGAGTCCCTACCAGACGCTTAAAATCCTTGAATTGACTCACTAAAAAGTTAAAGAAGTTTCATATCTATCTCACTCGGAGGTTGACAGCATATATTCATTTCCACTAATCAGATACAAAGATAACGCAATTGTGCCTAAAAGGCTATTGTAATATGACGTTGTAGTTAACGCTCTATAATATATATATATATATATATATATATATATATATATATATATATATATATATATATATATATATATATATATAGCAATGATGACCTGTAACGATGAATCTTGAACTCATATGAAGTAACGACTGAATACAAATGACATGTATTTAGGCCACATAAATTGAAGGGTATTGACCGGTAAAAGGATCATCAAATGATATAACCTTGTCACGGTCTTCAGGTGTACCAATAAATCAGTGGCCCGCTCCGACACAGAACCTGCTACATAAATATATCCCATTTAATCACGAAGGTGCAAATCGACGGACCCAAACCCAAAATAAACAGCAAAGAACCATTGAAACCATTTCATACACTACTCGGAAACGATAAAAGATTACCTGATTGCGTATTATTGAACCATTGAAACCACACCTGTAGACTACTATAAGATCGCTGAAAGAAAGTAGGTTATTCTCTCTTCTTTAAGTGACAGCATGAGGTGCTTGGAATGAGGTGAAATATATAGACCATGTCGAACAGTCATGGACCACCTGGAACGCGTGTTGGATTACGGGAACGTGTATTGGGTATGCTAGCTTCAGCTGTAACAATGACAGTTAACATTAAATTAATTTCCACCATCATAGCAGGTATTTCAAAAATAAAATGCAGAAAGAAATAATAGCATATCCAAGACCAAGAGTCTGCTAAAATTAAACCAATAAAACAACTAACATCTAGTGAACGGCTGAGCATTATCACAGCTGATTGGTAGCCGCAGGGATCCAGTAGTTGTCTGTTCATTTACATCTATACATCCGAGAAAAAACAAATACTCAATCAGGAAAAACGATCATAGTCTGCACATGTACAGAAATTCTAAACTACACAAATGCATTGATACAATCATAAAAGAAAAAGCAAAAAAATCAAAAAATTAATCCTGCAAAACAACCAACCTTCAGTAAACGTTTGTGTATTATAACGGTTGTAGGACCTTAGATATATCAACTTTAATAACAATATAGCACTAGATGAAGTAAAGATGGTGACTTGATGACATATATGTGTGGCGTTAACAATTGTAAAGAGAGGTAAGAGATGAAGAGAACTTTTATTAAAAACACACACAATACACACATAAGCACACTTACAAATGACTAGGTAAGTGTCTTATATAGTTAGAGAGAAAGGCCTCATGGGCTTTCTAATGGACTTGGGCTTGGACTTGGTTACATGGTAGATAACAAGGCTTATGAAACATAGCACATGACATATTAGCTTGCCAAGACCAAGGCCAAATGACTAAACTATTACTAATCTTAACAAACGATACAAAGTTACAATATGAGAATGATCATCACTTCATAATACATATTTTTAATGCTAACAATCTCCCCCTAAGGGGTGGTCATTCGAATGATGCTCCACGTGAGTGGGTCTTCCGTGTTCTTTGTCTTTAACTTTGTGTGTCTTTGTAGAATAGTCTTTAGTCTTTGTTCCTTCATGCTTTGTGATCTTTGATAACTAATTTTTCATCGTTCTTTGTTCCTTTGTGATGTGGAGTTATCTGCCTTTCGTCACTTATGCGTCTGTGGTGGTTGTCTGCCATTCCAACATGCTCATACATCTTTGGACTTTGATATTCATATGCATGTAGTTCCCTTTCTTTCACTTTGATCTTTAGTCTTTATACTTTGTAGATTCTTCTTTTTGGCGTAGAATCTTTCTTTGAACTTTGTGTTGTATAGATCTTTGAGGGAGCTTTCTTTAACTTCCAGATGTATGTATGAGCATGTGGAATTTGTCGCCATGGAGATGAAGTGTCCCTGCATATAAACAGTTAGCAATAAAACATCCGGTACTTACAGATAAGAATTAGAGATCGTCAACAGCATAGTGTGAAGACTCCTTCTAACCTTTACCAAGGCCGTTCCCATGTCAGATACTCTCGAGAGAGCTTACAAGACCTACTTAGTAGCTCAATGACTGGGTGAGTCGCTGGGGATCACTCCACGACTGTAGACCGTTTGAAACCACCGCGAACACTAAGCGTAACCCATAAGGAATTACCGAAGTGGCCTGCTGTCAGGGCTGTTTGATGTTGACCCTGGCAGGAATTTCCATTCAATCATTGAGAAACACATGTGTGAATTCTCTCATAAATGTTCTGGCAGATTGCTAAGATCTGCGCAGGACTCTTAAGTTTACATCTGGCGTCCTTAATGATGAACAACCAGTGTAGAAATATCATGTGTTCCTATGAGATCTTTTGATGAATCTCGGGGCTCTAGACTCGATAAGTGCACATTTGGTTTCCTATGCAGAGATTAGGGAGAGGTCTCCTGCTTCAATATCAACAATCTCTAAGAGACAGGTCAATAGATTACACCGGTTCCCTGTGAGAATGAAACAAGCTCTTTTAAGAGAACTTGAGTGGTTAAGAAGGTTTAGTGCAGTGCGTCACTGGGTCCACGACGTCTTTATCTTCAATACCGGTGTCACCTTAGTAACAACCAGTAGCATACGAATTGTACCCGGTGTCTGCCCTAAGGTTGAACATTTGGAGGGCTATTTCTTTTCACCCTTTTTCATAACTTTTCATTTAATTCTTCAACCCCTTCTTTCTCCTTTCTCATTTTCTCCTTTTTTCAATCATACCTAAGGACTTCTAATTCTAATCTATTGGATTTGTCCTTGGGTAGATCCCTCTGGTTCTGGCGGATCATAGGACGGTTTTTCCCTAACCTTAGTCACCTTATAACTCCATGACTATCCTATCATTGCCATGAAACCATTTTTAGAAAATCTCTCAAAGTGTTTATAATAATAATAAAACACATTGTTGACACTTCGAGAGTTTTGCATTTCTTTTGAAGGACTCCCTCTTCACATGTGCTCATGAATTTTTAAGAAATTTGCACATGCGTGAGGAGTTTGCACTTCTAGAATTGATCCACTTTCAGTGAACATGACCGATTCGAGACACGCTTACATCACTAGTTAGACTAGCTTGAAGTTATTACCCGTCCTGGTCAAGTCCAAAGAAAGTCTCTCGATACGGTACATTCTACTCAGACAAGTCCTATTCGAGACACGCTTACATCACTAGTTAGACTAGCTTGAAATTATTACCCGTCCAGGACATGTCTTTTCGATTAATGACATTTTAAGCTTCGTCAATTCATTGGTACTATCTGAGTCGAGCTCTTTTGAGATTCAGTTACAATCTTTAAACATCTTTGATCACATTTTAATCATGTCTTCTCCCCCTCAAAAATAGCATATTGTGATATTTTTGATATCAAATGATTAATAAAAAGCTTTCTGGAGAGAAAGACAGATTTGATTTTGCATGAGATCGGAACATTTTAGTTTTTGTACTCCCCCTTAATGATAGCACATTTAAAATCAATTAAGGGTTTTGAGGGAGTTATCTTGAGCACTCATTTTGAGAGATTTTGAGAAATCGTTTGAACAATCTTGAAAAAGTGCTCAAGATTATATTATGAAAACGAGTTTATGCTTGAAATATTTTTCGTTTGTTTAGACTCGACTTATTGAAAAAGAATTCGTCATTGAACGTACGAGTCCTTGATTTGAAAATAATCAGAAGTCATCGTTTAAGTACGGGTTTCGTACTGAAGTATACGAAAGCCATTGTGAAGAAACTTTTGAGGAACGACATGTTTTAGAAAAACATTTTAAAGAACTCCCGCTCAAGCATCTGTACATGTCCGTATCATTGTTGAATGACATTTCTAGAAACGTACAGAATATTGATTTATACGAGAGACATGTCGTGAGAAGAATATTTTTGGATTTTTTGATTTTATATTGTTTTTGTGTTTTGAAATTTTATATTTATATATATATATATATATATATATATATATATATATATATATATATATATATATATATATATATATATATATATATATATATATATATATATATTTTTTTTTTTTCAAAAATATTTACAGCGAAGCGATTTTGAAAACTTTTTCAAGAAGATTCGAGAAGACATTCTAGCTCCTCAGGAGTTAGGCTTCGCATGCCAATTCGTCAAACTAAATAGTCAAACCGTTCTTTTGGAAGGGCTTTAGTAAATAGATCGGCGAGTTGGTAATCAGTCTTAACGAAAAATAATTCAACAGTACCCTCTTCCACGTGTTCTTTGATGAAATGGTAGCGGACTTTGATATGCTTCGTCTTAGAGTGGTGTACGGGATTGCACGAGATGGCTATGGCACTTTTTGAGTCACAATACATAGGTATTCTGTCAAAAGTAAAGCCATAATCTGTGAGCTGTGTCCGCATCCAAAGAACTTGGGCACAACACGCAGATAGAGACACATACTCGGCTTCGGCGGTTGATAGCGCAGTACAATCCTGTTTCTTTGACGACCAGCTTACTAGCTTTTCACCTAAAAATTGTGCTCCACCTGATGTACTCTTTGCTGTAACTTGATCACCGGCATGGTCTGCATCTGAAAATGCTGTTAGATTAAACCCCGAATCCTTAGGATACCAAAGTCCCATGTTAATGGTGCTTCGTAGGTACCGAAAGATCCGTTTAACCTCTTTGAGGTGAAGTTCGGTAGGCTTTGCCTGAAACCGTGCTAACAAACAAACAACAAATTGAATATCGGGTCGGCTAGCAGTTAGGTACATGAGAGAACCGATCATGCTCTGATATTTTTTCGGATCAATGGGTTTTCCAAACAAATCAGCACCTATTTTTGGTGAAGTGACCATTGGTGTACCAACAGAATCACAATTTTCCATTCCATGTTTTTTCAAAATCTCTATTGTATATTTAGCTTGATTGATAAAAATACCACGAGGGGATTGATGTATTTGTAAACCAAGAAAGAATTTTAGTTCTCCCATCATGGACATTTCAAATTTACTTTTCATGAGATTTTCAAAATGTTTTGAATGGTTAGGATTGGTTGATCCAAAAAAAATGTCGTCCACGTAAATTTGAACGATCAAAATGTCATCTTTGAATTTTTTGACAAACAAGGTGTCATCAACCGTTCCTTTTGTGAAATTGTTTTTAAGCAAGAAAGATGATAGTTCGTCATACCACGCTCTTGGAGCTTGTTTTAAACCATAAATTGCTTTCTTAAGCTTGTAGACGTAGTCTGGATGATCTTTGTCGATGAATCCTTCTGGCTGACTCACATACACTTCTTCTTTCAGAGTTCCATTTAAGAAAGCAATCTAAATATCCATCTGATAGACTGTGATGTTTTTGTGAGCTGCATAGGCTAAGAAAATCCGGACTGCTTCAAGTCTAGCTACAGGCGCGAATGATTCCTCGAAATCTATCCCTTCTTCTTGTGGATACCCTTTAGCCATGAGACGAGCTTTGTTGTGAATAACAGTCATTTCCTCATCCAATTTGTTCTTCCACAACCACTTGAGATCAAGAACACGTTTATCAAGTGGTCGTTCAACAAGTTCCCAATTATCATGTAACAGGTATTGAAGAAATTCATCCTGCATCGCTTCAATCCAAGGGTATTCTGCCATTGCTTCCCGAATGTTCTTTGGTTCTTTGAGGCTGATTGAGCAAATGTAAATGCACAATTCGAGATCGGTGGCAAGTTGTCTCCTTGTCTAAACTGGTTTTAAAGGTTCACTAATAACATGTTCTATTGGATGGTCTTTAGTCCATTGAAACGTAGAAGGGTACCTTGGGTAAAACATATGTGTGTTAGATGGTTCTTGTAACCTTGAAGAAGATTCAGCAGAGTCTGTTGCAAATGGGTTTTCAAATACTTCTTCTTCTTCTAACGCAACATCGTTTGAATTATTTGTAGGTTCTTCTTGAAAATTTGTATTTTGGTTTTGCTCATCAACTCTTGGTAAATCAGTTTCAATAACTGGAGTTGCTGGAGTAGATGTTGATGATGTTGAGGTAGTTGGTGCTTCAGCTTCGATTGTTGTAGATGCATCTTGTGGTGGTGGTGGTGGTTGATGGTTTTGAGCGGGTTCAGCGGAATGTTGTTGAGATACATTTATCGAAGTTCCACCATAGTATTCATCAAACATTAACTCGAAGAAATTTTCCAGTTCGTGTTCTGAAGGTTTATCCGTGTTTGTTGATTGAGCTCCTTGAGGCACGAGTCCTGAACTGATGTGTCCAGAAGTCTGCATGTTTGGTGCGGGTCCTAATCCGTTTTGATTAGAAGCCATCGGATTAAGCGCGGGTTCTAGAGCGAGTCTCTCAGAAGCCATTTGTGAAATCTCATCAAACTTCACATTCATCGTCTCCATTATCCTTTTCGTTCTTCTATTATACACCCTGAATGCCCTCGAGTTTTTTGAATATCCAATGAAGATTCCAATATCACCCTTAGTTTTTAACTTCCCTAGATCTTCTCTGTCATTCGTCGGATAGCACAAAGCGCCAAACACGTGAAGGTAAGAGATGTCAGGTTTACGGTTGTTCACTAGCTCATATGGGGTTTTATTGAATCTTGGATGTACTAGGGATCGGTTTTGAGTGAAACAAGCAGTGGCAACAGCATCAGCCCATAAGAAAAGTGGTGCACTAGAATAAATCAGCATTGTGCGAGCAGCTTCCACAAGAGTTCTATTTCTTCTTTCAACTACCCCATTTTGCTGTGGAGTTTTAACAACTGATGTTTGGTGAGTGATTCCCACATCTTCAAAGTAGGTTCTTAACTCCTGATTTGTGAATTCTGTGCCATTATCTGTTCTTACAATCCTTACTGGAGCTTGAAGTAGAACTTGGATACGCTTCAAAAAGGTGATGATTGTACCTGGTGCTTCGTCTTTTGATCTCAAAAACTTTACCCAAGTATATCTTGAATAATCATCAACAATAACAAGAATATACTTCTTCCCATTAATGCTTTCAACTCTCATTGGGCCACATAAGTCCATGTGCAACATATGTAACCTTGCTTCCGAACTAGGTACGGTTTTGGGTTTATATGATGCTCTTTTGCTTTTTCCTTGTTCGCATGATGGACAAAGGTGTTCCTTGGTGTATTTGAACTTAGGAAGTCCGGTGACGATGTTGTCTTTGGCTAACTTGTTGATGGTGTCGAAATTGAGATGGGATAATCTTCTATGCCACAGCCAGGACTTAGTTTCGGTTGCCCTTGTCATAAGACAAATTGGTGATGTCGAAGCCATTTGGTTGATGTCGATAGCATACAAGTTTGTACCACGATTACCAGTTAAGAGATCATCACCAACCAAATTTCTAATAAAAACCGTGTTTTTCCTGAATGCAACTTCTAAATCTGCATCACAAAACTGCCCGACTGAAAACAAGTTGTGTCCCAACCCTTCGACGTAGTAAACTCGAGTGATTAGAAAATTCTCAAACTGAAGATCTCCATAACCCTGAATAGCTGCTACGTGATCATTTCCAAAGCGTACAGTTCCCATGAATTTCCAGACGAAATTGATCAGCAGCTTTAAATTCCCGGTCATGTGCTTGGAGCAACCCGAGTCGACGATCCAAAGACATATTTCGATAACCTGCCAAGAACAGAAGAGTTTGTATTTGGAAAACGTTTGAAATTTGGTTCCATGGGGTTAGGAGTAAATTCCGAATCACACACATCAAAGGTTGCTACATGTTTATTTTGAACAACTTCTAATTTGCCTTTCTGAAGAATGAACTCTCTACCTGTTGGTATCCACATACAAAACTTAAGGTAGTTCCTAGGCATTCGACTACTAGTGGTAGACCTAAAGCGTGCAACTAATCTTTCTATAGATCGAGATCTGGCACTAGTTCCCTTTGGAACATACTTCTGTTTAGGCGTAACATTCACATTCTTAGAAACACATTCATCATGATCATCATTAATTAAACATTTCTTGCATATTAAACAAACAGAGTCATTACATGCATTAGAATCAGTACTTTCGACATTACATTCAGATGAATCATGTTTCTTATTACAAAGCGATAAATTCCTAGGGTGTTCTTCTACTTCTTCAACTTTATTCTTGCTACTACTCGTAGAGACAGGCGAGACTCTATTGTTCCTTGTATTGCTCCTAGGCTTTAGTCTGCTGCTCCTAGAGGTGCTTTCTAATCTTGTAGAAGGTAAGGCACACACATTAGGATTTATTTTGTTGTCCTTTTTAGCATCACTAGACTCTTTAGAATTATCCTGTTTGCACGCATTTGTCTTAGAAGTAGAGGCAGACGCATTAGTGGGACTAATCCTAAAAAGGCCAGGTGCTATCACTTTTGGTGTTTTGACAACCGCTTTTCCTTTATCAACAATCTTTACATTATCACTTTTCTTAGGTAAGGGTGTTGGAGTGACTGGTTTTGTCAAATCCTTTTTCTCATCAACTTTTGGAGCAAACCGTGAAATTGACATTTTTGGTTTTTGAACCGTGTTTGAAACATTTGGTTTCTCCGAAGTTGACGGTTTTGCAAACTTAGTTTCCTCACCCTTTCCTTTTTGACTGTCAAGCTGAGCCCTCAAAAGATCATTTTGCTCTTTCATGTTCTTTAAGTCACGCTCATACGACAATTTGTCATACTTGCATTCTTCCTTTTTTCGATCAAGTTGTTTAAAATATGACACATTTTCTTTTTCAAGCTTTATAAGAGCATTTTCATATTTTGAAACAATGTCGGAGGTCTCAGCTCTTAGTCTTTCATCGTCTTGAACAGAATATGTTTGTAAAATGATTGACATAATGTCAGTAGTCATAACAGCTTCGAAGAGAGAATCATTTAGGTTTTCCAAAACATTCATGTTTTCACGAGTATCATTAGCTTCGTTTACCAGGGATTTGTGGTCCTTGACAAAGTCGGCCGTTTCTTTTAAAAAAGCTTGTTCAAAATGGATTACCCTCGCACTGATGTTATTCAGTGGGATAGTAATTTCGTTTTCAAAAACTTTTTTCTGCTCAATATGAAAACTGGAATGCCAGTTGTTAATATTGATTGTAGTTTTAGAAGCAACAATATTTTGAAGTTCTTGAATTCTCTTTTTAACGTCATCCAGAATGTCTCTAGCCTCGCTTGTATTAAAAGTGTTGTTAGAAGACATTTGTTCTATTTTTGAAAGAGATTTGGAAGCAATTACTTTCTTAGAAAACATTTTTGAAAATGGTCGTTTTATGGAAAACACAGATGGTTCTTTTTGTGGAACAAAAGTAATTCCCGAAAGTTTGTTCAATTTGTTGTAATCAATGGGTTTCAAATCCTTTTGTTTCATTTTATTTATGCTCTCTTCGACATGTTCTATCGTTTGCACAAAATCCCGAACGACGGGAGGATCATGTTTGGTGTAAATCACATTACCGTTATACAAAACATTCTGTTCTTGCTGAGCTTTCTTGAGATTACAGGGGGTGTTGTTACCAAGAGCCACTTTATGTTTCGTATGGTAAATCGGATTAGTTTGATTTGAAATCATTTTCATTGTTTGACTTGACTGACCCGACTTAACCACTAATTCTTCTAAATGTGCAATCATGTGTTCTGACTCTACGATTTCGGCCAAAAGTTTGTCTTCTTTCTTTGCAAAGTCCTTTTTCAGCTCGTCCCTTTCTTTTTCAAGATTGGTATAAGCTGATTTTTGTTTAAAAAGTTGGTTTTGTAAATAAGAAATTTCCGCGTTTAAAGATTTTATCTTTTTGAAAGAATTAACATCAAGTGTATCAAACTTGAGTTGCAATTGTTTTTCCCTTGACACGGAATTTTGATAACCAGTTTCTAATTCAGACAATCTTTTGTTATGAAATTCAAAAGCTTTAACATTTTCTTTGTAACTCTCAAGCTCAGCGGTCAATTTAACATTCGCAGCCTTAACATCGCGATTGACCTTTTTCACATTCTCAATTTCAATACGACAATTATTCAATAATGATTCAAACAAAGCACGTGTTTCCTCATCATTCTCAGCATGCTGTGAAACGAAGCCTCCATTATGATTCACATCTGGAGTCGCTGAAGGAGTATTGCTACTACTTGGCGTGTCCAAGAATGTATCATGTAACACCCCCAATTTATGGTTGCAGCGGAATTCGAACTGGGTGTTACTCGACGGCACAATAGTCACAATAATAGAAAACGAACTCCAATTGAGTCGTTTTAAAAGATTTATCATTCAAATTATATAAATATCAGAGGTTACAAAATGAGGTCCCAATTGGTTCCATGTTTACAAATCACATTAAGTGAGTTTTTGAATGATAATAAAATTTATAGCCCTCTTGAATATCCGTGCGCTTCCGTGCCATCCTTGATCGTCATGAACCTGAAATACATGCTTGAGAGGTCAACACAAAGGTTGAGTGATATTCATAGAGTTTGTTTAATCGTTTGAACACAATATGTTGGTAGTGTGAGTTATAGGCTCACACCAATGTTTGGAAAACAAAACAGGTAGGCTACGTTATTATACGCCCATAAAATGTATTATACACTAAGCTTATGAAACCAAAACATTAACGTGTACCAATATCGATTGGCAGATTTATCCCGGTAGGTATTTTGCTAACATACCTAAATCTCAAATATTAATGCATTTGTTTGAACTTAGTCAATACAAATGGGATTCGTCAATCCCAATAGGCCTATTATTAATATTCGCGCTCACTATTGCTAGTGACTAAATGGTTCATAATAAAGGATTTCGGTTTAGCAAGGTTGGTACTTAGTGATAATAAAACAATCAGGCAAGCATACAATTTAAAAGCATTGTATTCGATTTAGAAATAGCATGTATTCCCCCCAAGGAATTGTAAAACAATTAAGTAATGGAAAGTGGGGCTATGAACTCACCTTAAATAAGATAGCAAGTAATGAATGTAACGGTTGAATCGTGAAGGTTTCTACGAGCAACCTATAATCGAATGTTGCGACTTAGGATCGGAGTAATGTCTAAGGAGACATAAACACGCCAATATATATATCTTGCACTTAGTCCATGATGTGGTATGATGTAAAGTATGAGTCTTTGAAAGAAAGATTCATGAAACATGTAGGTTTTGTATATCGTTTACTACCGTTCGGGCCGACATAATTCAGAAGTCATGTTAGTAAGCGTTCGAGGAGCCAGGACACTTTAATTCGTAAATCCACAACTCAACTCGACGGCTTACATAATGAACTCCTCACATGAGGCTCCCTACTATTGTAGTAGTTGATGAAATATATAGATATAAGTTTTGATCCGAAAAGTTACATGTCCGATATTTGAATAAACTTAGGAAAGTTTATTAGTACATGAAGATTGTTATTAGGGGTAGTTTCATAAGTCTTGAATGACCATTTTCTCTTGGTAAAATCTCATGGTTTCCTTTTAGGTGAAGTAGATCCAAATTGCTTGTTCATGTTATCGCCTAATTCATTGTTTCATGTTTACGCCTATGTAAGTTGTTATGGTCATTTCGTCATTGCCTAGCCATGACCTTTGGTCCTTGTTCCAAGGTCATGAGACACAACCTTGGCTCTAGCCATGGTTGTGGTCTTGATTATAGGTCATAAGACCTCTTGTTCCCTTTAAAGTATAACCATAATCTAGTGACTTTCGCCTAAAAATGGGCTGTTTAGAATTTGAAGAATTTTATCACTCGGAAAGCGTTTTTAGGTCTCGAGCTTCTTTGTTCCTGAACGAAAACGGCGTTCCGGACAACTTTCGTGTTTTAACTTTTTGATGAATCGGACCAGAAGTAGGACTTTCAAAACCCAAATTTGATCAGGAAGCTATTTGGCAGTTTTGCCGGAAATCTTTGGTAATTTCAAATCGCCATAACTTTTGACTCGTATACTCGTTTTGGGTGGTTCAAATTGCTATGGTTTCCTTGTTAAGTCCTCTACTGTAATATGTAATGATCCAACATCATATTTTTACCATTTTGATCAGGTCTTACCAAGAAATTCATTAGTTTACTTGTTTTAGTAACTTGTTTTTACAATCAATAACAATAACTTGTTTTGGTCATTTTTATACATCATGGACATTAATACAAGACAATATATAGCACAAATAGTATGTAAATAACATGAACATGATTATTTAACAAGAATCAAGTTAGGGTTTGGCTCACAACTTTTGGCTTTCAAAGATGAAAGGAAGTTAACATGTAAGGATAGGACTTTGATAGACTTGCTTCAACCCACTTCACTTCATGCAATCTTTCTACCCTTGGTATTCTTGAAAGATGGATGATGAAGGTTTAGGTGACTTGAGTGGATTCAAACTCAAGAGAAATCACCAAGTATATGAGGTTATGGAAGTGTTTGATGAATGATAACCTATCTAGGGTTTCTACCTTGAACTAGCACTTGAATCTTGCATGAAACTTGAAGAGAATGAGAAAATGAGATGGTGTGGGTGTGTGTGTGATGAGGGACGGCCAAGGGGGGGAAGGGGGGTATTTATATGGCTTGGAGGAGGTTAGAAATGTTGACTAGTCCAACCTTGGAGGCCAAGGTGAACACATGGATGAAATCTAAGGCCACTAAGCTTGAGATCAAGCCACCTAGTGTGAAACCCCCCCCCCCCAAATGGCGGTTCATAAGCTTGGGGAGGAAGCTTTGGCTTTTGCTTGGTATTATCCTAAGTATTAGGATGAAACTTGACTCCGGGAAATGCCAATCGTAAATGATTAAGCCTCAAAACGTAAAACCGGGTGTCGTAAAATTATGGAACTTGAAAGTATTGATAAACATGTCAATAAGTTCCATAATAAAATATAAAATGAGTGGTAGGTTCCGTTTGGGTGGTAAACCCTGCTAAAAACTGGAAACACGGGTCTAAAACGCGTAATACGTAAAATGTACGAATATTGCGTAAAATTGAGAAAAGTAAAATATTACTTTTCTAATGTGATAAAAATGATTTAAAATGACTTATAATGTCTAGACTGGGCTCAGTCTAGTGTCGGTTGGTATTAAATGTCTTTTAGACATCAAACCGTAAGCCTAAAAATCAAGGAATGACTTATAAAATCAAGGGATGATTTTTGGTCAATGGAGGAGGGAAAGAATATGTTGACTACTCAAATTGTGTTAGAAACGTGTTTTGTGGTCTAACGGTTAATCGCCCATACGGTTAAGCGTGCTCATGTGAGAATAGTACATGCTTGGGTGACCTGCTGGGAAGTCTTTGGTCATGTTTTTCTCAGTCACGATTAATTCTCAAATAAATCATGAGTGTGTCAAACATTTTTCTGATGCGGGGTCACTTAACGCGGTCGAGTTTCGTTATACGTAGAATTTCTGAATGACGTTTTACCCTAAAACGTGTAATTCCTTAATAACTTTCACGAAAATGATCTGACGAATGTCAAACATTTAATTTGCCATGGAAATGATTTATCACTCGAGAATATCAAATAAAAATCAACTTTCGGGAAAGTTTCGGGAGAAATGAATAGTAAAAGTGAATAGTGAAATTTTCCGGGAATGGTAATTAACCTGAAATTGCGAATTGTTACATATCATAAGTGGATGCTTGCTTCTCAAAATGCTGTTCCTCATGAGGAGACATATCAAATATATCATTATTGTGACATGTGTTGAAATTTGATACCTCAGATGGTGCATTGGTGTCATAAACAGGAAGTGTGTCAGAATCCGTGTCATACTTAGCTTCCTGAAGATTCGCCATGAATATACAGTTCGCATCAATATCTTCTCTATCTTCCATGTCATCCATAAGAGCCATAAAGTCATTCTCCTCTGCGTTCAACTGAAATCCTGCCTCATTCTTTTGTGCCAACAGTAATGCTTTCTGCAAATACGCTGTGTCTTTCTTGTTCGGCTTAGTAGGACAGTTCCTTGCCATATGACCTACACCCTGACAGTTGAAACACTTTACCGGATTACCCTGATTCACATTTCCCAAATTCCCAACTACTGGAGCTGCAACATTTCTATTCTGATTACCCATTGCTTGATTACCAACATTCTGACCCCTCTGATTTCCAACAAACTGACCCATCTGATTCCCTGCATTCTGACCATACTGATTCCCTGCATACTGACCTGCATTCTGCATATTCTGATTGCCCATATTAAATCCAGTAGCATATCCTTGCTGATTCCCATAAATTCCAACCATTTGGCCTCCGTTGCCCATATTGAAACTCGGCTGAGCAATCTGCTTGTTGCGAGTGTTAGATGAAATCCTTTGGTTGTTGTTTGTTGGTGTAGAATAACGTCCTTGGAATGCCTTTGACAGAAAAGCAAACAACTGGGTCAATGCTGCAGTAGCTTCATCATTTTCAGTGAATTCTGGTTCTTGGAATTGTTGGTATTGCTGTTGTGGAATAACATGTTGTTGTTGTAGTGGGTAGAACTCTTGTTGGTAAACCGGTGTTATTTGTTGAATGTATGAAGGTTGCATGTAGTTGTGAGTGGAAGATGATGATGGTTGTTGTGTGTTCACTGGTAGCGGTATTGGTGTAGTAGCAATTAATGCAAGAGGATCATGATTCTTTGCCAATCTTTCTTTCCTTACTTCATTAGCCTCAGCTTGGTTTTGCTTCAAAAAGTCATAGAGTTGATCATAATTCACCTTATGTAAATCCTTTGTTTGATTGACAATTGTAACATAACGACCCCATTCTTCTGGAAGGTTATTGATGAATTTGATATTTGTTGCAATTGTTCGAGGTGTCAACTTGTTTCTGATTAACTCATTCATCAAAGTGCAAAACCTTGTGTAGTAAGATTCAATCTGTTCACCTTTAGTGGATGTAAAGTTCTCCCATTCAGTAAGAAGTTTGTTCTCAACGTCTTGTTGTCCAATCTCTGTTCCATGACATATCCTTCTAACACGTTCCCACATAGCATAAGCAGTTTCACAACTGTCGACCTGATGAGGCGAAAAATGAACCACTTTTAGGGGGTCATTTAAGCCCGGAATTGACTTTATTTGATCAAATATTGCCCTAAATCGTTCCTTTTTGTGATTTTAGGTACTTTGGGAGTGAAATCTGGAAAAGGAAGCAATTCGGACATTTTTGGAGCATAAAAGTGAAGAAAAACGCCAAAGTCTTAATTTTCCTTGCTGGGAACAGTAGGTGACGGCGTCAAGAGTTAATCCTTGACGGCGTCAAGAGCAAATTTCCATGACGATCCAGTACAGATTTGACGGCGTCACGAAGTAGGGCGTCAAGAGTAAAATTCATGACGGCCTGGAAATGCATAATACATGACGGCGTCAAAAGTAGATCAAGGCAGTCCAAGAAGAGTTTTGGCGGTGAGGTGACGGCGTCACAAGTTTGGTCTTGACGCCGTCAGACCCCTTTTCCTATATATAGTTTTCTAATTTTCACATTAAAAAAAGAGAAGTTTTGGAGAAACCCTAAGTACGAACTTGGTGCGAATTTTACAGGTTTTTCAAGGGTTCCAAGCCCTTGATACCTTTCATGTGTAATTGAGATAAGTGTTCTTTTAATTCAATCAATATGTCTATGTGTTGGTTGTCTATATCTTGTTCTTGTCTTAATTCCATCATGATAGGCTAGATCTATCTTGTGTTTGCTTGGATCTAATGAAACCTAGATGTTAATTATGTGTTGATTACTTGTTTATAATTGTCTTGGATGAATGATTTATATGTTAGGCTTAAGAAAACTGGCAGATCTCCAATTGGTAACATGCTTGAACGTCTTAAGAAACATGAACCGATGTGCACTAGGTCTTTATTGGTTGTATTTAATGCATGAGCCACTGTTTATAATCCCTATGGTTGTGCTGGGCATGGTATAGGAGGAGATAAGAGCTCATAGAATTGGGGAGTTAAGTGCGCCACCCCATGAATGATATTAAGGAATACGATCCGTCATCCATGCAACTATAACAAGTAATTAACGTGTAAAAGATGTCTAGGGAGTAGTGAAATCTAAGTAAACACATTTTCTCCACTTATTGCTCACAATCTTAGTATAATTTAGTTTATTTTCATTTTTAGTATTTTATTTTGATTGCATCTTTAGTATTGGGTTAGTTGACTAGCAACTAATTCCGCCCAAATCATTCAAACCCGAGATTTTTAATTGCTTTCTAAAAAATATAAAAATACAAAAATAATCATCCCTCACCTTTAGAACTAGTATTTAGGTTTTCTAATCCTAGCGACACTATTCCTAGCAGAACGATCAATCCCCCTGTACTTGTCACTATACTATACTACAACGATCAGGTACACTGCCTGGTGGGGGTTGTAAGCTTCTCGAGATCCCTCGAGAGGTAAATAGTTATTGTCTATGTTAGAATTTCTTTTTATTAGGTCTACTTGCTAGATTCCTTTCTAGTAAGATTTTATTTTTATTTTTAGGTTTCTTTAGTCTATCTTATTTCTTTGTGTCCTTTGTTCGTAAACTATTTTGATGGATCACAATAACATTGATCGTTTGATTCCTGTTATTCGTGTTTTTCGTCATAGGATTTTCCAAATGCCCGCCCCACTTCCTTTAGTGGAAAATGAGAACCCACCTAACCTCTCACCCAACCACCACTTTGACAATAATTCTGAGTTAGAAGAGTCTGATCATGATGATGACCGTAGGGCTAGTCCTTTCTACTATTCAGACTCCGATGAGGATCTTGATGATGGTGATGTGATTAATGAGAATAGGATGGAAGAAGAAATAAACCCTCTTAGGTATGTTGACCCTAGAACTAGGATTGAGTGCGATAGTTCATTCAACATGCAATTTCCTTGTAAAATCGGATTTAAGAGCTTTAATGCCTATCTTAACTTATCTCTCCCGATGAACATAATCTCGTGCAATGAATATAATAAGATCATGGTAGATGAGTTAGAATACAAAGGAGAAAACATTATTGCTAAGGCAATACCATTGCATGTGTTTGTAGGAAGCTTGGTTTATCTTGTTGAGTTCATTGTTATGGAGAATCTAGGAGAGTTTATTGATGATAAGTTGACCCAAGTTGTGTTTGGAAGACCTTTCAAACGGTTGACCAACCTCGATGAAAAACTCATAGAAGGGTTAATTACATTCTCGGATGGGGATGAAGATTTTGTCTATCAAATGCCCCGCACACACCCTAGATTCAAGGATTTTTCCATGGAAAAGTGTAGTAGGTATCCGCCCATAGAAATGCTAAGTGAGAATGATAAGAGAAAAGGACTTAAGTATACTCATGAAAAGAATAAAAGATACTATCGCGGATGCTTAGAGTTAGGAGATGATTATAAGAAAGATGAGGCGACTATTAGATGGCTCACACTTGGTTATGTGAGCATAAGCGATACACGTTGACCCATAACCTTGAGTCTAGCTACAAGACTCGTAAATAAAGAAAAGCGCTTCTTGGGAGGCAACCCATGTTTTGTGTGATTTTGTTTATTTGTTTGTTATTTGCTTCCGTATGCATGCTTAATTTTTATTGTTGGTAGATCATGTTTCTAAACTAAATAGTGGAAATACTTTACTTTGTTGTTCTGGCCTAGTCTTAACTCCACCTAAAGGTATTTTTGCAAAAGATAAGTGTAAGGGGAAACCCCAAATATGTTTTCAAGAAACAAACCGATCATGATTCTCCACAATATTAAATGAACATGTATATTCGTACTTGTTAGAGTCAAATGCTTGTATTGAGTCATAATGAAGTTTTGCAGGATTTTCCAGGAAGTAGGACCAAGTTTTTCCAGAAATTTACAGGAAACTTAACGTAAGAATTTCTGCAGGCCATTTCTGACGGCGTCACGAGATTACTCTTGACGGCGTCAAGTGTAAAAATTCTGGAAATTTTGCTAGTTTTGTTTATACCGGAGTCTTAAAGTTTTTGGTTGATTCTTTAGTTTTATAAACTCCAGGAAATCTGCAAACATTCATTCCACAAGCATTATATCTTTAATTGTTTTGTTTTTATTCCTAAGTCTGGAATTACATCTAGTTGTGAGTTATCTTTGTTCGGGTTGATGCTTTGGGTTTTTGTCTGTTTTCTCAGGATTTACAGGTTATGTATGACAAGAAGATGATTTATATTCTGGAAGGGAAGCTTTGATTGTTCATTTTCTTGGAGGAAGATTTAACCTGGCCACCTTATTATCCATACCGAGCGAATCAGGGGAGTATTTGATTTCATTCTTTTTACTTTTTCACTTTTACATTCTTTACTTGAACATTGGGGACAATGTTCATCTTAAGTGTAAGGGGAGGGTAAAAAGATGATACCTTACATATGCACTTTCGCTTGAGTTTGTTTTGTTTGATAGTAGATGTGTAATAAAACTATGAGAAATACTTGTTAGTGCAATTTTAGCGCCAAATTTAAAATTTTTTACAACATTTAGGAGTGAAACTTTAGCCATAGCAAGCGTCTCATGGATAGGAGATTGTATGACTAGCACATAACCGTATATTCAGAAAAATTTTCCACCCAAATATGTGAGGTTCGCCTTTAGATTTGATAGGAAAAACATTTATTATTAGTGCTTATGAGTGTACCGGTAGCATTTAGATTCTAGAACTTGCGTTAGTGATGCATCCCGAGACCGCTAGTGAGACTACATTCGTGTGGTAGGATTTACTACATGATAAGAGGCATTAGGATCACCCTTGTGTTAAACCCGTATTATAATTACTTGACCATTTAAGTCATATTACTTGGCTAGTTAAGTCAACTAATTTTTCCCACACCCTTAGCGTTGTACTCATTTTTAGTACACGAAACCCCTAGTACACCCCTCCGAGCCTATCCTTTCGTTTCTAACTTTAAGCATCTTACTTAAAGGAAGAATTTGTTACACCCCACTTAAATGTACACCCAAATCGCCTTAGCCTTCCGTGTATGCGCTCATCTTTAGTGCATTATTGTTATTTGTTAAACCCTAAGTTAACTATCTAATTGATTACATGGTTGCTAAGTCGAGTCATATCCTTGTACATATTGTTTTGGGACGATTGGGACTCATGGGTAAAGTACTTATTTATGGAGTAATGGGGAAAACATCATCTATTACCCCCATATGTACGTTAATCTTAAAAGTGCTCCCAGTGTTTTGATTATCTTAATTCGAGTCATTAGATTAGTTTATTGTAAAGTATGTAAAAATTCAAGTGTAAGGGGAATGTTCTACCCCTATGATGTATTATTTTGGATGGTAGGGTAAGAGTGTATGCAAAAAAAAAAAAAAAAAAAAAAAAAAAAAAAAAAAAAAAAAAAAAATCGAAAAAAAACAAGAAAAAGAAAAAAAAATAGAAAAAGAAAAAGAGAAAAAACATACGGACTACCATCCCTTTTCATTCTATGTTCATTTTATGTTTTTGTTATTTTTTCATTTATTAGCTTAAGTCGAGTCTAGTCTTGGCTTAGCAACGCCATCTTGTACATGTAATTAACCAAGATTGTTAACTCGCCACCAGTAAAACTTCCTTTATCCAACAAAATCGTGTATTTCATATCCCTACACCTAACATTACAACCCTTTAAAAGACCTCTTTGATAGTTTATCCTAGGTGCTTACGCCATGTGGTGGAGGTTTGATCCTTTCCCAAGCCTATGGTAATCTATTTTGCTATGATAGGTAGTGAGTGATATCTTCCGTTTCCATATTGTAATTTATACTTTATTACACCCGAGAGATGTGAGTATCTAAACACTATTTGTGAGGTGCTAGTGTATGACCTCCGTGCTTGTCTATTGGTCTTTAGTGGAACGATTATTTGTTGTAATTACTTTTATATTAGTGTTAAATGACCCCTAACTTGTATTTTGAGTAGAATAAAAGCGCATTTGCTTGAGGACAAGCAAATCTCAAGTGTAAGGGTATATGATGAGGCGAAAAATGAACCACTTTTAGGGGGTCATTTAAGCCCGGAATTGACTTTATTTGATCAAATATTGCCTTAAATCATTCCTTTTATGATTTTAGGTACTTTGGGAGTGAAATCTGGAAAAGGAAGCAATTCGGACGTTTTTGGAGCATAAAAGTGAAGAAAACGCCAAAGTCTTAATTTTCTTTGCTGGGAACAGTAGGTGACGGCGTCAAGAGTTAATCCTTGACGGCGTCAAGAGCAAATTTCCATGACGATCCAGTACAGATTTGACGGCGTCACGAAGTAGGGCGTCAAGAGTAAAATTCATGACGGCCTGGAAATGCATAATACATGACGGCGTCAAAAGTAGATCAAGGCAGTCCGAGAAGAGTTTTGGCGGCGAGGTGACGGCGTCACAAGTTTGGTCTTGACGCCGTCAGACCCCTTTTCCTATATATAGTTTTCTAATTTTCACATTAAAAAAAGAGAAGTTTTGGAGAAACCCTAAGTACGAACTTGGTGCGAATTTTACAGGTTTTTCAAGGGTTCCAAGCCCTTGATACCTTTCATGTGTAATTGAGATAAGTGTTCTTTTAATTCAATAAATATGTCTATGTGTTGGTTGTCTATATCTTGTTCTTGTCTTAATTCCATCATGCTAGGCTAGATCTATCTTGTGTTTGCTTGGATCTAATGAAACCTAGATGTTAATTATGTGTTGATTACTTGTTTATAATTGTCTTGGATGAATGATTTATATGTTAGGCTTAAGAAAACTGGCAGATCTCCAATTGGTAACACGCTTGAACGTCTTAAGAAACATGAACCGATGTGCACTAGGTCTTTATTGGTTGTATTTAATGCATGAGCCACTGTTTATAATCCCTATGGTTGTGCTGGGCATGGTATAGGAGGAGATAAGAGCTCATAGAATTGGGGAGTTAAGTGCGCCACCCCATGAATGATATTAAGGAATACGATCCGTCATCCATGCAACTATAACAAGTAATTAACGTGTAAAAGATGTCTAGGGAGTAGTGAAATCTAAGTAAACACATTTTCTCCACTTATTGCTCACAACCTTAGTATAATTTAGTTTAATTTCATTTTTAGTATTTTATTTTGATTGCATCTTTATTATTGGGTTAGTTGACTAGCAACTAATTCCGCCCAAATCATTCAAACCCGAGATTTTTAATTGCTTTCTAAAAAATATAAAAATACAAAAATAATCATCCCTCACCTTTAGAACTAGTATTTAGGTTTTCTAATCCTAGCGACACTATTCCTAGCTGAACGATCAATCCCCCGGTACTTGTCACTATACTATACTATAACGATCAGGTACACTGCCTGGTGGGGGTTGTAAGCTTCTCGAGATCCCTCGAGAGGTAAAGCCTGGTGCAATCCCTACGCATCACGACCGCATCAAAGATCTCCCGTGGTAATCCAAGTTGGATTAAATGCATTGCCATATCATCAGCAGCGATCTGCTTCTTGTCTTCCTCTGTGTAATCTGCTTCTGTTTGTTCACGCACGAATGGTTGAGTAGGAGGTGTTGCATTTGGATTACCCTCGATTTGAACTTGTCTTGGCTGAAATGGACCTTTTTCAATGGATTGGATCATTAATTTACCATCAGGCTTTGTTTTGATGTAACGAAGCATGCGGCTTGTCCATGGGAGATATCCACCTTTTTCAAGCATTGGAGGTCTGTTTTCCGCACCGGCTGCATGAATGTCTTGCTGAGTTGCCATTGATGAAGTGTAGATTGATAAAGTTGATTCTTGGATCGATTCAACAAAGTAGGAGTTGTGATTAGTGTAAGTTGATGCAAGTTTGGATGGTGAAAAATTTGATCTAAAACCTTAAAACCTCAATAACTTCTTCTCGGAGCGTTTTTAGGCCTCGAAACTTGGGTTGAATGAATAAATTGATTCAACGTGTCCTTCTTCTCTGTTTCACGGTCGTTTTGACAGCCGATTCCTCGAAAACGGAGTTACGGTTCAAAAGTTATGGCCGTTTGAAGTTTGGTTGTCAAAAGTCAAAAACTTACGCGTAAAGCTTGATTTTACGCGTAAACCTTGAATAATCTTACGCGTAAGATGTTATGCGTAACCTTTAAGTTATGTGTAAGATCTAAGGTTATGCGTAAACAATATTGTTTATGCGTAGACTTTGATTTTACGCGTAAACTTAGAGTTTATGCGTAAGAATGTTACGCGTAAGGTTTTTCAACCAAATTGATCTTTCAAACTTATCCAAGCTTGAAAGATATCCCGTGTCGAAGTATTCCACAAACTTATCCAAGTCAGGGAAGTACTGAGTAGAATCTGATCGTTGAAGAAAACTTATGCGTAGGATCTTTCGCGTAGGATCTTTTGCATAGAAATTCACCTTATGCGTAGGATTCAGACTTTTGCGTAGAAACAGACTTTAGCGTAGGAAGTTATGCGTAGGATCACACCTTATGCGTAGGATTCCAATCTTATGCGTAGAAAAAGGGTTTTAAGCTTAAACTCACGCGTAGAAAGTGATCTTATGCGTAGAAAATGGGTTTTATGCCTAAACTCACGCGTAAACTTGCCAAAAAGTACTGTAGAAAGCTGTAGGCTTGGGCAGTACGAAAAACTTACGCGTAAGATGACCCAAACAACTAAAAATCTGATTTTTTCAACCAAAAACACATTTTCCACTTGTTTCTATTGATCAAATCTTTCACAAAACACTTAGAAACACTAAAACTTCAATAAAGACTACAACTTTAGCACTAAAAACACGTAAAAATCAAAACTTTTAAAGAAAAGCTCACGTTTTTAAAGAAAAAACGCAACTTTAAAGAGAAAGTTTGATAAATAACGATTTCCACACACTCCTAAATCATTGTTAGGCGATTGATACCACTTGTAGGACCTTAGATATATCAACTTTAATAACAATATAGCACTAGATGAAGTAAATATGGTGACTTGATGACATATATGTGTGGCGTTAACAATTGTAAAGAGAGGTAAGAGATGAAGAGAACTTTTATTAAAAACACACACAATACACACATAAGCACACTTACAAATGACTAGGTAAGTGCCTTATATAGTTAGAGAGAAAGGCCTCATGGGCTTTCTAATGGACTTGGGCTTGGACTTGGTTACATGGTAGATAACAAGGATTATGAAACATAGCACATGACATATTAGCTTGCCAAGACCAAGGCCCAATGACTAAACTATTACTAATCTTAACAAACGACACAAAGTTACAATATGAGAATGACCATCACTTCATAATACATATTTTTAATGCTAACAACGGTTGACCGATGCCCGTGGCGGTTCGCTGGTCATTTGCGCATTTATATCTACACAGCCGAGAAAAAAATGAATATTGTATCAGCATAAGTGATCACGCTCTGCACATATACAGAAACCACAGTGCCACGAATCTCTTACCTTTCTGCATAGAACAGTTATCCATGTGTTGCTTCTTAATGTCATGCGAGCTACTTGGGGTATTTCCTAAACAGGTTAACATGAAGGCGAAAAAAGACATTATACAAATATCAAGAATACGAATAATAGTGAGAACACAATCCAAGAAAACCAATTGTAAATTCTGGAAGGATATATGTAACTGTAATGCCACTTGTAAACTAAAATAGAGTAATATAGGAGCCAATATATGAAGAACTATTTGATCAAGTTAACATATACATAGATGTAAAAGTGAGCCAAGATACGTAGATATTCAAAAAAAGTTGAGTTAAAAAAATGTTGAATCAGAGACTAAAAAATATAGGTGTTATTAGTTCAAGTTCAACATCCCTAGTATTCCATAATTTATATGTCAACAGTATACAATACAGACACTATAATTAAAACTGATGATGATTGTGGCAACCGATTCATCTAAATAGAACGTTTAGTTCTGTAGCATGTATTTAGGAAACCGGATTCTTCAAAACTACGGTTTGTAGCGTGCCAAAATGGCGACAAACCTGATCACTGTTAGCTATAAAACTACTCGGCTCCCTAAACAGCAGCGATGATATTGTGGAATCGCACTTGTGGAATGACTTTGTAGCGTGCCACAATGTTGACAAACCTGATCACAAACGGCCAAATACACATAATCAAGAGGCGGTTCTGAACATTAAAAAAGAAGTGTAAAGAAAATCTAGCGTATGCTTCAAAATTTTGGTAAAATTATAGCTTAAAAGCAACGAACCAATTGTATAAGAAATATGAAACTGGCTTGCTATGAGTCAATGAACGTGTTTGACTGGTATTTGCATGTCTACCACTTAACCTCTGTGCTTTTCGTTCATCAGTAACTGTGTAAACATTAGCAGGCGATTGAAAATTTATTCTCTATCAAGTATCTACAAAACAGAACCTTACGAAACCAATACAATCATTGTGGCATTAAATTTTTTATGGAACTATATTGCATGATATGATAGTACTTTGAGTAATACAAAATCGGGGAGAGTGAGTATGTTGTCAAACCTCACGATACATCGTGACACCCGAATGACCGGTCGACGTTGTCGGTATGCCCATTTAGCTCAAGATCTTTAGCCTTGGTCTGTAACCACCTATACCATATAAAATACAACATTGTAAGATTTTAATTATTGACCAATTTGAAACCAAAGTAAATATGCAATAGGACCACGTATATAATATAGTCAGGTACTTAAAAGGTAAACTAATAAGCTTAAAACATTCAACATTCAACGAATTTACTTGCCTTCAGTCATATAAGATCTTCGACTGCTGCTACCACATAAACTGCCAAAATCATTTTTTGCTCTTTGATAATTGACTGCAATAACATAAGGTTGCCGACAGTTAGTACAACTCAAGTGATTGTCCATGTATTGTGTCGATAAAACTATTTCAAAATGCTAATATCCATACTACTTAAATGTACACATTCGCCTACATTGTGTAGGCCACCCATGCTTCTGAAAGGACACACTGGTGCGGTTGTTCCCTCAGCCGTGCTGACAGCTAATGAATTCTGGTCTTGTTGCTTTATGTTCAGGATAAGAGATGCACCTAAACAATATATCCTCATAGACATTATATACAAACCTAAGTTCAGAAGTAGTAGCGTGCAGACTTTTTATCCAAGTCGCGTAAGAACCCATACTCTATAATATATTCGTCAACAGCTCTAAACCTACATAAACGAACCAAATTAATAAACTTTATTAATTTTCCTTATAAAAGTAGAATTTTACACAAAAGTGTATGGAAACTGATAAACCTTATGGTCCCTTAATTTGGGCTCGTCACCAGTTTATAAGACTAAGTGGTGGTTTGTGCATATAGAGAAAAGGACATATCTCTCAATATAACGATGCACAATATTAACAAACTCAGACACCCCACTTTGCCCAAATACAGAAAGAACCCATGTCAAGCTCACCTTATTAGGCGTCATTCCTTGGCAGTACGTCGGTCCTACCTTGGCCAGTATGTTGCGTCCATGCATCATTTTCATGAGAATTGCAGCTGGTATTTACTCGTCCAACGGAGCCACCTGTTCCAGCATATAGTCACTTAAATTAGGCATTTTGTAGTAATTACTTATACTTTTCAGAGAGTTCTAAAGTCAAAGATATCAAGGTTTGAATTATAAAATACAACTCTTGTTGGAATGTAAACCTATAATCTCATAGTTGCTATTTACACTTTCACCATTAGTTTTCTTTAAGCTTATCTATCATAGTACATGCCCAAATAAAGATGTCCAAAAGCCAAGCTGTTTTCCATAGCTTCATTACAATGTTTAGTTTTGTGTTATTATGGGGATGTGTAAGTGCCTCAAAACATGAGGATATAAAGATTTATAAGCTAAACAATGGCCATTTTTCTCTCAAGTTAACAAATTAGGGTGCAACTATTATCTCTATTATACATTTATAGTACATTTCAAAACCACACTCAAGAAACAAATTGAACAATTACAATATTTTACTTACATAGGCCTAAGTTCAACACATTTACTGATATCGTTGAGAATAAGACCGTATGGCGATCAATTATTTACTAAGATCCAAACGCAAGGTATACTATTGCAACTCAAGTGCAAATCCAAACAACTCTTAAATCACACCTGCCAAAGAACCAACGATGCGAAGAAAACGCCTCCAAAGTTACCCATAAAATAAGACACAAACGAAATGTGTAAATTTTTTTTCATAGAAATTCTAGTTCCATTGATGCCGCCTAAATCAAAACTTCATGTCTTATTAAGTAACAAAGCTTTTACTAATGATATACTGATACAAAAATTGAAGTCATGAAATTTAGCCTAAGCCAAATTACCTGATAAGTGCAAAAATAAGCTTAAATAAACTACATCACAGAAACTAACATTTTCGCACAAAGTAGTCGATTATGAAAGAAAAGCCAAAATAAAAAATCTTATACCTCGAGATGGTGTTACAACGCACACTCGTCTTCACCTTCGTTAATTACATGTCAAACAAAAATGAAAACATCAGGTAATAAAACCACTATATCCTTGATTACATGTCTTGACGGTTCTTATAATCAAAATCTATACCATCATGCCATCCGGTCCATGGCAAGCCTTTATCATCCATAGCACCTTCGCATCTAATTAAATAATTATAATGAAAAGCATTACCACTTAAACTCTATAATTAAACAAAGCATTACCACTTAAACTCTACTAAGCAAAAAACCCCAAAATTGGAACCCTACTAAGTTAACCCAAACAAAATCAAAACAAATCTAATTAAATAATTGTAATGAAAAGCTTACATACCTTTGCATATCCAGCAACCAAAAGCCCCAAAATTGGAACCCTAACTCATCTATGGTACGCAGGTGTGTGTAGGTGTGCGTGTGTGCGTGTGTGTTGGTGAAGTTTCTGGATCTGCTATCCTTATCTAGGCATAGTATTAACTTTTGGGTTGGGTTACTGGCAACCAAAGCAGGCCAAAAGGGGCCCAAAAAAATTTGGCAGGAAAATTGCTACAGTGTAGCTACAGGATGAAACGGCAGCGTTTTCATCCTGTTTTATATAAAACTAGTCGTGCTCCGGACCGCCGCGTTGCGGCGGGGCATTGTAGTTAGTGTTTTTAGTATACTTTATGTGAATACGGTAGATGGAAAAGCAAATTAAAAAACGAAAGTATCTAACATTAGGATATGATTCGTTTTTAGACTGTAGAATGTGTATATGTTTCTTATAGTTATTTTTATGATATTTGAACTTGTCAGATTTTTTTTCTATTATTATTATTTTTTTTTAAACGCACATTTGAAAATAAAATTGTAAGTGGTGGGACTTGAGTAAGTTGAGGTTAGTTGTGAGTGAGGGGTTACTTGTGGAGGTTTGTTATAGTGATTTGGCACCTCGTGGGCCCCGAATGAGTAACTTGGGTATGTCATGGCACCTAATGCTCCAATATTTTTGTCGTTTGCATATCTTTTATTGTCACTAAATACAACAATTTGTATATGTTTATAAGCGTACATGGTGAGCTGGTATTGGACCAAATTCTTCAGCCCATTGAAAGTCCAAGAAAAACGCACTGTAGCGACAAATGGGAAAACGGCGTCGTTGTTGATGCTTTATTATATATATATATAATTATAATGAGCAAATATGTTTAAGAAATGACGATGACAAATTGAAACCATTAAAGAAGAAGAATAATAAAAAACGAGAAACATCAAAGCAAGAGCAAGTGTGTATTAATTAGGTGACAAATGGCCTATAAACAAACCCCATTTCTTTGACATTCAACTCTTTTTTCACTCATTATAAAAAGACACAAAAATAACACAATAAACTTGTCCTCATTTTCTATGCTTGATGATATAAGTCTTTGTCCACGAATTATAATCGAAACACATACAATACACCGGGTGGGATTCGGCTGATATCCATCCAAGTGTTTTTAACCGATCTTCTTCAATGTTGTCATTCAAACAAGATTCTTTGGAAACTTACGAATGACACGGTCTTCATTCCTAAACACGCTTCCAAAGTGCTGATGTTCAACGATATCAAGCTTTCGTCTTTTCAATGGATTTCTTGTAGGTATAGGAAAATGTATTGGCATTGGTTTGAAACTTTGGACGGTCTAACAATCTTTGTAAGTTGTGATCTACTCCCGGTCACAAAAAGTCTAAAACAGATGTGCTTATTAGATTCTTGATCATACCCGCAAAGATTTGTACTTGTTTGTGGAGATTAGTTATTACTTATTAGTGTGCATAGTGTACTCACGTGTTTTTATATAAAACTGAAAATTGTCCTCCGAAATCTAGTTACAATGGGTGAAAGATCATTTGCGAACATGCTTGTCTCATTTTCGGGTTTTTGCAGTCTGCATGATTAAAACACCAAGTCATACCGAATATTGTCTTCATAGGAGTCATATAGCACTAACACGGTCAAGCAAAGAAGGACTTCAAGCGCATTCGCGGTTAAGAGAATCATATAGTTGATCATAAACAAGTTTAGTAAGAATTACAACTCAAAAGTAATGATAGCAATTCTTCCTCAATTTTGGTCTGTCTCCTCCTTATTTGTCACCATGCGTCCATTCTAATAATTTGGTCTAGCATGATCAAACTTACAATTTAACAACATTTGAATTTTAAAACGCATGTTTCGAACTTAACCCAATAGGCAAAAATTCAAAAAATGTGAAGAATTTTTTTTTTTGAGTACTCGGATTTTTTGTCTCATTTTCTATTTCCAGTTGCTATATTCTGCAAAGCAAATGATCTCAAGTTAACTTAACTAAATACATGAAGCATATAAAGTAAGCAAAGTTTATCTTCTATACCCATGTGGGATTGAAGACTCAAAACAAAAGTTGAATTTGAGTAAAGGAAGCAAATACACACAACATATTTTACTTGATGTATAACATTAGTTACTTATAAATACAACTCTCTAATCATAAACATTCCTACCTAGTTCCTTATCAATTGAAATCTACGCTCTACACCAATTATTTTGAATCATAAATTTTCATCTAAACAGAATGCTACCAAGTTACAACCTATGTAGAAAGATCATTTGCGAACATTTTTTTCATTAACAAACATTCCATTTTCAAGAACCCAATCCTCAATCATAGGTTGAATATGTTATTAAGTTGCCCTTGCTACATTAGTCAGGTTCAGTGAATAATAAACTTGATTGTTCAGTGAAATAGAAATTGTCAAAAAAGGGAATCATGTCTCCTAATTTTTCGATATTAGGATCTAATCTCTACCATGAAATGGAATCTTGTTAGTTGATTTCCACTTACAAAAATTCTAAACTCTTGGTTTGAAACTCAAAAAGGTATATCGAACTTGACATTTTGGTTGAATCGTTAATTTATGAAACTAGGTTTTGATTTCTGGTTGTGTTCGTAGAATTGTAGGTGGATGAATCTTTTGTACTTTCAATGGGTTCCCAAATTTTGCATTTGGTATGAAGGTGGTCATGGTGATGTTAGGTAATGGCTACATGTCATTAATATATAGTGTGTATGCTATTTAAACTTAGCTAAGTTACAATCATAATATATGGATAAAATAACAAAAAAGCTATAAATTGTCGTGAAGATGGGTAAAAAAATGATATAAAAAGCTTTACGTATGTGATATGTCCATTTGGAAACAATTTTGGTTTCTTTTTCTTCAATAGATTAGAAGACTATTATTGTGAATGGTGATTTTCAATTTTTCATCCCACTTTGCCTCATAACCAAATCTGTAAAAGGTGGAGGTTGTTATAAAATGAGAGGCCCAACAATTGAAAAACATTGTCTTTTTGACACCATTCAAAATACTCATCTTTTTGTGTTAGCAATACTAGTTAAAATATTTTATAAAACATTTTTGTTGATTTTTTTGATATTTTTATTAAAATATCAACAAAACAAAAAAATGTTTATATATTTAGTATTAACTTGTATCTAACAATGAAAGTTAAAAATTGATTTCCAAGTGTTTAATAAGATCCGATCTTTTTTTTTTTTTTTTTTTTTTTTTTTTTTTTTTTTTATTTATTTTGTCAGTTTTTTTAACATTTCTTGTTTAATTAATAAACATACATGTTTAAACAATGGCAATGGCATTTTATCATAAAAAAAATGTTTATATTTAGTATTAAGTTATTAACTTGTATCTAACAATGAGAGTTAAAAGTTGATTTGCCGGTGTTTAATGAACATATATGTATAAAAAGTGAGAATTGATTTGCACACTCAAGGTTTTGATTAGCACTCTAATTAAAATAGTTGTATAGCGTTTGCAATGTGCTATGTATACTTGTACAGTGAGAATCTGAATCTAAATAAAGAGTATGTAAATCACCTCTACAACGATGTAAATTGAAACCAACAAAGAAAAAAAAATGTTTTTTGGTGAGATTGATCAGATTCAACCCAAATCTCAATTGTGTGACATTTGATTATTTCTTACTTTTTATATGAAGAGAATAAAAAATAAGACAACTTTCTACATTTTCTAGGCTAGATAACATATGCCGGCCTAGTTCCCGTTTTATAATCCAAAGTCGAAACATAATAATTGCCAGGTCGATGTCGACCTACTGAGAGTTTACATCAATCCCATTCTATTAGGTATCGAACGAAAGAAATATAGACCCTTGGCATAGTATCTAACTCCATGTATACTTAATTTTGTGATGCATGTGTAATTATTTTTCAAATTTGATAGGAAATAATAGGATATATCGATACATCATCATAATGTTAGTTTAACTTAAAGTATGTACCTAAGTTTGTGAGCTATCACACGACTTTATTTGTGCTTTTTAGAAAGAAAAAAAATACAAAGCAACTTTGTTTTTGGTACCAAACATATGAAAACCAACATGTTTATATCTGTTGTTAAAGAAGATGTCTAGATCCGAGTTCTAGTTGTTTGTAGAGATTTATTATAGTAAGCATAGCGTCCTCATAAAATAAAATATCCGTCATGCTAACTGAAACTTGCTTATGATGGGTCATGGCCTCATGGGTACTAAAAGACCATTTGCCTAATTGCTTGGTTCATTTTCAAAATATAAGTACACCCAAAGGACTTTGTGGTTTGCATGATTAAATAACAACTAGTTGCGCATGTTGTCTTCGTAAAAGACATATAGTGCTAATGCAGTAAGAGAAAAATCGGCTTCAACCGCATTCACTGTTAAGAGAGACCATAATTAATCACAAATACATGATTTCCTTTTGGCCTTTCTTACATGTAGCATTGTCTCTTTAGGAAGAAGTACTCAAAAAGGTAAGACGAACTTACATTTTACAAGATCTCATTTATTTTCCAAATAATATGTGCATAAGTTTATAATAACTAACAAAAGACAACTATTGTTTGACGGGTGTCCAGTTGAAAACGATGTTGGTTACTTAATTTTTCGATGGAATAGATTATCATTCTGGATAGGGCAAATGATATTAAAAGGTAATATACTTGCCACAAATTCATCGAATGGGTAGTGAACTATTTTTTTTCATTTTGAGAGTAATTTTCTTTCAAATTCATCATCTTTAGGGTATTTTGCAAAATTTTTGGACAATTTTGCCTTTCGGGAAAAAAAATTTTGTATTAGCTATGAGGGGCAAAATTGTCCAAAATTTTTACAAAATACCCTAAAGATGATGATTTTGAAAGAAAATTACCCTCAAAATAAAAAAAAAAAAAAATAGTTCACTACCCATTCGATGAATTTGTGGCAAGTATATTACCTTTTTTTATTATTTGCCCTTCTGGATAGTGTTTGCATCCCACATTGCATCAGAAACAATGAGGTTTAAATATCATGATTGATAAACCTATGGGTCATGATTAGTCCACTTATGTGTACAACGAGGTTTCGACATGATCTACACTCAGCCCGTTGCCCTTTTTGTGATAATGGCTTAGAAATGGAGGAACGCATCTTTGTTCATTTTCAGATTTATTAATACACCCCACATTTTGTAGTTTGCATGATTAAAACACCAAGTCTTACACTCTTGCCCGATGTTGTCTTCACAAAAGTCATATAGTACTAACACGCTCCGAGAGAAAAACAACTTCAAGCGCATTCACCGATTAGAGAGAACACAGTCGATCATACATACCTGATTTCTACATCTTATCTTTCTTTTACCACACTTTATAAATCATTAAACGTGCGTCCTCCCGTTGAACTTAAATATCTACATCTTATCGAACTTGAAATTTTGATTGAATCGTTAATTTATGAAACTAGGTTTTGCTTTCTGGTTGTGTTTGTAGAATTGTAGGTGGATGAAACTTTATGTGTGTCCATTTGGAAACAATTTGGTTTATTTTTCTTCAGTAGAATAGATTATTATTGTGAATAGTGATTTTCATCCCACATTGCCTCATAACCAAATTTTCTAAGGGTGGAGGCTGTTATAAAATAAGAGCCCCAACAATTTAAAAACAAGTCTTTTTGACACCATCCAAAATGCCTCTATGGTATTTTTGTGTTAGCAATACTAGTTAAAATATTTCATAAAACAATTTTCCGCTTTTGTCGATATTTTTAATTTGATAATGATAATAATAAAAAATATCGATGTTTTGAGAAATTGTTTTGTTTAATGTCTATTAACTTGTATCTAACAATGAAAGTTAAAAATAGATTTGCCGGTGCTTAATGAACATATATGTTTAAAAAATGACAAATGATGAATTGAAATCAATTAAGAAAAAGAATAGATACCAAAAGGAAAATAAGTTTTAAACATTTCCTTATACTATCGAACAAAAGAAATATAGATACTTGGCATAATATCCAAGTACATTTATACTCTATTTTGTGATATACGTGTATTTTATGTATCACGAATTCACGATTGATATATGTAAGTTCGCCATTTTCATTAACTGAATAAGTTATGTTAGTATTATAGATGGTTTACAAGCTATTGAAAATAATATTCGTAATTCTCGTTTAAAATTCGGATGAAAAACATCATAATGTATTGTCACAACAATCTCGTCATATGGCAGTAAGTCATTACATTATCTGCAAGGTACTTTTATTACTCTAATAAGATTTGATGATTTTTCTACATTTTTTGATATTTGATCTTATGTTGTATTGGTTTTTATTGATGATAAATCCTTAATTAAGAAACTTATTTTGCGTGATATACATTTTATCTTACCGTATTTGATGTCTTGCATATCCTCAAGTTATATCAATCTACCTTGAATTGCTGCATATGTTTAGATTTCTATGTGATATTTGATCTTAAACAGGATATTTTAAAAGCTAAATCAATGTACATTTCCAATATATTCTTAAACACTTACTGGTTTGTATTTAAGACAAGTATTTTGAAAAGTAAAGTGGAGCAAAACTAAGTTCGGAGCAATGATAAAGATATCGAGTATTTTTCTGATTTCTGAATGGTGTTAAGTGTTTTGCATCCGACATTGACTCATAACAAAATGACCAAAGTCTATGATCACTATAAAATGAGAGGCCAACAGTTGAAAACATATGTTTTATTGCCTCCGATCCCAAGTCCCAACCAAAATATTCTTATGATTTATTTTGTGTTGCAATCACTAGTTGAAATATTTTTAAAGCTGTTTTAGACATGAAATTTGATTTTATTTATTAAACTAAAAAAAATCAATTTTTTTGTCCAAACAGATTATATAAATTATTTTAAGTTGTGTCTAATAATGAAAGATTAAAATTGATTTATCAGCGTTTCCATGGACAAATATGTTTTTATGAAAGGGTAATGGCAAATTGAAACCAGTAAAGAATAAAAAGCGAGAAACATTGTAGCAAGAGGAAGTGTTTTTACGTGAGAATGATCCATATACAATAAACAAGCCCCATTTCTCTAAGTAGTAACATTCAACTTTTTCTCACTTTTTATATGAAGAGACAATAAAAATCAAATTTGTACATTTTCTAAGCTAAATAATACACGTTATAGTCCACGTATTATAGTCGAAACACAATAATATGCCGGTGGATGACCTACTAAGAGTCTGCATGAATCCCATTATATTAGCTGTGGAACAAAATAGAATTAAACATTTAGCATAGTCGACCTCTAAATGCATTTATACGATACTTTTAGTTTGTGCTCCATGAAAACACATCTTTATATAATGATTCATGTGCAATAAATATTAAGATATCTTTAATTACATTATTGGTACACATAACAGAACCTAATGTAAATCTAACTTAGGTGAAACCTAACCTTGTATATGTATGAATTTGAGAAGAAATACAAAACCACATTGGTTACTTGTATCAATCGTGTATGAAAAGCAGCTTGTGCAAGATTATACATTCTTGATCATACCAACAAAGAGTTGCGACTATATATCGAGATTAATGTGCATTGCGTCGTGTTTCTACCAAAAAAACATAAAATTGCTCATCATGCTAACCATGATTTACTTATAATGGGTGAACGACCATCTGCTTAATTGCATATCATTTTCGGATTATCAGTACACCCACACGACTTAGCAGTTTGCATGATTGAAACACTAAACTAGTACCAAATGTTGTCTTCGTTAAAGCCATATAATACTAACTCAATGAGGCAAAGGACGACTTCGAGTGCATTGGCCGTTAAGAGAGATCATAAATACCTGATTTCTACATCTCATCTTTCTTTTACCATACTTATTAATTCTCAAATGTGTGGCCTCCCGTTGAACTTAGTCTCTATTTACATGTAGCATCATTGCTTTACAAAGACATACTCAAAAAGGTATATCGAACTTGAAACTTTGATTCATCGCTAATTTATGAAACTAAGTTTTGATTTCTGGTTGTGTTTGAAGGTGGACGAATTTTGCATCAATGGGCTCCCAAATTTGTATTTGGTATGAAGGTGGTCATGGTGATGTTGGGTAATATGTCTTTAATGTATAGTGCACATTTGTTAATATCCCGATCCTGATATTTGGATATTACGATTTTACGATTCTACGAAGCAAAAACGATCCAGATCCTACGTAGGATCTTAACAAGCTTAAGATCTTATAGGATCCCGATTTTGCCAATAGGATCTTAAGATCTACTCTGATCCGATCTTACTTTTCTCGAACCGCAAACTTTAACTAAATGGACTAATGTGTAAATTGCTATTTAATGAGAGGCGAAACAGTTGAAAAGCATATGTTCTCTAAGGGGTTGTTTGATAAAATAAAATAATTTAGCGATGAATGATTTTGTTCTTTGAATGATTTAGAAGCTCTGTAAGATTAGGTTTCACCTGTTTGATAGTTAGTTTGAATCAACATTCTGAATGACTAAAATTACTATTTTTATTTTTATCATAACAATCATTTTATGGTTATTATATGGGTATAATTTAGCGATGAATGATTTTGTTCTTTGAATAATTTAGAAGCTCTGTAAGATTAGGTTTCACCTGTTTGATAGTTAGTTTGAATCAACATTCTAAATGACTAAAATTACTATTTTTATTTTTATCATAACAATCATTTTATGGTTATTATATGGGTATAGGAGCATTTTTTTTCTTTCACTTTAACAATAACAAGAAACAAAAATGTTCAACAATTACGAGAACCTCAAGAGAACACGACACTTTTAACAACTAGCACTGAATTATTAATTTATTATATACCTCAACAGGAAAACAATAATTTTGACCACTAGCAGTGAATTATTTACTTTATACCTCAAGAAAAACACGACAAATTTGGCATAGTAATAAAATAAGTTATAAAAGGACATGAAGTGGATAATATTATACGGAGTAATTTCAATTAGGACCATATATTTGCAGAATCGGTCAGTGATAATTCTGTCATTCAGAGGTGATATAATCTCCTAATCAAACACGCTGTCTTCTGCCCGATTCATCATTAAGTGCTGATCCATTCTATTAAGTGGCTATCAAACACCCCCTAACTCTTGCTTCTAAGGCAAGATGTTCCTATGGTCTATTTTTGTGTTACAATTATTAGTTAAAACATTTTATAAAATCTCCTGTGATAAATATCAGTTTTATTCATTAAATTAAGAAAAATTGATATTTATTCACAACGATTTTTTTTAATGTTTTAATCAGTATCCAACAAGAAAAATTAAGATTTTATTTGCCAGAAAAAATGTGTACCTGCATGAAAATGTGATGAGGCGAAAAATGATCCGTTTTTAGGGGGTCATTTAAGCCCGAATACGACTTTATTTGATCAAATATTGCCCTAAATCGTTCCTTTTGTGATTTTAGGTACTTGGAGAGTGAATTCTGGAAAAGAAGCCATTTCGGACGTTTTTGGAGCATAAAAGTGAAGAAAACGGCAAAGTCTCAAATTTCTATGCTGGGAACAGTGCATGAAGGCGTCAAGAGTTGCTCTTGACGGCGTCAGAGTCCCAAGAATAAAATACCGTGGTTGATGACGGCGTCACATAGGCCGTCATAAGTAGATCAAGGCCGTCCGAGGAAGTATTTGGCGGCGAGATAACGGCGTCACACCATTGCTCTTGACGCCGTCACCTAGATTTTCCTATATATAGTTTTCTAGTTTTTTACATTTGAAAAAAGAGAAGTTTTGGTGAAACCCTAAAGACGAATTTGGTGCAACTTTTACAGGTTTTTCAAGGGTTCCAAACCCTTGATACCTTGCATTGTAATTGAGATAAGTGTTCTTCTAATTCAATCAATATGTCTATGTGTTGGTTGTCTATATCTTGTTCTTGTCTCAATTCCATTATGCTAGGCTAGATCTCTTTTGTGTTTGCTTAGATCTAATGAAACCTAGATGTTGATTATGTGTTGATTACTTGTTTATTCTTGTCTTGGATGAATGATTTTATATGTTAGGCTTAAGAAAACTGGCAGATCTTCAAATGGTAACATGCTTGAACGTCTTAAGAAACATGAACCGAGGCGTACTAGGTCTTTATTGGTTGTATTTAATGCATGAGCCACTGTTTACAATCCCTATAGTTGTGCTGGGTCATGGTGTAGGAGGAGATAAGAGCTCATAGAATTGGGGAGTTATATATGCCACCCCATGAATGGTATTAAGGAATACAATCCGTCATCCATACAATTATAACAAGTAATTAACATGTAAAAGATATCTAGGGAGTAGTGAAGTCTAAGTAAACACATTTTCTCCAATTACTACTCGCAACCTTTGTAATAATTCGTTTAATTTCATTTTCAGTATTTTATTTTGATTATATCATAGTTTTGGGTTAGTTGAATAGCAACTAATTCCGCCCACTCTTCCAAAACCCGAGATTTTACTTGCTTTCATAAAAATATAAAAATACAAAAATAATCATCCCTCACCTTTAGAACTAGTAATTAGGTTTTCTAATCCTAGCGACACTATTCCTAAGCTGAACGATCAATCCCCCGGTACTTGTCACTATACTATACTACAACGATCAGGTACACTGCCTGGTGGGGGTTGTAAGCTTCTCGAGATCCCTCGAGAGGTAAAGCCTGTTGCGATTCCCACGCATCAAGTTTTTGGCGCCGCTGCCGGGGAATAGTTATTATCTAGGTTAGGATTTCTTTTTATTAGGTCTACTTGCTAGATTCCTTTCTAGTAAGATTTTATTTTTATTTTTAGGTCCTCTTTAGTCTATCTTATTTCTTCGTGCCTTTGTTCGTAACTCTTTACCATCCGACATCATGGAAGGTGGTAACATCTTTGAACCCGTCATCCCACCACAACAAAACCCACCACTAGTACCCCTTAGGCCCCGAACCTTAGGAGAGTATTCCCGACCTAGCCACCAAGGCTACCGAAACACCATTGAGCTCACCGGAGACAATGTGACCCCCTTGCGATCCGACACCATCCGGTTGGTGCAAAGCGGATGTGCATTCCATGGACTTCGTTCCGAAGATCCAAACCAACATCTTAAGGACTTTCTCAAAATCGTAGATTCCATAGACCTAGGTGTTGAAACTAGAGACACTACCCGTTTACGCCTATTCCAATTCTCTCTACGGGATCAAGCTAGTCAATGGCTTGAGCGTTTACCCGCGGGATCCATCACCACATGGGATGATCTCACCACTCGTTTCCTTGCTCAATTTTTCCCACCGGGGAGAACTACTAAGCTTAGAAATGACATCTTGATGTTCCAACAACGTCAAAATGAATCTCTTTATGAAGCATGGACTCGTTTCAAGGACTTACTCCAAAAAGTCCCTCATCATGGCATAGATCTTTGGCTCCAAGTCCAAATTTTTTATGACCATATCGACATCTCCACGAGGTGAACCATTGACCAATCGGCCGGTGGTAAGCTACGTGACCTTAGTGCGGAACAATCATGGGAACTTATAGAAGATCTTGCTCTCTATGACAACGAAAGTTGGAATGATCCCCGTGATTTAAACAAAGCGGTCAAGGCAATATCTTTGCCTTCGAACAATTCTAGCACTCCCGACCATAGGATCATGGAACTTGAGGACCAAGTCAAGTTTCTCATGAAATCTTACGAAGCTCCGAAGCCTTCAAGCCAAGTGAACAAAATCACTTCTTCATGCGAATTATGTAGTGGTCCCCATGACACTCGTGATTGTGTGGAACTCCCCGGAACAGCTTTTGCGGACTACGCATCCATGCGTACCGACAAAGCGGGAGATAAGTGGTACACTTTCAAGCCCGAGCCAAACACATATGGTGATTCATACAACCCCTCATGGAAAAATCACCCAAACCTTAGGTGGAAACAAAATCAACCCAATTCCTCCAATCCGCCTAATCGTTATCAACCAAACGGTCCACCATCCAACCGTACTTTCAACAACAATCCTTCTAACAACTATGGTAGTACCAACAATCTTGAAGGATTGATGTCAAAGTTCATGGCATCTCAAGACGCCCGCATAGCTAGGTTCGAAACCGAATTCAACCAACAACAAACGGAGATGACTAACAAGATTGACAACTTGTTGAAAGCCCTCAACAACCAAGCAGTAATCACACCTAGGAAGGACACTAGGGACACCAATAGTGGAATCCAAATTAAGGACCCCTCATCATCCAAACATGTCCACTTTGTCAATGTTGTCACCATTAAGCCAATAGATAAGGAGATATAGGAGAGTGACAAGGATGAAGTTAGAGTAGAAGCCGATAGTAAGGATGAGAGTAGGGAAGTTGAGGTTAATAAGGGTGAGGAATTAGAGGAGGTAGAACCTATAGAAGAATACTTTGATAAGTTGCCAACCAAGGAAGAACGGGAATACCATAAGGATTTATTCGATGGTCCCGAGAGAACATATATCTTTGGCGACCCCCTTTTCAAAATGGGAGACCCCTCTAACATTAACATCCCATGTAATATCGGGCACATGCATATATGGAAAGCTTACATCGACCTTAGATCCCCCGTGAACATCATGACTAGGACCTATTACAATTGGGTGATGAAGAAGCAACTAAATTTTAGGATGATGCCCGGTAAAAATCTGATAAGTAATTTTGTAGGGAGAGTTAAAGGATTACATGTGACTATAGGGAATCTCACCTATGAGATCGATTTTATGATAGTGGAAGACACTCGTCCGGTGATAGATGCTTGCCTAAGCCAAATAATATTCGGAAAACCATTTGTTGAGGCCACTAGGATGAGTTATGATCCGACTTTAGGGATAGTTAGGTTCAAGAAAGGGAATGATGAGGTTGCTTATCAAATGCCCTACAAGATCGAACAATACCGCCTTCTCTCTAATTTCGAAAAGGAACATAAGCAAGCGGCTTACTATAGGAATGAGGAGGATAGACGTAGAGGAGTAGAGTATGTTAGAAATAGGATGCTTGGTTTCTATAAAGAATGCTTGCAACTAGGTCCGGAATACAAAACTGGTTTAGAAGACGACCTAGAGAGTGGAACCAATGATAAATCACGTAGTAACCCATGACCTTGAGTCTAGCTACAAGACTCGTAAATAAAGAAAAGCGCTTCTTGGGAGGCAACCCATGTTTTGTGTGATTTTATTTGTTTGATTGTTATTTGCTTCCGTATGCATGTTTTATTTTTATTGTTGGTTGATCATGTTTCTCAATTAAAATGTGGAAATACTTTACTATGTTGCTTAGCCTAGTCTTAACTCCAACCTAAAAGTATTTTTGCAAAAGATAAGTGTAAGGGGAAACCCCAAATATGTTTTTAAGAAACAAACCGATCATGATTCTCCACAATATTAAATGAACACGTATATTCGTATTTGTTAGAGTCAAATGCTTGTATTGAGTCATAATGAAGTTTTGCAGGATTTTCCAGGAAGTAGGACCAAGTTTTTCCAGAAATTTTCCGGAAACTTAACATAAGAATTTCTGCAGATCCATTCTGATGGCGTCAGAGTATTACTCTTGACGGCGTCAGGAGTTAAAATCTGGAAATTTTACCGGTTTTGTTTTTCTAACGGAGTCTTATGGTTTTTGTGAATTATTAAGTTTTATAATCTCCAGGAAATCTGCAAACTTCATTCCACAAGCATTATATCTTACTTTGTTTTCTAGGATTTAGTAACTATTATAGGATGTCGCCGATTTTACGCGAGGTTGTCTTGTCTATTGTTGTCAGGATTTACAGGTTATGTTCGACAAGGAGATGATTTATATTCTGGAAGGGAAGCTTTGATTGTTCGTTTTCTTGGAGGAAGATCTAACCTGGCCAACCTATAATCCATACCGAGCGAATCAGGGGAGTATTTGATTTCATTCTCTTTACTTTTTTACTTTTACATTCTTTACTTGAACATTGGGGACAATGTTCATCTTAAGTGTAAGGGGAGGGTAAAAAGATGATACCTTACATATGCACTTTCGCTTGAGTTTGTTTTGTTTGATGGTAGATGTGTAATAAAACTATGAGAAATACTTGTTAGTGCAATTTTAGCGCCAAATTTAAAATTTTTTACAACATTTAGGAGTGAAACTTTAGCCATAGCAAGCGTCTCATGGATAGGAGGTTGTATGACTAGCACATAACCGTATATTCAGAAAAATTTTCCACCCAAAAATGTGAGGTTCGCCTTTAGATTTGATAGGAAAAGCATTTACTATTAGTGCTTATGAGTGTACCGGTAGCATTTAGATTCTAGAACTTGCGTTAGTGATGCATCCCGAGACCGCTAGTGAGACTACATTCGTGTAGAAGGATTTACTACATGATAAGAGGCATTAGGATCACCCTTGTGTTAAACCCGTATTATAATTACTTAACCATTTAAGTCATATTACTTGGCTAGTTAAGTCAACTAATTTTTCCCACACCCTTAGCGTTGTACTCATTTTTAGTACACGAAACCCCTAGTACACCCCACCGACCCTATCTTTTCGTTTCTAACTTTAAGCATTTTACTTAAAGGAAGAATTTGTTACACCCCACTTAAATGTACAACCAAATCGCCTTAGCCTTCCATGTATGCGCTCATTTTTAGTGCATTATTATTATTTGTTAAACCCTAAGTTAACTTTCTAATTGATTACATGGTTGCTAAGTCGAGTCATATCCTTGTACATATTGTTTTGGGACGATTGGGACTCATGGGTAAGTACTTATTTTATGGAGTAATGGGGAAGAACATAATATTATTACCCCCATATGTACGTTAATCTTAAAAATGCTCCAAGTGTTTTGATTTTCTTAATTCGAGTCATTAGAATAGTTAAATGTAAAATATGTAAAGATTCAAGTGTAAGGGAAATGTTCATTCCCTATGATGTATTATTTTGGATGGTAGGGTAAGAGTGTATGCAAAAAAAAAAAAAAAATAAAAAAAATAAAAAATAAAAAGAAAAAGAGAGAGAAAAAACATACGGACTACCATCCCGTTTCATTCTATGTTCATTTTATGTTTTAGTTATTTTTCATTTGTTAGCTTAAGTCGAGTCTAGTCTTGGCTTAGCAACGCCATCTTGTACATGTAATTAACCAAGATTGTTAACTCGCCACCAGTAAAACTTCCTTTATCCAACAAAACCGTGTAATTCATATCCCTATACCTAACGTTACAACCATTTAAAAGACCTCTTTGATAGTTTATCCTAGGTGCTTACGCCATGTGGTGGAGGTTTGATCCTTTCCCAAGCCTATGGTAATCTATTTTGCTATGACAGGTAGTGAGAGATATCTTCCATTTCCATAATGTTATATTACTTTATTACACCCGAGAGATGTGAGTATCTAAACACTATTTGTGAGGTGCTTGTGTATGACCTCCGTGCTTGTCTATTGGTCTTTAGTTGAACGATTATTTGTTGTAATTACTTTTATATTAGTGTTAAATGACCCCTAACTTGTCTTTCGAGTAGAATAAAAGCGCATTTGCTTGAGGACAAGCAAATCTCAAGTGTAAGGGTATATGATGAGGCGAAAAATGATCCGTTTTTAGGGGGTCATTTAAGCCCGAATACGACTTTATTTGATCAAATATTGCTCTAAATCGTTCCTTTTGTGATTTTAGGTACTTGGAGAGTGAATTCTGGAAAAGAAGCCATTTCGGACGTTTTTGGAGCATAAAAGTGAAGAAAACGGCAAAGTCTCAAATTTCTATGCTGGGAACAGTGCATGAAGGCGTCAAGAGTTGCTCTTGACGGCGTCAGAGTCCCAAGAATAAAATACCGTGGTTGATGACGGCGTCACATAGGCCGTCATAAGTAGATCAAGGCCGTCCGAGGAAGTATTTGGCGGCGAGATAACGGCGTCACACCATTGCTCTTGACGCCGTCACCTAGATTTTCCTATATATAGTTTTCTAGTTTTTTACATTTGAAAAAAGAGAAGTTTTGGTGAAACCCTAAAGACGAATTTGGTGCAACTTTTACAGGTTTTTCAAGGGTTCCAAACCCTTGATACCTTGCATTGTAATTGAGATAAGTGTTCTTCTAATTCAATCAATATGTCTATGTGTTGGTTGTCTATATCTTGTTCTTGTCTCAATTCCATTATGCTAGGCTAGATCTCTTTTGTGTTTGCTTAGATCTAATGAAACCTAGATGTTGATTATGTATTGATTACTTGTTTATTCTTGTCTTGGATGAATGATTTTATATGTTAGGCTTAAGAAAACTGGCAGATCTCCAAATGGTAACATGCTTGAACGTCTTAAGAAACATGAACCGAGGCGTACTAGGTCTTTATTGGTTGTATTTAATGCATGAGCCACTGTTTACAATCCCTATAGTTGTGCTGGGTCATGGTGTAGGAGGAGATAAGAGCTCATAGAATTGGGGAGTTATGTATGCCACCCCATGAATGGTATTAAGGAATACAATCCGTCATCCATACAATTATAACAAGTAATTAACGTGTAAAAGATATCTAGGGAGTAGTGAAGTCTAAGTAAACACATTTTCTCCAATTACTGCTCGCAACCATTGTAATAATTAGTTTAATTTCATTTTCAGTATTTTATTTTGATTATATCATAGTTTTGGGTTAGTTGAATAGCAACTAATTCCGCCCACTCTTCCAAAACCCGAGATTTTACTTGCTTTCATAAAAATATAAAAATACAAAAATAATCATCCCTCACCTTTAGAACTAGTAATTAGGTTTTCTAATCCTAGCGACACTATTCCTAAGCTGAACGATCAATCCCCCGGTACTTGTCACTATACTATACTACAACGATCAGGTACACTGCCTGGTGGGGGTTGTAAGCTTCTCGATATCCCTCGAGAGGTAAAGCCTGTTGCGATTCCCACGCATCAAAATAATAATAGCAAATTTAAACCAACTTACTCGCACATCACGACGGTTGTTTATATTATTCGACAGAATACAAGCATGCCAATGTGATTTAAAGGTAACAATCGTTTCTAATTTGGTTTATTGATGGTTTAACATTAGTTCAATGGTAATATTTGAGGTGTAGATAGAGCCGTGTTTATTATTTGTGTGTATTTTAATTTGTGTCGTAGCGTAAATAAATAGTTTATTTCATTCTTTTTCCGGTTTTTTGATCCTAGAACGATATCCATATGGTTTGTTTTTGTGTTGCAACTGCTAGTTAAAAAAATATATGGGTATTCTTTTTTGCTAACACTGATTTTATTTATGAAATCACACAATCAATGTTTGTGAAAGAAGAGTATCTTTAAAATATTTTAATGACTACGATGGTGCTTTCTTGTATTTAGTCTCTATCTCATGATGGTAGCATTTTGGTGAGCAACGTCAGGAAGCATATAGACGATTGCATGCTCCTTAATATGTTTCCATGCACGAGGTGGTATAAGCTTATTCCTAGGAAGGTTAATATTTTTGTGTGGCGTTTGTTTATGGATAGACTTCCCCATCGTTTTAACTTGTCATCTCGGGGGTTGGATATTGATTCGATTATTTGTCCATTATGCAATGAGCATGTGGAGTCGAATGTCCATGCTTGCTTTTCTTGTGATACAACTTCAATTGTTTGGAGGCTAGTTCGTGCTTGGAGTGATTCAAGGATCCCAATTTTGAACTATTGTGAGGATTGAGAATCATGGTTTATGTCTTGGCGTGCTTCAAAGGATTGGAAAGATCGTGCTTATACCATTTTGTTGCTGCATGTTGGATGCTTTGACATTTTCGAAATAACGTTACTTTTAACTCTCAAGTTATGAGAAAGTGTGACATTTTTTTTTATAAAATATGCATTTTTTCTTATTATTGGTTGAAATTTAGAAGTAAAATTTGTAGTAGTTGGAATGATTGGTTAAAATCAACCATGTAATTGCTAGCGCCCATGTAGTTAGGTTTTTTTTTTTTTTTTAAATATACATCACCGTTCAAAAAAATAAAACAAAATTCTTAATTAAGAAACTTTTTTTGCGTGATATACATTTTATCTTTCCGTATTTGATGTCTTGCATTGTATGAAGTTATATAGATCTACCTTGAAATGTTGCATATGTTTGGTCTTCCAAGTGATATTTGATCTTAAACGGGATAGTTTTAAATGCTAAATTAATGCATATTTCCAATATATTGTTAAGGGAGGTGATATGTACACTACTAAAATTGATATGTACACCACTAAGTATGAAGTATATAGTTGTACTATATGCATTATCAACACAATTTAGTGGTGTGCACACCAATTTTAGTGGTGTACATATCACTTGTTAAACGCTCACAACTTTGTATTTAAGACAAGTATTTTGAAAAGTAAAATGGTCCGAGAGCAATGATAAAGATGTGGAGTACTTTCAAGGTTGGAATTGGTTGTTGAATAAAGAGACCTTGATACGGTTTCTTTTTTCTTTCAATAGAGAAGACTATTATTCTGATTTCTGAATGGTGTTTTGCATCCCACATTGACTCATAACCAAATGACCAAAGGGTTAGATCACTATAAAATGAGAGGCCCAACAGTTAAGAAAGTGTTCTATTGCCTCTAAACCAAAATATTCCTGTGGTTTATTTTGTGTTGCAATCACTAGTTGAAAAATTTTATGAACCTGAATTTGACAGGAGGTTTGATTTTATTTATCAAACTAGAAAATCAATTTTTTTGTCAAAACAGTTTATGTAAACTATTTTAAGTTGTGTCTAACAATTAAAGATTAAAATTGAGTTGTCAGTGTTTCAATGGACAAATATTTTTAAGAAATGTTAATGGCAAATTGAAATCAGTAAAGAAGAATAAAAAGCAAGAAACATCATAGCAAGAGGAAGGGTGTGCTTGTTTCATTAAGATCTTTTGGGTCTGAATCTGACTACCACATCTTACTGATAAGATGTGGCTATAAAGTCTGAATCTGAATGAAATAATGTTGTTTGTTTTTCTATAATTGTCTGAATGATTTTCTTTTTAAGTATATATATATATATATATATATATATATATATATATATATATATATATATATATATATATATATATATATATATATATATAGAGTGTATTTTTATTTTCAGAACCCTGTTAAGTGCGGGAACTGCGAGAACTCTAATTTTGCATTAGAAAATATGCATGTTCATATAAAACATGTATGTTTTCTTACATACACCTTAATACACATACATGCATAACATACATGTTTATATAAAAACCTGTTAAGTGCAACAAATCAATGCAAAATGATTTTATTTTTAGAACCCTGTTAAGTGCGGGAACTGCAAGAACTCCAATTATGCATTAGAAAACATGCATGTTCATATAAAACATGTATGTTTTCTTACATACACCCTAATACGCAGGCATGTGTATTAAGGTGTATGTAAGAAAACATACATGTTTTATGTGAACATGCATGCTTTCTAATGCAAAATTGGAGTTCTCGCGATTCCCGCACTTAACAGGGTTCTGAAAATAAAGCTCCCCTATATATATATATATATATATATATATATATATATATATATATATATATATATATATATATATATATATATGATGAACAAGGAGCTTGTGTAAACATGAAACAAAACATTTTTATCGTAAAATTTAACACAGTAATAAACCATCAAATTATCTTTATAAATATCCTAAATTTAACATAGTAAAAAGCCATTACATGAATTCTCATAAAATAAAACATAAGTTTAACGTTTCATTTACTCCCCATTTTCTCTAAAAAAACATGTTCTTTTTCAAAACCATCCACATAAACTCATCTCTCAAGATGTCACGATACTTCAACCGCCATTATTCACCTAAAAATTTCTCACGACAATAATTTAGTACACTTGTTAATTCCAAATATAATGTAATATCAAATGATAAAACAACAATAGCGTGAGTATATTCGGCCCAAACATGTCTCACACTTTTTAGTTTTCACTACTTGGCCCACACAATAAATAACACAAAAAATACTAAACCTAAGTATATATCACACAAGTTAGTTGCCCTAAAATAACGCCTCCATTTTGTTTTTTTCACAGCCACCAATATCTTTGTTCTCTTCTATTTATCACAAGAAACATAAACCACAAGAACACCCTTATGAAATGGTATTAATTTTTTTAGTGGTGTTTGTTTTCTTGTATGCTTCTCAAATCCGAAGTTTAAACAAACAATATCCACCCCTAGCATTTGTAACTCACGATTTATTATAAACCACATACCCTTTTTTTATCGTTGATGGCTCGGCTAAGATCTTTTTAAAAGGTCTCGGGTAGGTTATGATTCTTGTTTTCGTTCTTGTTCAACTTTAAAAACTATAACCGCATACTAACGACACAAAACCAAGAATCTTGTTTTAAGAATCGGTTCTTGTAATGGTTTTGTTGTCATGGTTAATGTGATAGAGTACTTTTATTTCTTCTGAAGCAAATATCTATCATGGGCTAATACAAAACTTTAAAGATTTTGTGAACAATACTTTCAAAAGAACGTGAAACACAAACAAATTTTGGTCTCAAACTTGAGAGACGGCTGAAGATTTTATAGGAGTAAGAGCCGGTAAGACATGTTCAACGCCCCTTGCTGAGTCAGACCTAATAGGTCTGACCGTGTCTGACTCGTGGTGAAAAAACAAACAACAAAAACCTCTGACCGCTTCTGACCGGTAAGATGTCAGAGGCAATCAGACATTTTTTTTAAAAAACAAACACACCCGAAGTGTTTTCACGTGAGAATGATCCATATACAATAAACAAGCCCCATTTCTCTAAGTAGTAGCATTCAACTTTTTCTCACTTTTTATATGAAGAGACAACAAAAATCAAATTTGTACATTTTCTAAGCTAAATAATATACGTTATGGTCCTCGTATTATAGTCGAAACACAATAATATGCCGGTCGATGTCGACCTACTAAGAGTCTGCATGAATCCCATTATATTAGTTGTGGAACAAAATAGAATTAAACATTTAGCATAGACGACCTCTAAATGCATTTATACGATATTTTTAGTTTGTGCTCTATGAAAACACATCTTTATATAATGATTCATGTGATATAAATAATACGATATCTTTGATTACATTATTGATACATATAACACAACCTAATGTAAGTTTAACTTTGGCGAAACCTAACTTTGTTTATGTATGAATTTTAATAGAAATACAAAATTGGTTACTGTATCAATCGTGTTTAAAAACCAGCTTGTGCAAGATTATACATTCTTGATCATACCCACAAAGATTTGTAATTAACTAATTATATATGTTGATTAATGTGCATTGTGTCGTGTTTCTACCAAAAAAAACTTAAAATTGCTCGTCATGCTAACCAAGATTTACTTATAATGGGTGAACGACCATCTACTTAATTGCATTTCATTTTCAGATTATCAGTAGACCCACACGACTTGGCAGTTTACATGATTAAAACACTAACTAGTACCGAATGTTGTCTTCGTAGGAGTTATATATAGTACTAACACCGTCAGACAAAGAACCACTTCAAGCACATTCGCCGTTAAGAGAGATCATATAGTTGATCATTCATAAATACGCGATTCCTACAACTCATCTTTCTTTTACCATAATCCTTAAATGTGTGACCTCCCGTTGATCTTAGACTTTCTTTATACGTGGCATTATCTCTTTACAAAGACGTACTTACTAAAAAGGAATATGGAACTTGAAAATTTGCTTGAATCATTAATTTACGGAACTAGGTTTTGATTTCCGGTTGTGTTTGAAGGTGGATGAATCAAGTATCAATGGGCTCCCAAATTTTGTAATTGGTATATATGAAGGTGGTCATGGTGACATTGTGTCGGCTACATGTCTTTAATCTTTTGTGTGTATGCTATTTAAACTTGGGTTATACTATAAAAACGGGGGACAAGGGTGGCAGGCCCTTTGTCTCCCCTTTTTGTCTCTTATTTTTTTCAGCTCAGTCTAGTTTTTGTCAGTTTCTGTTCTGTATTTTTGACAGTTTTAAGCATTTGACATATTAAACTTTATATTTTCTGTTCCGCACTTTCAGGTTTATAGCTTTTTTTATATAAACAAAATTAAAAAAATCAAAAAAAAAAATCAAAAAAAATCAAAAAAAAAAAGAAAAAAAGGGGGGGTCAATATAAAAATACCACCCCGTCCTTATAACCTGCCCCTTAAACTTAGTTAAGTTACAATCATAATACAGTATATGGATAAAATAACTTATAGTATCAGTGATAATGGGTAAAAAGCTTATATAAAAGCTTTACGTGTGTCCATTTGGAAACAATTTTGGTTTCTTTTTCTTTAACAGAATAGATTTTGTGAATGGTGGTATTCAATTTTTCATCCCACATTGCCTCATAACCAATTCTGCAAAGGGTGGAGGCTGTTATAAAATGAGAGGCTCAACAATAGAAGGACATATATCTTTTTAATACGGAGTACCATTCAAAATACTACAATGGTACCTCTTTATGTTAGCAATACTAGTTAAAATATTTTATAAAAACAATCTTTGAAACTAGTTGATATATTTTATTAAACTGAAATATCAATGGTTTATAGAAGATTGTTTTATTTAATATATATTAACTTGTGTCTAATAATGAAAGCTAAAAATTGATTTCCTAGTTCTTAACTAACATACATGTTTGAAAATGGCAATGTAATATGAAACCATTTAAGGAGAAAAGTAAAAAAAAGTAAAAAATAAAATAAAATAAAAATCAAAAGCAAAAAGAAATGTGTTTTAGGTGAGAATCATCAAATTCATAAACAAACCTCAATTCTTTGACATTTAACTCTCACTTTTTGTATGAAGAGACAAAAAATAACACAAATTTTACATTATCTAAGCTAGATAATATATGTCGTTTTAGTCCACGTTATATCATCTAAACTCGAAACATAACGATGTCGGCCTACTAAGAGAGTAAGAGTCGACATCAATCCCATTCTATTAGTTATTGCATTTGAACAAGAGATAATATAGACACTATAGTATCTTACTCAATCATGTGAGATATGTTTTTTTTTTTTTTTTTTTTTTTTTTTTTTTTTTTTTACCTGTAATTACAAAAGCCACCAAGCTACATAATAGACGCCTTCAAAAATCTCATTTATGTGTTTAGATAGACGGAGATTTGATAACCAAACAAGCCACTCAGCGTATGAATTGAAAAAAGTATACTCGAGCTCCCACCATTTGCACACCTTGAACATGACTCGGTGAGCTAGAGAACAAGAAAAAAGATATGGGATGTGGATTCCACAACTTCATTGCAGGAAGGACAAAGGATCGAAGGAATATCCAAACCACGGGCGGAGAGATTGGCACGAGTTGGCAATCTGTCCAAACTAATCTTCCAAGCTAGAATATTAATCTTGATAGGAATCTCCTTCACCAATGTAGTGGCAACATCCAGCTTTTGTAAAAAGAAATCGTCAATAATATTACGAATCGAGCTTACCGAGAAGTCTCCTGAAGCATTGAGAGACCAAGACCAACGATCTGACATTTGAGGAAGGATAACATCCGAAACAGCATCACTTAAGCTACTATAATGTTCGTTTTCAATCCCTCTTCTAGATAACCGAGTGAAAGAAAAATGTAAAGAAGATTGACCCATTTTTTCTGCCACACTAATGTCCTTACGAAGCTCCAAAGCAGAAAGTCTTGGATAAGTAGTTTTTAAAGTAACCTCTCCAAGCCAAATGTCATCCCAAAATAACATATGCTTGCTCACCATTCCCTAACTTTCTGAGTTTCTTCTTAGAAAGAAAAAAATACAAAGCAACTTAGTCTTTGGAACCAATAGACAGGGGCGGAACTATGTATGGGCAGGGAGGGTCCCGGCCTCCTTAAAATTTGCGGAACCTAGTATAAATATTATAGGTTTTAGAGGTTATTTAGTTGAGGTTACAAACAAATCTCAGATTTGGCCTCCCAAAATAAATTCGGCCCTCCCAACAAAATGTCCAAGTTCCGCCATCGCAAATAGAGTATATGTGACAATTCAATAAATCTAGCTCTAAAAATTGACTTATCTTTATCTTGGTCCGACATGCTTATAAGTGTAACCGGAGACAAGACCAGTTGTGTTCTTACAACTAGGGTGTGTTTGGCGCAGAGTGTTTAGTAATATTAGGAGTAGTGAGCGTCGTAATTTTTAATGCTCATTTGGCACGCTACAAATAGTTTTATCTATTTTTTCGGAATGTTATTTTTTTGATGCTCCATTAAATAGCATTTAGTAGTTGTTTTACACATTATAATACAACTACAGCTATGTTTGCAAACATTTTTATAAAAAACTATACATACAATTATTGCTCGCTGCTACAACTTACTGCTATTGCTATTTTTGTCCAAGACAGTTATATCGTACTTGGCACAATTTTCAGACAATTATTGCTCGCTGCTACAACTTACTGCTATTGCTATTTTTGTTCCCTAGTATACGTACTTGGCACAATTTTCAGACAGTTATATCGTGGAATATTAGTGTTAAGTTGTGTTATTATAGACGGTCTATACGTTATCGAAAAGAATATTCGTTTTTCCGTTAAAAATTTCAAAAGCAACAAGGTAAACTATCAAAAGTAGATGACTACTTCTTATAACAATACCATGACACACATGTGTATTATCACAAGTAACTTTTCACATTATTATCTACAAAGTTGATTTTTTTACACTAATAAAATTTTATGGTTTTTTCAACATTTCATGATATTAGATCTTATATAAATGTGACTTTTATATATTAGAAATAAATCCTTAACTAAGAAACTTACATATTCTTAAACACTCACGACTTTCATTTCAAGACAAGTGTTTGGAAAGTAAAATGGAGCAAAACTAAGTTCGGGAGCAGTGATAAAGATATCGAGTACTTTCTAGGATGGAATTGATCGGTGAATCGAGAGACCTTGATGACGTTGAATTGGAGACTCGAAAAATGCAAAACAATGTTAGTTTCTTTTTTTATTTCGGTGGAGTGGATTATCATTCTCAATAGTGTTAGCATCCCACATTGCCTCATAACTAAATGGACAAAGCATATGTTCTCTTGCATTCAAGGCAAGATGTTCATATGGTTTGTTTTTGTGTTCCAATTATTAGTTAAAACATTTTATGAAATTTCTTGTGATAAATATCATTTTTATTAACTAAATAAAGAAAAATTGATATTTATTCACAGAGATTTTGTTTAAAATGTTTTAATCAGTATCCAACATGAGAAAATAAGATTTGATTTACCAGAATAAAAATATGTACATGTAAAAACTATAGATCAGCTCTAAAACAACAACCACAACACAAGATTTCACCCAGCCAACCACCCCTTGGTGAATATTCTTATTACTAACAAATTCAAGAAGATGAGTCCACAACTGTGTGCTCACCAAACAAATACAAAAGAAAGTAAACTGCCCCCTTCAGAAGGATTCAGCTTATCACACTACAATGATCAATAATACAACTGAACCTCACTACACACTCTCAAACCTATACTAATACCAGAATCAGATGATCACAATAATACCAAGACAATAAGACTGAATTGCTGTGAAAGAGTAAACCCTAATCGTAATTTTGTGAGATGAAGAGATAAGTGAGAGAGAGGCTGGGTTATGAGCTTATATAGCAACAATTTACACTTCAGCCCTTCATATTTAGAAACCTGCTAAACAAAGCTAAAAATACCAAACTATGAGAAATAAGTACAGGAATAGTCCCTGTACTTATAAACCATGAGAATGAATAATAAGAACAATAATATCCAACACCCCCTCTCAGTCTCATGGCTTAAACATGTCCACAAGACCAAGTTTCTCACAAAACCACTTATGTTGAGTTATACTCAAACCCTTTGTAAAACCATCTGCAACATTATATGTAGAACCAACCTTCACAGTTTTAATCACACCAGAAGATACTTTCTCTCTTACTAGATGAAGATCAATTTCAAAGTGTTTAGTCTTTTCATGAAAAACTGGATTAGCAGCTATTTGAATAGCTGAACTACTATCACAAAACAAATTTACTGGTAACAAGCCCTCAACATTTAGATCTTTTAAAATTTTATTTATCCAAATAATTTCACAAGTAGCAGATGCAAGACATCTGTACTCTGCTTCAGCAGAAGATCTAGATATAGTTGCTTGTTTTTTACTTTTCCATGAAACAAGATTATTGCAGAAATAAACACAATAACCTGAAACTGACTTTCTAGTTTTTAAACACTTAGCCCAATCTGCATCAGAGAAAGCATGCAGGCTAAACTCTTTACCCTTATTAAACTGAATACCAATACCTGGACCTTGTTTAAGATACCTCAACACTCTTAAACCTGCATTAAAATGAGACTGCAAAGGAGCATGCATATGTTGACTCAAACAATGCACATCATAAGCAATGTCAGGTCTAGTAACAGAGAGATATATCAACTTGCCTACCAATTTCTGATACTCAGTCAAATTAGTGATAAACTTATCACCATTAGACTCAACATGATTCAAAACCACATTCTGCTGTAAAGGAGTAGCAGCAGGCTTACAAGCCAACAAACCATATTCGCTAAGAAGCTCAAGACAATATTTTCTTTGAGTTAAACAAACACCATTTTCATTCTCAAGAACTTCAATACCCAGAAAATACTTAAGAATACCAAGATCTTTAATCATGAACTTAGAATTTAAAAACTGTTTAAATTTTTCAATTTCAAGTTTATTATTCCCAGTAATGACCATATCATCCACATAAACAAGTAAAGCCATAAAAACATCTTTATCATGTTTAACATATAAAGAATAGTCATTTTTACTTTGAACAAAACCATGATCAACCAAAACAGTAGTTGACTTCTCATTCCATTGTCTAGGAGCTTGTTTCAAACCATACAAAGACTTAAGAAGTCTACAAACTTTAGTTTCATCTTTATCATAATAACCAGGTGGCAATTTCATATAAACTTCTTCATGAAGATCACCATACAAGAAAGCATTATTAACATCAAGTTGATAAAGAGGCCAATTATTAGAAACAACTAAGTTAATTAAGCATCTAACAGTGACCATCTTAACAACAGGACTAAATGTTTCATCAAAATCAACACCTTCTTTCTGCCCAAAACCTTGAGCAACAAGTCTAGCTTTATATCTATCCACTTCACCAGAAGACTTATACTTAATTTTCCAAACCCATTTAGAACCTATAGCCTTCCTACCAGGAGGCAAGTCTGTAACCTCATAGGTATTATTCCTATGTAAAGCTTCCATTTCAGTATCCATAGCCTCATTCCATTTTGGATTAAGACTAGCCTCTTGATAAGACTTTGGTTCAACAGACTTATTAAGAGTGGTGGTAAAACAAATATTCCTAGCAGACAACTTAGAGTAAGTAACATATTTCTCAAGACCATATCTACTAGAACTAGAAACAACATAATCATTAAACCTAATAGGTTGAGACTTATGCCTAGTAGACCTCCTAAACTGAGTCTGAGGTTCTTCCTCAGTGTTGCTAGGACCCTCACCATTTTCATTTTGCAAACCATTGCCCTCAGAGGTGACCAAATTATCTTCTACTTGGGTTGCAATGGCATCTGCTTCATCCTCAACTGTGTTAACACAGTCATCAGAAGCAGTTCCTCTATTGCCATCCTCATTAGAAGGATCCCCCTCTTCATCATTGGGACTTTGAGAACTCTTGATGTCAAAAAACTTAAACATTCAGAATCTGTTCCACCAATCTCATTTAGATCAAGAGAATGTTTATTACAAGATTTCATTATATAAGGAAAGATAGTTTCATAGAACTTAACATCTCTTGAAAACAAGAAAGTTTTCTTGTCAATACTATACAATTTATAAGCCTTTTTCTCAGTGGAAAAACCAATTAAAATACATTTATCAGACCTTGAAAAAAACTTGTCAGTATTATTTAAAACATTTGCAAAACACAGACATCCAAAAGCCCTCACATGAGAGAGATCAGGGTCCTTACCATACACTATCCTAAAAGGGGAAGTACCATACAAGACAGAGGAGGGAAGCCTGTTAATCAAATAAACAGCAGTTAAAATACACTCAGGCCACATAGACAAAGGAATCCCCCCTGAAACATAAGACTCCTAGCCACATTCAACAGGTGTCTATGTTTCCTTTCAGCAATCCCATTTTGCTGAGGAGTATAAGCACAAGAAGTTTGATGAATAATACCAAGATTATTAAACAAAGTAGACATTTTATTATTCACAAACTCTGTTCCATTGTCAGACCTAACAACTTTAACTCTTTTATCAAACTGAGTAAAGATGAGTTTTATAAAATTTTCAATATATTCACAAACTTCCATTTTTGTTTTGAGTAAGTAAACCCAAATAGCCCTACTAAAGTCATCAACAATAGTAAGAAAATACCTAAACCCATCTCTACTAGTAACTGTATAAGGCCCCCAGATATCACAATGAATCAGATCACCAATACTAACAGACTTATGGTCACTTAAAGGAAATGGTTCCCTAGTCTGTTTAGCTTTATGGCATATGTCACAAGGAATAGACTGATCACCTTTCCTAAACCCAATGGTCTTTTGTAAAACATTCATGACTTGATCAGCAGGATGAAGTCTACAATGCCACAAATCTCTAGACACATAACAAATAAAACCAGAATTACACATACCAGAAACATACTCACCATGAGTATGACCATCAAACAAATATAGACCAGCAGACTGACTACCAGTCTCCACAATTTTGCCCAGATTCAAATCCTGAATATAACATTTTTGCTCATCAAAACCAACAAAGAACTTACTGTCTTTTATCATTTTATTAACAGAAAGAAGACTAACATTATAATCAGGCACAACTAACACATCAAAAAGCACAATATTATTAGTCAATTTTAAACTACCAATGGCAACAACTTTAGCCATAGTCCCATTGGGATGACCAACAGTTAACATCAAACTAGTAATATCAACCACATTAAACATATTAGTAGTAGAGTTAGTCATATGTTGATTAGCCCCACTATCAATAATCCATCCCAAAGTAACATTATACCCAGTACCACCAGTTTTAGAACAAAAGAATCTTTCAATGTTGAGATTAAAAAACACATTATGATTAAGAAAACTAGTTTTAATACCTGCCATATTAGTAGAAGCACCAACAGCAGGCTTCTCATTAATCAAACTCAGAAGTTTCACCATCTGATCATTAGTGAAAGAACCAGACAAAGAACCAGAAGTAGATGGCAAGTTTTGAGATAAATCAGAACTAGCATTGAATCTTTTATTAACACCATTTTGTCTAACCAAATTAGGATTTCTTTTAAAACCAGGAGGATAACCATTTAACTCAAAACACCTATCAATAGTGTGACCAATTAATCCACAATGTTTACATAGAAGATTAGGATTAGGACCTCTATTATTATTAGTGTTACCCCTTCTGTTATTACTATTTGAATTAGAATTAGAATTATTACTAGCATTAGCATTATTCTTAACAGTAAATGCAGCAAGAACACTTTTAACAATCAGAGAACCAGGAGAAAAACCTCTATGAGATTCTTCTCTGGAAACCACAGCAAAAGCATCCTTTACATCAGGTAAAGGATCTCTAGACAACAAATTACTCCTGACATTTTGATACACATCATTCAATCCCATAAGAAACTGCATGAGTCTAACAAGTTGATTATGCTTAAGAGTATCCTCATGAGCAGCACAAGTACAAGCAGGTAAGAGAGTCAGAATATCAAACTCTCTCCAAAGGGAGTTGAGTTTATGATAATATTCTGGGACAGACAAATCACCTTGTTTTAACTCATTTATCTTATGAACCAAATTAAATATAACAGAACCATCCATTTTGTCATAAGTTTCTTTCAATTCATCCCAAACTTTAGATGCAACCCCAGAATAGACTTGTCCAAGGTACAACTCTTGGGACAAAGATCCAAGAATCCATCCTAAAACAATAGCATTACACCTTTCCCATTGCTGAGAAAGAACAACACTAGTAACAGGTTTAACACAAGTACCATCAATAAAACCCATCTTATTTTTCACTCTTAAAGCAATTTTCATAGCAGTAGACCACATTTTATAATTTTCAGCACCAGTCAATTTCACATTGACCAAAGTTAAGTTGGAATTATCATTAGCATGCAAATAAAGATGATTACCAGCATCTAAACTACTAATAAGAACTTGTTCAGCCATAATAACAGAACAAGTAAAAAGAAGCAAACAAACAAAATAAAACTAAACAAACAGATAAACAAACAACTTAACAAAACAATTAAACCAATAATCACCAGACTTCCAAGACTGCCCAAGAACCTATCCTCCAATGACCTAGACTCAAAAACCAGACTAATACTATAAAGAAAGACAAAAAACTCACACCCAAACCAAACTGAAACACCCAGTTTCACACCTGTCAGGGGGAAGAGCAGGTATCCTTGCTTCTCACGGAAGTAGGTCAAGATGTTACCCCCTGAGTTTGCAGTGTCACTACTAAAGTGTTCAGGGGTTTCAAAGAAGAAAGAAACTTACAGAGCTCTTAAATCGCAGTGGAAATACCAAGAATCAAATACCAACAGCCTTGATTCACTTAGTCAAGACTGTTGATAACCAAGATAGTCAACCAGAAGCCTCCACAGATCACCAAGAATCAAGATCCCCAAATTCCAAATTAGGGTTTCAAGAAACCCTAACTGAAAATCAAGAACCACCACAAACCATTGAGAAAATCAACAATTCAACCCTCGGCCGTAAAGAAAATAGCCCCAATCAACTCCAATTGCAAGTCAATCAAGAAACCCCCAAATCTTATCAGAACCCTAAAATATCAAGAGCCAACGGAGATCAAAACCGAGGCTTTGATACCATGTAAAAACTATAGATCAGCTCTAAAACAACAACCACAACACAAGATTTCACCCAGCCAACCACCCCTTGGTGAATATTCTTATTACTAACAAATTCAAGAAGATGAGTCCACAACTGTGTGCTCACCAAACAAATACAAAAGAAAGTAAACTGCCCCCTTCAGAAGGATTCAGCTTATCACACTACAATGATCAATAATACAACTGAACCTCACTACACACTCTCAAACCTATACTAATACCAGAATCAGATGATCACAATAATACCAAGACAATAAGACTGAATTGCTGTGAAAGAGTAAACCCTAATCGTAATTTTGTGAGATGAAGAGATAAGTGAGAGAGAGGCTGGGTTATGAGCTTATATAGCAACAATTTACACTTCAGCCCTTCATATTTAGAAACCTGCTAAACAAAGCTAAAAATACCAAACTATGAGAAATAAGTACAGGAATAGTCCCTGTACTTATAAACCATGAGAATGAATAATAAGAACAATAATATCCAACAGTACATGTATGAAAATGATAATAGAAAATTAAAACTAATTTACTCGCACATTACAACTTATATTATTCTACAGAATACATGCACGTCAATGTGTACGTACTTATTTATTTAAGTTTTTGTGTATTTATTAGTGTGATTTAAATGTAACAATCATTTTTGAGTGTATGTCTTTTATGTCCTTTGTAAATAAACTATTATGACGACAGTCAATCAGGTTATCGTTGATGTTAGTTTGGTTTATTGGTGGTTCAATAGACATAGTAGTTCATTGGTAATATTGTAGGTTCTGATGGAGGTGTGTTTATTATTTATGTTTTGTCTCGTAGCAATAACAAATAGTGTCTTTCAATTTTAAGTTTTTTTGGTTATGGTCATTAGAACGATATCCCTATGGTTTATTTTTGTATTGCAATTGTTAGTTAAAAGTTTATTTGGATATCCTTTTTTTCGAAGGTTGATTTTATTTAAGAAATCATACAATCAATGTTTTCGATAAAAGAGTATCATTAAAATGTTTTAGTCCGTATATAACAAACGAAGAGAAAAATTGTTTTACTTACCTGTCTACATTTTCTTTGTGGATGACATATGTCTTACTCCATTGCAAGGCTGTCAAGATCGCGATCCCACGTAGGATCGTTTTTGCCTTTGCAAGATCGAGATCGTAGGATCGGATCGAGATCCTACGATCCTACCAATTTTTCATATTTTGTAAACACATATAATGAATATAACGTTTTGAATTCATGTTAATCCTCCAACATTCCAGTATAACAACAAATTACTTCAATACTAGTTCAAATTAAAACAATACTAATTATTTTAATGTAATTTAGCAACAGATGCACATGTGGGAAATAAAATACTAATTATTTTAATGTAATTTAGCAACTTTAGGCTAATAAAAACACACACAGTGTTATCATCGCCTACCACCTGATCCTATCATCTTGAAATCTCAGATTATCACAATAAAAAACTCATCTTGATATGACTTCATCAAACATAACCGAACATGACATCCCTTATAGTCACAACATCTACAAACTTAGTCACTAACTTTATCTCTCCATCACATAGAAAAGACAACCTCCTTCATTCACAACCGAAGAGCACATGAAGAATAAATAGAGTGTTGGCTTCAAGATCTTTAAAATAGGTAGCGAGTAGGTTTGTTGTCTATGTTGTATTTTGTTTTCAGTATATGTTCATAAACTAGTGGGCTAGTAAGTCCAGTTTTAGCATTTTATCAAAGTTGGTAAACTCGTATCGGACAACGATCATACGATCTTACGACCGAGATTACGATCCCACTCACGATCCCACCTAAAGTTCGATCCTATTACGATACTGCACGTTTTAGCCTTGTGGGCACGTAAGATCGTACGATCTTACGTGTAAACTCGCGATTTTAACAGCCTTGCTCCATTGTATTATGGTAAACATTTTTTTTTGAACGGCGATTGATGTAAAACCTCGCAAAAATTCGTATAATTAACTTCGGTTAATTAAATAAATAATCTCTGTCATTATTGTAATCACCATTTTTACGGGGAAATTTAAAATTTTCTTTGTATATTAAAATGGTCACTATTACGATATTGCAAAATTCATCAAACGACAAAACAAGTTCTCGACACAATTAACAAAATATTAATAATTCACAAATCTTAATTAATAAAAATAATTACAAAATCAAACGGACCCTTAATCTTCATAAGCCCAACCGGCCCAAACATAAAACCCATTTTTCCTTATTAATATTTCATAAAAATCGATCAAACAAGCTTCAAAACGCCTCGTTTATTCTAAATTCGTACACACGACACATATATATTTTTGCACCATCTCGTTCACCACCTAGCCAAATATTAGTGTGTCAAATCCCAAGTTTATTGGACGACATTTGATACGTTTTTAAATGGCAAAGTGTTTGACGAATATTCATGTCAATCGATTCATATATTATTCAAAACTTAACCGTTTTGATTCCCGTTTGTTTCTAATTGTTCCTAATAATATTTCCGAGATGATTCTATGCTCAAATGTCGAAGATGATCAAGTATATACAAGTGGTAAACGATTTTGTAAATCGTATATACATGTAAATGTTGGTCGACATCTAGTGTGAATCACCAAGACATTCTCCTCAAATTGTGCACTCACATCTTCTATTTTAACAATAAAATTCGTCCTATCATTCAAATATCCCTGACATGCATTGTACAAGTGTTTCTTTGGATGAATTTAGAACCATTCAATTCATTCCAATTGATACATATATACGTACATGCATGCACCGTTCATTTACTCTTCTCATATTCTTTCACATAGATATTTCATCCTTCAAAATACTCTTACAAGAACAAAGGTCGACTGTTAAATTTGTTGGAAGCAAGAAAGGGAATATCGGGTTTGAATTATATATGTAACGTTTGGGTTATATTTCGAACGTGATAAATTCTTGTGTTCCATTCTATTTCACTCGACCTCTCTATCACCTCTAAGGTGTTTGTAAGTAGTTTCCATCCTTTCTCAATCCATGTTACACGTTAAATATTGGTCATGCATCATATTAATTTTTGTTCGATCATATATAGTTTCATATATAAATTTTATGTACTTATATAATTTTTAGCAACACAAACGTGACTAGCCTCTATCTTGGAAGGCCTAAGAGTCACGTAGCACACTTGTTTCACGTTTATTTTTACGTTACATGCATCATACAAACTTATTTTGACCATATATCAAATGTATAAAAATGTTGCAAAACCACGAAAATTAACTAAGTCTTTTAATAATAAAAATACGTCCCAAGTCTCTTATAAAACCGCCTTTTATCTCACAATTTAGCGTAACAAGCATGTCATGTTTTTACACCATCTAATAGACACCATGGCTAGCTACAACTTTCGTATAAATAACATGTAAAAATAACCACGTCTCGACACTTTAAATCGACCAAAGTAAATTGCAAAACTCGTATATACCAAAAACACTTAGAAATTTTCCAAGTCTTTTTACCCAGAAAATAGGTCCAGATCGCGACCAAAATGACCTTTTAAAACTCAATCCGACTTAATAACCACCCAATATTTTTACACAACCTATTTCTCCTTGCTACAAGCTACAAGTTTCGTGTTTATACTTTGTAATAATAAGCTCGTTTAGACCCTTTAAATTGGCCAAAGTAAACCACAAAAACTCATTTTCAAAAACTATTTATAAAAGCTTAATGGACTGAAAAGCCCAATAAGCTGAAAATAAGCTCTCCGTATAAGCTGGACCAAAAAGCTATTTTGATATGATTTTATAACATTAAAAATGAGTCTAGGGATAAGCCCAACTTGTCTCAACGCTCACGGACTTTAAAACGTTAACGGGCCTTTAAATTAGCTCGTTAAAGCCCATTTATTGAAAAATAAGCTATTTTTGTAAATAAGCAGTTGAAATAAGTTTTAATAAGCTTCAATAAGCTCCAGAAATTTTAATATAATTTTTCCCATAATTTTTGTAATTTCGGACTAAAAATGTAACGCGACGACACCTAGAAGGACTAATATTGAAAATTGTGAAAACTAAGGACTAAAACTGTAAAAACAGAATTATTAAGGTAGAAAATGATTTATTATTAATTTCCAAGCTTAGATTGTAATATTGGACATGCAGTGGACTATAATTGTAAATTGTATATAAAAAGGACTAACGGTGTGACGCTAACGCCGTTAGTATAAAAAGTGTAATATTTGAAAAGGACATGGACTACACATAATCTATTTGACATTCTTATTTTATTTTCTATTTTACGGCAACCATCACGTTATATGCATTTTATTATGTTTTATATATATATATTATTTATTTTTACGTTAATAATATATATAACGATATTTAAAAAGTTAATATTTTTACTTATGATTAAAAAGGTAAAACTAAATTAAGTATTTTATCATATCATGCATGACATAATATTTCACTGCACGTCATCTATTCGTCATAACGAATAAATCTTATTCGTTATTCGTTCATATTTACCAAATAGTATTTGGTTATATTCTCTGATAAATTTATTTATCAGGTTCCGTATCAAAGACGTTTCTATAATTGTTCCCATAAAATCTCGTTCTACTTTACTTTTTATCATTTCCAAATCAATCCAGGTGAGTCATAGCCCCATTTCAAATAATTGTTTTTAACTCATTGGGGGAGATACATGCTTACATATACTTTGATAACTTGATAAGTATATGAAATAAAATAAAATACATGATTCAAATCAATTTTCTAATTGATATTAAAATAATATAATTTGTGAATTATAATATGTTAATGTTTCCCATGTGATTATTGTGGTATATGAAATATATATTTATTGATGAATTATTTGACTGAAATATTATTATTCATATGAAGATGTTCTCGATTCGATATTGTGATATGTGATATAAATGTGTTACTGGCGAAATATTCAAATTGAATTTCTGATACTCAAACGATACTATTTTCAAATTGAATTTCTGATACTCAAATGATGATATTTTCAAACTGAATTTCTGATACTCAAATGATGATATTTTCAAACTGAATTTCGGATACTCAAAAGATGATATTTTCAAACTGAATTTCGGATACTCAAAAGATGATATTTTCAAACTGAATTTCTGATACTCAAATGATGATATTTTCAAACTGAATTTCTGATACTCAAACGATGATATTTTCAAACTGAATTTCTGATACTCAAACGATACTGTTTTCAAATTGATCTCTGTGATGCGATACTTGATTTCATGATGTTATGCTAAATGAGCCCATAAGTCCTTGATATTGCCTAAGTTAGCTTATCGCCATATAGTCCCTCAATCATGAGCCATTAATCATCGTAACGTGAGCGCGAATATAGTGAACAGATTCGAAACCTGTTTGGATTGACCTCCGATCCCACTAATACTTGACGGAATACCATTATGCATGTGGTTAGTCGTATTAGTCGTGATACACTATATTTGAGACAAGTAGGAATTGGCAAATCACCTACGAATAGAGGGCAAAATCTGTCATTGATTTGATAGAACACCCCTTCTGTTAACGTCTTGCGTGTCATGAGGCTTGGTGCAATATCTATAAAGGAATAGTATATATATGTATTCAACATATATTTAGATACAGCTGTATAGGTTTGACCATACGTGAATTGTATATCTGATTTATTTAGTATCATGAGTTTCCAGCTCATGTTAAGATTATTGATTCTTTATGGAATGTGATTGAATATTTATATGATTTATTTGTGAATATATTCAATACTTGTTTCGTTACTGTTTGTATTTTATTAATACCAAATATTCCTGAAATCTAACAAAATAAAGGGTTTTTCCTAAAACTCTATGAACTCACCAACCTTTGTGTTGACACTTTTAAGCATGTGTATCTCAGGTAATTTAACGGAGCAGGAAAAGACACGGAGTGGGCATTTATTACTCTGATAAATTAAAATAGTGTAAAAATCAAATTTGTCATTTTTACAAGTCTTTATATCTTTTCATAAGATTTTAAATCAAATGATTCATCTTTTATCAAAATTATTATTTAAATGACAAATGACTTTCAAAATGTTTTCTTTTAAACCGTTGTATTGGTTAAAACTTCGATCCTTACCGTAACACCCAAATAAATTTTCCGCTGCGACAAACTTTAAAAATGGGGGTGTCACAGATTGGCATCAGAGATACAGTTATAGAGAATTAAATGTTTTCAAACATTAAAACTATAACTTCATTTTCAAAATAATGATTTTACACCATAATATTTTATGCCCTCCGTGTCTGCAGACTGCCGTTCTCCATAATTTAATTGTTGAGATTACCTTACATGCTTAATAGTTACTCATATACAATTGTTATTTCATCTGTACTGTTATATCTTTAACAATACAAAATACTCATAAAATATTATTCTCGGTTACTACTGTAGCTTGTCTTCAGGAACGCCCGTGAATGTCAAAACAAATATCCAAAATATTAATACCTCATCTATAAATAAAAATTCTCCAAATAATGAAGATCCTTACGTACAAATAACAAAAATCGGCGCATAAATTACCTTGTCGATTAGTATGGATGTTAAGTCAGAATCTTAATATGATTTACAATGTCTTAATTTGAACGGATTGGGACGCCCTTTTATTCAAATCAAGAAATTTTACATCATTAAACCATGAGTCTATATTTCCTTAGTTACATAGTTTGAGACGCTTCTCTATGTGAATAACGAAATACAGATAAATAGGTTTAATTATATCTGAAATAACAAGCATATGAAACCAAGAACCACTAAATTTCATTAAAAACTCAAAATCTTCCTTTGGGATGTAAGTTAAGAAAATGTCTTCAACAACATACATGGGAACGGTATGGGTGTATGACATTTTAAAATCTTTGGATGAAAGAAATATGAGTGGTGAAGAGGAAAAGGTGGGATATGTAAGGTAGTAGCCATAGACTACTATCCTACCCATAGACATTCCCTATTCACTACCCAAAGACAAAATGACTTTCATCATTCCCAAAGGCTGAAAATCCGGCAATTCTACTCTACGTTCTTATCCAAAATTTTCTTTGTAAAAATCTGTATTAACAAAGCTCTTTGTTTAACGGGTAGGTTACCCGCACAGATTTTTATAATTCATGATAAATACCTAAAAGTGACATCTAATAAGTTTTCTTCCAAATTGTGTTCACAACGCAAACATTCAAACATAATATTATTAAAATATACTTAACATTACAAACAATACTGAATTAAAAACACCTAACAAACATAAACCTAAACTTCAAAAATAGGCTGGATAATCCCAAATCTGAAAGTTGTTGGAGTCACAACCATCATCTTAAGGATCAAGATTCGCCAACCTCTCTTCCTCTATCTGAGCCTCCCACCTGCTCAGCTCCCGCTCCATGTCAGAAGTCCAATCACCATCACCAACATTCACATTTTCCTCAAAGCTAAACTGGAAGTGATCCAGATGAGGCAATTGTTGTTGTTGTTCAACAACTCTTGGTGCGGATGAACTTGATGCACCATAATGGGGGTGTTGTGGTGGTGGTGGATTTTGTTGTTGTTGTTGTTGTTGTTGATGTTCAACCCTTACAACACCAAAATTTTCTTCAAAACTCCAACGAATTTTATTGGAGATCTGGGCCTGGGTCTGACCGACACAAGCCCGCAACGATTCAATAACAGCAGCGTGCTTGCGGCACTCCTGAACCAAAAATTTATCAATCACCTGCCTCCTCTCCGCCGATATACCTGTGCATCTCACATAGCGTCCTCTAAGTTCTTGATACAATTGTCTTGCCATCTCATATTGATTAATGGCTTCCACAATAGAATTTTGGCGATCCACATCGCTATTTTCAGTTTCTGCCTTGATGAACAATCGAAATTGTTCAGGGGTATGTGGAAGTCTGCAAGGCATTGAGTGTTTTGTGTGTGTGTGAAAAACCCAAGTATACCAGTGGTATTTATAAGGGTTTGGAAATGTTTTCCTTTATTTTATTCCGATAGACATGACGGTTAGTAATTACTGTTCACTAGCCGTTATTCTACTATTCGTGATCACTCTTCTCAATATTCACATCTCTTAAATACATCAGTTATTTTGTCTTGTCTAGTACATGTAAATCTAAATGAGTCACGTATTTTAGGAATAAAAATCTCTCGACAACCTCTGTTCAAAAATTCTTTACTCAAGTAATCACATTAAATTTGAATTTCGGGACGAAATTCAGAATGACATGTGGGTACTGTAAAACCTCGCAAAAATTCGTATAATTAACTTCGGTTAATTAACTAAATAATCTCTGTCATTATTGTAATCACCATTTTTACGGGGAAATTTAAAATTTTCTTTGTATATTAAAATGGTCACTATTACGATATTGCAAAATTCACCAAACGACAAAACAAGTTCTCGACACAATTAACAAAATATTAATAATTCACAAATCTTAATTAATAAAAATAATTACAAAATCAAACGGACCCTTAATCTTCATAAGCCCAACCGGCCCAAACATAAAACCCATTTTTCCTTATTAATATTTCATAAAAATCGATCAAACAAGCTTCAAAACGCCTCGTTTATTCTAAATTCGTACACACGACACATATATATTTTTGCACCATCTCGTTCACCACCTAGCCAAATATTAGTGTGTCAAATCCCAAGTTTATTGGACGACATTTGATACGTTTTTAAATGGCAAAGTGTTTGACGAATATTCATGTCAATCGATTCATATATTATTCAAAACTTAACCGTTTTGATTCCCGTTTGTTTCTAATTGTTCCTAATAATATTTCCGAGATGATTCTATGCTCAAATGTCGAAGATGATCAAGTATATACAAGTGGTAAACGATTTTGTAAATCGTATATACATGTAAATGTTGGTCGACATCTAGTGTGAATCACCAAGACATTCTCCTCAAATTGTGCACTCACATCTTCTATTTTAACAATAAAATTCGTCCTATCATTCAAATATCCCTGACATGCATTGTACAAGTGTTTCTTTGGATGAATTTAGAACCATTCAATTCATTCCAATTGATACATATATACGTACATGCATGCACCGTTCATTTACTCTTCTCATATTCTTTCACATAGATATTTCATCCTTCAAAATACTCTTACAAGAACAAAGGTCGACTGTTAAATTTGTCGGAAGCAAGAAAGGGAATATCGGGTTTGAATTATATATGTAACGTTTGGGTTATATTTCGAACGTGATAAATTCTTGTGTTCCATTCTATTTCACTCGACCTCTCTATCACCTCTAAGGTGTTTGTAAGTAGTTTCCATCCTTTCTCAATCCATGTTACACGTTAAATATTGGTCATGCATCATATTAATTTTTGTTCGATCATATATAGTTTCATATATAAATTTTATGTACGTATATAATTTTTAGCAACACAAACGTGACTAGCCTCTATCTTGGAAGGCCTAGGAGTCACGTAGCACACTTGTTTCACGTTTATTTTTACGTTACATGCATCATACAAACTTATTTTGACCATATATCAAATGTATAAAAATGTTGCAAAACCATGAAAATTAACTAAGTCTTTTAATAATAAAAATACGTCCCAAGTCTCTTATAAAACCGCCTTTTATCTCACAATTTAGCGTAACAAGCATGTCATGTTTTTACACCATCTAATAGACACCATGGCTAGCTACAACTTTCGTATAAATAACATGTAAAAATAACCGCGTCTCGACACTCTAAATCGACCAAAGTAAATTGCAAAACTCGTATATACCAAAAACACTTAGAAATTTTCCAAGTCTTTTTACCCAGAAAATAGATCCAGATCGCGACCAAAATGACCTTTTAAAACTCAATCTGACTTAAGAACCACCCAATATTTTACACAACCTATTTCTCCTTGCTACAAGCTACAAGTTTCGTGTTTATACTTTGTAATAATAAGCTCGTTTAGACCCTTTAAATTGGCCAAAGTAAACCACAAAAACTCATTTTCAAAAACTATTTATAAAAGCTTAATGGACTGAAAAGCCCAATAAGCTGAAAATAAGCTCTCCGTATAAGCTGGACCAAAAAGCTATTTTGATATGATTTTATAACATTAAAAATGAGTCTAGGGATAAGCCCAACTTGTCTCAACGCTCACGGATTTTAAAACGTTAACGGGCCTTTAAATTAGCTCGTTAAAGCCCATTTATTGAAAAATAAGCTATTTTTGTAAATAAGCGGTTGAAATAAGTTTTAATAAGCTTCAATAAGCTCCAGAAATTTTAATATAATTTTTCCCATAATTTTTGTAATTTCGGACTAAAAATGTAACGCGACGACACCTAGAAGGACTAATATTGAAAACTGTGAAAACTAAGGACTAAAACTGTAAAAACAGAATTATTAAGGTAGAAAATGATTTATTATTAATTTCCAAGCTTAGATTGTAATATTGGACATGCAGTGGACTATAATTGTAAATTATATATAAAAAGGACTAACGGTGTGACGCTAACGCCGTTAGTATAAAAAGTGTAATATTGGAAAAGGACAAGGACTACACATAATCTATTTGACATTCTTATTTTATTTTCTATTTTACGGCAACCATCACGTCATATGCATTTTATTATGTTTTATATATATATTATTTATTTTTACGTTAATAATATATATAACGATATTTAAAAAGTTAATATTTTTACTTACGATTAAAAAGGTAAAACTAAATTAAGTATTTTATCATATCATGCATGACATAATATTTCACTGCACATCATCTATTCGTCATAACGAATAAATCTTATTCGTTATTCGTTCATATTTACCAAATAGTATTTGGTTATATTCTCTGATAAATTTATTTATCATGTTCCGTATCAAAGACGTTTCTATAATCGTTCCCATAAAATCTCGTTCTACTTTACTTTTCATCATTTCCAAATCAATCCAGGTGAGTCATAGCCCCATTTCAAATAATTGTTTTTAACTCATTGGGGGAGATACATGCTTACATATACTTTGATAATTTGATACGTATATGAAATAAAATAAAATACATGATTCAAATCAATTTCCTAATTGATATTAAAATAATATAATTTGTGAATTATAATATGTTAATGTTTCCCATGTGATTATTGTGGTATGTGAAATATATATTTATTGATGAATTATTTGACTGAAATATTATTATTCATATGAAGATGTTCTCGATTCGATATTGTGATATGTGATATAAATGTGTTACTGGCGAAATATTCAAATTGAATTTCTGATACTCAAACGATACTATTTTCAAATTGAATTTCTGATACTCAAATGATGATATTTTCAAACTGAATTTCTGATACTCAAATGATGATATTTTCAAACTGAATTTCGGATACTCAAAAGATGATATTTTCAAACTGAATTTCGGATACTCAAAAGATGATATTTTCAAACTGAATTTCTGATACTCAAATGATGATATTTTCAAACTGAATTTCTGATACTCAAACGATGATATTTTCAAACTGAATTTCTGATACTCAAACGATACTGTTTTCAAATTGATCTCTGTGATGCGATACTTGATTTCATGATGTTATGCTAAATAAGCCCATAAGTCCTTGATATTGCCTAAGTTAGCTTATCGCCATATAGTCCCTCAATCATGAGCCATTAATCACCGTAACGTGAGCGCGAATATAGTGAACAGATTCGAAACCTGTTTGGATTGACCTCCGATCCTACTAATACTTGACGGAATACCATTATGCATGTGGTTAGTCGTATTAGTCGTGATACACTATATTTGAGACAAGTAGGAATTGGCAAATCACCTACGAATAGAGGGCAAAATCTGTCATTGATTTGATAGAACACCCCTTCTGTTAACGTCTTGCGTGTCATAAGGCTTGGTGCAATATCTATAAAGGAATAGTATATATATGTATTCAACATATATTTAGATACAGCTGTATAGGTTTGACCATACGTGAATTGTATATCTGATTTATTTAGTATCATGAGTTTCCAGCTCATGTTAAGATTATTGATTCTTTATGGAATGTGATTGAATATTTATATGATTTATTTGTGAATATATTCGATACTTGTTTCGTTACTGTTTGTATTTTATTAATACCAAATATTCCTGAAATCTAACAAAATAAAGGGTTTTTCCTAAAACTCTATGAACTCACCAACCTTTGTGTTGACACTTTTAAGCATATGTATCTCAGGTAATTTAACGGAGCAGGACAAGACACGGAGTGGGCATTTATTACTCTGATAAATTAAAATGGTGTAAAAATCAAATTTGTCATTTTTACAAGTCTTTATATCTTTTCATAAGATTTTAAATCAAATGATTCATCTTTTATCAAAATTATTATTTAAATGACAAATGACTTTCAAAATGTTTTCTTTTAAACCGTTGTATTGGTTAAAACTTCGATCCTCACCGTAACACCCAAATAAATTTTCCGCTGCGACAAACTTTAAAAATGGGGGTGTTACAATTGATATTAAAAAGCTAGCAAGATACTAGAAATTACAAGGAGATAAGATTAGGGTTCTTTAACCAAGAGACCCAATCAATATTTGAGTTACAACGATTTGAAATCCAAAGAAAAGACGTTTGAACAATGTTATTGAAAATAAGCTCTCTTTTCGGCTGCACCGATTTAAACAGGAACTCGTTTATGAATTTCCAAATGAACCACCAAGCAACATAACAAATACCTTCAAGAATATCCTTCTTTTTAAGTTACAATCACTTAAACCTAGTTAAGTTACAATCATAATATATGGATAAAATACCTTATAGCTATAAATTTTCGGAAAAGATGGGTAAAAAAAATCTTAGAAATGTTAAAACCAATCACAAAATTCACTTGTTGGCGTGTTAGCGGGTGATTGGTTTAATAAAGAAAATGAGAAAGAAATTGCTAGAAAATGCATTAATCACCTACTAACATGTTAGCGAGTGGATTTTTTTTTTTTTTTTTTTTTTTTTTTTTTTTTTTGTGAATTTTGTGAATGTTGCACAAAAAAATTATATAAAAAACTTTACGTGTGTCTACTTGGAACAATTTTGGTTTCTTTTTCTTCAATAGAATATATTATATTGTGAATAATGATTTTCATCCCACATCGTCTCATAACCAAATTTGGAAAGGATGGAGGCGTTATAAAATGAGAGGCCCAACAAATGAAAGGCGTACGCCTTTTTGACACCATCCGAAATACGAATATGGTATATTTTGATGTTAAATACTAGTTAAAATATTTTATAAAACACTTTCCTTTTTTATTGATATTTTTTGTTTATTTTTTTAATTAAACTAAAAGTATCAATATTTTAAGAAAGTGTTTTGTTTACTATCTATTAACTTGTATCTAATAATGAAAGTTAAAAGTTGATTTGCCAATGCTTAATGAACGCATGTGTAAAAAATGGCAACTGTAAATTAAGATATCGATTTTCATTTTGGGATCCTACAATACTACACAGTAAAAACGATTTCGAATTTAAGTAAGATTTGCAAGCTTACAATACTACGTAGGAAAAACGATTCCGAACCTAAGTAAGATTTGCAAGCTTAAGATCTTGCAGAATCTTGATTTTGACCGGATCTTAAGATCTGATATGATTTTATTTTATTTTTCTCAAATAACAAGCTAATCATGAAACATTTTATAATTGTGTGTTTATAAATTATAATATATACTAATTTGTAGATTTGTATAATATTAAAAAGTTTATTAAGAAAATGACATTATATTAGGATCTTAAATCTTGATTTAATCTCACAATTTCGATCTTGCAAAAATGAAAATGATCACGAGTAAGATCCCAATTTTGAAAACATTGTTAAAATTGAAACCATTAAAAAAATGTGTTTTAGGTGAGAATGATCAAATTCATAAACAAACCTCAATTCTTTGACATTTAACTCTCACCTTTTGTATGAAGAGAAAAAAAAAATAACACAATTTTATACATTATCTAAGCTTGATAATATATGTGGTTTTAGTCCACGTTTAATAATCTAAAGTCGAAACATAATGATGTCGGCCTACTATGAGTCGACATCAATCCCATTCTATTAGTTATTGAACAAGAGATATATAGACACTTGGCAATTGGCATAGTATATAATGAGATTACATTTATACTCAATCATACGATACATCATCATAATGATGTAAGTTTAACTTAAGTGACCTACTTAACATTGTGTCTTATCGGATGACCTTATTTGTGCTTTTTAGAAAAAAAATACAAAGCAAATTTTTTTTTGGGTAAAGGGGAGTAATCCTGCACCCTGGTAAATATATTAAGACCAAAACGTTTGAGTACAAAAGGAATGTGGCTGAATACCACATTAACCTCAAGCAAATCCAGCTTGATAGACAACTAACCTAAAGCTTCTGACATGCCAAAAGCTCATGACAACTCTAGAAACAAAATGAACCTAGACCAAAACAAAAACAAATCAAGCTAACCAGCAGCATCATCCGTGAAAGAAGAACTTCCACCATAAGCAACATTAGGGAATAAATTAGCTGATTCATCAAACATGTTATCAAAACAATCATCTTCACCATCTTCATCAGTAGCTAGAACATCATAAGGGTTGGATGTAGACACTTCACCCCCCTTAGAGGAGAGACCTTTAGACTTCAACTTAGATGACGATGTAGGCACACTACTAGTAGCTACCTTTATAGGTTCACTAGTAGTCTTTTTTGGCTCATACCTGATAGTCTGTTTGACAGAAGTACCAACAATACCAGACTGGCTTTTACCTTTTTTCTTCTTACGACTCACCTTTTGGAAACCATCATAAGCAGGAGGAACCACATTTGAAGTAGTAACAACAGGGGGAGTAGTCTCTTTTTTAGTACAATGCTCATAGATGTGCCCAAAAATCTTACATAAAGTGCACATAGGAGGCCTCCATTCATATTCAACCCGGATAGATTTTTTAGTAAAACCATCCCCTGTAAGAGAGGGGACACCAATAGTGATAACTTCTACGAGCTCATCCACTGAACCCACTTCAATTAAACACCGAGCAAAACTGCTTCTACCCCAAGAATCCTTGCACATAGAACTTGTGTACGAATCCAACATAATAGGTTTGCCAATAAATGAAGCAATCAAGTTAATACCATCATCTTCAAAGACTTGGAGAGGCACATCATGCAGTTTAACCCATATCGGAATGCGAGTCAACTCTTCCTTACATAAGCTAGTACCAATAGACCATTTCTTGAGAATGATTGGAGATTTACGAATCATCCAAGGTCCATTTTCCAAAACAGATTCTAAACCAGCTTGAGTATCAAATTTAAAAAAGAAAAAACCTTTGTCATTCATCATGATCTTTTTCAAACCATACTTAGCCCAATTATTCTTAACATAGTAATCAACCACTGGAAACGCCATTCTATTACCAATAAAATAGCCATAAAGAGTGTGCTCTAGGCGTGCACTAACCTCTTCAACTATTCTTCGAGGAATAGACACATTAACACCTTCACAAACAGCCTCAGCAACCAAAGAACTAGAATTAGTTGCATTAATTGTATTAACCTCCACGTAGTCATTAGTAGTAGTATCTTTGCCACTCACATTTGTTGCATTAGCCGTCATGCTAGGTACATAGACCTCCATTAAACCACTCATAGCCTCATACACTTGTGAACGCGTTTCACTATCCAAATTAGGCCATATCGGATATTTACCCGCTTCAATACCCTTAAGGAATAAGTCAAGATCAATGGCAGATTTAATCGAAACACCCAACACCCCTTCAATAGTATCGTGTTTACATTTGATAGACTCACGGATGTTTTCAACCTGAACATGAGGAGATGTATCACAAGAATTTACAGCTATAGGCTGCGTCTCCACACCTGTAACATCCTTAGGTTTAGACTTCTTATGTTTCCTCATGGTCACCTTTGACAAATCAATAGTAGCACTGTTATCATCATCCATAGTGTGTGACAAAGTATTTTGCTCCTCTCCCACTTTCTCCATAACAATAGAATAAAAACAAGAAACAAACAACGAAACCCTAATTCTGCGCAAAGAATAAAACCCTAAGAACCACGTCAATCTTAAACGAGAGCCTCAACAATCGTTAAGGCATGCATTAAATACCCACCAGACTAACCGACTTCCATGTTAGATACGATTAAGGAATGAAAGTCGATTAAACAACTAATAATAAATACCAGCGATTAGACAAAAACCCTAAGAAAACCAAAACCCTAGTTCAATCAAGACTGAATCCGAATAAAAATAATGTTATTAGACTGAATTAAACAAGTTAATCGTCAGAAACACGATTGTTATAAGGATTAGAACAAGAATGGAAGATTAGAGATCGATTTAGGATGTTAGGGTTAGAAGAAAAATCTCCATTGTCGCCAGAGAGAAAGTTATAATACAAAGCAACTTTTGGTCATCTTTTTACTTTAACTAAGTAGAAAACTGTATAGAATTTTATTATTTATTTATTTATTTATTTAACCATAAACTTAATAGTCATTGACCACAAACAATAAAACAAATGGTGAAACTATCAAAACTAGTTGACGACTTCTTATAACAATGCCATGACACACATGTGTATTATCACAAGGAACTCCTCACATGGCAACAAAAGCATAGTGTGTTGGTGGTTTTAGCCGTTTCGCCATTTCAACTTTTCAAATTTCTCATTTACATATCAAAATACTCATTCACTAATAACTCAAGTTATGTCATTCTTTTCTGAACCCAGTATACTCAATTAAAACACCACCTCACAAAAAAAAAAAAAAAAAAAAAAAAAAAAAAAAAAAAAAAAAAAAAAAAAGATGGTGCAATGTGAATTCACTCACTTTGCATGTGGCACCACGTGAGGGTACTAAGTGACCATACCGCATGCTCTAAGTCATTATATTAGCTACAAAGTTGATTATTTACTTTGATAAAATTTAATGGTTTTTCTACATTTCATGACATTAGATCTTATGTATGTGCATGCCTTTTGTATACAAAAAAATAAAAAAAAAATAAATCCTTAACTAAGAAACTTACATATACTTAAACACTCATGACTTAAGTGTTTGGAAAGTAACAAGGAGCAAAAACCAAGTTCGGGAGCAGTGATAAAGATATCGAGTACTTTCTAGCTTGGAACTGGTCGATGAATCGAGAGACCTTGATGACGTTAAATTGGAGACTCGGAAAAATGCAAAACAATGTTAGTTTCGTTTTTTCTTTCGGTGGGGTGGATTATCATTCTCAATAGTGTTTGCATCCCACATTGCCTCATAACCAAATGGACAAACGCGTAGAGTGTTATATAATGAGAGGCCAAACAGTTGAAAAAAAACATATGTTCTTTTGCTTCCTAGCCAAGCTGTTCATATGGTTTAATTTTGTGTTCCAATATTAGTTACAGTAAAACATTTTATAAAACTGCATGTGATAGATATCAATTTTATTCACTAAATAAAGTAAAATTGATATTTATTCACAGCGATTTCGTTTATGCGTATTTGAAAATGATAATAGCAAATTGAAACCAATTTACTCGCGTTACGACAATTGTTTATATTATTCGACTGAATAGAGGCACGCCGATGTGTATGTACTTATTTATTTAAGTTTATATGTATTTGTTAGTGTGATTTAAAGGTAACAATCGTTTCTGCGTGTACGTCCCTTATGTCTTGTGTAAATATTAAATAAGCTAATATGACGACAATCAATCAGGTTACAGGTGATTCTGTGTTGGTCTGTTGGTGGATCAACGGTAGTTCATTGGTAATATTTCAGGTGCAAATGGAGGTGTGCTTATTATTTGTGTGTAATTCAAATTTATATCGTAGCGACAACAAATAGTTTATTTATTATTTTTTTTCCCGGTTTTGTTTGTAGAACGAAAACCATATTGTTTATTTTTGAGTTGCAATTACCAGCTAAAAATTTATATGGATATCTTTTTTTTTTTTTTGCTGACGTTGATTTTATTTATGAAATCACACAATCGTTTTTTTTGTCAAGAGTAACTCTTAAAGAAGATAAATTTTATTTTACCTGTGTTGATGAATACATTTTTTTTTTTTGGAACGGTTCTTTCGGAGAAATCCTTGACCAATTCGAAACCCGATGGGGGGAAAACCTTCAACTTAAGCCGCCCGAAGGCACGACACTTAATTTGAAGTAAACCCTGTCTTCTCCAGATTCGAACCCTAATGGGTAGAAACCTTCATTGAAGGACTTTGAAAGCCTGGTGTGTTGATGAATACATGACTTAAAGAAATGGGCCAATGGCAACTTGAAAAAAAAAAAGACGAGATAAATCAAAGCAAGAAGAAGTGTATATATCTTAGGTGAAAAATGATCAATATACAAGCCTTATTTCGTTTAGTCGACGTAAAGATGATATATGTCTTAGTCCACATATTATAATCGAAACACAAATAGCATGTCGGTGTCGACCTGCTAAGAGTCTACATCAATCCTATTCTATTCGTTATTGAGTTAAGAGTCTACATCAATCGTTATAATCGAAACACAAGTAGCCACATTTTCTTGAGTTGCCAGGTTGCTATGGAATATGGAGAAAAATTGGTCGATGGTGGGATATGGACATTCCGCACTTGTTGTCGATGAAGGACTTGCTAGGTTGGGTGGATAATCTCAAGATTTCGGAAATTCAAAAGAAGGGATCGTACAACGTTGTGATTACCGCGGCTTGGAGTATTTGGAGGTTCATAAATGAGACGGTTTTTGGCGTCCACAAGCCTAAGAAGGACTTGATTTTCGATTTTATTGTATCTCAAGCTTTTTTTGGATGTCTAATAGGATAAAAAGTTGAGATGTAATTGGATAGATTTCTTACAAACCCTATGTTGGTGTTAAAACTCTTTGTAATTCTTTGTGTTTGTGGCTCTAGCTCCTTGTTAGAGCTTGGTTATAAAAGTTGTCCCAAAAAAAAATCTATAACTACATTTATATACTGTACTCATTTCTGTGGTATATGTGTATTTACATTCCATAAATGAGGTTAAACGAAATTTATAAATATGGTGATTATTATTTATTTTTGGTTCTATAAGCGATATCTTCTTACATAAAGGTTTGAGTGTTAACAAAAAAACGATAAGAGTATTATATTTATCAATAGAAATAACAATATGTCATTTAAATGAGGTGACTTACATTGTGTCGATCAGACGTTAAATCTTAGGGGCAATTACATATATACCCAATAAAAGTTGCATATTTGCATATATACCCAAAACATGCTTAAACATCATTGTACATTGTGCATTAAAAATTTGTGTTTTGAGGAAATATGTAAATATTTATGTTTTAGTGGGTATATATGCAATTCCCCCTAAATCTTAAAATTATCTTCTTTCTTTTTTTTTTTTTTTGGAACAAAAATGCATAACAAGATTTGTTTTTGTGTCGAACGAGTATGAAAACCAGCATGTGCAAAATTATGCATTCATCATGGTTTTCACATTATTTAATCCCAACTAATAAGACAAATGAATTGTTATAATCCCAACTAATATAGACATGGCTTCGTATTTTTCCTCTAATATGACTAATTAAGTATTAGTAGATGACGACTTCCTAAAACAATGCCATGTGACACTCGTTATAATACCCGTGTACGCACGGATTTTTTTTTCTAAATTTGTTAATATTAAATTTATTTATAATTTGTAACTATGGTTTTTATTTTGTTTATTTATATAGTTTTTGTTTTTCATATATAGTTTTCACTGGATTTGAATACAATTTATCTAAAACAATTATGAATTGTATTACTATTTGATTTAGAGTGTTTTAAGGGTGGATTTAGATATGATTTATCTTATACAATTATGAATTGTATCACTATTTGATTTCGAGTGTGTAAATCGGTGTTTGTTTAGGCTTATTTAGCCGGCTTATGGCTTATTTCAGCTTATAAGGAGTGTTGTAGGGGATGTCTCAAGAACCATTAATAGATTTCTATTTTATTTTTTATTTTTATTATTTTTTCCATGCTAATATGCAGTCTATTGTTGGTGTTTATATCATAAGATGAATTATGTTGAATTAAACAAAACATAGAGGCTTATATAAGGATGTTTGTCTACTTCGACATTTCAGGCTATGAAAGTTGGTATGGGTGATCTTGCACAAACATAAGGAATTTGACCAAGGCGATCAGTTCACGCATTACTCATCCCTATTTGGAGTGCAACAACAATAACAATAACAACATACCCAATCCCACCGGGGCAGGGTATGGTATAGAAAATACATAGTGGTTGTCCAAAAAAAGACCATAATGTACCATGTAATCTCTCTATGTTAAGGAAATACATGCTTTACATGGTTTGAATATGAGATATTTAAGCTTCAAGTACACTCTCTTTGTAGAACATCTAATGTTAGTACTTCAATATGTAACTTACTTTGTTAAGTATATTACATATAATGGAATTTTTTTTGCCACCCGTGGAATATATACATTTTTTTTGCCACCAGCGAAATATACTACATATAATGGAATTTTTTTGCCACCCGCAATTTCGCGAGTCTATAATTTAGTACTTAATAAATAATTTGACAAAGACGTACAATTGTTTACGGTATACAAATTATGAAAGAATGGCCAAAATAATAAATCTTGATCACTTTTGATGACTTTTTGTTATAAATGCATGTGGGGGTTTGAGTGGTGCTTTGGTTAATGGGTTTCCAATATTTAAGATAAAAGATTGATTCTTGATGCAAAACTTTGTTATGTTTAAAATTTGATATTGAGGTATAACGCTCGTGCACGCACGAAGCTTAGACATAAAATTTTAGTTAATATTATGTCAAATGATTAAAGAATGGCCAAAATAGTCAAAAATATGTATGTTTTGAACAATTAACATGTAATAAATGCTAAAGTAATGATAACTTATTTCAAAAGCGTCGAACTTTTAACTAAGTAGATGAGTACCTCAACTCAAGCCAACCTCAGTATCAATTTTAAAAGAATATCCGCATTAAGTCCCAACGTTTTCTAATCCTAATTAACTATAATATTCTACTATCGGTAATGTTACAACACAAACAGACATTATCTATTTCTACATAAAGTAGGGCTGTAAACGAACTGAACGTTCAGTGAACATTTCATGAACCGCTCGGTAAAAAGTTCGTTTATGTTCGTTCGTTTATTAAATGAACGAACATGAACAATATTTTACGTTCGTTTAGTTAAATGGACGAACATGAACAAAGATCTCGTTCGTTCATTTATGTTCGTGAACGTCCGATTAGGCGTTCGTTAAAGTTCGTTTATGTTTATTTATCTATTTATGTTCATATATCATATCTTTTAATTTTATAATATTAAAAGTTGGTTTGTTTAAACAAAACAACACTTATAAAACAATGTATTGTGAAGAATTCAATAAAGTTTATGTTTGTTTGTCTATTTTCATTTATGTTCGTTTAGTGTCTTAATGAACGAACATAAACGAACATGAACAATTCATTTTCTTAATAAACGAACATGAACAAGAAAATTCGTCCGTTTAAGCATCCGTGTCCGTTTATTTGTCCGGTTAAAATTAAATGAACGAACATGAACAGGGCTCCGTTCGTGTTCGTCCGGTTCGTTTACAGCCCTAACATAAACTGTTAGGCAAAACGCACAAAATAGAGAAGAAAAACAACAACACGACTAAAATTTTTAGGTGGTTCTTTTCTACTTCACAAGGCAGTTTAAAGGCATGCTTATCTAAGGCTATGTTTGGCAAAACTTGTTTTTTACCCGTTTGAAATAAGACATTACCCGAATCTCCACATTCATTTATAAGCGTGTTATTTTGGTTCAGTAAAGAGAGAGTAACGTGAGCACATTGTAAGCAATTCAGCTTGCCACTGAACCAAGCCACTGAACGGCTGAACCAAACCACTGAACCATCTGTGGATACTGACCTTCTCACTTTCACCATCTCATTTGAAGTTTAGAACACAGGTTTCCCGTCCAAGAACCATCATTGACAGCCTCTGGTGCACAAACATTCATCAAGCACCTTAAGAGCAAAAAATAGGATTAACGTTTCAAGAATGATTAGAAACCAAGCAAACTGATTGAACAAACCATTGTACACGAAACAAACATGACACAACTGGAGCTGCATAGGATAGAGCTAAGCCTACCTGTTTATAAAGTTTCCAATCATTATCGTTTTCCGAAAATAGTTGGTCGCAAAATTGCCGCTCATACCTAAAGGCAAAGCAAGCAATGATGTAAAAATAAGCGTAATGCAAAAGTAAAAACAGCAAGCAATAAAAAACTATGCCACCAAATATGATTATGTTTCCGTTCAATTAAACAATAAAGAAGATGATAGTAGAAAAGAAGATCTAGCTTTCAACATATATTCCAGTTTGTCCTTTCGAACAACTCTGTTTCAAAATGCGAGGGACTGTTAGATGATTAGGTTAGTTGGCCAAAATCTAATTGTGAGTTTGAATCCATTAGTTTTATGGTTTGATATACTTGTTTAATAAGCTATAAATTTATTATAAATACATATGCAATTCTTATTATGTAATCACAAAAACACAATCAATAATGTAAACCTTTTACTGTTATACAAATTATATTAACATATTAACATTTCAATACAAAATGTTGAAAGTTGAGTAGATGCTCTTGCTCCAACAAAAGGTGAACATAATTTACACCGGTGTAGAACCCTGTAAAAATTTCTTGTAATCAAATCGTTAATAAATAAATAATCTTTCGTTACCGTTTCTAATTCCCATTTTCTCGGAAAAATTTAAAATTTTTCTTATTATATTATTTTGGCGATTTTCACAAAATAATATAATTCACGAAATGATGGAATTAATCCTCGACACGTTACACGAAACTTAAAATCTTTATTTAATCCTAAACCTAAATCATAATACTAATTATATTTATTAAATATAATTAGAATTCCTAATTACCTAATTAACTCAAACCGGACCCTTAATAATTTTCGGCCCAATCCAATTTCACTATTCCTAAGCCCACACCAATTAGCCCAAAATCCAATATTAGTTAGTTTTAATCCGATCGACTAGTTCAAGAGTCCCCCAAAACGCCTCGTTTATTTCTAATTTTTACACACGACGTACGAATTTTATTTTCCCATCTCGTTACCCTACTAGCCAACTATTAGTGTGTCAAGTCTCGTGTTCCTACGATGAGTTTTGATATGCTTTTAAGTGGCAAAGTAATCGAACCTTAAACACCAAACCGATTTGAACTATATTCAAAACTTAACCGTTTTGAATCTAGTTTGTTTCTACACGTTCCTAATATTATTCCTAGGATGATTCTAAGCTCAAATGTTAAGGATGATCAAGTTTGTACGAGTAGTAAACGATTTATGAATCGTATGTATGAATATAAATGTGGTCGACATAGGGCAATGAATCACCCAACACTTTCCATATTTTATGCACTCACACACTATCTTAAAACAATATAAAACCCTACCTAGGAACTAGTTACTGACATGATATAGTGTATCTAGAAGTTACATTGAAATTTTCTACTAAATAGATATATATTAGTATATATATAGTACGTCCATGCATGCATACTCTTCATATTGTTTTCACACACTCTTTCACTTAGTAAATGTGTCCTACGAACTGTGTTTGAAAGACTTAGAAGTCGTGGTAAATTATTGGAAGCAAAGGAAAGATTTCGGGTTCAAAGAAATTAATATAACGATCGGGTTATATTGTTTGAAGTGAATTCTTGTGTTTCTTTCTTCCTAGCTCGACTCTAGTTCACCTTAGAAGTGTTTGTAAGTCTTTTGCGTTTGTTTTTAATTCATTTTATACGACTTCATGTTTTCATGCAATTCGTATACTTTGTTTTACAAGTCTACACTTTGCACGTTAAATTCACTTATACAATTTTTGTTAGTACACGAAACGTGGTTTGCCTCTATCTTGGATGGCTTAGGAATCACGAAGCACACACCATTCATATTAGTTGTAACGTATTAATCATGTCATGCATTCATTTTAAAGTTACATCCATCAATATAACAAATGAATAACACTTAGTAATATTTTGTTAGTTTTCAAGTTTATATACCGACCTAATCATACCACTAAACACACGTATAACTTAAAATTTAGCTTAACAATGGTACCCTATCTTTTCACGATGTCATAGACCACCTAGCAAACTAAAGTTTTCATGTAGACAACATGTAAAAATAATCACGTTTTGACATCTTAAACGACCCCTTTTGAATGTACATGAACCGAGTATCAAAACTAAAAATCTTTATAAAAATTTCATTATTGTCGAGTGGGCTTAACTAAAGCCCACTAAGCGTTTAAAATCCGTAAGCCCACTGGGCCTATAAGATATGTTTTTAGAATCCTAAAAATGGTCCAAAGCCAAGCCCAAAACTTTTTCCATGCCCTCGCCTCCAAAAATCTTAACGGGCCTTAAGTTTGTTCGAACTAGGCCCATAAGCTATAAAAATAAGCTTTTAAATGAATAAGCAGTTAAAATAAGCTTGTAACCTAATAAATAAGCTTCGGAAAATTTTAGAAAAGTTCCATAATCATTTTTACAAAATTGGACTAAAAATGTAACGCGACGACACCTAGAAGGACTAAATGTGTAAATATTGAAAATCAAGGACTAAACCTGTAAATACAGAAATTTAAGGATAAAATGTGATAAAAATAAATATTATAAGGTTTATATGGACTTTTGGACAAAGTAGAGGACTATAGTTGAAATATATATATATAAAGGACTAACGGTGTAACGCAAGTATCGTTAAGTGTAAAAATGGTAAAAATTGGAAAAGGAGACAAAGACTAAATTTATTTATCATTCTTATTTATTTTATATATATATTTTTTTTATTATTTCATATCATGTTTAAATATTGTTTATATTTATATATATATATATATATATATATATATATATATATATATATATATTATTAACTTAACGTTAATAATATATAACGATGTTTTAAAAGGTAAAGATTTTAGTTATATTTAAAACTTCGATGGATAATTTTTAAAAATCATATTTTGTCATATCATGCATATCATAATATTTTCACTGCACATCACTTAATCGTCATAACGAATATCTAATATTCGTTATTTTCTTTATAATCACCGAATAGTTTTTGGTCAATTTCTTAGATAAATTTATTTATCAGGTTGTGTTTCGAAGCCGTTTTCATAAAATTCATCCGACTTTATTTTCTTCATTTTCAGTATCAATCCAGGTGAGTCATAGCCTCACATTTAATTATTTTCAAAAACTCCGTGAGGGGGATACATGCTATAAATAGATCACAAGTATTTTCTGTATGCTTTCCTGACTGATATATGCCTAAGTTAGCTATTGCCAAAAGACCCTTATTCATGAACCATTAATCACTGCGGTGAACGCGAATATAATGAATAGATCTATTTAAGGTTTGACAGCCTGTCCCACTAATGCTTGACGGAATGCCATATGCATGTGGTTAGCCGCATTAGTCGTGATAATTATATTTGAGTAAAAATAGGAACTGGCAAATCACCTATTACACGAGGGCAAAAATGTATCATTGATTTGATATACACCCGCCGTTATGGTATTTGTTAACGTTTGCGTGTCATGAGACTTAGTGCAATATATGAACTGCAATATCAATGTTTTCAAACTGATTGTATTTTCCAATACAATCTTGCTTGTGTATCAAAATGATTATTAAATTCAAACTCTATGATTTCACTCAACAATTTTGTTGACTTTTAAGCATGTATTTCAGGTATTTGACAGGGGAAGCAAGCATGGAACGGGCGGCAAAAATCTCCAAATTATGTTTAATTAAAATCAAATATGATGTAAAATAAATGATGTTCGATTTAGTTCAAAACATCAAGTTTTTATAATACTCTGATAAGGACCTATTGTATTTCAAATATTTATAAATGAAATTATGTTTTTAAAACGTCTCTTCGAGTCATTTTCTATCATTATGACTTCGATCCTCACCGTAACACCCTAATTTTTATTCCGCTGCCGCATTTCAAATTAGGGGGTGTTACAGATTGGTATCAGAGACCGTCGTTATAGAGAACCAAATGTTTTCAAACATTGAACTATAACCATACTTTCAAATAAATTAAAGTTTTATTATATAAATTTTTGCCCACCGTACCTGCTTGCTACAGCACTCCGTAAGTTAATCATTTAGCTATGATATATTGACTGTGATATGTTAAAATGTTATGATAATAAATTCTTATTCTGCGCTATTTATGAATTGTTACAGTATTGTGTCAATATGAGTATGTTCGAATCCGACTCTGATATTTCCGTCGTGTCCGTTACTTCGCCTGTTTATCGTTCTACTGCTGTACCTGACGCTGTTTCTCAAGAAACAGAACCCTACGAGCAAGACGAAATTGCTACAACGCCTGAGAATCCCAATACTTTTGTTTTATCGACACCATTACCACATCATAATTCATATGCACCCGATCACCTACTCAACCTTTTCAGCCAAACTTATCCGTATAATTTTCACCAAAGAGAACCTATCCCTGAAATAGATATACCTACCTCCAGCCGCCTTCGTATTTCTGATTCTATTCCTCCCCTTTCACCATAATTACCCTATCCGCCTGGTTTTACTCCCCCAGCTCATATCAATGAAACTGGCGAGAGTACTAGGGTGGAAATTCCTTCTACCTTTACACCTTCTGTAGTAGTGACGCGATTAGAGCATCACGAGGATCAGATAGATTCACTTCTACAGATGATTGATTATTCATCTTTCGACTATTCAGACACTACCCACAACACCTTACATAACCTAATAGCCGATAGGATAGAGTTGCAACAAGGGTTAGCTCAGATACGTTCGGATATCTCGGAGACACGTTCCTTCGCGATATCATTGCGGAGAGAGGGACAGGACCGTACTTGGGAAGCCCAGCTTGCACGCCGAAGAGCAGATACATTGGAAAACATTGTAGGGGATATGAAGATACAACATCATACCGAAATGCAAGAGCTCCGATTTCAGATCTTTGAGATGGGAGAACATGTGAACATACCTGATCATTAGAGACAGTTGGTATTTGTACTAGTAATAAGGCATTCAAGCCTGCCGCATGTGGCATTAATAAGCTTGTATCGTTTTGTTATAACAACTCAACTGATTTAAAGTTATTAATGTTACGCTGTTGGTTTTAATATTACTATCTACAAATGTTAACTTATGCTTATGGTTGTTCATGTGTATTATAAATTGCATCTAACATATCGGAATGATTATGATTGTTGTATCAAAATAAAAACTACATATGTTGTCCAATTATTATTAAGACTCAAAATTTATTTTTCCCTACTTCACAAGAATCTTTAAAACAAGTGGTTGTTTAAAATTCTAAATGCTATATTTTTGTATTATTAATAGAAAAATGGAGCATGCAAGTAGCGAAAACTCTAACCCAGAAGTGATCTTGACCCCCACTGAGGTTCAAAGAATGATTGCTGAGGGAATATCCGCAGCTCGTGAAGCGGATCGTTTGAATAATACCAATGGTGCAAATCATGAAACTAATACAGTTACTCCACGTAATTGTACTTATAAGGATTTCATGACTTGCAAGCCGACAAACTTCAAAGGAATTGAAGGAGTGACCGAAATGGCACATTGGTTTGAGCACACTAAGACAGTCTTCAAGAGGAGTGGTTGTCCTGAGAATAGCAAAGTTACCTTTGCTACGGGAACTCTTCAAGGAGAGGCATTATCGTGGTGGAACACTACTGTGAATGCTATGGGTCCAGATGAAGCTTTCAGACTTTCGTGGAATGAGCTGAAAAATAAGATGTTGAAGAAGTATTGTCCAAGAACAGAGATTCGAAAACTAGAAGATGAATTTCATCAGCTAGTTGTAAGGTACAATGACTTGAAGACATACGACAGAAAGTTTCTGGAGTTGTCAGTGCTGTGTCCAACTATAGTACCCGATGTTGAACAAGCATTGGAGAAATACGTAGAGGGACTGCCACCATCCATTGAAGGAGACGTTACTTCATCAAATCCAAAGTCAGTAGAGGAAGCTATGGAGCTTGCCCAGAGATTGTTAACCCGGGTAATCAAAAGAGGTTCCACCTCTGTGATTAATGAGCATAAGAGAAGTGCTGACCACCGAGGGAGTAACAATGGCAACAACCGCAGCTATAACAACAGTTACAGTGGTAACCGTAGCTACAGCAACAACAACAATCAAGGCAGGAATCGTAACAGAGATCAGCAGCAGAATCGTAGTAATCATCATCAACAACAAAATCGTCGACAAGAAGCTACCCGAGCTTATGCAGCAGTGCCTGCAGAAAATAAAGGTTATTCTGGAACGCTACCCCCATGTAACAAGTGCAACATGCATCATTTTGGGGCATGTAGAGCTGTTTGCGGCAACTGTAAAAGAGTTGGTCATATGACAAGGGACTGTCGAGCGACTGGGGCCAATACTCAACCGATAGCAGTAAAGTGCCATGGTTGTGGAGAAATTGGACACTACAGACCTCAATGTCCGAAATTTACCAATAATGTTGCCAGAGGAAGAGCTTATGTACTTGGCGATGGGAACACAACACAGAATTCAGATGTTGTTACTGGTACGTTCCTATTAAATCAACAAGATGCTAAGATATTATTTGATTCAGGAGCGGATAAAAGTTTTGTGTCTACTTCGTTTGCCGCAAATCTAAATATTACTCCTATAGAATTAGATACTATCTATGAAATAGAATTCGCAGATGGAAATATTTTAAGTACCAATACCCTAATCGAAAACTGCACCTTAACCCTTTTAAATAAATCTTTCCCCATCAATCTTATGCCCATCCAATTGGGAAGTTTTGATATCATCATTGGTATGGATTGGTTATCTAAACACCGTGCCAGAATAATTTATGATGAGAAAATCATCCAGATTCCATTCGACGGTGAAACCTTAATCATCCAAGGTGATAAACCTAAAACTTCTTTCAATTTCATTTCATACGCCAAAACAATGAAATACATAAGCAAAGGATGCCATGTATTTCAAATCCAAGTAACGGGAGGAGAAACAAAAGAAAAGAAGAAACAACTTGATGAAGTGCCAGTTGTAAGAGAATTTTCTGATGTATTTTCCGAAGACTTACCTGGAATCCCACCAACTCGTCAAGTAGAATTCCGAATCGATTTAGTGCCTGGAGCAGCACCCGTTGCAAAAGCACCATATCGATTAGCACCCTCCGAAATGAAAGAATTATCTGAACAATTGAAAGAACTATCAGATAAAGGTTTCATCCAACCGAGTTCATCCCCTTGGGGAGCACCAATCCTATTTGTCAAAAAGAAAGATGGAACGTTCCGAATGTGTATCGATTACAGAGAGTTGAACAAACTCACGGTGAAGAATCGATATCCATTGCCAAGGATCGACGATCTATTTGACCAATTACAAGGATCAAGTGTGTACTCAAAAATCGATCTTAGATCAGGATATCATCAACTAAGAGTTAGGGAAGAGGACATTCCCAAGACAGCTTTTCGAACACGATACGGACATTATGAATTTCAGGTGATGCCATTTGGTCTTACCAATGCACCAGCTGTATTCATGGATTTAATGAACCGAGTATGCAAACCATACTTGGATAAATTCGTTATTGTGTTCATTGATGATATTTTAATCTATTCGCGAAATGAAGAAGAGCATGCCGAACACTTAAGGACTGTTTTGGAGTTACTTAAGAAGGAAAAGTTGTACGCCAAGTTTTCCAAATGTGATTTTTGGATTACTACCGTTCAATTTTTAGGCCATATCATCAACAACAAAGGTATCCACGTAGATCCCGCGAAGATAGAAGCAGTTAAAGGTTGGACGTCACCTACCTCCCCAACCGAGATTCGTCAATTCTTAGGTCTCGCTGGTTATTACCGGAGATTTATAGAAGGTTTTTCAAAGATTGCAAAACCATTGACGGAACTAACCCAGAAGAACAAGAAGTATAACTGGGAAGAGAAGCAGGAGTCAGCATTTCAACTGCTGAAGCAAAAGCTTTGTGAAGCACCAATATTGGCATTAGCAGAAGGCAATGAGGACTTTGTAGTATATTGTGATGCATCTCATCATGGTTTGGGTGCGGTACTAATGCAAAGAGACAAAGTTATAGCCTATGCTTCACGACAGCTGAAGAAGAATGAAGAAAACTACACCACTCATGATCTAGAATTAGGAGCAGTAGTTTTTGCTCTTAAGATATGGAGACATTACCTATATGGTACAAAGTGTACGGTTTTCACCGATCACAAGAGTCTACAGCATATCTTAGATCAAAAGGAGCTAAACATGAGGCAAAGAAGATGGTTAGAATTACTCAATGACTACGACTGTGAAATTCGTTACCATCCTGGTAAAGCGAATGTAGTAGCCGATGCGTTGAGTAGAAAAGATAGAATTAAACCTCTTAGAGTTCGATCTCTAGGAATGACAATTCATTCGCCACTTCCTGCTCAAATCATCAAAGCTCAAATGGAAGCTCTACATGAAGAAAATCGGCAATATGAGAAAATTGACAGGAAGTCAAACCTGGAAGATCAGGTTGACAGAATGCCAAATAATGAAAAAGAATTTGTGAGAAGAAATGATGGAATGTTATGTTTTAAGGAAAGATATTGGATTCCTTTATTTGGAGGTATTCGAGACCTTATCATGCATGAATCTCATAAATCCAAATATTCTATTCATCCCGGTTCCAATAAAATGTACCAAGATATTAAGAAGAATTATTGGTGGCCAAATATGAAAGCTGATATCGCCGAGTACGTTGGTAAATGTTTGACCTGCTCTAGAGTAAAAGCAGAGACTCAGAAACCATCAGGATTACTCGTGCAACCAGAAATTCCAGTCTGGAAATGGGAAAGAATCACAATGGATTTTATTACCAAATTACCAAAGACTTCGACTGGATTAGACACAATCTGGGTTATCATCGATCGATTAACCAAGTCTGCACATTTCCTACCAATCAAGGAAACTGACGAGATGGAAACACTCGCTCAGTTGTATTTTAAGGAAATTGTGATCAGACATGGGGTACCAATATCTATTATTTCTGATAGAGATAGCCGATTCACATCGAGATTTTGGGAATCGCTACAGAAATCTCTTGGTACTAAGTTAGATATGAGCACTGCTTATCATCCGCAAACTGATGGACAAAGTGAGAGAACAATCCAAACCTTGGAAGACATGCTCCGAGCATGTGTGATTGATTTCGGAAAAGGTTGGGATAGACACTTGCCATTAGTTGAATTTTCATACAATAATAGCTACCATGCCAGCATAAAGGCTGCACCTTTTGAGGCACTGTACGGAAGAAAGTGCAGATCACCAATCTGTTGGACAGAAGTTGGTGATATGCAACTTACCGGACCAGAGCTAATACATGATACTACTGAGAAGATATTCCAAATTAAGCAACGCTTGCAAGCTGCTCGTGACAGACAGAAAAGTTATGCTGATGTCAGGAGAAAGCCTATGGAATTTCAAGTAGGAGACAAAGTCATGTTGAAGGTTTCGCCATGGAAAGGAATGATTCGTTTTGGAAAACGTGGAAAGTTAAATCCGAGGTATATTGGACCTTTCAAAATTCTGGAGAGAATTGGTTCAGTTGCTTATAAGTTAGAACTTCCGGATGAACTTAGTAGGGTACACCCTACGTTTCACGTGTCCCAACTCAAGAAATGTTTGTCAGACGAAACTCTCATCATTCCACTAAAAGAAATTAGATTGGACGACAAACTAGTGTTCACAGAAGAGCCTGTGGAAATAATGGATAGAGAAGTTAAACAACTCAAACAGAATCGTATCCCCATTGTAAAAGTAAGATGGGACTCTAAGCGAGGACCGACTTATACATGGGAAAGAGAAGATAGATTCCGTGAGAAATATCCGCACTTATTTTCATAGAATACACTTGTTAGATTTCTTAAAATCGAATTTCGGGACGAAATTCAGAATGACAAGTGGGTACTGTAGAACCCTGTAAAAATTTCTTGTAATCAAATCGTTTATAAATAAATAATCTTTCGTTACCGTTTCTAATTCCCATTTTCTCGGAAAAATTTAAAATTTTTCTTATTATATTATTTTGGCGATTTTCACAAAATAATATAATTCACGAAATGACGGAATTAATCCTCGACACGTTACACGAAACTTAAAATCTTTATTTAATCCTAAACCTAAATCATAATACTAATTATATTTATTAAATATAATTAGAATTCCTAATTACCTAATTAACTCAAACCGGACCCTTAATAATTTTCGGCCCAATCCAATTTCACTATTCCTAAGCCCACACCAATTAGCCCAAAATCCAATATTAGTTAGTTTTAATCCGATCGACTAGTTCAAGAGTCCCCCAAAACGCCTCGTTTATTTCTAATTTTTACACACGACGTACGAATTTTATTTTCCCATCTCGTTACCCTACTAGCCAACTATTAGTGTGTCAAGTCTCGTGTTCCTACGATGAGTTTTGATATGCTTTTAAGTGGCAAAGTAATCGAACCTTAAACACCAAACCGATTTGAACTATATTCAAAACTTAACCGTTTTGAATCTAGTTTGTTTCTACACGTTCCTAATATTATTCCTAGGATGATTCTAAGCTCAAATGTTAAGGATGATCAAGTTTGTACGAGTAGTAAACGATTTATGAATCGTATGTATGAATATAAATGTGGTCGACATAGGGCAATGAATCACCCAACACTTTCCATATTTTATGCACTCACACACTATCTTAAAACAATATAAAACCCTACCTATGAACTAGTTACTGACATGATATAGTGTATCTAGAAGTTACATTGAAATTTTCTACTAAATAGATATATATTAGTATATATATAGTACGTCCATGCATGCATACTCTTCATATTGTTTTCACACACTCTTTCACTTAGTAAATGTGTCCTACGAACTGTGTTTGAAAGACTTAGAAGTCGTGGTAAATTATTGGAAGCAAAGGAAAGATTTCGGGTTCAAAGAAATTAATATAACGATCGGGTTATATTGTTTGAAGTGAATTCTTGTGTTTCTTTCTTCCTAGCTCGACTCTAGTTCACCTTAGAAGTGTTTGTAAGTCTTTTGCGTTTGTTTTTAATTCATTTTATACGACTTCATGTTTTCATGCAATTCGTATACTTTGTTTTACAAGTCTACACTTTGCACGTTAAATTCACTTATATAATTTTTGTTAGTACACGAAACGTGGTTTGCCTCTATCTTGGATGGCTTAGGAATCACGAAGCACACACCATTCATATTAGTTGTAACGTATTAATCATGTCATGCATTCATTTTAAAGCTACATCCATCGATATAACAAATGAATAACACTTAGTAATATTTTGTTAGTTTTCAAGTTTATATACCGACCTAATCATACCCCTAAACACACGTATAACTTAAAATTTAGCTTAACAATGGTACCATATCTTTTCACGACGTCATAGACCACCTAGCAAACTAAAGTTTTCATGTAGACAACATGTAAAAATAATCACGTTTTGACATCTTAAACGACCCCTTTTGAATGTACATGAACCGAGTATCAAAACTAAAAATCTTTATAAAAATTTCATTATTGTCGAGTGGGCTTAACTAAAGCCCACTAAGCGTTTAAAATCCGTAAGCCCACTGGGCCTATAAGATATGTTTTTAGAATCCTAAAAATGGTCCAAAGCCAAGCCCAAAACTTTTTCCATGCCCTCGCCTCCAAAAATCTTAACGGGCCTTAAGTTTGTTCGAACTAGGCCCATAAGCTATAAAAATAAGCTTTTAAATGAATAAGCAGTTAAAATAAGCTTGTAACCTAATAAATAAGCTTCGGAAAATTTTAGAAAAGTTCCATAATCATTTTTACAAAATTGGACTAAAAATGTAACGCGACGACACCTAGAAGGACTAAATGTGTAAATATTGAAAATCAAGGACTAAACCTGTAAATACAGAAATTTAAGGATAAAATGTGATAAAAATAAATATTAGAAGGTTTGTATGGACTTTTGGACAAAGTAGAGGACTATAGTTGAAATATATATATATAAAGGACTAACGGTGTAACGCAAGTATCGTTAAGTGTAAAAATGGTAAAAATTGGAAAAGGAGACAAAGACTAAATTTATTTATCATTCTTATTTATTTTATATATATATTTTTTTTATTATTTCATATCATGTTTAAATATTGTTTATATTTATATATATATATATATATATATATATATATATATATATATATATATATATATATATATATATATATTATTAACTTAACGTTAATAATATATAACGATGTTTTAAAAGGTAAAGATTTTAGTTATATTTAAAACTTCGATGGATAATTTTTAAAAATCATATTTTGTCATATCATGCATATCATAATATTTTCACTGCACATCACTTAATCGTCATAACGAATATCTAATATTCGTTATTTTCTTTATAATCACCGAATAGTTTTTGGTCAATTTCTTAGATAAATTTATTTATCAGGTTGTGTTTCGAAGCCGTTTTCATAAAATTCATCCGACTTTATTTTCTTCATTTTCAGTATCAATCCAGGTGAGTCATAGCCTCACATTTAATTATTTTCAAAAACTCCGTGAGGGGGATACATGCTATAAATAGATCACAAGTATTTTCTGTATGCTTTCCTGACTGATATATGCCTAAGTTAGCTATTGCCAAAAGACCCTTATTCATGAACCATTAATCACTGCGGTGAACGCGAATATAATGAATAGATCTATTTAAGGTTTGACAGCCTGTCCCACTAATGCTTGACGGAATGCCATATGCATGTGGTTAGCCGCATTAGTCGTGATAATTATATTTGAGTAAAAATAGGAACTGGCAAATCACCTATTACACGAGGGCAAAAATGTATCATTGATTTGATATACACCCGCCGTTATGGTATTTGTTAACGTTTGCGTGTCATGAGACTTAGTGCAATATATGAACTGCAATATCAATGTTTTCAAACTGATTGTATTTTCCAATACAATCTTGCTTGTGTATCAAAATGATTATTAAATTCAAACTCTATGATTTCACTCAACAATTTTGTTGACTTTTAAGCATGTATTTCAGGTATTTGACAGGGGAAGCAAGCATGGAACGGGCGGCAAAAATCTCCAAATTATGTTTAATTAAAATCAAATATGATGTAAAATAAATGATGTTCGATTTAGTTCAAAACATCAAGTTTTTATAATACTCTGATAAGGACCTATTGTATTTCAAATATTTATAAATGAAATTATGTTTTTAAAACGTCTCTTCGAGTCGTTTTCTATCATTATGACTTCGATCCTCACCGTAACACCCTAATTTTTATTCCGCTGCCGCATTTCAAATTAGGGGGTGTTACAACCGGACATTGTGTAACACTTTCGATCCCTACTAATTACTAAAATGAATGATTTGATCTGTTACACAGCCGATCTTACCACCTCTATACGGATTTTCATTGAACAAATATGCAACACTGTCAAGTATGGATACTTTGCAAAGGTCCGCTAGATTTTAGTCTATAAAAGAGTTGTAAACATAAATATAGTCCCATGTACCAACCAAATTTTTAGTTGTAAGCTAACAACGTAACACTGATGATATAATATTAAGACGAACAGAACTTACCAAATCTCATCGTGAGTTTTAGATGCATACACGATGTTTCAAATTAATGCAAGGTTAACTCGCCCGACATCCTATGTAACTCGGTTCTTGCATCAACAACTCTGCCTGGCTTAGAATGTGAGAGCTAATCTTTATTCATGATGTAATAAGTAGAACAACAAACACACAATTATGTATGATAATCATGCCTACCGCTCTTTTCCTATAAATTTTGTTCAACATACAATTAAGAGAAGCATAGTTTTGATACATTGATGTAGATACTTATGTTAGCATGGTATTAAAAGTTTATAGCTTGCCAAGGTTGGCTTCCAAGCTTTCCAAGTGACTTGTCTAATGCCATGTAAAATTTGTAGTTCGGGTAGATACCAGATAGACAAAAGCATAAACACATAGCAGATGCCCTATTATTCTAGTTTACAATCTTATAGTTTAAATACGTAACATATCAAGGTCCATTACCACAATTAAAAAAACATAAAGGGTTGTTACATTATTTGAAAAAATGACTAATTAATAATCTTGAGCTTTGTAATCAGCCCACAACTGATCAACTGTCTTTCCTAACAAATCAAAAAAAAAAAAAAAAAAAAAAAAAAAAAAAAAAAAAAATCGTTATAACCACCCTTCCTCTTCGTATTGAGTTCGGCCACAATGCCATTCCTAAGCCCATTACAATAGTCTAGGAACTGAGCCGTAACATCATACCCTTATCCCAATTATTACCTTTACCTGGCTTAACCCAATGGCTAAGTGCATACCCAACCTTTAGCCTCAAAAACCATAATTTAAACATAATTAATATACAAAATTAGTATTTTAGTAACAAAGCAATATAAACATAATTTACTATTTTGACAAACACTATAAAAAAATAAGGTTGATAGATGGAAACTAACACAATAGCTCAAACTACACAACAATGATTAGTATTGATCCTAAGCCCAAATATCTAAAGAACATGTTGTAAGAAAGACCTTAATGGAATGATGATTCATTTGAATTAGATAGTTGATATCTTTAGTAGTCATAAAAAACTAACAATGGTTGAGATCGTATGTTAAACATCGCCAATATTGTCGTAACAATAAAAAACTAACAATGGTTGACATCAAAAGTTAAACATAAAGAACTATGTAAAGGACATTTAACCCAGAATTACGAAATCTTCATCATCTTGTGGAGATGATATATGTTAATCTCATGGATAACACTCCTACATATCAAAAATCTTAAACTTAATAGCAAATTCTCGAGCAAATACAAATATAAAACACAAAAATTGCATAACTTTTTCTCAAAATACACTCCTCTTACCCATACCTGTTATTAAATGTTGTACTGCCTATTGGGATCTAGATTTATTCTTTCATGTTACCAATTCTTTTGGGTAGCCAACCCGACCAACCCATTTTGACACGTACTAAAAACTTACCAATTTGACCCATTACCCAACACATTTGATCTGTCTATATTTACACTAATCTACCTAAGATTTTAGTCGATAATTTATGGAATGGTCTCTGTAAACGTCTATCAAATTAGGCTATAAAAAGAGGTAAACCTGTAATGTCAGGCCCTTTTGCAATTGGTATGAAACGGAAACACTAATTACAAATTCAAATTTAATTTTAGGAACTCAAAATAATCAGAACGTGAAGCCATTCAAACCTATATTCGTGGGAGTGTTTGGGATTTCTTAATTTGAAAGTTCCGGTCTATTAATCAGCTTATATCATCATAAAAGGTAAACTCGTAAGTTTGATTAATAAAAAATGGAGTACTTTACAACACACACTGGTACTAAATGAGGTGATATGAGAAAAAAAAAAGGCATACCAGTCATAAAGAGCCATTGGTTGCAGCTCAAAATAAGACCCTTCATTAGCAACCATATACTTAACTTTAACTTATAACCAAACTTGTAACCAAAACAAATAAACAAAAACAATAAAAATCAAAACTGTGTACATCAAACAATCGTAAAGTTAACAACTTTATCAAATATTTTAGACATGTAAGTTTGAGGTTTATCGGAAGTTCAAAGAAGCAGTTTCCTGATGGTGGTTTCTAAATGTGCCAAAAACTAAATGATTAACCCATTTTCCTTGTTATAACCATTAAAGTTACGAAACATAGATTCTTATCTTCTCATGAATTTCCCAATTGCTTAGGATTACTTAATATTTATACTTGACTTGTATTAAAGTTGTCCTACTGAAAGTTTAGTAATATTAATTTTAGAGATCAACTTACATTTACTATTTCTACTTTCTAGAATGCAAAAAAGGTAGTTTTTAACTTACTTGAAAGTGTGGACATATATGAGCATTCATACACCGTCAACTTTCGTAAGTGTAGATACCTTGAAAGCAATTGCAGCAGCTACAAATGATTATCGTAAGTAAATTATATTCATAATTCAAGGTATTTTATTTTATTATTAGCAAAGCTCATATTATAAAATATGGACAACTTACCTTTTGAGCCTCCGAGATGGGCCACAACATTGACAAACATGTGATGCAAGTCTGAAATCCAGTGTCCATGTTGCTTAGTACTTGTACCTAACAAAAGAACAAATGAATAGATTTCAAATTTGCAGATCAAAGATAACTGAATATAAAATTAATATGATTCTTACCCTGTTTATTTCCATTGTTACAGACTTACAGCATACTTATTTTTTTGGTTTTTTTTATCTCGATGATCTTGTACAAAGGCAAGAATACTTGATAAGTAAAAGTTTGGCCATCTACCATCTACACCATAACTTGATCAATATTAGGAGTCTTTGGTGGTATTAGTCCGAAACGATCAAAGCCGACTCTCATCTGCAATCAATTTACTTAAATGTTAGCAATAAGGAAGTCTAAGGCAAATTATAAATGTCATGAAATTGTAATGTTATTAGGCAAATGTGTCTACTTTCAAAAACAATGGATCACATATCACAGGAGCAAAAATCATGATTATTCACAACTACATTAAAGATAGGCTTTTAACCATACTACGTTTTAGAAAAGAATCTCATCTAAAACTATCAAAGACGCGTCACAGCACTAACTCATTCTTTCGTAGAAAGTGAAGCAACTCCACAAATCCATAACCAAAGCCCAACCCATTTGTTAAGAATTACATCACCTTTTGTGAAAGCACACCTGCATACACAATAAGTGTCAAGCATCAAGAATAGACAAAATTTATGCAATAAACTATCCTATGTTTGACAAAAATTAACTTAAAAAAGGTTCCATGATCTTCAAAGTTTCAACTGTCTACGTCTTCAAAACAAACATAATAGCTTTTGGTACAAATACATAAACATCAATTATCAAATTTAATACTTTTCTCGGTATTGTGTGGGCTTACTACCCAAACCACTTATCTGCTTATTGATTTTTAAAATAAATAGTTTACAATAAGCAACTTCATAGAGCTTGTTTGAAATTACTACTTATAAAGTTATAATCATACCATACTATTTTTTTTAAATGAAAATTTCCAATAAGGGTTTTATTTTATTATATAAAAGATCTTATCTACAAAGTTATTTTTAAACGTAATAACAAGATAAAATTTAACTCTAACAAAAATTAAAGTATTTCTACCTTGATTTGTTGCACATGTCTAGTTTTTCATGTGATGTCTAATTCTAAACTAGTTATTTCCCAAGTAAAATTGATATGTATTTCCAAATTTCTGTTAAAAAAAAAGGGAACAAGATTTGACTGACAAGTGTTATAAAAAGTAAAATGTTAGTGTGTAAACTTCATAGTATCATGATGTTCTTTTATCACAATGATGTTTTCCTTTCGAGGTTTCGGTGTAAAATGGCATGAATAATAAACAACATCGTCTTTATAACTAGGGGCGGAAATTAGCAGAGCCGAGCCTAAATCTGTCAGAGCTCGAGCTCGGCTCGTTTATAATAATATATAATAAAGCTGGAGTTCAGGCTCGAGCTCGATTCAAGCCTCACTGTTTAAGCCCGAGCTCAGCTCGTTAAAATTTTCACGAGCTCGAGTTATGCTCGGGCTCGACTAACATATATAACTTGTTGAAGGAAATAGAGCTTAAAGGCTCGTTACTCACACTAGGCTCGAGCTCGTTTAATTTTTTTTCGCTAGGGGGCACATGCACCTTGTGCCCCTTTATCTCTGCCCATGGTTACACGTATAAACAATAAATATACGTCGAGCTCGTATAAGCTCGCAAGTAGGGCTGTAAACGAACTGAACGTTCGGTGAACATTTCATGAACCGTCCAGTAAAAAGTTCGTTTATGTTCGTTCGTTTATTAAGTTAACGAACGTGAACAATATTTTACGTTCGTTTAGTTAAATGAACGAACATGAACAAAAGTCTCATTCGTTCATTTATATTCGTGGACGTCCGATTAGGTATTCGTTAAAGTTCATTTATGTTTATTTATCTATTTATGTTCATATGTCATATCTTTTAATTTTATAATTTTAAAAATTAGTTTGTTTAAACAATGCAATACTTATAAAACAATATATTGTGAAGAATTCAATAAAGTTTATGTTTATTTGTCTATTTTCATTTATGTTCGATCGTTTATGTTTGTTTAGCGTTCATTTAGTGTCTTAATGAACGAAGATAAACGAACATGAACAATTCATTTTCTTAATAAACGAACATGAACAAGAAAATTCGTCTGTTTAAACGTCCGTATCCGTTTATTTATTCGGTTAAAATTAAATCAACGAACATGAACAAAGCTCCGTTCGTGTTCGTCCGGTTCGTTTTCAGCCCTACTCGCAAGCCTAATCCATCTTTATATAACGCTCGAACTCGAGCTCGATAATTAAATGAGCCCAAACTTAGGCTCGAGCTCGTTTACGCTCAGCTTATTCGAGCTTTTTACAGATCTGATCCCGTGCTATTTACGAGTGGCTCGAGCTTGTTCCCCTATTTAAGATTTTAAGTTAAGCTTGAGTTTATATTTTGACTTCGAAATAACATGCTTTTTTACAATTTTAAAATGTATTTGTTAGTTTATATTGAATGGACCATGACCCATTGGATAAAAGTATGAATAGAAGATTAAATATGGGCCAGACTGCCAGATTATTTTCTAAACTGGGCCTACTCTTTATGTTTGGGTGTTCATCGGTTCGGTTCTCGGTTAATCGGTTTATTCGGTTAAAAAAAATTTTGGATCATAACCGAAAACCGAACCGAACTGAAAATATCTATAACCGAACCGAACCGAGAACCGAACCGAAGTTCTGTTCGGTTATGGGTCAAAACCGAAAACCGAAATTTGTACTTGAATTACACTATTTATATATTTTTTAATTTAATTATAAATATTTTTGGGAAAAAAAATATTTCAAGCATAAAAAAATGTTTTTTATATTAGTATAAAATTTTAGTGGATATTTTTTATATATAAAATAATATAAATGTATAAAAAAATATATATTTATATAAATTCGGTTTTCGGTTCGGTTTTCGGTTCAGATAGCCAAACCCATATCCAAACCGAAAACCGAATTTCTAATTCGGTTCGGTTCAATTCTAACAAGTTCGGTTCGGTTATATATTCGGTTCGATTTTTTTCGGTTCGGTTCGGTTCGGTTCGGTTTTCGGTTTATTCGGTTTATTACCCGATCAATGAACACCCCTAGTTGTGCCATGCTTATATGTTTGTTTTATCTTGTTTTCAGTTTTATAAGCTAAGGCCAGGGTGTGTTTGCTTGGAAACTTTTAAATATAAGTATCATAATCATAGACTGCTGAGCATCGGGTAAAATCAAACCGTACAGAAAACCGATTTTATGAAAGATATGGACTGAGAACTGAATCGAAGTGACTCAGTTCAGTTCGTTTGTGTTGGTTCATTTGGTTTAGGTTGGTTTATATGGTGTAGGCGTGTTTTTCTCGGTTTTGGTTCGATCAGAACCGAACTGAAACCGAAATCATAAATATATAGAACAGAAAACCAAATCGAATCGGTTTCGGCCGGATCGGTTCGGCTCAGTTTTCTGGTTCGACTCGATTTCGATGTATTTTGCTCGAAAATACATAGAAATATCGTTTGTTTGGTGTGTGCGGATTAGGTTTGGAACAATATAGATTCCCCTCGAGTGGGTTTCTACGAATCTCCTTAGATTAGATAACTTCAGTGACAATATATCTTTGAAACTAGTGTAAACAAATAAAATTTATGATTCTTTACGTTTTATCTAACGTTTTTATTCAATTGCTTTCTTTCATATGAGTGGGCCCGGCCTAATCGTACATTATATTCTATTTCTATCAATATACTGTATATAAAACAAACAACTTTCATTACAATCATATACTTTAGCATATATACTTTCTTTCGACTCTAATCTAAATCATAATCCCAAACTAAACCTATTTACAAAACAAGCGGGCCCTAAGTTAGTTCGATTTCCTTTTACATAAGCTTATTTTTCATGCTTAATGAAGATTAAATGGATAGGCATTGTTAGGACTAAAGTTCCGAAACTATCTTATCTAATAGCAGTTTCTCATAGTGAGTTAATACACTAATACCTTTTGTGTATTTGACGATCTTAAACGCACACTTTCCACAAATGGCAGAAAAATGAACATTTTTCGAACTATAAGACTGCGCAAAAACCTCCAGTGACTTTCATTTTGCCTGCCATGCCAGCTTTCTCTCTTCGGCGACCTACATACGATTTTTTACCACACTTAGACGACTTTATTTATTTTTATTTTTTTTTTAATTTTTTTAACAACAAAATTTAATTAGAGTAAACTGCAAAAAATGTTCCTAAACTTTTCGAAAAATGTAAAAAAGGTCCTTAAAAAAAACTGCAAGAAATGTCCCTAACATTTCGTTTTTCTGCAAGCTATGCCCTTGAAGAGTTTATTGTAGGTACAAAAAATGTATTTTGGCTAACGCTCGTTAGTTTTTGTCATGTGAAATGACTATTTTACCCTCACCTACTATAAGGACATTTTTTGCATGAACATTTTTTTGCAGTTTACTATTCATTTTCTTTTTGACTTCTCATCACCATCACGATCCCCTGCCACCTACTCCTAAATTAATGATCCGGTCTCTATAGGACCACAAATTAAATCAATCTTGCACATCATTTCGTAGCAATTTGACATAAAGGCATGCCAACTGTAATCTTATTAGCAAATTCTTTGAATTCAGCAATTGATTTACAAATGATTTAAAATTAAATTGTCAATCATATTTGTATATCCAATTTATTACAATGTCAAAAAGACAATGCCCATATTGGATTTAGTTGGTATTTGACTGAGTGCTTGAATGGGCTTTGAAGTAACACACTAGATTTGTTTAATCAGGGTCGAGCAAGAAAATCATAGCACTTTTATTAAGAAAAACTAAGAATGGCAACAGAAGTTGCCACTAGTTGTGTTGAAATTAGAGGAAATCATGTACTCCAAAGCCAATTCTGAGGTATTCACGTACGCCTGTTTTTATTTTACATCAATCATCTTTGTACAATTGTGTAACATGGTCTTGACGTTAAACTCTTAAAAATTAGGTATTATACTTGGACCCGTGAATTCTTGCTCCCTTGTGTTGAAGGTACTTAATTTGATTTGTTTCAGCTCCTTATAATGTTTGTATTCGAGTTTACATTATGATTGTGTACTCTAAAGAGGTTCAAATCTGTATTATTGATGCAGGGCCGGAGATGGACATGGGCAACATGGGCCACTGCCCAGGGCCCACTATTTGGAGGGGCACCAAAATTGTAAAAACCCAACTGGTATATACATTGGATTTAAAGCCCAATAAGTATCCCTCAAACAAGGAGGAAAAAAAGAAAAGAAAAAAAAAAAAAAAAAACAGAGGGCCTTTTATAACTTTTTTGAATATTTACAATTTTTTTAGCATCGATTAGTATATTTGGATATTTTTAACTTTATTTTTGGCATCGATAATGGTTGTTTTACTCACATATTTTTTTATAAGAGGGTCTTTTTTTTAGTTACCGCCCAGGGCACCCAAAATCCTCGGGACGGCCTTGTATTGATGGTGCTTAGCTGCGCTTAATCTGAGATGTGTTCCTGCAAGGAGATCAACAAACCAAAGAGGCACTAAATGACAAAAGTTGCGTGAGCCAACTAAGACAAGACCATTTTTTCCAAAAGTTGTGGTCCTCACTGAGCTCCGCCTTTGGTTCAACCAATCAGGTTGTAGTTCTTGCTAGACAATATATTTAAATTTTCAAATAGTGTGAATACTACCACTTCTCCTATCCCAACTCAAAATGGTCAAGAACCAACTTGTGAGTGTGACATCCTATTTCTAAAAGGTAGTCGATAATATGAAAATTGGGATTACGATTGAAACCATAACTGTAGAGATAGCTACTCTCATAAATTCTTTAGAGTTCATTTGTTTATACCATTTGCATCTACTTTCTTGGGGTTCATACTCATTTCTTAGTAGCGAGACACTTGGGCTATGTTTGGCACAAAACTTTTTGGAGCTTTTTTGGACAATGAGCGGTGAACAATAAGCTTTTTGATTTATATTGTTCGTTTGGCATGAGAGCTATGGGCTTTACTATTTTTTAGGAAAGCTCATTTTTTCAATGCTTCTTTATGAAGCTGTAAGCTTTTTTGGCTACTGATCACAGCTCACTGCTACTACTCACAGCTACTTTTGCCAAACATAGTCTTGATCTTATCTTTATTCACTATTGATAAATCAGTAGGACCAGCAAAGTAGGACCCAAATTTTCTAATATTCTTGGATTGAAAGATGCATATAGTATGAAGATGGTTTATTGTTAGTTGACATTGGCTAGAAATACAAGAAATTAGGTGTTTATTGGTCTTGACTAGATTCCCTTAGCCGAAAGATGAGATGAGATTATTATACGATTCATATTTTTCATAAAATCAATGAAATAATCATAACCATCTACGGAGTATTTTTTTTATCTAAATTAATTAAAAATAATTTTACATTTTTTTTTAAAACAACATATCTTGCAAACGGTAAATCTTCAAGCTACAAAAAATACACTATCGCGACTAGAATTAAATTATCTTTCTATAGATATGCAATTTTATTTATTTTATTTATTTTTTATTTCCGTCCAGAAAAATCACATGTGATTCGTAAAAATCACATATGGTTTGATTTTAACTAATTACATGTGATTTTTACAAATCACATGTGATTTTTCTAGGTGAAAATTTTTGAAAAAAAAAGTTCGTCGAAAGTATATATATAATTACATATCTATAGAAAAATAATTTAATTCTCGTCGCGATGGTATGATTTTTTTCGCGTAACGATTAACGGTTTGCGAGATATTTAATTTAAAAAAAATGGTGAAAGTTTATTTTTTTTATTTTGATAAAAATAAATGACTATAATTGGTTCATTGGTTTTATGACAAATATGAGTTCTATATTGAACTTTTTCCTAGTTGAGATAAGGTGACATTTCGACTACCAATAGATATTTTACTCTTTGGGCAAATGACGAAAAAATGCATCGAACTTGACACTTTTTGTACGTGATTGTGTGTAGACAACTATATATATATTTTTTTTCTTATTGAATGTACTGAACTTTTAAATTTCGATTACTGTGTGTATTTTGTGACTATTCTGCCATTTAAAATGACCATTTTACACTTTGAAATTTGAGAAAAAATTAAAGGTAAAATGGTCACAAAATACACACAATAATCGAAATTTAAAATTTCAGTACACACAAACACAATACGGAAAAAAAAAATAGTTGATTACATACAATCACAAAAGTGGTTATGCTCGATGCATTTTTTTTGTCATTTGCCTTTACTCTTTTTTACACTGTACTTTAAAATTCAAGTTAATAAACCAAGATGATACGTTTTAGTTTAAATTAATTCAGACATAATGACATACCTTATGTCCATTTGTGCTTATTGTCAACGCTTGACACTTTCGCCGGGTTATAGTTAATGAGGGATGAAAAAGCTATAATACGGATCCTCGTTGCAAAAGAAAAGATGATATGTATGTTAGTCACAGACTCACAGGTTTATGAAGGAAAATGTCTATTAGTAAAGCTTAAGTATAACGCGTAACAAGTTGAGGTAACAATGGAGTGACTTACTAATATCCATGCATTTTATCAATTACGTACTAATATGCACCAACTAGTCGCCTAGTCATGATACAATGACATCACGCATACGTAGCTATAGAGTCATTAGATTGTAGTTTGGTCAACAGTTAGGAACACGAACTCAATCTTTTTAACATGATGCAACTTGTTTGGAAATAGACCAACAATATCATTAAGGGCTGCTAAAAATCAGGTGAAAAATGTCCAAAAAGCATGCGACTTTGGTGGTTTAGATTCACATGAACAGATGAACTTATCATATGGCATTCCTTGTTTCTTCCATTTCTTTTGACTAGATTGTCCTATCCACATACTTGGGTCAATACCGTTAAAGAAAGACACCGGTGAACTTTCTTCGAGTCTGGTTAAGCAATTTATGCATTAGAAACTAAAGAGAGATAAATCACCTTGTACTGGAAGCAATATTAAAGCCATAACAGCCTATTTAAGCATAAATCCATGAGTATATATATGTCGATCTATGACTCTCTTTTTACTACAATCTCATTTCTTCTCTTCATTCTTTAATTGACCTCTTCAAATTCTAGCCTGCTAATAATGAGCACTTTATGGAGACAACCCAATATAAGCAACTTGTGAATGAAGTAAAATAATTCAAACTTTGTGACTTAATGCTTGTACAAAAAGTACTTGTGACTTAACACTTATACTGAGTACTACAACGTAACTCAAAGTATGAGGTGCACAATGGATAAATACCCAGACAAGTTATCTTGAGACATGCAACCAATCAATCAACCAACCAACCAACCAACGTCTCTAAGATAAATAAGTACGCCCGTGAAATTCACTTCAATCCCAAATAAGCAATATCGTACAAAAACTCCATAGTCACAAAAATCCGATACTAGTAGTTGTCATTTGATCGTGATTCTTGATCAGGATCTTTTAAAACATCATAGAAACTCACAAAGTCAAAAACTTCATACCATACTCGGAAAACATCATAGAAACTCAGAGAAATGTACATGAAACTCAGAAAAATCCATGCAAACTCGGAGAAACTCATAAAATTAGAGATACTCAGAAACTTCACAAAGTTAGAGAGATACTAGGAAACTTCACAAAGTCGGAAAGTCCAATAGTCAGAAAGTCCACATAGTCAGAAACTTCACAAAGTCGGAAACTTTACAAAGTTGGAAACTTCACAAAGTCTGAAACTTCACAAAGTCGGAAACTTCCTACCATACTCGGAAAACATCATAGAAACTCAGAGAAATGTATATGAAACTCGGAAAAATTCATTCAAACTCGGAGAAACTCATAAAAAACAGTACATTTTCCTAAAAAATACCCAAAAAAATCACATTTTTACCACAAAACACCACGATTCGCCCCCGGTTATCTCTGATGCCACTTGTTATCATCAAGAAATACCTTCGGGAGGTCGAGATTGATCGAAATACATCATAGTTCTAGAGAGAGAAAGTAGAGAGAGAAAGTTGAAACAAAAGTGTTTTATTAGATAAGAAAGTTGCGCTTTTTTATAAAAAAAAAAATGAGAGTTTTTATCTTTTACGAGTTTTAATCTTAAAGTTCTTATTTTTATAGAAGATCTAGTGATGTTAAGGAAGTTTTGGCAAAAAGAACGGGTTAAAAACTTTAAAAATTACATCTTTTATTAGGTTTTTAAAATAGTGAAAAGTTACATCTTTCTCCGAGTTTAGTACTCCGAATTTTGAAATCCTTTTTCTCTGAATTTTTTAAACCCTTTTCTCTAAATTTTAGATCTCCAAATTTTGTTCCAATACTCCTAAAGGAATACACTTCCGAATTTGGAATACTTTAAGATTCCTTCGAATTTTAGGAATCCTCTGAATTTTAGAAACCCTCTGAATTTTGGATATCCTTCGAATTTTGAAAATCCACATAATTTTGGGAATCCTCCGAATTTTAGGAATCCTCCGAATTTTGGAAGTCCTGGAAATCCTTCAAATTTTGTGAATCCTCCGAATTTTGCAAATCCTCCAAATCTTGGAATCCTCCGAATTAGTGCTTTCTCCGAGTCAGTGCGCTTCGAATCAGGTTTTTTCCGAATTTGAAGACCAAACTTTGCATAATTAAAAGCAAAATATGACCTATGTTTCACTACCGTGGCTCAAGTTATAAGTGTTTTTACATTTTTAAACATGTTTTCTTCATAAAATATCGTTTTCTTGGATTAAAACTTCCAAAATTGAGTGTATATGATGAGGCGAAAAATGAACCACTTTTAGGGGGTCATTTAAGCCCGGAATTGACTTTGTTTGATCAAATATTGCCCTAAATCATTCCTTTTGTGATTTTAGGTACTTTGGGAGAGAAATCTGGAAAAGGAAGCAATTCGGACGTTTTTGGAGCATAAAAGTGAAGAAAACGCCAAAGTCTTAATTTTCCTTGCTGGGAACAGTAGGTGACGGCGTCAAGAGCAACATCCTGACGGCGTCAAGAGTAATTTGCATGACGGTCTAGTACAAACATGAAGGCGTCACAAGGAAGAGCGTCAAGAGTAAAAGACGTGACGGCCTGGAAGACCATAACACATGACGGCGTCAGATGTAGATCAAGGCAGTCCGAGAAGTATTTTGGCGGCGAGATGACGGCGTCACCTATTTGGTCTTGACGCCGTCAGCCTCAATTTCCTATATATAGTTTTCTAATTTTCATTCATAAAAGAGGAGAAGTTTTGGAGAAACCCTAAGGCCGAACCTGTTACGAATTTTACAGGTTTTTCAAGGGTTTTCAGCCCTTGAACCCTTTCATGTGTAATTGAGATAAGTGTTCTTCTAATTCAATCAATATGTCTATGTGTTGGTTGTCTATATCTTGTTCTTGTCTTAATTCCATCATGCTATGCTAGATCTATCTTGTGTTTGCTTAGATCTAATGAAACCTAGATGTTAATTATGTGTTGATTACTTGTTTATGGTTGTATTGGATGAATGATTTCGATGTTAGACTTAAGAAAACTGGCAGATCTCCAAATGGTAACATGCTTGAACGTCTTAGGAAACAAGAACTGACGTGCACTAGGTTTTATTAGTTGTATTTAATGCATGAGTAAATTCTAATGATCCCATGTTAGGAGCTTCTTAGCCGGCTCGACATAGGAGTGAAGTAGGCACTCATAGGATTGGGGAGTTAAGTGCGCCACCCCATGAATGGTATTAAGGAATACAAACCGTCATCCACGCAACTATAACAAGTAATTAACGTGTAAAAGATGTCTAGGGAGTAGTGAAATCTAAGTAAACACAATTTCTCCACTTATTGCTCACAACCTTAGTTTTATTTAGTTTTATTTTCATTTCTAGTATTTTATTTTGATTGCATCTTTAGTATTGGGTTAGTTGATTAGCAACTAATTCCGCCCAAATCCTTCAAACCCGAGATTTTTACTTGCTTTCTAAAAAAATATAAAAATACAAAAATAATCATCCATCATCTCTAGAACTAGTATTTAGGTTTTCTAATCCTAGCGACACTATTCCTAGCTGAACGATCAATCCCCCGGTACTTGTCACTATACTATACTACAACGATCAGGTACACTGCCTGGTGGGGGTTGTAAGCTTCTCAAGATCCCTTGAGAGGTATAGCCTGGTGCAATCCCTACGCATCAAGTTTTTGGCGCCGCAGCCCGGGGAATAGTTAATGTCTAGGTTAGAATCTCTTTTTATTAGGTCTACTTGCTAGATTCCTTTCTAGTAAGATTTTATTTTTATTTTTAGGATTCTTTAGTCTATCTTATTTCTTCGTGTTTTTATTCGTAACTCTTCACCACCCGACATCATGGACGATGGGAACATCTTTGAACCCGTCATCCCACCATAACAAAACCCACCACTAGAACCTCTTAGGCCCCGAACCTTAGGAGAGTATTCCCGACCTAGCCACCAAGGCTACCGAAACACCATTGAGCTCACCAGAGCCAATGTGACCCCCTTGCGATCCGACACCATCCGGTTGGTGCAAAGCGGATGTGCATTCCATGGACTTCGTTCCGAAGATCCAAACCAACATCTTAAGGACTTCCTTAAAATCGTAGATTCCATAGACCTAGATGTTGAAACTAGAGAGACAACCCGATTACGCCTATTCCAATTCTCTCTACGGGATCAAGCTAGTCAATGGCTTGAGCGTTTACCCGCGGGATCCATCACCACATGGGATGATCTCACTACTCGTTTCCTTGCTCAATTTTTCCCACCGGGGAGAACTACTAAGCTTAGAAATGACATCTTGATGTTCCAACAACGTCAAAATGAATCTCTTTATGAAGCATGGACTCGTTTCAAGGACTTACTCCAAAAAGTCCCTCATCATGGCATAGATCTTTGGCTCCAAGTCCAAATCTTTTATGACCATATCGATCTCTCCACGAGGCGAGCCATTGACCAATCGGCCGGTGGTAAGCTACATGATCTAAGTGCGGAACAATCATGGGAACTCATAGAAGATCTTGCTCTCTATGACAACGAAAGTTGGAATGGCCCCCGTGATTTGAACAAAACGGTCAAGGCAATATTTTTGCCTTCGAATAACTCTAGCACTCCCGACCGTAGGATCATGGAACTTGAAGGTCGAGTCAAGTCTCTCATGAAATCTTATGAAGCCCAAAAGCCTTCAAGCCAAGTAAGCAGAATCGCTTCTACATGTAAATTATGTAATGGCCCTCACGTGACTCATAACTGCATGGAGCTTCCAAAACGTGCTTATAACGAATTCACATCGTCACACGTGGGTCGAGGCCCTCGAACCTCTGACGAGGCCTATGAGGCATGGAAGGATAAACCTAATTTCAGAGGGTACCAAACGCGGAACGTATCCTTCAATGACTCCTTACCACTCACTTGGTCCGAGCATTTTCCATCACAAGGCACTCCTAGGCCAAGCTGTGAAGATGCCTTGCGAAAATTCATTCTATCTCAAGAATTGCAGCTCTCTACGCTCGAGGCTAAATTTAGACAACAGCAGGCCGATATGAATAACAAGATTTGTAATCTGTTAACTGCTATCAAAGAGCATGTTGTTAATAAACCTATTCACGTTGATGAGGTCAAGTCTGTTACCATCATGAGTCCGCCAACCTCCCATGTGAAAATAAAAAGTCCTAGTAAGCTATTCAAACATCTATCACCAAAAGAAAAAGAACCTGTCAACCCCCTAGGACCAATCCATTTCGTAAAAACCATCACCACGATATCTGCCTCCACACCTAACCTAAACCAACAACAAACTGAAAAAATTGGTCGTACAGCTAAAAATGAGACCTCAAAGGTGAACCACGATTTGACCAAAAACCATATCAACTCATCCAAGCAGTGCGCCGCGCAAGAATCTAGCAAATCGGATGAAGGGAAAGAAAGATCGGAAGAGCATACGAGAAATCCAGCAATTTTGGGTAAATCTATTTTAGAGGAGCCCGAGAGAAAAGTGAAGGATGTTACCAGTGGGAGTAGCGATAGGACTAATGAAAGCAACCCTAAAGTTTTTAAGATCTCCTGCACCATTAAGGAAAAGTTCTTAACCGATAGTCATATAGATCCTAGTTTCCCAGACAACATAATATCCCTTTCCCTATACCAAGAAGCCTTCCCCGAACGCATAGTGTGCGAGAGAGTTGATAACGCAAGGGTAATAAGAAATCTATCGATCATGATTGGAGAACTTGTTTACAATATTGCCCTCACCGTGGTCGATGATGTGGACCCTCTCACCAATCGAACATTAACCAACCTTTTTCTTGGGGAACCATTTGTCAATGAATCGGGAGTAATCCTTGATGAGAATGATGGAAGTGCATTGTTCACCAATGGTGTTAAGAAGGTAATTTTTCGTAGGGGTAATGAGGAGGTATACGAATATCGTCCTTCCCTTGAGGGGAATCTATATGGATCAAGGGACGGAGAATCGGGGAAGATAAGGAGGCGTGATCCGAATAATCTCAAAATTCCTTGCATGATCGGTCATAAGTACTTCGATAACGTCTACATTAACATATTCATGCCTAAGAATTTTATGTCCCTATTCCATTACAACAATATCTGCAGATGGGGAATGATTTACAAAGGAGAGAAAGTGGTTGGTAAGGATCATGAAATCCAGGTGTTCGTAGGAAATATGGCATTCACTATGGAATTCACGATTGTGGACAACATCGAAGACTATGTCGACCCTAGGTTGTCACAAGTCGTTTTTGGGGCACCCTTTTGTGAAATCACTAATTTGATAGTTGATGACCGGAACGGAATCATGACCTTCGCTGATGGAATTAGGAGGATTTCATACCAAACGCCGTACAAAAGAAAAGACCTTATGGAAATCGATTGTGACGGGCTTGATAGGATAAGTTCACAACTTATTTTGTGTGATGAAGATGTTCGGAGAGGGTGTAAGAACACTTCTGATTTATCATGTGGATTTTTTAAGGATGTTAGTAAGCTTGATTCTAAGTATCGAGAAGATGTCTTCGAGTTTGAAGACCCAAAGTACTTACACTATGAAAGCGATACTAGTTTAGAAGACGACCTAGATAGTGAAACCAACGATGAGGTCACGTAGTAACCCATGACCTTGAGTCTAGCTACAAGACTCGTAAATAAAGAAAAGCGCTTCTTGGGAGGCAACCCATGTTTTGTGTGATTTTACTTTGTTTGTTTGTTATTTGTTTCCGTATGCATGCTTTATTTTTATTGTTGGTAGATCATGTTTTTAAATAAATAGTGGAAATACTTTACTTTGTTGTTTTGGCTTAGTCTTAACTCCACCTAAAAGTATTTTTGCAAAAGATAAGTGTAAGGGAAAACCCCAAATATGTTTTTAAGAAACAAACCGATCATGATTCTCCACAATATTAAGTGAACATGTATATTCGTATTTGTTAGAGTCAAATGCTTGTATTGAGTCATAATGAAGTTTTGCAGGATTTTTCAGGAAGTAGGACCAAGTTTTTCCAAAAATTTTCTGGAAACTTAACATAAGAATTTCTGCAGGTCACTTCTGACGGCGTCACGAGATAACTCTTGACGGCGTCACGTGTAAAAATCTGGAAATTTTACCGGTTTTGTTTTTCTAACGGAGTCTTGAAGTTTTTGTGAATTATTAAGTTTTATAATCTCCAGGAAATCTGCAAACTTCATTCCACAAGCATTATATCTTATCTTGTTTTCTAGGAATTTAGTAACTTATATAGATTGCCGCTGATTTTATGCGAGGTTGCCTTGTTTGTTTTCTCAGGATTTACAGGTTATGTATGAAAAGAAGATGATTTATATTCTAGAAGGGAAGCTTTGATTGTTCATTTTCTTGGAGGAAGATTTAACCTGACCACCTTATTATCCATACCGAGCGAATCAGGGGAGTATTTGATTTCATTCTTTTTACTTTTTCACTTTTACATTCTTTACTTGAACATTGGGGACAATGTTCATCCTAAGTGTAAGGGGAGGGTAAAATGATGATACCTTACAGATACACTTTCGCTTGAGTTTGTTTGTTTGATAGTAGATGTGTAATAAAACTATGAGAAATACTTGTTAGTGCAATTTTAGCGCCAAATTTAAAATTTTTTACAACATTTAGGAGTGAAACTTTTGCCATAGCAAGCGTCTCATGGATAAGAGATTGTATGACTAGCACATAACCGTATATTCAGAAAAATTTTCCACCCAAATATGTGAGGTTCGCCTTTAGATTTGGTAGGAAAAGCATTTACTATTAGTGCTTATGAGTGTACCGGTAGCATTTAGATTCTAGAACTTGCGTTAGTGATGCATCCCGAGACCGCTAGTGAGACTACATTCGTGTGGTAGGATTTACTACATGATAAGAGGCATTAGGATCACCCTTGTGTTAAACCCGTATTATAATTACTTGACCATTTAAGTCATATTACTTGGCTAGTTAAGTCAACTAATTTTTCCCACACCCTTAGCGTTGTACTCATTTTTAGTACACGAAACCCCTAGTACACCCCTCCGAGCCTATCTTTTCGTTTCTAACTTTAAGCATCTTACTTAAAGGAATAATTTGTTACACCCCACTTAAATGTACAACCAAATCGCCTTAGCCTTCCGTGTATGCGCTCATCTTTAGTGCATTATTGTTATTTGTTAAACCCTAAGTTAACTATCTAATTGATTACATGGTTGCTAAGTCGAGTCATATCCTTGTACATATTGTTTTGGGACGATTGAGACTCATGGGTAAAGTACTTATTTTATGGAGTAATGGGGAAGAACATTATTTAATACCCCCATATGTACGTTAATCTTAAAAGTGCTCCAAGTGTTTTGATTTTCTTAATTCGAGTCATTAAATTAGTTCATTGTAAAGTATGTAAAAATTCAAGTGTAAGGGGAACGTTTATTCCCTATGATGTATTATTTTGGATGGTAGGGTAAGAGTGTATGCAGCAAAAAAAAAAAAAAAAAAAAAAAACATACGGACTATCATTCCGTTTCATTCTATGTTTATTTTATGTTTTTGTTATTTCTCATTTATTAGCTTAAGTCGAGTCTAGTCTTGGCTTAGCAACGCCATATTGTACATGTAATTAACCAAGATTGTTAACTCGCCACCAGTAAAAACTTCCTTTATCCAACAAAACCGTGCATTTCATATCCCTACACCTAACATTACAACCCTTTAAAAGACCTCTTTGATACTTTATCCTAGGTGCTTACGCCATGTGGTGGAGGTTTGATCCTTTCCCAAGCCTATGGTAATCTATTTTGCTATGACAAGTAGTGAGAGATATCTTCCGTTTCCATATTGTAATTTATACTTTATTACACCCGAGAGATGTGAGTTTCTAAACACTATTTGTGAGGTGCTAGTGTATGACCTCCGTGCTTGTCTTTGGTCTTTAGTGGAATGATTATTTGTTGTAATTACTTTTATATTAGTGTTAAATGACCCCTAACTTGTATTTTGACTGGAATAAAAGCGCATTTGCTTGAGGACAAGCAAATCTCAAGTGTAAGGGTATATGATGAGGCAAAAAATGAACCACTTTTAGAGGGTCATTTAAGCCCGGAATTGACTTTATTTGATCAAATATTGCCCTAAATCGTTCCTTTTGTGATTTTAGGTACTTTGGGAGAGAAATCTGGAAAAGGAAGCAATTCGGACGTTATTGGAGCATAAAAGTGAAGAAAACGCCAAAGTCTTAATTTTCCTAGCTGGGAACAGTAGGTGACGGCGTCAAGAGCAACATCCTGACGGCGTCAAGAGTAATTTGCATGACGGTCCAGTATAAACATGAAGGCGTCACAAGGAAGAGCGTCAAGAGTAAAAGACGTGACGGCCTGGAAGACCATAACACATGACGGCGTCAGATGTAGATCAAGGCAGTCCGAGAAGTATTTTTGCGGCGAGATGACGGCGTCACCTATTTGGTCTTGACGCCGTCAGCCTCAATTTCCTATATATAGTTTTCTAATTTTCATTCATAAAAGAGGAGAAGTTTTGGAGAAACCCTAAGGCCGAACCTATTACGAATTTTACAGGTTTTTCAAGGGTTTTCAGCCCTTGAACCCTTTCATGTGTAATTGAGATAAGTGTTCTTCTAATTCAATCAATATGTCTATGTGTTGGTTGTCTATATCTTGTTCTTATCTTAATTCCATCATGCTAGGCTAGATCTATCTTGTGTTTGCTTAGATCTAATAAAACCTAGATGTTAATTATGTGTTGATTACTTGTTTATGGATGTATTGGATGAATGATTTCGATGTTAGACTTAAGAAAACTGGCAGATCTCCAAATGGTAACATGCTTGAACGTCTTAGGAAACATGAACTGACGTGCACTAGGTTTTATTGGTTGTATTTAATGCATGAGTAAATTCTAATGATCCCATGTTAGGAGCTTCTTAGCCGGCTCGACATAGGAGTGAAGTAGACACTCTTAGGATTGGGGAGTTAAGTGCGCCACCCCATGAATGGTATTAAGGAATACAATCCGTCATCCACGCAACTATAACAAGTAATTAACGTGTAAAAGATGTCTAGGGAGTAGTGAAATCTAAGTAAACACAATTTCTCCACTTATTGCTCACGGGGTCTTCTAAATACACCAATATGATTATTCAATTATTGACTATTTTACATAGGTCTTCTAAATACACCAATATAATTATTCAATCATTGACTATTTTACATAGGTCTTTTAAAATGGAGAATAAAGTAATCCATGTGTACTCATTAATTATGCGTAAAGTAGTACTCATTAATTGTGCATAGAGTAATACTCATTAAATGTGCATAAATTAATAGTCATTATATTTATTTTTTACTTTTTTTGTTATATAATTATTTTTTACAAGTGAACAAGTAATACAATATTTATTAAACAAACAATACAATATTTATAAGTGAACAAGTAGTACAATATTTATTGAAAATAAATAATTAAAAATACAATATAAAAACGTTACACTGAAAATAAATAATTAAAATTTTCTTTATCTTTTATCTTTTTGTTATTATTAGTAATCATTATTTATTTTTACAATTTTCTTTATCTTTTATCTTGCGTATTTATTTTAATAGTTATTTTTTACTTTTGTCATATACATTGAGTACCTAAAATTGAGGATACAAAAGTTGAGTACCTAAAATTTAAATAAATTTTATGTATGATACTTTTTTTTTTCTTTTTCTTTTCACCCTTAAAAAAACTCGTACTACTAATTTTTTTAAAACTTCGGATAAACTTTTTATACAAAAGTAAGATTAGAAATTGATAATTTATTATTTAGTAACACGGAAAGAATATTATTACATTGTCTTTAGCTAATCTATCTTTGTGTGATTCCTGTTGAAGCATATGCTCGGGGGGTGCGTGCATTGTAGAGAACTCCTGTCTTGTTTTCCACATCATTATCGCCTCTTTTAAAATCTAGAATTTTTATGTCCATTTCGTCTTTTTGGTCTCATTTAACATATAATAATAGTAAAATGCTATTAAAGAATGTCTTTAGTTTACTAGAGACATCGACATTTTATTTTAGCTCGGTGGAAATAAAATACTTTTCCTTAGGATCCTCTCAAATAGAAATAGAGAACGAAGTAACTAGAAAGATTGTTAGAATCGTTCCTTCGGAAATGGTAAGATTTTTGGCGCAAAAAAAGGGGTTGATACGTATCATCTACAAGACATAGCAATGGAACACTAGTTTTAACGTTAAAAATCAATGAAACCAAGTAACAGCGAAAAAATAAAAAGAATAAAAGGATTGTAGATATATTTAATGTATAGAATAATTATTAAAAAAGAAAAGAAATACCTCTATAATGAGTCTTATGCAGGCTATGACCACCTAATTATTACTTTCTTGAAAATTACGAGGAAAGAAGTAACACAATATTTAATGTTTAAAAGTTGGTTTGGTGTAAGTAACACAATATTTAATGTTTAAAAATTGGTTTGGTGTATATAGTAGTACTCTTGCTCACAACCTTAGTTTTATTTAGTTTTATTTTTATTTCTAGTATTTTATTTTGATTGCATCTTTAGTATTGGGTTAGTTGACTAGCAACTAATTCTGCCCAAATCCTTCAAACCCGAGATTTTTACTTGCTTTCTAAAAAAATATAAAAATACAAAAATAATCATCCATCATCTTTAGAACTAGTATTTAGGTTTTCTAATCCTAGCGACACTATTCCTAGCTGAACGATCAATCCCCCGGTACTTGTCACTATAGTATACTACAACGATCAGGTACACTGCCTGGTGGGGGTTGTAAGCTTCTCAAGATCCCTTGAGAGGTAAAGCCTGGTGCAATCCTTACGCATCAGTATACTAACATCAAGATCTAGAGATTGGAGGTCCTAAGAAAAATGATGCCCTGTGCTATTGCGTAATTTGCACATGTCCAAATCCGGGCCTGTTTGAGGCTTGTAACTCATTAAAGAAATGAGTGAATTGGAAATTTTAGCCACGACAATTTTATCCACCTGACTTCAGGTATGCATTCTTTATTGGGATTGGGCGCTTGAATAACTTGATGCATGCCCCGGTAAGTTGGGAGAGAAAATGAAAAAATAGCTTCAATTTTGTGACAAAATCATTTAATTGATTTAGTATATCTTAACAATTGATAAGCAAATGTTGAAGAACTTTATTTACAGATTTGCATCAAACCAAACTAAAAAAATATAAAATAAAAAAATTATCTGATTATGTACTTGCTATACTTCTCTAAGACTTTTAACATCAAAATTGACGAGCTCGTTTTGGGCCTTTTTTCTACTTTCGCAACAGGATGTGTACAAAGCACATAGTTTCACACCAGGGGCGGATCTACACACAAGTGAGCGTATGCATGTGCATACCCTCCGTGTAATATCTTCAGTGTAAATATTTTGACTTTTGAATGTTTTGTGTGCAACTACATTAAGGTTGCGTACCCATAGAAAAAGTTGAAAAAAGCAGGGCACACCCACATTTTTCAAACAAAATAAAAGTGATGTGAAACTCCATTAGTCTTCTCTCTGTGACTCTATCACATACATGTTAGACAAATATACACCACATATTGCTAGGATATATGAAGCTATGTTTTTCTCTTTCATTAAGATCATTTATATAGGGTACGTCACTGCTAGAAAAAATGATATTAGCAACAATTATTTTAATAACCATAGACAAATTGTTGCTAAATTGTGCATTTAGCATATAATTTTAGCAACAAAATTTGTTAACAAAATTGCTATTTTTTTCAGCAACAAAAAAGTTAATTGGTATTTTTACAAATTACCATAAATATTTGTTGCTAATTTAGCAACGACTAAGCAAATTTCGTTCCAAAATAAAATTAGCATCGGTCGAATTAGCAACTAACACTAATTGATGCTAATTTGACCGGTGCTAATTTGAGAATGCAACGAAATTGCTTTAGTCGTTGCTAAATTAGCTACAAATATTTATGGTCATTTGTAAAAATAGCAACTAATTTTTTTGTTGCTAAAAAAATTGCAACTTTATTAATAATTTCGTTGCTAAAATTAGATGCTAAATGCACAATTTAGCAACGATTTCTCTATTGTTGTTAAAATAATTGTTGCTAATGGCATTTTTTCTAGTAGTGGTATGTGTTTTTCAAATGTTGCATGATTTTACTAATGTTTTTCATTTACTATTTAGTATGTGTTAAATTTAGGATTCCACAATTTGTTTTTATCAAAAGTTATATTTTTACGAAATGGAGTTTAATTTGTATACATTTGAAAGTGAGAAAATAAAAAGTGAGAAAATAATATACACAACATAAAAAAGAAACAATACAGAGTCTCGTTTTATAATGGGAGCTGATAAATCTACGGCATAATTTTGCAACTCCACGGTAATTGAAAGTGATATTACATCCATACCCTTCCACTTCATCTACTCTTTTTTCCATGGTATACCCGATTTTTCTCGTTATATTCATACCCACCATTTTTTACATCACCGTTGCATTAGTTTCATCCTAACCTTGCTAGTCTTTCTTCAGATATAATTAAGACTTAAGAATATACTTTGAATGTTAACTTTTAAACGCCTCTTGACTATAAGGTCTTACAGAACCTCTTGAGCAAAGAATGTACCAAATGATGTGTAATCACAAACATTAACATTTATCAACAGAATAAATAATATTTACAAATAACTTGTCCCGATTAGTTTCATCCTAACTTTGTAGTTTAATTTCATAATAACTCATACATGAATAACTAGCTAGTCACGGACCGGTTTAATAAACAAACTCATATCAGATTGTACGGGTATTCATACGGTTTCCTCAATTCATTTGGTTGCTTCAGTATTGAGGTTACGGTGCATCATTGCCCTCAATTCATTTGGTTGGTTCGGTTTTAAACAAAAGATGATTTCAAGCTTGTTTCGGTTCCAATACAGTTTGATTTTCGATATCTTCAATTCGGTACCAATATTCGTCACCCTATCATATTGAAACTTAACCAATCTCGATCACACCCATGAATCTATAAACCATCTTTCTAATGTCATTGGTGGTTTAAGATATGAGCGTTCATAGACTAGAGTTTTTTCATTATTAAACAATTGAATAGCAATAAGAACGGAAGTGAGACTTCATATATAACTGTAACATACATATTAATTCAAGTATTCAACTACAGATATACTCTTGACGCAATAAGCGGTGGATTGAGATGAGAGTGGGTGATAAAAGTATGGCCACGATGACGTTAAAAATGGTGGGAACGGAAACGCGTAGAGAGAAACAGGGGATATGAATATATGAAGTGTGAGGGCATAAATGTAATTGCACATTCAATTTCTGTGGATTTATCAAATAGAGTCGTAAATTTATCAGCTCCCTTTTATAAATAATCTGACCCTTACGATATACAATTTAGATGTGATCAAGATAACTTCAACATACTAAACATACAACATTAAGTGACGTACATATTCAATTAACACAATTAAAACCAAATCAATTATGAATAACCCGGACCGTAAATCAAAATCAGTATCTAAAAACCCAAACCGGTAACCTCGAGCCAAAAACCAGAACAAAGATAAGAGAAAGTCAAACATGGGATAAGTTGATGAGTAAGAAAGAATGACACCTCGACAATGACTTTGCATTGAAGATCAGATAGAAAAATATCCCAAAAAAAACCCGACCCCGAAAATATATGAACCGCAAAAAAATATATATATACTAGGTGTATAGCGCATATATACCCTATCTTTAATTTAATTAGATCCGCCAATGGTTTCACAGTTGTTCACACAATCTTGATCATTTTGATCAAAGCTTTTACTGGAGCTGATTTGAAAACAAAAATATAATACTGTTTTACAAAGCGATTAAAAGTGTACTACGTACATAGTTAAAGTACTCTCCAAAAGGGACATTAATTTCTCAAGTAAAATAATCTTTGTGGAATAATATGACACCACCAAAAATTTAATTTCTGAGAATTGAAATTGTTGAATATATATGAGACGTTACTCTCACAATATATACTATTATAAAGTCTATAAATAACTTTTCTAATAGGAAACAAATGTCACTCAAACGTACTTTGGGCTACCGATAAATTCTCTTTTTAGACCAATTGTGTGGCCAAGTAATAAGTGAACTATTGGAAAATCATGCAAGTCAACTATTGCATGTATTTGATTCACATGTTACTTGACTTATTCTTTTCTCATGCATGCATAACGAGTGCTTGTCTCCTGTCTTTTCATTTTCATTTATTGCAAAACACATTAGTTTACAGAAATTAATTTATGAGAAAAGGGTAGCTCAAATATAAATAAAGACATATGAACCTTCACTTTATAGTTTATAGAAAAAAACATGCAAAAGCAAGTAATGGCTTCTTCAAAGTTCTTACTACTACTCATTGCTCTCTCATTTGTACCAAACTTTACTTCTGCTTCTTTGGAGGAAGCAAATGCTCTTCAAAAATGGAAAGAAAGCCTTAACAACTCCCAAATATTATCTTCTTGGACACCCCTTCCAACTAATACTAGTGCGCCAACTTCGTGCCCTTCTTGGTTTGGAATTGTTTGCAACACTGATGGGAATATTAACAGGTTGAACCTCTCGTCGTCTGAGTTAAAAGGTACGCTTCAACAGTTCCCGTTCTCTATTCTAGGCAATCTTACCCATTTTGAGCTTAGTGTAAACAGCTTCTTTGGTCCCATCCCACCAGAAATCAGACTCCTGTCCAAACTTGTCTATCTTGATTTTTCAACCAATCAGTTTTCTGGTGTAATTCCACCTACCATTGGTAAACTTAGCCGGTTAACCGTTTTGAACCTTTCCGGAAACAGTTTGACTGGTTCAATCCCTTCATCGTTGGGTGATTTGAAGTCTTTGAATATTCTTCGTCTGTTCAAAAATCAACTCTCTGGACCCATTCCTACTGAATTAAGGAATATGAAGTCTCTCACTCAATTATATTTGAGCGATAATCAACTCAATGGTTCAATTCCTTCATGGTTGGATGATTTAAAGTCTTTGAAACTCCTTTATCTAGACATAAATCAACTCTCCGGACACATTCCAATTGAATTAGGGAATATGACGTCTCTCTCTGAATTAGATTTGAGCGAAAATCAACTATCTGGGCCCATTCCTACTGAATTAGGGAATATGAAGTCTCTCATTGCATTAGCTTTGAGCGATAATCAACTCAATGGTTCAATTCCTTCATCGTTGGGTGATTTGAAGTCTTTGAGACTCCTTTATCTGTTCATGAACCAACTCTCTGGACCCATTCCAATTGAATTAGGGAATATGAAGTCTCTATCTGATTTACAATTGCCTATAAATCAACTCAATGGTTCAATCCCTTCATCGTTGGGTGACTTGACGTCTTTGAATGTCCTTAGTTTGAACCAAAACAAACTCTCTGGACCCATTCCAATTGAATTAGGGAATTTGAAGTCTCTCACCATGTTAGCTTTGAGGGTAAATCAACTATCTGGGCCCATTCCTACTGAATTGGGAAATATGAGGTCTCTCACTACACTAGATTTGAGCGAAAATCAACTCAATGGTTCAATTCCTTCATCGATAAAAAACCTGAGAAGCCTTCAGTTTCTGTCTCTCCGTGTGAACAATTTATCTGGTCCTATACCACAAGGAATCGGAAGTCTACAATTGTTTCAGCTACTGCTGAACACGAATCAGTTGTCTGGCCAAATTCCGAAGGATTTTGGGGAGATGAAAAGTTTGTTAAATTTAGACTTGAGCGATAACAGCCTTTCAGGTGTTATACCTCAAGAGCTTGGATTACTGCATAGACTACTTACTCTTGACCTATCAAAAAATAAGTTGAACGGTTCATTACAAAGATATATTGGTGATTGGGTACAAATCAATACCATATATCTTAGTAATAACAAGCTCAGCGGAAAGATCCCATCGGAGATTGGTAAATTAAGTCAACTCAATGTTCTTGATTTATCTTGGAATTCATTCACACAAGAGATGCCATCGGAAATTGGAAGTTTAGAAAGTCTGGTAATGATGAATCTTTCTCACAATAAGCTATCTGGTTCAATTCCTAATGGTTTCATTAACTTGCCAAGAGGGATTGATATCAACCTGTCTTACAATGAGCTTACAGGTCCGGTTCCCCCTTATGTTGTCTTTCTAAATGTGTCTGGAGAAGCATTACAAGGAAATCGTCGTCTGTGTGGAAATGTTACAGGTTTGGAACTTTGTGAAAGTCAAAAGATAGGGAAGAAAAATAATCATTTTCATCATAAGCGCCTCATCCTTGTAACTACGGTCCCACTTTTTACGGCTCTTTTTCTTGGTTTATTCATATGTGGCCTCATTGCTTATCGACATAGAAAGATAACTTCTACACCGAAACCATCAGGTGAAGAAGGTGGCAAATTTTTCTCAATAACAAGTTTTGATGGACAGGCGATGTATGATGAAATCATCAACGCAACAAATGATTTTGATGATGCATTTTGTATTGGGATGGGAGGATACGGTACTGTGTATAAAGCGGAGCTACAATCCAACAATTTAGTAGTAGCTGTGAAGAAACTTCATCCATCATCTGAGAATGACGATCATACAGGCTTCCTAAATGAGGTACGAGCATTAACAAACATAAGGCACAGAAACATAGTTAAACTCTATGGATATTGCTTCCATGCTCGTCACTCATTTTTGATTTACGAATATCTTGAGAAGGGAAGTCTAAAATCGCTTTTAAGTAGCGATATCACAGCAAAGGAAATGGATTGGCTGAAAAGGGTTAGAATTGTTAGGGCTGTAGCGAATGGTTTGGTTTATATGCACCATGATTGCACACCACCTATAATTCATAGAGACATTTCTGGAGCTAATATCCTTCTGGATTCTGATTATGAGGCACATATCTCGGATTTTGGAACAGCGAAGCTTCTAAAGCTGGATTCATCCAATTGGACTGCGGTTGTAGGCACCTATGGCTATATTGCGCCAGGTAACTACCATATATTTTAAAGTTATATATACGTACTTATTCTCAAGTTTCAGATTTATCTATGTTACATTTAATCATGATCTGATATAACATTTTTTTTTTTTTTTGGTATTCTCATGTTTCCTTCCATGTAGAGCTTGCTTATACGATGGTGGCGACAGAGAAATGTGATGTGTATAGTTTTGGAGTCGTTGCACTAGAAGTGATTATGGGAAAGCATCCTGGAGAACTTATATCATGTCTACCAACAATGTCTACTGATGATCTATTGCTAGCCAATGTAGGCGATAGACGGATTCCACCACCATCATCTCTAGTTGAGAAACTAGCTCATTCAATCTTGAATGTCTCACGGGCATGTTTGAACTACAACCCGCAGGAAAGGCCAACAATGCGCCAAGTCACAGATTTATTGTCCGTTGATGATCGATTTTGTAAGATGTCTAGTCATAAGTCATAAAGTTTCAGAAACTTTTTATGTTTTTTTTTCTTCTCCTGAATTATCATGTAGTATCAATGAAGATTGCGACCTTTCTATACTAATATAGTTACGTGTATATCAGTTAAAAGAAATTACTAATGGGAAATTTGTACGAGTATATCAGTTAGAGTTTATTCTTACTCATATCAAGAAATATAGTATACAGTGAGTGCACACAAAAGATATCCAAGGAAGTCAAATCACCCAACAATGGAAGTCTGTTAATTTGTCAAAAAAGATGGCATAGACCGGAGAAGAAAGTAAGCTAAAGCAAATTTGTCAAAAAAGAAGACCGTAGAAGTCTGTTAATTTGTCAAAAAAAGATGACCTAAGGTATGGAGTAACTAATGTACTATTGTTTTCAGATAGAGAAAAGATGAATAAGGGTAGCAAGAAGGCTTGTACGAATATCGACAGCCGTAGGGAAATGGCAGGAATGCTGACTATAACTTCACGTTCACAGACCTACAATTGGATGATTTAGTTAAAGTTGGCGATCCAAAAAAAGGCACGAGTCTTGGCCGGTGAAAACAATCGAGATGGCAACATGGGCAGGTCGATTGGGTTTAGTAACGGGTCAAAACAGTTAACTTTTTGGTGCGGGTCCAATTGGTTTGCCAGAAACACCTTTGGTCCAAAATTTCATTAAGTCATATTAGAAATAATCAGTGTGCGACACGTATCCATAATTCTCTCATAGCTAGTTACCAGCCGAATTTTCACATGAAATAAAACCATCATTATAAACAAAAAATAAAGCACAAAAAAGCCAAACAGTTTGACTTTTGTAGTCAAACATTTGACTTTGGAAAGTCAAGCATTTCATACCGCGAAGTAGGGTGGCAATTTGCGACATGACACAATAAACGACACGAACCTTAAATGAAGTTAAAAAGGTTGGAGTTGAGGATAAACATGTTTGGGTAAAAAACAGGTCAACCCATCTAACCCTTTTAATAAATGGGTCGTGTTTGAGTAAGTATTAATCAGGTAAACACGTGAACCCGTTTAAGTGTATAACCTCTAAAAACTAAAAAATATAACTTGGATTTTCTTTTCTATTTCTTTTTTTTTTTTATTTGAATTTTGGTTAAATGTATTTTCTTTTGTACTTACTATGATAATAAATTAGTATTATAACTCAGATATTGTTGAGATTGTTGTATAGTTATTTGTGTGTTATTTATATTAGTTTTAAATTTAAGTATATATCCTCTTTCAAAGCATTTAATTGAACCGTGAATGTATTTGATATTTGATTTCATAAACCTTTTAGAGATTGCTTTAAATGTGTTGTACCGTACATCTTTTTGTGCACAATTTCTCTTGCACATTAAATCTTTAGGTGGTTTCAAACATGTCGTACCGTACATCATTTTGTGCACAATGTGAAGCATGCTTAGCATTCTTCTAATTATTTGGTGTAAATGTGAACCACTCTTTTACAACTCATGGACGAGGAAGCAAAGAGGTGCATCAATTAATGAAATTCAATGAAGAATTCATGAATCTTCAATGCCGAATTCATGAGAGTGCATGTGGAATTACCTATTGTGAACATTAAATTGATATAGTTTGTGAAGCTTTAGCATGTTGTACCGTACTTTGTGTATTGCACATGAACTCTTGCACACTTAATTTTGTAAAAGCTTTAGCAACTTGTACCGTACTTTGTGTACTGTGCATGAACTATTGCACATTAAATTATGTGTACCTAATCTTTAAGTATTATAGATTAGCAACATTAGTTTTTGCTAACATTATTCAACTGAGTTAGAACTGAATTAGTTTATCCATGGCATCTGTTAACATTTCTCACTAAACGAGGTACGTTATTATTTTATATAAACTTTTACTTTGAGCAATTGAATTCACATACTTATGAATTGGTTAGGCCAACCAAATTGGCATGTCTTTTAATCTTACTATAAATGGGGATCAACTTTTTCGTTTTCTCTTTCTATATATGAATATAGACCTTCGAGGATCTATTTCCTTGCACTTGAAAACCTTTTATATATATATATATATATATATATATATATATATATATATATATATATATATATATATATATATATATATATATATATTACCACAACTACCATTCAACGACCCTTATAATCCGGTCATTGCATTGATTTGTTAGGTAATAGTGTATGGTAGCACATTGTAGGGTAATGCTAGTTTAGTATAGTTTGTTTTTTTATGTTGGGTCTCTCCTTCTCTTAATTAGCTTGATTAATTAAGGGGATGTCATGCTTTGTGTTTTGTTCATTGTGTGCTTTTATTATATATTGCCTTTCTTACAATAATAATAATAAGAGATAAGTACTAATCTAGTACAGAATCTTTTTTTTGGTCCCCACCATGGTAACTTTTTTACAAAATCTCCTAAGTGGTCATGCGCGACTACTCAACTCCGCAACCCATATCAAAACGCGACACGTGTCAATATTCTGGGGCCCACATCAACTACCATATAACTACCAAACTTACTCAACCTTTGTGCTACTCAACCGGCGGCTACTTGACTTACATTGAACCACGTGAAAAAATACATAGGGAAAGTAAAAAGGTGTATATGGGGAAAGAACAAATTTTTTGTTAAGATTCACTTTGTACTTTTGGTACTTTTGGTACTTTTGGTACTTTTGTTAAGATTAAAAAAAAAACACGTTTTTATTAAAAAAAAAAATATATTACACATCCAAAAACTTTTTCATTACCCTAATCCGATTCTACCCAACACACACACAACATAAACACAGATTATCTTTTCACCTTTTCACCTAATCCGATTCTACTCCGGTAACTCCTCCGGTAACTCACCCTTATTATTTTCCGATTACTCACACCGATTACACACATCTATTGTCCAATGGCTTTTCATCGTGTTCATGTAAGTTTTATTAATTTTTTATTTATTTATTTTTAATCTTTTTTATAGATCAGAAGTAGATTTCTCCATGCTTTTAAGAGTAACATGGCTAAATGATTGAAGTCTTCTCTTAAAAGTTGTATAAACATTAAACTTATTTAGGTTTCGATAGTTCAGTATGTTGTAAACTTATTTCTATGATGGTTAGTTTGTTTGCTGAAGTTTCCGTATCATTGTTGATGTATAATTCTGAATTAGAGTAGAAGTATCTCTTAACATGTATGTGCATTTTTGCTTCTTGTTTGAACTTGAAACATTTCGTTAAATGTGTTAAAATATCCATTATTTACTTGTATTTTTTTATTTGGTAACGTAGGTTTATGATGCGAAGATTAGCATGAGAACCAAGATGCACATCCTAAAAACTATAGCCAAGCAGTTGGCACTGAAACCAAATAGTTATATCATGTTCAAAAAGAGTGTGTTCGGTCCTTGGTTAAATATAAAAACAGAAGAGCATGACAATCATATGCTGCACTTTTTACTTCTACACCAAAGAGAAATGGAGAACCCTAATACAGATGTCCCGTTTATTTTTGATATTGGACATCATAGTTTAGAGTTTGGTAGGAAGGAGTTCTGTTTGATAACGGGTTTTAGATTTGGTAATGATTCTTTAAAACATTTGAAGGACGGTGTTTCAAATTTCCATGCCCGTGTTTTTCCCACTGTTGCAAAGTTGAAGGGATATGATCATATTTTACCCATTGTTAAGTCAGATGATGATTTTAAAAAACTATCAGATGACGATGCTGTCCGTTTTTGTTTATTGTTGGCTTTCGAATATGTTTTTATGGGTGTAGAGCTGAGACACGTAATTGAAGAAGAGTTGTTGGTATTAGTTGATGATCTTGATGCATGGAATAATTTCCCTTGGGGAGACCGTATATGGAAAGGGTTTCACTCTAGTGTATATAATATTGCTTCCAAAAACCGTGAAGCTCATTTGTCCAAAATTGCAGCCGATGGACAACCTCAATGTACTTTGAATGGATTTGTTTTCCCTCTTAAGGTCAGTAAGTTTTCTGATCTTGTTAGATGATTATCAGGAAAATAAAGCTTTTATTAGTTTTTGTTTGTCAAGTTCTGCTTGTTGCCCGGATTGTATGTACTTGGACATGGAATTGCTAGCTCATGATTTGCTGAGGTGAATGGGATATGCGTTACTGACCTAGTAAGAAATTATGATATGAGCTTAGGTGTTTTGTTAAATGTCTAGTTCTTATAAGCATGACTAATTTTATTCTCTAATAGCCTGTGAACATTAGGTGAGTAAAATATTTGAACCAGCATTGTTAGGAAATCCGTGGTAGCAAAGATTACATATCATGTTGTGCACATCTTTTGTTTGATTCTCTTTAGTTCAGTAGCTAGCTTAATGAATCCAATATAAAACCTTTCTGCAATTTGCTCAATTCTTGTGTTTTCTACCAACTGCTAGCTTAATGAATCCAATATACTTATAGGATAATGATTTTGATACAGAAATACGTTTGCCAGTAGAAGTGTATCCGTAGTTCACCCAATAATGTTGTATACATTTGGGCTTACAGTTAGTCCAATTGGGTTTGGGCTACAAATAGTTGGTTCTGTTGGGCTTATTCCTGCACAAATTAACTTTTGATACAGAAATACATTTTCCAGTAGAAGTGTATCCATAGTTCACCCAATAATGTTGTATACATTTGGGCTTACAGTTAGTCCAATTGACTTCTGGTTTGGGCTACAAATAGTTGGTTCTGTTGGGCTTATTCCAGCACAAATTAACTTTGGGCTTATAGTTTCACTATAATTAGTTCTGTTCTTTCTATTGCAATAAATGTCTATTAAATTCTTTGTATTGCATTTTTTGTTATTTAACAGTTGATGATTTTCAAAACTTTTCCTACAACTTTTGTTATTCCTTACACAGACATGGGTATTGGAATTATTCCCAAATTCAAGCCAGTGGTGGCATAAAAGGGAAAAATCCATACCCCGTTGTTTAGCATGGAGTGATGGTATGAATATACAGAAAGCTGATCGTGAAAGTCTATTCTATTCGAATATACAACTCAATAAACTTGAGCCGACAGCTAAAGAGATGAAGAAACAATGGTGGAGGTCTAGTGTAGAGTATTTTGAAAAAAGCTCTTTTGAAAATGCCTCCACACAAAGTCCATCATCTGATAAACGAGGGAAAAAAAAGAAGAGAAAAGTGGTCACAACTGAGACACATGTTCACACACAGACACATGTCCATACAGAGATCCGTAGTGAGGTTGATGGCTTTGGAGAAGGTTCCCTTGGAGATAAGCTTGTGGCTATGGAACGGGATTTTGGTGGTCGCTTAGCTGCAATTGAACAAAAGTTGAAAATTCAAAAGGTATCATTCATCTAGAACTAATCTAAACTCACTTTAGTCCACTTTTTAAGAAAATCATACAAAGTCAAATTCACATATCTGGTTAAATAGGCCTAAATATCAGATTAATTTTAGGCCTAAATATCAGATTAATCTTAACACAATCTTTTTACACAGACATCAAGTGGAAGCGCCAATCCTTGAAAAGTTGATGATGTCAATGTTTCTGATCCAGCTCATATTGAACGAAAATTTGAGCAAGTAAAAAATGATATTGAGAGACGTCTACTAACAATTGAGCAACAATTTAAGGTCATATTATCACCTTTCAATTATCATACACTCTAACTTAAGGTCATATTATCACCTTTCAATTAAACAATTAAGAAATTTTTTCGTTATGCAGCCCTCTAGTGGATCTGATAATCGTGTACAAAAGGAGTCTATGGATATTGATCATGAACCAAATGACATGAAAACTATTGATAATCGTGTACAAAAGGAGTCTATGGATATTGATCATGATCCAAATGACATGAAAACTGTTGATTCCTGTTTGGCTGATGATCATGAACCAAATGACAAGAAGACTTTTGACTCCCTTTTGGATGTTGATTATGATCAAGAGGTGTGTCATATTGAATGTTATTATGTAGTGATGTTATTTATGCTGTGAAAATTAGCAAGTTTTGTTAAAAGTTAACAACCATTTTCATTGAAACAGGCAGCACGGTCTTCTTCAAAACAGAAGTCGGATGCTGAGCCGTTTTTGGTACAAAGTGTTAAGCTTCAGAATGATAATCCAATGTTTGAAATTGTTATTCCTGTTTCAAAGGTACTAACTTTTATTACTTCTCTATCGCCATTAAGCTTATAACAACATTTTCAGTAATCAAGAAGCACCCAAAGTTCAAAAAAAGTCAAATTAGGTGTTTATCAATAAAAGTCAATTTGCATACTTAGTCAATTTTCCAATTTTTGTAGGAATTTTCATGATCTTAATTTTAACTTTTAGCTTATAGGATTTTGGGATAATAAAATTTAGAAGCTCAGCTTTGTAATGCTTATTTTTGCTCATTTTTAGTATTTTTTTCTTAATTGCTTATTTGGCCCTTGTTTTGGCCTGATTTCAACTAAACTCCCCTGCACCATGGGAGTTGTGTTTACAAGCCTTTTTCCTCAGCTTGTTCCTTGTTCAATATTACACTATTGATTATTCCTCTTGTGGTTTTGAAAAGCCCACAAGCTCAGCTTTTAGGATCAAGTTTTACTTTGGACTTCCATTCCATCCTGTGGGCCCCACATTGGCTTGCACCTTGACCATTAGAGCTTAGGAACGAGTCTCTTAATCTAAATGCAATTGTAATATTACTTGCAAAGTTAAGTAGATTAAACTCTGTTGGATTGTAGTTATGTGTGGATCAGCGACTCGAAGGAGTTATAAGTTTCTTAACTAATATTAATATTAGTTTATTTTAAGTATTTAGCGTGTCTGATAGTATGTTGTTTTTTAAAAATCAGAAAAATGTTGAGGTTGGAAATGAGGCCGTTAATGGTGAAACAGAGGTTAATGATGATTGTCAAATATTGAACTCAACCGTTAATAATCAGAAAACTGCGGAGGTTGGAAATGCAAACATTAATGGTGAAACAGAGCTTAATGTTGATCGTCAAATATCGGACTCAACCGTAGAAAATCAGAAAACGGCGGAGGTTGTAAATGAAGACATTGATGGTGAAACAGAGCTTAATGTTGATCGTCAAATATTGCACTCAACCGTTAAAACACTTCTATTTGACTCACCGACAAATACAGAGCTTAATGTTGATCCTCAAGTATTGGAATCAACCGTTAAGACTCTATTGGACTCTCCGGAAAAAAGTTATCAGGTACTAATTTGGGTTGATTGTACAAAAACTCCCCTGCACCAGGGGAGTCATTTTCATAAATTGTCACTCAATAGACCTAATCTAGCTTGTCATTAGTTTGATTTCTGTTTAATTTAGTTGTTGAATAGTTTTGTTTATCCAACTTTACAGACAGTAAATAAACATAAGTCATTGAATAGTTATGTTTATTCCGAGCTTGAGGAAACCGAACTTATGGCAGTGGATGCTCTTATGGACATAGTTGATTATAGTAACACTCCCAAACAGGTAAACTTACCTATAAGTATTTCTTCCTAAACACGTGTTGAGCGATATTTTTAAATTAAAAAATCTAATATTTTTTTCCTAATGTTTTTCTTTATTCTAGCATAATCATGATGAACCACCTGATGTTAAAACGATTTGGGTACCTTTTGCTCGGGAAACTAAAGTGAGCAAGTATCTTTCTTCCCCATTTATGAACCTGCCTGACTCTACTCCACAACAGCCTAAATTGCGTGCAAGGACTAAGAAATGTGATAAGCTTAAAATACCGTTGTTTGGACATGATGGGGAAGAGATTCCACCGTGGAACGAGGTGATTTATTGTAATGATTTTTTAGACAAACGTTTAGTTAAATTTCTTCAGACTTTACATATATGTATCATAATTTTTCAGGATCTAAACCGCGCCAAAGGTGCGCCAAAAGATAGAGTCTTGGTACCTGAGGATATTCTTGATTTTTTAATAGTAGAAAATCAAAAACAAAAACGGGGAAAAAAGGAAGAGAAGAAAGAATTCTATTTTCCATGGGCTGAATCTGTACTTGTAACTAATATATTCTGGGAAAGGTTATTGGGCTTCCGGGAAGGTAGAGATGGCTGGCTATCTTGTACGGTATGTAAATTCGGACAATTTGCTACACAATTATAATTCACAGATCTTTTGAATGTAGATTATCTAATGCTTAATTTTTTTTAAATGTCAGCACCTCGACCTATGGGTTTTATATCTATGGCACTATAGATCTGCGGATGCTGATTGGGTGATGGCTGTCCCCTATTTTAGCACAATGATTCGGAACAATAGGATGCCGCGTTATTTTGCCAACGGTATCACTTATGGTACCCCCTGGTATGCCGAATGTGTGGAAAAGGTGTGTTTTTAGTTTCTGTGTTTGCTAGCTTGTAAGTTAAGGAAGCGATTAGGATAAACAGATTATTGATTAAGTAGGTTGTCTTTAAAGTGGTGTTTGTCATCAATATTGTAGATATATTTTCCAATAAATCAAGATGAAGTACACTGGGTCCTGGCAGAGTTACACATACGTAGTGGTGTGATAACCATTTACGATAGTCTTTGCCCCGAGCTTCCTTTTGTTGAAAAAAGAGAATGGTGGCTGAACACGTGGAAAATATTTAGTTCTAAAATTCCCAAGATGCTAATAGAAACTGAGGTCATATCCAGGAAAAAAATTGATCAAGAAAACTACAAAATCTCCTTCAAGTATGCCGAAAATGTGCCAAGGCAAGGCGGTATCTATGGTGACTATGGTATTTGGGTAATGATCAATTTATATAGGTTGACCCATAATCTATCTTTGGAGGTTGAAAATCCTAGTTTGGTAGGTTTGGCTTACAGGGAAAGGTTGTCTGATTTTTTCTGGAAGTACAAGATGTCGCTTGATGCTTGAATGTTCGAATTTGTTGGTTTTGTGTTTTGCAAATAATTGTGAACATGACATTTGTGAAATGTATTTGGCTCACTGGCTGTTTCATGTCAATCAGTTATGTTTGGTAGTAGATTTTTAGTTGTCTAGTTGTTTCATCTATGTCATTTATTAACTGTAGTTGAATGTTTCTATTGACAATTAGTTTAGTTTGGGTGTTTCATTGTGTCAAAACATGTTTGGTAGTATTCTATTTGTTGTAAATAGTAGGAAGTTTACATAACACATTTTACTTAAAAGGAACAAACCAACCCTAAATTAAAGCAAGCCAACTTTTGTTATATAATACAAAACATACTACATATAGTAACTAGTAAATAGAACCGTCGTGTTCATTTAACAAGATCAACGATTCCTTATAGGACGCCATGAAGAAGCTACCAGCATCTCCTTCGATACAAACATTATGAAACTGTCTTGACCAATGTTGGTAGACTTCTAGGGTGTGTTCAGATTGGAAGGGCGTGTCCACCTCAACTATAGGTTCTTCAGCATCAGTAAAACCAAGCAACTTAAGACTATATTGTCTCTGATGCGTGAAATTTGTTAAAATCCTTCTTGTAAGGGAAGCACCATCCACCTCTAACACCGTAACACAAAAGACATTGTTGACATCTGCGAGGATGTTTCCATAGATAACAATAGCGTCTCTATGTTCACATAGCTTGAAAGGTATGGGTAGATGCACTATTATAGTGTCAGGAATTTGAATCTCTTGAAATGTTTGTGTAACCATATCGAATGACATGATCAGAAAACGTTTGTAGGAATTACCGTCATCTTCACCTTGATTAAAGGTTTCACTACCAACCCAGAAAATATATCTACCAATTACTGATTGCGAGGACCTTTTAGGACGTATATTTTCACGGGGCATATTTTGTTGTTGTATGGGCATCCATTGTTTTGTGGTCATTGAAAAAAAATAAACAATCCAGCGGCCGTGACCTTTTGCCGGTAGCGAAAAGTGCAGCACTGTAGCCTCCAGATCTTCAGGAGCAACACCAAAGCCAATAAAATATTTACGACCTTGCTGTCCTCTAAGGGGGCTTGGTACAGTTATCCAAACAGATTTCCTTAAGGATGTGTTCCAAATTAGAACCACCCTATAAAAATATTGAAAACACCAAACTCCTTGACTTGTTCCGACTGTTGTAAGGTCAAGGTAAGGATAGTTGTTAAGATCAAAAGATCGTGGGAAAGAAGGAATGTTTAAATTCAGTGGGTTCAATGTAAAATAATCATCAAAAAGATACAAATAACCAAAGTAACCTTGCTCGTATGCTAAAGCAAAACGATTAGTTTTACTTCCACGAGCGCCGTATTCGAGAATGAATTTTGGACTGTCTATGCAATACTTCCATAGTTTAGAGACGGTTCGGAACTGAAGTAAAGATTTTACGGGAAGTTTATTCATTATGGACATTTGAATATCAAAAGGTATGTTGTCCGACATTTTTGGACTTTTAGTGAGTTGTATGTGAACTGGGCTTTACATTCAGGTTTTATTATAACAAAGTGTGTCAAGCAAGCTAGTCAATAATGGTCGAGTAGATTTTGGTCGAGTATCATATCTCTTATTTATTATGACAGTTAACTTTTACAACTAACACAAATTAATTGATCGCATTAAAAATTCCAACAACATATGTGTTGTAGTAGATGAAAATTTAAATACAAATTTATTTACCACGGTCGAGTAGATTTTGGTCGAGTAGCACCCGATGGTCGAGTATCATATCTCTTATTTATTATGAAAGTTAATTTTTACAACTAACACATATTAATTGATCGCATTAAAAATTCCAACAACATATGTGTTGTAGTAGATGAAAATTTAAATACATATTTATTTACCACGGTCGAGTAGATTTTGGTCGAGTAGCACCCGATGGCCGAGTATCATATCTCTTATTTATTATGACAGTTAACTTTTACAACTAACACATATTAATTGATCACATAAAGATTCCAACAACATATGTGTTGTAGTAGATGAAAATTTAAATACATATTTATTTACCACGGTCGAGTAGATTTTGGTCGAGTAGCACTGATGAGTGTCTAAATACTCATCATTTTATACCAATCTGAACTGCCAAAACATTCAAAAACACTCAAATATGCATCATAATACTTAAAATATCTTAGAAGTGTGTTTTATATGTTTCAAATGCAAAATAATCAAAAACAGATGAAAAACGTACAAAGTTTGCATAATTGGCAATTTCAGTCCCTCAAGTTTCATAAATTGGCAAAACTAGTCCCTGAAGGTTTAAAATGAAAGAAAAGTCAACTTAAGTCCTTGGGAAATCAAACATGTTCTCTATAAATCCCTTGATAAAAGTTTACACATATTGGCAACTTTTACCCCTCAAGTATCAAAATTGGCAAAATTAGTCCCTGGGTATTCAAAAAGTGAAATTTAACAAATATTACCCTTGAACTATTCATCAATGACAATTTGGAACCTTTTGATAACTTTTGGAAAAATTACAATTTCACCCCTAAACTTTAGAAAATTACATAAATGGTCCCCGGGGTTGTTTAAAATTGTAATAAATGTAAAATAGGTCCTTTGATTTATCTAACATGGCATAATTGGTCCTTTTGAATACTTTGAAAATATTGCAGGTTTGGTCCTCCAAGAATGCAGAAATTACAAAAGAAGTCCTTGGGCCTTATACACTATACAAACCAAACGGATCTATTAATAACCCCTTAATCCAAAATAAACATAACCAAGCCCATCCCTTTCCATTTCCCTGGGCCCAATCACACACCCAGCCCACTCACCCTTAAAATAAAAACGCAGGGTCAAATACCTGCGTTGACCATCACCCCTACCTCCCTTTCCACCTCACCTCTGCTACACCATCCACCATCCCTTCACCACTTGCTACCACCTTTTCCACCTCACCCCTCTCTGTCACCTCCTAAACAAAACCCAACCTTTGGTTTTACCTCAGGAGAGGCCATGTGGAATCCCTACCATATCCACCACCCCCTACACCTGCAACCTGACAATACCTCACCTCCACCACCCCATTTTGCTTCTACACTCCACCCTCCACCTCCAAAAGACTTCAAGAAGCATTAAATGCCCTGAATTTGCACCTAGCCACGTGTCACAGTTTTGGCGCCAAAACGTATTCAAAGGCTAAGATGAGTTAGAGTTGATCAATGGTCAAGATTACAAGTGGGAATTGACCAGAGACATGTGGGGAACTTCAAGATGCTATAAAAGGAGCAAGAGGGAGAAGGATTAATTACTCTTGGCCTTAAGCCATTAGTCACGTAGCATAATGTTTACTGTTTTCTTTAAATTAAGTGTCATTTACATTTCAAAAGTTGTAATAGTCCTTAATTTAGTGTAATGAACCAATCTTTTCAATTTAATACAAGTTTCTCTTTAATTTCATGTTTTTACTTTAATTGTTCTTAATTTTCAAGTCTTTAATTACTGTTTGATAATGGTTGTTTCCTGGTTTTAATAGACACTACATAGCTATGCTAAGCTATGCAAGCCTTTAGGACTCAAGAAACAGCTTGATCTTTTAAATTCAAAAATAATAAAAAAATATAGATAAAATAGAAAATAAAATAAAAATAGTTTGTTATTGGTGGAAACTGCAAGGTGGATGGTGAATCATGGAGTTTCTGGGTAGTAGTACCTCATGGGAGGTGTTAGGAAGTAATTTGGTTCTTGGGTTCTTTGGTTCTCAGTCTTTTCCATCCTGTAAGCAATTTCCCCTACCTATTGTACTTTACTGTTCATGTTCCTTAATTATCTTTATTTCCTTGTTTTCTTGTCTAAATGTTGATTTTTAATGTTTATTTAGTTTAAAGATCAGTACTTGTGTTTTGGATTTGAGTTATATACTTGAAATTCAGTTTTACTGTCAATATGATAATTAGTGATGATCATAGGTTAAGAATGGTTTGACACCTTTTCATAGCTGAAAAAGGTCTCTTTTGACAAAATATGTCCCCTGGATTTGAAACAATAGGATTATACAGTGAATTGTTTTGAAAAGCTGAATTAAGTCTATTTAAAGGGTTGTTTGGTTCTATGGGTTAAACTGTGTGTATGATTGTATTTGTGGTTGTTCTTGTCTGAGTTACTGTTTATATGTCCTATTACACTCAGTAAAACCTTAACCAATGAGTTTATCATGTTAGAATGTCAATTGACACTTGACAGTCTCATTATGAGAATTTTGAGGTTGATAGAACTTGAAATCATGTTTATGTGTTTAAATGTTGTTTAGCTTTATTAATTTCTTGTTATTGTAGCTTTATATAACATATTTGTTTGATAGATTCAGATCAAAGTTGAGCTAAGTCAACTTGATCATAAACCTTTAAAAAGTCAAATTTCTTAATTTATGTTTTTGAATAAAATATAGAATTTTATTGTAGCTTTGTTATTCAGTTTCTAAGTTAGTATTTTTAGTATGTTGTAGTTGTGTTGCTAATCTTGCTAGTTTTATTTTGTGAATTTTTATTAATCATGTTTTACTGCTTATTTATGTGCTTAATCTTGCCTGTTTTTGCCCTGCCTCACTGCAACAAGCCCAACTTCACAAGCTCACTGCTTGTTGGATATTGGGCTTTTGCCTGAGATTTTAGCTTAATTGTGTTGCCCTTGTGGCTTATCTGTTATATGTGGTTACTTATTTTCATTTTCTGCTTATTAGATAGCTTATTATCACATACCCTTTTTGTTCCATCAACTCCCATACAGTTACTAACTGTATGGTTGAGTTGTTTACTCAAGCTCCTTAAAAGCTCTCTAGTGATCTATAGGTTATGTAATTTAGTTCCATGTGAAGCTTATTACCCAATCTACATGATCCTGTGTCTCAATTTCACATTGCAGCTCATTTATTAGGGCTGCAATGAAGCTTTTAACTTGTCCAATTCAATGGGTTTGCTGGTTTATCAGCAAACTCATGTCTCATCACCCAACTGCATAAGCTTATCAAAAGCACATCAAAGGACTTGAGCTTGTAACCATGAGCTTTTCAGGAAGCTAAGGTGTCCATCTCAAGGTCTTAGGACTAATATTGCACTTTGCAGCTTATTATATAAGCCTGCAAACTACTTTTATTTTGTCCATTCCCATAGTGAACACTGGTCATCCAGTGTTGACTAGCTTTTTGATAAGCACTCAAAAAGCTCTCCAATGAACTAGAAACTCTGATCCTTGGCTTTTCTTAAGGCCAAGCTACCAATTTCAAAGGTTCAGTGGTTGTCCTTCATTTTCTAGCTTATTCCATAAGCTAGCTTGAAGCTTTTTCTTTGTCCCAAGCCACAAGTATATACTGGTTCACCTGTATATACAGTCACTTGGTAGGCTTTTTCATGATCCCCTCACAAGCTCCCTAGTGGACCCCACTAGGTGAGCTTGGGCTTTTTGAAAAGCTCACCAGACCTATTTGCAGCCTCAACTCTTAAATTGGCATTTGAAGCTTGTTTGACAAGCTTGAACTGCCAAACCAAATGGATGCAGGGGTGTTTGGATAGCTGTGTATCTGATAAAAACTTATAAGCTTGAATGAGCTTATGGGTTAAACTCAGTACACAAGCTTGTGTACACTTGTTCATAATAGCTCTTTATACTTGTACAAATATATTTCTACCTTTGGTTTACACTATATAGCTTTTTACAAGCTTATTCAAAGCTTATGATTCCACTGTGAGCTTAATAGCCCAACTGAATGAATCATAAGCCCACGAATTGGCTTATTTCTAGGTTTGTTTAGTTCCTTTTTACTCAAACTTGTACTTTATACATGTACATACCACACCCAGTCCTCATTTTCCACTGTGAGTCTATTTTTTAGCTTATTCAAGCTTTGAGTGAAACTGTTAAGCTTATAGCCTAACTGTTTCACTCCATAAGCTCACAGTTGGCTTATTTTGATGTCTATAGTGTTCCATTTTCATCATACATGTATAATATAAGTATCTACATAATCCAAAAAAAAAAAAAAAAAAAAAGAACCACCATAAGCTTAAGTGATAGCTTCTATTTAAGAAGCTATTTGCCCATTAGCTTATTTCTGTACATAAGTTACCATTTTTATATTTTTCTTAGCTTCTTAGATTTATTTTAGAATTATGTAAAAAAGTTTTAGATTTTGCTTTTACTGTTTACTATTTATAGTAAATCAGTTTTAGTTTTTAATACTTTTTAATAATAGATAATTAGTAATAAATAGTATAGATGTATAATAAATATAATTTTTGTTTCAGAAATTCTTTTATATTTAGTTAGACTTTTCTATATTTTTATTTTATTTATTTAGGCTTTATTTCTGGTTTTCTTATTTTTAGGTAATATTTGATAGTAAATAATTAATAATAATTCATATACTTGTAAAATAAATACATACTTAGTTTTATAATTCATTTTATATTATCTTACACTTTACCAAGTCATAATTTCATTTATTTAGGTTAATTTTAGATTTTCTTATTATTTATTTATTTATAAATACATTTAATTTGTTTTTAAATAATAATAATTAAGTACATAGTGTAAAAATAAGTTTTAATTTTCTAATAATTTTCTTATCCTTTTAGGATTCTAAAAATATAATTTTCACATTTGTGGGAATTGTATTTGACTGAATTCACTTTTTATTTTGATACGGTTACGTAATTGTTACGTAAACGTATACGTTTTAGGTTTTTAGGTTTTCTCATTATAATAATAAGTTTGTAATTATAGTTATTTATTTTATTTTTATTTAATTTGCATTTAAGCAGTTAAGGCATGCAAATTCCCTCTTTGGGAATGTTTTGTTTTATTCGTTACGTTTACGTTTATTTAAATTTAAACGTACGTTTGTGAATCCTTTCACATTTTAGGGTTCCTGATTGCACGTTTTTACTGAAATAGCTGTGACAAGAGCTATTTACTATTCACATTCCTAGTGTTAGTCAGTCAAATTCCCATTTTTCTATATACATATTACTTTCAACACATTACAAGTCATTGTACTATCACGTTCACACCTCGTTGGGACATAACGACCCGGGGATGTAATCATTTCAACAGATCATAAGTCGTTGTATTCAGAATGTCACACCTCATCAGGACATAATGACCGAGGATACATTGTACTCCGAGGAGTATTAGTCTAAGCTGTTTTTGACTTATTGACCTTTGTCAATAATAATCTGACGGTTTACCACTGATCAAAATTTGGCGCCGTTGCCGGGGAGGCTGTGCTGCGTATAACGAATTTGTATTTGGTTGAAATATCTATCCTTTGTATGTATATTATATATACTTTATCATTCAACTCCCGGGCTGTCAGGGCATATTTATTACAGTTAATCATTCACAAGTGGTTAGCTAGCGTGGTAAACTTAACACTAGCCTGGGAGGTAGTGATTACATCTACTATATCATATTTCATTTCATAAATAATATAAAATACAAAAAACATTTTTCCTTTGCACACAACTTGCCCAGTTTGATTAGTCCCTCAGTTACAACATTTGGTTGTTGGCTGTTTACAGTTACTTAGCTCTGTCAGACCCAGATTCCCTTTCTAGGGGCGGTTGTTATGATTTATTTGTACATATATATAAAAATCTAAAAAAAAAAAAAAAACATTTATAAAAGTTAAAAATCAAAAATAATCTCCTAACCTTAATATTCATAATTCTGTGAGTGGACCCCACTCCAGTTTCTCATCCAATCTGTGAGTGGCAATCCCACTTCATTTCCCCATGGACAATTTAATTCGGGGTCGAGTCAAGCTAGCGACTCGGGATTCAAAAACAGTAGCATAAACATGGGTTTTCACCCGTGTGTACCACCTAAGTGTGAGGGTGTGCCCCACATGTTGTATATATTTTGAAAACGAAATGAAAAATTGTAAATACAGAAAAATAAAATAATTGTTGTGTTACCCCACTTAGCTTTAAATGTTATCTTTTTACGTTCAAGGATTCGGCATAATAGCCGGGATTTTGAATATTGAGGAGAATATTCATTTCTAAGTGTGGGGGGGAAATTTTGGCGAATTTGATCGATTATGTAGCCTTTTATGCCCTTTTTCCCCAAAATGGCCAAAAATTTAAAAATTTTCACTTAGTGGAAGTGCTTTGCACTAAACGCAACAATTGGTTATTAGTCCACCATGTCTAATCCACATAAAGACTGGCTAATCCAGGAGCAAACGGCTCTTGGTAAAGATATCTCAAATCCGTTTATGGCTTGCAATTTGCCCAAAATTGTATGGCTCCTCAACTCCCCATATCCCATAAAGCGAATGAGTTAGCTAGACCGCAAGATTATGCCTTGTGGTAAAGGCCGTGGAAAAACCATAATTGGTAATCAGCTCACCAAGATGTTGACTATTCCATCAAGAGTTGGCTAGTCCAGAAGCAAACGGCTTTTGGTAAAGACTAATCAAATCCGTTGACAGCTGGTGGTTTGCTCAAAATCACACGGTTATCAGGTGTACCACAGTTCTCACACCTGGCTACTCCAGAAGTGATGGCTTTTGGTAAAGAGTTTTTTAAATCCATTAAGTTTTTCTCAAAAGATTGCTAGGGACTAGCAATGTTTTAGTGTGGGGGATTGATGAGTGTCTAAATACTCATCATTTTATACCAATCTGAATTGCCAAAACATTCAAAAACACTCAAATGCATCATAATACTTAAAATATCTTAGAAGTGTTTTATATGTTTCAAATGCAAAATAATCAAAAACAGATGAAAAACGTACAAAGTTTGCATAATTGGCAGTTTCAGTCCCTCAAGTTTCATAAATTGGCAAAACTAGTCCCTGAAGGTTTAAAATGAAAGAAAAGTCAACTTAAGTCCTTGGGAAATCAAACATGTTCACTATAAATCCCTGGATAAAAGTTTACACATATTGGCAACTTTTACCCCTCAAGTATCAAAATTGGCAAAATTAGTCCCTGGGTATTCAAAAAGTGAAATTTAACAAATATTACCCTTGAACTATTCATAAATGACAATTTGGAACCTTTTGATAACTTTTGGAAAAATTACAATTTCACCCCTAAACTTTAGAAAATTACATAAATGGTCCCCGGGGTGTTTAAAATTGTAATAAATGTAAAATAGGTCCTTTGATTTATCTAACATGGCATAATTGGTCCTTTTGAATACTTTGAAAATATTGCAGGTTTGGTCCTCCAAGAATGCAGAAATTACAAAAGAAGTCCTTGGGCCTTATACACTATACAAACCAAACGGATCTATTAATAACCCCTTAATCCAAAATAAACATAACCAAGCCCATCCCTTTCCATTTCCCTGGGCCCAATCACACACCCAGCCCACTCACCTTTAAAATAAAAACGCAGGGTCAAATACATGCGTTGACCATCACCCCCTACCTCCCTTTCCACCTCACCTCTGCTACACCATCCACCATCCCTTCACCACTTGCTACCACCTTTTCCACCTCACCCCTCTCTGTCACCTCCTAAACAAAACCCAACCTTTGGTTTTACCTCAGGAGAGGCCATGTGGAATCCCTACCATACCCACCACACCCCTACACCTGCAACCTGACAATACCTCACCTCCACCACCCCATTTTGCTTCTACACTCCACCCTCCACCTCCACAAGACTTCAAGAAGCATTAATTGCTCTGAATTTGCCCCTAGCCACGTGTCACAGTTTTGGCGCCAAAACGTATTCAAAGGCAAGGATGAGTTAGAGTTGATCAATGGTCAAGATTACAAGTGGGAATTGACCAGAGACATGTGGGGAACTTCAAGATGCTATAAAAGGAGCAAGAGGGAGAAGGATTAATTACTCTTGGCCTTAAGCCATTAGTCACGTAGCATAATGTTTACTGTTTTCTTTAAATTAAGTGTCATTTACATTTCAAAAGTTGTAATAGTCCTTAATTTAGTGTAATGAACCAATCTTTTCAGTTTAATACAAGTTTCTCTTTAATTTCATGTTTTTACTTTAATTGTTCTTAATTTTCAAGTCTTTAATTACTGTTTGATAATGGTTGTTTCCTGGTTTTAATAGACAATACATAGCTATGCTAAGCTATGCAAGCCTTTAGGACTCAAGAAACAGCTTGATCTTTTAAATTCAAAAATCATAAAAAAAATAGATAAAATAGAAAATAAAATAAAAATAGTTTGTTATTGGTGGAAACTGCAAGGTGGATGGTGAATCATGGAGTTTCTGGGTAGTAGTACCTCATGGGAGGTGTTAGGAAGTAATTTGGTTCTTGGGTTCTTTGGTTCTCAGTCTTTTCCATCCTGTAAGCAATTTCCCCTACCTATTGTACTTTACTGTTCATGTTCCTTAATTATCTTTATTTCCTTGTTTTCTTGTCTAAATGTTGATTTTTAATGTTTATTTAGTTTAAAGATCAGTACTTGTGTTTTGGATTTGAGTTATACTTGAAATTCAGTTTTACTGTCAATATGATAATTGGTGATGATCATAGGTTAAGAATGGTTTGACACCTTTTCATAGCTGAAAAAGGTCTCTTTTGACAAAAGATGACCCCTGGATTTGAAACAATAGGATTATACAGTGAATTGTTTTGAAAAGCTGAATTAAGTCCATTTAAAGGGTTGTTTGGTTCTATGGGTTAAACTGTGTGTATGATTGTATTTGTGGTTGTTCTTGTCTGAGTTACTGTTTATATGTCCTATTACGCTCAGTAAAACCTTAACCAATGAGTTTAGCATGGTAGAATGTCAATTGACACTTGACAGTCTCATTATGAGAATTTTGAGGTTGATAGAACTTGAAATCATGTTTATGTGTTTAAATGTTGTTTAGCTTTATTAATTTCTTGTTATTGTAGCTTTATATAACATATTTGTTTGATAGATTCAGATCAAAGTTGAGCTAAGTCAACTTGATAATAAACCTTTAAAAAGTCAAATTTCTTAATTTCTATTTTTGAATAAAATATAGAATTTTGTTGTAGCTTTGTTATTCAGTTTCTAAGTTTGTATTTTTAGTATGTTGTAGTTGTGTTGCTAATCTTGCTAGTTTTATTTTGTGAATTTTTATTAATCATGTTTTACTGCTTATTTATGTGCTTAATCTTGCCTGTTTTTGCCCTGCCTCACTGCAACAAGCCCAACTTCACAAGCTCACTGCTTGTTGGATATTGGGCTTGTGCCTGAGATTTTGGCTTAATTGTGTTGCCCTTGTGGCTTATCTATTATATGTGGTTACTTATTTTCATTTTCTGCTTATTAGATAGCTTATTCTCACATACCCTTTTTGTTCCATCAACTCCCATACAGTTGCTAACTGTATGGTTGAGTTGTTTACTCAAGCTCCTTAAAAGCTCTCTAGTGATCTATAGGTTATGTAATTTAGTTCCATGTGAAGCTTATTACCCAATCTACATGATCCTGTGTCTCAATTTCACATTGCAGCTCATTTATTAGGGCTGCAATGAAGCTTTTAACTTGTCCAATTCAATGGGTTTGCTGGTTTATCAGCAAACTCATGTCTCATCACCCAACTGCATAAGCTTATCAAAAGCACATCAAAGGACTTGAGCTTGTAACCATGAGCTTTTCAGGAAGCTAAGGTGTCCATCTCAAGGTCTTAGGACTAATATTGCACTTTGCAGCTTATTATATAAGCCTGCAAACTACTTTTATTTTGTCCATTCCCATAGTGAACACTGGTCATCCAGTGTTGACTAGCTTTTTGATAAGCACTCAAAAAGCTCTCCAATGAACTAGAAACTCTGATCCTTGGCTTTTCTTAAGGCCAAGCTACCAATTTCAAAGGTTCAGTGGTTGTCCTTCATTTTCTAGCTTATTCCATAAGCTAGCTTGAAGCTTTTTCTTTGTCCCAAGCCACAAGTATATACTGGTTCACCTGTATATACAGTCACTTGGTAGGCTTTTTCATGATCCCCTCACAAGCTCCCTAGTGGACCCCACTAGGTGAGCTTGGGCTTTTTGAAAAGCTCACCAGACCTATTTGCAGCCTCAACTCTTAAATTGGCATTTGAAGCTTGTTTGACAAGCTTGAACTGCCAAACCAAATGGATGCAGGGGTGTTTGGATAGCTGTGTATCTGATAAAAACTTATAAGCTTGAATGAGCTTATGGGTTAAACTCAGTACACAAGCTTGTGTACACTTGTTCATAATAGCTCTTTATACTTGTACAAATATATTTCTACCTTTGGTTTACACTATATAGCTTTTTACAAGCTTATTCAAAGCTTATGATTCCACTGTGAGCTTAATAGCCCACGAATTGGCTTATTTCTAGGTTTGTTTAGTTCCTTTTTACTCAAACTTGTACTTTATACATGTACATACCACACCCAGTCCTCATTTTCCACTGTGAGTCTATTTTTTAGCTTATTCAAGCTTTGAGTGAAACTGTTAAGCTTATAGCCTAACTGTTTCACTCCATAAGCTCACAGTTGGCTTATTTTGATGTCTATAGTGTTCCATTTTCATCATACATGTATAATATAAGTATCTACATAATCCAAAAAAAAAAAAAAAAAAAAAAAAAAAAAGAAAAAAATCAAAAAGAACCACCATAAGCTTAAGTGATAGCTTCTATTTAAGAAGCTATTTGCCCATTAGCTTATTTATGTACATAAGTTACCATTTTTATATTTTTCTTAGCTTCTTAGATTTATTTTAGAATTATGTAAAAAGTTTTAGATTTTGCTTTTACTGTTTACTATTTATAGTAAATCAGTTTTAGTTTTTAATACTTTTTAATAATAGATAATTAGTAATAAATAGTATAGATGTATAATAAATATAATTTTTGTTTCAGAAATTCTTTTATATTTAGTTAGACTTTTCTATATTTTTATTTTATTTATTTAGGCTTTATTTCTGGTTTTCTTATTTTTAGGTAATATTTGATAGTAAATAATTAATAATAATTCATATACTTGTAAAATAAATACATACTTAGTTTTATAATTCATTTTATATTATCTTACACTTTACCAAGTCATAATTTCATTTATTTAGGTTAATTTTAGATTTTCTTATTATTTATTTATTTATAAATACATTTAATTTGTTTTTAAATAATAATAATTAAGTACATAGTGTAAAAATAAGTTTTAATTTTCTAATAATTTTCTTATCCTTTTAGGATTCTAAAAATATAATTTTCACATTTGTGGGAATTGTATTTGACTGAATTCACTTTTTATTTTGATACGGTTACGTAATTGTTACGTAAACGTATACGTTTTAGGTTTTTAGGTTTTCTCATTATAATAATAAGTTTGTAATTATAGTTATTTATTTTATTTTTATTTAATTTGCATTTAAGCCGTTAAGGCATGCAAATTCCCTCTTTGGGAATGTTTTGTTTTATTCGTTACGTTTACGTTTATTTAAACTTAAACGTACGTTTGTGAATCCTTTCACATTTTAGGGTTCCTGATTGCACGTTTTTACTGAAATAGCTGTGACAAGAGCTATTTACTATTCACATTCCTAGTGACGTTTTTACTGAAATAGCTATGACAAGAGCTATTTACTATTCACATTCCTAGTGTTAGTCAGTCAGATTCCCATTTTTCTATATACATATTACTTTCAACACATTACAAGTCATTGTACTATCACGTTCACACCTCGTTGGGACATAACGGCCCGGGGATGTAATCATTTCAACAGATCATAAGTCGTTGTATTCAGAATGTCACACCTCATCAGGACATAATGACCCGAGGATATAATTTTATACTCCTTGGTAAACTTGCATTCTTCTCCCAGGCTGTTTTCCTTTTATCATTTATTACGGTTGACCATTCAAAAGTGGTTGACTTGTGCGATAGAGAAATAAAAGATGACTAGTTTGGGAGGAATCAAGCACCCGATGGTCGAGTATCATATCTCTTATTTATTATGACAGTTAACTTTTACAACTAACACATATTAATTGATCGCATTAAAAATTCCAACAACATATGTGTTGTAGTAGATGAAAATTTAAATACATATTTATTTACCACGGTCGAGTAGATTTTGGTCGAGTAGCACCCGATGGTCGAGTATCATATCTCTTATTTATTATGACAGTTAACTTTTACAACTAACACATATTAATTGATCGCATTAAAAATTCCAACAACATATGTGTTGTAGTAGATGAAAATTTAAATACATATTTATTTACCACGGTCGAGTAGCACCCGATGGTCGAATATCATATCTCTTATTTATTATGAAAGTTAACTTTTACAACTAACACATATTAATTGATCGCATTAAAAATTCCAACAACATATGTGTTGTAGTAGATGAAAATTTAAATACATATTTATTTACCACGGTCGAGTAGATTTTGGTCGAGTAGCACCCGATGGTCGAGTATCATATCTCTTATTTATTATGACAGTTAACTTTTACAACTAACACATATTAATTGATCACATTAAAGATTCCAACAACATATGTGTTGTAGTAGATGAAAATTTAAATACATATTAATTTACCACGGTCGAGTAGCACCCGATGGTTGAGTATCATATCTCTTATTTATTATGACAGTTAACTTTTACAACTAACACATATTAATTGACCGCATTAAAGATTCCAACAACATATGTGTTGTAGTAGATGAAAATTTAAATACATATTTATTTACCACGGTCGAGTAGATTTCGGTCGAGTAGCACCCGATGGTCGAGTATCATATCTCTTATTTATTATGACAGTTAACTTTAACAACTAACACATATTAATTGATCACATTAAAAATTCCAACAACATATGTGTTGTAGTAGATGAAAATTTAAATACATATTTATTTACCACGGTCGAGTAGAGTTCGGTCGAGTAGCACCCGACGGTCGAGTATCATATCTCTTATTTATTATGACAGTTAACTTTTACAACTAACACATATTATTTGATCGCATTAAAAATTAATTGATAACATTTAATTGATAACATATTTATTTACCACTGTCGAGTAGATGTCGGTCGAGTAGCGGCTTATTGTCGAGTAGATGTCGGTCGAGTAGATGTCGGTCGAGTAGCTAACACTTATTCATTATCACAATTAAATTTCCACCAACCACCCTTACTTATATATACTTATGAAAAAAAATTAGGTTGTAAACTTACATATCAATCAAACATAATGGGTGAACCGGGTACTGAATTTAGTGTATATTTGAGTTATGAAGATGTAACTTTTGGTGTTAGCCTTAAAAAAAATATTAGTTACAATCAACTAGCTGGTATTGTGAAGAAAAAGTTCAAGCTCAACGATTCATGCAACCTAATGTTTACTTACAAAGTTGGTACAAAGTGTGTCCACATAGTCGACGATGATGATGTCAAATTTTACACTAATGAAATTTGCAAAGGTAAAGGTACGCCACAAACTATTTTTATTAAAAAGTTTGACCAATGCTTTATGGCAAATCCTTCTTCTTCTTCTTCTTCTAAGCCTATCGGCATCGATCTTAATGTTCCTTTATTTCCTAATGATTCACAATTACCAATAAAAGAAAATTTCCAGCATCCTCAAAATTATTTAAACAAACAATACACCATACACTATGATGCACAATTACCCAAAAAAGAAAATTTTGAAAATCACAATGATTTTATTGAAAACGACCATTATGAGCATGATTGGGAAATGAATACACTAAAATACATTCATAGTGCACCAGATCCACAACCTATTATCAAAACCCCGAGAATATAAAACGAAAATACTCAATGTATCTTAAAAAAGGGTGATAAATTTGATAATAAAAAAAAATGTATGTGAGCAATTGGTCGTAAAGCTCTTTTAGATGGTTATGAATTTAAGCCTAGAAAATCAGACACGGTACGTTAGGATGTAATTTGTGTTCATCATGATTGCAAATGGAAAATAATTTCTTCTAAGTGCAAATATAGTAGTGAATGGGAATTAGGAACGGTAAACGACCATCACACTTGTTCAAAAACAACAATAGGTATGTATCACCGTAATGCTACGAAAAATTTGTTGGGTCATTTACTAGTACCTAAGTTCAGAGACCCCAATCGTATCTATAAGGCAAAGGACATACAAAATGACATAAACCAAGAATTCAACATCGATATTAGTTACAAACAAGCATGGAGATCAAAAAATGTGGCGTTGGATACTCTTGAAGGTTGCCCGAAAGCATCTTTTGCACAATTACCGGTTTTTTGTCATAATTTAGAAATGACAAATGAAGGTACTGTAACACATATTGATACTGATGATGAAGACCATTTTAAGATGGTTTTCATAGCTTTTGGTGTAGCGGTAAGCATTTTTATATTAATTAACATTTAAATTTATTTTGTAACTATTATTATCATATAAGTAACCGTTTAAAACCTTTAATTAGATTCGAAGCTTTCTGTGCCACATGCGACCATTGTTAATAATTGATGCAGCTCATCTTAAAGGCACTTACCTTGGAACAAATCTTCTAGCAGTTGGAATGGATGGGAATAATCAAATTATACCTATTGCTACTGGTGTGTCTCAAGGTGAGACTTTGGAATCGTGGACATGATTTTTGTCCAAATTGAAAGAATGCATAGGGGAAGATCCAAGGTTAACTATCATATCTGATCGACATGTAGCTATACAATCTGCATGTCAATCTGTATTCCCGAATGCATTCCATGGTCATTGTTGTAGGCATCTCATGATGAATTGTAATTTGAAGGGAAAAAAGATTATGGCTTTATTTTGGAAGATGTGTAAAGCTTACACACCCGATGAATTTAATATGGCACTATCTGAACTTGGTGGCAAGAGACCGGAAGCTTACAACAAACTAATGCAAGCTGGCGTTGAAAGGTGGTCTAGGGCATATTCCGCTGGTAATCGTTACAATTACATGACGTCTAACAGCGCCGAGTCAATCAATTCGTTAACAAGAAATGTCCGAAGAGTACCCATCACTAACCTTATGGAGTGGTACAATCGACTTGTCCAAGAGTGGTACTGCAATCGTCGGGAGAAGTATAAAGGTAGGATTTTTTTTTTTTAATCTTTTTTCATAAGAGTAATATTTTGCATATTTAACGTTATGATTACTTATTAACGAATATTATTTTTTCAGATGCAAAATTAGGTGAACTAAGTGATTGGGCAACTGCAAAAATAATGGACCGAATGATAAAGAGCGCTAATTGGATTGTGGCCGGCATTTTTATCAACAGAATGTACGAAGTCAATGATCATCGAAAAATCCATATGGTGGATTTAGACGAACGTACATGCACATGTAACAAGTGGCAAATGTCTGCCTTGCCTTGTGGTCATGTTTTAGCGGTTTGTAGAGTTATGGGAATGACGGATTTTAATCATTTGGCAAGTGACCAGTTTAAGAAAACTGAGCTTAAAGCTACGTACATGGGTTTGGTATTTCCTGTTGGAGAAGTTTCAGGTTGGCAGTGTCCTAATTATTTGAAAGTTCTTAAACCACCGGTTATGGTTAAACCTCAATCTGGTAGACCGAAGAACAAAGATCGTGTTAGATCTCAAGGTGAGGAACCGGTACTAGTCAAGTGTGGTAGGTTCGGTAATCTTGGACACACCCGACAAAGTTGTAGAGAAACATTGCCAAAGAAAAAAGTAAGTTATATATTGTTATTTAAACCTAATCTCTTTTAGAGTTTCATTCATAAATTCGTAACTTGCCAAATTTTAGGCAAAGGTGGCTGCTAAAGCAAGATCACAAGGACAAGAACAAGTGTACTCACAACAAGCCCAAGCACAATTCTACTCACAACAAGCACAACCAAACTTCTACTCACACGCAATGCCAAGCTCACAAGAAGGACAAGCACAAGTGCAATCGCAACAAGCACAAGCACAATTCTACTCTCAACAAGCACAAGCAAACTTCTACTCACAACAACCACAAGCAAACTTCTACTCACAACAAGCAATGCCAACCTCACAAGAAGGACAAGTCTACTCGCAACAAATTTGGCCAGATTTTTCCGAAGCTGTTAATTTAGGTGACCCGTAGGGTTGGATACTTTAGATTTTTATATGTATGGTAAAACAGCAATTCGTATGAATGAAAGTTGCAAGCTTTTCTTTAACATGTGTAAATAGCTGATTATTGCACACACAAGCAGTCATAAAACTTAAAGTTGGCAGATAAAGGAATACTAAGTAGTGTCATGAAAACATAAAAGACAAATAGTCACAGTGAAACACGTCACAATTGTTTGCAAAATACACAGTACGCCACAAATGGTTTGGATCTAGGTTGACAATTTAAAAACCTACACAAATATCTTGTGTTTGAAAAAGAAACGGGACATCTGTTCTCGATATGCAAGGGCTGTCTGGACTGGATCTACAACAGCCAATGGCATCCCATGAGATAACCTGTATAGAGAATAAGACACATAAAATCCATCAAGATAAGTGACACATCAAATAAACAGCGAACTAAGTTCAAATCAACCAAGTTTTGGACTTTTGACCTATGACTTATGTTTTGGACTTTTGACCTAAATGCAGCCTAAATGAAAGAGGGGAACTTATTATTACCCTTGGGAAAGTTCAACTAAGTTCATCAGCATAATGAAAGGGGGAACTTATTATTATCATTAAGAAAAGTTAAACTAAGTTACTAACCTGTAAAGAAACAAGCAGACAAAGACGCCACAATCACCAAATATCCCGCCCTGCTTGGGGATGTTATGTGCATTCTTAAACTTAGTGCTGTATTCTAGGGGATTGATTCCTTTGCTTCCAAACACATCAGTCTGCTCTAGAATTAACGGAAGCTTACACTCCAAACACCTTCTCATATTCAAATACCAAGGTCGAGTTTCAGGTTCATGATACCCTTCACTATCATAGAATGTAACAAGTCCAGATTTTATTTGAAAATGCGCAAGCGACCAATGTTGCTTGGGTTCATTTATCGGAATGAAGACCTACAATGTTTACAAATAAAATTTATATAATCCACATAATTAAAACATTAGATGATAAAAGATGCGTTACCGATAAATACCTGTTCCACATTCTTCCATGCAATTGGGTAAATTTCATCGGTTGCATAAAACAGTGGCATTGAGTTTTGAAGTAGAAGCGTTAGAAAGTAACAACTAACCATTGACCAATCTGCAGAACAATCTCTGAAATACCACATGTACCATACCCAAAGATCAATGTGCTGTATGCAATAAAACAAATAGTCAACGACAATTTAAAGGAAAAAAGTTTTACCAAAAAATACATTTTAACTTACCTCGTCAAGTAACCAACCAATATGTTTCTCATCACAGCAAAGTAAGGCTTCCCAGAAAGTACGATCCACAGTAATGTCACTATACCAGGGAAACTTGCAACGAGTATGGTTAGAGGTAATCAGAAAATTCTCTAACTCAAAACCACATAAAATTTTATCGATACATTTCCATCGTCGACTTAAGTCCTAAACATAACACATTACAGTTTTATTTATAAACAAAAAACACAAAACAGGGTATAAAAACTTTACCAAGGAGATACCTCTTCCCACGGTTGGAGATCTTCACACCTTTCAATCATGAATGGATGACGGACATTTGTACGTTTTTTTAGATCATCCATACTAGGGACTTTTTCCTTGGTATATGGACTTTCCATCTGCGGCCTCAACACATTAACATACCTCATCTTGGTTGTTCCACATCGCTGTAGAGCAAGCTTCAAGTGACTTGGTACATTCAAGACCTTGTCAAAAAATCACAAGTTGGTGCAGCTGATTAAATTTTATTCATGTCACTATATACTCAAACATGAATGGATGAATTACTAACCTCTATACTCTTCATTTTATTTTCTTCTTCCAAAATCAATTTCGACCTCTGTTCCCTTTGTATTGCCTGCCTATAAATCTTAGCCGCTTGCTTTTCAGCTTTCACACACCCATCCTATTATTACATTAAAAATATGTTTGTTAGATATATACATTTTTAATTCGATAAAACAATGTCACCAGCAAAGTGTTTACCTCAGATAAATCTTCGTCAGATAATTTGTCAACATCAACCACACCGTTCTGATATAAGTTACAAAACAAGTTATATAACAAGTTATAAAGCAAGAATCATTAAAAGTTACAGAAATCAATTACCTCATAAACTTTCTGTGATAGATAATCCAAACCATCTACAATCACCTCATCAACTTTATGTGCTAGATTATCCAAACCATCTACAAATTCGTTTCCAGCGTTTTTGTTGGATGTTCTAATAGGCGAATTAAAAAGTTCAAAGAATTCTCCATCTATGTCACTACAATACTCGTCACCCAAATCAGAATCCACGGTATCCTGTAATGATTATGTAAACACCTTATCTGAGTAAACACGGTATCAAGTGAATGAAAAGGCAAAACAAATTACTTATATAAGTGGGATATACCTTTTCATCAGATGTGGTAACTTTCTGCTCCGGATGCGTGCGTTTTTTTTTCCAGATAATATACTGCATAAAAAAGTATTTTGAAAAACATTATAATTAGACATTATGGTAGACGCGTTCCTTCAAACTAACATGTATAATTAGACATTATAGATAGAAAATGGATTCTGTAAAAACTAACATGTATAATATACTCCATTTTGTAGACGCGTTCCTTCAAACTCTCAATCTCTTTAGGTAGAATCAACATCCTCTCGCACAAACACTCCAAAGCCTTTACCCGAAGCCCACAACTACAACTCTGCCTAACTGGATGAGCCTCTCTACCATTGACCTTACGCTTTTTTTCGATAATGTTTTTAAATAATCACCAACAAGCCCCCTGCATTGAACAGGTGGAGGAGCTCTCGGAGTGTACCACTTAAAAAATTTAAGGCTTTCTCTATACCATTGAGAAAAACCCTCATCATAGTTAGGATATAGTTCAAGCTTTGGATTTTTGGCTTAAGGAAAATATAAAATAATTGTTACTAAAAGCAAATAAAATTTAGTCAAAAAAATATAAAAAGGTAAGAAGGCATTAACTGACCTGAGGAAAGAGTTCACTGTATACCTCCCATATTTGAAATGTAGAATGCTTCGACCAGGAACAGCCTCTCGGGATCACAACAGGATCCTTACTCCACCAACGATCTGTCTGAGATGAAGACTCTAGAATCCATATCTACAAACGGTAAATGCAAAAGTCAAATTACAAATTGATCTAGTTACCATTAAAGACATTGACAAGTATTTGACTAAAAGTAATAACCTTGAAACACAAGAGAAATCCAGACAATGAATACGATGGAACAAAGTTTGGGTCTTTGTCCAATGCTTTATGGTGCTCAACGTTATGCTTTGAGTTGACATTTCTAATGGCAGCGTATAACTCCCGCCAGATGTGTTCTCCCCTGGGAAACTCATTCCAAGCTTCCAGATCATCTACCATCCTTAGCAATACATCATCGACAATAGATCCTAACTCACGACCCATAAAAATAACTTCCAAAGATAACAAAAGACAAACACGTATTGAGTCTTCATCTGATAGTTTTGTGAAATGCTCTTCATCCTCAATCACTGATAAAAGATCTATGGTTTTAACATACCGCCCTATCTTCTCCGGAAATACTCGGTCACGAAAACTGATATCACCATCTCTAAACTTACGGAAACTGACAATCCCAAACTTAAATCCAGTTATGAGGCAAAATTCTCGACGACCAAAGTGAAGCAAATTTTCATTAACCTTGTATATGAGTGGCAAATCATAATGTTGATTATCAGAGAATACTTGATTCTGTAGCATGTAATGGATAAGATACTCCTCATTGTAAACATAAGTCAAATCAAGCCACGGCCCAAAACATGTAGACCTAAACAATACAGAACGGCCCAAACCTAGTCTGTCTTTGATTAACGGAAAATAACTGAGTTTGCTTCTAACGTGGACCCTCACATGAGATTCCTAAATTAACAAAACAAATAAGCCCATAAGCACAAGCCAAACGCAAACACAAACACAAACAAACACTATCTCAGTAAAACACTACTTGGTGCACAATCAGCAGAATGGGGCAACTAGGAGGGACATCATCGGTGTTAGCTCAACATATGTGTCCTATTGCACATTAAACTCATGCAAGAATACTCACTTATCGGCCATCAGTTATTATCTAAACCACATTCTCCTTTAGAATGAAGCTGCTAAGCTTAGAGAACGATGCTATGCTTAGAGAATGATAACCGCATTGTTTAAACTATTTATAAGTCCAACAAATAAGCTAACACAAACACCCCATGCTTATACGTAGTATTAAACACAATAAGCTAATTAAGCAATGTTAATATAACAATCAATGCCGCAATCCCAAACACCCCCAATATCCTATAAAACTTCAAATAAGCAATCTTTTCAGTATCAAACATGTTGGTGAAGAGCATTCCAGCACAAAAGCAACTAATACATAAGAAAATAGTCAATTTTCTTGACACCAAGCTTCTTGAATTCATCTCTGCACCACTTCTATTCTTTCAAGCCATTTTTTAAAAACTCTAATCTTTCTCAAAACACCAACTTAAACTAACTAAATTAGCCTTAATTTAAGAACAAACCCATCTCACAAACCCATATACAAAAACCCAAAAATGAGCCTAAATGATCATCAAAATCCAATCTTTTTTAACCCCAATTAAGCAAAACCCCTAACTGAATCAAGAAACTAATGATCAGCTTCAAGAAACACTAATTTGAACTAAATTGAGCTGATTTAAGACAAACCCATGTCAGAAATCAACACATTTTAGATACTTTTAACTAAAAAATAAGCAGACCACATTTTAGATACTGAACAAACTACATAAGCAAAATAAAGCATGGTTCAACTTAAGCCAAAGACTAATTATTCAACATAACCAAACAATCAAACACTGAGCATGACTAATTATTCAACATAAGAACTTCTAAGCCTGCACTCCAAAGCCAAAACAAAAAATAAAGCATGGTTCAACCTTTAAGCGATGCTCATTTGTTACAGCTTAAAAAATAAACTAATAACCTATTAATTAAAACACAAAAACCTAAATCCTTAAGCGCAATCTAAAAAAATTAAAAACTGATTATCACAATCAAAATATGGAAGTAACTGATTAGTGTAAATCGAAATATGGAAGTAACAATCAAATTATTCACTAAAAACAATATATAACGTACCAATGGAATCATAACGGAATTAAGAGGTGAGTGTGATTACTGATACGTGTGTGTTTTTTAATCAAAAACAATATAATCATAATGATAATAATAATAAAAGAATAGATCGGAAAACAAAATCAAAAGAAATCAAAAGGTACACTAATTTTTTCCTTTCCAATAAAGATGACCGATCAAATCAGCCGCCGGAGTTGAGTAGATCCCGGTTGAGTAGATTTCGGTTGAGTAAATAAGGTAGTTGATGTGGGCCCCAGAATATTGACATGTGTCGCGTTTTGATATGGGTTGCGGAGTTGAGTAGTCGCGCATGACCATTTAGGAGATTTTGTAAAAAAGTAACCATGGTGGGGAAAAAAAAAAAAGATTCTGTACTAGATTAGTACTTAAAGCAAATAATAATAATAATAATAATAATAATAATAATAATAATAATAATAATAATAATAATAATAATAATAATAATAATAATAATAAAATCTGCGTTGTTAAAAAAGATGTTTATATCCGAGTTCTAGTTGTTTGTAGTGATTTATTATAGTAAGCATAGCATCCTTAACTCTTAATCGAATATAAATAAATAAATAAAATATCCGCAATGCTAACTGAAACTTGCTTATGATGGGTCATGGGTAAAAGACCATTTGCGTAATTGATTGGTTCATTTTCGGATTATCGGTACACCCAAAGGACTTTGCGGTTTGCATGATTAAAACATTAACTAGTAGCGAATGTTGTCTTTGTAAAAGTCATATAGTGCTAACACGGTCAGAGAAAGATTGACTTCAAAGCGCATTCAGTGTTAAGAGAGACCGAATTTGATCATAGATTCCCGATCCCTTTTGGCCACAACTTATTAATACCTTTCCTTTTTACCTTTCTTACATGTAGCATTGTCTCTTTACAAAGAATACTCAAAACGAATTTACATTTACAGATCTCATTTATGTTGCAAATAACATGTACTTCGAGGTGTGTCTAGTTGAAAACGATGTTGGTTTTCTTTATTTTTCGATGTAGTAGATTATTATTACGGATAGTGTTTGCATCCCACATTGCCTCATAAACAAATGACCAAAGGTGGAGATTGCTATAAAAGAACATATGGTTCTTTTGCTATTCAACTAATTTTCAACTATTTTTCACTCATTATATAAAGACACAAAAAATAACACAGTAAACTTGTCTACATTTCTATGCTTGATGATATAAGTCTTAGTCCACAAATTATAATCGAAACACATACAATACACCTGGTGGGATTCGGCTGATATCCATCCAAGTGTTTTTGACCGATCTTCTTCAATGTTGTCATCCAAACAAGATTCTTTGGAAACTTACGAATGACTTGGTCTTCATTCCTAAACGCGCTTCCAAACTGCTGATGTTAAACGATATCAAGCTTTCGTCTTTTCAATGGATTTCTTGTAGGCATAGCTAGGAAATGTATTGGCATTGGTTTGAAACTTTGAACGGTCTAACAATCTTTGGAAGTTGTGAAGCTAACACAATTCACACATCCTCCTCTATAACTTCTTAGCTAGCTTCTTGTAGATTGTTTGACATATTTCCCATCACATAAAGTCTAAAACAGATGCGTTTATTACATTCTTGATCATACCCACAAAGATTTGTACTTGTTTGTGGAGATTTATTATTAGTATCCATAGCGTTCTCATGTTTATGTGTATAAAAACTGAAAATTGTCTGTCATGCTAACTGAAATCTAGTTACAATGAGTGAAAGATCATTTGAGAACTTGCTTGTCTCATTTTCGGGTTATTAATACACCCATATGACTTTGCAGTTTACATGATTAAAACACTAAGTCATACCGAATGTTGTCTTCAATTCGCAGGAGTCATATAGTACTAACACGGTTAGGCAAAGGACTACAAGCGCATTCGCCGTTAAGAGCATATAGTTGATCATAAACAAGTTTAGTAAGAATTACAACTTGAAAGTTTAGTAAGAATTAAAAAGGTATGTTTTGAACCTAACCCAACCGGCAAAAATTCGAAAAATAAGAAAGAAAAAAAAAAAAAAAAAAAAGAGCAGTCGGACTTTTTGTTACTCTTGCGATCACACACTGATATTTTGCTTAGCAATGGCTGATAGCTTATGTAACAACATAATGCTTATCTCAATTTAACTAAGTAAAATACACTAAGCATATAAAGTAAGCAAAGTTTCTTCTCTTTTCTCTTTACCCATGTGGGATTGAAGACTCAAAACAAAAGTTGAATTTGAGTAAATGAAGCAAACACACACAACATATTTTACTTAATGTATAACATTAGTTACTTATAAATACAACTCTCTAATCACAAACATTCCTACCAAGTTCCTTATCAATTGAAATCTACGCTCTACACCAATTACATTGAATCATAAGTTTTCATCTTAACAAAATGCTACCTAGTATATACTTCTAATCTGTACCAATTACAACTAACTTACATTTTACAGATGTCATTTATTTTCCAAATAACATGTACATGGTTTACAATAACTAACAAATGACAACTTGAAAGTTGAAAGTGGTAAACGAAATTGTATATAAAAACTTGACGCGATGTTGGTTTCTATATTTTCCGAACAAGTATGAAAACCAGCATGCGCAAATTTATGCATTCATGGCTTTCTCATTATTTAAAACGAAAGAAAAAAGTTATTGACCATAAACAATAAGATACCAAAGGAATAATATTCGTATTTTCCTTTAAAATTGAGATGAAAACCTCATAATGTATGAAACTCCTAAAAAGACGAAGATTAACCTTGTGAAGCAATATCTAAGCCAGATAATACGTCTTAGTCCGTGTAATATTGTGCATTATGTGTACGTGTGTTTATATATCATGATTCATATCCTATGGGTCATGTACAACATGATTTTTTCTGTTATGAAAAATGAGATATAGATATACACTCAATCCACTGCCGTTTCTGCGACAATGGCTCAGAAACGGAGTGTTTTTTATGAATTATGACGCAGCAGAAGAAATTTAGTCCAAGGTTCCACATGGTGGAGTCTTCTTAATATCACCATTGGTAATCTTAAGGAAGCTCTTAATTTGGTGGATTCAGCTAATATCCATTGAAATAAATGTATTCACAAGATTCTTGATCATACCAAAAAAGATTTGTACTCCCTTGTGGAGATTAACTATTAGTATGCATAGCGTCCTCACGTCTTGTTTAGTAAAAACCAGAAATTGTTCGTTAGGCTAACTAAAATTTACTTATGATGGGTAAAAGACCATTTGCGTAATAGCATTTCATTCTCGGATTATCAGTACACCCACACGACTTTGTGGTTTGCATGATTAAAACACGACCAAATGTTGTCTTCGTAAACCTCATATAGATAATTTGGTGTAGCATAACCAAACTTAAAATTTAACAACATTTGAATTTTAAAAGGCATGTTTTGAACCTAACCCAACTGGCAAAAATTCGGAAAATGAGAAAAAAAAAATAAATACCAACATCTGAATTTTAAAAGGCATGTTTTGAACCTAACCCAACTGACAAAAATTCGGAAAATGAGGAAAAAAATTAAGCAGAGGTTTGTTATCACATTTGCTATCCCCCAATTGATATTTAGCTTACCACTTAGCAGATGTCTTATGCAATAACAGAACCTAAAACCCAATTTAAACTACACTAAATACACAAAGTATATAAAGTAAGCAAAGTTTCTTTTTCTACCCATGTGGGATTGAAAACTCAAAACAAAAGTTGAATTTGAGTAAAGGAAGCAAATAAACACAACATATTTTAGTTAATGTATAACATTAGTTACTTATAACATAAACATTCCTACCAAGTTCCTCATTAATTGAAATCTACACTCAACACCAGTTATTTTGAATCATAAATTTTCATCTAAACAGAATGCTGCCAAAGTACCAAGTATACACCTCTATTCTATACCAATTACCGCTAACTTACACTGCGCGTTAAAGTGATCTCAATCATTTTTTCATTAACAAACACTCCATTTTCAAGAACCCAGTCTACAATCATAGCTTGAATATGTTATTAAGTTGCCCTTGCTACATTAGTCTTCGGAGAATTAATATTTCACTAATATTGGTTGAACAAAAAGTTTCAATTCATATGTCAAACAAGGGTAACAAAGGTTCAGTGAATAATAAACTTGATTGTTCAGTGAAATAGAAATTGTCAAAAAAAGGGAATCATGGCTCCTAATTTTTCGATATTAGGATCTAATCTCTACCATGAAATGGAATCTTGTTAGTTGATTTCCACTTACAAAAATTCTAAACTCTTGGTTTGAAACTCAAAAAGGTATATCGAACTTGAAATTTTGATTGAATCGTTAATTTACGAAACTAGGTTTTGATTTCTGGTTGTGTTCTTAGAATTGTAGGTGGATGAATCTTTTGTACTATCAATGGGTTCCCAAATTTTGCATTTGGTATGAAGGTGGTCATGGTGATGTTGGGTAATGGCTAGGTGTCATTAATATATAGTGTGCATGCTATTTAAACTTAGTTAAGTTACAATCATAATACTGTATATGGATAAGATAACATAAAAGCTATAAATTGTCAGTGAAGATGGGTAAAAAAAAATGATATAAAAAGCTCTACGTGAGTCCATTTGGAATTTGGTTTCTTTTTCTTCAATAGAATAGAAGTGTTATGAATAATTATATGTGGATGTCCATATAGCCCATAATAGGCCCACGGCCCATGTTAGCCGTTAGGGTTTTGCCCTAATGTTTGTCTATATATACTCTTTGTAAATCTCATAGTTGATTATCAATTGAAGATTACTTTCATTCTTTTCATTCTTGTTCACAACACGTTATCAGCACGCTCTAAAAAAAAAATTTTTTTTTTGATTGCTAAAGCTTTAACTAAGAGAACAAATCTAGTACCCGGACGGACCGAATTTTCGTTTTCTACGATTCACGTGCACTACCAATTATGGTTGAGGTAAGTTTTCGTAACCTGTTGAATAATGATTTAGACAAGTTTTATATTGCCTGCTTTGCGATGGGTGAAACTTTCTTTTTATGAACAAATACTTGTGTATGTTTTTTTGTGTATCTTTGGAAATGGTGGTAAATACTTTCAAGTATTGGGCGATTATTGGAATAAGTGTTGAACATAAAAGTAGCCCATGTTCATACGCAAATTGCTTTTGTTGAAATGTTTATTAAACGTCTTTAGTTGATTGCAAAGCCAATAATTATGAGAACAAATTTATTAGTTTATGGGGCATGAATTCGCATCTTGCCAACAATTATAATGAATCCTCCCCATTAGAATGGTTTTGGTCATGAACCATATGTTTCCCATATAAGAATTTTGTAAATGTGCGGTATATGTTTCTTGTAAATCCACCACAACGCACAACAGCGGGATGTTGAAATGGATAATTCATTCAGGGGAAGAGAATGAGCAGCGAGGGATATGGAATGAATTATGATATAAAAATGTTGATCCTCACACTAATAAATATGAACTTGAAGTTCAAGGGACAATTTACATTCCTGATCTAGTAGTTGCCAGACAAGTTTTGTGATCCAAATAAAGTGACTAGATCATACATACGCTGCTTATGCTCCAATTAACATGTGTGTCCCAACATTAAAACCAATGATTGGTAGTGAGTCTATGGCATGACTGCATCATGATAGACTAATCGATTCCAAGTAAAAGTCCTCGAATGAATAAATAAAATGGAGCAAGAAAATTAAGATGGTCGAATCGAGGTAATAAAGACCCCATAATAGTCTTGTAAAGATACACTAGACATGAAGGTTCTTGAAAAATCCCGGGTAGATGAAAATCCATGAGATCTCAATAAATAAATGTCTAGTAAAGTGTGGAATCGAAAAGTAATGAATCAACGTCGATAGTACTAGTGTATATGATAATGGGCATGGCAATGATTATGAAAATAAATCAGATAGCGCTAGAATCATGGTGAGGATCATGAAAACATACATGCAAGAAATGCATATGTATAAATGAATGGCCAAAAGAAGTAAAGACGCAAAGAACTAATGAAAGATTGAGTCTCTTGTGACGAGACATGGTTACTGGGACTTGAAGTCCGTACATATGAATATGTAAACTTATTGGATATGCATCAGTCTTTATGAGAAAATTAAATTAAATTAAATTATGCATAAGGTACAAGTGATGGCACATGTATATTTTCTCAAAGACTTGTAAATGATAATGCACATACATTGTATGTTCACATGTGGTAGATTCAATAATGTATTTAGTAAGTCTGGCAATATAATAAGTAATTGATATGCGTCTAAATGATAAATGAATAGAGCTCGTATGAGATTTTATATGAAATGAATGAAGCATTCTAGTGATTTTTAATGCTTAAAGCATATAAGAGAAGTTCTCGAGAACACTACTTGATTGTATTGAATTAATCATGTTTTTGGCATACATTTAATAATTGCCTTAGTGTATAATATTGTGCCTAATAAAGAATTATGTTTGCCTATGAAACTTTATAAAGAGATCTAGATTTGAATATTGTTTAAGTTTCATGCATTTTGATTTATGATTATAAAGGCAACTGAATGCATAGAAGTTGAATTTGAAACAAAAGAAATAGTTGTCTTAGCTTATGATTTGAACATCTTAAAGATGAAATCATTGTGAATCATGAAAGCTAAAGAAAGATGCTACATATCTTTATATGTATAAATGACGCTCGTGTTTATGAGGTCACATGATCAAGAAAGATCCATTGATTTATAAAGATGATGATCACAATATCGATTTAAATGTGTCATACTAAAATGTGTATATGTGAATTACACGCATGTACCTATATGAGATGTATGATGTATCTTAATCCTTAAAATGGATATGAAAATAACATGTAGAGATATTTATTCACGTGATTCTATCAAGACACTTGTATGTGCATTTCACAGACACAATGAGATTAAGTGATGTGATCATCAAGGGGAGAGAAGATACGCGTTGCACTCTTTTTCCCTTGACCATGGGTTTGTCCCCACAGGGTTTTCCGGCAAGGTTTTTAATGAGGCAACATCCCCGAGTGTATAAAGGATTTATGTATTTTTTTTTCCTTCACTAGAATTTTGTCCCACAGGGTTTTATCTAGTAAGGTTTTAACGAGGCATAATCCTAAAATGGAGTAAAACAAATATTTCGGTATCGTCAAGGTACAAAGGATATGGGTTTATATTTCACTAACCCATCAAATACAAGTCTATTTGGTTTTGCAGATGCAGGATATATGTCTGACCCTCATAATGGTTGATCTCAAACTGTATATGTATTTATATGTAGAGGAACTACAACTTCATGGTGTTCAGTTAAGCAGACGATCTCATCGACTTCATCCAACCATTTAAAATTCCAGCGATACATGAAGCAAGTCGAAAATATGTTTGGCTTAGAAGTATGATACAATACATATTTAGATCATGTGGTAACTCTTCAGAGAAGGAGGAACCAACAGTTTTGCATGAAGATAATGTAGCATACATTGCTTAATTCAAGGAAGGTTACATCAAAGGCGTCAAGACAAAACATACTGTGCCAAAGTTCTTTTCCAATCATGACTTACAAAAGAATAGTGATATTATTGTTCAACAAGCTCATTCAAGTGACAATTTGGCGGATCTAATTACCAAGGCGCTTCTACCTCAACATTTAGGACATTGAACAACAACATTGGAATGCACCTACTCGAAGAGCTCAAATGATGTAGTCATCAGAGGGAGATAATACGCGCTGCACTCTTTTTCCCTTAGTCATGGTTTTGTCCCACTGGGATTTCCTGACAAGGTTTTTAATGAGGCGGCATTTTCTAAGCTTTTTAGCAATATGGACATCCAAGAGGGAGTGTTATGAATAATTATATGTGGATGTCCATATAGCCCATAATAGGCCCACGACCCATGTTAGCTATTAGGGTTTTGCCCTAATGTTTGTCTATATATACTCTTTGTAAATCTCATAGTTGATTATCAATTGAAGAATACTTTTCATTCCCTCAATTCTTGTTCACAACAAGAAGATTATTATTGTGAATGGTGATTTTCAATTTTTCATCCCACATTGCCTCATAACCAAATCTGTAAAAGGTGGAGGTTGTTATAAAATGAGAGGCCCAACAATTGAAAAACATTGTCTTTTTGACACTATTCAAAATACTTATCTTTTTGTGTTAGCAATACTAGTTAAAATATTTTGTAAAACATTTTTGTTGATTTTTTTGATATTTTTATTAAAATATCAACAAAACAAAAAAATGTTATAGATTTAGTATTAACTTGTATCTAACAATGAAAGTTAAAAATTGATTTCCTAGTGTTTAATAAGATCCGATCAATTTTTTTTTTTTTTTTTTTTTTTTGTGAGTTGTTTTATCATTTCTCGATTAATTAATAAACATGCATGTTTAAACAATGGCGATGGCATTTTATCATAAAAAATGTTTTATTTAGTATTAGTTATTAACTTGTATCTAACAATGAAAGTTAAAAGTTGATTTGCCGGTGTTTAATGAACATATATGTATAAAAAATGAGAATTGAGTTGCACACTCAAGGTTTTGATTAGTACACTATAATAAACATAGTTGTATAGTATTTACAATGTGCTCTGTATACTTATACAGTGAGTATCTGAATTTAAATAAAGAGTATACAAATCACCTCTACAACGATGGTAAATTGAAACCAACAAAGAAAAAGAATAAAAAACCAACAAACATCAAAAGCAAGAGAAAATGTTTTTGGTGAGATTGATCAGAAAAAGAATAAAAAAAAACAAATATCAAAGCAAGAGAAAAAGTTTTTGGTGAGATTGATCAGATTCAACCAAAACCTCAATTGTGTGACATTTAATTCTATCTCACTTTTTATATCAAGAGACAAAAAATAAGACAACTTTCTACATTTTCTAGGCTGGGGAATGCTAGGACCACATAAACAATCCACAAAAAAAATTCACACGCTGATGTGGCAAGGGTTGATTGGTCTATTTTGGTTTACTTTCTCTCTCTTTTCTATGATTAGACTAATCTGCCTTTGACACATCAGCGTGTGAATTATTTTCGTGGATTGTTTATGTGGATCTAGCATTCCCCTTTCTAGGCTAGATAACATATGCCGTCTTAGTTCCCGTTTTATAATAGAAAGTCGAAACATAATAATTGTCAGGTCGATGTCAACCCACTGAGAGTTTACATCAATCCCATTCTATTAGGTATCAAACGAAAGAAATATAGACCCTTGGCATAGTATCTAACTCCATCTATACTCAATTTAATGTGCATGTGTAATTATATTTCACGATTGATAGGAAGAACAATACATCATCATAATGTAAGTTTAACTTAAAGGATGTACCTAACTTTGTGATCGATTGGACCGGTGACGGTATAAAGGGTGTGCAAGTGGTGCAGTCTCACAGGGCCTGCCAATCTAAGGGGCCCCTTTTCTTTTAGTCCAATATCATTTATACTTGCGTTTGTGTAGTTTTGTTATATATCTGAATGACTCTTCTTTGTAAATTCAATTAGTTAAATATAATTCATCTTGCCGCAATAAATAAAATGTCATTAAGAGACCTCATTATAAGAAATTGTTATAAATGAACACCTTTTATGCACACCTTCAAGTATTTTTAGTGTTGATGGGCTCCTTTTATATTTTTGCCCGGGGCCTCCAAATTTATGTGTCGGCCCTGGAGCAGACGACCTTACTTGTGCTTTTTAGAAAGCAAAAGAATACAATTTCTTTGACATATAAAGAGACAAAAAAAATAAGACAATAAACTTATCTACATTTTCTATGCTTGATAATACAAGTCTTTAGTCCACGTAGCATAATCGAAGCACAAATAAAAATCGGGTCGATACTAAGAGTATACATCAATCCCATTCTTTTAATTACAGAACAGAAGAAATATAGACATTTGGAATAGTATCTAACTAAAGTTGTACTCAATTGTGGAGCATATGTACGTGTATTTGAATATCATGATTGATATACCGATGGGTCATGATTAGTCCACTTATGTGAACAACGAGGTTTCGACATGATCTACACTCAGCCCGTTGCCCTTTTTGTGATAATGGCTCAGAAACGGAGGAACGCATCTTTGTTCATTTTCGGATTTATTAATATACCCCACGACTTTGCAGTTTGCATGATTAAACCACTCTTACCCGATGTTGTCTTCGTAAAAGTCATATAGTACTAACACGCACTAAGGAAAAAATAACTTCAAGCACATTCACCAATTAGAGAGGACACAGTTGATCATACATACCTGATTTCTACATCTTATCTTTCTTTTACCACACTTTATAAATCATTAAACGTGCGTCCTCCCGTTGAACTTAGATATCTACATCTTACCGAACTTGAAATTTTGATTGAATCGTTAATTTATGAAACTAGATTTTGCTTTCTGGTTGTGTTTGTAGAATTGTAGGTAGATGAAACTTTATGTGTGTCCATTTGGAAACAATTTGGTTTCTTTTTCTTCAGTAGAATAGATTATTATTGTGAATGTGATTTTCATCCCACATTGCCTCATAAGAGGCCCAACAATTTAAAAACATGTTTTTTTGACTCCATCCAAAATACCTCTATGGTAACTTTTTGTGTTAGCATTTAGCAATACTAGTTAAAATATTTTATAAAACAATTTTATGCTTCCTTTAATATTTTTCATTTAATTAAAAATATTAATGATTCAAAAAATTGTTTTGTTTAACTAGTTATAATACCCGCGCACGTACGGGGTTTTTTCTAAAATTGTTAATAATGTATTTTTATTTATTAAAAAATAAATAGTAGCTTATTTTTTGTTGTTTGTTTTTATTATGGTTTTTAATCTTGTTTTATAGTAATTATGTTTGATGTACATGGTAAAAGTTTCCATAGACAAACATGTTTTACATTGTGTACTGTTAAATATTTAGATAATAGCATTTATTTTTATTTTGTATATTTATATTTTATAGTATAGCACTATTCTATTAACTCGGTACATTTCTTTTCGTCTCAAGTGCAACAGCCTTTGAATTACGCAAACAATATAAATCAAAGTTGTGATTCTATCCGAGCCCATGAATTATACTACAAAGATCCCAATGCTATAGTCATTTGGACAATAAGGCACTACTGTTACATGATTTGATGATGTTGATCATACGAAAACTTGAAGATTCATATTATGTGCATATGCAGATGTGTACCGACATATGGATATGTACACCAAAAATATGAGGGTTACCATATAAAAGAATAAATGAGATCAAACAAATCAAAGACAATAAGGCACTGCTGTTACATGTTTTAAAAGAATAAATTGCTTGCATTATCCAATAACATTCTTACTCTATATATTTTTTGAATGTTTACTCTTCGATTGACATTGTTTCACAAGATCCCATATCTATTTCGATAAGCAGATAGCCCGTCACAAAAACACAATGCAAGAGATAGTGTTAGTGTTTTATTTCTAAAACTTCAACATTTCATGAAAATCCTTGGGATTTTCGTAATGCTATTTGTCCTTTTAAAACAATCAAATTGCAATTTAGCCATTCTGTAATTTAAGTCATTAAAACCAATCCATTACAAACATATTCATCTGTTCACTCCTATTATCTACCTAAATCAAAATAAAAGGATTATCTCATCAATGTTTTCCATCAGCCCACCTTTGTTTACCTTCTGAAACTTTTACCTTCACCTTTAGAAGCTTGCTGATTTTTTCATGCCGGTCCACAAGATACAATATATGCTCTTGGGTATGGTAATAGAAAGCTAAAATCGTAAATATGTAACTGATCTAAAATGTTTCATGATAGTATCATGATCAAAATGAAGAGCCACCTTACCCAAAATTTTTGTTCAGACTATTTATAATATAATGTTTTGGTTTTCGGGTAATTGCACTTCTTGCTAAAGTCATCATTGGTTTGCTCAATCAATGCCACTGGAACTTGTCGGCCAGTGGATTCCGGCCACAATACATTTCTTCATGAAGGTGCTTATGCCCTAATACGTGAAGGTTTTTATGCCTATTACATATAAACAAACAATACATCATTACATGTGTTAGTCAAAAGTTACCATTATGACTTGAACGTCATAGGTTTGAGTCACAAAGTCATGCTCTTTGGAGAATCATTTATAATTTTAATCACTTTTACACCAAAACAGATGTGAGAACTATTTTTAACTTAATATCTAAACACTCTTACTCCTTTAAAAATATTAGCTCAAACTCCAAACACCCTTTTTAATTTGCAAGAGAAAACAATTCTTATCCAGTTTGCTTGGTAACAAAACAACCGTAGTTACTAAATAAAAAATGTACATATATAATACATTAAACATAATTATTCACTCTTTGTCCATACACTTGCCTCTCCACACAAAACTCTCAATTATACAGATTTTGGTATTAAAAAAAAAAAAATCAATATTATGGATAGCAGCTAAAGACGTGATGTCCAGATTTTTGTTTTCATCATTTTAGGCTTACTTTCAAATCTATTGTATAACAAAATTGTTATCTCTTATATAATAAAGGAACAATGTAGAGATAACATGAAACTAAAATAACTACTTCCGATATTCATGAACTCATTCAATTTTGACTACTTAAGTCATAGTACATAGATTTAAAAAAATGTTTTCGAGAGTAAAGTGCTAACCTCAACTTGACACTCATGGTTTCACACCTTTTGCACAACCAAGTCTTATGCAGTTCATCCTACAAAAGTTTCAAATAAAATATTTTTATCGTGTGCTCGTCTTGTAGGAAATAATCATGTATAGTAAAGAAAAGAAGTAACGGTTCCTCACATATTTATGCTGATGTTATAACTTCAAATCTTTCACAAGTTTAATAAGAACACCATGTATCTGCTCCAACACCTATGGAAACAGATGAGATTCCAAGTCACATAAAGATATGCAAATGATATAGTATATAGTCTGCTTGTTATAGACTATTTATGGCACATCCAAACAGTATCTTGAGTATTTTCTACCAACTGATTATCTGATTCAGTTTATTAAACATCAAATCCAAACATCCCCTTAAATCTGATTAAGCAATCCTTAACATATCACCAAACGGAATGCAAATCACAATATAGGGAACAATGGGGGCAAATAAAAAGGAAGGTGACTATGAGAGAGACTGACCCAAATCATCTGTAAAAGCGTCAGCTAACTTATCGCATTTACTCTTTAAGCGAACCCGATCTCACGAAGAAGTGGCATTTGGTATTCTGCCACATCCTACAATGAATGAGATGCTCAATTAGCATAGTATATATTAGGGTTTATTTCCGTAAAACACCAATGTACATCGTTTATTACTACTACTATTAATAAGTAATCAAATTATCATCTTACAATAGGCAGCTTTTCATGTTGGACCTGACTTTGCCATAAATAACCAGGCATTATTCCAAGAAGCCCATTAGGAACAAACTGTTTGTTGAACCACCCGCGTTATTGAATGAGAAATCGTATGATGAATTTGATGGAATAAAAAACCTGGAGAATTGAGTATATATAAGGTGTGAAGTCGGTTTATGTGTTTCTAAAAATTGTAATACAATACAAATTCGTATTGTATCAGGAAATCTGTATTTTTTTTGCTAAAATTTACATTCTAGTCCTAAAAAATAAATAAAGTTTTTAAAAAAATGGGAACTTACATCAACGCTCATTGCAGGTCACTCACATCATACAATGACGAAGAACTCGACACATTGCCATGTGATTCTTGGTCACCCAAATTCACGTGAATTTCATCAGACATGAGCTTCTTTGAAGATTTTTCATTTGCTACTTCTTGTTCTTTGAAGACATGAGTTTAGCACCATATCTACAGTAAATAAGCCCTTGAACAGCTATGTTCTTTGGATGCTCTAGTACCTTTGGTGCCTTAGGATAGCCCTTTCCATAAGTTTTGTTTTCCGGTTTTGGTACTACGGGCTTTGTTGGGTATGAACCATATTGCCCTTTTGGTAGCACAGGTTTTGTCAAAGCAACCGAATAAAACTCACCCACAGGCTCGCCACCTTCCAGCACAACCCTCGGATACTTCCAAGTAATAGCGGACCCGGTCTCCACCTGAGTCCAAGAAATCTTGGATTTCGGTCTAGCACAAAGACCCTTTGGCTTCCTCGTTACAATGAGGCTCAACCACAACAGTATGAAGCTGATTCCTATCATACGAAGGAGCCGTACACCCCTATAAATACTCAACAAAACTCCTATCATCAGCCACTATAAGAGTTCGCTCAAATTGACCCGTTTCCATAGCGTTTATTCTAAAATAAGTCGAAATTTGCATAGGGCATTTAGTATCTTCAGGAATACATATAAACAAACGACCCATCACTAAAAACAACCGAATTCAAAGCAGCATAAAAGTTATCAGCAACAACTTTCCCTAAATATTTCTTAACCAAATCTGGATACTCCCTAATCGCCTCCAAAATCAAGCAAAAAATCACCCCGGATTTATCAAAACTTATACTTATTAAAATACCCAATTTATCAAAATACTTAATAAGCTCAGGATCAGCTTCATCTAGACTATTCAAAGTAGGTTTCTTTTTCGGCTCGGAATAATAACAAACATTCTGAAAATCAATCTTAGGATACTCATTATCAGACCATATAGGCTCAACCATTTATAATCTCTTTTAAGAAACTTTTGAAGTGGGTCATCATCAATTGAGGATAAATTTGAGGAATTACCTTCAGTAAGTGTGTCTAATTGAATAGCTCTCAGTTTCAAGAACCTGTGATTATGAGGCTTTGATTTCGTTGTTTTGTAATAAAAATCAGATTTTGAAGATGACTGTTTTGAGATTTTGGTGTTTTGCACCATATGGATTGTAGTATCTACCGAAATCTGTAGTAATTGTACCATATGGATTGTTGTTGTTATTAGGTTTTAGATTGATCAATCAAGGATTGTTGCTGTAGCATCGGATTGTGTTGTGATTGTTGTAGCGTGGGATTGTTGTTCTTGTTGTTATTGGTACTCTGGTTATGTGTGTTGTTATGCGTGTTTTTCTTGTGATAATGGATGTGGGTGACAATACTCTGGTTTTTATAAAAAATTTACACTTAAGGCCTAAAATATCTAAAAACAACAATGAAGTCCATGTGTATTTTTGCCCAATTTTAATGTTTAGGCATAAAAACGTTTTTCAACAATTATTTGACAAATATAGAAAGATTTTAGGTTTTTATATATTAAAAACCTTTTTAAAAATTAAAAATATATAAATGAGAGTTAAAAATAGATTTGCCGGTGCTTAATGAACATATATGTTTAAAAAATGACAAATGGTGAGATGAAACCAATTAAGAAAAAGAATAGGTACCAAAAAACAACGAAAGTAAAAGGGAAATAAGATTTAAACATTTACTTATTTTAGTTGTAAAATGTGATACTAATGATGAAATTCAACAAATAAACAATATATGTCTTATTCTATCTCATTCCGGTTAGTTATGGATCAAAAGAAATATAGATACTTGGCATAATATCCTGCTACATTTAAACTCAATTTTGTGATATAAGTGTATTTTATGTATCACGAATTCACAATTGATATATGTAAGTTCACCATTTTTCATTAACTGAATAGAAAAAATAAATAGTTATAGACCATAAAGGATGTCAATGAGTTGTAACCATGTTCGAGCATCGCAGACCTCAAAACCGACTGGATCGACAAAAACCCGCCGAACCAAAAGAGTTTTGGTTCAACTTTTTCCTTATTTCGGTCTCGGGTCGGTTCGATTCGGTCCGGTCTGGGTACAAGCCGATCATTATCAGACTGGACCGAACACATTCGGTCCGGTTTTCGATCTGACGTTTTGTGCTAAATTGGTCTCGGTCCGGTCTTAGCCCGATGCTCCCCTAAGTTGTAACAACTGGAATAAAGGGATTCAGTGTTACCAAAGGAGTACATGTAGCTCAAATCATCAATCATGACATTTGTTTATTTTATACAAAAATTATTATTATTAAGTTATGTTATTATACATGGTTTATACGCTATTGAAAATAATACGAGTGGGTGAGCCCGCGCGTTGCTGCGGGAGTATTGTGCTTATGTATGTGTATAAAAGACCAATAGATAAGCTGATCACGTCAGCGGTCAGCCTTGTAAAATGAATCCAGATCAATGAGGTCTTGTACAACAGCATCACCAAGTATTTAACAAAGAACATAAGTTCGAAAGTTGATGTTATATATACTTTTCTTTTCACTAATGCGTAAAGAGTCCAAATAACATGTCAGAATAGTAGACTAAAATGGCAATATAGTCTATGCACATACTATATTACTTAGCCATGTCTTATCATAATGAAGTTGCCAGTATCTTCAGCTTCAACATGTTCACTGCATTTCACCTCTGAACTTGTGCAGATGGGTTGATTTGAAGTTACTTGTCTCAAATGCAAGAGCTGCAAGATTAGAAAAATATAACGGAAAAATAAGAAAACTGAAATAATTAGACGCTTATATAAGCAATTCCAAACGGCCCGTTACGATAAAATAATAGTTCCATTAACATAAAAAAGCAATAAACTGTGTTTTTTTTAGTCAGAAAGTTTTGATCACATTGATATGGAGCCAAAACATTGTAGCAGTAGTAATCATATAGCAAGCAACATGCAAGAGGTAAATCACTTGCAAATAACTCACTAAGGTCAAGTTTAGATGTGCAAGGTAAGAAAGCTTACTTGAAAAGGAGACATTCGTTGCCTGTTGCTAACTACAGACATGGTGCGGCTCACATCAAGTGAACCTTACCTCAGGCCTAGCAAACCACCAAGTGAACGTATAAAGGAGGTAAGCAAAAAAAAAAAAAAATGTAATAAATCTTATTATATAAATATAAATTGCACACGTATATTTAGTACCTGGATGATTTCCTCGTTATTGATGTTGTCTCCATATGAAGGGTCAGTTGTCGCTTGGTGATCTTTTGACCATAACATGCATCACGTCCACTAAAAAATGTGGCATACTTGTCTGCAGGCAACGGGACTGCAATCATCTCTCGCTCTTTGGTCAATAAATTGGTAATGAATATCCTTTCTGATGTGTAGTATATACAATACATTGACTTCTTGGTAATGCACTTATGAGTCAGACGTGCCACTGTTCCTGAACATGTAATAAATAAATATTAGTTTTCGTCATAGTAAATGATGTTTTTAAACATTCTGGATTTGCTAAATGTTGAAAACAGTCTCAAGAATTAAAATTAACGACACGACATAATAAGGTATTTAAAGGTTTGATAAGTTTCTTATTTAGGTAACGAAGAGGTACTTACGCTGCAAAGACTCATAAAGCTGACCATCTTATATGATTCAGGTCTACAAATCCATGATTCACTGGCACCAACCATGTCTGCAACGGAAAAAGAAATCAAAACGAAAATCATAACGACATTTGGCGAGAACAAAAACACTATGTTTCAGAGCGTAAAATTAAATACCAATTCAATATAGCAAAAAAATAAAAATAAATAAAAAATAATAGTACACGTCGTTGAAGCTTGTTTGTCTGAATGGTACGTTAGTGTATAAGAAATAAGAAGAGTAGCATGTTTGAGCAATAAAAAATGTTACCTGTGCAATTATTGAATGCTCCGTTAAATTCAATTTGTAAGTATGATGATGGTAAGAGGTGAAGTAGATGTGAATACATGAAGTGGTATAATTTACCTAATAATCAACAATGAATGTATTGTTGAATTCGAGCTTCCATGGTCTCCCGTTTTTACCTGAAGTTCCTCTCCATCAAGCAACATTTCTTTTCAGATGGTAAATATTCGATTGCACAATCTGTAAAAAAAAAAAAAAAAAAAAAAAAAAAAAAAAAAAAAAACACTGTTAGAAACCATGTAGGTCGTAAAGGATTTATATATTACACACTAAAGTCAATTGCGAAGAAAGTAAAATTAGGACATCCGTGTATAAAAGTATACATGTATTAGAGAGATTGATGTTAAAACATAAACCAAACATAATGAAAACCAAAAAGGTTCAATATTTATAATAATAAAGAAAAAATTAGACCTTGCGATAAAGAGATAATCAAAATGTCTCACCTAAGCACCCCATTTCAGAAGCCAGATGCACCCATCTCATGGGCCATTTCAGTCCCTAGTTCATCACCCAAACACGCAAATCAGGTTCCACAACTCAGAAACTAACAGTTGTTCACTTGTTCCTCCACTCAAAACAGTCCTGCAAAAACACATGATGTCAACAAACATCTGGGCCATATTCTTGAGGTTAATTTGTTACACGTAGATCCAAATCTCATCCTGGCATATTTATATTTCATATTAATGGCCATTTAAACTAAACACAAATTAACCACAAATCAATAAAAAAAAAAAAGCTAGAGAATTGCATAGAAGTCATTCCATTACCTTTTTTTTTCATTTTTCTAGAGGGGGATGGAGAAAGTGGACAAAACCAACTCGCATTTTCATCCTTTTGCAATCCATGGAACCCGCTCAAAATAGTTTGAACTTGCAATTACATGAATTCCGATCGTGAATTTTGTAACTTTCTATTAAATTTATTTTGCCAATAAATTTAAAATAGTTAACCTGATGTGTGTATGAATACCTTGGATTCATATACAGGAACACAATCTTATAAATATGATAGCTAAATCATTGCAACAGATTTGTTTCAACCCAACTTTAAAAAACGCTTTATATTTGTAATAAAAAAAAGTTATCGACTCTGAGATCGTTGACACCATAACCTTTTCTTTGATTTACTACATGATACCATTCCTAAGAAGAGGTACAGTAAAATGGAAACAATAAAATAGGGAAAGAATGGAAGAGTTTCATTCACCTTGAGTTTGAGCTCAGCTGATCCCACAACACCAGCCGCAACAGCATACTTTCTGTTGTCAAATCCATCTAGTCTGCCCTGTGTCGAAAAAATAACGGGGCTAAAGGCAGGGAGCAAGGTAATCATTTTCCAATCCGCATCATGCCTGCATTCAAGAACTGCAAAAAAAACATACAGTATTTCAGAAAAGATCGATGAACCTTTGTTAAAATTCAGAAACAAATGTTTAAACTATAACGAATTTAGTAAGCAACCATTTCTTCGGTTTCAAATGTCTATATCCGAGTAGGTAACTCTCTCTCATCTGCTTCTCTCAATTCACCAAATTCAAAAAACGGGTTGGCCATGGGCAACCCATGTTTAAAAGCGGAGTTTCTACATATATCTATACAGTCTATATGAAAAGCATGGCTGCAAGTTGGCAGCAATCTTAACTTATACATTACACAAAAATCACACAAACAAACAGCACAATAAAATGACTCTTTAGTCTTTAGTACCCACAACATATTTTTACATAAAAAACCAACAACGCGTCAATAAAAAGTTTGATCTAAGCCTTAATCATGCAAAGTAAAAAGCTGTTGTACGTGTCTTTGAAGTGTATCAAAAGTGGAAACATTTGGGTATCAATTTGAATGATCCAAATTCGAGAGCTAGGACAACACAAAGACAACCAAAAATATAAATATCTATATGGTATATGTACTTGTAGTTTGCGATATTTCATAAAGCTACATCTGTGGCTCCTATTGACAAACCTGATGCCTGCCATTGGATTAGCTCTATTTTTTGCTTCATTTCCCATCCATTCAAGCCTTGTTCCAAGTGTTGTTGCCCTGTAGTCATATCCCAAAATTTGATCAACTATGTTTTAGGAAAGCTTACCTAAACATCTTCAAAAAGTTACACAATTTTTTCTACACAAATAAAGCTATTACGCTCCTCAAACAAACTGATTGAATCACACTATAATAGCTAATAGATGATCCAAATTACAGAGGAACTCACATTGAAAAATAAATATGAAGCACCACAGCCGTACATAAAGCAATAAGTAGTTCATACAAAAGAAAGATGAACCTAAAAAAAAAAAAAAAAAAAAAAAAAAAAACACTAACTATATTTAGTTGCAGCAGCAGGTGAAGTATCAGGGAGACCACACAAAATGACATTCATTGCCATTTGCGATTGTACTCTATCCAAATAATTTTCATTACCTACTGGAAGCTTTACCTATTTGCCCCCTAATCGACAACGGCTACAATTCTAAATTCTTTATGCACACGATTTTTAGCATCAAGATTCTAGTAAGTCTTCATCCTAGTATTGCAAATCGCAAATGAATAGTTTCTAGCAATCCGGTATACTAAACCAACAAATCCAATCCGGCTAATTAGCGCGTCATTCTAAATATTCATATAGGATAATCACTTTCAAAGCCCAATTCCAAACACCAACTATCTACATATTCCACACATAAGAATCATTACTTTCACACAAATCGAGGGAAAAAAAGATGGTCAAAAACCTCGTAAGCGCGTCAAGAACAATTGCAATGCCACGATTATCACTCCTCCCATATTAAGTTTGATTATCTCTTTTAGCAGTTATATCATCATAAAAAGGCCTTGTAGTCAATTTCACTAACCTATAATCAAAACCCATAAATCAAAACATATCAATTGATCAAATAAACAAAACCCAATTCATAAAAACATAGAACAAATCATAATAACAAAAGGGTATTGAAAACTAACGATTTTTATTACTTGTTAACTGATTCAAGACTCACGGTTTGGTTATGTGATAATCGGGTATGACGGTTAAATCTGGTAATTTGAATGAACAAATTAGAACTCGAGGCATGCAATTTCAGCCGTACGATTCCTTTTTTTGTTTGATCGGAGATGATAATGATTGATAAAAATATGGTTTAGGGTTTTTGGGCTTCACTTTTTCCATTTGTGCTTGATCGGACATGATACAAACGGGTAGTGATTGCGTGGGTTGTTTTTTTATCTGGGTTTTTAATGAGTGGGAAGCTGGGAAAAATGAATGTGAAAATGGTGGAAGAAGAAGATGGTTGATTGTTCTAGAAAATTGTGGGTATATGGTATATTAACACAAAAAAAAGGGGGGGGGGGGGGAAGGTAGTACTGTTCCAACCACTGTAGTGTACCATCGTTTGAAGCCTATGTTACTGTTTGAAACACTGTGGGATACAACTTTGTGAAGCCTCCAAATACCCATGTTTAGTATATATATAACGAGCGGGGTAGCCCGCGCGTTGCTACGGGGGCACTGTGTTAACACATCAAATTGCCTCTTAGTAAAGTAAATCTCCTCAATTTGCATCTTAGTAAATCGACATAACTCTTTATACAGATTTCTCTTTAAAAAGTCGAGAATAACAACATCTAGCTGCTCATTTTGTAACACAACCTATATATACACACTGTTATACCAGTTACCATATGTTTGAGGTGTATTCATCCAAAAGCTTTGAAGGAATTCTCGGGTGCATCACTTACAACATACAACACATATCCTTTGATGTTTGTACAGCTTGCTTTTGTCTTCGTAACTAATGTTCAAGCATGTGAGTGTTGGTTTGACCTGAAACACATGGTTTTTTGGGTTCAGTTGAATAGGTATTGAACACATGACAAATGAAGCGGATCAGAATTCAGTGCAGGTAGTTGTACCTGATGTCAGCGTAACAAACTGAGAAGATGGTGCAAGTTCTTCAGTGTAGGAGAAATGTCTTCCAATCTCCTTTCATATTGTGATAGCCGCTCTATTAACACATCAGATAACTCCAAAAATATTCAGCAAAGCATCCAACAATCTGGCCACCACATATGATCACTATAGTAAGACTTGTAGTGTAAATATGTGTACATTTCCCAAGCTCCCAATGTTTATTAAAAACAAAAGATTGGTTCTGCACCTATATTGCAAAAGAACACGTAAATTCCAATGTCGAAAAAAAGATTATAGACAGATTGTGGAATTAAATAAGCGGAAACTTTTCAAATATTGAGATAAATACAAATAATAAGCTATTCCAAATACCCTCACTATTTTGTGCTTAAAGTTAAGAAGAAAAAAAAATCTTACCACAAACCTTCAATCTTTGTTATCAAGATTCAATCTATTCATACATCTTCAACCTCCAACCACGCGCGTTGCCGCGGGAATGTTATTTAAAGAAAATAAATATCAGTTTAGAGTTATGCAAAAATGTTAAAACATAACAGTTATGCAAGAAAGTACTGAATGTTTATTTAAAGTAACCATATTGTATAACAACATACAGTTATGCTACATATAACTTCCTTAAGTTGTGGAAAGTGTAAATGGGAAGGCGTATATAAACTGCATAGGCAGACATATGCCGGGTTAAATGCAACTTACTACCTAAACCTTACAGCAGCAATTAATCGTTCAAGTACTCACAAAGGCACAATCTTCTTCCATGCATAAATGACCATTTCAGCAACGTCTGCACACATGAGACAAAACAAAGTATCATGATCCAAACAACAGTCTAGCATAGTTGTCTAGGTAGGATGTTTGTCAATAATTAGATGGGATACAAACGCATCATTCACGGAATCCCATATGATCCTATGCTTAAAAGACATAACAAACTCTTAAAGAAGCAAATGATGACACAAATTTACCTTAAAGATGATCGTAGTGCTGAGTAGGTTGTCCTTCATAAATTTTGTATCTGACCCATTTTGACATGCACTAAAAACAACCCATTTTGACCCGTAATTTAATAAATACCTTTTGACATGTTATCTAATCCGCCATGTTGTTTAATGCAGAAAAACTATTTTGGGCAACATGTTGTGTATGAACTAAATAATCATAATTATAATTAGTACATTTGCTCCTGTTGTGTATGAACCTCTACAACTATATTTTTGTTCTATATTCTTCATATTATGTTCAAGACATAAGGCACATAAGTAGTCCAAGAATCATCTGAAAACCCACTAACCTGGTTTCAAGTAAACGGACAGCTTTGAAGAATTTGTGCATAGTGCCAACTGAGTGGCATACCTGAACAAAACCGACAATAATCTTTGTTAGGTAAACAAATATAAAGAGCTAAACTATTAGGAATCATACTCAGTTCACCCAAACATACAAAACAGATGTCTCCATCTCCAAGTTGCAATAACCTTATTAATAGACTTACCAAGTACCAAACACCCTCAATCTGCACTCTAACCGTAAACTAAATAGGGTACATATTATAATCACATTTATGTTCTCTTACCACATGTCTTAGTAGTGATCAATCTCTATATATGGGTGCTCACCTAATCATGTTCAATAAATCTGACAACTAAATTCAATGTTCCCTTAGGTGATCTTAGTAGCCTAAAACAGTTTTATGGCGTCTTGCACTTTGTTATAACCCATTGGACATCTAAATGCATACAACCTCCTAATCGATATTTGGCACTAAACATGACAAATTTCAAGGTAATAATAATAATAGTTTGAAGACAAACAGGACAGAAAACAGTACCCACTGGTTTGGTACCCTCTTCAAAAATCAAGTCTTCCAATGTGGTCGTTCTCATACTACATACCAATCATGCTTACCTGCACGGTAAATACAAAAGAAAATAGAAGTTGTCATGTGCCATTTAGAATCTAAAAAAGTAGTTGCTTTTAAGCATAAAAAAATAATGGATCCTAAAGAACCCCTTAACAAAGATAAAAACTAATATAGTAAAGGGGTGTTTGTGTGAGCTTATTTTATGAGTTGTTTAGCTTATTAAGATGTGTTAGTAAGTATAAAATGACAGTGAGTCATGGATTCTTGATTACTCAAAAAAATTAGTAGTATAAAAATTGAATCCTATAATGTACCACCACATTTTATTGTTGAAATCCCGTATAATTATAGAATAGTAAGTACACCATGATAAGATATGCTAAATTATGGGATTCGTAATTACATAGGTATAGATATTATGTAAATTCTGAGTGATAAAAACCCGGCATCTCCAATCCTAATTTGATACAGAAGCTAATTCAGGAATTTTTATCAAATTATCAAAAAACCAAAAAACCCCCAATTCAATATTCCGAATTTAACCATATTATCAAAAAACCAAAAAACCCCCAATTCAATATTCCGAATTTTTAAAATAAGAAAAGTACTAACCATCTTCAAGCAAACAAACAAAGCAAAGCAAGTAAATTAAGCAAAACAAAATAAAAACATGAAATTGATTATGTATATTAAAAGTAGATCTTACCTAAAGAATAGCAAGCACCGGATGTTATCAATGGTTTACAACCTGAAATCAAGAACCCACCAAAAAAATAAAAATAAAAATACACGTAAAAATTCAAGAACTCTATATAATGTGTATTCTTATATGGAGCGGCGTTGGTGGTATTATCAGAAGAAGAGGTGGTGAAGTAGATGGCATTAGAAGAAGAGGTGTGTGTGTGTGTTTTTTTTGTGAGGAGTGGAAGGGCCTAGAATGGGTGTGAAATATCTTATCAGGGAAATACTTGGTACTGTTAATCCAACTGTGCATTACAATGCCTTGCAGCCCTTTTTACTATTCATCCAACTGTTGCGTACAATATTTTGAAGCACGCAAATCCCGCTCTTTTAATATATTGATAATTCGTGATTCTCGTTTAAAATTCGGATGAAAAACATCATAACGTATTATCTGCAATGTACTTTTATTACTCTAATAAGATTTGATGATTTTTCTACATTTTTTGATATTTGATCTTATGTTGTATTGGTTTTTATTGATGATAAATCCTTAATTAAGAAACTTATTTTTTTGCGTGATATACATTTTATCTTACCGTATTCGATGTCTTGCATATCCTCAAGTTATATCTATCTACCTTGAATTGATGCATATGTTTGGTTTTCCATGTGATATCTGATCTTAAACGGGATATTTTAAAAGCTAAATTGATGTATATTTCCAATATATTCTTAAACACTCGCAAATTTGTATTTAAGACAAGTACAGTTAAACTTTTATAAACTAATACTCGATAAATTAATAACTTCGATAAAATTAATAATTTGTACGATCCTAACTTGGGACCATTATAAATTAGGACACCAATTGATAAAATAATAAGATAATAATTTTTTTGAAACCTAAGTGTATATATAGTTGTCACAACGAAACTATAAATTAATAATTATTAAAAAATTTCATAATTTCTTCAATGCCTTCAATCTCGTAACATTCATTAGCATACATTTATTAATTTCTTCGATGCCTTGATTCATAAAATGTTAATTGAAACTTATTTTTCTAATTTAGTTTTTATCTTTAACTAGTATACATTATAACTAGTATATTATACTTGGAAATTTAATAATATCTCGCTAAATTAATAAAATATTTCGTTTTTGATATCATTAATTTATGGAGGTTTCACTGTTTAATGAAAAGTAAAATGGAGCAAAACTAAGTTCGGAGCAACGATAAAGATATCGAGTACTTTCTAGGTTGAAATTGGTCGCTAAATCAAATGATAAAGATACGGTTTCTTTTTTCTTTCAATGGAGAAGACTATTATTGGACTTTTGAATGGTGTTATGTATCCCACATTGTCTCATAACCAAATTGACCAAAGGCTGATATCACTATAAAATAAGAGGCCCAACAGTTAAGAAAACATACGTTGATATGTTCTTTTGCCTTATCACAGCCAAAATATTCCTATTTTGTGTTGCAATCACTAGTTGAAATATTTTATGAAACATTTTTGTCAAAATATTTGACTTTGTTTATTAAAATAAAAAATCAAATATTTTGTCAAAATAGTTTATATAAATTATTTTAAGTTGTGTCTAACAATGAAAGATTAAAATTGATTTATCAGTGTTTCCATGGACAAATATGTTTATGAAATGGTAATGGCAAATTGAAACCAGTAAAGAAGAATAACAAGCAAGAAACATCATATCAAGAGGATGTGTTTTTAGTTTTTTACATGAGAATGATCGATATACAGTAAACAAGCCCCATTTCTAAGTAGTAACATTCAACTTTTTCTAACTTTAATAAATCAAATTTGTACATTTTCTAAGCTAGATAATATATGTTATTGTCCATGTATTATAATCAAAACGCAATAATATGCCAGGTCGATGTCGACCTACTAAGAGTCTGCATGAATCCCATTATATTAGTTATGGAACAAAATAGAATTAAACATTTAGCATAGTCGACCTATGATGATTCATGTGCAACAAATAATACTATATAACACAGCCTATTGTAAATTTAACTTAGGTGAAACCTAACCTTGTTTATTTATGAATTTAGATGAAATACAAAACCATATTAGTTACTGTATCAATCGTGTATGAAAACCACCTTGTGCAAGATTATGCATTCTTGATCATACTTAAAAAGATTTGTATTTACATATCAAGATTAATGTGCATCGCGTCGTGTTTCTTCCAAAAAAACTTAAAATTGATCGTCATGCTAACCAAGATTTACTTATGACTGGTGAACAACCATCTACTTAATTGCATATCATTTTCGGATTATCAGTACACCCACACGACTTAGCAGTTTGCATGATTGAAACACTAAACTAGTACCAAATGTTGTCTTCGTTAAAGCCATATAATACTAACTCAATGAGGCAAAGGACGACTTCAAGTGCATTGGCCGTTAAGAGAGATCACAAATACTTGATTTCTACATCTCATATTTCTTTTACCATACTTATTAATTCCCAAATGTGTGGCCTCCCGTTGAACTTAGTCTCTATTTACATGTAGCATTATCGCTTTACAAAGACATACTCAAAAAGGTATATCGAACTTGAAATTTTGATTCAATCGCTAATTTATGAAACTAGATTTTCATTTCTGGTTGTGTTTGAACTTTGAAGGTGGACGAATTTTGCATCAATGGGCTCCCAAACTTGTATTTGGTATGAAGGTGGTCATATATAGTGTATATGTCTTTAATATATAGTGTATATGCTATTTAAACTTAGTTAAGTTACAATCATAATATATGGATAAAATACCTTTATAGCTATAAATTTTCGGTGTAGATGGGTAAAAAAAAATTATATAAAAAAACTTTACGTGTGTCTCCTTGGAACAATTTTGGTTTATTTTTCTTCAATAGAATAGATTATTATTTTACTTGTTGCTCTTTTGCTACTTGCTTCTTTTTAGTTTCTCTATCACTCGCACTGGTGCACGTGCCGGAGGTCTCCCTGGAAGCAGTCTCTCTACTCCCAGGTTTTACCTGGGGTAGGGGTAGAACCTGTCTACATTTCTACCTCCCCCATACCTCGCCTTAGCGGGATTGGGTATGTTGTTGTTGTTGTTGTTGTTGTTGTAATAGAATAGATTATTATTGTGAACAGTGATTTTCATCCCACATCGTCTCATAACCAAATTTGCAAAAGATGGATGCTGTTATAAAATGAGAGGCACGATAGAAAGACATGCATTTTTTGGACACCATCCGGAATACATCAATACAACTCTGGTATCTATTTGTGTTAGCAATACTAGTTAAATTATTTTATAAAATGACTTTTTTAATTTTGATACTTTTTTTTCTTAATTAAACAAAAAGTATCAAAGTTTTAAAAAAGTGATTTTTTTGTATCTATTAACTTGTATCTAACAATGAAAGTTAAAATTTGATTTGCCAGTGTTTAATGAACATGCATGTTTAAAAAATGGCAATGGTAAATTTTTCGGTAGTTAAGATTCCGATTATGATATTGAGATATTCAATACTATATAAAAATGATTATGATTTTACGTAAGATTCTTGCAAGCTTAAGATCTTATAGAATTTTGATCTTGATTGGATCAATCCTAATATCTAATCTCATCCGATTTTATTTTTCTTGAATAACCAAACTAAAAAACAACAAAGTTATATATTATATTTATAAATTTACAAGAAATAAATAAATAAAAAATAAAAAAAGAGAACATTTTTAGAATTTGTGTTATATATAATATTACAAAGGTTATTAAAAAATAGCATTATAGTAGTGATACGCCTAGGCCCGAGCTCATGGCTTATTTAGGTTTTAGGGTTTACTTTGTCTTATAAATACTCTTGTAATCATTTATTATAATCAATCAATCAAAAGTTAATAAACAAATCTATAGTTCTTCTCTTCTATTTTCTGACGGAGCCAGCACACGCTTGAAGTGGTGTCTTATCCCGATACAACCCCTAACCGAGTCGTATCAATTGGTGCTTTCATTGAGAGCTCTCGTTGAGAGGGTTTTAATTAGGGTTCCAATCTAAAAAAAAAAAGTACTGTTCATCGAGCACTGTTCATAGGGTACTGTTCACCGGTACTGTTTATCGTTACTGTTCATCGCGGGTACTATTCATCGGGATTTTTTTTTTTTTTTTTTTTTTTTTTTTTTTTTATATATATATTTTTTTTGAGTTATTAATCGCTTGAGTATTATTCATGACATCAGGCGGCAGCGATCAGGACGCGCAATACGCACTATCTAAACTCTTGCAAATGGGTACGGTGGCCGAATATGAGAGTAAGTTTGTGGTACTTGCAAATCGAGTAATATGGATATCTGAATCTTTATTTACATCGTTTTATATCTCCGGACTTAAACTGGATCTACAATGTTTACTCTTACGGTCAAATCTCAAAACTTTAGACGAAGCTTTTTCATTGACCCGTGCGACGGAAACACGCTTCGCGAACCTAGATATTTGGGAATTTTTGAGGTCCAATCCTTTAACTTTGGGAGAACACTTCTTCAAAGCTCGTATCACCGAGGTTCGTTTTGAGACAATTGCAAGGGAAGAGAAAGAGCATATCGTTGAAAAGAAAATAAATGTCATTCTACCATTAGAGGGTGAATTTGCTTCACCTAAAGCGGCTGAAGAGTCATTGAATGCTGATGAGTATATTGGAGTTGAAGAGGTTATGGGTGGTGGCGAAGTGCTTAAGGTTGTCGAGGATGAGTTGAGTAGAGTGATATCGACACTTAAGGATGGAGGTGGTGAATTTAATAGTGGTTTGGATGAAATAAATTTGAATTTAAGCGAGGAATTAGCGAACTCTCAATCTGCATATTTTTCGTATCACCTTGAGGGCAAGGTGATTTTTGAAGGAGTGGGGAGTGTTATGGCATATGTAGCGGAAGACGGAAGAATGATGTTGTGTTATGTCCAAGGCAAAGGAATACGAAAGAAGGAAAAGGTGAAGGCTGCAATTCAAAGAAGATTATGGGATCCCGGATTACGCCAATGTTGCAGGAGGACGGACTGTCCAAACGACTCAAGAAGTCCAAACGTATGGCATAAAGATTATGTCATATAATCTATTTTTATTTACATGTCTTTGTTTAGGATTATTTTCATGTTTCTTTAGGAAAGTCGATTAAGAATGTTTTAAGACAACACCTTGAGGGCAAGGTGGTTTTGAAGGAGTGGGGAATGATACGCCTAGGCCCGAGCCCATGGCTTATTTAGGTCTTAGGGTTTACTTTGTCTTATAAATACTCTTGTAATCATTTATTATAATCAATCAATCAAAAGTTAATAAACAAATCTATAGTTCTTCTCTTCTATTTTCTGACGGAGCCAGCACACGCTTGAAGTGGTGCCTTATCCCGATACAACCCCTAACCGGGTCGTATCAAGTAGGATCTTAGGATCCCGATTCAATCTTACGATCATGATCTTGCAAATACGAAAATGATCCTAGGTAGGAATGTAGGATCCCGATCTTGAAACCTTGGTATACTGTATATGGCTATATGCCTATATTCTATTTAAACTTAGTTAAGTTACATACAATCATAATATATGGATAAAATACCTTATAGCTATAATATAAATTTTCGGTGAAGATGGGTAAAAAAAATTACTACTCCGTAGTATATAAAAAAACTTTACGTGTGTCTCCTTGGAACAATTTTGGCTTCTTTTTCTTCAATAGAATAGATTATTATTGTGAATAGTGATTTTCATCCCACATCGTCTCATAACCAAATTTGCAAAGGATGGATGCTGTTATAAAATGAGAGGCCCAACGATTGAAAGACCTGCGTCATTTTGACACATTCAAAATACAACTATGGTATCTATTTGTGTTTAATTAAACAATTTCTTTTAGACTTGTGACACTTTTTTTTAATTAAACTAAAAGTATCAAAGTTTAAGAAAGTGTTTTCTTTTAGTATCCGTTACCTTGTATCTAACAATAAAAGTTAAAATATGATTTGCCAGTGCTTAATAAACATGTATGTTTAAAAAATGGGAATGGTAAATTGCTCGCTCGTTAAGATTTCGATTTTGATTTAGGGATCTTACAATAATGTATAAAAATGATTTTGATCTTACTTAACATCTTTGCAAGCATAGAATTCTGATCTTGACTGGATCAATATTAAGATCGAATCTCATCCGATTTTATTTTTTTCGAATAAAAAGGTAAATAACTTTGATCCTATTTTATTTTTCTCGAATAACTAAACTAAAAAACTACAAAGTTATATATTATGTTTATAAATTTATTAAAAAAAATGAAACATTTTTAGAATTTGTGTTTATGATATATACTAAATTTTTAGGATCTTAAGATCCCGATTTAATCTAACAACCTCAATCTTGCAAAAATGAAAACGGTCTTGAATAAGAGATCCCGATCTTGAAAACATTGTTAAATTGAAACCAATAAGACAAGCATTAAAAAAAAGAAAAAGAAAAGAAAAGAAAAGAAATGTGTTTTATGTGAGAATGATCAAATTCATAAACAAACCTCAATTCTTTGACATCTAACTCTCACTTTTTGTATAAATAGACAAAAAATAACACAATTTTATACATTATCTAAGCTAGATAATATAAGTGGTTTTAGTCCACATTACTCTATATATTAAGTAACGTTTAAAACTTCGTCGTCTAATGAAACGGGATGCTCGCCCTTTTTTTCCAGCCTGCTAGGTGGCCCAATAGATGATGCTCAAACTCAAACATTGGTAGGCCCAAATGGTAAACGATAATTACGTGATTACACCTAACATACGTACGACAAAAAAGAAAAAAAAAATAGCATACATGCATGCAAATGGTAGGCCCTAATGTTCTTTCACAAATACTGCTCTTATTCCTTGCATGCTATTATATCTAGATTACTATTGCATACATGCATACAAATGCCTGTTATATAAAACCTTTTTCATATTTTTCAACACTAAACATAAGACAAAAAAATTTATACAAAAAAAAAATAAACAACAAGAAAAAAAAAAAAAAAGAAAAGAAAAAAGATGGTTAAATATACTAGGCAACGAACATAATACTTTAATTACACATGATAATCATATTACCATTAATATTAAAAGTTACATTCTTACGCAAATAATGTATCCAAAAATCTTATCTAAATTCTTCGCCAACTACAGTGTCCCGCCGCAACGCGGCGGACCGACGCCCCACTCGTTTTATAATCTAAAGTCGATACATAATGATGTCGGCCTACAAAGTCGACATCAATCCCATTCTATTAGTTATTAAACAAGAGATATAGGCACTTTGCAATTGGCATAGTATCTAATAACTACATTTATACTCAATCATATGATACATCTTCATAATGTAAGTTTAACTTAAGTGATCTACTTTTTTTTTTTGAACGGAAACTTTTATAAATGAAAAACTACCAAGGAGCTAACTTAAGTGATCTACGTAACTTTTTGTCTGATCAGACGACCTTTTTATGCTTTAAAAAAAAATACATAGCAACTTTGTTTTTGGTACCGAACATATGAAAACCATTTGGTCATCTTTTTACTTTAACTGAGTAGAAAAGTATATACACACACACACACACACACACACACACACACATATATATATATATATATATATATATATATATATACATACATACATACATACATATATATATATATATATATATATATATATATATATATATATATATATATCCCAACATATATATTAGAGGAACTTGTCAAGTCACATATGCCACTTAGCATGAAAGAAGTAGGTGGAAACCCAAAAGAATGCCACACTGTCACAATTTAATTAGCTGTCATACAAAAACACACGTCTTCCTCTCTTATACCATAACCCCCAAATCATATCCCTAATTTCAAGCATTAAATGATTCGCATTCAAAATCAACCCCAAAATAAACCTACATAATCGGTATCGATTTTGTTAATTCAGAATAAACCTACACCAAATCATTTTATTTTAGAAACATTCACGAAATCATTTTATTTTGAGTACTGATTCAAAATAATTGAGGATAACCCTATCACTTCATTTGAAAGGTATTTTTTTTAATCGAATTATGATCAGTTTTTGTTACGACTAAATCAAATTAGGTTAGCCGATTAGTTTCGTATGACGAATTAGGGATTTGTTTTGTTAGTATATATTCAGTTTTGGATATAATGTGTTCCGATGATTTTGTGATAAAAGAAGGATCACGGGCAGGAAATACATTATCGATGGCTTGACTGATGTAATAATGAAGAACTATCATCCCTTGAAACCCTTTAAGGTACAAATTTGTTGACTCGGTTTATTCAGTATCTTGTGACATTAGTGATATTTGTAGTTTTAATGAAAAAAATGGGTCTTACATGATAAAAACTTTGGTAAATTCTTTATACATGAAAGGTGTTTGATGAAATGTATTAGAAGAATTTTGGTTCTCATTTGATGTATTGACATAATATCCCGTGGTCTAAAATCAAGTTTGGCTTGATGGCTGATGTTCCATGTGTTTGTTATACATTCTTTTGCAGGAATGCTGCAAAGGAAGTACCGATGGATTAGGAGTGGACCAGCTTCAAACATGAAGGGAAAATATCTAATTTGACTATATATTGTTACATAAATCAAGTTAGTAGTAGGCCATGTTAAACCAACCATAAACCTTGAGTAATGAGTTACATGTAAGATTATTTGATGCTTATGTTTGTTCTGGCACGCAGGTTAAATGTATATGAGCTGATGTAAAACCAAAATGAATTCCGTAGTTTGGACTTTGAGCTAATATTGTAACCAGGTATCATGTTTAACATCTTTGTATAAATATGGCTAAACAAACATAATGGATAGGGTGTGCTTCGATGTAAATATAAAAATTAATAGTGGTCTTTTAATTTAGAGTATAAAGTTATTGTATAACCAAAAGTGTTAAACATGTTCTTTATTATGTATCTAAGTGTGTTTATTGGTAATTTCCAAGGCATAAATTATAGGACGACAAAGTGTTTGATGAAAGTCTTGGCTGAATATAAGTAGGTTTATTTATAACTTCGAAATAAAGTCGAGTTACTAATGACTGATAGGAGCTTGGAGATGATTAAACGTGTATTATATGATCCTACTTTCTGAATGTTTAGTTGAACCAGTGTATGTGTGACACATTTTATGGATTGCACTATCTCTTTAAGTTTCTTGGAGATGATTAAATACCATAACTTTGTTCGTCATTATGAATACCTTTTTTTTTTTTTTTTTTAATTTCATTTCCTTTACTATATGTTGCAAATGTACAATTAAATGTCTGGTGTCAAGTTTGGAACTGGATGTGACACACACAGCTTCATATCACTAATGACGACTTCAAGAGTTCAAATTTAGAATTTAGACAACAATTTACTGAAACACAAAGTTACATGTAAGCTTATTCCCAACACTGCACTATACATAAAGTTACATGTAAGCTTTTATAGTTTGAGATTACATGATATATTGTGCAAATTATGTGACCTTAAGTGAGATGAAACTAGGCATGAGAATAAACTTACTAAATTGTTGTGCAACGTGCGTTTTTGTTATGCATTCACATTGTTTTGATATGCATAAAATGTGCAAGCTAGAGCACTTCACATCTGATCCACAGTATATATGGCCATGTTATCTTTTATTATAACATTTTTTTTGTTGTTGTTTCAATTTAATGTATAACTTAAAGTGGTCATAGGTAGAGACAATTATAGCAGTATGATAAAAGGAGTTTTTTGTTTGCTATTATCAAAGTAAAACGGCCCAGTCAACATGATTATCAAAATAAGCTGTTAGACTTGCTCACACAACTAACAAGGTTACACAAATAAAAGAAGCATACTATCAAATATACTAAAACTCATACTAATAGAGACATTCTTCACCATATTCACAAGAGGATTCTTTGTGATAAAAGAACCTCAAATACTCATTGGAGAAACCTCTGAACCTGACTATATTTCCATTCAGATAGACTCATAATTTTTAACCATTAAGATTGGTAACTAAAGCATTCATAACATTTTTAATATGTATCATGCCATCCGGTAGAGGTTGCGGAATGACCGGGTCATTCAGATTGGTAACGAGTCGAAATGGACAAAACATGTATTTTTAGTTAGAGTCAAAACATTAATGATTTATGGGTTATTTCAGTTTAACTTATAAGTATTTTCTTTGATGTATTTTCAGATTACCAAACGCTCCAGATACGGAAATCGATTCTATGTTTGAAGTTGGTTTACCCACCGAAATATCATATGTTTATAAGTCCAGTCCAGCTGCTGAGTCCTGTATTCCATTCCAGATTGACACCTCAACAGAGGGTGGAAATGATCAAGGTTGTTTAAGAGCCGGTGTGTATTCTATTGATGGAGATGAAGCAGTTCATGTTTTAAGTGCAGGTTGCATTTGTGCAAAATGTTGGAGGGGAAAACACGATTTAATCATTCGTAAATTAAAACGTATATAAGAGTGTGCCAGAAGGTGAATGATAGCTATATGAATTGATCATTGATTCTACTATCTTTATTTATATTTGATTATAATGCAAGGGTGTTGGCGAGTCAATCAAGGTGCAAGCATCTGTTGAAGCTGTGCCAGAAAATAAGATAAGAAAATGGAAAGGACGTAGTGAAGCAAGCGATCTGGATGTTGGAACTAAGCAGGAGGGTAATCAACAACAGCGATTGATAAGTATGAAGCAAATGATAACTGAATCAGGAACAAGAGATCCGCAAAGTGAAGCGGCAACTTAATGATGTACTTGAAGAAAGTAAAATGTGACTTAGATACTTTACTCTTCCAAGATAGATTTGACGCCAACACATCTGAAAATTTTGAAATGTAATGAAAATATTAATATCTGTAACATCTAAAAATTTTGAAATGTTAATTACTTATATTCATGGTATGCGTATCTCCCGAGTATGCAAAAAAAAGGGATATTATCAGTGAAGTCAGATAACCAACTCATGTCCGGTAATAAATTAAATAAAACTGTTTCATCATCATCATTTTTTTTATTGAATTCAATTGTTCGTTTATTATCTCTCTTTCAGCCAATAACCAACTACTCTCACTCAAATCCAGGTCTCTCCTTTATTGCTCGAGCACATTCAAATCATAACTCAGGTAAATTTTATACTTTACTCTACTTTTTAATAGATTAATTTGAATTTATCTATACACATTTAGCTGTATATGGTTTTAAATCAATGGGCTCAATCAAATGGAAAATTAAAAAAATCACTATATAAGTTTTAGTTGTTATATGTTGAAGATTTGATACTATAAGTAGCTCTTTTGTGATGCAAGTAAATATATAAGCACTTCGAATAAGTAGTCGCAAACACCCTCAAAATGCTTATATGATGTTTAAAACACAATAGCCGTATATAAAAACATGTACGAAGTTCATCTTTGTGAAAATAATTTTAATGGCCAGAATACAAACGCAACCATGACACATTTTATTGGAGAATATTAACCGGAATGCAATATCGGGTGTTCGGGAGCTCAAATTAATGACATTGCCCAATTACATTGACAGGTTAATTGTTTGCCACTATAGAGGTGAAGGATGAAAGTTTTAGCCTTAGGGATCGATAGCAACATGGGAACAAATATTGGGGGAGGTCAATTCAGGTTGACCCTGATGTAAACCATCAAGACTCATTGTTTTCTTCGTTTTGGAAATTGATTGTACATTTTTTTTTTCTGGATTAAGGTACCATTTTGGCCAATATCGTTGGGGAGAATAGATGGAAGAATATCTATAGCAAGCGAGAGTCTCACAGTGTGCTCTTTTCAGCAACATTACTACACTCAAAGCGCAATTTGATGCTAACGGTTTGAGTGTAAAAGATCTGGTAGTTCTATCGGGGATATTTATAGATTTATTAGACCCAATAGCTATTAACCGGACATTATGTTATATTATGTATTACATATAAAAATATATAGGAATTAACTAACTAAGCATAACGACGGGAAAGTACAGTCAGTTTGTTTAATGTATATCATATTTTGGGTAAAGTTCAGTTTGTTTGATGGTATGTAAATTGTAACTTTATAAATTTATGCATTTTTTGATACGTCTTGCCCCAAATTGCATTCAGTTAAGCACCATTTATATTTAGGCTTTATGCATTCAGTAACTTTATAATTACGTATCTTTGGATGGATTGCCCACTAGGTGTTTGATATTTTATCTATTAGTGGTTTCCTTTATTTTAGATGACAAACATATAAACAAACTAATTTGTTATGCAAACTTGAAAAAATAAATTAGTTAAAGGATCAGGTGATGGGTTCTTATGGATTGCTTTTCTTGAGTATGCTCTGTCATTTGTTGTATGCTACTCTGTCAAGCAAAAGTCGAAATATAAGGGTTGTGTTGGCTTCGTGATCCAAGAAACCCTCTAAGAAAGAGAGGCTGCAAATCGAGGCTTTGAATTCTCTTATCATATGTCCTAATGATGACTTGAACCAACAACTATTCAGTTGAGAAACTTCTCACACAACAAGAGGTACCGACACAAGCCATTTTGTATATGTACATGACAAATATTAACATATGAAAATTATGAAACTTGCCCGCCATCGGGCGGGTCATGACAAATATATGTTTTTCCATAAGTAATCTTTTATATCATGTATTTATACATGTTATATTTTTACATGTTAGTAATGCTTCCAATATTAAAAACTTAATGTCTTAACCATGTTTTAATTTTATTTACTGTTTTTATCGGTTTAAGTATCTATGGTTACATTTTACAATGCTAATATGCAGTTAGACAATTTTGAAACAATATGCTTATCATTAACAAAATAAATATGTAACTTTAAACTTAAATTTATGGACCTAATAAGTAATAATATTATTAAATTTACATAACGCTAGCCCGTCCATCGGACGGGTCATGCGACTAGTGTGTATATATATATATATATATATATATATATATATATATATATATATATATATATATATATATATAGTGAGGATCATGTGCGGATAACTTTTTTTAGTGCGGACGTACGGATTAATCTGGGCCGCCCAACCAGATCTGATCTTGACTTTTTGTAAAAAAGTCAAAATCCAACGCAACCTTCAATTAATCAATTAACTATTGAAACGATTTTTTTAATTTTTTTTTTCCTTTTGAGCGATCCTTACTATTGTTATCTTCTTTACTTTTTTTTATTTTTTCAGATTTTTCTGAGCACTTTTTTGTTTGGTGATTATGAGTGCTACCGTGATATTAACGATAATTTACTTAAAAAGTTACTTTGATATTAGTAAAAAAAATTAATATCACTGTTTTTTTATTACGATATTAAAAAAAGTTACGGTGATATTAAAAAAATTAACTTTGATATTAAGAAATCATGATTGTTACGGTGATATTAACTATTTTTATTAAGAAAAAGTTTTTATGATATTAAAAAAATTAATATCACTGTTTTTTATTACGATATTAAAAAAAGTTACGGTGATATTAAAAAAAATTAACTTTGATATTAAGAAAGCATGATAGTTACGGTGATATTAACAATTTTTATTAAGAAAAAGTTTTTATGATATTAAGAAAGTTATTGTGATATTAAATTTTTTATTAAAAAAAAAGTTTATGTGATATCAAAATCTGATTTTGACTTTTTTACAAAAGTCAAGATCTGATATTGACTTTGTCAAAATCAGATCTTGACTTTTGTAAAAAAGTCAAAATCATACGCTAATATCACAATACCTTTAACGATGAAAATGATTTTTTTTTGAAATTTTTTTCAGCGATTTATAATTATTTGTTGTTCTCTTTATTTTTTTTAATTTTGTCAGATTTTTTTGAATTTTTTTTCAATAAAAAAGCTACTGTGATATTAACGATTTTTTAAAAAGTCAGGATATTTACGATAATGCCACTCCGCTTTTTTCAGATGGTTGACTAGATGATGGGCTGAGATTCGTCCGTACATCCGCACTAAAATCGAAAAACGTACGGATCCCTTCCCTATATATATATATATATATATATATATATATATATATATATATATATATATATATATATATATATATGGGGTGCGTTCTATGCAGTACCAATATTAGATATAGTACTTTACAGTACCAATCTAAACCAATAAGAATTTAGTACTATTAAATATTTTTATTTAATTCAATGGGTATAATTGTCAAACACATTTTCACTTTTTTTTTTCTTTTTTCTTTTTTTTTTTGAATTTTTTTAATTAAAAATCGTTTTTCAATTCCCTTAAATTTAGGATTTTTTTTTTATTATTTTTTTTTTGGACATGTTTTCAGATAAATGAGATGCATAGATGTTTTTTTGTTAAATATTGTTAATTTACGTATGTTTCTTGTGTACAATTGTTTAGAAATCAAACTTGTTTTGGTTAAAATGATAATTGCACATATGTTTCTAGTGTACATTCTTTAATCTTCAAAATTTATAACAAAAAACATAAACATACATATCTAACTTCTAAATTTATAACAAACCAAAAACATAAATAATATACACAAAATTTGATATCAAATACAAAATATATCTTGTTAAATATAGATGTGCACGTCATTCAAAAACACGTGTGCACTCTTCCAAGAACATATGTGCACGCTTCGCTTTTTCATCAAATTCATTAAAACATATGAGTTCCCTTCCAACACACATGTGCACTCTTTATATTGGTCATCGTCTCCATTTTTATTAAAGATGTTTAATACCTGAAACTACAAAACAATTGTTATTTTATTTTATATGAAACAACTAGCAAACACATATTCATAATTATAACATATATGCATACATCTTTTCTTTATTTTATTTCGACTTCAAAACATATATGCACATCATTTCATTGATTTTGTACCAACATAAAACAAATGTGCACTTATGCACTCTTTCACAAAACATATATGCACATCATTTTCATTCCATTTTATACCGACTACAAACATATGTGCACCATTTTCTATTATTTATGTGTAGTGTTACATTTTGTATCATTTACATTATCAATCATTAGTTTATATTACATACACACATTGCAACATACCTTCACGCACAACACACCATATTTTATGCATAACTTGGCAACACATGTTGTCAGTATTTCGCACACAATTTTGTGTGCACCTTGTTTTATTTTATTATGGTGTTATTCTCGCTCACATTCATTCATTTTATATCCCACACAACTTTATACATTCTATATTTTTCAATCACTAATAAGTTACCTTACATATACAGAATAATTTAACATTTTTTTTGCCAGACACATTTTCATTGGTGTTATAAAAGATTTGAGCAGAAAAACAAATCGATTTTATCTCCGCAAACATATAAAAACATAGTCGCCATTACAGACACTAAAACACTTGCAAAAAATCACACAAACAAAAACATGGGCGTCATCATAATCGACGGCTCAACAATCCATTACTTAGTTTTTAATGTCAAAATCACCGCAGCTTTTTTCGTTTGATAAATAAAATTAAATGTTTGTACAGATAGAAAAGGAGGCTTTAAACACATGAACATTTAAATCTAAACTCAAATCAATAATAGGCTTAAGAGGTTGTTAAAACAATATATGGTTATACCCGGATCACTTTAGTTGTCATCAGATCTAGTGGAAAGCTTTCATTGTTCGTCGGTGGTAGAAGGTCTTCGTGGATCTCCAGTCGGTTTATTTTTATTTTTTTTAGGTTATTAGTGGTGGCTGAGAAAGATGGGGTAGGATTTAGTGTTCTATTTCGTGACTGGTAGTGGTGGTGATAAGGGGGTGCGGCTAGGGTTTGAGGTGAGGAAGAAAGAAATAATAACTGCAAATAGTTTAGATCCGGATAAGAAGTGAGAGAGATGTAGAATTATAATACTGTTTAAAAAATAATTAATGTGTATTACCTATAATACCCTTTTAGCTTTTTGTTTAATTGAAAAGAGAAACCTCATCTTTTGTTTAATTACACTTTTGGCACTTTTAATCTTGTCCTTTGATTAACTCATTTAATGGCCAAGATTAATTTAAATAGTACTGTAAAGTACTGTATCTAAGATTGGTACTGCATAGAATACAACACTTTATATATATATATATATATATATATATATATATATATATATATATATATATATATATATATATATTCATTGAACTGACCATAAACAATAAAACAAATGAGTTGTAACAACCAGAATGAGGGGATTCAATATTACCAAATAGTATATATGACTTAATTCAACAAAATTAGCTCTAATAATTGCCTTATCTTTATCTTAATGTAACTCTTTTAGACATTCTTATTGGTGTAACTATCAAAACTATATATGACTCAATTCAACAAAATAAGCTCTAATAATTGCCTTATCTTTATCTTAATGTAACTCTTTTAGATATTCTTATTGGTGTAACTATCAAAACTAGATGACTACTTATAACAATGCCATGACAGACATGTGTAATGTCCTAAGGAACTCCACACATGGCAAAAGAGATCAGGGTGTTGGTGGTTTGAGCCGTTTCGCCATTTCATCTTTTCACATTTTAAATTTACAAATCAAAATATGCATTCTGCAATAACTAAAGCCATTTCACCCTTTTTTTGGACCTGTTATACTCAATTAAAACACAACCTCAACAACAAAACCTTTTTGTTTTTGTTTTTAAAGAAAGAAAAAAGAAGTGGAAATGGCGCGAGTTTAACATGTGAAATAGCATAACATTTTGGTTGTCACATAAAAAATGGCGAGGGTGTTAAGTGACCATACTGCATGCTCTAAGTCAATATATTATCTACAAAGTTGATTTTTTACTTTGATAAAATTTGATGGTTTTTCTACATTTCATTATATTAGATCATATGTATGTGCATGACTTTTGTATACAAAAAAAATAAATCCTTAACTAAGAAACTTACATATTCTTAAACACTCACGACTTTCATTTTAAGACAAGTGCTTTGAAAAGTAACATGGAGCAAAACTAAGTTCCGGAGCAGTGATAAAAATATCGAGTACTTTCTAGGTTGGAATTGGTCGCTGAACAAGAGACCTTGACGACGTTAACCAAATGGACTAATGTGTAAATTGCTATTTAATGAGAGGCGAAACAGTTGAAAAGCATATGCTCTCTAACTCTTGCTTCTAAGGCAAGATGTTCCTATGGTTTATTTTTGTGTTCCAATTATTAGTTAAAACATTTTATAAAATCTCCTGTGATAAATATCAGTTTTATTCATTAAATAAAGAAAAATTGATATTTATTCACAACGATTTTTTTTTAATGTTTTAATCAGTATCCAACAAGAAAAATTAAGATTTTATTTGCCAGAAAAAATGTGTACCTGCATGAAAATGATAATAGCAAATTTAAACCAACTTACTCGCACATCACGACGGTTGTTTATATTATTCGACAGAATACAAGCATGCCAATGTGATTTAAAGGTAACAATCGTTTCTAATTTGGTTTATTGATGGTTTAACATTAGTTCAATGGTAATATTTGAGGTGCAGATGGAGCCGTGTTTATTATTTGTGTGTATTTTAATTTGTGTCGTAGCGTAAATAAATAGTTTATTTCATTCTTTTTCCGGGTTTTTGATCCTAGAACGATATCCATATGGTTTGTTTTTGTGTTGCAACTGCTAGTTAAAAAAATATATGGCTATTCTTTTTTGCTAACACTGATTTTATTTATGAAATCACACAATCAATGTTTGTGAAAGAAGAGTATCTTTAAAATATTTTAATGACTACGATGGTGCTTAATTTCTTGTATTTGGTCTCTATCTCATGATGGTAGCATTTCGGTGAGCAACGTCAGGAAGCATATAGACGATTGCATGCTCCTTAATATGTTTCCATGCACGAGGTGGTATAAGCTTATTCCTAGGAAGAATAATGTTTTTGTGTGGGTTGGATATTGATTCGATTATGTGTCCGTTATGCAATGAGCATGTGGAGTCGAATGTCCATGCCTGCTTTTCTTGTGATACAACTTCAATTGTTTGGAGGCTAGTTCGTGCTTCGAGTGATTCAAGGATCCCAATTTTGAACTCTTGTGGGGATTGAGAATCATGGTTTATGTCTTGGCGTGCTTCAAAGGATTCGAAAGATCATGAATATGCCATTTTGTTGCTACATGTTGGACGCTTTGACGTTTTCGAAATAACGTTACTTTTAACTCTCAAGTTATGAGAAAGTGTGACATTTTTTTCCTTTTTTCTTATTATTGGTTAAAGTTTAGAAGTAAAATTTGTAGTAGTTGGAACGATTGGTTAAAATCAACCCTGTAATTGCTCGCGCCCTTGTAGTTTTCTTTTATAATATACATCACCGTTCAAAAAAATAAAATAAAATAAAACAAAATCCTTAATTAAGAAACTTTTTTTGCGTGATATACAGTACATTTTATCTTTCCGTATTTGATGTCTTGCATTGTATGAAGTTATATAGATCTACCTTGAAATGTTGCATATGTTTGGTCTTCCATGTGATATTTGATCTTAAACGGGATAATTTTAAAAGCTAAATTGATGCACATTTCCAATATATTCTTAAAAGCTCACAATTTTTTATTTTTTTTTTATTTTTTTTTTTATTATTTTTTTTTTTGAACATACAACTTTGTATGATAAGTATTTTGAAAAGTAAAATGGTCCGAGAGCAATGATAAAGATATCGAGTACTTTCAAGGTTGGAATTGGTAGTTGAATAAAGAGACCTTGATACGGTTTCTTTTTTCTTTCAATAGAGAAGACTATTATTGGATTTTTGAATGGTGTTTTGTATCCCACATTGACTCATAACCAAATGACCAAAGGCTTAGACCACTATAAAATGAGAGGCCCAACAGTTGAGAAAACATATGTTCTTTTGCCTCCCAATCAAAATATTCTTATGGTTTATTTTGTGTTGCAATCACTAGTTGAAATATTTTATGAACTAAAATCTGGTAAAATGTTTGATTTTGTTTATTAAAATAAAAAATCAAATATTTTGTCAAAATAGTTTATATAAATTATTTTAAGTTGTGTCTAACAATGAAAGATTAAAATTGATTTATCAGTGTTTCCATCGACAAATATGTTTATGAAATGGTAATGGCAAATTGAAACCAGTAAAGAATAATAAGCAAGAAACATCATAGCACGAGGAAGTGTTTCTAAGTAGGAACTTTCAACTTTTTCTCACTTTTTGAATGAAAAAGGCAAAAAATAAATCAAAGTTGTACATTTTCGAAGCTAGATAATATACGTTATAGTCCACGTATTATAATCGAAACACAAAAATATGCCGGGTCGATGTCGACCTACTAAGAGTCTTCATGAATCCCATTATATTAGTTATGGAACAAAAGAAAGTTAAACATTTAGCATAGGCGACCTCTAAGTGCATTTATACGATATTTTTGGTTAGTGCTCTATGAAAACACATCTTTATATAATGATTCATGTGCAATATATAATACGATATCTTTGATTACATTATTGATACATATAGCACAACCTAATGTTAGTTTAACTTTGGCGAAACCAAACTTTGTTTATGCATGGATTTTAATAGAAATACAAAATTGGTTACTGTATCAACCGTGTTTGAAAACCAGCTTGTGCAAGATTATACATTCTTGATCATACCCACAAAGATTTGTAATTAATTATATATGTTGATTAATGTGCATTGTGTCGTGTTTCTACCAAAAAAAACTTAAAATTGCTCGTCATGCTAACCAAGATTTACTTATGATGGGTGAACGACCATCTACTTAATTGCATTTCATTTTCAAATTATCAGTAGACCCACACGACTTGGCAGTTTGCATGATTAAAACACTAACTAGTACCGAATGTTGTCTTCGTAGGAGTTTATATAGTACTAACACGGTCAGACAAAGGACCACTTCAAGCACATTCGCCGTTAAGAGAGATCATATAGCTGATCATTCATAAATACGCGATTCCTACATCTCATCTTTCTTTTACCATAATCCTTAAATGTGTGACCTCCCGTTGAATTTAGACTTTATTTTTTTTTTGAACGACGGATTATTATTAAGAAAGCCAGCAAGAAGCTAGGCAAAAGAAATTACATAGAAATAGCGTTTAACGGGTCATTTAGCCATGCAACCCGATTAACATTAAGCTTCCTACACCTATAATTCACCCAAATGAAAGTTTGGGAAACAAAGTTATCAAAAATCATACTTTTAAGAGGCTTCTTCGAGGAGAATAAAGTTGTATTTCTAAACGTCCAAATATGCCACCACATGGAGAAAAAAGAGGCTTCCAAGATACGTTTTTGAAGACTACTGATGTTTACGCTATTAAACCACATCTCCCACGAACTTGGATCAACAAGAGAAGGGATTTGGAGATTCCATCAATGACCAAACTTCCTAAGCAACTCCGATGAACATCCAAAAAATAAATGATCACGAGATTCCACATCAGAATCACACAACGGGCACAACGAACATGGAATGTCTAGACCTATATTGGAGAGGTTTTCTCTAGTAGGAAGTTTGTCAAGAAACATGCGCCACACAAATACATTAAGTTTAATTGGAAGAACCTTACACCATCTCGTAGGGGAGGACGAAGCAGCGAGCACATGATTGTCGATCAACTCTCTAGCTGATTTCACGGAAAATTCACCAAGGCCATTTAAAGTCCAAGACTTACATGTAGCATTATCTCTTTACAAAGACAAACTCAAAAAGGCATATCTAATTTGAAATTTTGATTGAATCGTTAATTTACGAAACTAGGTTTTGATTTATGGTTGTGTTTGAAGGTTGACGAATAGTGTATCAATGGGCTCCCAAATTTTGTATTTGGTATGAAGATGGTCATGGTGATATTGTGTAATGGCTACATGTCTTTAATCTTTAGTGTGTATGCTATTTAAACTTAGTTAATATATGGATAAAATAACTTATAGTGTCAGTGAAAATGGGTAAAAAAAACTTATATAAAAGCTTTACATGTGTCCATTTGGAAACAATTTTTGTTTCTTTTTCTTTAACAGAATAGATTTTGTGAATGGTGATTTTCAATTTTTCATCCCACATTGCCTCATAACCAAATCTGTAAAGGGTGGAGGCTGTTATAAAATGAGAGGCTCAACAATAGAAGGACGTATATCTTTTTAATAAGGAGTACCATTCAAAATACTACAATGGTACCTCTTTCTGTTAGCAATACTAGTTAAAATATTTTATAAAAGCAGCTTTTTAAATCAGTTCATATATTTTATTAAACTGAAATATCAATGGTTTATCAAAGATTGTTTTATTTTATATCTATTAACTTGTATCTAATAATGAAAGCTAAAAATTGATTTGCCAGTTCTTAATGAACATATATGTTTAAAAATGACAATGGTAATTTGAAACCAATAAAGGAGAAAAGTAATAATAATAATAATAATAATAATAATAATAATAATAATAATAATAATAATAATAATAATAATAATAATCAAAACCAAAAGGAAATGTGTTTTAGGTGAGAATCATCAAATTCGTAAACAAACCTCAATTATTTGACATTTAACTCACTTTTTGTATGAAGAGACAAGAAATAACACAATTTTTTACATTATCTAAGCTAGATAATATATGTCGTTTTAGTCCACGTAATATCATCTAAAGTCGAAACATAACGGTGTCGGCCTACTATGAGAGTAAGAATCGACATCAATCCCATTCTATTAGCTATTGAACAAGAGATAATATAGACACTTGGCAATTGGCATAGTATCTAACTACATTTTTACTCAATCATATTCATATGAGATGTATGTGTATTTATTACTCGTCCCATCAAGATTTATGTGCAACAAATAATGCTATAGCGTTAACTATATTTATTAATAGAAATAACGATACATCATCATAATGTAAGTTTAACTTAAGTGATGTACCTAACTTTGTATGATTGTGTCCTATCGGACGACCTTATTCCTATATATGGTATAGAGCGTCGAAAACGACTTTACTTTTGCTGTTTTAACACGTCACATGACATCATGATATGCTAGCCCAAATATTAGCCCATTGAGTACGTTGGCCCAACAAATGTTAGCCCACCTTTTTTTTTTCCAGATACCAACTCACCGTCTTTTAATTTGATGTACTCCGTTCAGGTGCTATTGTAGCATGGCTTTATATTGATTTGGCGCCTTGCTCAGTACTGCACCGCCCACCGCGTTTGTACTAATAGAAAGAAAAAGAAAATACAAAGCAACTTGTTCTTGGGTACCAAACATCTTTTATATAATAAAATAAAACTCTTATTGGAAATTTTCCATTTCAAAAAAATGCATTTATACCTTATTTAGTAATAATTGTATTTAAAAAAAAATTATTTTCTTATTAGGTAACATTTTATATTTATCCATAACACAAGTAGAAGATAACTACAAAAAATATAGATAAGATGCAATTAATAATAGGATTAAAATTTTTAAATAATTATCTTTAATAATAAAAAACTATAATTAAACATCATAAATCAAACAAAACAAAGATTAAATTATTTGTTTTTTAAAAAATAAAAATATATGATTAAAAAAAATTTTAAAGCGCGCGGGTATTATAACTAGTATGAAAACCAACATGTCTAAAATTATACATTTGGTCATCTTATTACTTTAGCTGAATATAAAACTTCTATTTGTTTTTTAACCGTAAACTAAAGAGTCACTGACCATAAATAATAAAACAGAGGAGTTGTAACAACCAGAATAAAGGGATTCAATACTACCAAAAGAGTATATGTGACTCAATTCAATAAAATTAGCTCTAAAAATTGGCTTATCATTATCTTAATCCAACTCTTTTAGACATGCTTACTTGTGTAATTATCAAAAGTAGATGACTACTTCTAACAATGCCATGACACACATGTGTATTATCACAAGGAACTCCTCACATGGCAATAAGAGCATAGGGTATGGTGGTTTGAGTCGTTTCGTCATTTCACATAAACACATCAAAATATTTGTGGAAAATTAGAACAGGTGTTGAATAGTTTTACCGTTTTTAAATCGTTATAATTACTATTTTTGAAACACTTTGATTCGAGTTTAAATGAAATCAGTCAATACCAATATGAACATAATAACAACAATACTAATGTAAACTAGCTACGAAATATAAAAGATGGGAGATGCAAATATAAAACCAAGACAACGAGATTTATAGTGGTTTGGTAACAAAGCTCCTCTTCGCCTTACTTCAATCCCCGAATACCCAACTCGAGAGTTCTAAGCACTAGATCCTAAATAGGTTGTTCAATATATTCTGCATTGTTAAAAAGATGTTTATATCCAAGTTCTAGTTGTTTGTAGTGAATTATTATAGTAAGCATAGCATCCTCAACTCTTATCGAAAATAAATAAATAAATAAATAAAATATCCATAATGGTAACTGAAACTTGCTTATGATCGGTTATGGGTGAAAGACCTTTTGTGTAATTGCTTGGTTCATTTTCGGATTATCAATAGACCCAAAGGACTTAGAGGTTTACTTGATTAAAACACTAACTAGTAGCGAATGTTGTCTTTGTAAAAGTCATATCGTGCTAACATGGTCAAAGAAAGATTGACTTCAAGCGTATTCAGTGTTAAAAGGGACCGTATTTGATCATAGATACCCGATCCCTTTTGGCCACAACTTATTAATCCGTTTCCTTTTGACCTTTCTTACATGTAGCATTGTCTCTTTACAAAGAATACTCAAAACGAACTTACATGTACAGATCTCAGTTATGTTGCAAATAACATGTACTTCGACGGGTGTCCAGTTGAAAACGATCTTGGTTTCTTTATTTTTTGATGGAGTAGATTATTATTCTGGATAGTGTTTGCATCCCACATTGCCTCATAACCAAATGACTAAAGGTGGAAATTGCTATAAAATGAGAAGCCCAGCAGTTAAAGAACATATGGTTCTTTTGCCTCCCAGTATTTTTGTCTTGCCAATTACTAGTTAAAATATCTTTTGAACCTTTTTTTGTGGTTACATCAATTTTATTTATTAAATTAAAAAAAATTGATCTTTTCATAAAGAAAGTTTTAGAAACATTTTAATTTGTATCTCTAACAATAAAAGAAAAAGTTTATTTATCTTTGTTTCAATGAACAAATATGTTTAAGAAATAACAATGGCAAATTGAAACCGTTGAAGAAGAATAGTACGTAGTAAAAAGTGAGAAACATCAAAGCAAGAGCAAGTGTGTATTACATGACAAATGACCTATAAACAAACCCCTTTTCTTTGACATTCAACTCTTTTTTCACTCATTATAAAAAGACACAAAAATAACACAATAAACTTGTCTACATTTCTATGCTTGATGATATAAGTCTTAGTCCACGAATTATAATCCAAACACATATAATACACTAGGTCGGATTCCGCCGATATCCATCCCAAGTGTTTGTGACAGATCTTCTTCAATGTTGTCATTCAAACAAGATTCTTTTGAAACTTACGAATGACACGGTCTTCATTCCTAAACGCGCTTCCAAAGTGCTGATGTTCAACGATATCAAGCTTTCGTGTTTTCAATGTATTTCTTGTAGGCATAGGAAAATGTATTGGCATTGGTTTAAAACTTTGAAAAGTCTAACAATCTTCGTAAGTTATGACGCTATCACATATCATCCTATGTAATGATATATTAGGTTGTTTAATATATTCTCCGTCACTAAAACAGATGTGCTTATTAGATTCTTGATCACACCCACAAAGATTTGTACTTGATTGTGGAGATTTATTATTAGTGTTCATAGTGTTCTCACGTTTATTTGTATAAAAAACCGAAATCTAGTTACAATGAGAGAAAGATCATTTGCATCTCATTTTCGGGTTATTAATACACCCACACGACTTTGCAGTTTACATGATTAAAACACTAAGTCATACCGAATGTTGTCTTCGTAGGAGTCATATAGTACTAACACGGTTAGGCAAAGAAATACTTCAAGCGCATTCGCCGTTAAGAGAATCATATAGTTGATCATAAACAAGTTTAGTAAGAATTAAAAAGGCATGTTTCGAACATGCGATCACCCACTGATATTTTGCTTAGCAATGGCGGATAGCTTATGTAACAACATAATGCTTATCTCAAATTAACAAAGCAAAATACACGAAGCATATAAAGTAAGCAAAGTTTCTTTTCTTTACCCATGTGGGATTGAAGACTCAAAACAAAAGTTGAATTTGAGTAAAGAAAGCATATAAACACTAACATATTTTACTTGATGTATAACATTACTTGTAAATACATCCCTACCAAGTTCCTTATCAATTGAAATCTAGAGTCTACATAAATTATTTTGAATCATAAATTTTCATTTAAACAAAATGCTGCCGTATATACCTCTAATCTAGTTTCAATTCATATGTCAAAAAAGGGAAACAAAGGTTCAATGAATTATAAACTTGATTGTTCAGTGAAGTAGATAATCTCAACCATGAAATGGAATCTTGTTAGTTACAAAAATTCTAAACTCTTGGTTTGGTTTATGATATTAACCAACAAATTATTCGTTTACATGAAGATATGACTAATAATTCTACTGGAACACATAATATAATGATTGATTAATTTTTAGAGAAAAATAATACTCGTAATTGTTTGTTCGAGTGATGTAGGTTTATATGAAATGAACACAATTTTTTATTGAAAAAAATTATTAGATTTTGTGATTACCAAAAGACAAGCAAACAATATGTGAGTGACCCAACAACATAAAGGTTGCAGGTTCAAATGTCGTTGAAAAAGTGTGAGATATAATTTGTGACATAGGCGGTATAGGTTGTAGTAATTTGTCGTTCCAAAAAGAAAAATGTGATGAAATTTTAGTTTGTTAAGTTTTGTACATTGTGCTACAAAGAGTGTCGTAACAAATGGCTTAAGACAAGGTGTATATTGCTCGCACGTTGTGACAGAATGCATCTCTTGTGTTACTATATGACTCCTACGAAGACAAGGTGTATATTGATTTACATATTGGTCGTGATTTGTCCACTTATATGAAATGAAAATCGTTCGATGATGCTTAGAAACGGAGGAACACCTTGTTTTTTGTTTAGCCAAAGTAATTGTGTCGAAGTTTGCCTCCTGGTAGAGTCTTCATAACATCACCATTGTTAATCTCAACGAAGCTCTAAACATGACGAATTCAAGTCTTGTGATTGATCTTCTTCGATTTAGTCAATTGTTATTCAAAACAAGTTAGGAACGACACACTCTTCACTACTCAATGCCCCGCCAAAGTGCTCATGTCCAATGCTATCAAGCTTTCGTCTTTTTAAATGGATTTCTTGTAGCCATAGAAACTTTTTTTTTCCTTTTTTTTTTTTATTATTATTTTTTTTTTGTTTATTTAGTTGGTTTGAGTGGTGTATTAATCCTAGTAGTGCCATCACACATCTTTCCTTGTAATTGCTTTGCCTAGCTCCTAAATAGATGTTTATATCTGAGTTCTTGTTGTTTGTAGAGATTTGTTATAGTAAGCATAGCATCCTCAACTCTTAATCGAAAATAAATAAATAAATAAAATATCCATAATGCTAACCGAAATTTGCTTATAATGGGTCATGGGTGAAAGTCCATTTGCGTAATTGCTTGGTTCATTTTTAGATTATCAGTACATGCAAAGTCATATAGTGCTAACACGATCAGAGAAAGATCGACATCAAGCGCATTCAGTGTTAAGAGCAACCGTATTTGATCATAGTTTCCCGATCCCTTTTGGCCACAACTTATTAATCCGTTTCCTTTTTACCTTTCATACATGTAGCATTGTCTCTTTACAAAGAATACTCAAAACGATTTTACATTTACAGATCTCATTTATGTTGCAAATAACATGTACTTAGACGGGTGTCTAGTTGAAAACGATGTTGGTTTCTTTATTTTTCGATGGAGTAGATTATTATTACGGATAGTGTTTGCATCCCACATTGCCTCATAAACAAATGACCAAAGGTGGAGATTGCTATAAAATGAGAGGCCCAACATTTAAAAAACATTTTTTTTTTTTTTTTTTGGTTTGCCAATTACGGAGTACTAGTTAAAATATCTTTTGAAATTTCCTTTTGTGATTTCATCATTTTATTTATTTAAAAGTAATTGATGTTTTCAGAAAGGAAGTTCTAAAAACATTTTAATTTGTATCTCAAACAATAAAAGAAAAAGTTGATTTATCTGTGTTTCAATGAACAAATATGTTTAAGAAATGATGACAATGGCAAATTGAAACCGTTAAAGAAGAAGAATAATAAAAAGCGAGAAACATCAGAGCAAGAGCAAGTGTGTATTAGGGTGACAAATGACCTTTAAACAAACCCCATTTCTTTGACATTCAACTCTTTTTTCACTCATTATATAAAGACACAAAAAATAACACAGTAAACTTGTCTACATTTCTATGCTTGATGATACAAGTCTTAGTGCATGATACATAATACACCTGGTGGGATTCGGCTGATGTCCATCTAAGTGTTTGTGACCGATCTTCTTCAATGTTGTCATTCAAACAAGATTCTTTGGAAACTTACAAATGACACGGTCTTCATTCCTAAACGCGCTTCCAAAGTGCTGATGTTCAATGATATCAAGCTTTCGTCTTTTCAATGTATTTCTTGTAGGCATAGGAAATGTATTGGCAATTTGGCACTGGTTTGAAACTTTGAACGGTCTAACAATATTTGTAAGTTGTGAAGCTAACACAATTCACACATCCTCCTCTGTAACTTCTTAGCTAGCTTCTTGAAGATTGTTTGATATATTCCCTATCACAAAAAGTTTAAAACAGATGTGCTTATTAGATTCTTGATCATACCCGCAAAGATTTGTACTTGTTTGCGGAAAATAGTTATTAGTACGCATAGTTTCCTCACGTGTTTTTATATAAAACTGGAAATTGTCCGTCATGCTAACCGAAATGTAGTTACGATGGGAGAAAGAACATTTACGAACTTGCTTGTCTCATTTTCGGGTTATTAATACACCCACACGACTTTGCAGTTTACATGATTAAAACACTAATTAAGTGATACCGAATGTTGTCTTCGTAGGAGTCATATAGTACTAACACGGTTAGGCAAAGAAGGACTACAAGCGCATTCGCCGTTAAGAGAATCATATAGTTGATCATAAACAAGTTTAGTAATTACAACTTGAAAGTTTAGTAAGAATTAAAATGGCATGTTTTGAACCTAACCCAACCGGCAAAAATTCGAAAAATAAGAAAGAAAAAAAAAATGAAAAAATGAGCAGTCGGATTTTTTGTTACTCTTGCGATCACCCACTGATATTTTGCTTAGCAATGGCTGATAGCTTATGTAACAACATAATGATTATCTCAATTTAACTAAGTAAAATACGCTAAGTATATAAAGTAAGCAAAGTTTCTTCTCTTTACCCATGTGGGATTAAAGACTCAAAACAAAAGTTGAATTTGAGTAAAGGAAGCAAATACACACAACATTAATGACATAATGTATAACATTAGTTTCTTATAAATACAACTCTCTAATCACAAACATTCCTACCAAGTTCCTTATCAATTGAAATCTACGCTCTACACCAATTACATTGAATCATAAGTTTTCATCTTAACAAAATGCTACCTAGTATTAATATACTTCTAATCTGTACCAATTACAACTAACTTACATTTTACAGATGTCATTTATTTTCCAAATAACATGTACATTGTTTACAATAACTAACAAATGACAACTTGAAAGTTGAAAGTGGTAAACGAAAATGTATATAAAAACTTGACGCGATGTTGGTTTCTATATTTTCCGAACAAGTATGAAAACCAGCATGCGCAAATTTATACATTCATGGCTTTCTCATTATTTAAAGAGAAAAGTCTAAAATACATCCCTGAGGTATGTCAAATGATACGTTTACATCCTTTTTCTTTTTTCGTCTCAAATATCATCCCTCAGTTAGTAACTTTGGAACAAAACCATCCCTCCGTTAGAAATATCAGTTAATGAGGACTAATGATGCGTGGGAATCGCAACAGGCTTTACCTCTCGAGGGATCTCGAGAAGCTTACAACCCCCACCAGGCAGTGTACCTGATCGTTGTAGTATAGTATAGTGACAAGTACCGGGGGATTGATCGTTCAGCTTAGGAATAGTGTCGCTAGGATTAGAAAGCCTAAATTACTAGTTCTAAAGGTGAGGGATGATTATTTTTGTATTTTTATATTTTTTAGAAAGCAATTAAAATATCGGTTTTTGGAAGAGTGGGCGGAATTAGTTGCTATTCAACTAACCCAAAACTAAGATGCAATCAAAATAAAATACTAAAAATGAAAATAAACTAATTTATACTAAGGTTGTGAGCAGTAATTGGAGAAAATGTGTTTACTTAGATTTCACTACTCCCTAGATATTTTTTACATGTTAATTACTTGTTATAATTGCATGGATGACGGATTGTATTCCTTAATACCATTCATGGGGTGGCATACATAACTCCCCAATTCTATGAGCTCTTATCTCCTCCTACACCATGCCCAGCACAACTATAGGGATTGTAAACAGTGGCTCATGCATTAAATACAACCAATAAAGACCTAGTACGCCTCGGTTCATGTTTCTTAAGACGTTCAAGCATGTTACCATTTGGAGATCTGCCAGTTTTCTTAAGCCTAACATATAAAATCATTCATCCAAGACAAGAATAAACAAGTAATTAACACATAATCAATATCTAGGTTTCATTAGATCCAAGCAAACACAAAAGAGATCTAGCCTAGCATGATAGCATTAAGATAAGAACATGATATAGACAACCAACACATAGACATATTGATTGAATTAGAAGAACACTTATCTCAATTACAATGCAAGGTATCAAGGGTTTGGAACCCTTGAAAAACCTGTAAAAGTTGCACCAAAATCGTCTTTAGGGTTTCTCCCAAAACTTCTCTCTTTTAATGTGAAAAACTAGAAAACTATATATAGGAAAATCGGGGTGACGGCGTCAAGAACAAAGGTGTGACACCGTCATCTCGCCGCCAAATACTTCCTCGGACGGCCTTGATCTACTTCTGACACCCTGTGTGACGCCGTCATGAGCTACGGATTTTAATTCTTGGGGTTTGACGCCGTCATGGGTTTACTCTTGACGCCTTCATGTACTGTTCCAGCATGGAAAATTGAGACTTTGCCGTTTTCTTCACTTTTATGCTCCAAAAACGTCCAAAATGGCTTCTTTTCCAGAATTCACTCTCCAAGTACCTAAAATCACAAAAGGAACGATTTAGGGCAATATTTGATCAAATAAAGTCGGATTCGGGCTTAAATGACCCCCTAAAAATGGATCATTTTTCGCCTCATCAACTAACGATGCAAATTATTTTCTGTTATCTCCTAACAAGAGTTAAAATATTTGCATCGTTAGTCCTCAATGAGTTAGAATATTGCATCGTTAGTCCTCATTGACTATAGAGTTAAAATATTTGCATCGTTAGTCCTTATTGAGTTAAAATATTTGCATTGTTAGTCCTCATTGAGTTAAAATATTTGCATCGTTAGTCCTCATTGAGTTAAAATATTTGCATTGTTAGTCCTCATTGGTGGTGGGTGGTGGTGGGTGGCGGTGGTGGTGGTAGGTGGTGGTGGTGGCGGTGGGTGGTGGCGCTGGTAACGATGCAAATATTTTAACTCAATGAGGACTAACGATGCAAATATTTTAACTCTATAGTCAATGAGGACTAACGATGCAAATATTTTAACTCAATGAGGACTAACAATGCAAATATTTTAACTCAATAAGGACTAACGATGCAAATATTTTAACTCTATAGTCAATGAGGACTAACGATGCAATATTTTAACTCATTGAGGACTAACGGTGCAAATATTTTAACTCTTGTTAGGAGATAACGGAATATAATTTGCATCGTTAGTCCTCATTAACTGATATTTCTAACGGAGGGATGGTTTTGTTCCAAAGTTACTAACTGAGGGATGATATTTGAGACGAAAAAAGAAAAATGATGTAAACGTATCATTTGGCATACCTCAGGGATGTATTTTGGACTTTTCTCTTGTTTAAAACGAAAGAAACAAGTTATCGACCATAAACAATAAGATACCAAAGGAATAATATTCGTATTTTCCTTTAAAATTGAGATGAAAACCTCATAATGTATGAAACTCCAAAAAGACGAAGATTAACCTTGTGAAGCAATATATAAGCCAGCAGATAATATGTCTTAGTCCACGTAATATTGTGCATCATGTGTACGTGTGGTTGTATATCATGATTCATATCCTATGGGTCATGTACAACATGATTTTTTCTGTTATGAAAAACGAGATATCGATATACACTCAACCACTGCCGTTTTTGTGATAATGGCTCAGAACGGAGTGTTTTTTATGACGCAGCAGAAGAATAAGGTTCCACATGGTGGAGTCTTCTTAATATCACCATTGGTAATCTTAAGGAAGCTCTTAATTTGGTGGATTCAGCTAATATCCATTGAAATAAATGTATTCACCAGATTCTTGATCATACCAACAAAGATTTATACTTCTTTGTGGAGATTAACTATTACTATGCATAGCCAGGGACGGAGCCAGAACTAAATATGACCGGGTGCACAAAAATTTTTGAATAATAATACTAGAAATACATTTCGATGCACCGGGTGTATTTATGATAACTTTAGGAAAAATCGGTGTTTTTTTTTTCAAAAATTAACACTATATCGAAAAATTCCATGGGGTGCACGGGCACCCGCGGGAACCCCCCGGCTCCGTCCCTGTGCATAGCGTCCTCACGTGTTGTTTAGTAAAAACCAGAAATTGTTGGTCACACTAAGGTGTCGTTTGTTTTTTCACAATAAGCACTTTTTTCCTCTTTTCACTTCTTTTGTCTGCAGGAGGGCAGAGGGTTTTTTTTTTTTTTTTTTTTTTTGTGCAGACATAAGTGCTTCTTTTCACTTCTTTCCTCTTCTAAATTTCAGACATTATCTTTCACTTCTTACCTCTTCTTTCACTTCTTGCCTCTTCTTTCACAAACCTTACAGGAAAAACGTAAAATAACGGTCGAAAACATAAAAAAACATAAAAACGTACCAAAACACAAAAAAACGGACGAAAATTTAAAAAAAACTAGTGAAAAAGAAAAAGGAAAGGAAAAAAAAGTATTTTAATAGCACAAAAAACACTAGTGAAAAAAAGAAAGAAAGAAAGAAGCACTTCAATAGCACAAAAACAAACGGTCTTCTTCTTGTAGATGAAGAGCTTATGTGCACCTCTTTTTCTGCAGACATGGTTTGCAGATGAAGAGGTAAAAGCTCTGAAAAAACAAACGACACCTAGCTAAAATTTACTTATGATGGGTAAAAGGCCATTTGCGTAATAGCATTTCATTCTCGGATTATCAATACACCCACACGACGACTTTGTGATTTGCATGATTAAAACGCGAAACTAGTACCAAATGTTGTCTTCGTAAAATTCATATAGATAATTTGGTGTTGCAGAACCAAACTTAAAATGTAGCAACATTTGAATTTTAAAAGGCATGTTTTGAACCTAGCCCAACCGGCAAGAATTAGGAAAATGAGAAAAAAAATTGAGCAATCGGAATTCTTGTCGCATATGCTATCTACCAAATGATATTTTGCGTAGCACTTAGCATTTGGCATATGCAACAACATAATGCTTATCTCAATTTAACTTAGCTAAATAAACGAAGCATATAAAGTAAGTAATTTTCTTTACTCATGTGGGATTGAAGATTCAAATGAAAATTGAATTTGAGTAAAAGAAGCAAATAAACACAACATATTTTACTTGATGGTATAACATTAGTTACGTATAAATACAACTCTCTAATCATAAACATTCCTACCAAGTTCCTTATCAATTGAAATCTTCACTCTACACCAATTATTTTGAAAATTTTCATCTAAACAGAATGCTACCAAGTATACACCTCTTATCTATACCAATTACAACTAATTCACATTGCGTGTTAAACTGATCTCAAACATTTTTTTCATTAACAAACATTCCATTTTCAAGAACCCAATCCTCAAATCATAGGTTGAATATGTTATTAAGTTGCCCTTGCTACATTAGTCTTCGGAGAATTAATATTTCACTAATATTGGTTGAACAAAAAGTTTCAATTCATATGTCAAACAAGGGTAACAAAGGTTCAGTGAATAATAAACTTGATTGTTCAGTGAAATAGAAATTGTCAAAAAAGGGAATCATGGCTCCTAATTTTTCGATATTAGGATCTAATCTCTACCATGAAATGGAATCTTGTTAGTTGATTTCCACTTACAAAAATTCTAAAGTCTTGGTTTGAAACTCAAAAAGATATATCGAACTTGAAATTTTTGATTGAATCGTTAATTTATGAAACTAGGTTTTGATTTCTGGTTGTGTTCGTAGAATCGTAGGTGGATGAATCTTTTGTACTATCAATGGGTTCCCAAATTTTGCATTTGGTATGAAGGTGGTCATGGTGATGTTGGGTAATGGCTACATGTCATTAATATATAGTGTGCAAAGGGACTAGGGGTGTTATCGGGTCGGGTTATCGGGTTTGTCGGGTCGGGTTGAGTCGGGTTTTGAATTTTTTGAAGGTGACCCGCAACCCGACCCGATTAAGAATCGGGTTATCGGGTTCGGGTGGGATTCAGGTTGGGTTATATCGGGTTGGGTGATTCGGATTATCGGGTGACTTGTGTTTAGTATGGTATAAACTTGACTTGTGGTTTTATCACTTTGAAGTAACTGCTAGATTTATCCTTTTTACTTAAGAAGTATTTTTCTGCTGCTTTAAATTTGGTAGTATGTGTTTTCATTGTCGGCAATATGTTGTTAGATTGCGGATCTGATTGGTATTCCCCTGTTATCGAATAACCAACAGAAAACATAGGTGTTCATTTTGATGATATTTTTATTGCAGACTCGTGTTTCAGCACAAGCACACTGATTGTGCTTGAAAATGGCATTAATAATCATGACAAACTCGATCAATAAAGGATTTACAGTTACAAAGGTGTAATGATGAATAATTGGTAAAGTAAAGGTTTCATGCATAGGAAATAGAGATATTATTAAACAGACTTATGTCTCTAAAAAGTAATAATTAAAAAGCATTAAGTGATTGTCGGGTCTTATCGGGTTGACCCGATAACCCGATAGTATTTTTTTATAACCATAACCCGACCCGATAATACTATCGGGTTATCGGGTTCGGGTCAAAACAACCCGACTAGTTTTTTTGACCCCATTAGCCTTATCGGGTTCGGGTACGGGTCGGGTCAACCCGACCCTACTGACACCCCTATTGTGTGCATGCTATTTTGTTAGAATATGACAATCAAAGTACACAAATATACGGAAGCAAGGATCATGTATAATACATAAATATTAACTAAAACATAAATCGGAACATACCTTATGCACTTCAAAAACCTTGAACTTGTGTAAAACTAGATCTATGATAAACCCCTTACCGTTTTGTTTATCGATCTCTTGATAACAACTATAGTGAGTTGTTACCTCGTTCTTGTACACACAAATTAAACCGTATTAAGGTTATGCAAGTAAAACACAAGGAACTTGGTTTTATCAAAACAAAAATCGAAACCCTAAGTGTTCAAGGGTGTTCGACCGGTTTTTAGAGCAAAGAAGGAAGAGGAAAAACTTAGGGATAATTGTGTGCACAAAAGATGTGAAAACAATTACCTAGGTTTTGTATTTATAGTGTTTACATAGCTTTGGGAACAAGCTAGGGCAAAGGGTGCCCCCTTTGGTGTGTTCGGCCGATCCAACTCATGGAGGGGGTTCTAGACCCTTCCTTGGTTGCCAAATTACTTAAACACCCTTTCTCCTTCTTTCGTCTAACGATCGTTAGTCCTTTTTCCGTTAAGTACTAACGGTCGTTAGTCCTCGTGTAATAATAATGAATATAAATAAATATATTAATTATTATTCCTTAATACTCATTTGTAATGTGTGCAATCCCAAGATATCGGGTTCGATACTAGTCATTTACACATTAATATTTATACGTGACTTTTTACAGCTCCCACTAGTATATCTATTAATAGTAAAATGACAGTGGTTGGCGTCTTGCAACACTCCAATGCCCCCAGTACGACTCGAGCTAGGTTTCCTGGAAAATCTTTAATGATTCATCATTATAATCATCCTTTTGTTTCTAATAATACATTAATAAAGATGTGAGATTCTTTATTAACTTTCTGTTTCTCGTTTCTTTATGATTGAACAAAATTACCAAAACATCTGAACGTATTTCAGATAGACTTTGGGCGTGGCCACGCAAACACTTTGTCAACCCTACGAGGGGCCCAGTAGTATTAAACTTCTGAACAAATCAGAAGGAACAAATTCTTTATTGACTACAAGAATAACCCATGAACTTTGCAACACTTCTTAAAACAACCCTTATAACTCCCTGTTACGGTGAGCGGTAGATTGCTTCACAAAAATGCAATACATCCATGACTGTTATCTGGTATCTCAAGTCTGAGGATAACTTTAAATATGATTCTCACAAATATTAAATCATATTGTTGGGATAAGTCCTATATTCAATTCATTGAATATCATGTGAAATTGGTATGACTACGCATCAATATACTTTCAAGTATATCCTAAACCAATACTCAAATTTGTCTTAGTTTAATGATATTCCCATATCATTAATCAACAACAGACAATTTAGAATAATAATTTATTCATGGATTTTAAACATGCAAATACATGATATATTATTAAGACAATGATAAATAAACATAACCATACTTTATTCCATTAAACATAATAATTGTACATTACATCCTTTATCCAAATACTAATCACAAATGGGCATGGAACTTTCAGCTAAACGAAGCCCTATGCCTTCAGCTTGTTTATAAAGCTTAGTACCAGGTAGAGGCTTTGTTAATTGATCTGCTAAGTTGTCATCTGTGTGAACTTTGAGTAACTCAATTTCACCTATTTCGACTTGTTCTCGAACATAGTGATGCTTAATCGGGAAATGTATGGTGCCTTTCATGATTCCAGGTTCATTGGCAAATGTAATTGCAGCTGAGTTGTCGCAATACATTTTTATAGGTCTTTGAATCGATGGCATAACCCCAAGCCCCGAAACAAATTTCCTAATCCAAGCAGCTTCCTTAGCAGCTTCTGACGCAGCTATATACTCACTTTCTGTTTCAGACATCGCTAATGTACTTTGCTTCCTGCTCCTCCAATCCACAGCTCATCCATTAATGACAAAGACATAACCCGTCTGAGACTTCGTATCATCCTTATCACCTTTCCAAAAAGCATCGCAGTAACCTGTAACATCAAGTTCTGCAGATAGAGTTCCCCCATAAACTAAGAACATTTCTTTAGTAGCCCTAAGGTACTTAAGAATATTCTTAACAGCAGTCCAGTGAGCTTCACCTGGATTCTGCTGATATCGACTGGTTAAGTTCTGAGTAAATGCCACATCAGGCCTTGTGCTTCTCACCGCATACATAATAGATCCCACAGCCGAAGCATAAGGGACTCTCTTCATGCGTTGCACCTCTGCAGGTGTTGAAGCACAAACTTTGCTACTCAAGCCATGTTGTTCTTGCATTGGCAAATATCCCTTCTTGAAATTTTGCATATTGAATCTCTTCAATATTTTATCAATGTAAGCACTTTGGCTTAATCCAATTAATCGCTGAGATCTATCTCTATATATCTTGATTCTAAGAATGAATGCAGCTTCCCCTAAATCCTTCATAGAAAAACACTTTCCAAGATATGCCTTAACCTTTTGCAAACTTGGAATGTCTTTTCCCATGATCAATATGTCATCAACATATAAAATAAGGAAAATTACATCACTCCCACTAGCTTTGCGATATACACATGGCTCATCAAGATTTTGATTGAATCCATACTTTTTAATCTCACTATCAAATCTCTTATTCCATTGTCATGATGCTTGCTTCAATCCATAAATGGACCTTTGAAGTTTGCATACACGATTTGGGAATTCTGGATTCACAAACCCCTCAGGCTGCGCCAGATAGATGTCTTCATCTAGGCGACCATTTAAGAAGGCGGTTTTGACATCCATCTGTCAAATCTCATAGTCATAGTATGCGGCTATGGCTATAAGAATCCTAATAGCCCTAATGTCAGCTACAGCAGAAAAGGTCTCCTCATAGTCAACACCAAATGTTTGAGTATAGCCTTTAGCTACCAAACGGGCTTTATAGGTGTGTATAATGCCATCCATATCAGTCTTTTTCTTGAAGAGCCACTTACTCCCAACTACCTTGGTACCAGGAGGAAGGTTGATGCGTGGGAATTGCACCAGGCTTTACCTCTCGAGGGATCTCGAGAAGCTTACAACCCCCACTAGGCAGTGTACCTGATAGTTGTAGTATAGTATAGTGACAAGTACCGGGAGATTGATCGTTCAACTCAGGAATAGTGTCGTTAGGATTAGAAAGCCTAAAAACTAGGTCTAGAGGCGAGGGATGATTATTTTTTGTTGACATAAATAATGCCTAAAAAACATTATTAAGTTTTTATCAATATCTCTATGTTTTGATCATTACAAAATATAACCTCAAAGAACTAAAACTTATGACATAAACAAGTATTTGGTGATTAATATTTCTCTTTTCATCCAAATCACTTAAGGTATGAATAAACAAAGTGTTTAGTGCAATGTATGATCAAAGGGGTATTTAATTAACTAATACAAAGTTTATTTAATTATATAATCTTATTATATATTTTTGAAAAACACTTTTGGTAATAAGGAAAAATGTTTTAATCATACTAAATATATGATTTCAAATATTTAACCAAAATCAGTTAGTTTTTCACCAAATAAACTTTTCCCACTAAAAGACAAAGTTTCTGGCCGTTTCAGCTGGGCGGCCCCTTTAATTATAAAGGGCGGTCCCCTTAAAATTAAGGGGACCGGCCATGATTTAAGGGGACCGGCCACGCTCCTCTGTCAGAAACTTTTGCCTATAAATACCACCTTAAACCTGGATTTTTTCCCCACCTTTTGCACTCCAGAACTTTCTGTTCTAGATCTCCATTTCCAATCTATAAATCCTTTGATCATACATTCTTAAATCTTTGTTTCAAAGTGATCCATACATAATCCATTCAAGTGCAAGAGAAGAATACTTCTATCCCTCAAGACAAGAAGTATTACAACTAGTTGTGATCTCCACATCTAAGTTGTTTGAGCATCATCATTGATTATTATTTCATAGTGTGATTAGTTGTGAATATTTGTTAGAGAATAGTTGTGAAAAAGATAAGTTAGGAAGAAGATTGGTGTGTAGAAGAATTGGTGTGTAGAAGTATTGGTGTGTAGAAGATTGGTGTGTAGATTAATGGTGTGTAGAAGATAGGTGTGAAAGAAGTGGTGTGATTAAGTAGTGAATTGGTGTGTAGTAGTTGTGATCTAGGTGTGAAGATATTGTGGTGTGTAAATTGGTGTGTAAGGTTTTCTCCGCCATAAGGGAGCTTGTTGATATAGTGAAGAAAACTCTCGAGTTAGGTGCTCGGGGAGTGGAGTAGGGCAAGGAAGGTGCCTTGTAGCCGAACCACTATAAATCGCTTGTCTCTCGGTTTGATCTTTCCATCTTTTACTTATTTCATTACTTACATAATTATTGCTTCATAGTATATATACTTAGTGTTGTTCATATTGTGTATAACTAGATTTCATATACCATCGAATCTATATTTTATAAATCAACGAAAACTTTTAAACAATTTGTTTTATAACAATTAAAACGACGTAAAACTATTCAACCCCCCTTCTAGTTTTCCACAATTGGTATCAGGAGCCACGTCTAGCAAGATTTTTAAAATATATTGTATTTTAAAACTTGTAACGATCTATGGAATCTGAAAAATATTTAGAAGGGCAATTTATGCAAAGACCACCACTATTTGAAAGTGATGGATTTTTATATTGGAAAAATAGATTCGAAACCTATGTGAAATCAAAAGATCTTGATCTTTGGCATATTATTACCTTTGGTGATTTTCCTCCTATTCAATATAATGTTGAAACTAAAATGGATGAAATTGTAGATTTTGAAAAACAAAATGATGATTTGAAAAAGAAACTAGCAAAAAATAATGAGGCTAAAATGGTTATTTATAATGCGTTACCACGTAAAGAATATGAAAGAATTTTTATGTGTAAAACCGCAAAAGAAATTTGGGATTCTTTACTAATCACTCACCAAGGTAATAGTCAAGTTAAAGATAACAAAATAGATTTTCTTGTACATCAATATGAACAATTTACGATTCCGGAAGAGGAATCAATTGATAATGCTTTTGCTAAATTTAACACCATCATCACAAGTTTAAAAGCACTTGATGAGACATTTTCTAGTAAAAATTGTGTTAGGAAATTTCTTAGGGCATTACATCCGAAATGGCGAGCTAAAGTCACGGCTATTGAAGAATCAAAGAATTTGATGACATTGTCACTAGATGAGCTTATTGGCAACTTGAAAGTCCATGAAGAAATTATAAGAAGAGATTTGGAAACGGTCAAAGTCAAGAAAGAACAAATCAAATCCATTGCTCTAAAAACCAAAATAGAACCTTGTGACGATGATGATTCAAGTGACGAGAGTGAAGATGAAGAATATGCGATGGCCGTAAGAGAATTCAAGAAATTCTTCAAGAGACGAGGAAGATTCACTAGATCACCACGTGACGAAAGAAAGGTGTTCCAAAGAAATAGAAGTGATAATTACGTGAAAAGAAAGTGCTTTAGATGTGGAAGTCCAAATCATCTCGTTGGAGAATGTTTAAAGCCGCCGGGTTATGAAAATCAAAGCGCATTTGTTAGTGGAACATGGAGTGATAGTGATAAAGAAGAAGTGGAAAAACCAAAAGAAGAAAAGTGTTTTGTAGCAAATGCAACCGACGAAATATGCCTTGGAATTGACTTGGAGCCTGACGAATGGATCAAGGATAGTGGATGTTCGAGGCACATGACGGGGAATCGCAAGCTATTCTCTACATACAAGGCATACAATGGAGGTAACGTTATTTTCGGTAGTGACTTGCGTGGAAAAATTATTGGCAAAGGTACGATTTCTCAAGACTCACTTACTATTGAAAATGTTGAACATGTAAATAATTTAACATATAACTTACTTAGTGTAGGCCAAATATGCGATAATAAATGTAGAGTTATCTTTTCCGAAGAAGATAGCGAAATAGTTAAGAATGGAAAAATTATAGGTAGAGGTATTAGGAAAGGAGGAGTATATGTTATGAAACTAGGAAACAAACCTGAAGATAGGATATGCCTAACGACCCTAGATGAAAACTCTACATTGTGGCATAGGAGATTAGGACATGCTAACATGCAACAAATACAATCTTTGGCCTCTAAGGAATTAGTTAGAAACTTGCCTAATCTAAATTATGACAAGCATTTTTGTGATGCATGCAAAATTGGAAAACAAGCTCATGCTAGTCACAAAGCTAAGAATATAGTATCCACTACTAGGTGCCTAGAATTATTACATATGGATCTCTTTGGTCCATCCGCTGTGCGGAGCTATGGAGGAAACAAATATACCTTAGTAATAGTAGATGACTACTCACGATACACGTGGACTAGGTTTTTAAGTGACAAAACCCAAGCCTTTGAAAAATTCGAAATATTTAGTAAAATGATTCAAAATAAATTAGGATGCTCAATAGTTGCCATTAGGACGGACCATGGTAGGGAATTTGATAACGAAATACAATTCGGAAAATATTGTGAGTTAAATGGAATATCTCACAATTTCTCCGCTCCTCGTACTCCTCAATCAAATGGGGTAGTAGAAAGAAAAAATAGGTCACTACAAGAAATGAGTAGAACTATGTTAAATGAACAATCCATTCCACAAAAATTTTGGTGTCACGCCGTAGATACATCGACTTATATTTTAAATAGGGTATCAATTAGAAGAATTCTAGGAAAAACTCCTTATGAGTTATTAAGAGATAGAAAACCAAACTTAAGCTACTTTAGGGTATTTGGAAGTAAATGCTATATTTTAAACACTAAGGACTACCTCACTAAGTTTGATCCAAAATCATATGAAGGAATATTTTTAGGATACTCACAAAATAGTAAAGCATATATAATACTTAACAAACACTTCATGAAAGTAGAGGAATCACTAAATGTAACATTTGATGAAACACCACCACCTCCTAAAACGCTACCTTTAGAAGATGATAATTTAGTCGAAGATGAAGTCATTGAGGTTAGTAAAACAAAACCCATAGGAAATAATAATGAAGACATCTACTTAGAAAATAACGAAACTATTAATATTAAAGAATCTAGATCACATCCATTAGATAATATAATAGGACATCTTAACCAAAGAACCCTTAGGTCACAAGCCCAAGATAAAAACAACTTCTTTTGTTTCCTCTCAGCAATAGAACCTAAGAATATTAGTGAGGCTTTAAAGGATGAAAGTTGGATTATAGCTATGCAAGAAGAATTAAATCAATTTAAGGCAAATGATGTTTGGGAACTAGTCCCAAATCCAAAGGATATGACCATCATAGGAACCAAATGGGTATATAGAAATAAGTTAGACGAGAATGGAATAGTTACTAGGAATAAAGCTAGGTTAGTTGCCCAAGGTTATAATCAACAAGAAGGAATTGATTATGATGAAACTTATGCCCCCGTAGCTAGACTAGAATCAATTAGGATATTACTTGCCTATGCTTGCGCCCTAGATTTTAAGTTATTTCAAATGGATGTGAAAAGTGCATTCCTTAACGGTTTTATCAATGAGGAGGTATATGTGGCACAACCTCCAGGATTCATTGACTTCGCAAAACCTGATTATGTTTATAAGTTAAAGAAAGCTTTGTATGGACTCAAACAAGCTCCCAAAGCTTGGTATGATCGATTAAAAGCTTTTCTTATTAAACATGATTATTCCATGGGAATGGTAGATAACACTCTTTTCACTAAAAGGAAAGACCCAAATCTCATCATTGTTCAAATATATGTTGATGACATTATATTTGGATCGACTTGTCAAGACATGTGTGATGAGTTTGCCAAAATCATGCATATGAGTTTGAGATGAGTATGATGGGTGAACTCAACTTCTTCCTAGGATTACAAATAAAACAATTAGATGATGGAATATTCTTTAACCAATCTAAGTACATTAAGGAAATGCTTAAGAAATTTGGCCTAGAAGACTCAAAACCCATGAAAACACCCATGTCTACGGAGGTAAAGCTCACAAAGGACGATGAAGGTGAGTCCGTAGATAACACCAAGTATAGAGGAATGATAGGTAGTTTACTATACTTGACGGCAAGTAGACCCGATATCATGTTTAGTGTCTGCCTTTGTGCCCGTTTTCAAGAGGATCCCAAAACCTCTCACCTAGAAGCGGTTAAGCGTATCTTCCGATACGTTAAAGGCACTATACACTTAGGATTATGGTATCCTAAGGAATCCGGCATAGAAACCATTGTCTATGCGGATTCGGATCATGCGGGAGACTACGTAGATAGAAAAAGTACTAGCGGTATTTGCACGTTTATGGGATGTTGTCTAACGTCTTGGTTTTCGAAAAAGCAAACCGCTCTTGCTATCTCTACCACCGAAGCCGAGTATGTAAGCGCCGGAAAGGCATGTCAACAAGCACTATGGATGAAACAAGCTCTCGTAGACTATGGCATTAGGTTAGAAAATGTCCCCATTATGTGCGATAACAAAGGTGCGATAGATTTAAGCAAAAATCCGGTACAACACTCTAGGACTAAACACATAGAAATACGTCACCATTTTCTTAGGGATAATGTACAAAAAGGAAATATATCTATAGAAAAGGTTGCATCGGAAGACAATATTGTGGATATATTCACAAAACCCCTTAAGCGTGAATTATTCAACCACTTGCGTTTAGGATTAGGAATGATGGAACAAGTTGACTAAATTACATTGAATTAATTCTAAGTTATACTTGCATGAATATTTATTTTTCTTTCATTCCATCTTCTCTGAGTCTAGGAATCTATTTCGCACAAAACTTAAGATTGAGAAGATTTATTTTCTTTGCATAAATTTAAAAAAAAAAAAAAAAAAAAAAAAAAAAAAAAAAAAAAACTCAATCAATTCTCTCTAATCTTTATTCTCACAATCTAGGAATCACATGAAAATCATTTTCATTGCATTGTTGACTAATTCTAAAAACATTGTATTTCAAAATCATGCATAAACTCTCACATAAATTGTCAAGGTATATAATCTAATATATGTCTTTGACATTCATGATCGAGCAAAAATTGAATCAAGGAGATCATTTGGATTGTTTCTTAGGATCGTTATTTCTTTTTGCTTCTAGGTGTCGAAACAATCACAACTCCACATTTGTTGCATATAGACACTCACTAGGACAAATTCACTAGTAATGGTGTCATCTTGATCCATCATTAGTCTTTCACTCACTAATTGCCCTTGCCTCTAATTCAAGATAGGTGCCTTAGGAAGCTTAAGTGTGCTTGCATTTACTTACCTCCTATTGCTTATTATGTGTTGATTATTTGCTCTTGTGCCTATGTGTTTTTGCATGATATCTAATGTTAGATTAGATGCTATATTGCCTAAAGGAATTGAACTTGCTTGAATCCAAGTCCAAAAACACAACCTTTCTGCAAATTTTCTGCCAAAAACCCAATTCTGGCAATCTGGAAATCACCAGATGGGCGGCCCCCTTAATTATGTAAGGCGGCCCCCTTAATTTTAAGGGGACCGCCCCCTAATTAAGGGGACCGGCCATCTGATGGACGGGTTTATAGAATCTTTTCTGCTTTTTAGCCCACTTCAACCTACATTTCCCATTTTTCACCAACACATTTTGTCCTAATCCTCCAAACAAACCTTATCCATCCTTAAACACACAAATCCTACACTATAAATATCCCCAATCCTCAAAACTCTCCACTCATTCCATCATGAACTCTCCAAACAAACCAAAATCAAAAGCCTCAAGGCTAGCAAGGATGACGGAAAAACCCGTTTGGCGAAGAAAAAGCCCTCGAAACAAATCCATCACCATTAATGAAGTTGGAAGTCATTCCACACCCCCAACTTCTTACTTCCCAAACTTTGCATCAAACCAACAAGGTCATTCATTTGATCCTCTCTACAAACCATACAACATTGGTCAAACATCTTTCTTCAAACCAAACTACACATCCCAACCTCCAACCACTTATAATGATCCATACAAGTTTGATCAACCATCAAACTACAATTCCAACTACACAAACCCAACTCTTCCATACCAAACCTATGATCCCCTCCACATTGCCACGGAAAAACAAAAATTCCGTGATGAAATTAACCAAATCCATGATCTTAGTGATCTCCTTGCTATGCATCTTGCACAACGCAACAAAGGGCAACCCCCATCATCACCCTATGCTAATTTCCTTCCCCACTCTCTAAACTTGGATCAAGTTACTAACCACACTCACTTTTGCCCTTGTTGCATATTCCTTCAAAAACAAATCCTCTACTTGAGTGAAGATATTTCTTGGATTGAATATCTTCTCACTCGTAATCATCCTATACCATCCTTAACACGATACAACATCGTGTGATCCACCTCTTCCGCTCCATACAACACCCCATATCCACCTCAATCAAACATCTAAGCTCCTTGCTTATGTTTTCCTTCAAGCAAATAAAACAAATCAACCATGGGTTGCAAGCAAGTCCAAGTGCTCTCTTAGGCAATATAGGACTATATCTTTTATTTTGTTTTATTGTAATCAATATGCTACAAGCATATTGAATGTTGTTATGCTAATTATTTCTATCATGCTTGAATGAATCTATTTTTATTTGCATAATTGTTGTTTTTGCATATATATGTGTGTTGTTCTCTTCAAAATATTTTTGTAGCCAAGATTCCAATTGCTCGTTCCCTTTGTGCTCTCAAACGAGGGGGAGCATACATCAAGGGGGAGTTCTCTACCCGTTTAAACTTCTTTCACGAAGATTATTCGGCCTAACCTTTTTGATTTTACAAAAAGGGGGAGAAGAGAAATGGTAAACTCTATAATACTTGTCTAATAACAAGTTTTAAATCTTTTGAGTTTAAGGTTTTGTAATAATCAAAAAGGGGGAGATTGTTGACATAAATAATGCCTAAAAAACATTATTAAGTTTTTATCAATATCTCTATGTTTTGATCATTACAAAATATAACCTCAAAGAACTAAAACTTATGACATAAACAAGTATTTGGTGATTAATATTTCTCTTTTCATCCAAATCACTTAAGGTATGAATAAACAAAGTGTTTAGTGCAATGTATGATCAAAGGGGTATTTAATTAACTAATACAAAGTTTATTTAATTATATAATCTTATTATATATTTTTGAAAAACACTTTTGGTAATAAGGAAAAATGTTTTAATCATACTAAATATATGATTTCAAATATTTAACCAAAATCAGTTAGTTTTTCACCAAATAAACTTTCCCCACTAAAAGACAAAGTTTCTGGCCGTTTCAGCTGGGCGGCCCCTTTAATTATAAAGGGCGGTCCCCTTAAAATTAAGGGGACCGGCCATGATTTAAGCGGACCGGCCACGCTCCTCTGTCAGAAACTTTTGCCTATAAATACCACCTTAAACCTGGATTTTTTCCCCACCTTTTGCACTCCAGAACTTTCTGTTCTAGATCTCTATTTCCAATCTATAAATCCTTTGATCATACATTCTTAAATCTTTGTTTCAAAGTGATCCATACATAATCCATTCAAGTGCAAGAGAAGAATACTTCTATCCCTCAAGACAAGAAGTATTACAACTAGTTGTGATCTCCACATCTAAGTTGTTTGAGCATCATCATTGATTATTATTTCATAGTGTGATTAGTTGTGAATATTTGTTAGAGAATAGTTGTGAAAAAGATAAGTTAGGAAGAAGATTGGTGTGTAGAAGAATTGGTGTGTAGAAGTATTGGTGTGTAGATTAATGGTGTGTAGAAGATAGGTGTGAAAGAAGTGGTGTGATTAAGTAGTGAATTGGTGTGTAGTAGTTGTGATCTAGGTGTGAAGATATTGTGGTGTGTAAATTGGTGTGTAAGGTTTTCTCCGCCATAAGGGAGCTTGTTGATATAGTGAAGAAAACTCTCGAGTTAGGTGCTCGGGGAGTGGAGTAGGGCAAGGAAGGTGCCTTGTAGCCGAACCACTATAAATCGCTTGTCTCTCGGTTTGATCTTTCCATCTTTTACTTATTTCATTACTTACATAATTATTGCTTCATAGTATATATACTTAGTGTTGTTCATATTGTGTATAACTAGATTTCATATACCATCGAATCTATATTTTATAAATCAACGAAAACTTTTAAACAATTTGTTTTATAACAATTAAAACGACGTAAAACTATTCAACCCCCCTTCTAGTTTTCCACATTTTTGTATTTTTATATTTTATGAAAAGCAAGTAAAAATCTCGGGTATTGGAAGAGTGGGCGGAATTAGTTGCTAGTCAACTAACCCAATAAATAAGATGCAATCAAAATAAAATAACAAAAATGAAAATAAATCTAATTAAATTAGTGGTGTGGACAATAAATGGGAAAATTGTGTTTACTTAGGTTTCATTACTCCCTAGACATCTTTTACAGGTTGATAGTTTGTTACAGTTGCGTGGATGATGGGTTATATTCCTTAATACCATTCGTGGGGTGACGTACGTACTTCCCCAACTCTATAAGCTCCTACTTCACTCCTATGTCGAGCCTGCAAAAAGCTCCTAACATGGAATCATTAGAATTCGCTCATGCATTAAATACAACCATAAAAACCTAGTACACATTGGTTCATGTTTCTTAAGACGTTCAAGTAAGTTACACTATGGAAGTCTGCCAGTTTTCTTAAGCCTAACATCGAAATCATTCATCCGTAACAACTATAAACAAGCAATCAACCCATAATCAACATCTAGGTTTCACTACATCTAAGCAAACACACAAGAGATCTAGCCTAGCATGTTAAAATCAAGACAATCGTAAGATATATTCAAACAATACATAGACATATTGAATGAATTGAAATGATACTTATCTTAATTGAACATGAAAGGTTTCAAAGGGTAAAAAAACCCTTGAAAATACTGATAAAATCGTGCTAGGGTTTCTCCAAGTTATCCCTCTAATTGTCATCCCTTAATGAATGAAAATTACAAAACTATATATAGATTTTCCAACGTGACGGCGTCAAGAAGATCTGACGCCGTCAACTCGCCGCCCATAGTAATATCGGATTGCATATATCCAGATCTGACGCCGTCAAGAGCAAATTTCCTCTGGCCGTCACGTGTAATGGGACCATGACGGCCTATGGTGACGCCGTCATGCCCCTTAGTGTAAAACTCTCTGGACCGTCACGGACTCTATCCACTTCACCTCTTGTTTTACTCTTGACGCCGTCATGTAGAACTTGGTGACGCCGTCAGGTACTGTTCCCAGCAATGGAAAATTAAGACTTTGCCGTTTTATTCACATTTATGCTTCAAAAACGTCCAAAATGATTCCTTTTCCAGAATTCACTCCAAAAGTACCTAAAATCATTAAAGAAACGATTTAGGGCAATATTTGATCAAATAAATTCAATTCCGGGCTTAAATGACCACCTAAAAATGGATCATTTTTCGCCTCATCATATACCCTTACACTTGAGATTTGCTTGTCTTCAAGCAAATGCGCTTTTATTCTAGTCAAAATACAAGTTAGGGGTCATTTAACACTAATATAAAAGTAATTACAATAAATAATCGTTGCACTAAAGACCAAAGACAAGCACGGAGGTCATACACTAGCACCTCACAAATAGTGTTTAGATACTCACATCTCTCGGGTGTAATAAAGTATATATCACAATATGGAAATGGAAAACATCTCTCACTACCTGTCATAGCAAAATAGATTACCATAGGTTTGGAAAAGGATCAAACCTCCACCACATGGCGTAAGCACCTAGGATAAACTATCAGAGAGGTCTTTTAAAGGGTTATAATGTTAGGTGTAGGGATATGGACTACACGGTTTTGTTGGATAAAGGCAATCTTTACTGGTGGCGAGTTAATAATCTTGGTTAATTACATGTACAATATGGCGTTGTTAAGCCTAGACTAGACTCGACTTAAGCTAATAAATCAAAAATAACAAAAACATAAAATAAACATATAATGAAACGGGATGGTAGTCCGTATGTTTTTTTTCTTCTCTTTTCTTTTTCTATTTTTTTTTTCTTCTTTTCGTTTTTTTTTTTTTTTTAACTCACTCTTACCCTACCATCCAAAATAATACATCATAGGGAATGAACATTCCCCTTACACTTGAATTTTTACATACTTTACAATAAACTAATCTAATGACTCGAATTAAGATAATCAAAACACTTGGAGCCCTTTTAAGATTAATGCACATATAGGGGTAATAATATGATGTTCTTCCCCATTACTCCATAACACAAGTACTTTACCCATGAGTCTCAATCGTCCCAAAACAATATGTACAAGGATATGACTCGACTTAGCAACCATGTAATCAATTAGATAATTAACTAAGGGTTTAAACATGAAACAATAATGCACTAAAGATGAGTGCATACACGGAAGGCTAAGGCGATTTGGGTGTACATTTAAGTGGGGTGTAACAAATTCTTCCTTTAAGTAAGATGCTTAAAGTTAGAAACGAAAAGATAGGCTCGGAGGGGTGTACTAGGGGTTTCGTGTACTAAAAATGAGTACAACGCTAATGGTGTGGGAAAATTTAGTTGACTTTACTAGCCAAGTAATATGACTTAAATGGTCAAGTAATTATGATACGGGTTTAACACAAGGGTGATCCTAATGCCTCTTTTCATGTATTAAATCCTACTACATGAATGTAGTCTCACTAGCGGTCTCGGGATGCATCACTAATGCAAGTTCTAGAATCTAAATGCTACCGGTACACTCATAAGCACTAATAGTAAATGCTTTTTCTATCAAATCTAAAGGCGAACCTCACATATTTGGGTGGAAAATTTTTCTGAATAGTACGGTTTTGTGCTAGTCATACAATCTCCTATCCATGAGACGCTTGCTATGGCTAAAGTTTCACTCCTAAATGTTCTAAAAAATTTTAAATTTGGCGCTAAAATTACACTAACAAGTATTTCTCATAGTTTTATTACACACCTACCATCAAACAAATAAACTCAAGTACAAGTGTATCCTATAAGGTATCATCATTTACCCTCCCCTTACACTTAGGATGAACATTGTCCCCAATGTTCAATTAAATAATGTAAAAGTGAAATAGGTAAAAGAATGAAATCAAATACTCCCCTGATTCGTTCGGTGTGGATAGTGTGGTAACAAGGTTAGATCTTCCTCCAGGAAAATGAACAATCAAAGCTTCCCTTCCAGAATATAAATCATCTTCTTGTCATACATAACCTGTTAAACTTGAGAACACAAACAAGGCAACCTCGCGTAAAATCGGCGGCAATCTATATATACTAACAAATCCTAGAAAACAATGTAAGATATAATGCTTGTGGAATGAATGTTTGCAGATTTCCTGGAGTTTATAAAACTAAAGAATTAACAAAAACTTTAAGACTCCGTTAGAAAAACAAAACTAGCAAAATTTCTAGAATTTTACACATGACGCCGTCAGGAATTAATTCCTGATGCCGTCAGAAGTGACCTGCAGAAATCTTTACGTTAAGTTTCCAGAAAATTTCTGGAAAAACTTATGTCCTACTTCCTGGAAAATCCTGCAAAACATCATTATGACTCGATACAAGCATTTGACTCTAACAAATACGAATATACTTGTCCATTTAATATTGTTGTGGTTCATACTCAATTTCGTTCTTATAAACAAATTTGGATCTCCCTTACACTTATCTTTTGCAAAATACCTTTATATGCAATTAAGACGAAGTTAAAAACAAAATAAAGCATTTTCATAATTTACTTTGAAATAGGAGCCACAAACAACAAAAATAAAACATGCATACGAAAACAAATAAAATCAAACAAACAAACAAATAAATAATTAAAGCTTGGGTTGCCTCCAAATAAACGCTTGTTTCTGTTCGAGTCATGAGCCTGACTCTACCCTTATTTAACGGAAATAGGGGAGGTTTTCCCTACACTTTGAATTAAGTGCGGGTGGAAGTAGCGATACACACCCTTAGGGTGGAAATATGCCACGTGAGGAGAGAGTGGTGGATGAATTATATGCTCAAAGGGGTGTGCTTCTATCATCATAACCTTAGCTAATTCAATTGGGTTAATGGGTGGATTAAGATTTTCTCCTAGAAAGGGATCATTTTCAATCAACTTCAAGAGACTACTAGTTGGGGATCCATCTTGACCTAATAAACCCGGTTTAAACCCATAATGTTTCTTGTGATTAATCGTAAATGGGTGATGTAAGCATGTAAGGTCATTTTCCACTCCTATATTGGCTTCCTCTCTACATGGCTTAAAGTCTACCACCTTTATCCTAAGACTACCCGGACTACATGGGTTGATGGGTGGGTCGGCTCCTCTTTTGTCTCCTAGATGTATATCTAAGGATGGAAAGTTATGTGAAGATTGAGGTTCCGATTCATCAACACTAGGAAATTCCCTAGAACTAGGAGTAAGGTTATCATTATAAGTATTCAAACATATATCCTCTAGTTGTGTTTAGTTCAAAGGTTCTACCTCAATTGAGATTCCTAAAGTCTCATCTACTTCATCCGAATAAGTCACGGGTGGTGTGTATGCTTCAAATGATGGTAGGACTTGTGGGGTACTTGGTGGGCTTAAATTTTCAACTCTATCCTCCATATTATCAAGATTACCAATGTGCTCAGCTTGTATTGTGGTGAAATCAAACCATCCCGTGCACCTAGTTATCTCATCTATAGGTTTATCCCCAAACAATCTTCTTGCTTGTTCCCTTAAACTTGCTATCAATTGATCCGTAACAACGTTTGTTGGGTTGTCCATTTTTTTGGCAAGTATGGCACAATTCTCTATGGTTTCCCATGCTTCATCAACACTTAATCCCCAAAGGTCCCCATCTGCGGCATGGTCAATGTCCATTTTGGTATAGTGGTCGACACGATGGTAAAATATTTCAATTTGGGACCACAGATCAAAATTATGATGAGGGACTTTTCGGAGTAAATATTTAAAACGAGCCCATGCATCATAGATAGGTTCATCCTCATGTTGTTTAAACATCAAGATGTCATTTGGAGTGGGTGAATTTCGTGGTTAATAGTATGGTGGATTCGCGTTCTCCATAATGGCTAACGGAATAGTCAATGGAAAGGTTTTTATAAACAAAGACACAAAGAAAAGATAGACTAAAGAAAACTTAAAAAAATAAATAAAATCTTACTAGAAAGGAATCTAGCAAGTAGACCTAATAAAAAGAAATCCTAACCTAGACAATAACTATTCCCCGGGCTGCGGCGCCAAAAACTTGATGCGTGGGAATTGCACCACGCTTTACCTCTCGAGGGATCTCGAGAAGCTTACAACCCCCACCAGGCAGTGTACCTGATCGTTGTAGTATAGTATAGTGACAAGTACCGGGGGATTGATCGTTCAACTCAGGAATAGTGTCGCTAGGATTAGAAAGCCTAAAAACTAGGTCTAGAGGCGAGGGATGATTCTTTTTGTATTTTTATATTTTATGAAAAGCAAGTAAAAATCTCGGGTATTGGAAGAGTGGGCGGAATTAGTTGCTAGTCAACTAAGCCAATAACTAAGATGCAATCAAAATAAAATAACAAAAATGAAAATAAATCTAATTAAACTAGTGGTGCGAACAATAAATGGGAAAATTGTGTTTACTTAGGTTTCATTACTCTCTAGATATCTTTTACAGGTTGATAGTTTGATACAATTGCATGGATGATGGGTTATATTCCTTAATACCATTCGTGGGGTGGCGTACGTACTTCCCCAACTCTATAAGCTCCTACTTCACTCCTATGTCGAGCCTGCAAGAAGCTCCTAACATGGGATCGTTAGAATTCGCTCATGCATTAAATACAACCATAAAAACCTAGTACGCATTGATTCATGTTTCTTAAGACGTTCAAGCAAGTTACACTATGGAAGTCTGCTAGTTTTCTTAAGCCTAACATCGAAATCATTCATCCGTAACAACTATAAACAAGCAATCAACCCATAATCAACATCTAGGTTTCACTACATCTAAGCAAACACACAAGAGATCTAGCCTAGCATGTTAAAATTAAGACAAGCGTAAGATATATTCAAACAACACATAGACATATTGAATGAATTGAAAGGATACTTATCTTAATTGAACATGAAAGGTTTCAAAGGGTAAAAGCCCTTGAAAATACTGATAAAATCGTGCTAGGGTTTCTCCAAGTTATCCCTCTAATTGTCATCCCTTAATGAATGAAAATTACAAAACTATATATAGATTTTCCAATGTGACGGCGTCAAGAAGAGAAATCTGACGCCGTCAACTCGCCGCCCATAGTAATATCGGATTGTCTAGATCCAGATCTGACGCCGTCAAGAGCAAATTTCCTCTGGCCGTCACGTGTAATGGGACCATGACGGCCTATGGTGACGCCGTCATGCCCCTTAGTGTAAAATTCTCTAGACCGTCACGGACTCTATCCACTTTACCTCTTGTTTTACTCTTGACGCTGTCATGTAGAACTTGGTGACGCCGTCAGGTACTGTTCCCAGCAATGGAAAATTAAGACTTTGCCGTTTTCTTCACTTTTATGCTCCAAAAACGTCCAAAATGCTTCCTTTTCCAGAATTCACTCCAAAAGTACCTAAAATCACAAAAGGAACGATTAAGGGCAATATTTGATCAAATAAATTCAATTCCGGGCTTAAATGACCCCCTAAAAACGGATCATTTTTCGCCTCATCAAAGGTCTACTTCAATCCAAACTTCATTTTCTCTCATGGATTGCGTTTCCCCATTCATAGCAACTTGCCATTTTTCCTTTTCAGGACAATTTATGGCAGCCCTATAACCAGTGGGTTCATCAAGATCCCCTAGTATAGTTTCCTCACACTCAACGTTAAGACATAGGCATTCGAGAGCTTTCACAGTTCTTACAGATCTGTGAATGGGAACCACTTCAACTTCAGGTGGAGGACCTAAACTTTCAGGTTCCACAGGTTGTTGGCTAGTGTTTTCAGAAGGTGTTACATCTTCATGATCATCTTCCAGATCATATACTCTCCCACTGAATTCTTGAGATATGAGCTCCTTTTTCAAGAAGTCTCCATACCTTGCAACAAAAACTTTGTTTTCAGGTGGGTAATAAAAGTAGTAACCCATTGTTTCCTTTGGGTATCCTATGAATATGCACTTTACAGATCTTTGTTGGAGTTTATCTGCTGAGTCACGTTTAACATATGCCTCGCAACCCCAGACCTTTAGATAAGACAAGTTAGGAGCTTTTCTAGTCCATAACTCATATGGTGTCTTATCCACCTTCTTAGTTGGAACCATATTTAGAATGCGAACCGCAGATTCTAAGGCATAATCCCAAAACGAAAAAGAAAGAGTTGTTAGATTGTTAAATTAAACATAGATCGTATCATATCTTGCAATGTACGATTCCTTCTTTCAGATACTCCATTTTGTTGTGGAGTATATGGAGAAGTAAGGCGCTGGACAATTCCCTCCTTAGCTAAGTAATCTATAAACTCTTGACTCAGGTATTCACCACCCCTATCGGATCGAAGAGCTTTAATCTTCTTTCCAAGTTGCAACTCTACTTCTGCTTTAAACATTTTGAATGTTTCAAATACCTCATGTTTATGTTTAAGTAAATAAACATAACCATAACGGCTATAATCATCTGTAAATGTTAAGAAGTAGCTAGCACCTCTTCTTGACACATGTCTAAGTGGTCCACACACATCTGTGTGAATAAGACCAAGTAGATCAGAAGCCCTTTCAATCCTATTCTTAAAGGGTTTCTTTGTCATCTTCCCAGCAATACAAGATTCGCACTTATCAAATGATTCATCATTGATCTTTTCTAAAAGCCCATCATGTTGCAGCTTTTCCATGCGAGCCTTGCTTATGTGAGCAAGTCGACAATGCCAAAGATATGATAAATCCAGACCTTTCTTGATTCTCTTATTATTGATGCTATACATTGAATTATTTTTAACAAAAGCATTATCATTATCATTCATATCAATCTCAAAAATACCATTCACAATAATAGCATTAAAATAAAAAACACCATTATAAGAAACCGAAATTCCATTGCTAGAAATAGTATGATCAAAATCAAGGTTCAACAAACATGAAAATGAAATAACACCTCTAACAATTGACGGTGCATAATGACAATTATTTAAAGATAGTTCAAGGCCCGAAGGCAACACTAAATTAAATACGCCTATAGCTTCAACTTCTGCATGTGCTCCGTTACCCACGTGCAAGAATTGTTTTCCAAAGGCCAGCTTTCTCTCAACTCTAAACCCCTGCAAGGTATTGCAAATATGAATGCCACATCCCGTATCATATACCCATGAATTCAATTTAGGAGTAAGAGTGAATAATTCAATCATAAAGAACGCACCTGAAGTACTGGGGTTACCAGCCTCGTTTTTCTGCTTCTTTTATTTCAAGTCATGAATGTAGAGTGGACAATTGCGCATCCAATGGCCCTTTTCATGACAGTGGTGGCATGCTTGATCCTTCTTGTTTGGAGGATTCACCTTGTTCTGCTTAGGCTGATGTTGTTTCAACTTGGGCTGTGGTTGATAGGCCATGACCTGCTTGCCTTTACCACCCTTCCCATTGCCTTTGTTCACATGCGATTTCTTTTGGATTCTCCCACCTTGAATTGCCAACACTTGCAGGGTAGGAGCCTTGCCCTTGGCTGGTAGACTTTTCTCATAATCAACAAGCAATGCGAGTAATTCTGAGACTATCTTCCCTTAGCAATGCATGTTGAAGTTCTGCACAAAACCAGCAAAGTCCTTGTTAAGGGACCTGTTGATCAAGTGCACTTGCACATTCTCGGGGTAACCAAATCCAATTCTGTGTAGTTGATCAAAGTGTTCTCTCATCTCATTCACATAATCTTCAACTGGTTTACCATCACCATGCTTGCAGTTGTGTAGTTTGTCAAGAGACTCATACAATTCAACTGAAGGAGACTCTTCATAAGACTTTTGAAGTTCCTCGAGCATATCTTTAGGGTAGTAATACTAGTACTTCTTTTGCAATTGAGCATTCATACTAGTGAGCATTAAACAAACAACCTCATTGTATCTAGCATGCTCAAGTCTCCAAGCCTCTTTAACTGCTTCTGGTTAAGTAGCAGCAGGCTCATTAGGGCAATCATTTTTCACATAATCGAGTTTTCCGGTCGCCCTCAAGACAATCCTGAGCGATCGGTACCAATCATTGAAATTCTTTCCAGTCAGTTTTTCTCTTTCAAGATGACTCTTGAAAGCCGAAATCACAGATGGGGTATCGGGTTGAGCCATATCTACAAATAAAAGTTCAAACATTAGTATTTTCGATAATAAATATCTTCAAGAAAATATAATACCCAAAGGCTATATTCATATAACCAATTCTCTTGAAGATCTAGGATCCAACTTTACATAGTTCCACCACATCAGTTGATCTGCTAGTGGTGAAAGTACAAAAGATGGTAATCTGTCGAACAATAATTGGCAAACAAGATTTCCAATTCCTAGATCATTATGGGATTTACATCAAATTGATTCATCAATTTGCTATGTAAGCATGTTTCATCCCATCACATGCCTTAAGTTCTAGGTCTCACGCACAACTTAATTAAGTCGTCTACCTTAGAAACATGTAAAATTACAATTTATGGTCTCACGTATTAAAAGAATTTTACCTTGTTATTAAAATTTAGCCTAGGTCTCACGTTTACTAAATTATAACTTCAAGTGTTTCTTATAGGTAGATGGCATGTAACTTAAATTTTTAGGGTATTTAATTTTGATGTGTCAATCAAAACATGTATAAAGATGCATGCACTCATCTTTATAGCATAAGTTTTCAAAACCTTTTTATAACCAATTCTTAAGATTAATACAAAAAGTTTTACTTGAGGTAAAATACCTTAAGATGATTTTGTACAAGAATGAAGTTAAAAGAAAATTGTTTAAGACGTATGCGTAAGTGTGATAACCAAGGCAGACTCTAAGGCTCTTTCTAAGCCTTCTTATCACGACTATGAATTTGTCTTAAAGGAGTTACTTTTAAAAAAAACATGTTGTACAAAACATCAATCAAGTCAAAGTCTTTGGATTAAATCTTAAAACAGTAATAAAGTATGAATCTTGCAGTCTCACCTTGGAGCAAATTACCGTGCAAAGGGAACCGTTGTTGGCACATAAGACACCGCAAGATTCAATCTTTATCACTTTAAAGTTTCACCATTATTAGTCCATATTATTTTCTTTGTAAAAATTACCCTTTTTATTGCTTACATTCATGTCAAACAAATCAAACAATAAAACAAGTAATCAAAGACAAATCAAAACAATTAATAAATCATAACAATTATTGGTGAAACACATAGCCACATGCATACTTGATTTAGAAAAGATCCTAACAAAATCAATTCTAGGTTTTTAATATGCATATGATCAACTAAGGCCTTCCCTTTTTAATGGAAGTGGAGCCACATACATTGACAAGTCAATTGCGTAGGCCAAAGTCAATCATATACCACATAGCACGTAAATTGATTTTAATAATTATTTATTGAGGTCTTCCCCAATATTAGATCTATCTAATCATGTGACATAAACAATAAAACAACCAATGATCCATGATTAACATGCATGTTTCGTCACGGATCTAAGCATAACAATTACCCACGAAGTCACAAGTACGTTCAAATAACCGGTTAATGACCTAGGATTTCTAATGATTACAAGTTAATCAATTAAAACGACAAAACCCTAATTAGGGTTTCTTGGAAAATCGTCCCCCCCCCCAAATTAGGTTTAGGGTTTCGAATTTAATAAAAAAAATAGAAAAAGAAAACCCTAGATCAAACATGTATCTAAAACACTTAAAGATCCGATTTTTATGATGTTTTAGTAAGTAATTACATGTTATACATGGCTCGTGATGCCACTGTTAGAATATGACAATCAAAGTACACAAATATGCAGAAGCAAGGATCAAGTATAACACATAAATATTAACTAAAACATAAATCGGAACATACCTTATGCACGTCAAAAATCTTGAACTTGTGTAAAACTAGATCTATGATAAACCCCTTACCATTTTGTTTATCGATCTCTTGAGAACAACTATAGTGAGTTGATAACAAAGTGTGGCGAAAATTGGTTGAAATGAAAGTAAGTAATTATGGTGTTTCTGTAGTTTCTTATAACAAGTATAAGGAAGCTGGTTGGAAAAGAGAGGCGGAAGAGGTCAGGAATATGATTTTGGATAATGGGTTATAGTATCACATTGGGAATGATAAAAGTGGTTTTGGCGGGGAAAGAAAACGGGGTCAATGGCCAACTAACGGAGCATAACTAAAAATAACGGGTCAAAGTTATTAACCCATGCCACGTCATCAGTTAAACGGGAAAACCTTAATCGTTACACACAATAGTATGATTAGTCAATTGTTCGCATTGTTTAAAAAAATTAAAAGAAACATACACAACATAGTAAAACGTGGAAAGTTAGTTACATTTCGAAACAATTATCCCGATATACTATTTTGGTATATTCTAATAATGCCCTTGGAACAACATTTTTTTTGAGTGAATATTAACTTAGATAACTTTTGTAGAATCACCTCGAACCCCTTTAACTGTATGCAATCTCTGCACCTCAGTATGTATGAAAACACAATAAAATGTTTATTTACCTAATCAAGTAAAATTTACATGACAAAACTGAAACTGCAACTCCCCTAAATGCTTTCAGCTTTGGGTTTTTTTATATAGTTGGCTTTAGATTTTTAGTATGAATAAACGCAGCAGCTTAACTAGGTTTAGGGTTTAAGGTTTAGGGAGTATTTCATTTTCTATTATTGGCCAAGACAAGTGAAGCTACAAACTATGCTGGTAAATTTTCTGGATATCTACTATGTGAAGATTAAACATGATGCTTACCTGGTAGGTATTATTTTTTATTGATAGTAAAACATTAAGTTAATGTTTTTTGCGTGTTCTTCAGTCCGGGGGGAATTAGGATATCTGTAATTCCAGTTCTTCCCCAAAGCATATATCACTTAATTTTATTTGTTGGGGAATGCTAGAATTAGTAAACCAATTAATGCATTAGGAGCAAGACTATTAAGGTTATTGCATAACTCACGAGTCACGATCCAAGCTAGGTTTCAAAAAGCATAATGCGCTCCGTTGCGATAAGGGTCAACCGAGGCGAAAGCGCACGCATCATGTACCCGAGGCAACAATATTATAAAAAAATACCTCTAAATTATACTCTGTATATAATACACAAAACCACGGGCGGAGCTTAGTGAGGACCGGGAAGGGTCCCGGCACTCTAGGCGTAAGCCCGTTAGTGTAATTTTTCACGATTTCATGTGCTAAATTTTTTTTTTGTTTCATCTCGGCCCTCCCATCTAATGTATTTTCGGAAAAAAAATTTGTTTCGGCCCTCCCACAAATTTTTTTCTAGCTCCGCCACTGCACACAACACATTAATACCACATTTAATACCAAAAGATACCATGCATTCTCATAGTTTGAGATTCCATATTGCTAAAATATATAAATAGTCAAAAACTAAGATAAAAAATCTCATATTTGAATAATTAGAAGCAAATCAAAAGCATCCATGGATAGTTTTGTGTCTCTAAGACTGACAGTATTAAGACCAAACCAAAACTACACCCCGCACCGCCACATCAGCTTTTTCTCTCCCAGATCAAACCAGGACCAAACACTCGTAGTAAGAGGACCACACTAAGTGTCATGCATATATCTATCATCATCATTATGTATATGTGCATTCTTTTTCAACTAACTTTGCCTTGTAGCATTCTTCCGTTACTTGATTTCTTGGTGCCTCAAATAAGGGGGAGCATACACCAAAGGGAAGCATACACCAAGGGGGAGCATTGGTGATGTGTATTACATCCCTATCTATATATAATTTTGTTGCTGGAAACTAACCCTTGATGCAGGTTAATAGTTTGCAATTTATTTGATCCATGGATTCGCTAGAGTCATGTTTTAGAGGTTGATATTATCAAAGCTTAACTTATGATGATGCTAGCTCACCTCTTTATTTCAAGAATTGAAGTGTAGTAGAAGTCTCAACTAGGAGCTCACCTTTTTGCTTCGACAAAAGGGGGAAAAGAAGTGTAAACAAGTAACTTATACATTTTACTATAAGTTATAGTTTACATAGTTTGTCATCATCAAGAAGGGGGAGATTGTTGGCATAAATATTACGATATTTAATTTAAACATCCTCTTCATGTTTCGATGATGACAAAGATGTAAGTTACAACATATAACGTAAAGTGCTTTAGTTACTTGTGATCACAATTCATCTATGCATTCATACGTCAACAAGCCTCGACATCTCAACATCTCGAGTATGCTTCAACAATCACTTAAGGTATGTACAAAAAAATGTCTAATACATTTTATGATCAAAGGGATATTTAGACACTACAAATTTTATAAAATGTTATAAACATCTTATATATTTTGAAAAACACTTTCGGTAAATAAAGCAAAATGTTTAATTCATAATAAATTTATGAATTCAAATTTTTAACCAAAAATAGTTAAAATTTCACTAGATAAACCTTCCCCAGAAAAAGACAAAAAAAAAAAGTTGTTTTCTGTCTGGGTGGCCCCCTTAATTATGGGCGCCCCCTTAATAATTAAGGGGGCCGACACGCTCCTTTTGTCAGAAATGTTTGTCTATAAATACAGGTTTATTTCTGCTATTTTTCTAGACCTTTTGCACGAAAATTTTCAGTCCCAATCCTTTCAAAACATCTTTCTAAATCCTTTGATCATAAGATAATGAGTCTTTATTTCAAGTGATCCAATCATTCACCACTCAAAGTGCAAGAGAAGAATCCTCCCTATCATAAAGCCAAATACGTATTAGAGTCTAGTTAGCGTTGATATGAAGTTGTGAGTTATGTATGTATATGTAATAAGTAGATCAAGATGATCTTACTTAGTAGTGAGTCAATGAGTGAGTAAGAAGTAGTGGGAAGAAGTAGTAGTGTGGAGAAGTCATGTAGTTGTGAAGAAGTAGGTGTGTGAATAAGTAGTGGTGTATAGAAGAAGTTGTGAAGTAGTCGTGAAGTCATGAAATCGTGAAGAAGTCCTGAAGTCATGTAGAAGTTGTGTAGTGATCGAAGTCGTGTCGTGAGTTTGGTCCTAGCTAGCATTAGGAGTCGATATATTGCTTGGTGTCGTAAATCGGTGTAAGCAAATGCGCGTACGGTTTTCTCCGCCAAAAGGGAGCTTGTTGAGTAGTGTTGTGAACTCTCGATTAGGTGACTCGAGGAGTGGAGTAGGGCAAGGAAGGTGTCCTTCTAGCCGAACCATTATAAATCATCGTGTCCGGTTTGCACTCTCTTTCTCTTATCTCTTTACATTTATTCTTGCATTTATCGCTTTATATCTATGCTTGCAAATATGCGTTGATTGTTGCTTATATTGTCATGATGATTAATTGTGTTATAGTTACAAGTTAATATTGTGATTGTGTGTATAACTATATGATATGGTCTAACAGATTATTATTCACACCTCTCATATTAAGTTTAACTTAATAGATAATTTGATACAAAACATTTTAAGATTTTAAAAAGAAAAACTTTAATTAAAGATTTTGAAACAAACCTTTTATAAAACGAAAAAGAGGGAAAACTATTCACCCCCCCCCCTCTAGTTTTCCACACCATATATGATTTTTTCAGCCACGGAAAAAAAAACTTGAAAAAAATAATTTTTTTTTTCTGTCGAAAGTATATCAAAGTGCTCGTCTATAAAAAGATAATTAAATGCTTTTCGCGATGGTGTAATTATTTTTCGCTTAATGATTAACGGTTTAAGAGATATTTAAATTATAAAAAATGAGTGAAATATTAAAATATTTTTAATCTCAACCATTGATTTCTTTTTAGATAGATAGAGGGGATGAGTCCCTTGGTATGTAAGAAAAGTTTGGTATTTAATATAACTCTCATCTTAATTAATTTGTATAAACATTAATCATTTTGCAAGCAATCTTTTATATAATAAAATAAAACTCTTATTAGGAATTTTTCATTTCAAAAAAATCAATTCATTCATTTTTTAGTAATTTTTTTTATTTAGATTTTTAAAAAAGCTTCTTAATTATCAAAGTAACCTTAAATTTTTTTTATATTTGTTTAAAAAGTGTATAAAAGATGTTTTTATACTTTGATATTAAAAAAGTACAAATATACACATGGGTTGAAGTGTTAAGTTTTGATATTTTGATGGTGAAAGTGTTAAATTTTAAAAAAAGCAGAACATATTCACAAACACAATAACAAATCTATTCCCCCAATTACCTGGGAAAAAACATACACACACTAACCTAAAGTTGTGTTTCAATCCTAATAACCCAACAAAACATCCTCAAACACCAACAAATAGTTTCCGTGCACAAGCTGTTTCATCAAACAACAAATATGAGTTTTAAAAGTTTCTCAAGAAAATCAGAAGCCATTCCTCTCCTCGTGGAGATTCTGATGAGCGATTGGGGCCCGTTTTCAAGGCACTGGAATGGATTTGTATGCAAATTAACACATGATTAATTAGTGGTATGGTTTATATCATTGTATTTAGGTTTTATTTATCATATGCTAATTTGATTTATGTATTGGTTTTGGATATTTTGTGCTTTTTTTTGCTAATTGATTAAGTTGGTTAAGCAAGTTTTCATATTTTGTTGGACTTAACTGTTAATTTTTAATTTAAAAAAAAAAAAAAAAAAAAAAAAAAACTCAGCGAAGTTTTTATTGAATTACAATTAGAATTAGAATCCTAATAGGACATAAACAAAAACTGGTTGAAACCATTATCAATTGATAGCCCTGCTTTTTTATTCCCACGAATTCATCATCAGAGATAAAAACTTATCATTCAATAAAGCTAAAAAAAACAGCAGGTATTATTTTTCACCTCTGTAGAAACATATTTATATGTATTAAACATGTTATTCGTTTTGTTTTTCAACTTTGTAACATGATAGTAAACATGTTATTCATTAGGTAGTACAATAGTTGTTAATTGACAAGAGTAAACAACGGAAAAAGATCATAATAGGATTAGAAGTTGTTTGATTGGAAATTGTTTGATTGATAGTAAGCTTTTTAAAAGTTTAATTGCTAATGGTTTTAATACATACCCATGTTAAAAAGTTTTTTGCTTTTTTGTTGTTGCTTGATTATGGTTTTGTTTAAGGTTGACGTTATTATAATCATGTGTACATAGAGGTTGATTGATTTTATACCACGTCTATTACAATATCAGTTGCATGATGCCTATTTGGACTATCATTATGTATAACAAAGTAGTTGTATCCGAGTTCAAACATCTTGAGGGTAATTTAAGTCTGTTCTCTTATGCTTCATTGGGATGTTGGTGCACGTGCATTTTCTTAAGCAATAGGCAGTTATATAAACAATTTGAAACAACCCCTTATTACTAAATAGCATTTTTGAGTATTTGTATGAAATTGTATAATTCAGTTTGGATGGGATGTTCAGAATTGCTTATTTAAGTGTATACTTTATTGGCTTTCAATATTATTTTTGAAAAAATTAAAACTGGATATTCAGGTTGGGCTAGAGGGTGGTCGCCTGCTCGGACCCGTTTGTTTAGCCGAAGTGCTTTTCAGTTCCTGTAGCCCACTTTTATTTGAATGGACCTTTGATTTTAAAATCTAGAATATGAGCTTTTAGTTTCTGTCAATTTTAAACTTAGTCCTACATCCTTTTCTTAATCCTTAATAATGGTAACAGATATTTAATGGTATACTAAGAATTGATGAAGATGGTAACAAGTAATGCCTACTCTTTCCCTTAAAACCCGCCGCTATCATCTGATTTGGTTCAGTACTCGATTTCTATTGTTCTTCTTTCATATCCAGGTTATTAATACGGATCAACACGATTGTTAGATGGCCAGGTTGTTTGATCTAATTCGATTTAATTGTGTTGATTGCTTTTTGTAGGGATGCAATGATACAAGATGATTTGTATGTTATGTATCCTCAGACTCTCAGGAATCGATGTTTTGAATCACTTTGATGGTAAGTGTTGTATGCAATTTCCATCTTTATGTTTTTAATTGAATATGATATTGCCACACTATTTTGGATATCAATGTGGAATTGCTAAGAACTAGCGTAAAGTTTAGTACTTTTTGCAGTATGGGTGTTTAGAACCTGCTGATTATTTAACCCGACAAGCAGTTTAACTAAGTGATCCCAAACACCCCCTATTTGCTTATTTACATTAAAATTAAGTGAGAAGCCATTTTTTCCCAACACAATAAATCGCTAAATTGTTGCCTTTTGCTATTAATAGGATCTTATTTAGTGAACTATAAGCTGTTATCACTTTTATGTTGCCGAAATAGATTGGTACTAAGTTGCTAATCAAGTGATGAATATTTTAATTATAAACTCAACTTTTTGTTGAATATGATCTGCCGGGTTAAATTAAATAAGGCATACCTATAAAAAGGGTTTTAGTTGTACTTTGATTTTGTGCATTTTTTCTTTGAATAAAAATTTTGTGCAAAAGCACTTACTTAAGATATGAAGTAAAAATGCAGCCATGGTATCATTATTTAGCCAACAAATAATGCAATTGTGAAAATTTTCATATTATGGGCTAAGCATTTGAGTAGGGCATGGAGATTGGTTTCTCATTAGGTTATGAAGAACTTTTGTTGATTATGGTTGCTCGCTAATCAGGTTTTTTGATTTCTTAACCCGTTAGTTATTTATTACTCTTTTTGGGTAATATGCAGGTTTGCTATTTAGACAACCGAGTTAAGTGATCCTCTTTGTATGTCATTTTGTTTATGTTTGCATACCAAGAGTTCCAGGTAATGTTTGAATGAAAATGTTGTTGTATAATCTTTTATTTATCCTTTTTTTTGGAAAATAAATCATATTATATAGAATGGAGGAAGTTGGTTACAAGCCATTGTTCCAGGTTGTGACAATTAACTCCATTAGACACATAGATAAATAAAAGGTCTCTTACATAGGTTTAAAGGCTCTTAGGATTTCTTTTGAAAATTCAGAGTATATAGCATCCTGGAAAGTATAAAAATCAGAGTTATACAAGTTTAATGTTTGAGATTTCCTACTGAAACTTCTTGAAGGGGTTTTTGACATCACTTTGAATAAAGTCTTATAAGAGCTTTTGTGATTGTCTATTAGGAATGTGAAGAGAAAGGAAGTTAATGAACAATTTTGCGTTCTAGGGTTTTTAGGAAAATGAAGTAAAGTCCATGAAAGTTGTACATTTATAAAAGATTGGAAATCCACTACTTTGTTTTTTGGGCGTTTATCTTTTCTCAATTTTCATCCCATATATGGAGTGGAAATTACATGTTCCTACTTCATGAAAATTGTTAGACTTGGTGTATAACATGCATGCTCTTTCTTTTCAAAAGATGTTGAGCAAGAGTGATTTTAATTTCTTCATCCAAATTCTCATTTTAAACAGGTTCCATGGTCAGGTCAATTTGTTGAACAAGTGCGATATTAATATCTCAATCAGTTCATAAGCTAATCTAATATAAATAAGCGATCAAAATGTTAACTAACAGTGATTTATGGAGCAAGATCAAGCTCAAATTATCACATTGCTGTACACATCTAATACGCTTATCAGTAGGTGTTCTTTCACTGCCATCATATCAGACCCCATATCTTAGGCTAAGACGATATTTTTTTTTTGTTTTTTTGTTTTTGTTTTGTTTTTTGTTTCATTTTTAAAAAAAAAATAAAAATAAAAATAAAGGTGCTGCTTTTTTTACAAGTCAAAACGGACTTCATCATGGTGAGGTCGGGATAACCCACCAACACCTTTTTGTGTTTTCGCTTATTGAAATCTTATATATATAATAAAGGAAAACCTTTTTTCTTTGTTAGTTACATAATTGTTTTATTTTTATTTTTGGCTGATACTATTTTATGGATTGTTTAATTCCAAATATATTAAGGTTTGTGTCATCTTGAAAGTTATGTCGGAGGTGAAATTACATGACTGGAAATATATGGAAGGCACTGGTTCATGTTGTTCAAATTTCAAATGTGCAGGACAAAGTCAAAGACGCGGGCAATAATCTCGCAGAACATCTGAAAACAAGTTCAAGAATCAAGTACTCTTCTTCCCCAAGTTAAATTGGCTGTCCGTAAAATAGGCAAATTTTAGTAAGTCGCTAAAACATTAGTTTAAATGTATAGAAACCTTAATTTCCCTTTCCATTATATTGACATTTGATAATATTAAAGAATGGGCGGAAAATCATGGGTACTTTTGGGTGTATGCTATATTAGCTATCCGTAAAATAGGAAAATTTTAGCAAGTCACTAAAACATTATTTTAAATGTTTAGAAACCTTAATTGCCCTTTCCATTTTATTGACATTTGATGAAAAAAACAAAAATAAATAAAGAACGGGCAGAAGATCACCGGCACTTTTGGGTCTTTGTTATATTGGCTATCCGTAAAATAGAAAAATTTTAGCAAGTCACTAAAACATTAGTTTAAATGTTTAGAAACCTTAATTACCCTTTCTATTATATTGACATTTGACAAAAAAAATAAAAATAAAGAATGGGTCAAAATAATGTTATGGGTACTACTTTATCCAATTTGACCCGTTTTGGCACATAACCATTGTTTGACATCCGTGTTTTGCCACATGCTATTCACTATGATCAATGTCAATATTAGCTATGTCTTCAAATTTAAATTGTATGGCGAATACAAGCCTATTTGCCGGAGAAACAACTGAGTCATCTTCATAGCTCATTTCAGGAAAAGGAGCGGGCTGTTTTGAAATTTATTGTTATAAATGTGACTAATATGAGATATTAAATGATCAATAGGCTCAGAAGTTAGCGAAAAGTAATATATGATGGGGTGCTCATCTTCCTCATTTACTTGGGATATGCAGGCACTTAGATTATGGTGCAGAGTCTATTGCATTATCTTGAGGATATGAGGATTATGAAGATCATATACAGTGTTTCCTCTACATGGAAGGGTATGTAAGTATGTTACGCATATTCTCTTTGATAATTTATAATTTTTAATTGGATTGTGTACATAGTTTACATTAGCATTCAAGCTTTAAAACTGAGATGGTGTTAATGGCATGATAAAGCCTCATAAGTTAATATAAGTTTTTTCTATCGCTTATGTGCTGTGTTTATTAGGGGGGGGGGGGGATTGCAAAATTATTCTACTTGCGATATGAAACTATAAAATTGTATCGAAGCTATAAATTTATTAAGTTTAAAAGGGATTTCTTTAGCTACTTCTATGTGTAGTTTTACTTGGATAGTAGAAAACTAATTCTTGGTAGATTATGTGAGTCATCTGCTATATGTAAGTCCCATTCTTGATAGATACTACGTAAATCGTAATATTCATTATTTAATCCATGCCTATCCATGACATGTGATCTTGAAAACAAGAGATAGAGGTTTTGTAATCTTTATAAACTTTACTATTGAGTCTCAACTTTACAATTGTTTACTAAGGTTATGCTTTAGACTAATGTTTTCAGATCTCTGCCAAAATTGATACTCTTGGCATGAGTACGAGCATGTGTTTTCCAATCTTTGTGTTAGTCTGTAATGATACCACTTTGATTTTTTTATTACCGGTTAGCTCGTGACTTGTGTGCACATTGATTTTGATGAATGTTTGGTTTTTGCAGATAAAAAGTGTTAATTCTCCAATCCTTATCTAAACACAAGGACATGCTCATAGCATTGTTTAAGGGATAGGATATGAGTCATAAACTTCATTGTCCTTAATAAGGTCTACAAAATGTAAAATACTTTAACAAGAACGATACATTTCTTGCCCTCTAATATGAAGTTCTTTCATTTGTAAATTAATTAATTTTTTATTTTTTAATTATTTTTTATTTTTTGCATAAAAAACCTACATGGCATTTGAAGTTGCGAACCATTTGAAGTTGTAAACCCTTATCTATCTATTTATCCATAATAAGTCCTGTACAATCTCTTTTATGAAAAAAAAAAAAAAAAAAAGTATGGTACGTCTATCGGATGCATTTCTGAACAAGAGTGCTATGCAATGATTTTAAGTTATGTTGCATGAGAAAGAGGCTCATTTTTAATGTTGTCCGTAAAGATCGTGTGTCCTGTTGAATATAATTATGGTGTACAGATAATAAAAAAATTATAAAAAATAAAAAGACGCAAAAAGAATAAAAACTAAACTTTGTTTATAGAGTTTTGTCATTAAACTTTCAAAAAAATATATATGAACTTTTATTACAAAAAGTAAACTATTTGTTTATTAAAATGGCAACATTTGCAATCTGAAACTATGAATCAAGATTAAATTTGAGATCTATTTTTACTTTTGTTTATGATGTTAGAGAGAGAGTTAATCTCAGATCTGTTTTTACATATGAATATGATGATTAATGGAAGGATACTTTTACTTTTCTTAAAAACAATTTACAAACTACACCCAAAAGTATCAACAATAAAATACTAAGGACATGTGTAATTAAAAAAATGAATTTTCAAAAAAATTTAATAGCCTTATTTATTACTACGTATGATTTATGTTATAAAAAAAAAAAAAAAAAAAAAAAGTAAAAATGATTTAATTATTGCCTAAGGAAGATTTAGTATCATGAAATACAGATTTCCCCGCTAAAAGTTGCGTGCTTAACCAGATTCCACACTAAGGATTTTATTTTATTATATAAATAAAATAATCACATATAAAATCTAATGATATTAAAAAGATTGGGACAAGTTAGTAATTTTAATAGTATTAGCACAATAACTTTTAATCACTAAACAATCTAATAGATTATTCAAATCTTAAAATAATAATAATAATAATAATAATAATAATAATAATAATAATAATAATAATAATAATAATAATAATAATAAAATAAAAAATAAAAATCGTTACATTATTCAAAAAAAAAGAAATAAATAAAAAACCACACCATTGCCAGAATTATAAAATTTAATTAAAAAAATGTAAGTTTACGAAAATTCTAACAACATATACTCGAGCTATATTAATTACATATCTTGGTTTATAAAATTTCGTTTAAAAACTTAATGACAATAAAAACCTATATAACCACTAACTACGTCATCAAAAAAAATTAAAACACGAAATTAAAAATAATAATTTATTTAAAAGATTAATAAAAACCCTGCGCGTGCACGAGCATTATATATCTAGTAAAAGATTAACATTAGTTTGTGAAAATGTAAATCCGTTTGCGTTTAGTCACTTTAATCAATTCTCGGTCATTAAAATGATTAATTAATTTACTTTAAATTTCAAGTCACTTAAATGAATTTAAAATGTGAAAATAAGACTTTAAATGTGCATAAAAGAAAGAATACTAACCAATTAAAAGTAGCCATAAGAAAAAAGAAAAGGACTCCAACCCAACTTACAATTACTATACCCAGCTAAAAGTAACTTTCTAATAAAAATTGCTATTTCTAAACTGCCAAAAGATTCTCCTAAACCTACCACATTTTCTATTCCAAAAAAGAGACTTTCAACAACCCCTACTGTCGTCTTCTTCAATATTCCGGCAATAATTTTCTAAGTTAGGTCCTAAAGAAAATGCCATATTGCTTTTTAGTGATTTCCAAGTAGGTTCCCGGGCACCACCTTCATGAATAGGTCCGCCCCTGAAGAGATGTTACTCTCACAAATTCTTTATTTAATAGGAAACAAATGTCACTCAAAAATTCTTTATTTAAAAACTTTTAAATATTTGTACTTACTGCACGTACTTTGGGCTACCAATACATTCTCTTTTTAGACCAATTGTGTGTGGCCAAGTAATACGTGTGAGAGTTGCGATCCCTTGAAAAGTGAAAAAGATTAAAAAGTCTAGAAAGCCATTCATAGTGTGACAAGTGTCTCCCACTCTAAATTATACATAAAATCCGCTCAGGGGTAATATGGTCATTTGACTCGTTTTTTTAATTCCACCTTAAATTTCAAACGCACATTACTCTCAAACGACAAACTTTTAGAAAAAACCGATTTCACCAAAATTTTTAAAATTTAATCCTCTTTAATTTGGTATAAATCTTTTTAATTTTTTCAAAACTTTTTTTTTGACATATTTATTGGGTTATAATGTTCTTGATATTTTTGCTATTTTCGACCTTATTTTTTACCTTGAAAATTGCCGAATCATAAAATATTTAAAACACGAAAATTGTAGATTTTGATTCACTCTTTACCCAGAAATTTGAATCACTCAAATCCGATGTCATATGAGTAAGATATCACACATTAAATATGGTGTTTTACTCATATTTATTGCACGCAAGGTGTTTGATGAAATGTATAGCTTAGATTTTTAGTGTTAAAATTGAGCTAAATGCTCTAATTTTTGTCCCACAACGCATTATTAATAATTTTATTAATGTAACATTCAAAAAGTGATGTTTTTTAATCATTATTATTTTTAAATATACATTTAGTTCATCAGTTACGTTATTAGGTTCATCAGTTAGGTTATTAGGTTCATCAGTTAGATTATGTTTTGTTCATCAGTTAAATTATGCATTGTTCATCAGTTAGGTTATAGGTTATAGGTTCATCAGTTATAGGTTCATTAGTTAGGTTACAGGTTCATCAGTTAGATTATGTTTTGTTCATCAGTTAAATTATGTATTGTTCATCAGTTAGGTTATAGGTTCATCAGTTAGACTATGTTTTGTTTATCAATTAAATTACTTATCGTTCATCAGTTACGTTATAGGTTCATCATTTATAAGTTCATCAGTTAGGTTATAGGTTCATCAGTTAGATTATGTTTTGTTCATCAGTTAAATTATGTATTGTTCATAACCTAACTGATGAACCTATAACCTAACTGATGAACCTATAACGTAACTAATGAACGATAAATAATTTAATTGATAAACAAAACATAATCTAACTGATGAACCTATAACCTAACTGATGAACCTATAACGTAACTGATGAACGATAAATAATTTAATTAATAAACAAAACATAATCTAACTGATGAACCTATAACCTAACTGATGAACCTATAACGTAACTGATGAACGATAAATAATTTAATTGATAAACAAAACATAATCTAATTGATGAACAAAACATAATTTAACTAATGAACTTATAACTTATGAACCTATAACCTATAACCTAACTGATGAACAATGCATAATTTAACTGATGAACAAAACATAATCTAACTGATGAACCTAATAACCTAACTGATGAACCTAATAACGTAACTAATGAACTAAATGTATATTTAAAAATAATAATGATTAAAAAACATCACTTTTTGAATGTTACATTAATAAAATTATTAATAACGCGTTGTGGGACAAAAATTGGAGCATTTAACGCAATTTTAATACTAAAAATATAAGCTAGACATTTTATCAAACACCTTGTGTGCAACAAATATGACTAAAACATCATCTTTAACGTGCGATATCTCACTCATATCATATCGGATTTGAGTGATTCAAATTTCTGGGTAAAGAGTGAATCAAAATCTACAACTTTCGTGTTTAAAGTATTTTATGATTCGGCAATTTTCAAGGTAAAAAATAGGGTCGAAAATAGCAAAAACATCAAGAAAATCATGACCCAATGAATATGTCAAAAAAAAAAAGTTTTGAAAAAATTAAAAAGATTTATACCAAATTAAAGAGAATCAAATTTTAAAAATTTTAGTGAAATCGGTTTTTTCTAAAAGTTTGTCGTTTAAGAGATATATGCATTTGAAAATTGAGGTGGAAAAGAAAAAACGAGTCAAATGACCATATTACCCCTAGGCGGATTTTATGTATAATTTAGAGTGGGGACACTTATCACACTATGAATGGCTTTATACACTTTTTAATTTTACTCACTTTGCAAGGGATCCGGTGTCATAGGTGTGAACTATTGGAAAATCATGCAAGTTAACTATTGCATGTATTTGATTCACATGTTACTTGAATTATTCTTTTCTCATGCATGATAACGAGGGCTTGTCTCCCGTCTTTTCATTTTCATTTATTTTATTGCAAAACACATTAGTTTACAGAAATTAATTTATGAGAAAGGGGTAGCTCAAATATAAATAAAGACATACGAATCTTCACTTTATAGAAAAAAACATGCAAAAGCAAGTAATGGCTTCTTCAAAGTTCTTACTACTACTCATTGCTCTATCATTCGTACCAAACTTTACTTCTGCTTCTTTGGAGGAAGCAAATGCTCTTCAAAAATGGAAAGAAAGCCTTAACAACTCCCAAATATTATCTTCTTGGACACCCCTTCCAACAAATACTAGTGTGCCCACTTCGTGCCCTTCTTGGTTTGGAATTGCTTGCAACACTGATGGGAACATTAACAGGTTGAACCTCTCGTCGTCTGAGTTAAAAGGTACGCTTCACCAGTTCCCGTTCTCTATTCTAGGCAATCTTACCCATTTTGAGCTTAGTGTAAACAGCTTCTTTGGTCCCATCCCACCAGAAATCGGACTCCTGTCCAAACTTGTCTACCTTGATTTTTCAACCAATCAGTTTTCTGGTGTAATTCCACCTACCATTGGTAAACTAAGCCGGTTAACCGTTTTGAAACTTCCCGAAAACAATTTGACTGGTTCAATCCCTTCATCGTTGGGTGATTTGAAGTCTTTGAATATTCTTCATCTGTTCAAAAATCAACTCTCTGGAACCATTCCTACTGAATTACGGAATATGAAGTCTCTCACTCAATTATATTTGAGCGATAATCAACTCAATGGTTCAATTCCTTCATGGTTGGATGATTTAAAGTCTTTGAAAGTCCTTTATCTAGACATAAATCAACTCTCCGGACACATTCCAATTGAATTAGGGAATATGACGTCTCTCTCTGAATTAGATTTGAGCGAAAATCAACTATCTGGGCCCATTCCTACTGAATTAGGGAATATGAAGTCTCTCATTGCATTAGCTTTGAGCGATAATCAACTCAATGGTTCAATTCCTTCATCGTTGGGTGATTTGAAGTCTTTGAGACTCCTTTATCTGTTCATGAACCAACTCTCTGGACCCATTCCAATTGAATTAGGGAATATGAAGTCTCTATCTGATTTACAATTGCCCATAAATCAACTCAATGGTTCAATCCCTTCATCGTTGGGTGACTTGACGTCTTTGAATGTCCTTAGTTTGAACAGAAACAAACTCTCTGGACCCATTCCAATTGAATTAGGGAATTTGAAGTCTCTCACTATGTTAGCTTTGAGGATAAATCAACTATCTGGTCCCATTCCTACTGAATTATTGGGAAATATGAGGTCTCTCACTACACTAGATTTGAGCGAAAATCAACTCAATGGTTCAATTCCTTCATCGATAAAAAACCTGAGAAGCCTTCAGTTTCTGTCTCTCCGTGTGAACAATTTATCCGGTCCTATACCACAAGGAATCGGAAGTCTACAATTGTTTAAGCTACTGATGAACACGAATCAGTTGTCTGGCCAAATTCCGAAGGATTTTGGGGAGATGAAAAGTTTGTTAAATTTAGACTTGAGCGATAACAACCTTTCAGGTGTTATACCTCAAGAGCTTGGATTACTGCATAGACTACTTACTCTTGACCTATCAAAAAATAAGTTGAACGGTTCATTACAAAGATATATTGGTGATTGGGTACAAATCAATACCATATATCTTAGTAATAACAAGCTCAGCGGAAAGATCCCATCGGAGATTGGTAAATTAAGTCAACTCAATGTTCTTGATTTATCTTGGAATTCATTCACACAAGAGATACCATCGGAAATTGGAAGTTTAGAAAGTCTGGTAATGATGAATCTTTCTCACAATAAGCTATCTGGTTCAATTCCTAATGGTTTCATTAACTTGCCAAGAGGGATTGATATCAACCTGTCTTACAATGAGCTTACAGGTCTGGTTCCCCCTTATGTTGTCTTTCTAAATGTGTCTGGAGAAGCATTACAAGGAAATCGTCGTCTGTGTGGAAATGTTACAGGTTTGGAACTTTGTGAAAGTCAAAAGATAGGGAAGAAAAATAATAATTTTCATCATAAGCGCCTCATCCTTGTAACTACGGTCCCACTTTTTACGGCTCTTTTTCTTGGTTTATTCATATGTGGCCTCATTGCTTATCGACGTAGAAAGATAACTTCTACACCGAAACTATCAGGTGAAGAAGGTGGCAAATTTTTCTCAATAACAAGTTTTGATGGACAGGCGATGTATGATGAAATCATCAACGCAACAAATGATTTTGATGATGCATTTTGTATTGGGATGGGAGGATACGGTACTGTGTATAAAGCTGAGCTACAATCCAACAATTTAGTAGTAGCTGTGAAGAAACTTCATCCATCATCTGAGAATGACGATCATACAGGCTTCCTAAATGAGGTACGAGCATTAACAAACATAAGGCACAGAAACATAGTTAAACTCTATGGATATTGCTTCCATGCTCGTCACTCATTTTTGATTTACGAATATCTTGAGAAGGGAAGTCTAAAATCGCTTTTAAGTAGTGATATCACAGCACAGGAAATGGATTGGCTGAAAAGGGTTAGAATTGTTAGGGCTGTAGCGAATGGTTTGGCTTATATGCACCATGATTGCACACCACCTATAATTCATAGAGACATTTCTGGAGCTAATATCCTTCTGGATTCTGATTATGAGGCACATATCTCGGATTTTGGAACAGCGAAGCTTCTAAAGCTGGATTCATCCAATTGGACTGCGGTTGTAGGCACCTATGGCTATATTGCGCCAGGTAACTACCATATATTTTAAAGTTATATATACGTACTTATTCTCAAGTTTCAGATTTATCTATGTTACATTTAATCATGATCTGATATAACATTTTTTTTTTTTTTTTTTTTGGTATTCTCATGTTTCCTTCCATGTAGAGCTTGCTTATACGATGGTGGCGACAGAGAAATGTGATGTGTATAGTTTTGGAGTCATTGCACTAGAAGTGATTATGGGAAAGCATCCTGGAGAGCTTATATCATGTCTACCAACATTGTCTACTGATGATCTATTGCTAGCCAATGTAGGCGATAGACGGATTCCACCACCATCATCTCTAGTTGAGAAACTAGCTCATTCAATTTTGAATGTCTCACGGGCATGTTTGAACTACAACCCGCAGGAAAGGCCAACAATGCGCCAAGTCACAGATTTATTGTCCGTTGATGATCGATTTTGTAAGATGTCTAGTCATAAGTCATAAAGTTTCAGAAACTTTTTATGTGTTTCTTCTTCTCCTGAATTATTATGTAGATCATTATTAAATAAGAAAATATTTTATATAAATGAAGATTGCTGCCTTTCTATACTAATATAGTTAACGTGTATATCAGTTAAAAAAATTACCAATGGGAAATTTGAATATCTGTTAGAGTTTATTCTTACTCATATCAAAAAATATAGTAAACAGTGAGTGCACACAAAAGACATTCATAGACGTCAAATCACCCAACAATGGAAGTCTGTTAATTTGTCAAAAAAGATGGAATAGATCGGAGAAGAAAGTTAGCTAAAGGAAATTTGTCAAAAAAAGTAGACCGTAGAAGTCTGTTAATTTGTCAAAAAAAAAGATGACCTAAGGTATGGAGTAACTAATGTACTATTGTTTTCAGATAGGGAAAAGGTGAATAAGGGTAGCAAGAAGGCTTGTACGAATATCGACAGCCGTAGGGAAATGGCAGGAATGCTGACTATAATTTCACGTTCACAGGCCTACAATTGGATGATTTAGTTAAAGTTGGCGATCCAAAAAAGGCACGAGTCTTGGTGTCTCTAACTATTCATGGGGTATCTAATTTCTCCTTGTTGTGCTTAGTGAAAACAATAGAGATGGCAACTTGGGCAGGTCGATTGGGTTTAGTAACAGGTCAAAACAGTTAACTTTTTGGTACGGGTCCAATTGGTTTGCCAGAAACACATTTGGTCCAAAATTTTATTAAATCTTACGGAGTATTAGAAATAAGACAAAAATACACCGTTGGTCCATGAACTTTCCACAAAGCATCGCCATGCACCCTAAGTTTCTAAAATCGTCGCCAGGCGTCCAAACCTTGGGATTCTTAGGCCGGATGCGTCCCTTTACCAGTTTTGTCTCGATCAACGGTCATTTTTTGGTATATTCCCAAGGGTATAATAGGCAAAACACGTTTATCACCACACTTTAGTTAATCAACCAAGAGTGATAGTTTAGGGACCAACTAAGAACTCTAAGAGCATGCTCACACGTAACGTGGAGCCTCACGTTAAAGCACGTTAACGTGCGTTAAGCCACGTTAACCTTTGCACCCTCGAGCGTTAAACCTGCGTTAACGTCCCACGTTAGCTGCGTAACGCACCGTTAAGGGACGATTTCACTACAAGAATCAGGAGAACAGACGTCGAACCGTTTCCCGTCGACATTATGTCGACGGCATAATACAGAAAACGACAAAAAAACGATTGACCGAGGCCAACTGCGTTGAATTTTTCATAATCGTATTTTCCCGTCGACATGTCGACGGGAAACTTTTAGAATATTTTTTTAGCCTCATTAAATCACCAAAGTTGGGCGCGAAATTTACCCGCTAATATATACCCGTCGCCATGTCGACGGGAATATATTAATAACGTTTTATCCCACAATTAACGTGTGATTAAGCATAATAATTATTATGTTTTAAGATTCCCGTCGACATGTCGACGGGAGTATATTACTAATTATAAACATTTTTAATAAATGGGTAAAATATTGGGCGGGATATTTTCCCGCTTTATTGTTCCCGTCGACATGTCGACGGGAATATATCTTTAAAAATCAGGCTATATATATCCTCACAAATACATTCCCGTCTCATTTTTTTTACCAATATATACATTCTCACAAAATTATTTCCGTCTCATTTTACACATCTCACAAATAATTCAATCGTCAATTCTTACAAGACACACATGACTTGGCGTGGTTGCACAGTTGAAGAGGAGTACTCAAAAATCTTGTCACACGAGCTCCTCTTTAATGAAGTTATGTTAACTTTTGGTCATGCAGTTTATGAGGAATATGGTGATTTTAAGGATGCTGAACCGTGGATGAGAGACAAGATTATCGAATGGTGTAGGAAAAAGCCGTACTACAAAGAGTACATGGACGAGCTAGATGCTGCTGAAGCTCAAGCTGCTGCTGAAGCTCAAGTTGTTGCTGTTGGAGGTGACGACGAAGCTGAAAGTACGTTGGAAACAAAACTTGATAATCTGGGAAATAGGATCACAAATCTTGAAGCTACGTTTGCACATATCAAGGAAATGAGAGCAAGGAAGGGAAAAGATGGTGCGAGTTCGAGTAAAGCGGGAAGTAGCCGCAAAAAAAAATAAACGGGTTGTTTCGTTTGATCTGTTGTTTTAGTTGTCGAGTTGTTTAGTTTGAGTTGTTTCGTTTGGTTGTCGAGTTGTTTAGTTTGAGTTGTTTCGTTTGGTTGTCGAGTTGTTAAGTTTGAGTTGTTTCCTTTGGTTGTTGAGTTGTTTAGTTTGGTTGTCGAGTTGTTTAGTTTGAGTCTGTATGAAAATGCATGTGGTTAAGAACTCTTGCTTGTTTTAAATAAACAATTTGCCTTTGTGTTTGATAATTATTGCTCCTTCAGTTCTAATTATTGCTCCACAACAACAACATTTTATTAAACAACAACAACAACAACAACAACAACATTTTATTAAACATCAAAAACATCAACAACAACAAACAACAACAACAACAACGATAACAGTACTACATATGAAATTTATCCATGTCACCTACAAGGTCACGGAGTATTGCATCCGACTGACATGCGTGGTCGTGGTTGGGATACGTTGCCATGTCAAGTTTTGCCTCCACCACCCTTAATTTTGTCTCTAACACCTGTTTTTGTGCCTCCAACACCTGTTTTTGTGCATCCAGCAAGTTTATTCTAAGATTTTTTTCATGACAGTTTGAGCACCTTTTTGGAGCAGATCCAGAACCGCTTGATGTTGAAGCTCCCAGAGAACCGATCATCATTTTGGCGAGTCGTTCCTCCTTCCATAAACAAAAATTACATCCATGGTCGTCTGTCCTAGGCTGTTAAAGAGTAAAAACTATTATTTTTAACAACTAACCAAATTATTTAAAGAAAAAATATGTAATTGTTCACCTGCGAGAAAGGACACGCATAGTATAGTTTACCACGGGAGTAAGATTTACACGATTCTCGCAGAACCACGTCTCCTCGTTCACAAGGACAAGGAAAAGCTTCAAATTCTGCCATCTTCTTCACCATGATAACAATGTATGTTTGTGGTTGTGAGGTTGAGTGGTTGAATCGTGACCGGTGTGGCCCGATCTACAAGTTGAGGTGATAAAAGGTGGTGGCCAGAAAAAGATTCCGGCGGCCGGAAAATGCTGGTGTCGCCAGAAAACAGAAACTGCTAGAGAGAGAGAGATATAGTGAGATGAGTATGTGTGTGTGTGTGTGTTTATATTGTGAGGATAAGGTGTTAGGTAGAGAGAGAGAGATATAGTGAGATGAGACATATCATGTATAACCATAGCATCTCGACTCGTTCGTTTAACATCTCATGTATAACCATAGCATCTCGACTCGTTCGTTTAACATCTCATGTATAACCATTGCATCTCGACTCGTTCGTTTAACATCTCATGTATAACCATTGCATCTCGACTCGTTCGTTTAACATCTCATGTATAACCATTGCATCTCGACTCGTTCGTTTAACATCTCATGTATAACCATTGCATCTCGACTGGTTCGTTGCATCTCGACTCGTTTGTTTAACATCTCATGTATAACCATTGCATCTCGACTCGTTCGTTTAACATCTCATGTATAACCATAGCATCTCGACTCGTTCGTTTAACATCTCATGTATAACCATAGCATCTCGACTCGTTCGTTTTACATCTCATGTATAACCATTGTATCTCGACTCGTTTGTGATATTCTAATTATTTTATTTTATATTTTAATAAATGATTTTTTTAATTATAATATAAGTAATTAATTTTAAATATATATATTTTTTTAATTTTATAAAAGTATTTATAATAAATAATTTTTTTCAATTATATAAATTTAGTTTATTAATTTTATAAAACTTATTTTTTAATATTTTATAAAAGTATTTATAATAAATAATTTTTTTTAATTATATTAAAGTAATTTTATACAAGTATTTATAATAAAGTAATTTTACAAAGTATTTATTATAAATATTTTTTTTAATAAAAGCTATTTTCCCGTCGACATGTCGACGGGAATAAAACCGCCAAAATTTTCGTGAAAATTTAATACGTCCCTCCAAACGCAAACGACAAAATATTGTAATATTACCGTCGACATGTCGACGGTATGAGTAATAATATAAAAAATTTCCTTAATATTCCCGTCGATGGCGAGTTATACGTTGAGGGTGTTTAGCGATATTTTGCAAGTGTTATAGCCGATGGCGAGTTATACGTTTAGGACATGTTGATATTGAGTGGTTATAGGTGCTTGTAATGTTACAGGTTTTGGTAGATTTTTTCCGGAAAATCCGGAAAAAATCTGAAAAATTGCTATATTTGCAGCCTGCTGTTAGCAGGGTGTTAACAATGATACCGTCGACATGTCGACGGCATTATTGAAACATAATTATTGGTTATTTAATGATATCGTCGACATGTCGACGGTATCATCAAAACAAAAACAGTGTATTTTCATATTATGCCGTTGACATGTCGACGGCATTATATTAAAAACTATACTTTTGTTTTAATAATACCGTCGACATGTCGACGGTATCATATAAACCGTAATTATAATCAACTAATTAAAACGTTAATTATTTATATGGTACCGTCGACATGTCGACGGGAAGAGTTTGACGGACACAAATTTATTTGACTGAAAAATGACGTGGGACCCACAGTGTCGACGGTGATTGTCGACGGGAACACTGTTCCCGTCAAAGCACAGCCGTCAATGTGGTGCCGTCGACATGTCGACGGTAACGTATGATTCCGTTGACATGTCGACGGAAAGGGCTTAAAAAAGTCGCCGGGGAAAGCCTCGATTGTACTAGTGTTTGTGTATAAAAAAAAAAAAAAAAAAAAAAAAATCATTATACCCCCTCCCCACTTTAGTTTAAACGGCTATTTTTTAAAAAACTTACAAAACACCCCCCCTAACGTTAACTTACACAAAAAAACGGCTAGTTAGCCTAAAAAAAAAAAAAAAAAAAAACACACACATTTTCCAAAACCTTTTTTCAACCAATATAAATACCCATTTACCCTACTTCTTTTTTCCACACTTTCATTACTCACTATCTTCTATATACAACTTCTAAATCTCCACCAAAAAAAAAAAAAAAAAATGTCTGAAGGCAACAACGACAATCCTAACTCGTTTACGAACCTCCTCAGTGGGCGGGGGAACCCATATGCGGGTTCATCATCAAATCCAAATCCGAATCCGAACAATCCAAACGTATTCGGTATGTCGGCCGAACAAGTTTACCAACAACATGAAGCTTTACGATTTTGGCAACAATCCCAACAACAAAACACCTTAAACACCAATTTTGAAAATCTCCAATTCACTCAACCATCCCAACATGAAGCTTTACGTGACGCTAGTGAATATGGAAAAGGATCGTATCATTGAAAAATACGGGTTGCCAAAGCGTACGGAATAAATAAATGTGTTGTCGTTTCATTTTATTTTTTTTTTGTATTGTATTTCTTTATTGTCTGTTTTTATTTTTATTTTTTTTCCTTTCGTAATGTAATATATTCAAGAATTAATGTTATGGTTTTTAAAAAAATGAAGTATTAGTTTTAGTTTAGGGTTGAAATTGAAAATATTTAAAAAAATTGAGTTAAAGTGAGTTAAGGTTGAGTTATGAATGGGGGTGTTTTTTTGTGAGTTAAAGTTAAAGTGGTAAAGCTGATGTGACGCTGACGTGACACTGCGTTAAGCTATAACCTGAGTTACGTGTGCTCATGCTCTAAATGTAAAGGTCCATAGGCAATAACTTTGCTCCAATTTACTTTGGCAACAGAAGATTTAAGTATTTGAGCTAAAAGATTGAGGGAATTGATATTACTATAGATACAATCATGTTAGATCCTAAATCAACTGACCACACTCATCTGAAGAAAGACCTGGCTCATTGATCACTATTTTCTTAGACGACGAACTCATGGGTAAAAGATTTGTGAAACTCCTAGGAGTAACAAAAGAGAGTTACTGAACTAAGAAAATTACTGTGCTTCCTATTGTTGTCAGCAATAGAAACACCGGTGATTTCCCTATCTCAATGTTTAAAGCTCATATGTAGCATTGTGCTGTCATCTACCCCCAAAACTTTTATCAAAATCAGTATTTGGTCCAATTTTGTTTGAAGTTTTTTACCGTTTGCCACCTTCATTTAAAAAGCCGAATGGTTGGCTCAAAGATTATAAGATTTGAATCCAACTCTCATCTCCTTTTGAGGTTTCCCTTATGCTTATTTGTATATCATTTTTCTTTACATGTGTACACTTGAAATTAGATTTAAAAGTATATATAGATTCTGGTAGATAAAAACACTCGATTTACATGAAATTGTTTGAACTAAAGCCTTTCGGGAAGGAAAGTAGAACACGTTTTGGCTTTGTTTCCATAGAACTGGAAATTTAATGAATTAAACCCAATAATGCTTGCTAGTTCCGAAGGATGTTCTTTAAAATGCTAAAATATCATCTTTAATATTAGAAGTGTTGAGGGTGGTCTGCTCCCTGGTTTTTAGATCTCTTCATATCAGACCATATATTCCGCATTTAAAAATTGTAATAAGCATGTCCATTGTTATAGTTTCTGAATTGTTTTAATTTTCAGGTTTGAAACAGAAAGAACTTGCCCATTATGTAGAGTGTTGGTTAGACCAGCTGATATACGATCATTTGGGGATGGCTCAACGAGTATGTTCTTCCAGTTGTTCAAGATTTTCCATCCATCTGGGTATGCAGACCCGTGTACTTTCGTCAACACGCTTTTCCATGGGGTGTCATTTGATCTTGGTTCATCTTCGATTACCCAAAGTTATATAACCAGTATTGCTACTACACTAATTTTTTGGCATCCTTGTCCCCTCAAATTGTATAGTTGAGCTTTACTTGTGCCTTCAAGATATATAGTAATATATTAATACCTATAATACTGTTACATACAATATTACACATGAGAAATCTCTACAATATCATTTTCAGACTCGGCGTGAACCTAGAAATACACCAATTATGTGTACAAATGAATTTATAAGTTTTCGAACCACTATAAAATGAATGTGAGGCTATATTTTTGCAATATAGTTTTGCAAATGGGCCAAGAGAAAAATTTCTATATCAGTATGAACATGTATACGGTTTGGTAAAGGCTGGTAACAATTGGGATCGAATTGACTTGGATAGTCAGTTATATGGCTGTGCCTGCATTTTGTACTGGTTTATATGTTTGCTGCATGTTTACACATGCTATATTGCTAAACTATTTTGTTAATAGCAGATGCTTTATTGCAGCAAGCCTAAAGTTTTGACTACTGGTTAAAAAAAAAAATCATTTATAGTAGTATCACCACACTTTATCACTCTTGGTTGATTAACTAAAGTATGGTGATAAATGTGTTTTGCCTATTATACCCTTGGGAATATACCAAAAAATGAGCGTTGACCGAGAAAAAACTGGTCAAGGGACGCATTCAGCCTAAAAATCCCAAAGTTTGGACGCCTAGCGACGATTTTAGAAACTTAGGGTGCATGACGATACTTTGTGAAAAGTTCAGGGACCAACAGTGTATTTTTGTCTAGAAATAATCAGTGTGACTCGTATCCATAATTCTCTCCGTGTTACTATAAAGAGTTTAACTTCATGACTTCACTATCAATATAGAATGTGAAAGGAGGTTCTGATTTATCTCTTTTTGTTACTATCACAATTGCAAAAAAGAAAGAAAGGAAGACATCATTGCTGTTATAAACTTTTTGATTAGGCTATATATATTAAACCTCTTTTCTTATAGTACATTTTACCACTATTTGTTCATTTACGAGTTACTTATATGGTTTTAAAAATGAATGTCTTTTGCAATGCTAATAACAAAGAGAGAATGTCTAAGAATAACATGGTTGGCTTTTATAATATTTGTTGCAGTTAAAGTTTGATTAGTACGCGATTGGTCGAATTTGAATATTTATCTCATGGTGTTTGATCTCAACAAAGAAATAGTTACTTAATATGTTGAAATCAAGCAATTTGCAGAATTGCATGTGCAATTCAATCTACCTTAACAAGAAATTTGTAAAATTAGTTGTAAAACATATTGTGTTTCACATTTAAGCTGCAATGAAAATGTAATACTTATGCTCAATAGTAATATTTGAACATATAAACGTAGTTTCATTTGTTAATGTGAGCATTAATGGAATAAGATAAGAAACTCTATTATGCAAATTAGTGAAGCTTGTTATTCGTTAATCTATAGCTTCATTTGCAAGATGGCTTTGTGGGTTTATACCCCATCAATTTAGGAGGGCCACCCCACCATCACCTCATATAGACTAACTAGCTTCAAGACCCGCCTGATGGATGGCTAGTTTTAAGAATTTTTTGCTTGAAAGATAAAAAATAAAAATTACAATTTGATATGAGATTAAGATTGTAAATTGCAAATCAACTTCTTGGTAATCATTTTGTCAGTATTAGAGATAGTTTGTTTTGGCTTATAAGATATCCTACATAGTTATGTCTAATATCTGATACGGCTTAGTATTTTGCTTTGTACACTGGATTTGTCCATCAGTTGTTTATTACTTTATTTCATAGGATAATATTACTATCAAGTTCATTGTTACGTAATCAAAAAACAACGATTCACAATGCGTTAATCATTAAAAACCAAAAGGGTAAACTAATACATCATTACATCTAACTTGTACCTGAAAAAGATATTTCATTATGGGTCGAGTGTGTTGTTATTTGTTTAAAATGGGTTAAAAGTAAATGCCCTTAGAAAAACTATTTTACCATTGGGTTTCTGGAATTCCGCTCCAAGATAGCCACTTGATTTAAGAAACTTGTTGTCCAATAGCAAGTATATGCCACGGTACCCTGGAAAATAAGCACTAATCAGCAACATATACATCGACAAACTAAGCAAAAGGAAAAATAATAGTTACCTCATTATGCACTCAGTTGCTAAGTGACTCAATGAGAGTGTCCCTTTCAAACCCCATCTTAAGTTCTTAACCACCTCTTAAGAGAAAATTTTCATCAATTTGTAGAAAGAGAATTGGTTTAGTTACCTATACATTTAGTGTTATCTTTATATGTACACAACTATAAATTGTCAAAAAGAGCAAAACTATATGGTCTATAAAGAAGTGTAGGATCAGCCTACCTTTTTCGTTTGCATGGAACCTAGTGGAGGAACTTCCAAATAATGTGGAAGATGAGGCTGGAACCAGGGGTGCATACAAATCTCAGGAATAATTATTCGCTTCATGGGATCACCCACAAGCATCCTTGGTATTAGATCTTTCACACAATCACACCAGGTGATAACTCGCAGGGAAGGGCATATATGCCACCCTAAAGAACAAACAAACATAGATTTTAGTTGATTAATAAGAACTATTTCCAATAAACTGCATGAATGGGCTTCAAAAACACTACGTGAGATCAAACTGAACAAACCAACATAGATTTTAGTTGATTAATAACAAATATTTCCACAAATCAGGTAATCCAGACTTTGATTTACAATGGAACTTAAAAAAGGAATTGGAATATATAACTGAATTTGTGGAAGAGCATAACAAAAATTGAGATTGTAATTTACATTTCTGAGTCAGACCTTAATGTAGGCATTTCCTATTAAAGAACTAATGCGATTAATTGAAATAGTTATATAATCTCAACGACATATGCGATAAATCCACAAAAAAAAAAAAGATTAATCCACAAATGGAAGTCGAACGTGTTTGCCAAGCTGGCAACCATGACAAAGCACAAGCGACTTCTCCTTATTACAGGATATAAAATCATTTGAGACGAGATGGCGTAGCACTTCGCTCCCTAGATGTCCAAGGCGCTGATGCCATGTATGTTGACTTACAAGAAGAGCTTGGGGAATAGGACACGGGGCCATGACAGGGTAAAGGTCGCCCGTGCTGTCACATCAGATAAGAACCCGACGCGTCATGAAATCGTTGATGAAAAAACCAAAAGGATCAAATTCAACAGTGCAATTATTGTCACAGACAAATTGACGGACATAAATAAGATTTTTAACAATATGAGGGGTAATAAGGACGTTATTTAAGTAAATGGGTCGAGAAGGAGTAGGCAAAATGCTACGACCCGTACTGGTGACCAGAATGTTATGCCCGCCACCAACCGAGAAAGATGGATACATGCAAATATTAGAATTGTTACTATGACTATTAACAGATGCATTCAGATGGGAGCTTGCACCTGTATCAATATTCCAAGCACCGGTTGTAGGGTCATGAAAGGTCTCGGTGGCGAATGCATGAGGTAACATGGCTACTTGTCCCAAAGTGACCGATTGCGCTATTGGTGAGGCATAAGGGACCTGGATAGTGTTTGGTGCGAGAGGAGTAGCTGTTGGGCTTGCATGGGCCTGATGAACAGTAACATGTTATTGGCACGATGTGGGGCTGTTGTGGGCTAAAAACGGGCGAGGCTGTTGAGGGTTGAAATATGGTAGGTGTTGGGTTATACGTATAATAGTTAGGGTTGGGTTGGTGTTGGGTTGAAGCCTGGTGGGTAAGGTAATGAGCTGTTAGTTTGGTTGTAGTGATTTAGGGTGTTATTATTAGTTGGGTTGGGTGAGGTGTAGTAGGCCAAGGGCCCAACTGGTGTATAGTGTATGTTACCGGACGTTGAATTGGATCTAGAGGATTGGCACGTAATGCCCAATTTTCCCAAAAGTCGTAATACTATTTCCTCAGTATTGTTTTCCCCCTTAGTTTCAACAATACGCCTCATGGTTCTTGGAGTTGTAGATGACGGAATCGTGGGGCAAGAAAACAAAGTAAGTAATAGTTTTATGCGTAACAGGTGAGGGGTAACAAGGGTTTTGTTTGTGAGGTAGAGCTTGTAACAAGGAGAGAAGCCACGAAGCATATCCGTGACCGAGCACAGATAACAGAACCAAAGAAAACAACCAAGTCGTGACCGAAGCACGATTACCAGGAGATGGGACGTGTGGATTCGTGACCCGCTAGCACAAACCACCGTTAAGGATGTGTTGAGTCGTAGAGGCTGAGAACAAAAATCGAGTGACAATAAAAAGATTAATTGATTTGCTACCTTAGCACGAATACCTCAATAACAACGTGCGGATTAATGACCTAGCACAATCACCAACACGTGATAGATGATTAACAGATTTGAACAAAGGCATTTTTGTTTGTTTGTTAGTGTTTTACAGGATACCTTTTTGATGGAGGTTAAATTTGGAAAGGAGCGTGGTGTGTTGAATGGCCTGATACCATGTCAATCTTTGTGATTGATATGATAATGATTGTTTATGTGATTAATTGATTAAAATGGATACATGGTACATCAATATATACAACTGTCAGAATAATCTAGATATCGGGCTTAGGCCCATTACAAAGATACAAACTATACTATGAGCTTGGCTAACTATAAGTTGATGAGTAAGAAAGATTGACACCTCGAAAATGACTTTGCATTGAAGATCCGATAGAAAAATATCCCAAAAAACCGACCCAGAAAATATTTGAACCGCAGAAAAAAAAAAAAAAAAAAAAAGGTAGGTGTATAGCGCATACCCTATCTTTAATTAGATCCGCCACTAGTTTCACAGTTGATCACACAATCTTGATCATTTTGATCAAAGCTTTTACTAGAGCTGATTTGAAAACAAAAATATAATACTATTTTACAAAGCAATTAAAAGTGTACTACATAGTTAAAGTATTCTCCGAAAGGAACATTAATTTCTCAAGTGAAACAATCTTTGTGGAATCATATGAAACCACCTAAAATTTAATTTTTGAGAATTGAAATTGTTGAATATATATGAGACGCAGTGGCGGACCTAGGATAAAATTTAAGGTGGTTCCTTTACGTATAGTCGACATAATGAAAAGGGTGAAAAAGTCAACCAGTCAATGGGTCGAGTTAGATTATGTCTTAGCGGTTACGATATAAAACAAGTAGTTATAAGAGGAAAACAAAATGAACAAGTAAGTTCGTGTTGTATACGGTGTTTGTTAAATGAAAATAATAGGAATATTTTACTCTAATTAACTAATAATGCTCTTTCGTTTAATAATTTGTATTTTATTTCTATTTTGATGTATTTCAAATAAGAAATAATTGAGATACTTAAATTTAAGCCTAAATTTTTGTTTAATTAGTTTGTATAAACATTAATCCGTTTGCAAACAATAAAAGATTAACATTAGTTTGTGAAAATGTAAATCCGTTTGCGTTTAGTCACTCTAATCAATTCTTGGTCATTAAAACGATTAATTAATTTACTTTAAATTTCAAGTCACTTAAATGAATTTAAAATATGAAAATAAGACTTTAAATGTGCATAAAAGAAAGAATACTAACCAATTAAAAGTAGCCGTAAGAAAAAAGAAAAGGACTCCAACCCAACTTAAAATTACTATACCCAGCTAAAAGTAACTTTCTAATAAAAATTGCTATTTCTAAATGGGAAAATTCCACAAATACCCCAAAAGTACAAGGGTCTCCACCCTAAATAACCCACAAAATCTTGTTTTCTCCAAATACCCCAACGGGAGAAGGTCGCCTCCAAAATTTGGGCGGATGGTGTAATATAGTGACATGTGTCCCTATACATGGCCCCACATTGTACCTTCATGGTACAGCTATCAAAGTGTACTTCTTGGGCGACTGAGACCTACATTTCTTGGGCGACTTGTATTTTTTGTCTTTTTTGTCTTTTTATAATATTACATTTTAGATCCTTATGGTTTGATTGTTATTTATTTTTTGTCACACTTTTTGTTTCTCTTTTATAAATAAAAGCAAGTTTACTATATCATAAAGAAAATGATTAAGTTGGTAAAGACCAAGTCATCACCAACATAAACATAAAGCAAGTCATCACTTTATCTCCAACATAAACCCAGATCTACATAAACCCACAAAAAAGAGATAAACCCAGATCTACATAAACCCACAACATAAACATAAACCCAGATCCCACCAACATAAACCCAGATCTAATAAATCTTATCACCAACAAAAACCTTTAATCGACTACATAAACCCACAAATCTTTCATATAAACCAAAAAATGGCGGATCTGTGAGTGTTTGGATGGTGGTGTGTGCGTGGCGGATCTGTGGTGTTTGGATGGCTGATCTGTTGTGTTTGGATGGCGGATCTGTGGTGTTTACGTCAATGGTGGTGTTTGAATGACGGATCTGTGGCGTTTGGATGGTGGTATCGATGGTGGTGTTTGGATGAGGGTGTGTTTTGTTGGCGGATATGTGGTGTTTGGATGGTGGTGGTGTTCGGATGAGGGTGGTGTTTGGATGGTGGTGGTGTTTGGATGGTTAATTTGCTTTGGTCCTCAACTGTTGGTAACCTTCTGGGCGGTTCACTGAATCGATGATTTTTCCCCATTGAGATTCCCACGAGTTACCTTGTGGAAAAGACGAGAATTGTCAGGTTCTAAAACGCCTACAAGCTTTCCACTTCACAAATCTGTTATATCAAGAAACGGATTCTTTGGCCCACTAAACATATCCTCTGTAATTCACTTGTGGAAAAGTTAAGGTTTCTCAAAACGAGTTACCTTGTGGAAAAGTTAAGGTTTCTCAAAACGAAGACAAGTAAATTACAAGGACCAAAAATGTAGTTAATACTTTTAAAAAAAAAGACAAGTCGCCCAAGAAATGTGGTCCCAGTCGCCCAAGAAGTACACTTTGATAGCTGTACCATGAAGGTACAAGGTGGGGCCATGTATAGGGACACATGTCACTACATTACACCATCCGCCTAAATTTTGGAGGCGACCTTCTCCCGTTGAGGTATTTGGAGAAAACAAGATTTTGTGGGTTATTTAGGGTGGAGACCCTTGTACTTTTGGGGTATTTGTGGAAAATTCCCTTTCTAAATTGCCAAAAGATTCTCCTAAACCTACCACATTTTCTATTTCCAAAAAAGAGACTTTCAACAACCCCTACTGTCGTCTTCTTCAATATTCCGGCAATAATTTTCTAAGTTAGGTCCTAAAGAAAATGCCATATTGCTTTTTAGTGATTTCCAAGTAGGTTCCCGGGCACCACCTTGAACATGAATAGGTCCGCCCCTGAAGACGTTACTCTCACAAATTCTTTATTTAATAGGAAACAAATGTCACTCAAAAATTCTTTATTTAAAAACTTTTAAATATTTGTACTTACTGCACGTACTTTGGGCTACCAATACATTCTCTTTTTAGACCAATTGTGTGTGGCCAAGTAATAGGTGTGAACTATTGGAAAATCATGCAAGTTAACTATTGCATGTATTTGATTCACATGTTACTTGAATTATTCTTTTCTCATGCATGATAACGAGGGCTTGTCTCCCGTCTTTTCATTTTCATTTATTTTATTGCAAAACACATTAGTTTACAGAAATTAATTTATGAGAAAAGGGTAGCTCAAATATAAATAAAGACCTACGAACCTTCACTTTATAGAAAAAACATGCAAAAGCAAGTAATGGCTTCTTCAAAGTTCTTACTACTACTCATTGCTCTATCATTCGTACCAAACTTTACTTCTGCTTCTTTGGAGGAAGCAAATGCTCTTCAAAAATGGAAAGAAAGCCTTAACAACTCCCAAATATTATCTTCTTGGACACCCCTTCCAACAAATACTAGTGTGCCCACTTCGTGCCCTTCTTGGTTTGGAATTGCTTGCAACACTGATGGGAACATTAACAGGTTGATCCTCTCGTCGTCTGAGTTAAAAGGTACGCTTCACCAGTTCCCGTTCTCTATTCTAGGCAATCTTACCCATTTTGAGCTTAGTGTAAACAGCTTCTTTGGTCCCATCCCACCAGAAATCAGACTCTTGTCCAAACTTGTCTACCTTGATTTTTCAACCAATCAGTTTTCTGGTGTAATTCCACCTACCATTGGTAAACTAAGCCGGTTAACCGTTTTGAAACTTTCCGGAAACAATTTGACTGGTTCAATCCCTTCATCGTTGGGTGATTTGAAGTCTTTGAATATTCTTCGTCTGTTCAAAAATCAACTCTCTGGACCCATTCCTACTGAATTACGGAATATGAAGTCTCTCACTCAATTATATTTGAGCGATAATCAACTCAATGGTTCAATTCCTTCATGGTTGGATGATTTAAAGTCTTTGAAACTCCTTTATCTAGACATAAATCAACTCTCCGGACACATTCCAATTGAATTAGGGAATATGACGTCTCTCCCTGAATTAGATTTGAGCGAAAATCAACTATCTGGGCCCATTCCTACTGAATTAGGGAATATGAAGTCTCTCATTGCATTAGCTTTGAGCGATAATCAACTCAATGGCTCAATTCCTTCATCGTTGGGTGATTTGAAGTCTTTGAGACTCCTTTATCTGTTCATGAACCAACTCTCTGGACCCATTCCAATTGAATTAGGGAATATGAAGTCTCTATCTGATTTACAATTTGCCATAAATCAACTCAATGGTTCAATCCCTTCATCGTTGGGTGACTTGACGTCTTTGAATGTCCTTAGTTTGAACCAAAACAAACTCTCTGGACCCATTCCAATTGAATTAGGGAATTTGAAGTCTCTCACCATGTTAGCTTTGAGGGTAAATCAACTATCTGGGCCCATTCCTACTGAATTGGGAAATATGAGGTCTCTCACTACACTAGATTTGAGCGAAAATCAACTCAATGGTTCAATTCCTTCATCGATAAAAAACCTGAGAAGCCTTCAGTTTCTGTCTCTCCGTGCGAACAATTTATCTGGTCCTATACCACAAGGAATCGGAAGTCTACAATTGTTTCAGCTACTGCTGAACACGAATCAGTTGTCTGGCCAAATTCCGAAGGATTTTGGGGAGATGAAAAGTTTGTTAAATTTAGACTTGAGCGATAACAACCTTTCAGGTGTTATACCTCAAGAGCTTGGATTACTGCATAGACTACTTACTCTTGACCTATCAAAAAATAAGTTGAACGGTTCATTACAAAGATATATTGGTGATTGGGTACAAATCAATACCATATATCTTAGTAATAACAAGCTCAGCGGAAAGATCCCATCGGAGATTGGTAAATTAAGTCAACTCAATGTTCTTGATTTATCTTGGAATTCATTCACACAAGAGATACCATCGGAAATTGGAAGTTTAAAAAGTCTGGTAACGATGAATCTTTCTCACAATAAGCTATCTGGTTCAATTCCTAATGGTTTCATTAACTTGCCAAGAGGGATTGATATCAACCTGTCTTACAATGAGCTTACAGGTCCGGTTCCCCCTTATGTTGTCTTTCTAAATGTGTCTGGAGAAGCATTACAAGGAAATCGTCGTCTGTGTGGAAATGTTACAGGTTTGGAACTTTGTGAAAGTCAAAAGATAGGGAAGAAAAATAATCATTTTCATCATAAGCGCCTCATCCTTGTAACTACGGTCCCACTTTTTACGGCTCTTTTTCTTGGTTTATTCATATGTGGCCTCATTGCTTATCGACGTAGAAAGATAACTTCTACACCGAAACCATCAGGTGAAGAAGGTGGCAAATTTTTCTCAATAACAAGTTTTGATGGACAGGCGATGTATGATGAAATCATCAACGCAACAAATGATTTTGATGATGCATTTTGTATTGGGATGGGAGGATACGGTACTGTGTATAAAGCGGAGCTACAATCCAACAATTTAGTAGTAGCTGTGAAGAAACTTCATCCATCATCTGAGAATGACGATCATACAGGCTTCCTAAATGAGGTACGAGCATTAACAAACATAAGGCACAGAAACATAGTTAAACTCTATGGATATTGCTTCCATGCTCGTCACTCATTTTTTATTTACGAATATCTTGAGAAGGGAAGTCTAAAATCGCTTTTAAGTAGCGATATCACAGCAAAGGAAATGGATTGGCTGAAAAGGGTTAGAATTGTTAGGGCTGTAGCGAATGGTTTGGCTTATATGCACCATGATTGCACACCACCTATAATTCATAGAGACATTTCTGGAGCTAATATCCTTCTGGATTCTGATTATGAGGCACATATCTCGGATTTTGGAACAGCGAAGCTTCTAAAGCTGGATTCATCCAATTGGACTGCGGTTGTAGGCACCTATGGCTATATTGCGCCAGGTAACTACCATATATTTTAAAGTTATATATACGTACTTATTCTCAAGTTTCAGATTTATCTATGTTACATTTAATCATGATCTGATATAACATTTTTTTTTTTTTTTTTTTGGTATTCTCATGTTTCCTTTCATGTAGAGCTTGCTTATACGATGGTGGCGACAGAGAAATGTGATGTGTATAGTTTTGGAGTCGTTGCACTAGAAGTGATTATGGGAAAGCATCCTGGAGAACTTATATCATGTCTACCAACAATGTCTACTGATGATCTATTGCTAGCCAATGTAGGCGATAGACGGATTCCACCACCATCATCTCTAGTTGAGAAACTAGCTCATTCAATCTTGAATGTCTCACGGGCATGTTTGAACTACAACCCGCAGGAAAGGCCAACAATGCGCCAAGTCACAGATTTATTGTCCGTTGATGATCGATTTTGTAAGATGTCTAGTCATAAGTCATAAAGTTTCAGAAACTTTTTATGTTTTTTTTTCTTCTCCTGAATTATCATGTAGTATCAATGAAGATTGCGACCTTTCTATACTAATATAGTTACGTGTATATCAGTTAAAAGAAATTACTAATGGGAAATTTGTACGAGTATATCAGTTAGAGTTTATTCTTACTCATATCAAGAAATATAGTATACAGTGAGTGCACACAAAAGATATCCAAGGAAGTCAAATCACCCAACAATGGAAGTCTGTTAATTTGTCAAAAAAGATGGCATAGACCGGAGAAGAAAGTAAGCTAAAGCAAATTTGTCAAAAAAGAAGACCGTAGAAGTCTGTTAATTTGTCAAAAAAAGATGACCTAAGGTATGGAGTAACTAATGTACTATTGTTTTCAGATAGAGAAAAGATGAATAAGGGTAGCAAGTAGGCTTGCACGAATATCGACAGCCGTAGGGAAATGGCAGGAATGCTGACTATAACTTCACGTTCACAGACCTACAATTGGATGATTTAGTTAAAGTTGGCGATCCAAAAAAAGGCACGAGTCTTGGCCGGTGAAAACAATCGAGATGGCAACATGGGCAGGTCGATTGGGTTTAGTAACGGGTCAAAACAGTTAACTTTTTGGTGCGGGTCCAATTGGTTTGCCAGAAACACCTTTGGTCCAAAATTTCATCAAGTCTTATTAGAAATAATCAGTGTGCGACACGTATCCATAATTCTCTCATAGCTAGTTACCAGCCGAATTTTCACATGAAATAAAACCATCATTATAAACAAAAAATAAAGCACAAAAAAGCCAAACAGTTTGACTTTTGTAGTCAAACATTTGACTTTGGAAAGTCAAGCATTTCATACCGTGAAGTAGGGTGGCAATTTGCGACATGACACAATAAACGACACGAACCTTAAATGAAGTTAAAAAGGTTAGAGTTGAGGATAAACATGTTTGGGTAAAAAACAGGTCAACCCATCTAACCCGTTTAATAAATGGGTCGTGTTTGAGTAAGTATTAATCAGGTAAACACGTGAACCCGTTTAAGTATATAACCTCTAAAAAATAAAAAATATAACTTGGATTTTCTTTTCTATTTCTTTTTTTTTTTATTTGAATTTTGGTTAAATGTATTTTCTTTTGTACTTACTATGATAATAAATTAGTATTATAACTCAGATATTGTTGAGATTGTTGTATAGTTATTTGTGTGTTATTTATATTAGTTTTAATTTTAAGTATATATCCTCTTTCAAAGCATTTAATTGAACCGTGAATGTATTTGATATTTGATTTCATAAACCTTTTAGAGATTGCTTTAAATGTGTTGTACCGTACATCTTTTTGTGCACAATTTCTCTTGCACATTAAATCTTTAGGTGGTTTCAAACATGTTGTACCGTACATCATTTTGTGCACAATGTGAAGCATGCTTAGCATTCTTCTAATTATTTGGTGTAAATGTGAACCACTCTTTTACAACTCATGGACGAGGAAGCAAAGAGGTGCATCAATTAATGAGATTCAATGAAGAATTCATGATTCTTCAATGCCGAATTCATGAGAGTGCATGTGGAATTACCTATTGTGAACATTAAATTGATAGAGTTTGTGAAGCTTTAGCATGTTGTACCGTACTTTGTGTATTGCACATGAACTCTTGCACACTTAATTTTGTGAAAGCTTTAGCAACTTGTACCGTACTTTGTGTACTGTGCATGAACTATTGCACATTAAATTATGTGTACCTAATCTTTAAGTATTATAGATTAGCAACATTAGTTTTTGCTAACATTATTTAACTGAGTTAGAACTGAATTAGTTTATCCATGGCATCTGTTAACATTTCTCACTAAACGAGGTACGTTATTATTTTATATAAACTTTTACTTTGAGCAATTGAATTCACATACTTATGAATTGGTTAGGCCAACCAAATTGGCATGTCTTTTAATCTTACTATAAATGGGGATCAACTTTTTCGTTTTCTCTTTCTATATATGAATATAGACCTTCGAGGATCTATTTCCTTGCACTTGAAAACCTTATATATATATATATATATATATATATATATATATATATATATATATATATATATATATATATATATATATATATATATATATATATATATATATATATATTACCACAACTACCATTCAACGACCCTTATAATCCGGTCATTGCATTGATTTGTTAGGTAATAGTGTATGGTAGCACATTGTAGGGTAATGCTAGTTTAGTATAGTTTGTTTTTTTATGTTGGGTCTTTCCTTCTCTTAATTAGCTTGATTAATTAAGGGGATGTCATGCTTTGTATTTTGTTCTTTGTGTGCTTTTATTATATATTGCCTTTCTTATAATAATATTAATAAGAGATAAGTACTAATCTAGTACAGAATCTTTTTTTTGGTCCCCACCATGGTAACTTTTTTACAAAATCTCCTAAATGGTCATGCGCGACTACTCAACTCCGCAACCCATATCAAAACGCGACACGTGTCAATATTATGGGGCCCACATCAACTACCATATAACTACCAAACTTACTCAACCTTTGTGCTACTCAACCGGCGGCTACTCGACTTACATTGAACCACGTGAAAAAGTACATAGGGAAAGTAAAAAGGTGTATATGGGGAAAGAACAAATTTTTTTGTTAAGATTCACTTTGTACTTTTGGTACTTTTGGTACTTTTGTTAAGATTAAAAAAAAAAAACACATTTTTATTAAAAAAAAAAAAAAAAAAAAAAAAAAAAAAAAAAAAAAAAATTGCACATCCAAAAACTTTTTCATTACCCTAATCCGATTCTACCCAACACACACACAACATAAACACAGATTATCTTTTCACCTTTTCACCTAATCCGATTCTACTCCGGTAACTCCTCCGGTAACTCACCCTTATTATTTTCCGATTACTCACACCGATTACACACATCTATTGTCCAATGGCTTTTCATCGTGTTCATGTAAGTTTTATTAATTTTTTATTTATTTATTTTTAATCTTTTTTATAGATCAGAAGTAGATTTATCCATGCTTTTAAGAGCAACATGGCTAAATGATTGAAGTCTTCTCTTAAAAGTTGTATAAACATTAAACTTATTTAGGTTTCGATAGTTCAGTATGTTGTAAACTTATTTCTATGATGGTTAGTTTGTTTGCTGAAGTTTCCGTATCATTGTTGATGTATAATTCTGAATTAGAGTAGAAGTATCTCTTAACATGTATGTGCATTTTTGCTTCTTGTTTGAACTTGAAACATTTCGTTAAATGTGTTAAAATATCCATTATTTACTTGTATTTTTTTTATTTGGTAACGTAGGTTTATGATGCGAAGATTAGCATGAGAACCAAGATGCACATCCTAAAAACTATAGCCAAGCAGTTGGCACTGAAACCGAATAGTTATATCATGTTCAAAAAGAGTGTGTTCGGTCCTTGGTTAAATATAAAAACAGAAGAGCATGACAATCATATGCTGCACTTTTTACTTCTACACCAAAGAGAAATGGAGAACCCTAATACAGATGTCCCGTTTATTTTTGATATTGGACATCATAGTTTAGAGTTTGGTAGGAAGGAGTTCTGTTTGATAACGGGTTTTAGATTTGGTAATGATTCTTTAAAACATTTGAAGGACGGTGTTTCAAATTTCCATGCCCGTGTTTTTCCCACTATTGCAAAGTTGAAGGGATATGATCATATTTTACCCATTGTTAAGTCAGATGATGATTTTAAAAAACTATCAGATGACGATGCTCTCCGTGTTTGTTTATTGTTGGCTTTCGAATATGTTTTTATGGGTGTAGAGCTGAGACACGTAATTGAAGAAGAGTTGTTGGTATTAGTTAATGATCTTGATGCATGGAATAATTTCCCTTGGGGAGACCGTATATGGAAAGGGTTTCACTCTAGTGTATATAATATTGCTTCCAAAAACCGTGAAGCTCATTTGTCCAAAATTGCAGCCGATGGACAACCTCAATGTACTTTGAATGGATTTGTTTTCCCTCTTAAGGTCAGTAAGTTTTCTGATCTTGTTAGATGATTATCAGGAAAATAAAGCTTTTATTAGTTTTTGTTTGTCAAGTTCTGCTTGTTGCCCGGATTGTATGTACTTGGACATGGAATTGCTAGCTCATGATTTGCTGAGGTGAATGGGATATGCGTTACTGACCTAGTAAGAAATTATGATATGAGCTTAGGTGTTTTGTTAAATGTCTAGTTCTTATAAGCCTGACTAATTTTATTCTCTAATAGCCTGTGAACATTAGGTGAGTAAAATATTTGAACCAGCATTGTTAGGAAATCCGTGGTAGCAAAGATTACATATCATGTTGTGCACATCTTTTGTTTGATTCTCTTTAGTTTAGTAGCTAGCTTAATGAATCCAATATAAAACCTTTCTGCAATTTGCTCAATTCTTGTGTTTTCTACCAACTGCTAGCTTAACGAATCCAATATACTTATAGGATAATGATTTTGATACAGAAATACGTTTGCCAGTAGAAGTGTATCCGTAGTTCACCCAATAATGTTGTATACATTTGGGCTTACAGTTAGTCCAATTGGGTTTGGGCTACAAATAGTTGGTTCTGTTGGGCTTATTCCTGCACAAATTAACTTTTGATACAGAAATACATTTTCCAGTAGAAGTGTATCCATAGTTCACCCAATAATGTTGTATACATTTGGGCTTACAGTTAGTCCAATTGACTTCTGGTTTGGGCTACAAATAGTTGGTTCTGTTGGGCTTATTCCAGCACAAATTAACTTTGGGCTTATAGTTTCACTATAATTAGTTCTGTTCTTTCTATTGCAATAAATGTCTATTAAATTCTTTGTATTGCATTTTTTGTTATTTAACAGTTGATGATTTTCAAAACTTTTCCTACAACTTTTGTTATTCCTTACACAGATATGGGTATTGGAATTATTCCCAAATTCAAGCCAGTGGTGGCATAAAAGGGAAAAATCCATACCCCGTTGTTTAACATGGAGTGATGGTATGAAGATACAGAAAGCTGATCGTGAAAGTCTATTCTATTCGAATATACAACTCAATAAACTTGAGCCGACAGCTAAAGAGATGAAGAAACAATGGGGGAGGTCTAGTGTAGAGTATTTTGAAAAAAGCTCATTTGAAAATGCCTCCACACAAAGTCCATCATCTGATAAACGAGGGGAAAAAAATAAGAGAAAAGTGGTCACAACTGAGACACATGTGCACACACATGTTCACACACAGACACATGTCCATACTGAGATCCGTAGTGAGGTTGATGGCTTTGGAGAAGCTTCCCTTGGAGATAAGCTTGTGGCTATGGAACGGGATTTTGGTGGTCGCTTAGCTGCAATTGAACAAAAGTTGAAAATTCAAAAGGTATCATTCATCTAGAACTAATCTAAACTCACTTTAGTCCACTTTTTAAGAAAATCATACAAAGTTAAATTCACATATCTGGTTAAATAGGCCTAAATATCAGATTAATTTTAGGCCTAAATATCAGATTAATCTTAACACAATCTTTTTACACAGACATCAAGTGGAAGCGCCAATCCTTGGAAAGTTGATGATGTCAATGTTTCTGATCCAGCTCATATTGAACGAAAATTTGAGCAAGTAAAAAAATGATATTGAGAGACGTCTACTAACAATTGAGCAACAACTTAAGGTCATATTATCACCTTTCAATTATCATACACTCTAACTTAAGGTCATATTATCACCTTTCAATTAAACAATTAAGAAATTTTTTCGTTATGCAGCCCTCTAGTGGATCTGATAATCGTGTACAAAAGGAGTCTATGGATATTGATCATGATCCAAATGACATGAAAACTGTTGATTCCTGTTTGGCTGATGATCATGAACCAAATGACAAGAAGACTTTTGACTCCCTTTTGGATGTTGATTATGATCAAGAGGTGTGTCATATTGAATGTTATTATGTAGTGATGTTATTTATGCTGTGAAAATTAGCAAGTTTTGTTAAAAGTTAACAACCACTTTCATTGAAACAGGCAGCACGGTCTTCTTCAAAACAGAAGTCGGATGCTGAGCCGTTTTTGGTACAAAGTGTTAAGCTTCAGAATGATAATCCAATGTTTGAAATTGTTATTCCTGTTTCAAAGGTACTAACTTTTATTACTTCTCTATCGCCATTAAGCTTATAACAACATTTTCAGTAATCAAGAAGCACCCAAAGTTCAAAAAAAGTCAAATTAGGTGTTTATCAATAAAAGTCAATTTGCATACTTAGTCAATTTTCCAATTTTTGTAGGAATTTTCATGATCTTAATTTTAACTTTTAGCTTATAGGATTTTGGGATAATAAAATTTAGAAGCTCAGCTTTGTAATGCTTATTTTTGCTCATTTTTAGTATTTTTTCTTAATTGCTTATTTGGCCCTTGTTTTGGCCTGATTTCAACTAAACTCCCCTGCACCATGGGAGTTGTGTTTACAAGCCTTTTTCCTCAGCTTGTTCCTTGTTCAATATTACACTATTGATTATTCCTCTTGTGGTTTTGAAAAGCCCACAAGCTCAGCTTTTAGGATCAAGTTTTACTTTGGACTTCCATTCCATCCTGTGGGCCCCACATTGGCCTGCACCTTGACCATTAGAGCTTAGGAACGAGTCTCTTAATCTAAATGCAATTGTAATATTACTTGCACAGTTAAGTAGATTAAACTCTGTTGGATTGTAGTTATGTGTGGATCAGCGACTCGAAGGAGTTATAAGTTTCTTAACTAATATTAATATTAGTTTATTTTAAGTATTTAGCGTGTCTGATAGTATGTTGTTTTTTAAAAATCAGAAAAATGCTGAGGTTGGAAATGAAGCCGTTAATGGTGAAACAGAGGTTAATGATGATTGTCAAATATTGAACTCAACCGTTAATAATCAGAAAACTGCGGAGGTTGGAAATGCAGACATTAATGGTGAAACAGAGCTTAATGTTGATCGTCAAATATTGGACTCAACCGTAGAAAATCAGAAAACGGCGGAGGTTGTAAATGAAGACATTGATGGTGAAACAGAGCTTAATGTTGATCGTCAAATATTGCACTCAACCGTTAAAACTCTTCTATTTGACTCACCGACAAATACAGAGCTTAATGTTGATCCTCAAGTATTGGAATCAACCGTTAAGACTCTATTGGACTCTCCGGAAAAAAGTTATCAGGTACTAATTTGGGTTGATTGTACAAAAACTCCCCTGCACCAGGGGAGTCATTTTCATAAATTGTCATTCAATAGACCTAATCTAGCTTGTCATTAGTTTGATTTCTGTTTAATTTAGTTGTTGAATAGTTTTGTTTATCCAACTTTACAGACAGTAAATAAACATAAGTCATTGAATAGTTATGTTTATTCCGAGCTTGAGGAAACCGAACTTATGGCAGTGGATGCTCTTATGGACATAGTTGATTATAGTAACACTCCCAAACAGGTAACCTTACCTATAAGTATTTCTTCCTAAACACGTGTTGAGCGATATTTTTAAATTAAAAAATCTAATATTTTTTTCCTAATGTTTTTCTTTATTCTAGCATAATCATGATGAACCACCTGATGTTAAAACGATTTGGGTACCTTTTGCTCGGGAAACTAAAGTGAGCAAGTATCTTTCTTCCCCATTTATGAACCTGCCTGACTCTACTCCACAACAGCCTAAATTGCGTGCAAGGACTAAGAAATGTGAAAAGCTTAAAATACCGTTGTTTGGACATGATGGGGAAGAGATTCCACCGTGGAACGAGGTGATTTATTGTAATGATTTTTTAGACAAACGTTTAGTTAAATTTCTTCAGACTTTACATATATGTATCATAATTTTTCAGGATCTAAACCGCGCCAAAGGTGCGCCAAAAGATAGAGTCTTGGTACCTGAGGATATTCTTGATTTTTTAATAGTAGAAAATCATAAACAAAAACGGGGAAAAAAGGAAGAGAAGAAAGAATTCTATTTTCCATGGGCTGAATTTGTACTTGTAACTAATATATTCTGGGAAAGGTTATTGGGCTTCCGGGAAGGTAGAGATGGCTGGCTATCTTGTACGGTATGTAAATTCGGACAATTTGCTACACAATTATAATTCACAGATCTTTTGAATGTAAATTATCTAATGCTTAATTTTTTTTAAATGTCAGCACCTCGACCTATGGGTTTTATATCTATGGCACTATAGATCTGCGGATGCTGATTGGGTGATGGCTGGCCCCTATTTTAGCACAATGATTCGGAACAATAGGATGCCGCGTTATTTTGCCAACGGTATCACTTATGGTACCCCCTGGTATGCCGAATGTGTGGAAAAGGTGTGTTTTTAGTTTCTGTGTTTGCTAGCTTGTAAGTTAAGGAAGCGATTAGGATAAACAGATTATTGATTAAGTAGGTTGTCTTTAAAGTGGTGTTTGTCATCAATATTGTAGATATATTTTCCAATAAATCAAGATGAAGTACACTGGGTCCTGGCAGAGTTACACATACGTAGTGGTGTGATAACCATTTACGATAGTCTTTGCCCCGAGCTTCCTTTTGTTGAAAAAAGAGAATGGTGGCTGAACACACGGAAAATATTTAGTTCTAAAATTCCCAAGATGCTAATAGAAACTGAGGTCATGTCCAGGAAAAAAATTGATCAAGAAAACTACAAAATCTCCTTCAAGTATGCCGAAAATGTGCCAAGGCAAGGCGGTATCTATGGTGACTATGGTATTTGGGTAATGATCAATTTATATAGGTTGACCCATAATCTATCTTTGGAGGTTGAAAATCCTAGTTTGGTAGGTTTGGCTTACAGGGAAAGGTTGTCTGATTTTTTCTGGAAGTACAAGATGTCGCTTGATGCTTGAATGTTCGAATTTGTTGGTTTTGTGTTTTGCAAATAATTGTGAACATGACATTTGTGAAATGTATTTGGCTCACTGGCTGTTTCATGTCAATCAGTTATGTTTGGTAGTAGATTTTTAGTTGTCTAGTTGTTTCATGTATGTCATTTATTAACTGTAGTTGAATGTTTCTATTGACAATTAGTTTAGTTTGGGTGTTTCATTGTGTCAAAACATGTTTGGTAGTATTCTATTTGTTGTAAATAGTAGGAAGTTTACATAACACATTTTACTTAAAAGGAACAAACCAACCCTAAATTAAAGCAAGCCAACTCTAGTTATATAATACAAAACATACTACATATAGTAACTAGTAAATAGAACCGTCGTGTTCATTTAACAAGATCAACGATTCCTTATAGGACGCCATGAAGAAGCTACCAGCATCTCCTTCGATACAAACATTATGAAACTGTCTTGACCAATGTTGGTAGACTTCTAGGGTGTGTTCAGATTGGAAGGGCGTGTCCACCTCAACTATAGGTTCTTCAGCATCAGTAAAACCAAGCAACTTAAGACTATATTGTCTCTGATGCGTGAAATTTGTTAAAATCCTTCTTGTAAGGGAAGCACCATCCACCTCTAACACCGTAACACAAAAGACATTGTTGACATCTGCGAGGATGTTTCCATAGATAACAATAGCGTCTCTATGTTCACATAGCTTGAAAGGTATGGGTAGATGCACTATTATAGTGTCAGGAATTTGAATCTCTTGAAATGTTTGTGTAACCATATCGAATGACATGATCAGAAAACGTTTGTAGGAATTACCGTCATCTTCACCTTGATTAAAGGTTTCACTACCAACCCAGAAAATATATCTACCAATTACTGATTGCAAGGACCTTTTAAGACGTATATTTTCACGGGGCATATTTTGTTGTTGTATGGGCATCCATTGTTTTGTGGTCATTGAAAAAAAATAAACAATCCAGCGGCCGTGACCTTTTGCCGGTAGCGAAAAGTGCAGCAATGTAGCCTCCAGATCTTCAGGAGCAACACCAAAGCCAATAAAATATTTACGACCTTGCTGTCCTCTAAGGGGGCTTGGTACAGTTATCCAAACAGATTTCCTTAAGGATGTGTTCCAAATTAGAACCACCCTATAAAAAGATTGAAAACACCAAACTCCTTGACTTGTTCCGACTGTTGTAAGGTCAAGGTAAGGATAGTTGTTAAGATCAAAAGATCGTGGGAAAGAAGGAATGTTTAAATTCAGTGGGTTCAATGTAAAATAATCATCAAAAAGATACAAATAACCAAAGTAACCTTGCTCGTATGCTAAAGCAAAACGATTAGTTTTACTTCCACGAGCGCCGTATTCGAGAATGAATTTTGGACTGTCTATGCAATACTTCCATAGTTTAGAGACGGTTCGGAACTGAAGTAAAGATTTTACGGGAAGTTTATTCATTATGGACATTTGAATATCAAAAGGTATGTTGTCCGACATTTTTGGACTTTCAGTGAGTTGTATGTGAACTGGGCTTTACATTCAGGTTTTATTATAACAAAGTGTGTCAAGCAAGCTAGTCAATAATGGTCGAGTAGATTTTGGTTGAGTATCATATCTCTTATTTATTATGACAGTCAACTTTTACAACTAACACATATTAATTGATCGCATTAAAAATTCCAACAACATATGTGTTGTAGTAGATGAAAATTTAAATACAAATTTATTTACCACGGTCGAGTAGATTTTGGTCGAGTAGCACCCGATGGTCGAGTATCATATCTCTTATTTATTATGAAAGTTAACTTTTACAACTAACACATATTAATTGATCGCATTAAAAATTCCAACAACATATGTGTTGTAGTAGATGAAAATTTAAATACATATTTATTTACCACGATCGAGTAGATTTTGGTCGAGTAGCACCTGATGGTCGAGTATCATATCTCTTATTTATTATGACAGTTAACTTTTACAACTAACACATATTAATTGATCACATAAAGATTCCAACAACATATGTGTTGTAGTAGATGAAAATTTAAATACATATTTATTTACCACGGTCGAGTAGATTTTGGTCGAGTAGCACTGATGAGTGTCTAAATACTCATCATTTTATACCAATCTGAACTGCCAAAACATTAAAAAACACTCAAATATGCATCATAATACTTAAAATATCTTAGAAGTGTGTTTTATATGTTTCAAATGCAAAATAATCAAAAACAGATGAAAAACGTACAAAGTTTGCATAATTGGCAGTTTCAGTCCCTCAAGTTTCATAAATTAGCAAAACTAGTCCCTGAAGGTTTAAAATGAAAGAAAAGTCAACTTAAGTCCTTGGGAAATCAAACATGTTCTCTATAAATCCCTGGATAAAAGTTTACACATATTGGCAAGTTTTACCCCTCAAGTATCAAAATTGGCAAAATTAGTCCCTGGGTATTCAAAAAGTGAAATTTAACAAATATTACCCTTGAACTATTCATAAATGACAATTTGGAACCTTTTGATAACTTTTGGAAAAATTACAATTTCACCCCTAAACTTTAGAAAATTACATAAATGGTCCTCGGGGTGTTTAAAATTGTAATAAATGTAAAATAGGTCCTTTGATTTATCTAACATGGCATAATTGGTCCTTTTGAATACTTTGAAAATATTGCAGGTTTGGTCCTCCAAGAATGCAGAAATTACAAAAGAAGTCCTTGGGCCTTATACACTATACAAACCAAACGGATCTATTAATAACCCCTTAATCCAAAATAAACATAACCAAGCCCATCCCTTTCCATTTCCCTGGGCCCAATCACACACCCAGCCCACTCACCCTTAAAATAAAAACGCAGGGTCAAATACCTGCGTTGACCATCACCCCTACCTCCCTTTCCACCTCACCTCTGCTACACCATCCACCATCCCTTCACCACTTGCTACCACCTTTTCCACCTCACCCCTCTCTGTCACCTCCTAAACAAAACCCAACCTTTGGTTTTACCTCAGGAGAGGCCATGTGGAATCCCTACCATATCCACCACACCCCTACACCTGCAACCTGACAATACCTCACCTCCACCACCCCATTTTGCTTCTACACTCCACCCTCCACCTCCAAAAGACTTCAAGAAGCATTAATTGCTCTGAATTTGCCCCTAGCCACGTGTCACAGTTTTGGCGCAAAAACGTATTCAAAGGCTAAGATGAGTTAGAGTTGATCAATGGTCAAGATTACAAGTGGGAATTGACCAGAGACATGTGGGGAACTTCAAGATGCTATAAAAGGAGCAAGAGGGAGAAGGATTAATTACTCTTGGCCTTAAGCCATTTGTCACGTAGCATAATGTTTGCTGTTTTCTTTAAATTAAGTGTCATTTACATTTCAAAAGTTGTAATAGTCCTTAATTTAGTGTAATGAACCAATCTTTTCAGTTTAATACAAGTTTCTCTTTAATTTCATGTTTTTACTTTAATTGTTCTTAATTTTCAAGTCTTTAATTACTGTTTGATAATGGTTGTTTCCTGGTTTTAATAGACACTACATAGCTATGCAAGCCTTTAGGACTCAAGAAACAGCTTGATCTTTTAAATTCAAAAATCATAAAAAAAATAGATAAAATAGAAAATAAAATAAAAATAGTTTGTTATTGGTGGAAACTGCAAGGTGGATGGTGAATCATGGAGTTTCTGGGTAGTAGTACCTCATGGGAGGTGTTAGGAAGTAATTTGGTTCTTGGGTTCTTTGGTTCTCAGTCTTTTCCATCCTGTAAGCAATTTCCCCTACCTATTGTACTTTACTGTTCATGTTCCTTAATTATCTTTATTTCCTTGTTTTCTTGTCTAAATGTTGATTTTTAATGTTTATTTAGATTAAAGATCAGTACTTGTTTTTTGGATTTGAGTTATACTTGAAATTCAGTTTTACTGTCAATATGATAATTAGTGATGATCATAGGTTAAGAATGGTTTGACACCTTTTCATAGCTGAAAAAGGTCTCTTTTGACAAAAGATGACCCCTGGATTTGAAACAATAGGATTATACAGTGAATTGTTTTGAAAAGCTGAATTAAGTCCATTTAAAGGGTTGTTTGGTTCTATGGGTTAAACTATGTGTATGATTGTATTTGTGGTTGTTCTTGTCTGAGTTACTGTTTATATGTCCTATTACACTCAGTAAAACCTTAACCAATGATTTTAGCATGGTAGAATGTCAATTGACACTTGACAGTCTCATTATGAGAATTTTGAGGTTGATAGAACTTGAAATCATGTTTATGTGTTTAAATGTTGTTTAGCTTTATTAATTTCTTGTTATTGTAGCTTTATATAACATATTTGTTTGATAGATTCAGATCAAAGTTGAGCTAAGTCAACTTGATCATAAACCTTTAAAAAGTCAAATTTCTTAATTTATGTTTTTGAATAAAATATAGAATTTTGTTGTAGCTTTGTTATTCAGTTTCTAAGTTTGTATTTTTAGTATGTTGTAGTTGTGTTGCTAATCTTGCTAGTTTTATTTTGTGAATTTTTATTAATCATGTTTTACTGCTTATTTATGTGCTTAATCTTGCCTGTTTTTGCCCTGCCTCACTGCAACAAGCCCAACTTCACAAGCTCACTGCTTGTTGGATATTGGGCTTGTGCCTGAGATTTTGGCTTAATTGTGTTGCCCTTGTGGCTTATCTGTTATATGTGGTTACTTATTTTCATTTTCTGCTTATTAGATAGCTTATTCTCACATACCCTTTTTGTTCCATCAACTCCCATACAGTTGCTAACTGTATGGTTGAGTTGTTTACTCAAGCTCCTTAAAAGCTCTCTAGTGATCTATAGGTTATGTAATTTAGTTCCATGTGAAGCTTATTACCCAATCTACATGATCCCGTGTCTCAATTTCACATTGCAGCTCGTTTATTAGGGCTGCAATGAAGCTTTTAACTTGTCCAATTCAATGGGTTTGCTGGTTTATCAGCAAACTCATGTCTCATCACCCAACTGCATAAGCTTATCAAAAGCGCATCAAAGGACTTGAGCTTGTAACCATGAGCTTTTCAGGAAGCTAAGGTGTCCATCTCAAGGTCTTAGGACTAATATTGCACTTTGCAGCTTATTATATAAGCCTGCAAACTACTTTTATTTTGTCCATTCCCATAGTGAACACTGGTCATCCAGTGTTGACTAGCTTTTTGATAAGCACTCAAAAAGCTCTCCAATGAACTAGAAACTCTGATCCTTGGCTTTTCTTAAGGCCAAGCTACCAATTTCAAAGGTTCAGTGGTTGTCCTTCATTTTCTAGCTTATTCCATAAGCTAGCTTGAAGCTTTTTGTTTGTCCCAAGCCACAAGTATATACTGGTTCACCTGTATATACAGTCACTTGGTAGGCTTTTTCATGATCCCCTCACAAGCTCCCTAGTGGACCCCACTAGGTGAGCTTGGGCTTTTTGAAAAGCTCACCAGACCTATTTGCAGCCTCAACTCTTAAATTGGCATTTGAAGCTTGTTTGACAAGCTTGAACTGCCAAACCAAATGGATGTAGGGGTGTTTGGATAGCTGTGTATCTGATAAAAACTTATAAGCTTGAATGAGCTTATGGGTTAAACTCAGTACACAAGCTTGTGTACACTTGTTCATAATAGCTCTTTATACTTGTACAAAGATATTTTTACCTTTGGTTTACACTGTATAGCTTTTTACAAGCTTATTCAAAGCTTATGATTCCACTGTGAGCTTAATAGCCCAACTGAATGAATCATAAGCCCACGAATTGGCTTATTTCTAGGTTTCTTTAGTTCCTTTTTACTCACACTTGTACTTTATACATGTACATACCACACTCAGTCCTCATTTTCCACTGTGAGTCAATTTTTTAGCTTATTCAAGCTTTGAGTGAAACTGTTAAGCTTATAGCCTAACTGTTTCACTCCATAAGCTCACAGTTGGCTTATTTTGATGTCTATAGTGTTCCATTTTCATCATACATGTATAATATAAGTATGTACATAATCCAGAAATCAAAAAAAAAAAAAAAAAAAAAAAAAAACACCACCATAAGCTTAAGTGATAGCTTCTATTTAAGAAGCTATTTGCCCATTAGCTTATTTCTATACATAAGCTACCATTTTTATATTTTTCTTAGCTTCTTAGATTTATTTTAGAATTATGTAAAAAGTTTTAGATTTTTCTTTTACTGTTTACTATTTATAGTAAATCAGTTTTAGTTTTTAATACTTTTTAATAATAGATAATTAGTAATAAATAGTGTAGATGTATAATAAATATAATTTTTGTTTCATAAATTCTTTTATATTTAGTTAGACTTTTCTATATTTTTATTTTATTTATTTAGGCTTTATTTCTGGTTTTCTTATTTTTAGGTAATATTTGATAGTAAATAATTAATAATAATTCATATACTTGTAAAATAAATACATACTTAGTTTTATAATTCATCTTATATTATCTTAGACTTTACCAAGTCATAATTTCATTTATTTAGGTTAATTTTAGATTTTCTTATTATTTATTTATTTATAAATACATTTAATTTGTTTTTAAATAATAATAATTAAGTACATAGTGTAAAAATAAGTTTTAATTTTCTAATAATTTTCTTATCCTTTTAGGATTCTAAAAATATAATTTTCACATTTGTGGGAATTGTATTTGACTGGATTCACTTTTTATTTTGATACGGTTACGTAATTGTTACGTAAACGTATACGTTTTAGGTTTTTAGGTTTTCTCATTATAATAATAAGTTTGTAATTATAGTTATTTATTTTATTTTCATTTAATTTGCATTTAAGCCGTTAAGGCATGCAAATTCCCTCTTTGGGAATGTTTTGTTTTATTCGTTACGTTTACGTTTATTTAAACTTAAACGTACGTTTGTGAATCCTTTCACATTTTAGGGTTCCTGATTGCACGTTTTTACTGAAATAGCTGTGACAAGAGCTATTTACTATTCACATTCCTAGTGTTAGTCAGTCAGATTCCCATTTTTCTATATACATATTACTTTCAACACATTACAAGTCATTGTACTATCACGTTCACACCTCGTTGGGACATAACGACCTGGGGATGTAATCATTTCAACAGATCATAAGTCGTTGTATTCAGAATGTCACACCTCATCAGGACATAATGACCCAAGGATACATTGTACTCCGAGGAGCATTAGTCTAAGTTGTTTTTGACTTATTGACCTTTGTCAATAATAATCTGACGGTTTACCACTGATCAAAATTTGGCGCCGTTGCCGGGGAGGCTGTGCTGCGTATAATGAATTTGTATTTGGTTGAAATATCTATCCTTTGTATGTATATTATATATACTTTATCATTCAACTCCCGGGCTGTCAGGGCATATTTATTACAGTTAATCATTCACAAGTGGTTAGCTAGCGTGGTAAACTTGACACTAGCCTGGGAGGTAGTGATTACATCTACTATATCATATTTCATTTCATAAATAATATAAAATACAAAAAAACATTTTTCCTTTGCACACAACTTGCCCAGTTTGATTAGTCCCTCAGTTACAACATTTGGTTGTTGGCTGTTTACAGTTACTGAGCTCTGTCAGACCCAGATTCCCTTTCTAGGGGCGGTTGTTAGGATTTATTTGTACATATATATAAAAATCTAAAAAAAAAAAAAAAAAAAAAAAAAAAAAAACATTTATAAAAGTTAAAAATCAAAAATAATCTCCTAATCTTAATATTCATAATTCTGTGAGTGGACCCCACTCCAATTTCTCATCCAATCTGTGAGTGGCAATCCCACTTCATTTCCCCATGGATAATTTAATTCGGGGTCGAGTCAAGCTAGCGACTCGGGAATCAAAAACTGTAGCATAAACATGGGTTTTCACCCGTGTGTACCACCTAAGTGTGGGGGTGTGCCCCACATGTTGTATATATTTTGAAAATGAAATGAAAAATTGTAAATACAGAAAAATAAAATAATTGTTGTGTTACCCCACTTAGCTTTAAATGTTATCTTTTTATGTTCAAGGATTCGGCATAATAGCCGGGATTTTGAATATTGAGGACAATATTCATTTCTAAGTGTGGGGGGGAAATTTTGGCGAATTTGATCGATTATGTACCCTTTTATGCCCTTTTTCCCCAAAATGGCCAAAAATTTAAAAATTTTCACTTAGTGGAAGTGCTTTGCACTAAACGCAACAAATGGTTATTAGTCCACCATGTCTAATCCACATAAGGACTGGCTAATCCAGGAGCAAACGGCTCTTGGTAAAGATATCTCAAATCCGTTTATGGCTTGCAATTTGCCCAAAATTGTATGGCTCATTAACTCCCCATATCCCATAAAGCGAATGAGTTAGCTAGCCCGCAAGATTATGCCTTGTGGTAAAGGCCGTGGAAAAACCATAATTGGTAATCAGCTCACCAAGATGTTGACTATTCCATCAAGAGTTGACTAGTCCAGAAGCAAACGGCTTTTGGTAAAGACTAATCAAATCCGTTGACAGCTGGTGGTTTGCTCAAAATCACACGGTTATCAGGTGTACCACAGTTCTCACACCTGGCTACTCCAGAAGTGATGGCTTTTGGTAAAGAGTTTTTTAAATCCATTAAGTTTTTCTCAAAAGATTGCTAGGGACTAGCAATGTTTTAGTGTGGGGGATTGATGAGTGTCTAAATACTCATCATTTTATACCAATCTGAACTGCCAAAACATTCAAAAATACTCAAATATGCATCATAATACTTAAAATATCTTAGAAGTGTGTTTTATATGTTTCAAATGCAAAATAATCAAAAACAGATGAAAAACGTTCAAAGTTTGCATAATTGGCAGTTTCAGTCCCTCAAGTTTCATAAATTGGCAAAACTAGTCCCTGAAGGTTTAAAATGAAAGAAAAGTCAACTTAAGTCCTTGGGAAATCAAACATGTTCACTATAAATCCCTGGATAAAAGTTTACACATATTGGCAACTTTTACCCCTCAAGTATCAAAATTGGCAAAATTAGTCCCTGGGTATTCAAAAAGTGAAATTTAACAAATATTACCCTTGAACTATTCATAAATGACAATTTGGAACCTTTTGATAACTTTTGGAAAAATTACAATTTCACCCCTAAACTTTAGAAAATTACATAAATGGCCCCCGGGGTGCTTAAAATTGTAATAAATGTAAAATATGTCCTTTGATTTATCTAACATGGAATAATCGGTCCTTTTGAATACTTTGAAAATATTGCAGGTTTGGTCCTCCAAGAATGCAGAAATTACAAAAGAAGTCCTTTGGGCCTTATACACTATACAAACCAAACGGATCTATTAATAACCCCTTAATCCAAAATAAACATAACCAAGCCCATCCCTTTCCATTTCCCGGGGCCCAATCACACACCCAGCTCACTCACCCTTAAAATAAAAATGCTGGGTCAAATACCTGCGTTGACCATCACCCCCTACCTCCCTTTCCACCTCACCTCTGCTACACCATCCACCATCCCTTCACCACTTGCTACCACCTTTTCCACCTCACCCCTCTCTGGCACCTCCTAAACAAAACCCAACCTTTGGTTTTACCTCAGGAGAGGCCATGTGGAATCCCTACCATATCCACCACACCCCTACACCTGCAACCTGACAATACCTCACCTCCACCACCCCATTTTGCTTCTACACTCCACCCTCCACCTCCACAAGACTTCAAGAAGCATTAATTGCTCTGAATTTGCCCCTAGCCACGTGTCACAGTTTTGGCGCGAAAACGTATTCAAAGGCTAGGATGAGTTAGAGTTGATCAATGGTCAAGATTACAAGTGGGAATTGACCAGAGACATGTGGGGAACTTCAAGATGCTATAAAAGGAGTAAGAGGGAGAAGGATTAATTACTCTTGGCCTTAATCCATTAGTCACGTAGCATAATGTTTACTGTTTTCTTTAAATTAAGTGTCATTTACATTTCAAAAGTTGTAATAGTCCTTAATTTAGTGTAATGAACCAATCTTTTCAGTTTAATACAAGTTTCTCTTTAATTTCATGTTTTTACTTTAATTGTTCTTAATTTTCAAGTCTTTAATTACTGTTTGATAATGGTTGTTTCCTGGTTTTAATAGACACTACATAGCTATGCAAGCCTTTAGGACTCAAGAAATAGCTTGATCTTTTAAATTCAAAAATCATAAAAAAAAATAGATAAAATAGAAAATAAAATAAAAATAGTTTGTTATTGGTGGAAACTGCAAGGTGGCTGGTGAATCATGGAATTTCTGGGTAGTAGTACCGCATGGGAGGTGTTAGGAAGTAATTTGGTTCTTGGGTTCTTTGGTTCTCAGTCTTTTCCATCCTGTAAGCAATTTCCCCTACCTATTGTACTTTACTGTTCATGTTCCTTAATTATCTTTATTTCCTTGTTTTCTTGTCTAAATGTTGATTTTTAATGTTTATTTAGTTTAAAGATCAGTACTTGTGTTTTGGATTTGAGTTATACTTGAAATTCAGTTTTACTGTCAATATGATAATTAGTGATGATCATAGGTTAAGAATGGTTTGACACCTTTTCATAGCTGAAAAAGGTCTCTTTTGACAAAAGATGACCCCTGGATTTGAAACAATAGGATTATACAGTGAATTGTTTTGAAAAGCTGAATTAAGTCCATTTAAAGGGTTGTTTGGTTCTATGGGTTAAACTATGTGTATGATTGTATTTGTGATTGTTCTTGTCTGAGTTACTGTTTATATGTCCTATTACACTCAGTAAAACCTTAACCAATGAGTTTAGCATGGTAGAATGTCAATTGACACTTGACAGTCTCATTATGAGAATTTTGAGGTTGATAGAACTTGAAATCATGTTTATGTGTTTAAATGTTGTTTAGCTTTATTAATTTCTTGTTATTGTAGCTTTATATAACATATTTGTTTGATAGATTCATATCAAAGTTGAGCTAAGTCAACTTGATCATAAACCTTTAAAAAGTCAAATTTCTTAATTTATGTTTTTGAATAAAATATAGAATTTTGTTGTAGCTTTGTTATTCAGTTTCTAAGTTTGTATTTTTAGTATGTTGTAGTTGTGTTGCTAATCTTGCTAGTTTTATTTTGTGAATTTTTATTAATCATGTTTTACTGCTTATTTATGTGCTTAATCTTGCCTGTTTTTGCCCTGCCTCACTGCAACAAGCCTAACTTCACAAGCTTACTGCTTGTTGGATATTGGGCTTGTGCCTGAGATTTTGGCTTAATTGTGTTGCCCTTGTGGCTTATCTGTTATATGTGGTTACTTATTTTCATTTTCTGCTTATTAGATAGCTTATTCTCACATACCCTTTTTGTTCCATCAACTCCCATACAGTTGCTAACTGTATGGTTGAGTTGTTTACTCAAGCTCCTTAAAAGCTCTCTAGTGATCTATAGGTTATGTAATTTAGTTCCATGTGAAGCTTATTACCCAATCTACATGATCCTGTGTCTCAATTTCACATTGCAGCTCATTTATTAGGGCTGCAATGAAGCTTTTAACTTGTCCAATTCAATGGGTTTGCTGGTTTATCAGCAAACTCATGTCTCATCACCCAACTGCATAAGCTTATCAAAAGCACATCAAAGGACTTGAGCTTGTAACCATGAGCTTTTCAGGAAGCTAAGGTGTCCATCTCAAGGTCTTAGGACTAATATTGCACTTTGCAGCTTATTATATAAGCCTGCAAACTACTTTTATTTTGTCCATTCCCATAGTGAACACTGGTCATCCAGTGTTGACTAGCTTTTTGATAAGCACTCAAAAAGCTCTCCAATGAACTAGAAACTCTGATCCTTGGCTTTTCTTAAGGCCAAGCTACCAATTTCAAAGGTTCAGTGGTTGTCCTTCATTTTCTAGCTTATTCCATAAGCTAGCTTGAAGCTTTTTGTTTGTCCCAAGCCACAAGTATATACTGGTTCACCTGTATATACAGTCACTTGGTAGGCTTTTTCATGATCCCCACACAAGCTCCCTAGTGGACCCCACTAGGTGAGCTTGGGCTTTTTGAAAAGCTCACCAGACCTATTTGCAGCCTCAACTCTTAAATTGGCATTTGAAGCTTGTTTGACAAGCTTGAACTGCCAAACCAAATGGATGCAGGGGTGTTTGGATAGCTGTGTATCTGATAAAAACTTATAAGCTTGAATGAGCTTATGGGTTAAACTCAGTACACAAGCTTGTGTACACTTGTTCATAATAGCTCTTTATACTTGTACAAATATATTTCTACCTTTGGTTTACACTGTATAGCTTTTTACAAGCTTATTCAAAGCTTATGATTCCACTGTGAGCTTAATAGCCCAACTGAATGAATAATAAGCCCACGAATTGGCTTATTTCTAGGTTTTTTTAGTTCCTTTTTACTCACACTTGTACTTTATACATGTACATACCACACTCAGTCCTCATTTTCCACTGTGAGTCTATTTTTTTAGCTTGTTCAAGCTTTGAGTTAAACTGTTAAGCTTATAGCCTAACTGTTTCATTCCATAAGCTCACAGTTGGCTTATTTTGATGTCTATAGTGTTCCATTTTCATCATACATGTATAATATAAGTATGTACATATTCCAGAAATCAAAAAAAAAAAAAAAAATCAAAAAGAACCACCATAAGCTTAAGTGATAGCTTCTATTTAAGAAGCTATTTGCCCATTAGCTTATTTCTGTACATAAGCTACCATTTTTATATTTTTCTTAGCTTCTTAGATTTATTTTAGAATTATGTCAAAAGTTTTAGATTTTTCTTTTACTGTTTACTATTTATAGTAAATCAGTTTTAGTTTTTATAACTTTTTAATAATAGATAATTAGTAATAAATAGTATAGATGTATAATAAATATAATTTTTGTTTCAGAAATTCTTTTATATTTAGTTAGACATTTCTATATTTTTATTTTATTTATTTAGGTTTTATTTCTAGTTTTCTTATTTTTAGGTAATATTTGATAGTAAATAATTAATAATAATTCATATACTTGTAAAATAAATACATACTTAGTTTTATAATTCATTTTATATTATCTTAGACTTTACCAAGTCATAATTTCATTTATTTAGGTTACTTTTAGATTTTCTTATTATTTATTTATTTATAAATACATTTAATTTGTTTTTAAGTAATAATAATTAAGTACATAGTGTAAAAATAAGTTTTAATTTTCTAATAATTTTCTTATCTTTTTAGGATTCTAAAAATATAATTTTCACATTTGTGGGAATTGTATTTGACTGAATTCACTTTTTATTTTGATACGGTTACGTAATTGTTACGTAAACGTATACGTTTTAGGTTTTTAGGTTTTCTCATTATAATAATAAGTTTGTAATTATAGTTGTTTATTTTATTTTTATTTAATTTGCATTTAAGCCGTTAAGGCATGCAAATTCCCTCTTTGGGAATGTTTTGTTTTATTCGTTACGTATACGTTTATTTAAACTTAAACGTACGTTTGTGAATCCTTTCACATTTTAGGGTTCCTGATTGCACGTTTTTACTGAAATAGCTGTGACAAGAGCTATTTACTATTCACATTCCTAGTGTTAGTCAGTCAGATTCCCATTTTTCTATATACATATTACTTTCAACACATTACAAGTCATTGTACTATCACGTTCACACCTCGTTAGGACATAACGACCCGGGGATGTAATCATTTCAACAGATCATAAGTCGTTGTATTCAGAATGTCACACCTCATCAGGACATAATGACCCGAGGATATAATTTTATACTCCTTGGTAAACTTGCATTCTTCTCCCAGGCTGTTTGCCTTTTATCGTTTATTACGGTTGACCATTCAAAAGTGGTTGACTTGTGTGATAGAGAAATAAAAGATGACTAGTTTGGGAGGAATCAAGCACCCGATGGTCGAGTATCATATCTCTTATTTATTATGACAATTAACTTTTACAACTAACACATATTAATTGATCGCATTAAAAATTCCAACAACATATGTGTTGTAGTAGATGAAAATTTAAATACATATTTATTTACCACGGTCGAGTAGATTTTGGTCGAGTAGCACCCGATGGTCGAGTATCATATCTCTTATTTATTATGACAGTTAACTTTTACAACTAACACATATTAATTGATCGCATTAAAAATTCCAACAACATATGTGTTGTAGTAGATGAAAATTTAAATACATATTTATTTACCACGGTCGAGTAGCACCCGATGGTCGAGTATCATATCTCTTATTTATTATGAAAGTTAACTTTTACAACTAACACATATTAATTGATCGCATTAAAAATTCCAACAACATATGTGTTGTAGTAGATGAAAATTTAAATACATATTTATTTACCACGGTCGAGTAGATTTTGGTCGAGTAGCACCCGATGGTCGAGTATCATATCTCTTATTTATTATGACAGTTAACTTTTACAACTAACACATATTAATTGATCACATTAAAGATTCCAACAACATATGTGTTGTAGTAGATGAAAATTTAAATACATATTTATTTACCACGGTCGAGTAGATTTCGGTCGAGTAGCACCCGATGGTTGAGTATCATATCTCTTATTTATTGTGACAGTTAACTTTTACAACTAACACATATTAATTGATCGCATTAAAGATTCCAACAACATATGTGTTGTAGTAGATGAAAATTTAAATACATATTTATTTACCACGGTCGAGTAGATTTCGGTCGAGTAGCACCCGATGGTCGAGTATCATATCTCTTATTTATTATGACAGTTAACTTTAACAACTAACACATATTAATTGATCACATTAAAAATTCCAACAACATATGTGTTGTAGTAGATGAAAATTTAAATACATATTTATTTACCACGGTCGAGTAGATTTCGGTCGAGTAGCACCCGATGGTTGAGTATCATATCTCTTATTTATTATGACAGTTAACTTTTACAATTAACACATATTATTTGATCGCATTAAAAATTAATTGATAACATTTAATTGATAACATATTTATTTACCACTGTCGAGTAGATGTCGGTCGAGTAGCAGCTTATTGTCGAGTAGATGTCGGTCGAGTAGATGTCGGTCGAGTAGCTAACACTTATTCATTATCACAATTAAATTTCCACCAACCACCCTTACTTATATATACTTAAGAAAAAAAATTAGGTTGTAAACTTACATATCAATCAAACATAATGGGTGAACCGGGTACTGAATTTAGTGTATATTTGAGTTATGAAGATGTAACTTTTGGTGTTAGCCTTAAAAAAAATACTAGTTACAATCAACTAGCTGGTATTGTGAAGAAAAAGTTCAAGCTCAACGATTCATGCAACCTAATGTTTACTTACAAAGTTGGTACAAAGTGTGTCCACATAGTCGACGATGATGATGTCAAATTTTACGCTAATGAAATTTGCAATGGTAAAGGTACGCCACAAACTATTTTTATTAAAAAGTTTGACCAATGCTTTATGGCAAATCCTTCTTCTTCTTCTAAGCCTATCGGCATCGATCTTAATGTTCCTTTATTTCCTAATGATTCACAATTACCAATAAAAGAAAATTTCCAGCATCCTCAAAATTATTTAAACAAACAATACACCATACACTATGATGCACAATTACCCAAAAAAGAAAATTTTGAAAATCACAATGATTTTATTGAAAACGACCATTATGAGCATGATTGGGAAATGAATACGCTAAAATACATTCATAGTGCACCAGATCCACAACCTATTATCAAAACCCCGAAAATAAAAAATGAAAATACTCAATGTATCTTAAAAAAGGGTGATAAATTTGATAATAAAAAAAAATGTATGTGAGCAATTGGTCGTAAAGCTCTTTTAGATGGTTATGAATTTAAGCCTAGAAAATCAGACACGGTACGTTAGGATGTAATTTGTGTTCATCATGATTGCAAATGGAAAATAATTTCTTCTAAGTGCAAATATAGTAGTGAATGGGAATTAGGAACGGTAAACGACCAACACACTTGTTCAAAAACAACAATAGGTATGTATCACCGTAATGCTACGAAAAATTTGTTGGGTCATTTACTAGTACCTAAGTTCAGAGACCCCAATCGTATCTATAAGGCAAAGGACATACAAAATGACATAAACCAAGAATTCAACATCGATATTAGTTACAAACAAGCATGGAGATCAAAAAATGTGGCGTTGGATACTCTTGAAGGTTGCCCGAAAGCACCTTTTGCACAATTACCGGTTTTTTGTCATAATTTAGAAATGACAAATGAAGGTACTGTAACACATATTGATACTGATGATGAAGACCATTTTAAGATGGTTTTCATAGCTTTTGGTGTAGCGGTAAGCATTTTTATATTAATTAACATTTAAATTTATTTTGTAACTATTATTATTATATAAGTAACCGTTTAAAACCTTTAATTAGATTCGAAGCTTTCTGTGCCACATGCGACCATTGTTAATAATTGATGCAGCTCATCTTAAAGGCACTTACCTTGGAACAAATCTTCTAGCAGTTGGAATGGATGGGAATAATCAAATTATACCTATTGCTACTGGTGTGTCTCAAGGTGAGACTTTGGAATCGTGGACATGGTTTTTGTCCAAATTGAAAGAATGCATAGGGGAAGATCCAAGGTTAACTATCATATCTGATCGACATGTAGCTATACAATCTGCATGTCAATCTGTATTCCCGAATGCATTCCATGGTCATTGTTGTAGGCATCTCATGATGAATTGTAATTTGAAGGGAAAAAAGATTAGGGCTTTATTTTGGAAGATGTGTAAAGCTTACACACCCGATGAATTTAATATGGCACTATCTGAACTTGGTGGCAAGAGACCGGAAGCTTACAACAAACTAATGCAAGCTGGCGTTGAAAGGTGGTCTAGGGCATATTCCGCTGGTAATCGTTACAATTACATGACGTCTAACAGCGCCGAGTCAATCAATTCGTTAACAAGAAATGTCCGAAGAGTACCCATCACTAACCTTATGGAGTGGTACAATCGACTTGTCCAAGAGTGGTACTGCAATCGTCGGGAGAAGTATAAAGGTAGGATTTTTTTTTTAATCTTTTTTCATAAGAGTAATATTTTGCATATTTAACGTTATGATTACTTATTAACGAATATTATTTTTTCAGATGCAAAATTAGGTGAACTAAGTGATTGGGCAACTGCAAAAATAATGGACCGAATGATAAAGAGCGCTAATTGGATTGTGGCCGGCATTTTTATCAACAGAATGTACGAAGTCAATGATCATCGAAAAATCCATATGGTGGATTTAGACGAACGTACATGCACATGTAACAAGTGGCAAGTGTCTGCCTTGCCTTGTGGTCATGTTTTAGCGGTTTGTAGAGTTATGGGAATGATGGATTTTAATCATTTGGCAAGCGACCAGTTTAAGAAAACTGAGCTTAAAGCTACGTACATGGGTTTGGTATTTCCTGTTGGAGAAGTTTCAGGTTGGCAGTCCTAATTATTTGAAAGTTGTTAAACCACCGGTTATGGTTAAACCTCAATCTGGTAGACCGAAGAACAAAGATCGTGTTAGATCTCAAGGTGAGGAACCGGTACCAGTCAAGTGTGGTAGGTGCGGTAATCTTGGACACACCCGACAAAGTTGTAGAGAAACATTGCCAAAGAAAAAAGTAAGTTATATATTGTTATTTAAACCTAATCTCTTTTAGAGTTTCATTCATAAATTCGTAACTTGCCAAATTTTAGGCAAAGGTAGCTGCTAAAGCAAGATCACAAGGACAAGAACAAGTGTACTCACAACAAGCCCAAGCACAATTCTACTCACAACAAGCACAACCAAACTTCTACTCACACGCAATGCCAAGCTCACAAGAAGGACAAGCACAAGTGCAATCGCAACAAGCACAAGCACAATTCTACTCTCAACAAGCACAAGCAAACTTCTACTCACAACAACCACAAGCAAACTTCTACTCACAACAAGCAATGCCAACCTCACAAGAAGGACAAGTCTACTCGCAACAAATTTGGCCAGATTTTTCCGAAGCTGTTAATTTAGGTGACCCGTAGGGTTGGATACTTTAGATTTTTATATGTATGGTAAAACAGCAATTCGTGTGAATGAAAGTTGCAAGCTTTTCTTTAACATGTGTAAATAGCTGATTATTGCACACACAAGCAGTCATAAAACTTAAAGTTGGCAGATAAAGGAATACTAAGTAGTGTCATGAAAAACATAAAAGACAAATAGTCACAGTGAAACAGGTCACAATTGTTTGCAAAATACACAGTACGCCACAAATGGTTTGGATCTAGGTTGACAATTTAAAAACCTACACAAATATCTTGTGTTTGAAAAAGAAACGGGACATCTGTTCTCGATATGCAAGGGCTGTCTGGACTGGATCTACAACAGCCAATGGCATCCCATGAGATAACCTGTATAGAGAATAAGACACATAAAATCCATCAAGATAAGTGACACATCAAATAAACAGCGAACTAAGTTCAAATCAACCAAGTTTTGGACTTTTGACCTATGACTTTATGTTTTGGACTTTTGACCTAAATGCAGCCTAAATGAAAGAGGGGAACTTATTATTACCCTTGGGAAAGTTCAACTAAGTTCAGCAGCATAATGAAAGGGGGAACTTATTATTATCATTAAGAAAAGTTAAACTAAGTTACTAACCTGTAAAGAAACAAGCAGACAAAGACGCCGCAATCACCAAATATCCCGCCCTGCTTGGGGATGTTATGTGCATTCTTAAACTTAATGCTGTATTCTAGGGGATTGATTCCTTTGCTTCCAAACACATCAGTCTGCTCTTGAATTAACGGAAGCTTACACTCCAAACACCTTCTCATATTCAAATACCAAGGTCGAGTTTCAGGTTCATGATACCCTTCACTATCATAGAATGTAACAAGTCCAGATTTTATTTGAAAATGCGCAAGCGACCAATGTTGCTTGGGTTCATTTATCGGAATGAAGACCTACAATGTTTACAAATAAAATTTATATAATCCACATAATTAAAACATTAGATGATAAAAGATGTGTTACCGATAAATACTTGTTCCACATTCTTCCATGCAATTGGGTAAATTTCATCGGTTGCATAAAACAGTGGCATTGAGTTTTGAAGTAGAAGCGTTAGAAAGTAACAACTAACCATTGACCAATCTGCAGAACAATCTCTGAAATACCACATGTACCATACCCAAAGATCAATGTGCTGTATGCAATAAAACAAATAGTCAACGACAATTTAAAGGAAAAAAGTTTTACCAAAAAATACATTTTAACTTACCTCGTCAAGTAACCAACCAATATGTTTCTCATCACAGCAAAGTAAGGCTTCCCAGAAAGTACGATCCACAGTAATGTCACTATACCAGGGAAACTTGCAACGAGTATGGCTAGAGGTAATCAGAAAATTCTCTAACTCAAAACCACAGAAAATTTTATCGATACATTTCCATCGTCGACTTGAGTCCTAAACATAACACATTACAGTTTTATTTATAAACAAAAAACACAAAACAGGGTATAAAAACTTTACCAAGGATATACCTCTTCCCACGGTTGGAGATCTTCACACCTTTCAATCATGAATGGATGACGGACATTTGTACGTTTTTTTAGATCATCCATACTAGGGACTTTTTCCTTGGTATATGGACTTTCCATCTGCGGCCTCAACACATTAACATACCTCCTCTTGGTTGTTCCACATCGCTGTAGAGCAAGCTTCAAGTGACTTGGTACATTCCAGATCTTGTCGAAAAATCACAAGTTGGTGCAGCTGATTAAATTTTATTCATGTCACTATATACTCAAACATGAATGGATGAATTACTAACCTCTATACTCTTCATTTTATTTTCTTCTTCCAAAATCAATTTCGACCTCTGTTCCCTTTGTATTGCCTGCCTATAAATCTCAGCCGCTTGCTTTTCAGCTTTCACACACCCATCCTATTATTACATTAAAAATATGTTTGTTAGATATATACATTTTTAATTCGATAAAACAATGTCACCAGCAAAGTGTTTACCTCAGATAAATCTTCGTCAGATAATTTGTCAACATCAACCACACCGTTCTGATATAAGTTACAAAACAAGTTATATAACAAGTTATAAAGCAAGAATCATTAAAAGTTACAGAAATCAATTACCTCATAAACTTTCTGTGATAGATAATCCAAACCATCTACAATTACCTCATCAACTTTATGTGCTAGATTATCCAAACCATCTACAAATTCATTTCCAGCGTTTTTGTTGGATGTTCTAATAGGCGAATTAAAAAGTTCAAAGAATTCTCCATCTAAGTCACTACAATACTCGTCACCCAAATCAGAATCCACGGTATCCTGTAACGATTATGTAAACACCTTATCTGAGTAAACACGGTATCAAGTGAATGAAAAGGCAAAACAAATTACTTATATAAATGGGATATACCTTTTCATCAGATGTGGTAACTTTCTGCTCCGGATGCGTGCGTTTTTTTTTCGGGATAATATACTGCATAAAAAAGTATTTTGAAAAACATTATAATTAGACATTATGGTAGACGCATTCCTTCAAACTAACATGTATAATTAGACATTATAGATAGAAAATGGATTCTGTAAAAACTAACATGTATAATATACTCCATTTTGTAGACGCGTTCCTTCAAACTCTCAATCTCTTTAGGTAGAATCAACATCCTCTCGCACAAACGCTCCAAAGCCTTAACCCGAAGCCCACAACTACAACTCTGCCTAACTGGATGAGCCTCTCTACCATTGACCTTACGCTTTGTTTTCGATAATTTTTTTAAATAATCACCAACAAGCCCCCCGCATTGAACAGGTGGAGGAGCTCTCGGAGTGTACCACTTAAAAAATTTAAGGCTTTCTCTATACCATTGAGAAAAACCCTCATCATAGTTAGGATATAGTTCAAGCTTTGGATTTTTGGCCTAAGGAAAATATAAAATAATTGTTACTAAAAGCAAATAAAATTTTGTCAAAAAAATATAAAAAAGTGAGAAGGCATTAACTGACCTGATGAAAGAGTTCACTGTATACCTCCCATATTTGAAATGTAGAATGCTTCGACCAGGAACAGCCTCTCGGGATCACAACAGGATCCTTACTCCACCAACGATCTGTCTGAGATGAAGACTCTAGAATCCATATCTAGAAACGGTAAATGCAAAAGTCAAATTACAAATTGATCTAGTTACCATTAAAGACATTGACAAGTATTTGACTAAAAGTAATAACCTTGAAACACAAGAGAAATCCAGACAATAAATACGATGGAACAAAGTTTGGGTCTTTGTCCAATGCTTTATGGTGCTCAACGTTATGCTTTGAGTTGACATTTCTAATGGCAGCGTATAACTCCCGCCAGATGTGTTCTCCCCAGGGAAACTCATTCCAAGCTTCCAGATCATCTACCATCCTTAGCAATACATCATCGACAATAGATCCTAACTCACGACCCATAAAAATAACTTCCAAAGATAACAAAAGACAAACACGTATTGAGTCTTCATCTGATAGTTTTGTGAAACGCTCTTCATCCTCAATCACTGATAAAAGATCTATGGTTTTAACATACCGCCCTATCTTCTCCGGAAATACTCGGTCACGAAAACTGATATCACCATCTCTAAACTTACGGAAACTGACAATCCCAAACTTAAATCCAGTTATGAGGCAAAATTCTCGACGACCAAAGTGAAGCAAATTTTCATTAACCTTGTATATGAGTGGCAAATCATAATGTTGATTATCAGAGAATACTTGATTCTGTAGCATGTAATGGATAAGATACTCCTCATTGTCAACATAAGTCAAATCAAGCCACGGCCCAAAACATGTAGACCTAAACAATACAGAATGGCCCAAACCTAGTTTGTCTTTGATTAACGGAAAATAACTGAGTTTGCTTCTAACGTGGACCCTCACATGAGATTCCTAAATTAACAAAACAAATAAGCCCATAAGCACAAGCCAAACGCAAACACAAACACAAACAAACACTATCTCAGTAAAACACTACTTGGTGCACAATCAGCAGAATGGGGCAACTAGGAGGGACATCATCGGTGTTAGCTCAACATATGTGTCCTATTGCACATTAAACTCGTGCAAGAATACTCACTTATCGGCCATCAGTTATTATCTAAACCACATTCTCCTTTAGAATGAAGCCGCTAAGCTTAGAGAACGATGCTATGCTTAGAGAATGATAACCGCATTGTTTAAACTATTTATAAGTCCAACAAATAAGCTAACACAAACACCCCATGCTTATACGTAGTATTAAACACAATAAGCTAATTAAGCAATGTTAATATAACAATCAATGCCGCAATCCCAAACACCCCCAATATCCTATAAAACTTCAAATAAGCAATCTTTTCAGTATCAAACCTGTTGGTGAAGAGCATTCCAGCACAAAAGCAACTAATACATAAGAAAATAGTCAATTTTCTTGACACCAAGCTTCTTGAATTCATCTTTGCACCACTTCTATTCTTCCAAGCCATTTTTTAAAAACTCTAATCTTTCTCAAAACACCAACTTAAACTAACTAAATTAGCCTTAATTTAAGAACAAACCCATATACAAAAACCCAAAAATGAGCCTAAATGATCATCAAAATCCAATCTTTTTTAACCCCAATTAAGCAAAACCCCTAACTGAATCAAGAAACTAATGATCAGCTTCAAGAAACACTAATTTGAACTAAATTGAGCTGATTTAAGACAAACCCATGTCAGAAATCAACACATTTTAGATACTTTTAACTAAAAAATAAGCAGACCACATTTTAGATACTGAACAAACTACATAAGCAAAATAAAGCATGGTTCAACTTAAGCCAAAGACTAATTATTCAACATAACCAAACAATCAAACACTGAGCATGACTAATTATTCAACATAAGAACTTCTAAGCCTGCACTCCAAAGCCAAAACAAAAAATAAAGCATGGTTCAACCTTTAAGCGATGCTCATTTGTTACAGCTTAACAAATAAACTAATAACCTGTTAATTAAAACACAAAAACCTAAATCCTTAAGCGCAATCTAAAAAAATTAAAAACTGATTATCACAATCAAAATATGGAAGTAACTGATTAGTGTAAATCGAAATATGGAAGTAACAATCAAATTATTCACTAAAAACAATATACAACGTACCAATGGAATCATAACGGAATTAAGAGGTGAGTGTGATTACTGATACGTGTGTGCTTTTGAATCAAAAACAATATAATCATAATGATAATAATAATAAAAGAATAGATCGGAAAACAAAATCAAAAGAAATCAAAAGGTACACTAATTTTTTCCTTTCCAATAAAGATGACCGATCAAATCAGCCGCCGGAGTTGAGTAGATCCCGGTTGAGTAGATTTCGGTTGAGTAAATAAGGTAGTTGATGTGGGCCCTAGAATATTGACACGTGTCGCGTTTTGATATGGGTTGCGGAGTTGAGTAGTCGCGCATAACCATTTAGGAGATTTTGTAAAAAAGTAACCATGGTGGGGACCAAAAAAAAGATTCTGTACTAGATTAGTACTTAAAGCAAATAATAATAATAATAATAATAATAATAATAATAATAATAATAATAATAATAATAATAATAATAATAATAATAATAATAATAATAATAATAATAATAATAATAATAAAATCTGCGTTGTTAAAAAAGATGTTTATATCCGAGTTCTAGTTGTTTGTAGTGATTTATTATAGTAAGCATAGCATCCTTGTAACAATTCGCAATTTCAGGTTAATTACTATTCCTGGAAAATTTTACTATTCATTTTTACTATTCATTTCTTTCCGAAATTTTCCCGAAAGTTGATTTTTATTTCATATTCTCGAGTGATAAATCATTTCCATGGCAAAATAAATGTTTGACATTCGTCAGATCATTTTCGTGAAAGTTATTAAGGAAATACACGTTTTAGGGTAAAACGTCATTCAAAAATTCCACGCACAACGAAATTCGACCCCGTCAGGTGACCCCACATCAGAAAAATGTTTGACACACTCATGATTTATTTGAGAATAAATCATGACTGAGAAAAATATGACCAGAATAAACCTCGGCCGTGAAAAACTGAAATTTTCAGTTTTAAGCGTTTTTACTCAGCCGTAACCCTAGCCTATACCTGCACCGCGTTTCTAAGATGATTTGAGTTTTCAACTTATTAGAATAAGTCAACATATTTTTCCCTCCTCCATTGACCAAAAATCATCTCTTGATGTTATAAGTCATTTCGTGATTTTTAGGCTTACGGTTTGATGTCTAAAAGACATTTAATACCAATCGACACTAGACTGAGCCCAGTCTAGACATTATAAATTATTTTAAATCATTTATATCATATTAGAAAAGTAACATTTTACTTTTCTCAATTTTACGCAATATTCGTACATTTTACGTATTACGCGTTTTAGACCCGTGTTTCCAGTTTTAGCAGGGTTTTACCACCCAAATGGAACCTACCACCCATTTTATATTTTATTATGGGACTTATGGACATGTCTAACAATACTTTCAAGTTTCATAATTTTACGACACCTGGTTTTACGTTTTGAGGCCTAATCATTTACGGTTGGCATTTCCCGGAGTCAAAACTCATCCTAATACTTAGGATATTATCAAGCCAAGCACACCTCACCCCCCTAGACCTTGTGAACCGCCAATAGGGGGGGGAGTCACACCTTAAGGTGGCTTGATCTTGTATCATGTGGTCTTGGATGAGATACATGTGTTGAAGCTTGTCATGAAAGCTTTGACTAGTCTTGATAAGTAACCTCCTCATGGACCTATAAATACCCCCTCCCCCCTTCCTTTGGCCGTCCATCACCACACACCACAACACTTCACATTTAGCTTATTTCCTTCATAGTTCAAGCAAGGTTCAAGAGCTAGTTCAAGATAGAAACCCTAGGGTAATCTTAGGTTACCAAAACACTTCCAAACCCTAATATACTTGGTGATTTCTCTTGAGTTTAAATCCACTCAATTCACCTCAACCTTCATCATCCATCTTTCAAGATTACAAGGGTAGAAAGATTGCATGAAGTGAAAAAGGGTTGAAGCAAGTCTATCAAAGTCCATTTCCTTACTTGTTACTTCCTTTCTTTATTAGAAAGCCAAAAGTTGTAAGCCTAAACCTAACATGCTTCTTGTTAATTTATCATGTTCATATCATTTACATGTTATTCTTGCTATATTATGTCTTGTATGAATGTCCATGGTGTATAAAAATGAGTAAAAGATGTTGTTATAATTGATTGTTACAATAAGTTACTAAAACAAGCAAACTAGTGACTTTCTTGGTAAGACCTGATCAAAATGGTAAAAATTTGTTATTGAATTATTACATATTACAGTAGAGGACTTAACAAGGAAACCATAGCAACTTGAACCACCTAAAACGAGTATACGAGTCAAAAGTTACGCCCATTTGAAGTTACCAAAGATTTCCGGCAAAACTGCCTAAAAGTTTCTGTGACAGAACCTAAAACACGCAAAAAGAGGCCTTTCTGGTCCGTTTCATGAAAAAGTTAAAACACGAAAGTTGTCCGGAATCACGTTTTCCTTCAGGAACAAAGAAGCTCGAGCCTTAAAAACGCCTTCCGAGTGAAATATTTCTCAGTTTCTTAACAGCTATTTACATATATATAAGTCACTATATATTGGTTATACTTTAAAAGGAACAAGAGGTCTTATGACCTATAATCAAGACCACCACCATGGCTAGAGCCAAGGTTGTGTCTCATGACCTTGGAACAAGGACCAAAGGTCATGGCTAGGCCATGACGAAATGACCATACCAACTTACATAGGCGTAAACATGAAACAATGAATTAGGCGATAACTTGAACAAGCAATTTGGATCTACTTCACTTAAAAAGGAACCATGAGATATTACCAAGAGAAAATGGTCATACAAGATTTATGAAACTACGCCTAATAACAATCTTCATGTACTAATAAACTTTCCTAAGTTTATTCAAATATCGGACATGTAACTTTTCGGATCAAAACTATATCTATATATTTTATCAACTACTACAATAGTAGGGAGCCTCATGTGAGGAGTTCATTATGTAAGCCGTCGAGTTAAGTTGTGGATTTACGAATTAAAGTGTCCTGGCTCCTCGAACGCTTACTAACATGACTTCTGAATTATGTCGGCCCGAACGGTAGTAAACGATATACAAAACATACATGTTCATGAATCTTTTCTTTCAAAGACTTACAATATACATCATACCACATCATGAACTAAATGCAAGATATATATATTCTTTACACAAATCCTAAGCCGCAACATTCTATTATAGGTTGTTCGTAGAAACCTACACGATCCAATCATCACCTTCATTACTTGCTATCCTACTTAAGGTGAGTTCATAGCCCCACTTTACATTACTTCAATGTTTTACAAACCCTTGGGGGGAATACATGCTACTTTTAAACCGAACACAATGCTTTGAAACTGTATGCTGCCTGATTGTTTTATTATTACTAAGTACCTACCTTGCCAATCCTAGGCCCCTATCATGAACCATTTAATCACTAGTATTAGTGAGCGCGAGTATTTTGAATAGGCCTATTGGGATTGACGAATCCCATTTGTTTGAGCAGATTAGTTCAAACGAATGCACTATATTTGAACATTAAGTATGACGGCAAAGTACTTACCGGGGCAACAAAACCGCCGATTGATATTGGTACCCGTTAACGTATTGGTTGCATGAGCTTAGTATATAATAATAACTGTTTTGTTTTCTAACATGAGTATGAGTCTAATTAACTCTTACTACCAACATATTGTGTTCAACCGTTAAACAAACTCTATGAACTTCACTCAACCTTTGTGTTGATCCTTTTAAGCATGTATTTCAGGTCCATGATAATCAAGAATGGAGCGGAAGGGCACGTACCGAAGGAAGAAGGCTATAAACTATTATGTCATTCGATAAAAACATCAAAGACTTTATATTGATGTATTTTGAAACATGAAACCTTTTGGGACCTTACTATGTAAACTCTGATATATTTGAATAATATGAATGACAACTCTTTTTATTACGACTCGGTTAGAGATCGTTTTCTATTATTATGACTGTTGTGCCGTCGAGTAACACCCAAGTTGAATTCCGCTGCATCATGAATTTGGGGTGTTACAATCCTTAACTCTTAATCGAATATAAATAAATAAATAAAATATCCGCAATGCTAACTGAAACTTGCTTATGATGGGTCATGGGTAAAAGACCATTTGCGTAATTGATTGGTTCATTTTCGGATTATCGGTACACCCAAAGGACTTTGCGGTTTGCATGATTAAAACATTAACTAGTAGCGAATGTTGTCTTTGTAAAAGTCATATAGTGCTAACACGGTCAGAGAAAGATTGACTTCAAAGCGCATTCAGTGTTAAGAGAGACCGAATTTGATCATAGATTCCCGATCCCTTTTGGCCACAACTTATTAATACCTTTCCTTTTTACCTTTCTTACATGTAGCATTGTCTCTTTACAAAGAATACTCAAAACGAATTTACATTTACAGATCTCATTTATGTTGCAAATAACATGTACTTCGACGGGTGTCTAGTTGAAAACGATGTTGGTTTTCTTTATTTTTCGATGTAGTAGATTATTATTATTACGGATAGTGTTTGCATCCCACATTGCCTCATAAACAAATGACCAAAGGTGGAGATTGCTATAAAAGAACATATGGTTCTTTTGCTATTCAACTAATTTTCAACTATTTTTCACTCATTATATAAAGACACAAAAAATAACACAGTAAACTTGTCTACATTTCTATGCTTGATGATATAAGTCTTAGTCCACAAATTATAATCGAAACACATACAATACACCTGGTGGGATTCGGCTGATATCCATCCAAGTGTTTTTGACCGATCTTCTTCAATGTTGTCATCCAAACAAGATTCTTTGGAAACTTACGAATGACTTGGTCTTCATTCCTAAACGCGCTTCCAAACTGCTGATGTTAAACGATATCAAGCTTTCGTCTTTTCAATGGATTTCTTGTAGGCATAGCTAGGAAATGTATTGGCATTGGTTTGAAACTTTGAACGGTCTAACAATCTTTGGAAGTTGTGAAGCTAACACAATTCACACATCCTCCTCTATAACTTCTTAGCTAGCTTCTTGTAGATTGTTTGACATATTTCCCATCACATAAAGTCTAAAACAGATGCGTTTATTACATTCTTGATCATACCCACAAAGATTTGTACTTGTTTGTGGTGATTTATTATTAGTATCCATAGCGTTCTCATGTTTATGTGTATAAAAACTGAAAATTGTCTGTCATGCTAACTGAAATCTAGTTACAATGAGTGAAAGATCATTTGAGAAATTGCTTGTCTCATTTTCGGGTTATTAATACACCCATATGACTTTGCATTTTACATGATTAAAACACTAAGTCATACCGAATGTTGTCTTCAATTCGCAGGAGTCATATAGTACTAACACGGTTAGGCAAAGGACTACAAGCGCATTCGCCGTTAAGAGCATATAGTTGATCATAAACAAGTTTAGTAAGAATTACAACTTGAAAGTTTAGTAAGAATTAAAAAGGTATGTTTTGAACCTAACCCAACCGGCAAAAATTCGAAAAATAAGAAAAAAAAAAAAAAAAAAAAAAAAAAAAAAAAAAAAAATGAGCAGTCGGATTTTTTGTTACTCTTGCGATCACACACTGATATTTTGCTTAGCAATGGCTGATAGCTTATGTAACAACATAATGCTTATCTCAATTTAACTAAGTAAAATACGCTAAGCATATAAAGTAAGCAAAGTTTCTTCTCTTTACCCATGTGGGATTGAAGACTCAAAACAAAAGTTGAATTTGAGTAAATGAAGCAAACACACACAACATATTTTACTTAATGTATAACATTAGTTACTTATAAATACAACTCTCTAATCATAAACATTCCTACCTAGTTCCTTATTACTTGAAATCTGCACCCTACAGTCTACACCAATTTTTTTGAATCATAAATTTTCATCTAAAGAGAATGCTACCAAGTATACACCTCTAATTTCACATTTTTCGATTCATACTAAGAAAGGCCTAATTTCACGCAGATCGTTTCATGTCCTGTTACCCAGCCACCATCTTGGAACCTATATTTTATGCAACGACTTAAAATTTATGAGCTATATTTTGCAGGCTACGAGAGCCAGGCTATGTCTTGGGCAACGAGGACTCTAAGCAAATGTGAAGAGGCTAAAACTAGCAGGCATTTGGGATATAATTGTGGAAATGCTGAAATGGTATGAACTCCCAGATAAGTTTGAGAGCAATGAAGACTGGATCAAGCTAGGGACCAAGTTCAGAAAATTGGTCAAGCTGCTTGACATAGCTAATTACTAGCGGCACTCGAAGGATGGCGATACTGGGACCTACTTGAGAGAGGGTGGTAGTGGTAGAGACCAAAACGTTACAAGATAATAATATAAATAAAAAGATTCAACCGCAAATTCATTTCAATTAATAAAAAGATAATAATCTAAATCTATAGCAACAACGATAATTCGATTCAAGAAAGAAGATTCAAATAAGTTACCATAACGTTTGATGCATGATGGCAGTGGTCGTTAGATATATTAGTGTTTGTGACTGCAGGTAGCATGGCTCATTGTTAATTCTTCTTTGTCTTATGATGCTCCCTGTACATTTGAATATAAAATGTCATCCTTGACTCATATGCATCAGAACGCTGTCGCAATGCATCCATCCGCCGTCTTAATGCACCAACAAGCCGTTTCAGTGCATCAGTACGCTGTCCCAATGCTTCAATCCGTGGATCCAATGCATCAGCCCGCCTTCGCAAGGCATCAGCCAGCCCCAAAGACTCTGCCCCCTCTTCCAGTCGGTCAGCCCGTGTTAATAAATTATACCATTTTGTCGTCAATTCTTTCCCGCGATCTGCCAAATCATTATGCTGTCTCGCAAGAATATTAAGATGTCTGCTGTCATCAGACCGCAGCAACTCTGCATCAACCATCCGTGAGAATTCATATTTCTTAAATTCAAGATAACCCTGTTTGGTGAATGGAAAGAGTGCGGCGTATGATGCCTGCATCAACAGTTTTTATTAAAAACAAAGTTGTAATTATAAAAATAATAATAATAATAATAATAATAATAATAATAATAATAATAATAATAATAATAATAATAATAATAATAATAATAATAATAAAGGTGTCAAGGTAGGTTAGTTTTAAACAAAGACCTTTTGATGAGCAGTAACGCGGGGGCGAGGTGGATAAAGAAGTATAGCATCCTCAAATGAGCATAAGGCGTTGCATTGGGGGCACTGTTGTTGATAAAACGAATTAAAGGTAGTTAAGACAAGATGATTTATACTAGCTAGTATTGGCTTAAAGAAAAAAAAATAAAAATTTAAAAAGAAAGTACGGTACCAAATTTGATGTTTTCCATGAGTAGTGGAAGGTTTATAGCAAATGGAGCAATCATCCAATTGACATCGATTCTTTAAACGAATGATGCCATCATCGATGGCCAGTATCCCATGAACTGTAACACCATCTAGACCCACCCAACTGGTAGCCACGGGTGACTTTATCTCCTCCAATTCTTCCGCTTCTTCTTCCTCCTCTTCTGATTCCTCTTCTTCTTCGGATTCCTCTTCGGATTCAATTGTAGCTTCTTCTTCCTCGTCCATTCTTCTTAGGGGATGTTTGGTATAGTGGAATGGAAAGGTGGGAAAAGGAACGAGGGTGTTTTCCTCTGTTTGTTGAATACTGAGAAAGGAAATGGGAAAAGGAACGAGTGGCGTGGCGGTATTTATTACTAGTAGTATGTTGGTTTATATTTCTCTATATGCATGTGTCAAAATAATTGTTCAATTTACTTATTTACTAAAAACTAGAAAATCTAATTAATGAATATTTTATTTTAGTGGTTGAAAATGAAAGTGCCCTCATTTTTCTTAAACTTTGCAATTTTTCTCTCATTACAATAATTTTGAGACGGAGGGAGTAGTACGTGAGACATTTAGGGGCCGTGAAAAAATTCTCAATTTTTACATCTTTAAATTCCTTGAAAAGGGGATGGTTTTCTTCTCTAGAGAAGAGTTGAGAATTTTGAAAACGCGTTTAGTTGGAGTTATATTTTTTATTTTTAAAAATAATAAGAAGATTACCTCAAACTGCAAAGGTGGCGGTGACGGCGGGCGGTGGCGGCGACATTCGGCGCTGGAGAATGACACGAGAGATTAGGGGTAGAATGGTGTATGTGTTTTTTTTGGAGTTGAGAAAAAAAAATGAGAAAGAAAAAAGTGGGAATAGTAGAATGTGCTTTTCAATTTCTTAGTTAAAATTTAGAGAATGGGAATTTCAATTTTTTTGAAAATTGTTAAAAAAAAGTGCGACTAAATGCGTTTTCAATTTTTTCATTTTCTTATGAAAAATTTCTTGAAAAAATGGAGAATTTCTCTCCAACTAAAGTTGTCTAAAAAAAATTTTCATTTTCCTTTTTAGTAAAAACTATAGAATTTAATGAGGGAATATTCTTTTTGAGTGGTTGAGAAATAAAGTGTCCTCACTTTTATTAAACTTTGTGTTTTTTATCTCCTGACAATTATTTTAAGACGGAGGGAGTATATAACTAGCCTCAAGGCCCGTCCGATAGGCGGCTAACTTTTAAAATTTGTTTATAAGATAAAAGAAATTGTAAAATGCTTGATAGAATAACGTTAAACAAATATAATGTTGAAAATAACCGTAAGAAAATTACACATACTTTGTTGTGTAGTAAAAAGAGATTAATTTTTTTTTTAAAAAGCAAACTTATAATTTATGAATAACTTCTATATATTCAACGTTAGTTGCCGTCTTTGTCACAGCACAACACTATTAAACCTTTCTTGCTTTTTACTCTTGAAATGGCTACATAAATTTGTCCGTGTGAAAAAACAGATTGTTCCAAATAGAGCCCCACCTTAGACAACGTTTGACCTTGACTTTTGTTTATTGTCATAGCAAAACAAACGAAAAAAAAAAAAAAAAAAAAAAAAAAAAAAAAAAAAAAAAAAAAAACTGTCGTTAAAAAGACATCTTATCAGATGGGCTTATAAACAAAACAATAAACTCATGATTTTCGAAACCGTAAGAAAACTACATATAGTCAATTGCGAAATAGAATAACAACTTTGATTATCATACTTATCGCGTCTTTACAAATAAGTCAAGCCCATACCACAACATTTTTGCATTCCGTTTACTATTAGAAATGTTATCATTAAATTCTTTCATCTTGTCCCAAGGCGTATCTCCAATCCCAGACTTATGCAATAGTTAGTCGAAGCTTGTAAAAAGAGATATCATACTTTATAAGTCATAAAAATTCCTTAGATGAATGTAAGCTTATGTACTCTTGAAAAAAGTCGCAAACAATCTCCTCGTTTTGACTACGACAATGGCAACTACGGTTTTCTTTTCTTGTGAACTCAGTTTCCCACGTGCGCTAACAATTTGTGTTACCTTTACGACGAAATATAATTAGAAGAATATAAGTTTCAAGTTATCATTCTTTTAAAAACTAAAAAGAAACAATAAGGTTGCAAACATGTGATTCAAAGTCCATAAATTTGAGTCCTTTCAAAAACTATACTCAATTCAAAAGAAGCAACGACACATTTACCACTCTTGTGAGTTGAACTTGCTCCAATATTCCTATAAAGACCCACAAATTAAAGATTAGACACACTAAAATGTTCAGTCTATAATCAATGTACTAATAAAGAACTTTTGAAGCAAACATAACCCAACCATTCATAAATAGATATAGGTAGTGTCATATAGCATACCATAAAACATTTTCATTGCATTTGACCAAACCATGATCTCTTCCCTTGTATTTGAGATGTATATAAGCAATACCTAAAATGATAAACACCGAGGGCAAGATCATAACAAACCTTTTTCTATCATTTTAAAGATATAGTAGAAATGCCTCCTAAACCAAATCCTTTTGACAATAAACAAGCCCCATTTCTAAGTATACAATAAACAAGCCCCATTTCTAAGTAGTAACATTCAACTTTTTCTCACTTTTTAAATGAAGAGACAAAAAATAAATTAAGTTTGTACATTTTCTAAGCTAGATAATATACGTTATGGTCCACGTATTATAATCGAAACAAAATAATATGCCAGGTCAATGTCGACCAACTAAGAGTCTGCATGAATCCCATTATATTAGTTGTGGAACAAAATAGAATTAAACATTTAGCATAGTCGACCTCTAAATGCATTTATACGATATTTTTAGTTTGTGCTCTATGAAAACACATCTTTATATAATGATTCATATGCTATAAATAATACGATATCTTTAATTACATTATTGATACATATAGCACAACCTAATGTAAAATTAACTTAGGTGAAACCTAACCTTGTTTATTTATGAAATTTAGAATAAATACAGAACCACATTGGTTACTGTATCAATCGTGAATGAAAACCAGCTTGTGCAAGATTATGCATTCTTGATCATACCTACAAAGATTTGTAATTATATATGGAGATTAATGTGCATTGCGTCATGTTTCTACAAAAAAACTTTAAACTGTTTGTCATGCTAACCAAGATTTACTTATGATGGGTGAACGACCATCTACTTAATTGCATTTCATTTTCAGATTATCAGTAGACCCACACGACTTGGCGGTTTACATGATTAAAACACTAACTAGTACCGAATGTTGTCTTCGTAGGAGTTATATATAGTACTAACACCGTCAGACAAAGAACCACTTCAAGCACATTCGCCGTTAAGAGAGATCATATAGTTGATCATTCATAAATACGCGATTCCTACATCTCATCTTTCTTTTACCATTATCCTTAAATGTGTGACCTCCCGTTGATCGTAGACTTTCTTTACACGTAGCATTATCTCTTTACAAAGACGTACTAAAAAGGAATATGGAACTTGAAATTTTGATTGAATCATTAATTTACGGAACTAGATTTTGATTTACGGTTGTGTTTGAAGGTGGACGAATAGTGTATCAATGGGTTCCCAAATTTTGTATTTAGAATCATAATATATGGATAAATTAACTTATAGTGTCGGTGAAGATGGGTAAAAAATTTATATAAAAGCCTTGTGTCCATTTGGAAACAATTTTGGTTTCTTTTTTTTCAATAGAATTGATTATTATTGTGAATAGTGGTTTTCATCCCACATTGCCTCTTAACCAAATTTGCAAAGGATGGAGGCTGCTATAAAAATGAGAGGCACATCAATTGAAAGACACACGTCTTTTTGACACCATCCAAGATATAACTGTGGTATATCTTTCGGTGTTTAGCAATATTAGTTAAAATATTTTATAAATATTTTTTTTGAAATCATTGATATTTTTTATTAAATTTAAAAATATCAATGGTTTAGCAAAAAAAGTTTTACTTAATATCTATTAACTTGTATTTAATAATGAAAGATAAAAATTGATTTACCAGTTCTTAATGAACATATATGTTTAAAAATGGCGATGGTAATTTGAAACCAATAAAGGAGAAAAGTAATAATAATAATAATAATAATAATAATAATAATAAGCAAAAGGAAATGAGTTTTAGGTGACAATCATCAAATTCGTAAACAAACCTCAATTATTTGACATTTAACTCGCTTTTTGTATGAAGAGACGAGAAATAACACAATTTTTTACATTATCTAAGCTAGATAATATCATCTAAAGTCGAAACATAACGGTGTCGGCCTACTAAGAGAGTAAGAATCGACATCAATCCCATTCTATTAGCTATTGAACAAGAGATAATATAGACACTTGGCAATTGGCATATGTATTGTGTATTTACATATCACGGTACTCGATAGATATATGTATTGGTCATGCAAAACATGATTTGTCCAGATTTTATGTAAAAAATGACGTGCCACAAACAATTTATTGTTCTATGATTTGAAGGAAAACATCTGTATCTTATTAATCCTCCCATCAAGATTTATGTGCAACAAATAATGCTATAGCGTTAACTATATTTATTAATAGAAATAACGAGACATCATCATAATGTAAGTTTAACTTAAGTGATGTACCTAACTTTGTGTCCGATCGGACAACCTTATTACTATATATGCTATAGATCGTCGAAAACGACTCCACTTTTGCTGTTTTAACACGTCACATGACATCATGATATGGTAGCCCAAATATTAGCCCATTGAGTAGGTTGGCCCAACAAACGTTAGCCCGCCCTTTTTTCCAGATACCAACTCACCATCTTTTAATTTGATGTACTCTGTCAGGTGCTATTGTAGCATGGCTTTATATTGATTTGGCGCCTTGCTCAGTATTATTCTTGAGGGAAAAAGTTCACAGCCGAGAAGTTCGACCAACGACGTGAAACAACGCTCCGCCGCCCACCTCGTTTGTGCTAATAGAAAGAAAAAGAAAATACAAAGCAACTTTGTCTTGGGTACAGAACATATGAAAACCAACATGTGCAAAATTATACATTTGGTCATCTTATTACTTTAAATGAATAGAAAACTAAGTAGTTTTTTTTTTATTTTTTATTTTTATTTTTTTTTTTTTTACATTTTTAACACAAACTCAAATTTCATTAATAATTAAAACGTTACATATTAATTCAAATAAAATAAAATACATTACAACACTTATTCAAATTACATTAAAACGGCCAAACTAATTTGGATTATGATGATGTCAAATGTCTTCCACCTAATCGGCTTTGAGGTTAAGATGAGTTGTTTTGTTGCATATCTCCTCGGTAATTTCCAGCGATTCCTCATGCGTTCTTAAAGGGTCATAAGAACGGTGCTACTCCGCTGAAAAGAATTCGGGAGATATCGCCCGCCCTTCGTCTTGAAATGAGGTTTGTGAATTGGAGTGTGTTTTATGTTTTGTATTTATAAGGTATTTAGAAGAATTTTATTTTTTTTTTAATTTTTTTTTATTGAATCTAACGTCTAAATTGTCAAAAGCAACACAAATAAGTTTTAAAATACTCGATCGACCAGGCGATTCATTTCGTGTTTTGCCAACCCTCGACCGAATACCCACAAGAGCATGGATCGACTGGGATCGATCGACTAAGTCGATCCCAACTCCCTTCTGCGCCCAGCCTTAGGTTGGGCACAGTAAAGGGATTCAATCCCCTTTATTTTCCCTGCCACGTCAGCTTTCTCTCTTCAACGACCTGCTGGCGATTCACTGCCCCAGTAAGTGGGTTACCATTTGGATCAAAAAGCAAGAAATAAATGAAATACAACTCGGTCAAGGTCTCGACCCATTTCTTAACTTTTCGTCCGACGATCGATCGATCACAGAAACAACGACCGATTGAAATCGATCGTTGTATTCGGTCGACGTACCCTTCTGTGCCCAGCCTTATAACAATACCATGACACACGTGTATTATCACCACGAACTTTTCACATTATTATCTACAAAGTTGATTTTCTTACACTAATAAATTTTGATGCTTTTTCAACATTTCATGATATTAGATCTTATGTAAATGTGACTTTCATATATTAGAAATAAATCCTTAAGTAAGAAACTTACATATTCTTTAACACTCACTACTTTCATTTTAAGACAAGTGTTTTGGAAAGTAACAAGGAGCAAAACTAAGTTCGGGAGAAGTGATAAAGATATCGAGTACTTTCTAGGTTGGAATTGGTCACTGAATCGAGAGACCTTGATGACATTGAATTGGAGACTCGGAAAAATGCAAAACAAATATGGAGTAGTGTATTTCAATTTTTAGCTTTTTTATTTTATTTATTTATTTATTTTTTGTTGTGGTCATAAAATGGTATCCTATGGTTTATATTTGTGTTGCAATTATTAGTTAAAAGTTTATTTGGATTATCCTTTTTTGCGAAGGTTGATTTTATTTAAGAAATCACACAATCAATTTTTTCTATAAAAGAGTACTAGCAGGGTACCCATGAAACAAATTTTTTTGATGAATAATGTATTTTAGTTTATTATATTCTTTTCGACAATAAATTTACGGATATCAAGAATTTCGTATAACCCGTTCCCGTTCGGACTCGAACCCGTTGGCCCGTGCTTGTTCGGGCTCGAGCCCGTTTGGTCCGCGCCCGTTCAGGCTCAAGCCCATTTGGCCGGTTGCCCGTTCAGGCTTGAATATTTGTATAATGTGCTTTATTATTTGTAATAGTGAAATTTAATGCAGGAATTATGTTTAATTTGGTTGTACAATATGTTTGATAATTTGTTTTTCTTATGTAAGAGGTGTTTTAATAACTGTATAAATTGTATTTATCGACCAGTTAAATAATTGACTACAATAAATAGCATTAATGTTGTGTTTTGTTGTACACTATGCTTCTTGTTTTGTACGTCTGAAAATTATGTGCATTAAAGTGTTTTACACTATGTTTCTTTTCTTGTAAGTAGTAGTTATTATAGTCATTAATAACATTGACCACTTTAATAGCATCAATGTTGTAAGTCTTAAAATTACATCATGCTTATTTTATTGTACATTATGCTTATTTTGTTGTAAATATGAAAATTGGTTGCAGCTATTGTACATTGTGGCTAAATGGTTGTAATTTTTTATGTAGGAGTGTTTTTAATAGCATTTATGTTGTTTGATAAATTTTGGTCTTAAAATGAAATCACGCTTTATTTTGTTGTACAATATGTTTACTTTGTTATAATTCTGAAAATTGAATGCATTAAAGTGTTGTAAACCATGCTTAATTTTTTGTAAGTCTTAAAATTTTGGAGATAGAGTCATTCATACTTTATATGTAGTATATATCATTAAACAAGGGCGGCTCAATCATTACCGAGGCCTAAAGCAAAGTTTAAAAATGGGGCCTTTTATTATTTGCTATGATTTTAGTAAATTGTCTATATAACATCTATCTAGAAAAACCAAGTACGCTCAGTAGATTAAGAGCCGGTTGATGATTGAAAGATAAAATGAAAAGTAGAAAAACCAAACGTCGTTGTTTCCGTGATCTAGAAGTAGGGCTAAGAGCATGAGGTAACATAATTTGATCCACCGAGTCATGGTATAACGCACCAAAATTTTGGGGTTAGTTATGTTACCGGCACCTGCGTTAAGCAGGTGCGTTAACGCAGTGGGTTAAGCACTTAACGTGCGTTAAAGGGAAAAAAATTCATTCTCACCCCTGTAACGGCTAGTTTGGATCGAAATTTTCATTCTCACCCCCTGTGTTAAGGTGAGTTATGCTACCATGGTGGAAAGTGATGAGTTAAGGTTAATAGGTTAAAGCTGATGTGGCACTAACGTGGCAGTGAACTATAAGTTAACGGAAGGGCAACTTACCCAATGCTCTAAGACGACATAATTGAACAACACGAGTACCCTTGTATGTGTTTTTTCGTGAACGTTTAATCAAACAAACCCTACATGAATACTTAAAAATATTAAGTGAAATAAAAATTATGCTCGTGCACATTGTATAAGAAAAAAGTTTCTTCATATTGATTTATTAACACATTAAACAAAAAGTACAAAAAAATATTGGATCAAAAGAGAATTCACAAATAGATCGTCAAGCTTTTCGTTCGTTTACAACGTTATCTATTACTTCGGGCTTTAAGAATTGAATTACAAAAATGAGCTTAGTTCATTTTTTTCCATTACCTTAAAAGATGATATTGGTCCATTTTATAAAACCAAAATGATGGACTTGGTATTTGAATGTTCGTATGCCTAAAGAATTATAATAAAACTAGATGTGGCCTCAAATTCTAACTTGTATCATGTATTTTAGTACACTGGGGGCCTAAAAATTACTAAAATGAGCTTAACTGATTGTTTTCCATTGCCCCAAAAGACAATCTTGATCGTTTTCATAAAACTAAAATGATAGACTTAGTATCTAATAAACTTTGGGTCTAAAGAACAAAGATAAATGTAGATGCGATTTCTGATTAAAAAATGTTGGGGCCCTAAAGGCGATGCTGAAGAATATATGTAACGACTTTATACATGATGGTGATTTAGAAAATCGGATGCCTTAAAAATTTGGGGGGCTAAAGCGATGGCTTTAGTAGCTTTACCCTTGAGTCATCCATGTCATTAAAATGTTTTAATTCGTATATAACAAAAAATGTTTTACTTACCTGTCTACATTTTCTTTGTGGATGACATATGTCTTACTCCATTGGATTGTAGTAAACATTCTTTTTTTTTTTTTTTTTTTTTTTTTTTTTTTTTTTTTTTAACGGTGATTGATATTAAAAAGCTAGCAAGATACTAGAAATTACAAGGAGATAAGATTAGGGTTCTTTAACCAAGAGACCCAATCAATATTTCAGTTACAACGATTTGAAATTCAAAGAAAAGACGTTTGATCAATGTTATCGAAAATAAGCTCTCTCTTCGACTGCACCGATCCAAACAGGAACTCGTTTCTAAATTTCCAAATGAACCACCAAGCAACATAACAAATACCTTCAAGAATATCCTTTTTTTTTCTTGATTAACCACCAAGTAAACATTCTCTTGCTTTTGGATTCAATCGCTAATTTATGAAACTAGGTTTTGATTTTTGGTTATGTTTGAAGGTGGACGAATTTTGCATCAATGGGCTCCCAAATTCGTATCCGGTATGAAGGTGGTCATATTGATACTGGGTAATGGCTACATGTCATTAATCTTTAGTGTGTATGTACTATTTAAACTTAGTTAAATCACAATCATAATAGAGTTCTGATTATGAGGCCTAAATTATGTGTTTAAATTCATGTCTAAGCCTATGTGTTATTATTTTAATGGCTGCAGTGGACTCACTTTTTCATAAATTATCATGATCATGCCACATATGTTTAAGCATTAATTTATGCACATAATATATATATATATATATATATATATATATATATATATATATATATATATATATATATATATATATATATAGAGGGAGCTTTATTTTTAGAACCCTGTTAAGTGCGGGAACTGCGAGAACTCCAATTTTGCATTAGAAAACATGCATGTTCACATAAAACATGTATGTTTTCTTACATACACCTTAATACACATGCATGCGTATTAAGGTGTATGTAAGAAAACATACATGTTCTATATGAACATGCATGTTTTCTAATGCATAATTGGAGTTCTCGCAGTTCCCGCACTTAACAGGGTTCTAAAAATAAAACCATTTTGCATTGATTTGTTGCACTTAACAGGTTTTTATATAAACATGTATGTTATGCATGTATGTGTATTAAGGTGTATGTAAGAAAACATACTTATTTTATATGAACATGCATGTTTACTAATGCAAAATTAGAGTTCTCGCAGTTCCCGCACTTAACAGGGTTCTGAAAATAAAGATACACTATATATATATATATATATATATATATATATATATATATATATATATATATATATATATATATATATATATGGATAAAATAACTTATTAAAACTATAAATTTTCGGTGAAGATGAAAATTTATATAAAAAACTTTACGTGTGTCCATTTGGAAACAATTTTGGTTTCTTTTTCCTCAATAGAATAGAATCAACAGATTACTATTGTGATGTTGCACACCCGCGTTTCAGGGGATGGAACGAGCCAATAGGATATCAATTCAGGGAATACATGATGAGATAACCATCACACTTATCTGATGTTTAGGATATTGTTTAGGATATGTGTCAATTATCTGATGTTTAGGATATGTGTCAATTAAGTGTTCAAGTTGTGTTAGGATATAGTTTAGTCATTGTTTAGGATAAGTATTTCATTGTAAGGGTTATCCCGATATCGGTATTTAAACCATTACATCATGAATTGATGCATGAAATTGCACCCTCGCAAAAGGTTTTACCTCTCAAGGGATCTTAAGAAGCTTGCAATCCTCACCAGGCAGTGTACCTGTTCGTTGTAGTATAGTATAGTGACAAGTACCGGGGGATTGATCGTTCAACTCAGGAATAGTGTTCGCTAGGATTAAAATGTCTACTAAACTAGGTTTAAGGGTGAGACATGATTCTTTTTGTATTTTTATATTTTAAAGAAAGCAAGTCAAATCTCGGGTTTTGAAAGAGTGGGCGGAATTAGTTGCTAGTCAACTAACCAATTAACTAAAGATGCAATTAAAATAAAATAAAATAAAACTTAAACTAATGTATGTGGTGGAAACAATAATAAGAGAAAATGTGTTTACTTAGATTTCACTACTCCCTAGATATCTTTTACCGGTTGATTAGCTTGTTACAATTGCATGGATGACAGGTTATATTCCTTAATACTAGTCGTAGGGCCGTGTACGAAATTCCCTAACTCTATAAGCTCATACTTCACTCCTATGTCGAGCCGACTAAAAGCTCCTAACATGGGATCACTAGAATTCGCTTATGCATTAAATACAACCATTAAATCGTAGTACACCTCTGATCATGTTTCTTAAGACGTTCAAGCAAGTTACCAATTGGAAGTCTTCTAGTTTTCTTAAGCCTAACATCGAATACAATCATCAACAACAATTATAAACAAACCATCAACCAATAATCAACATCTAGGTTTCACTACATCTAAGCAAACACAAGAAAAACCTAGCCTAGCATGTTAAAAAGAAGACAAGCATAAAATAGAATCAAACAACACATAGACATATTGAATGATTATTGGAAAACTTATCTTCAATTGAACATAGATGGAACAAGGGTTGAAACCCTTATTATTACAAAAAATTCGTCTAGGGTTTGCACAAAGAAGTTCTCCAAAAGTTCCACACTTAATGAATGAAAATTAGAAAACTATATATAGATTTTACACCTTGACGGCGTCACGTCGTCACAACTCACCGCCAAGATAAAATTCGTATTACCTAGATCCACTTCTGACGCCGTCATGTGTAATTTTACTCTGGGCCGTCACATGTATTTTTACCCTGACGGCCTTGGTAACGCGTCAGGGCAAATTGCCTTGAAATTGTTCTGGGCCGTCATGTGTATTTTCCATATCCACCTCTTTTGCCAAGCTTGATGCCGTCACTTGTATGGTCTTGACGTCGTCAGGTACTGTTCCCAGCAAGGATTTTGAGACTTTGTCGTTTTCTTCACTTAATCGCTCCAAAAACGTCCAAAATGCTTCCTTTTCCAGATTTCTTCTCAAAAGTACCTAAAATGACAAAAGAAACGATTTAGAGTAATAAGTGATCAAATAATCACGAATTCGGGCTTAAATACCCCCCAAAAGCGGTACACTTTTCGCCTTATCATGAATGCAGAAGTCAGAGTTTTCAATCAATAATATTCCAGTTCCTTTTCTTCTTCTTCTTAAGGAGCAAGCACTCCCTAAAAGTGGTGCCAACTATCAATACTACCTATCTCGGGTCGTATCAATTGGTGCTTTTATTGAGCTACAATGAATGAGCAACAAATAAGGTTACTTTTGAAGGAGCAGTCCGACTCTTTCGCAAGTCAGATTGCAACTTTGAACCAAGAGTTGCAAGCAGCCAAAACATTGGCATTGAGACGTCATGGATCGGGGTCTGGTGGCGATCAAGGATTGCTACCGCGATCGATGCGGTTAGATGTTCCTAAATTCAATGGAGTTGATCCTGATAGTTGGATTTTCGCAATTAATGAATACTTTGAACTTCTCATGAGATCAGCTGAGCAACGATTAAAGGTTGTGGGTTTCAACCTTGAAGGGGACGCGGCTGAATGGTTTCGGTGGATGACTCGTAACAAATTAATCAACAGTTGGGATGGGTTTTTGGAGAGTGTCAGAAACCGTTTTGGTCATTCTAAATATGAGGATAGTTGTCCAAGCTTTTGCAAACGGGTATGGTTGCACAATATCAGACTGAGTTTGAAAAGCTCATGAATCGGGTCACGGATATCTCGAAAAACTTACTCATATCATTCTATATATCCGGCCTTAAACCGAACCTGCAACGGGAACTTCTGGTCTCCAGGCCTACTACACTTGGCGAAGCCTTTTCTTTAACATGCATTACCAAAGCACGATTAGAAGACCAACGGTCTCCCACCGTTGTCCACACAACTAATGTCGTAACCAGTGTTGTTACTGAAAGGCAGCCTACGACGTGTTCTTCAGTTGCTAGTTCTGATGTGGACGTGGGTAAGCCACCCTTGTTACCAACACCCACGCAAGCTACCACCAACACTAATGCTCAGCCACTTGCTATCAAGTGGATTTCACCCGTTGAACGTCAAGAACGCCTGAACAAAGGGGTATGTTTCAACTGTGATAACAAGTGGATGCGAGGTCATAAGTGTCCCTGTAAGTTCTTATTATTAATGGCTGATGATGGTGACGATCCTAGGCAGGTGACGACTGCGGATGAAGAGAAAGCAGTAGGAACTGCCAATTCAGGTTATAACCTTGAGGACAAGGTAATTCTTGAAGGAATGGAGAATGTTACACACCCGCGGTTCAGGGGATGGAACGAGCCAATAGGATAGCAATTCTGGGAATACGTGATGAGATAACCATCACACTTATCTGATGTTTGGGATATTGTTTAGGATATGTGTCAATTATCTGATGTTTATGATATGTGTCAATTAAGTGTTCAAGTTGTGTTAGGATATTGTTTAGTCATTGTTAGGGTTATCCCGACATCAATAGTTAAACCGTTACATCATGAATGCAGAAGTCAGAGTTTTCAATCAATAATATTCCAGTTCCTTTTCTTCTTCTTCTTAAGGAGCAAGCACCCGCTAAAAGTGATACCAACTATCGATACTACCTATCTCGGGTCGTATCATATGATTTGTAAATGGTGATTTTCAATTTTTAATCCCACTTTGCCTCATAACCAAATCTGTAAAAGGGTGGAGGCTCTTATCTTTTTGACACCATCCAGAATGCTACTATGGTATAGTTTTGTGTTAGCCAATTACTAGTTTAAATATTTTATAAAACATTTTTTACCGTTGATATTTTTTATTCAACTAAAAATAAAAAATATCAATGCTGATAAATATTATATTTAGTATTAACTTGTATCTATCAATGAAAGTTTAAAATTGATTTGCATGTGTTTAATAAACATAAATGTTTAAAAAATGGCAATGGTGATAAGGTGATGTTGGGTATTATGTCTTTAATATATTGTGTATATGCTAGTTAAACACTTAAACCTAGTCAAGTTACAATCATAATATATGGATAAAATACCTTATAGCTATAAATTATCGGAGAAGATGGGTAAAAAAATCTTAGAAATGTTAAAGCCACTCACAAAATTCACTCGCTGACGTGTTAGCAGGTGATTGGTTTAATAAAGGAAATAAGAGAGAAATTGCCATAAAATGCACTAATCACCTGCTGACATGTTAGCGAGTAGATTTTATTTTTATTTTTATTTTTTTTTTGAATTTTCTGAATGAGTCATTGCACAAAAAAAATTATATAAAAAACTTTACGTGTGTCTTTTTTTTTTTTTTTTTGAATAGAAATTTCATATCATACCTCACAAATGGAGGAAATTTGAATACAACAAGTTACATCGAACAACAAATTACATCGAACATAACAAGTTAAGATAAAACAAGACATACACCCTAATAGTTGTGACCGACTACAGCAACACCATACAAGGGTGGGGGGAATCACCAAAGTGAGCTTTTGACAGACACAACCATATGCAGGTGTAGCTTGACAAAAGTACATAAAGTACATAATACATACATAGATGATAAAACTAGGCATCCTTAAAGGAGCCAAACTACCTAACAGATCTAAAATCAAACCCCTAGGCAGTAGCGAGCCGTCAATAACGGGCCACAACAGATCTGAGCAGAAGGAACCGGATGGTAGCAAATCTGAGCAGAAGACAGCAGTGGCGGCAACGATGACAACAGCAGCAGCGAAGATGTGGGATGACAGATCTGTGGGTAAGGCTTTATTGTAGAAAAAGAAAAGTACAAAAAGAAAGAGGTCCGGACGGCCGGCCAAAGCCGACCGCCGGAAAAGAGATATGTTTGGTTTAGGATTTGGAACAATTTTGGTTTCTTTTTCTTCAATAGAATAGATTATATTGTGAATAGTGATTTTCATCCCACATCGTCTCATAACCAAATTTGGAAAGGATGGAGGCTGTTATAAAGTGAAAGGCCCAATAATTGAAAGGCATACGCCTTTTTGACACCATCCGAAATACGAATATGGTATATTTTGATGTTAGCAATACTAGTTAAAATATTTTATAAAACACTTCTTTTTTTTATTGATATTTTTTGTTTATTTTTTTAATTAAACTAAAAGTATCAATATTTTAAGAAAGTGTTTTGTTTACTATCTATTAACTTGTATCTAATAATGAAAGTTAAAAGTTGATTTGCCAATGCTTAATGAAAATGCATGTGTAAAAAATGGCAACTACAAATTAAGATTTCGATTTTCATTTTGGGATCCTACAATACTACACAGTAAAAATGATTTCAAATTTAAGTAAGATTTGCAAACTTACAATACTATATAGGAAAAACGATTTCGAACTTAAGTAAGATTTGCAAGCTTAAGATCTTGCAGAATCTTGATTTTGACCGGATCTTAAGATCTAATCTGATCTGATTTTATTTTCTCAAATAACAAAATAAATAACTTTGATCCGATTTTATTTTTTCTCAAATAACAAGCTAATCATGAAACATTTTATAATTGTGTGTTTATAAATTATAATATATACTAATTTGTAGATTTGTATAATATTAAAAAGTTTATTAAGAAAATGACATTATATTAGGATCTTAAGATCCCAATCTAATCTCACAATTTCGATCTTGCAAAAATGAAAATGATCATGAGTAAGATCCCAATTTTGAAAACATTGTTAAAATTGAAACCATTAAAAAATGTGTTTTAGGTGAGAATGATCAAATTCATAAACAAACCTCAATTCTTTGACATTTAACTCTAACCTTTTGTATGAAGAGAGAAAAAAAAATAACGCAATTTTATACATTATCTAAGCTTGATAATATATGTGGTTTTAGTCCACGTTTAATAATCTAAAGTCGAAACATAATGATGTCGGCCTACTATGAGTCGACATCAATCGCATTCTATTAGTTATTGAACAAGAGATATATAAACACTTGGCAATTGGCATAGTATCTTTTTTTTGAACGGTTACTTTCATTAACACCACCGGCTAAACCTCAAAACGAGGACCGCCAAAAACTAAATACAAATGTACAGCGGGAAATCACTCCAATCCTTCCATACAACATTTTTAAATTTCGACCTATTCTTAATCCATAAAAAAGAGAAAGATTTCACTTCGGCGACCACCTCCCCAACCCTAGACGTTTTTTGTTGAAAAACCTTTGCATTCCTTGTTTTCCATAGGACCCAAATTGTCACCATCACAATGCCTCTCATAATCTTTTTTCTCCATTTATTGCCGCCCAAATTGGCATAGTATCTAATAACTACATTTATACTCAATCATATGATACATCATCATAGTGATGTAAGTTTAACTTAAGTGACCAACTTAACATTGTGTCCGATCGGATGACCTTATTTGTGCTTTTTAGAAAAAAAATACAAAGCAACTTTTGGTCATCTTTTTACTTTAACTAAGTAGAAAACTGTATAGAATTTTATTTTTATTTTTATTTATTTTTTTTTTAACCATAAACTTAATAGTCATTGACCACAGACAATAAAACAAATGGTGAAACTATCAAAACTAGTTGACGACTTCTTATAACAATGCCATGACACACGTGTATTATCACAAGGAACTCCTCACATGGCAACAAAAGCATAGGGTGTTGGTGGTTTTAGCGGTTTCGCCATTTCAACTTTTCAAATTTCACATTTTCATATCAAAATACTCATTCACTAATAACTCAAATTATGTCATTTTTTTTAACCCAGTATTCTCAATTAAAACACCACCTCAAAAAAAAAAAAAAAAAAAAAAAAATGGTGCAATGTGAATTCACTCACTTTGCATGTGGCACCACGTGAGAGTACTAAGTGACCATACCGCACGCTCTAAGTCATTATATTAGCTACAAAGTTGATTTTTTACTTTGATAAAATTTAATGGTTTTTCTACATTTCATGACATTAGATCTTATGTATGTGCATGCCTTTTGTATACAAAAAAAATAAAAAAATAAATCCTTAACTAAGAAACTTACATATACTTAAACACTCATGACTTTAGTGTTTGGAAAGTAACAAGGAGCAAAACCAAGTTCGGGAGCAGTCATAAAGATATCGAGTACTTTCTAGCTTGGAACTGGTCGATGAATCGAGAGACCTTGATGACGTTAAATTGGAGACTCGGAAAAATGCAAAACAATCTTAGTTTCTTTTTTTCTTTCGGTGGAGTGGATTATCATTCTCAATAGTGTTTGCATCCCACATTGCCTCATAACCAAATGGACAAACGCGTAGAGCGTTATATAATGAGAGGCCAAACAGTTGAAAAAAAACATATGTTCTTTTGCTTCCTAGCCAAGCTGTTCATATGGTTTAATTTTGTGTTCCAATATTAGTTACAGTAAAACATTTTATAAAACTGCATGTGATAGATATCAATTTTATTCACTAAATAAAGTAAAATTGATATTTATTCACAGCGATTTCGTTTATGTGTATTTGAAAATGATAATAGCAAATTGAAACCAATTTACTCGCGTTACGACAATTGTTTATATTATTCGACTGAATAGAGGCACACCGATGTGTATGTACTTATTTATTTAAGTTTATGTGTATTTGTTAGTGTGATTTAAAGGTAACAATCGTTTCTGCGTGTACGTCCCTTATGTCTTGTGTAAATAAGCTAATATGACGACAATCAATCAGGTTACAGGTGATTATGTGTTGGTCTGTTGGTGGATCAACGGTAGTTCATTGGTAATATTTCAGGTGCAAACTAGTCATAATACCCGCGCACGCGCGGGGTTTTTTCTAATTTTTTTAATAATGTATTTTTATTTATTAAAAAACAAATAATTTAAATTTTGTTTTGTTATGTTTATTTATTTTTAAATTTTGTATTATACGAAGAAGAGAGTTCGACAGAAAATAACGTGACTTGCTTATAAGCAAGACATTTCAATAAGAATCACAATAGGTTTATCAGTTTACCAGGGCACACTAAAGTACTCACCAGATCGTGTCCTCTAAAGGAGTTTTTTGTGTTGCTAAAGATTTAGACTCTAATTTTGAATTAAGGGAGCAGAAAGAGAACGCTGAAACAAACCTGCATAGAGTAGTGCATTTTAGCTATTTATTTTCCAACAACACACGTACACACTGAAAAAACAATTTTAACTCACCGCTTCACTTGTTCTTTAATCAGAGCAAAGTGTGCGACCCGTCGGATGCTGAAAAATTATCAAGTCCGGATCCTAGGGGGGATGGATCTATAAGAATTCACCTATCCCAATAACAAAAAAACCTGACTTGAATGATCCTGTATTAAGGGCTAAATTTGCTAAGGGTATGGGTCATAATTATTACGGGGAGCCAGCATGGCCCAACGATCTTTTATATATTTTTCCGGTAGTAATTTTTCACATCCACTTGTAGACCAATAGAATGCCGAACAGGAGAAGTTAACTCGTCGTCTTGAGAGGTTTTAGCTCTACCGCTCATGCTTGTTGATGACGAAGAGTCATCTTGACTTCTTGCAGATGGTGGTTCTGGTAACTGTTCTAGATTCTGCAATTTTACACCAGGAGCGAAAGGGCCTGCACAAATATTACATGCATGATTAATCTATTTATGGACATCATCTTATCAACTATATTTCTCTATGGATTTTAGACCTTATAGTCAATTAACGCTGCTATCTTCCTATAGGATAAATAAAAGGCAATAGATTTTATTGGGATGCTTGGCATTGTTCAAACAGCAAGGATACGGCTCTAGTACCTACTTTACACAAGCAATAAGCCCCTAATCGATAACTATTTTCAATCATTCTGCTATTAAGAGTTCTCAAACACCAATAAACTATTCAATATTTCAAGTTCGAAGATGTCAAAGTTTATAACCACATATGCATCTGAATCCGACTCTTCGACAAGCTCAGACCCTTTGAGAACATACTCGTTACCATTAACAGGCATAATCAAATCATCTTCACAAAGATCATGCCATACAAAACCATTTTTGTAACTCCTGCATCAGCAAGCAATTCAAAATCAACATTCATTAAACTATTGTAGACAGATATATCAATAAGAAAATACAATTAGTTAGCGGATTCTAACCTTTTGGCAAGACCATGAATAATACATTGAAGCCATGACCCGTCCTCTCAAACTATTAAGCTTCTCAATCACATCTACAACAAACATTTCAAATCGAATTTTGCAACAAACTAAAGCTCGATTCAAATGTAACAGAATATAGATTATTATATACCTCTGAAAGAAAGACCTTCAGACGATGCTAAAGGCACTTCAATAAAAAAACAATCAGAAGCATTGATGACAACACTAACCCAAATAGGCACGATGCCATTATTCAAAATTTGAATAGCAATCGCACTCCCAATCACCTTCTGTAGCTGTAGATAGGTGTGATGATGAATTTGTTGGAATAAACAACCTGGGCTATCAACTATCAATTGAGTTTATATAAGGCTTAAAGTTGGTTTCAGCTTAGGCTTTTAAGAATTGTAATTGTAATACAATATAAACTGGTATTGTATTAAGAAGTCCGGAGTTTAAAAAAAAAATACAGTTTAGTCCAACAATATGAAAAAAGTTTTTTTAAAAATAGAAACTTATTAAAAAGTTAATGTACGTTTCTCTTTAAGGAACAAATCCCCTTCTGAACGTTTCTCTTTAAGAAAACTTATTATAACGCTTACCGAAGTTTCCTTTAACGGAGCAAAATCAAATACATCATCACCTATGCTTGATTAAGCATCTACATCCTGAACAAAATCAACTCATAAACCAATATTCTTTGTCCTTTTTCGGCACAAAATCGCTACAACCTGACCAAAATGAGATGGTGCATCCATGCAATAATCGTGACCTAAGCCCAAAATGGGTTTTTAAGATTGTAATACAATACAAATTCGTATTGTATTAGGAAGTCTTTAGTTTTTACTAAAATTTGCATTCTAGTCCAAAAAAATGAAGTGTAAAAAAAAAAAAAACCTTGATGGCATTTTCCCATCACAATCTCCAGCTCTTGCCGTCCCACACGATGTTCCTGTGGCTAGTTGTTATCAGTATTAGTTACTATTTTCATAACAGACACATCACTTGTGTCGAAAGATTGCTGTGAAACAAAATTTTATTTGGTTTTTAGACCCGACTTAGCAATGACTCATGCAGCAGGTTAGTGTTTGTGACAACTACTGCAACAAATATAGAGGGGCGCTTCGGCAAACTTTCCGACTATCAAGATCAAGTAAATGCCACATAACAAAGCAAACAAACTATAATGGGTCAAAAACCTTAAAAGAGCCAAAAGTAAACTTACATCACTATTATCTAAGGAGGTGTTTGGTTGATCCTAACATATGTATCAAGGCTATGCAATCCATGTACTAACAACAGTTTATCAATAAAATTCGAAACCACACTCAAGTAGATGAAATCCATGCATTGTGTGATATTATCATAGCATTTTTGGAACCATAAAAATATGTCAAAGTAGTATCTACAATATAAATTGTTTAATAGGGTAAAGAATTTAATTACCAATATACCACCATGTCTTCAATTCGACACCCCATATACAAAGCAATAACAGTCTACCAACCAATGACCACTTAGACACACAGATATTGTGAAGTATATTTTGACAATTATTGTCTCGATTCGAGCTAAATAACACTAACTACTAAGTATCTTTATATTGGGATTTGTAGGGATCAACACTTCCGACGAATTTTTTGAAACGAAAGTTGTTCTTGGTGTCAACCTTGGAAAGGGTTTAGTGTGCAGTCGAATATCTATTGGTGGTGATGGTGATGGATCCCCTTTTTTTTTTTTTATTAATTTACATTTTATGCCTATAATTATGCCAAAATAACATAGAGGTCCATGTGTATTTTGCAGTTTTTTTATACAAAACGATTTTTTAAACATTTTTAGGCATATTAGGAAATAATTGACCTTATTAATTTTTCAACATGTAAAAATTAAAATCTAATTAAAAGAATATTACTAAAAAAGGAATGAATTGATTTTTTTGAAATGAAAATTTTCCAATAGAAGTTTTATTTTATTATATAAAAGATGGAGGTGTGTTTTGTATTTGTGTGTAATTCAAATTTATATCGTAGCGACAACAAATAGTTTATTTTATTATTATTATTTTTTTTCCCGGTTTTGGTCATAGAACGAAAACCATATTGTTTATTTTTGAGTTGCAATTACTAGCTAAAAATTTATATGGATATCTTTTCTTTTTTTTTTTTTTTTTTTTCTGACGTTGATTTTATTTATGAAATCACACAATCAGTTTTTTTGTAAAGAGCAACTCTTAAAGAAGATAAATTTTATTTCACCTGTGTTGATAAATACATGACTTAAAGAAATGGGCCAATTGCAACTTGGAACCAACAAAGAAGAAGATAAAAAACGAGATTAATCAAAGCAAGAAGAAGTGTATATATCTTAGGTGAAAAATGATCAATATTCAAGCCTTATTTTGTTTAGTCGACGTAAAGATGATATATGTCTTAGTCCACATATTATAATCGAAACACAAATAGCATGTCGGTGTCGACCTGCTAAGAGTCTATATCAATCCTATTCTATTCGTTATCGAGCTAAGAGTCTACATCAATCGTTATAATCGAAACACAAGTAGCCACATTTTCTTGAGTTGTGAGGTTGTTGTGGAGATATGGAGAAAAAGTGGTCGGTGGTGGGATTTGGACATTCCACACTTGTTGTCGATGAAGGACTTGCTTGGTTGGGTGGCTAATCTCAAGATTTCGGAAATGGGCCAATTGCAACTTGGAGTATTTGGAGGTTCATAAATGAGACGGTTTTTGGCATCGATAAGTCTAAGAAGGCCTTGATCTTCGATTTTATTGTATCTCACGCTTTCTTTTGGATGTATAATTGGAATAAAAAGTTAAGATGTAATTGGATAGATTTCTTACAAAGCCCTATGTTGGTGTTAAAACTCTTTGTAACTCTTTGTGTTTGTGGCTCAAGCTGTTAGAGCTTGGTTATAAAAGTTGTCCGGAAAAAAAATACTCTAACTACATTTATATACTGTACTCATTTCTGTGGTATATGTTTATTTATATTCCATAAACGAAATTTATAAATATGGTGATTAATTTTTATTTATTTATTTATTGTTCTATAAACGATATCTTCTTACGTAAAGGTTTGAGTGTAACAAAAAAACGATAAGAGTATTATATTTATCAATAGAAATAACAATATGTCATTTAAATGAGGTGACTTACATTGTGTCGATCAGACGTTAAATCTTAAAATTATCTCCTTTCTTTTTTTTTTTTTTTTTTTTTTAGGAAGAAAAATACATAACAAGATTGTAATTTGTGTCGAACGAGTATGAAAACCAGCATGTGCAAAATTATGCATTGATGGTTTTCACATTATTTAAAGAAATATAGAAAAATAAAAAGTTATTGACCATAAACAATAAGACAAATGAATTGTTATAATCCCAACTAATATAGATATGGCTTCGTATTTTTCCTCTAATATGACTAATTAAGTATTAGTAGATGACGACTTCCTTAAACAACGCCATGTGACACTCGTGTATGCAAATAAATGGAACTCTTGACATGGCATAAAGCATAATTTTATTTACAAAGTTACTTTTAAACGTAATAAAAAAAATTAAAAATAATAAAAATAATAATAATAAAAATAAATAAATCTAACAAAAATTAGAGTGTATTTCTAACTTGATTTGTTGCACATGTCTAGTTTTTCATGTGATATCTAATTCTAAACTGGTTATTTCTCAAGTAAAATTGATATGTATTTCCAAATTTCTGTTAAAAAAAACTAGATTTGACTAACAAGTGTTATAAAAAGTAAAATGTAAGCGTGTAAACATCATAGTATCATGAAGTTCTTTTATCTCAACGATGTTTTCCTTTCGAGGTTTCGGTGTAAAATGGCATGAATAATAAACAACATCATCTTTATAATTAGGGGCGGAAACGAGTCGAGGTGAGTCCGAACCTGCCAGAGCTCGAACTCGGCTCGTTTATATATTTAAAGCTCGAACACAGGCTCGAACTCGTTTCAAGCATCACATTTTGAGCTCGAGCGTTTCAAGCCTCATATTTTGAGCTCGAGATTAACTCGTTAAAATTTCACGAGCGCGAGCTAGGCTCGGGCTAAACTTACATATAGAACGTCTAGAAGGAAATAGAGCTCAAAGTCTCGTTACTCACAATAGGCTCGAGCTCGTTTATATATGGTTACACATATAAAAAATATATATACGTCGGGCTCGTATAAGCTCGCGAGCCTAATCGATCTTTATATAAAGCTCGAACTCGAGCTCGATTATTAAATGAGCCCAAACTTAGGCTCGAACTCGGGCTCGAGTTCGTTTCGGCTCAGCTCGTTCGAGCTTTTTACCAATATGATTCCGAGCTTTTACGAGTGGTTCGGCTTGTTCCCTATTCATAACTAAAGATTTGAAGTTAAGCTTGAGTTTATATTTTGACTTCGAAATAACAGGCTTTTTTACAATTTTAAAATGTATTTGTTAGTTTATATTGAATGGACCATGACCCATTTGATAAAAGTATGAATAGAAGATTCAATATGGGCCAGACTGCCAGATTATCTTCTAAATTGGGCATACTTTTTAAACCCAGTTTATCACTTGTGCCTTGTGCCATGGTTATATGTTTGTTTTATCTTGTTTTCAATTTTATAAGCTAAGGCCAGGGTGTGTTTGCTTGGAAACTTTTAAATATAAGTAACGTAATCATAGACGGCCGAGCATCGGGTCAAAATCAAACCATACCGAAAACCGATTTTATGAAAGATATGAACCGAGAATCGAACCAAAGTGACTCAGCTCAGTTCATTTGTGTTGGTCCATTCGGTTTAGTTCGGTTATATGGTGTAGGCGTGTTTTTCTCGGTCTTGGTTCGATCAGAACCGAACCGATCCGAATTGAAACCGAAATCATAAATATATAAAACAGAAAACCAAATCGAATCGGTTTCGGCCGGAACGGTTCGGCTCAGTTTTTCGGTTTGACTCGATTTTGATGTATTTTGCTCGAAGCTACATAGAAATATCGTTTGTTTGGTGTGTGCGGATTAGGTTTGGAACAATATAGATTCCCCTGCAGTGGGTTTCTACGAATCTCCTTAGATTAGATAACTTCAGTGACAATATATCTTTGAAAGTAGTGTAAACACATAAAATTTATGATTCTTTACGTTTTATCTAACATTTTTATTCAATTGCTTTCTTTCTTACGAGTGGGCCTAATCGTACATTATATTCTATTTCTATCCATATACCGTATATAAAGCAAACAACTTTCATTACAATCATATACTTTCGCTTATATAATTTCTTTCAACCCTAATCCAAATCATAATCCCAAACTAAACCTATTTACAAAACAAACGAGCCCTAAGTTAGTTCAATTTCCTTTTACATAAGCTTATTTTTCTTGCTTAATGAAGATTAAATGGATAGGCATTGTTATGACTAAAGTCCCGAAACTATCTTATCTAATAGCAGTTTCTCATAGTGAGTTAATACACTAATACGTTTTGTGTATTTGACGATCTTAAACGCACACTTTCTACAAATGACATAAAAATGAACATTTTTCGAACTATAAGACTGCGCACACCAGTGACCTCCATCAACTTTTATTTTGCCTGACACATCAGCTTTCTCTCTTCGGCGATCTACATACGATTTTTTTACCATACTAAGGCGACCTTATTTATTTTTATTTTTTTAAAAATTTTTTAACAACAAAATTTAATTAGAGTAAATTGCAAAAAAATTTCCTAAACTTTTCAAAAAATGAAAAAAAATGCCCTCAAAAAAGAAACTGCAAGAAATGTCCCTAACATTTCATTTTTTGCAAGCTATGTCCTTGAAGGGTTATTGTAGGTACAAAAAATGTATTTTGGCTAACGGTCGTTAGTTTTGGTCATGTGAAATGACTATTTTACCCTCACTTACTATAAAGACATTTTTTTCAAAAACATTTTTTTGCAGTTTACTATTCAATTTTTTTTTAACTTCTCATCACCACCACGATTCCCTACCACCTACTCCTAAATTAATGATCCGGTCTCTACAGGACGACAAATTAAATCAATCTTGCACATCATTTCGTAGCAATTTGACATAAAGGCATGCCAACTGTAATCTTATTAGCCAATTCTTTGAATTCAGCAATTGATTTACAAATGATTCAAAATTAAATTGTCAACCGTATTTGTATATCCAATTTATTACAATGTCAAAAAGACAATGCCCATATTGGGTTTAGTTGGTATTTTGAATGGGCTTTGAAGTAACACACTAGATTTGTTTAAATTAGAGGAAATCATGTACTCCAAAGCCAATTCTGAGGTATACACGCACGCCTGTTCTTATTTTACATCAATCATCTTTGTACAATTGTGTAACATGGTCTTGTCGTTAAACTCTTAAAAATTTGGTAGAATACTTGGACCCGTGAATTCTTGCTCCCTTGTGTTGAAGGTATTTAATTTGATGTGTTTCAGCTCCTTATAATGTTTGTATTCGAGTTTACATTATGATTGTGTACTCTAAAGAGGTTCAAATCTGTATTATTGATGCAGGGCCGGAGATGGACATGGGCAACATGGGCCACTGCCCAGGGCCCACTATTTGGAGGGGCACCAAAATTGTAAAAACCCAACTGGTATATATATTGGATTTAAAGCCCAAGAAGTATCCCTCAAACAAGGAAAAAAAAAAGCGATGTATAACAGAGGGCCTTTTATAACTTTTTTGAATATTTACAATTTTTTTAGCATCGATTAGTATATTTGGATATTTTTAACTTTATTTTTGGCATCGATAATGGTTGTTTTACTCGCATATTTTTTTATAAGAGGGTCTTTTTTTAGTTACCGCCAAGGGCACCCAAAATCCCCGGGACGGCCCTGTATTGATGGTGCTTAGCTGTGCTTAATCTGGGATGTGTTCCTGCAAGGAGATCAACAAACCAAAGAGGCACTAACACCAAAAGTTGCGTGAGCCAACTAAGACAAGACCATTTTTTCCAAAAGTTGTGGTCCTCATTGAGCTCCGCCTTTGGTTCAACCAATCGTTGTAGTTCTTGCTAGACAGTATATTTAAATTTTCAAATAGTGTGAATACTACCACTTCTCCTATCCCAACTCAAAATGGTCAAGAACCAACTTGTGAGTGTGACATCCTCTTTCTAAAGGTAGTCTATAATATGAAAATTGGGATTACGATTGAAACCATAACTGTAGAGATAGCTACTCTCATAAATTCTTTAGATTTCATTTGTTTGTACCATTTGCATCTACTTTCTTGGGGTTCATACTCATTTCTTAGGCTATGTTTGGCGTGGAGCGTTTTTAGAGCTTTTTGGGGTAATGAGCGGTGAGAATGAGCTTTTTTATTTTTGATGTTTGTTTTGTATGAGAGCTGTGGGCTTTGCTATTTTTTAGGAAAGCTCATTTTCCCAATGCTTCTTTATGAAGCTGTGAGCTTTTTTGGCTACTGCTCACAGCTCACAGCTACTGCTCAATGCTACTGCTCACAGCTACTTTTGCCAAATATAGCCTTAGTAGCGAGACACTTGGGCTATGTTTGGCACTTTTTGGAGCTTTTTTGGACAATGAGCTTTTTGATTTATACTGTTCGTTTCAGTGACGGAGCTAGGATATTATTTTGGGGTGGGCCGAAAAAAGATACATGTTAATAAGTGTAAAGTATGAAAGGCTAAACACATAGTTTTTGATCATATATTCGAAATAGTAGTAAAGAAATTCTATTAAACCATGTAAATATAATCAATTTTACTAATGTTTTTAAACAAAATATTAGCACAAGTATACATTTTGCAAAGTTAGGGTGGGCCTTGGCCAACCCAACCACCAATGTGGCTCCGTCATTGGTTCGTTTGGTATGAGAGCTGTGGGCTTTGCTATTTTTTAGGAAAGCTCATTTTTTCAATGCTTTTTTATGAAGCTATGAGCTTTTTTGGCTACTGCTCACAGCTCACTACTACTGCTCACAGCTACTTTTGTCTATTTTTGCCAACATAGTCTTGATCTTATCTTTATTCACTATTGATAAATCGGTAGGACCAGCAAAGTAGGACCCAAATTTTCTAATATTCTTGGATTGAAAGATGCATATAGTATGAAGATGGTTTATTGTTAGTTGACATTGGCTAGAAATACAAAGAAATTAGGTGTTTATTGGTCTTGACTAGATTTCCTTAGCCGAAAGATAGAGATGAGATTAATATACAATTCATATTTTTCATAAAATCAATGAAATAATCATAACCATCTATGGAATATCTTTTACTTAAATTAATAAAAAATAATTTTACATTTTTTTTAAAATAACATATCTTGCAAATGGTAAATCTTCAAGCTACAAAAAATACATCATCGCGACTAGAATTAAATTATCTTTCTATAGATATGCAATTTTATGTACTTTTGACCATTTTTTTTTAGTTTCCGTCCAGAAAAATCACATGTGATTCGTAAAAATCACATATGATTTGATTTTAACGAATTACATGTGATTTTTACAAATCACATGTGATTTTTCTAGGTGAAAATTTTTGAAAAAAAAAGTTCGTCAAAAGTATATATATAATTGCATATCTATAGAAAGATAATTTAATTCTCGTCGCGATGGTATGATTTTTTTCGCGTAACGATTAACGGTTTGCGAGATATTTAATTTTTAAAAAAGGGTGAAAGTTTTTTTTTTTTTTTTTTTTTTTTTTTTTAATGAATGACTATAATTGGTTCATTGGTTTTATGACAAATATGAGTTCTATATTGAACTTTTGCCTAGTTGAGATAAGGTGACATTTCGACTACCAATAGATATTTTACTCTTTGGGCAAATGACGAAAAAATGCATCGAACTTGACACTTTTTGTGATTGTGTGTAGACAACTATTTTTTTTTCCTTATTGAATGTACTGAACTTTTAAATTTCGATCACTGTGTGTATTTTGTGATTATTCTGCCATTTAAAATGACCATTTTACACTTTGAAATTTAAAAAAAAAAATAAATGTAAAATGGTCACAAAATACACACAATAATTGAAATTTAAAAGTTCAGTACACACAAACACAATACGAAAAAAAAAAAAAAAAAAAAAATAGTTGGTTACATACAATCACAAAAGTGGTTATGCTCGATGCAATTTTTTTGTCATTTGCCTTTAGTCTTTTTTACACTGTACTTTAAAATTCAAGTTAATAAACCAAGATAATACGTTTTAGTTTAAATTAATTCAGACATAATGACATACCTTATGTCCATTTGTGCTTATTGTCAACGGTTGACATTTTCGCCAGGTTATAGTTAATGAGGGATGAAAAAGCTATAATACGGATCCTCGTTGCAAAAGAAAAGATGCATGATATGTATGTTAGTCACAGACTCACAGGTTTATGAAGGAAAACGTCTGTTAGTAAAGCTTAAGTATAACGCGTAACAAGTTGAGGTAACAATGGAGTGACTTACTAATATCCATGCATTTTATCAATTACTAATATGCACCAACTAGTCGCCTAGTCATGATACAATGACATCACGCATACATAACTATAGAGTCATTAGATATTTAGATTGTAGTTTGGTCAACAGTTAGGAACACGAACTCAATCTTTTTAACATGATGCAACTTGTTTGGAAATAGACCTACAATATCATTAAGGGCTGCTAAAAATCAGGTGAAAAATGTCCAAAAAGCATGCCACTTTGGTGGTTTAGATTCACATGAACTTATCATATGGCATTCCTTGTTTCTTCCATTTCTTTTGACTAGATTGTCCTATCCACATACTTGGGTCAATACCGTTAAAGAAAGACACCGGTGAACTTTCTTCGAGTCTGGTTAAGCAATTTATGCATTAGAAACTAAAGAGAGATAAATCACCTTGTACTGGAAGCAATATTAAAGCCATAACAGCCTATTTAAGCATAAATCCATGAGTATATATGTCGATCTATGACTCTCTTTTTACTACAATCTCATTTCTTCTCTTCATTCTTTAATTGACCTCTTCAAATTCTAGCCTGCTAATAATGAGCACTTTATGGAGACAACCCAATATAACCAACTTGTGAATGAAGTAAAATAATTCCAACTTTGTGATTTAATGCTTGTACAAAAAGTACTTGTGACTTAACACCTATACTGAGTACTACAACGTAACTCAAAGTATGAGGTGCACAATGGATAAATACCCAGACAAGTTATCTTGAGACATGCAACCAATCAATCAACCAACCAACCAACGTCTCTAAGATAAATAAGTACGCCCGTGAAATTCACTTCAATCCCAAATAAGCAATATCGTACAAAAACTCCATAGTCACAAAAATCCGATACTAGCAGTTGTCATTTGATTGTGATTCTTGATCAGGATCTTTTAAGCTATACGTGGTTTGTTTTGAAGTGGATAAATTGGTGTTAAGATAATGAAACGATGAGACGAATCATGTTTGATAAGTGTAGACTAATAATATCTGATGTGTTGTTGGTGTATATGGTATATGCCCTAATTCAGTATTTTAGGGATTGAAAAACTAGGGTTCTGTATGTTAGATATTCGGTGAAATCTTAAGAACCTCGGAAGAATTTCACAGCTTGAAGCTCGGTAAAAACCCTAGAAATGCAGAAGATTTTGGTGAAACTCGGAGAATCTTGAAAATTCACAAAGTTGGAGAGATACTCGGAAACTTCACAAAGTTAGAGAGATACTAGGAAACTTCCAAAAGTCGGAAAGTCCAATAGTCAGAAAGTCCACAGAGTCAGAAACTTTTCAAAGTCAGAAACTTTACAAAGTTGGAAACTTCACAAAGTCTGAAACTTCACAAAGTCGGAAACTTCATACCATACTCGGAAAACATCATAGAAACTCAGAGAAATGTATATGAAACTCGGAAAAATCCATGCAAACTCGGAGAAACTCATAAAATTAGAGATACTCAGAAACTTCACAAAGTTAGAGAGATACTAGGAAACTTCACAAAGTCGGAAAGTTCAATAGTCAGAAAGTCCACATAGTCAGAAACTTCACAAAGTCGGAAACTTTACAAAGTTGGAAACTTCACAAAGTCTGAAACTTCACAAAGTCGGAAACTTCCTACCATACTCGGAAAACATCATAGAAACTCAGAGAAATGTATATGAAACTCGGAAAAATTCATGCAAACTCGGAGAAACTCATAAAAAACCGTACACTTTCCTACAAAATACCCAAAAAAATCACATTTTTTACCACAAAACACCACGATTCGCCCCCGGTTAGCTCTGATGCCACTTGTTATCATCAAGAAATACCTTCGGGAGGTCGAGATTGATCGAAATACATCATAGTTCTAGAGAGAGAAAGTAGAGAGAGAAAGTTGAAACAAAAGTGTTTTATTAGATAAGAAAGTTGCGCTTTTTTATAAAAAAAATGAGAGTTTTTATCTTTTACGAGTTTTAATCTTAAAGTTGTTATTTTTATAGAAGATCTAGTGACGTTAAGGAAGTTTTGGCAAAAAGAACGGGTTAAAAAGTTTAAAAATTACATCTTTTATTAGGTTTTTAAAATAGTGAAAAGTTACATCTTTCTCCGAGTTTAGTACTCCGAATTTTGAAATCCTTTTTCTCTGAATTTTTTAAACCCTTTTCTCTAAATTTTAGTTCTTCGAATTTTGTTCCAATACTCCTAAAGGAATACATTTCCGAATTTAGAATACTTTAAGATTCCTCCGAATTTTGGAAACCCTCTGAATTTTGGATATCCTTCGAATTTTGAAAATCCTCATAATTTTGGGAATCCTCCGAATTTTAGGAATCCTCCGAATTTTAGAAGTCCTGGAAATCCTCCGAATTTTGTGAATCCTCCAAATTTTGCAAATCCTCCAAATCTTGGAATCCTCCGAATTAGTGCTTTCTCCGAGTCAGTGCGCTTCGAATCAGGTTTTTTCCGAATTTGAAGACCAAACTTTGCATAATTAGAAGCAAAATATGACCTATGTTTCACTACCGTGGCTCAAGTTATAAGTGTTTTTACATTTTTAAACATGTTGTCTTCATAAAATATCGTTTTCTTGGATTAAAACTTCCAAAATTGAGTGTATACTAACATCAAGATCTAGAGATTGGAGGTCCTAAGAAAAATGATGCCATGTGCTATTGCGTAATTTGCACATGTCCAAATCCGGGCCTGTTTGAGGTTTGTAACTCATTGAAGAAATGAGTGAATTGGAAATTTTAGCCACGACAATTTTATCCACCTGACTTCAGGTATGCATTCTTTATTGGGATTGGGCGCTTGAATAACTTGATGCATGCCCCGGTAAGTTGGGAGAGAAAATGAAAAAATAGCTTCAATGTTGTGACAAAATCATTTAATTGATTTAGTATATCTTAACAATTGATAAGCAAATGTTGAAGAGCTTTATTTACAGATTTGCATCAAACCAAACTAAAAAAATATAAAATAAAAAAATTATCTGATTATGTACTTGCTATAATACTTCTAAAAGACTTTTAACATCAAAATTGACGAGCTCGTTTTAGGCCTTTTTTCTACTTTCGCAACAGGATGTGTACAAAGCACATAGTTTCACACCAGGGGCGGATCTACACACAAGTGAGCGTATGCATGTGCATACCCTCCGTGTAATATCTTCGGTGTAAATATTTTGACTTTGTGTTTTGTGTGCAACTACATTAAGGTTGCGTACCCATAGAAAAAGTTGAAAAAAGCAAGGCACACCCACATTTTTCAAACAAAATAAAAGTGATGTGAAACTCAATTAGTCTTCTCTCTATGACTCTATCACATACATGTTAGACAAATATACACCACATATTGCTAGGATATATGAAGCTATGTTTTTCTTTTTCATTAAGATCGTTTATATAGGGTACGTATAGTATGTGTTTTTCAAATGTTGCATGATTTTACTAATGTTTTTCATTTACTATTTAGTATGTGTTAAATTTAGGATTCCACAATTTGTTTTTATCAAAGGTTTAAGTTATATTTTTATGAAATGGAGTTTAATTTGTATACCTTTGAAAGTGAGAAAATAATATACACAACATAAAAAAGAAACAATACAGAGTCTCGTTTTATAAAGGGAGCTGATAAATCTACGGCATAATTTTGCAACACCACGGCAATTGAAAGTGATATTACATCCATACCCTTCCACTTCATCTACTCTTTTTTCCATGGTATACCCGATTTTTCTCGTTATATTCATACCCACCATTTTTTACATCACCGTTGCATTAGTTTCATCCTAACCTTGCTAGTCTTTCTTCAGATATAATTAAGACTTAAGAATATACTTTGAATGTTAACTTTTAAACGCCTCTTGACTATAAGATCTTACAGAACCTCTTGAGCAAAGAATGTACCAAATGATGTGTAATCACAAACATTAACATTTATCAATAGAATAAATAATATTTACAAATAACTTGTCCCGGATTAGTTTCATCCTAACTTTGTAGTTTAATTTCATAATAACTCATACATGAATAACTAGCTAGTCACGGACCGGTTTAATAAACAAACTCATATCAGATTGTACGGGTATTCATACTGTTTCCTCAATTCATTTGGTTGCTTCAGTATTAAGGCTACGGTGCATCATTGCCCTCAATTCATTTGGTTGGTTCGGTTTTAAACAAAAGATGATTTCAGGCTTGTTTCGGTTCCAATACAGTTTGATTTTCGATATCTTCAATTCGGTACCAATATTCGTCACCCTATCATATTGAAACTTAACCAATCTCGATCACACCCATGAATCTATAAACCATCTTTCTAATGTCATTGGTGGTTTAAGATATGAGCGTTCATAGACTAGAGTTTTTTCATTATTAAACAATTGAATAGCAATAAGAACGGAAGTGAGAATTCATTTATAACTGCAACATACATATTAATTCAAGTATTCAACTACAGATATACTCTTGACGCAATAAGCGGTGGATCGAGATGAGAGTGGGTGATAAAAGTATGGCCACGATGACGCTAAAAATGGTGGGAACGGAAACGCGTAGAGAGAAACAGGGGATATGAATATATGAAGTGTGAGGGCATAAATGTAATTGCACATTCAATTTCTGTGGATTTATCAAATAGAGTCGTGAATTTATCAACTCCCTTTTATAAATAATCTGGCCCTTACGATATACAATTTAGATGTGATCAAGATAACTTCAACATACTAAACATACAACATTAATTGACGTACATATTCAATTAACACAATTAAAACCAAATCAATTATGAATAACCCGGACCGTAAATCAAAATCAGTATCTAAAAACCCAAACCGGTAACCTCGAGCCAAAAACCAGAACAAAGATAAGAGATAGTCAAACATGGGATAAGTTGATGAGTAAGAAAGAATGACACCTCGACAATGACTTTGCATTGAAGATCAGATAGAAAAATATCCCAAAAAAAACCCGACCCCGAAAATATATGAACCGCAAAAAAATATATATATACTAGGTGTATAGCGCATATATACCCTATCTTTAATTTAATTAGATCCGCCAATGATTTCACAGTTGTTCACACAATCTTGATCATTTTGATCAAAGCTTTTACTGGAGCTGATTTGAAAACAAAAATATAATACTGTTTTACAAAGCGATTAAAAGTGTACTACGTACATAGTTAAAGTACTCTCCAAAAGGGACATTAATTTCTCAAGTAAAACAATCTTTGTGGAATAATATGACACCACCAAAAATTTAATTTCTGAGAATTGAAATTGTTGAATATATATGAGACGTTACTCTCACAATATATATTATAAAGTCTATAAATAACTTTTCTAATAGGAAACAAATGTCACTCAAACGTACTTTGGGCTACCGATAAATTCTCTTTTTAGACCAATTGTGTGGCCAAGTAATAAGTGAACTATTGGAAAATCATGCAAGTCAACTATTGCATGTATTTGATTCACATGTTACTTGACTTATTCTTTTCTCATGCATGCATAACGAGTGCTTGTCTCCTGTCTTTTCATTTTCATTTATTGCAAAACACATTAGTTTACAGAAATTAATTTATGAGAAAAGGGTAGCTCAAATATAAATAAAGACATATGAACCTTCACTTTATAGTTTATAGAAAAAAACATGCAAAAGCAAGTAATGGCTTCTTCAAAGTTCTTACTACTACTCATTGCCCTCTCATTTGTACCAAACTTTACTTCTGCTTCTTTGGAGGAAGCAAATGCTCTTCAAAAATGGAAAGAAAGCCTTAACAACTCCCAAATATTATCTTCTTGGACACCCCTTCCAACGAATACTAGTGCGCCAACTTCGTGCCCTTCTTGGTTTGGAATTGTTTGCAACACTGATGGGAATATTAACAGGTTGAACCTCTCGTCGTCTGAGTTAAAAGGTACGCTTCACCAGTTCCCGTTCTCTATTCTAGGCAATCTTACCCATTTTGAGCTTAGTGTAAACAGCTTCTTTGGTCCCATCCCACCAGAAATCAGACTCCTGTCCAAACTTGTCTATCTTGATTTTTCAACCAATCAGTTTTCTGGTGTAATTCCACCTACCATTGGTAAACTAAGCCGGTTAACCGTTTTGAAACTTCCCGAAAACAATTTGACTGGTTCAATCCCTTCATCGTTGGGTGATTTGAAGTCTTTGAATATTCTTCATCTGTTCAAAAATCAACTCTCTGGAACCATTCCTACTGAATTACGGAATATGAAGTCTCTCACTCAATTATATTTGAGCGATAATCAACTCAATGGTTCAATTCCTTCATGGTTGGATGATTTAAAGTCTTTGAAAGTCCTTTATCTAGACATAAATCAACTCTCCGGACACATTCCAATTGAATTAGGGAATATGACGTCTCTCTCTGAATTAGATTTGAGCGAAAATCAACTATCTGGGCCCATTCCTACTGAATTAGGGAATATGAAGTCTCTCATTGCATTAGCTTTGAGCGATAATCAACTCAATGGTTCAATTCCTTCATCGTTGGGTGATTTGAAGTCTTTGAGACTCCTTTATCTGTTCATGAACCAACTCTCTGGACCCATTCCAATTGAATTAGGGAATATGAAGTCTCTATCTGATTTACAATTGCCCATAAATCAACTCAATGGTTCAATCCCTTCATCGTTGGGTGACTTGACGTCTTTGAATGTCCTTAGTTTGAACAGAAACAAACTCTCTGGACCCATTCCAATTGAATTAGGGAATTTGAAGTCTCTCACTATGTTAGCTTTGAGGATAAATCAACTATCTGGTCCCATTCCTACTGAATTATTGGGAAATATGAGGTCTCTCACTACACTAGATTTGAGCGAAAATCAACTCAATGGTTCAATTCCTTCATCGATAAAAAACCTGAGAAGCCTTCAGTTTCTGTCTCTCCGTGTGAACAATTTATCCGGTCCTATACCACAAGGAATCGGAAGTCTACAATTGTTTCAGCTACTGCTGAACACGAATCAGTTGTCTGGCCAAATTCCAAAGGACTTTGGGGAGATGAAAAGTTTGTTAAATTTAGACTTGAGCGATAACAACCTTTCAGGTGTTATACCTCAAGAGCTTGGATTACTGCATGGACTACTTACTCTTGACCTATCAAAAAATAGGTTGAACGGGTCATTACAAAGATATATTGGTGATTGGGTACAAATCAATACCATATATCTTAGTAATAACAAGCTCAGCGGAAAGATCCCATCGGAGATTGGTAAATTAAGTCAACTCAATGTTCTTGATTTATCTTGGAATTCATTCACACAAGAGATACCATCGGAAATTGGAAGTTTAGAAAGTCTAGTAATGATGAATCTTTCTCACAATAAGCTATCTGGTTCAATTCCTAATGGTTTCATTAACTTGCCAAGAGGGATTCATATCAACCTGTCTTACAATGAGCTTACAGGTCCGGTTCCCCCTTATGTTGTCTTTCTAAATGTGTCTGGAGAAGCATTACAAGGAAATCGTCGTCTGTGTGGAAACGTTACAGGTTTGAAACTTTGTGAAAGTCAAAAGATAGGGAAGAAAAATAATCCTTTTCATCATACGCGCCTCATCCTTGTAACTACGGTCCCACTTTTTACGGCTCTTTTTCTTGGTTTATTCATATGTGGCCTCATTGCTTATCGACGTAGAAAGATAACTTCTACACCGAAACCATCAGGTGAAGAAGGTGGCAAATTTTTCTCAATAACAAGTTTTGATGGACAGGCTATGTATGATGAAATCATCAACGCAACAAATGATTTTGATGATGCATTTTGTATTGGGATGGGAGGATACGGTACTGTGTATAAAGCTGAGCTACAATCCAACAATTTAGTAGTAGCTGTGAAGAAACTTCATCCATCATCTGAGAATGACGATCATACAGGCTTCCTAAATGAGGTACGAGCATTAACAAACATAAGGCACAGAAACATAGTTAAACTCTATGGATATTGCTTCCATGCTCGTCACTCATTTTTGATTTACGAATATCTTGAGAAGGGAAGTCTAAAATCGGTTTTAAGTAGCGATATCACAGCACAGGAAATGGATTGGCTGAAAAGGGTTAGAATTGTTAGGGCTGTAGCGAATGGTTTGGCTTATATGCACCATGATTGCACACCACCTATAATTCATAGAGACATTTCTGGAGCTAATATCCTTCTGGATTCTGATTATGAGGCACATATCTCGGATTTTGGAACAGCGAAGCTTCTAAAGCTGGATTCATCCAATTGGACTGCTGTTGTAGGCACCTATGGCTATATTGCGCCAGGTAACTACCATATATTTTAATGTTATATATACGTACTTATTCTCAAGTTTCAGATTTATCTATGTTACATTTAATCATGATCTGATAAAACTTTTTTTTTTTTTTTTTTTTTTTTTTTTTTTAATTCTCATGTTTCCTTCCATGTAGAGCTTGCTTATACGATGGTGGCGACCGAGAAATGCGATGTGTATAGTTTTGGAGTTGTTGCACTAGAAGTGATTATGGGAAAGCATCCTGGAGAACTCATATCATGTCTACCAACATTGTCTACTGATGATCTATTGCTAGCCAATGTAGGCGATAGACGGATTCCACCACCATCATCTCTAGTTGAGAAACTAGCTCATTCAATTTTGAATGTCTCACGGGCATGTTTGAACTACAACCCGCAGGAAAGGCCAACAATGCGCCAAGTCACAGATTTATTGTCCGTTGATGATCGATTTTGTAAGATGTCTAGTCATAAGTCATAAAGTTTCAGAAACTTTTTATGTTTTTTTTTCTTCTCCTGAATTATCATGTAGTATCAATGAAGATTGCGACCTTTCTATACTAATATAGTTACGTGTATATCAGTTAAAAGAAATTACTAATGGGAAATTTGTACGAGTATATCAGTTAGAGTTTATTCTGTTGGATAATACCTCGACAACAATCCGAAGTTCGATCGCGGAACACTAGATCGCGAGTTATATCGAGCACCCGTAGCAAACACGAGAGACTACAAAGAACCGACTAGAATATGCACACGATATACCCTCAACGAACCCTTTATTAAAACCAATAAAGCTTTTACAATTGAGGAAGAAGAATGTTTAACTAGTATCCCTTCATCTCTATTTATAGAGATGAGGAGGTGGAAACCTAGCTTGCCTTGCACTCCAAGCTAACTAACCTAGTTCTAGTCTACCACCTAATCTAATTATAAAGTACACTTAAGTCCCTAATGTTTAAATTTACTACTAATATTTAACAATTTCCACCTTAGGAGTAACACTTAAACATAACCGATACTCAGCACCTTTTTCTCGTGCTGGAACCTCGGACCGGGGACCACCTTGTCGACCAGGCATTGTACTTCAGTAATTTTCCAAGATTAGCTTCCGTAGACTCCTTTACTTTCTTCTTTTCAGCAACATTACCCTCTGCACCCTCTTGACCAGGTACTCCGGTTACCGTAATGTCCGCCCCCACCTTTGTACCAAGGTGTACCTTTTCATGCTCCTTTACCAAGCAGTCCGTGTTTGTCTTTTCTTCAAGTTGCTTAACCTCCAACTTTCTTTGAGCCACTGCAGCATCATCGTTACTATCCTGAATAACCTCAGCTTCACGATTTCCCTGAGCTCCCTGCAGTTCCACCTCAAACCAAACACGTTCATCAACCTGTACTCCATGGACTCCTGTTTTAACACCAGGAGCAAGTTGTTTGAACCCAACTTGTTTATTACCAAGTTGTTTGAACCTAACTTGTTTATAATCAAGTTGTTTGAACCCAACTTGTTTAGAACCAAGTTGCTTGAATCCAACTTGTTTAGAACCTCCATGCTTTTGTACACCAAAAGTCATCACTTTTGCTTCAAGAGTATACACACAGTTCTCTTTTCTGATCCCAGTCATCAGAACCCGACAACCTTTGATCACCTTGACTCTACCCATCTGCATCTTCACAGTATAACCCTCTTTTTCAAGAGTACCCAATGAAATCAAGCTGTTTCTTAACCCTGGAACATACCTGACATCTTCCAGTATAAAGCTTGAACCATCATGCAACTGTATCTTCACTTTACCTGTCCCTCTGATAGTGCATGTCCTATTGTCACCTAACTGAACCGAACCACCATCAAAATCCTTGAAGTCATACAAGAAATCCCTCCTAGGTGTCATATGATAAGACCCACCTGAATCCATTACCAATTCAGTCATCTCATCATTCCCGACCACCGCCAAGGCTTCTCCAAAGTAGGCGTTACCCTCGTCATCAGAAGAATCAGAATCCTGATCATGCTTACCCTTCCTGACGAACCCACTTGACTTCTTCTTTGGACAGTCTCTCTTCAGATGACCCTCTGAATGACATATGAAGCACTTGAGTTTACCAGTTCCACCCATTGACTTGAACCGCAAACTTCTACCAGAATGAGCTTTCCTTGAATGATCTGACCCTCCCCTTACGTATAACCCGTCATCAGTTTCTTCCTTTGTGCCTTCAGTTCTTTTCTTCAACTCCCTTGAATTCAGAGTCGCCAGAACATCCTCCATTGTCAAGGATTCCCTCCCATACAACAATGTTTCCACAAAGTTTTCATAAGACGATGGCAACGACGTAAGTAACATAAGTGCCTGATCTTCATCCTCAATCTCGATATCAATATTCGCCAAATCAAGTATCAACTTATTAAACTCATCTATATGATCACCCAGTTTCGTACCTGGACTCATATAGTACGTGTACAGCTTCTTCTTCAAATACAGTCTGTTTGCTAAGGACTTAGTCATATACAGACTAGTTAGCTTCGTCCAAATTCCTGCAGCAGATGTTTCCTTGGTAACTTCCCGTAAAACCCGGTCTCCCAAGCATAGAATCAAGGTACTGTATGCCTTCTTCATCAAAGCAGCTTTTTCACCTGCTTCCATGTCCGCGGGTAATGTCTCTAATGCAGCATCACATCCGAGCTATACCATTAAAGCACGCACATTTATTTGCCATAACCCGAAGTCATTCTTCCCATCGAATTTTTCGATGTCAAACCTAGTTATAGAACTAGCCATTCTTCTTATACCTTGCTAAAAACCTTGTCAAGTTGTTTTTAAACCAACTTTACCGACAAGCCTCACAAGCCGTGTGCAATATTCCCCCTTGTTGCTATAAACACTTCTTGCAAATCGAATTAATTAGAAAAACTCTAAACCCTCGATTTCGAACAAGCAAACTCGATCGTAAACTTGAAACCCAAGCAAACCACGATCAAACTTGAACCACAAGAAAAATAATGCAACAAGAAACTTTGCTTTAATCGAATTTTAAAAACCTAAAATTCGATAACCTGAAGTCCACTTTTAAATATTAAAAGTCGAAACCCTTGTACGAATAATAAATAACATCAGCAACTTTGTAGTATCTTGTATATAGGATGGAGTATAATACAATATTCCTTTACTTTGTTTTGAAGAAAAAGAAAACCGTGACGTCACTTCTATTTAACTTTTCACGTGGGTGTTCAAAACAAATAGTCCACCTATTGTCGATCGCTGCTACTTAGACGAACCGATTCGAAACGTGAAATCGATTTTTTTTCTTTGACCTCGAAACCAACTCGGCAACTCGAACTTCAATGACCACAATAACCTGGCTCTTGATACCACTTGTTGGATAATACCTCGACAACAATCCGAAGTTCGATCGCGGAACACTAGATCGCGAGTTATATCGAGCACCCGTAGCAAACACGAGAGACTACAAAGAACCGACTAGAATATGCACACGATATACCCTCAACGAACCCTTTATTAAAACCAATAAAGCTTTTACAATTGAGGAAGAAGAATGTTTAACTAGTATCCCTTCATCTCTATTTATAGAGATGAGGAGGTGGAAACCTAGCTTGCCTTGCACTCCAAGCTAACTAACCTAGTTCTAGTCTACCACCTAATCTAATTATAAAGTACACTTAAGTCCCTAATGTTTAAATTTACTACTAATATTTAACATATTCTTACTCATATCAAGAAATATAGTATACAGTGAGTGCACACAAAAGATATCCAAGGAAGTCAAATCACCCAACAATGGAAGTCTGTTAATTTGTCAAAAAAGATGGCAGAGACCGGAGAAGAAAGTAAGCTAAAGGAAATTTGTCAAAAAAGAAGACCTTAGAAGTCTGTTAATTTGTCAAAAAAAGATGACCTAAGGTATGGAGTAACTAATGTACTATTGTTTTCAGATAGAGAAAAGATGAATAAGGGTAGCAAGAAGGCTTGTACGAATATCGACAGCCGTAGGGAAATGGCAGGAATGCTGACTATAACATCACGTTCACAGGCCTACAATTGGATGATTTAGTTAAAGTTGGCGATCCAAAAAAAGGCACGAGTCTTGGTGTCTCTAACTATTCGTGGGGTATCTAATTTCTCCTTGTTGTGCTTAGTGAAAACAATAGAGATGGCAACATGGGCAGGTCGATTGGGTTTAGTAACATGTCAAAACAGTTAACTTTTTGGTACGGGTCCAATTGGTTTGCCAGAAACACATTTGGTCCAAAATTTTACTACGTATTAAATCTTATTAGAAATAAGACAAAAATACACCGTTGGTCCGTGAACTTTCCTCAAAGCATCGCCATGCATCCTAAGTTTCTAAAATCGTCGCCAGGCGTGCAAACCTTGGGATTCTTAGGCCGGATGCGTCCCTTGACCAGTTTTGTCTCGATCAACGGTCATTTTTTGGTATATTCCCAAGGGTATAATAGGCAAAACACGTTTATCACCACACTGTAGTTAATCAACCAAGAGTGATAGTTTAGGGACCAACTAAGAACTCTAAATGTAAAGGTCCATAGGCAATAACTTTGCTCCAATTTACTTTGGCAACAGAAGATTTAAGTATTTGAGCTAAAAGAATGAGGGAATTGATATTACTATAGATACAATCATGTTAGATCCTAAATCAACTGACCACACTCATCTGAAGAAAGACCTGGCTCATTGATCACTATTTTCTTAGACGACGAACTCATGGGTAAAAGATTTGTGAAACTCCTAGGAGTAACAAAAGAGAGTTACTGAACTAAGAAAATTACCGTGCTTCCTATTGTTGTCAGCAATAGAAACACCAATGATTTCCCTATCTCAATGTTTAAAGCTCATATGTAGCATTTTGCTGTCATCTACCCCCAAAACTTTTATCAAAATCAGTATTTGGTCCAATTTTGTTTGAAGTTTTTTACCGTTTGCCACCTTCTTTTAAAAAGCTGAATGGTTGGCTCAAAGATTATAAGATTTGAATCCAACTCTCATCTCTTTTTGAGGTTTCCCTTATGCTTATTTGTATATCATTTTTCTTTACATGTGTACACTTGAAATTAGATTAAAAAGTATATATAGATTCTGGTAGATAAAAACACTCGATTTACATGAAATAGTTTGAACTTGTTGAAATAAATAACTCAACCTGGAATTATAAGTTGAGGGACTAATTTGTACTTTGTTGTATTTTCAGATATAGCTGATTTGTATCTTCACTACAAGAATCCTGTCGATTACCCACGGACCAAATCCGTGGGCAATAGACCCATTTTCGTGGGTAATTGACTTATACACCCACGGATTTCCCACAAACTTGTATACATGGGTAAAACCTCCGAGGCTAATTGCGTACCCACAAAATCTTTACATGATGGCTAAGCTTACCCATGCATTTTACGGTGGGTGGTTGTGCCAAGTCCGTAGGTGATTTTCTTGTGGGATTGTTTAAGTGACCACGAAAATACCCGTAAATAAAATCATGGGTAATTCATGTGTAAAAAACATCTACGAAATAGTTGTGTGTAAAGTAACGGGTACATATGTTAAGCTCATCCATCATGCTTTGTGGGTGAATCGTGACTAAATTACCCACGATTTATTCTATGGGTAACTTGCGGCTAATGTTAATATTATAAATTAATCATTTAGAGGTAAAACTTTCATGAATTTTATGTATTATTAAAATGTCGAAAGTATTATATAGCATGCAATATAATAACAACATTATACACTGAAATTGTCATTAAACTTAATTCTATTAAAAAAGAGATATATGATTCAAATGTATTAAGAAATATGTTACAATAAATTTAGAACGGAGGGAGTAATTGATATAGTTACAATATCATTTGCACGTTCATGATGTGAGAATTGAATGACCGTCCTGTATGAGTTAATGAACCTTCAATCATTCGACGATTTTGTGTCAATGTTGGTGTAAAGTTATCAATGTTGGTGTCACCATTTTACTTCTCAAGTCTCTCAAAAAATTAGCATATTGTTCTCTAGATTTTGAGTGCCATGTTCTCCACACTTGTGAATAAACCTTGCATGCCATACATGATCTACCTGCAATTTAGAACCATGATTAAACCATCAAAACATACAAATCAAAGTAGCATGTCTTATAAATATGGAAGTAGAAAGATAGAAAACTTGGCATTTGCTTATATGATGTAAGATTGTAAAAAGACTAACTTGTTTGTCGATATTCAAATGAAATATAAATAAATATATAAATAACGCAACAAAGAAACCCGAACCATTCTATAACACACGAAATAACAAATGAACCACCATATCATCAATTTATCTCCAGTTGGTTGCACTAATTGCAACATAACGCATATGAATAATTATTAATGCCGATTCAATAAAATAAAATACTTAAATGACTTTTGGAACCGAGATAACATCATACCTTTAAGTTGATGAAACAAAATTGAGCATCGTATTAGAAAATTAGACTCGTCCATCATTATTAACCGTATATCGCCACAATGGTGTTTGTTGTTACGTCGGTATCTCCCATGACAGTGCCACACCCCAAATCTGCTAAAGTGCCTAGATGAGTTCTACAAGCCGATCAACAACAACAACAACAACAACAATAATAATAATAATAAGTCGGTGCCTAAATAAATGAAATTTGAAGAAGCTGTACGCAAAGATAAAATTGTACGTAGTAACTATCTACACCAAAGTATGAGAGATCCCTATGTGTAGGGCCAAACATCATGAGAACAGGGGGTTAGTTGTTTGAGGAGGTTATGAGAGAAATTGGGTAATTAATTTAAAATTAAAATGGTGGAGTAGTGGACTAGTGGGCGGCAAAGTGTGAAAATATATGTTCTAGCGGGATTTATTTTATCTTTTACGAAATTTTATATTAACAAGGTAAATAAATTTGGAAAAAGTATTATATGTTGCTTCGTATATGTCTAGTGTAATTACATTAATACTCGTTAAAACTTGCAACTAGCATATTTTTTCAAAACATACTTAAACACCATTGTACATTATGCATTAAAAACTTGTATTTTGAAAAAATATGCAGATACAAAAGTTTTATTAGGTATAAATGCAATTCTCCTTGTTTACGACAAAGAAGCAAATAAAAATTAAAAAATAGGTTCGCATAAAAAGAAAAGTATTATATTTAAATTATAATTTTAGTATACTCAATTTGTCATTGTTGTTGTAAATTTGGTAAATGTGCTCATAGAGCGGTTTGGTTTAGTTCGTTTGAAAATTTAACTATTTATTGCGGGTCAGGTAGTACATTTTACTATCTGAAACCGAACTGTATATGGCCGATAACCGTACATGCGTGTACCTGAAATGAGCGGTTACCGGCGGTTGAGGTCATAGTTAAGCATGTTAGACATTTAATCAAATTAAGCGTAAATGAAAAATAAAATCATCTAAAAGTAAAATATCATTTCCTAAAATTCAATAACATTTAAGGATACGAGTAATAGCAAAGTACTTTCGTTACCATAATTACATTCGAATCACTATATATAACAAATTAAATAAGGGGTGCTTGGTGGAGGGTTATATGGCCTAATAATCAATGGCAAATGATATGAATCATAGTGCTTGGTATGCTATAATGTAATGACCCGTTACCTAATAGTGGGTAATGAGTCATTACCCAATAAATTGGGGGATTGCTCATTACATTACTTTGGATTTCCCCTAATTTGAACCAAGCATGCTCTAAGAATATTTGTAACCACGAATGGACCATAAGTGATTATTCTCACCAAAATACCTGTACAAATAATAAGACGGGAAAAGTCGTAGGTATATATTTCACCCTCAAAATACCCACGTAAACTTAACCACCAATAAAAATGATTATGCATTTTGTGGGTAAATAACATTTACCCACTAAATTACCCACATATATACCCGTGATAACTCACGATGTGGGTAACCCGTGGGGAATATTTTAGCGCCAACTATTTACCCACATATTTCACAGCAAATATATTTTTGTGGCTATCTATGTTGGTAAATTCATGGGAAATTAGAGGGAAAATAAGTTCAACATATTAAGTCACTGATCGTGGGTAATGAATGGGTATTAGGTGGGTAAATGCCCTTAAAAGAATGGGTGTGGGTAATTGTCGTGGGTGTTCTATCAGATTCTTGTAGTGCTTGAGGTTGTGTTGACTAAAGCTAAGAAGTGCAAGGGCTAAAGTTGACAAGTCTTGAAAGATGCTGAGGGAGCTATATATACTCTTTTCCCTGCTAGGGTTTCTCATCTTCAACACATCAAATTACGCAGTCTTATCTTTTGTTATTCAATCAAAGTTAGTAGAGATCTGTAGTTAGCATTCATTGTGAGTTTTGAGTGTCTTGTATCAAACTATTGGCAAGTTAGTCAATAGACTTGCACCTGAGTAGCAGTGGCAAGTTGTGTGATTCATTCTGGTTGTTTTACTGATTGAGATCAGTTACTTTCTGATCTTGTGATTGTTTTGGTTGAATAATAAGATTGACTTGAATTGAGATTCAAGTCTTATTTTTTGGTTTCATTATAAAATTTTACATGGTATCAGAGCAAGGCTCTTCATCTTGCTCTTTTTAAAAAAATGATTTCGGAAAAATTAGGGTTTTTAAAATTTGGGGGTTTTCAAAATTGCTTTGACTAAACCTAATTAACCGTGGTTAATTAGTGATTTTTTGTTATAATTGATCAATTCAAAAAGGGTTTTCAAAACGCCTAATTTTTGAGAAAATTAGGGTTTGGATAAGTTTGGGGGTTTTGATCTCTGGCTTCGATCGGTGGTTGGTTTCTGGGTTCTTGATCTGGTTTGTTGGATCTTGGTGAATCTTGGTGATTCTGGGCTGATTTAGATCGTGTGGGTTGTAATTCTTGACTAAGTGAATCAAGAATCATAACCTGGGTTTATTGTTCCGCTGCTGGTTGTGTTCTTGCGTGCACTGTAACACCTCTCACGCTCTCTTCTTTAATTCTGTTCTTTACTTTCTTGTTTAGTGACGGGGAGTAGGATTTGGATTGTTGAAGTTGAGATTATTGTGTTTTGTGTTTACTGTGCTTTTGTTATTAGATATTCTGTTGTTGCTTGTGTGTTTTGGCCCTTGACCTACCACTTTGAGTGGCAAGGAAGCCTGGGAACTACCTTCTTGACTCTTTTGTGTGTTTGATTTCTTTGCATTATGTCTGTGCATGGTGATACCCCACCTCAGTCTGAGAATGGGACTGATGATGATGAGGTTCAAGTTACCTTAATTAGTAAACTTGACCTCAGCCATCCTCTTCATTTACACCCTAATGATTCTGCCACCCTTACTGTTGTGTCTATAAAACTAAAAGGGACTGAGAACTATAATGTGTGGTCTTGTACTATGTTATTGGCTTTAGAGGGAAAAAATAAGACTGGTTTTATAGATGGGTCTTGTAGAAGATCTAATACTGATGAAGTCCTAGATAGACAATGGGACAGGGTGAATGCTGTTGTTTTAGGATGGATCTTAAATTCCATATCAGAAGAATTGTTTCTTGGGCAAATTTTTTCAAAAAAAGCTTCTGATGTGTGGACTGAATTAAAGGAAACTTTTGATAGGGTTGATGGATCTGTTACTTTTAATCTGCTTCATAAAATCAACAATTTGTCTCAAAATGGTTGTTCTATTGCTGAGTATTTTAATAAGTTGAGTACTTTGTGGAAACAATTTGATGCTTTAATACAATTGCCTAAATGCACTTGTCATGCTGCTGAGGATTTTAAAAAACATAACCAATTAATGAAGCTTATACAGTTTTTAATGGGATTAGATGACTCATATATGCAAATTAGAAGCAATATTTTGTCTAGAGACCCTCTCCCTGATGTGAAAGGGGCATTTGCCATCATATCTAGTGAGGAATCTCACAGATATGTGGTTACTGGTTCAGGTGGTGGGACTTCCCATAAGTCTCAATCATCTGTGTTCAACTCCAGTGTGCCTAATAAGGGGAATTTCCAAAGGTCTCCCACCTCTGGTAATTCTTTCAGACCCAACAATGGACCTAGGAATAATGATAAAAGAAGGACCTCTGGTGGTCCTCTCTTGGTTTGTGAACATTGTGGGTTTAATGGACATACTATGGATAGATGTTTTAAAATCATTGGATATCCTGCTGATTTTGGGAAAAATAAAAGAAATGGTAATAATGGTAACAATCAGGGTACTCAAAACTTTAATAAAAGATTTGTTAACAATAACAATTCTGTTGGATCTAGTTCCACTTCTGCTTTTTCTGATGAACAGATTTCAAAACTTCTTTCTTTGATTAAAGAAACCTCTATTAAAACAGATGGAAATGGAAAAAAATGTTCATGCCAATATGGCAGGTATTATTCTTAACACTAGTAAATTCTTTAATCAAAATTTCAAAAGATTTTTTTGTCATAATAGTAAAATGAGAGCTGCTCTTGTGGCAGCTGGAATTATTGTTGATTCTGGTGCAAATCAACACTTAACATATACTGACAAATTTTTGGTGAATGTTCTTGATATTTCCAAACTTGGTATCAAGGTTTCACATCCTAATGGTACTGAAGCCTTGATTACCAAAGTTGGAAATATGGTTCTCACCAAACATTTGACTCTATATGATGTGTTAGTTGTTCCAGAATACTGTGTTAGTTTAATGTCTGTTCATAAAGTGGCTAGAGATAGTAACTTTGTTATTGCTTTTGATGAAACAAAGTGTTATGTTTTACCTCAGGATTTGAGGGGAATGAGTGTTCTAGGGATTGGTAGACAAATGGATGGTTTATATTACTTTGATGGAAATCAAGGTATTGGCCTAGATATTAAGAATTTTAAATCTGTGTGTCAGTTACCTAAGAAAACTTGGCATTGTAGACTTGGTCATCCCTCTGACCAAGTCTTATCTGAGCTAAAAGGTGAAATCAATTTTTTAAATAGTAATGAAAGTGAGCCTTGTGACATTTGTCAAAAGGCTAAACAGACAAGGGAACCTTTTCCCTTGAGTGATCATAAAACTACTTTTCATGGTGAACTTGTTCACTTGGATCTTTGGGGTCCTTATAGAGTTAAAAGTAAAGAAGGATATATATATTTTTTAACTATTGTTGATGATTTCACCAGGGCTGTTTGGGTTTACTTACTTAAAAGTAAGCATGAGGTGTTTGAATGTATTCAAGTGTTTTATAACCTGATTAATACACAGTTTGAGAAACGTGTCAAAATTTTTAGAAGTGATAATGGAACTGAGTTTGTTAATAAGCAATTTGATAAGTTCTGTAAAGACAAAGGTATTATACATCAGACCTTTTGTGCTTATACACCTCAACAGAATGGGGTTGTTGAGAGGAAACATAGGCATCTTTTAAATGTTGCTAGATCCCTTATGTTTCTGGGGGGATTGCCTTTATATTTGTGGTCTGAATGTGTGCTTATTGCTACTTATCTTATTAACAGATTGCCATCTTCAGTGCTGAGTGGAGACTCTCCTTACAATCTTGTTTTTAAAAGTAAACATGTTTTAAGTCACTTAAGAACTTTTGGATGTCTTTGTTTTGCCACTATACTTACCAGCAATGATAAGTTTAGTGGTAGAGCAGAAAAATGTGTTCTTGTTGGCTACTCTAATTCTCAAAAAGGTTATAAATTGTATAGTCTTGAGAGGAAACAATTTATCTTTTCTAGAGATGTTAGATTTTTTGAAAATGTGTTTCCTTTCAAGATAAATCACTCTTCTGCTGCTCCTGACCCTCTCAGTTAGGGTCTGAATCATGTTAATTTCTTTAATGAAGTGACATGTGACAGCTCTGACACACCCAATGATGATAACAATAGTCAAGATGATCATCATGAGGGTAAGGGTGGCAACTCCTTACATCTAGGTAGCCCAACTATTGACCATGAACAGGGTGATTTGGGGCACTCTGCTGGTTCCAATGGGGTTGCCAGTACAAGTGAGATGGCTGCAACACCTCTAGATGTGAGCACTTCTGAGGTGTCAGTAGTCCCTTACCTGAACAAGCAGAAGAGGTAGTTTTTGATAATAATGATCAGTCTTCTTTAAGAAAGTCTGATAGAACTTCTGTTTTTCCAAATAAATATAAAGATTTTGTGGTTGAATCTAAAGTTAAGTTTAGGCTTGAAAAATTTGTTAACTACTCAAAACTAAGTTCTGAAAACTTTTGTTTTGTTGTTGAACTAAATAAAGCTGTAGAACCAAAAACTTTTAGAGAAGCTTACAAACAACAACACTGGAGAGATGCAATGGATAAAGAAATGTATGCACTTTATAGTAATGACACTTTTGAGGTTTGTGAATTACCTGTTGGTAGAAAGGCCATAGGAAATAAGTGGGTTGATAAGATTAAGTATAAGTCCACAGGAGAGGTTGAAAGATATAAGGGTAGATTAGTTGTTAAAGGTTATAGCCAAAAGGAAGGTGTTGACTTTGATGAAACCTTTTCTCCTGTGGTTAAGATTGTCACTATTAGATGTGTTGTGAATCTTGCTGTTCAAATGTGCTGGCCTATTTTTCAACTTGATGTTAATAATGCTTTTCTTTATGGTGATCTTAATGAAACTGTTTATATGACTTTACCTGAGGGTTACTTTGATGTTAATGATAAAAGAGTTTGTAGACTCAAGAAATCTTTGTATGGGTTGAAACAAGCACCTAGACAATGGAATGCCAAACTGACTAGTTCTCTTATTGAGAATGGGTTCAAACATAGTAAAAGCGATTATTCTTTGTTTACTAAGAATGACTCAGGTAACTTTATTGCTCTTCTTGAAAGTTTTAAAGTTTTTCTGAATTCTAAATTTCAAATTAAAGATTTAGGAAAACTTAAATACTTTCTTGGCATTGAAGTGATTGAAACTGAACAAGGTATTTGCTTAACTCAAAGAAAATATTGCTTAGATTTATTAACTGAGTTTGGATTGCTTGCTTGTAAACCATCTGCTTTTCCTCTTGAGTAGAATTTATTCTTGACTAGTGAACCTACAATAAGTGATCCTGTGATAGATAATTTGACTGAATATCAAAAATTGATTGGAAAATTGATTTACTTAACTCATACAAGGCCTGATATTGCATACTCTGTTCATTGCTTGAGTCAGTTTATGCATAAGCCTCTTAGGTCTCGTTTGAAAATTGCACTTCAAGTTTTAAGATATCTAAAAGGTTCTCCTGGAAAAGGTGTTCATATTATTAGATGTCCAAATGTTTCTCTTGAGGCTTTTGTTGATGCAGATTGGGCAAAATGTGTTATTACTAGAAAATCTGTCACAGGTTACTGTCTATTTTTAAATGGTTCACTAGTTTCCTGGAAAAGCAAAAAACAAAATACCATTTCTAAGTCATCAACAGAGGCTGAGTACAGAGCTATGGCCTCTGCTACTTCTGAAGTTGTTTGGGTTTTAAAAATCTTAAATGACTTGAACTGGGAACATTTCTTACCTGTTAAACTTTTTTGTGATAGTCAAGCTGCTATTAAAATAGCAGCCAATCCTGTTTTTCATGAAAGGACTAAGCATTTAGAAATTGACTTACATTTTGTAAGGGAAAATTTTTTGGCATGAGTTATTAAAACTGAAGAGATTAATACTGCAGATCAAACTGCTGACATTTTAACTAAAGGATTAGGCAAGCTTCAACATGATAAGCTTGTTGGTAAACTGGGTATGATTGATGTGTTCTAGGTTGGAGTTAAGGGGGGATGTTGAAATAAATAACTCAACCTGGAATTATAAGTTGAGGGACTAATTTGTACTTTGTTGTATTTTCAGATATAGCTGATTTGTATCTTGAGGTTGTGTTGACTAAAGCTAAGAAGTGCAAGGGCTAAAGTTGACAAGTCTTGAAAGATGCTGAGGGAGCTATATATAATCTTTTCCCTGCTAGGGTTTCTCATCTTCAACACATCAAATTACACAGTCTTATCTTTTGTTATTCAATCAAATTTAGTAGAGATCTGTAGTTAGCATTCATTGTGAGTTTTGAGTGTCTTCTATCAAACTATTGGCAAGTTAGTCAATAGACTTGCACCTGAGTAGCAGTGGCAAGTTGTGTGATTCATTCTGGTTGTTTTATTGATTGAGATCAGTTACTTTATGATCTTGTGATTGTTTTGGTTGAATAATAAGATTGAATTGAATTGAGATTCAAGTCTTGTTTTTTGGTTTCATTATAAAATTTTACAGAACTAAAGCCTTTCAAGAAGGAAAGTAGAACTCGTTTTGGCTTTGTTTCCATAGAACTGGAAATTTAATGAATTAAACCCAATAATGCTTGCTAGTTCCGAAGGATGTTCTTTAAAATGCTAAAATATCATCTTTAATATTAGAAATGTTGAGGGTGGTCTGCTCCCTGGTTTTTAGATCTCTTCATATCAGACCATATATTCCGCATTTAAAAATTGTAATAAGCATGTCCATTGTTATAGTTTCTGAATCATTTTAATTTTCAGGTTTGAAACAGAAAGAACTTGCCCATTATGTAGAGCGTTGGTTAGACCAGCTGATATACGATCATTTGGGGATGGCTCAACGAGTATGTTCTTCTAGTTGTTCAAGATTTTCCATCCATCTTGGTATGCAGACCCGTGTGCTTTCGTCAACACGCTTTTCCATGGAGCATCATTTGATATTGGTTCATCTTCAATTAACCAAAGTTATATAACCAGTATTGCTACTACACTAATTTTTTGGCATCCTTGTCCCCTCAAATTGTATAGTTGAGCTTTACTTGTGCCTTCAAGATATATAGTAATATATTAATACTTATAATACCGTTACATACAATATTACACATGAGAGATCTCTGCAATATCATTTTCAGACTCGGCGTGAACCTAGAAATACACCAATTATGTGTACAAATGAATTTATAAGTTTTCGAACCACTATAAAATGAATGTGAGGCTATATTTTTGCAATATAGTTTTGCAAATGGGCCAAGAGAAAAATTTCTATATCAGTATGAACATGTATACGGTTTGGTAAAGGCTGGTAACAATTGGGATCGAATTGACTTGGATAGTCAGTTATATGGCTGTGCCTGCATTTTGTACTGGTTTATATGTTAGCTGCATGTTTACACATGCTATATTGCTAAACTATTTTGTTAATAGCAGATGCTTTATTGCAGCAAGCCTAAAGTTATGACTACTGGTTAAAAAAAATCATTTATAGTAGTATCACCACACTTTAGTTAATCACCACATTTATCACCGCACTTTATCACTCTTGGTTGATTAACTAAAGTATGGTGATAAATGTGTTTTTGCCTATTATACCCTTGGGAATATACCAAAAAATGAGCGTTGACCGAGACAAAACTGGTCAAGGGACGCATTCAGCCTAAAAATCCCAAAGTTTGGACGCCTGGCGACGATTTTAGAAACTTATGGTGCATGGCGATACTTTGTGGAAAGTTCAGGGACCAACGGTGTATTTTTGTCTAGAAATAATCAGTGTGACACGTATCCATAATTCTCTCCGTGTTACTATAAAGAGTTTAACTTCATGACTTCACTATCAATATAGAATGTGAAAGGAGGTTCTGATTTATCTCTTTTTGTTACTATCACGATTGAAAAAAAGAAAGAAAGGAAGACATCGTTGCTGTTATAAACTTTTTGATTAGGCTATATATATTAAACCTCTTTTCTTATAGTACATTTTACCACTATTTGTTCATTTACGAGTTCTTTATATGGTTTTAAAAATGAATGTCTTTTGCAATGCTAATAATAAAGAGAGAATGTCTAAGAATAACATGGTTGGCTTTTATAATATTTGTTGCAGTTAAAGTTTGATTAGTACGCGATTGGTCAAATTTGAATATTTATCTCATGGTGTTTGATCTCAACAAAGAAATATTTACTTAATATGTTGAAATCAAGCAATTTGCATAATTGCATGTGCAATTCAATCTACCTTAACAAGAAATTTGTAAAATTAGTTGTAAAACATATTGTGTTTCACATTTAATCTGCAATGAAAATGTAACACTTATGCTCAATAGTAATATTTGAACATATAAATGTAGTTTCATTTGTTAATGTGAGCATTAATGGAATAAGATAAGAAACTCTATTATGCAAATTAGTGAAGCTTGTTATTCGTTAATCTATAGCTTCATTTGCAAGATGGCTTTGTGGGTTTATACCTCATCAATTTAGGAGGGCCACCCCACCATCACCCCATATAGACTAACTAGCTTCAAGGCCCGCCCGATGGATGGCTAGTTTTATGAATTTTGCTTGAAAGATAAAAAATAAAAATTACAATGATTTGATATGAGATTAAGATTGTAAATTGCAAATCAACTTCTTGGTAATCATTTTGTCAGTATTAGAGATAGTTTGTTTTGGCTTATAAGATATCCTACATAGTTATGTCTAATATCTGATACGGCTTAGTATTTTGCTTTGTACACTGGATTTGTCCATCAGTTGTTTATTACTTTATTTCATAGGATAATATTACTATCAAGTTCATTGTTACGTAATCAAAAAACAACGATTCACAATGCATCAATCATTAAAAACCAAAAGGGTAAACTAATACATCATTACATCTAACTTGTACCTGACAAAGATATTTCATTATGGGTCGAGTGTGCTGTTATTTGTTTAAAATGGGTTAAAAGTAAATGCCCTTAGAAAAACTATTTTACCATTGGGTTTCTGGAATTCCGCTCCAAGATAGCCACTTGATTTAAGAAACTTGTTGTCCAATAGCAAGTATATGCCACGGTACCCTGGAAAATAAGCACTAATCAGCAACATATACATCGACAAACTAAGCAAAAGGAAAAATAATGGTTACCTCATTATGCACTCAGTTGCTAAGTGACTCAATGAGAGTGTCCCTTTCAAACCCCATCTTAAGTTCTTAACCACCTCTTAAGAGATAATTTTCATCAATTTGTAGAAAGAGAATTGGTTTAATTACCTATACATTTAGTGTTATCTTTATATGTACACAAATATAAATTGTCAAAAAGAGCAAAACTATATGGTCTATAAAGAAGTGTAGGATCAGCCTACCTTTTTCGTTTGAATAGAACCTAGTGGAGGAACTTCCAAATAATGTGGAAGATGAGGCTGGAACCAGGGGTGCATACAAATCTCATGAATAATTATTCGCTTCATGGGATCACCCACAAGCATCCTTGGGATTAGATCTTTCACACAATCACACCAGGTGATAAGTCGTAGGGAAGGGCATATATGCCATGGGGGTGTTATACGACCTCAGCACGAATACCTCAATAACAACGTGCGGATTAATGACCTAGCACAATCACCAACACGTGATAGATGATTAACAGATTTGAACAAAGGAATTTTTGTTTGTTTGTTAGGGTTTTACAGAATACCTTTTTGATGGAGGTTAAGTTTGGAAAGGAGTGTGGTGTGTTGAATGGCCTGATACCATGTCAATCTTTGTGATTGATATGATAATGATCGTTTATTTGATTAATTGATTAAAATGGATACATGGTACATCAATATATACAACTGTCAGAATAATCTAGATATCGGGCTTAGGCCCGTTAGAAAGATACAAACTATACTATGAGCTCGGCTAACTATAAGTTGATGAGTAAGAAAGAATGACACCTCGAAAATGACTTTGCATTGAAGATCCGATAGAAAAATATCCCAAAAAACCGACCCAGAAAATATTCGAACCGCAGCAAAAAAAAAAAAAAAAAAAAAAAAGGTAGGGGTATAGCGCATACCCTATCTTTAATTAGATCCGCCACTCGTTTCACAGTTGATCACACAATCTTGATCATCTTGATCAAAGCTTTTAATAGAGCTTATTTGAAAACAAAAATATAATACTGTTTTACAAAGCGATTAAAAGTGTACTACATAGTTAAAGTATTCTCCGAAAGGAACATTAATTTCTCAAGTGAAACAATCTTTGTGGAATCATATGAAACCACCTAAAATTTAATTTTTGAGAATTGAAATTGTTGAATATATATGAGACGCAGTGGTGGACCTAGGATAAAATTTAAAGTGGTTCCTTTACGTATAGTCGACATAATAAAAAGGGTGAAAAAGTCAACCAGTCAATGGGTCGAGTTAGATTATGTCTTAGCGGTTACGATATAAAACAAGTAGTTATAAGAGGAAAACAAAATGAACAAGTAAGTTCGTGTTGTGTACGGTGTTTGTTAAATGATAATAATAGGAATATTTTACTCTAATTAACTAATAATGCTCTTTCGTTTAATAATTTGTATTTTATTTCTATTTTGATGTATTTCAAATAAGAAATAATTGAGATACTTAAATTTAAGCCTAAATTTTTGTTTAATTAGTTTGTATAAACATTAATCCGTTTTCAAACAATAAAAGATTAACATTAGTTTGTGAAAATGTAAATCCGTTTGCGTTTAGTCACTCTAATCAATTCTCGGTCATTAAAATGATTAATTAATTTACTTTTAAATGAATTTAAAATATGAAAATAAGACTTTAAATGTGCATAAAAGAAAGAATACTAACCAATTAAAAGTAGCCGTAAGAAAAAAGAAAAGGACTTCAACCCAGCTTAAAATTACTATACCCAGCTAAAAGTAACTTTCTAATAAAAATTGCTATTTCTAAATTGCCAAAAGATTCTCCTAACCCTACCATATTTTCTATTTCCAAAAAAGACAGACTTTCAACAACCCCCTACTGTCGTCTTCTTCAATATTCCGGCAATAATTTCTAAGTTAGGTCCTAAAGAAAATGCTATATTGCTTTTTAGTGATTTCCAAGTAGGTTCCCGGCACCACCTTGAACATGAATAGGTCAACCCCTGATGAGACGTTACTCTCACAATATATATATATATATATATATATATATATATATATATATATATATATATATATATATATATATATAGTGTATCTTTATTTTCAGAACTCGATTAAGTACGGGAACTGCGAGAACTCAAATTTTGCATTAGAAAACATGCATGTTCTTATAAAACATGTATGTTTTCTTACATACACCTTAATACACATAATACATGTTTATATAAAAATCTGTTAAGTGCAATAGATCATTGCAAAATGGTTTTATTTTTAGAACCCTGTTAAATCTTTTATATAATACAACAAAACCCCTATTGGGAATTTTTCATTTCAAAAAAATGCATTCATACCTTATTTAGTAAGAATTTTATTTAAAAAAAAATTATTTTCTTATTAGGCAATATTTTATATTTATCCATAACACAATTAGAAGATAAATACAAAAAATATAGATAAGATGCAACTAATAATATGATTAAAATTTTTAAATAATTATCTTTAATAATAAAAAAAACTATAATTAAACAACATAAATCAAACAAAACAAAGATTAAATTATTTGTCTTTTAATAAATAAAAATATATAATTCAAAAAATTTTAAAAAACCCGCGCGTGCGCGGGTATTATAACTATGCGGGAACTGCGAGAACTCCAATTATTCATTAGAAAACATGCATGTTCATATAAAACATGTATGTTTTCTTACATACATCTTAATACGCAGGCATGTGTATTAAGGTGTATGTAAGAAAACATACATGTTTTATATGAACATGCATGTTTTCTAATGCAAAATTGGAGTTCTCGCAGTTCCCGCACTTAACAGGGTTCTGAAAATAAAGCCCCTATATATATATATATATATATATATATATATATATATATATATATATATATATATATATATATATATATATATATATAGTGAGGATCAAGTGCGGATACAATTTTTAAGTGCGGACGTGCGGATTGATCTGGTCCATCCAATCCAGATCTGATCTTGACTTTTTAAAAAAAGTCAAGATCTAGCGCTATTGTTATCTTCTTAATATTCTTAATGAAAATGATTTTTTTAATTTTTTTCCTTTTGAGCGATCCTTAATATTGTTATCTTCTTTCATTTTTTTATTTTTTCAGATTTTTCTGAGAACTTTTTGTTTTTTTTATTATGAGTGCTACCGTGATATTAACCATATTATGAGTTCTACCGTGATATTAACAATATTATGAGCCTGATCTTGACTTTTTTTATTACGATAGTAAAAAAGTTTATGTGATATGAGAATCTGATTTTGACTTTTTTTTATTACGATAGTAAAAAAGTTTATGTGATATCAGAATTGATCCTGATCTTGACTTTTTTTATCACGATAGTAAAAAAGTTTATGTGATATCAGAATCTGATTTTGACTTTTTTTAATACGATTGTAAAAAAGTTTATGTGATATCAGAATTAAAATCATACGCTAATATCACAATACCTTTAACGATGAAAACAATTTTTCTTTGAAATTTTTTTCAACGATTCTTAATTATTTGTTGTCCTCTTTATTTTTTTAATTTTTTCAGATTTTTTTGAATTTTTTTCAGAAAAAAAGCTAATACTATAGTAACGATTCTAAAAAAAACGGGATATTTACGATATTGCCACTCCGCCTTTTTCAGATGGTTGACTAGATGGAGGGCTAAGATTAGTCCGTACCATCCGCACTAAAAGACAAAAACGTACCTGATCCTCACCCTATATATATATATATATATATATATATATATATATATATATATATATATATATATATATATATATATATATATATATATATATATATATATATATATCGAGTACTTTTTTAATAGGAAACAAATGTCACTCAAAAATTCTTTATTTAAAAACTTTTAAATACTTGTACTTACTGCACGTACTTTGGGCTACCGATACATTCTCTTTTTAGACCAATTGTGTGTGGCCAAGTAATAGGTGTGAACTTGGAAAATCATGCAAGTCAACTATTGCATGTATTTGATTCACATGTTACTTGACTTATTCTTTTCTCATGCATGATAACGAGGGCTTGTCTCCCGTCTTTTCATTTTCATTTATTTTATTGCAAAACACATTAGTTTACAGAAATTAAATTATGAGAAAAGGGTAGCTCAAATATAAATAAAGACATACGAACCTTCACTTTATAGAAAAAAACATGCAAAAGCAAGTAATGGCTTCTTCAAAGTTCTTACTACTACTCATTGCTCTATCATTTGTACCAAACTTTACTTCTGCTTCTTTGGAGGAAGCAAATGCTCTTCAAAAATGGAAAGAAAGCCTTAACAACTCCCAAATATTATCTTCTTGGACACCCCTTCCAACAAATACTAGTGTGCCCACTTCGTGCCCTTCTTGGTTTGGAATTGCTTGCAACACTGATGGGAACATTAACAGGTTGAACCTCTCGTCGTCTGAGTTAAAAGGTACGCTTCACCAGTTCCCGTTCTCTATTCTAGGCAATCTTACCCATTTTGAGCTTAGTGTAAACAGCTTCTTTGGTCCCATCCCACCAGAAATCAGACTCCTGTCCAAACTTGTCTATCTTGATTTTTCAACCAATCAGTTTTCTGGTGTAATTCCACCTACCATTGGTAAACTTAGCCGGTTAACCGTTTTGAACCTTTCCGGAAACAGTTTGATTGGTTCAATCCCTTCATCGTTGGGTGATTTGAAGTCTTTGAATATTCTTCGTCTGTTCAAAAATCAACTCTCTGGACCCATTCCTACTGAATTAAGGAATATGAAGTCTCTCACTCAATTATATTTGAGCGATAATCAACTCAATGGTTCAATTCCTTCATGGTTGGATGATTTAAAGTCTTTGAAACTCCTTTATGTAGACATAAATCAACTCTCCGGACACATTCCAATTGAATTAGGGAATATGACGTCTCTCTCTGAATTAGATTTGAGCGAAAATCAACTATCTGGGCCCATTCCTACTGAATTAGGGAATATGAAGTCTCTCATTGCATTAGCTTTGAGCGATAATCAACTCAATGGTTCAATTCCTTCATCGTTGGGTGATTTGAAGTCTTTGAGACTCCTTTATCTGTTCATGAACCAACTCTCTGGACCCATTCCAATTGAATTAGGGAATATGAAGTCTCTATCTGATTTACAATTGCCCATAAATCAACTCAATGGTTCAATCCCTTCATCGTTGGGTGACTTGACGTCTTTGAATGTCCTTAGTTTGAACAGAAACAAACTCTCTGGACCCATTCCAATTGAATTAGGGAATTTGAAGTCTCTCACTATGTTAGCTTTGAGGATAAATCAACTATCTGGTCCCATTCCTACTGAATTATTGGGAAATATGAGGTCTCTCACTATACTAGATTTGAGCGAAAATCAACTCAATGGTTCAATTCCTTCATCGATAAAAAACCTGAGAAGCCTTCAGTTTCTGTCTCTCCGTGTGAACAATTTATCCGGTCCTATACCACAAGGAATCGGAAGTCTACAATTGTTTAAGCTACTGCTGAACACGAATCAGTTGTCAGGCCAAATTCCAAAGGATTTTGGAGAGATGAAAAGTTTGTTAAATTTAGACTTGAGCAATAACAACCTTTCAGGTGTTATACCTCAAGAGCTTGGATTACTGCATGGACTACTTACTCTTGACCTATCAAAAAATAAGTTGAACGGGTCATTACAAAGATATATTGGTGATTGGGTACAAATCAATACCATATATCTTAGTAATAACAAGCTCAGCGGAAAGATCCCATCGGAGATTGGTAAATTAAGTCAACTAAATGTTCTTGATTTATCTTGGAATTCATTCACACAAGAGATACCATCGGAAATTGGAAGTTTAGAAAGTCTGGTAACGATGAATCTTTCTCACAGTAAGCTATCTGGTTCAATTCCTAATGGTTTCATTAACTTGCCAAGAGGGATTGATATCAACCTGTCTTACAATGAGCTTACAGGTCCGGTTCCCCCTTATGCTGTCTTTCTAAATGTGTCTGGAGAAGCATTACAAGGAAATAGTCGTCTGTGTGGAAATTTTACAGGTTTGAAACTTTGTGAAAGTCAAAAGATAGGGAAGAAAAATAATCATTTTCATCATAAGCGCCTCATCCTTGTAACTACGGTCCCACTTTTTGCGGCTCTTTTTCTTGGTTTACTCATATGTGGCCTCATTGCTTATCGACGTAGAAAGATAACTTCTACACCGAAACCATCAGGTGAAGAAGGTGGCAAATTTTTCTCAATAACAAGTTTTGATGGACAAGCGATGTATGATGAAATCATCAACGCAACAAATGATTTTGATGATGCATTTTGTATTGGGATGGGAGGATACGGTACTGTGTATAAAGCGGAGCTACAATCCAACAATTTAGTAGTAGCTGTGAAGAAACTTCATCCATCATCTGAGAATGACGATCATACAGGCTTCCTAAATGAGGTACGAGCATTAACAAACATAAGGCACAGAAACATAGTTAAACTCTATGGATATTGCTTCCATGCTCGTCACTCATTTTTGATTTACGAATATCTTGAGAAGGGAAGTCTAAAATCGCTTTTAAGTAGCGATATCACAGCAAAGGAAATGGATTGGCTGAAAAGGGTTAGAATTGTTAGGGCTGTAGCGAATGGTTTGGCTTATATGCACCATGATTGCACACCACCTATAATTCATAGAGACATTTCTGGAGCTAATATCCTTCTGGATTCTGATTATGAGGCACATATCTCGGATTTTGGAACAGCGAAGCTTCTAAAGCTGGATTCATCCAATTGGACTGCGGTTGTAGGCACCTATGGCTATATTGCGCCAGGTAACTACCATATATTTTAAAGTTATATATACGTACTTATTCTCAAGTTTCAGATTTATCTATGTTACATTTATTCGTGATCTGATATAACTTTTTTTTTTTTTTTTTTTTTTTTTTTTTTTTTTTTTTTTTTTTTTTTTTTGTATTCTCATGTTTCCTTCCATGTAGAGCTTGCTTATACGATGGTGGCGACAGAGAAATGCGATGTGTATAGTTTTGGAGTTGTTGCACTAGAAGTGATTATGGGAAAGCATCCTGGAGAACTTATATCATGTCTACCAACATTGTCTGCTGATGATCTATTGCTAGCCAATGTAGGCGATAGACGGATTCCACCACCATCATCTCTAGTTGAGAAACTAGCTCATTCAATTTTGAATGTCTCACGGGCATGTTTGAACTACAACCCGCAGGAAAGGCCAACAATGCGCCAAGTCACAGATTTATTGTCCGTTGATGATCGATTTTGTAAGATGTCTAGTCATAAGTCATAAAGTTTCAGAAACTTTTTATGTTTTTCTTCTTCTCCTGAATTATCATGTAGATCATTATTAAATAAGAAAATATTTTATATAAATGAAGATTGCTGCCTTTCTATACTAATATAGTTAACGTGTATATCAGTTAAAAAAATTACCAATGGGAAATTTGAATATCTGTTAGAGTTTATTCTTACTCATATCAAAAAATATAGTAAACAGTGAGTGCACACAAAAGATATTCATAGACGTCAAATCACCCAACAATGGAAGTCTGTTAATTTGTCAAAAAAGATGGCATAGACCGGAGAAGAAAGTTAGCTAAAGGAAATTTGTCAAAAAAGAAGACCGTAGAAGTCTGTTAATTTGTCAAAAAAAGATGACCTAAGGTATGGAGTAACTAATGTACTATTGTTTTCAGATAGGGAAAAGGTGAATAAGGGTAGCAAGAAGGCTTGTACGAATATCGACAGCCGTAGGGAAATGGCAGGAATGCTGACTATAACTTCACGTTCACAGACCTACAATTGGATGATTTAGTTAAAGTTGGCGATCCAAAAAAGGCACGAGTCTTGGTGTCTCTAACTATTCATAGGGTATCTAATTTCTCCTTGTTATGCTTAGTGAAAACAATGGAGGTGGCGACATGGGCAGGTCGATTGGGTTTAGTAACGGGTCAAAACACTTAACTTTTTGGTGCGGGTCCAATTGGTTTGCCAGAAACACCTTTGGTCCAAAATTTCATTAAATCTTATTAGAAATAATCAGTGTACGACACGTATCCATAATTTTCTCATAGTTAGTTATATACTAGCCGAATTTTCCCATGAAATAAAACCATCATTATAAACAAAAAAAAGAAAGCACAAAAAAGCCAAACAGTTGACTTTTGTAGTCAAACATTTGACTTTGGAAAGTCAAGCATTTCATACCGTGAAGTAGGGTGGCAATTCGCGACATGACACAATAAACGAAACGAACCTGACATGAAGTTAAACAGGTTGGGGTTAAGGATAAACATGTTTAGGTCAAAAACAGGTCAACCCGTCTAACCCGTTTAATAAATGGGTCGTGTTTGAGTAAGTATTAATCAGGTAAACACGTGAACCCGTTTAAGTATATAACTTCTAAAAAATAAAAAATATAACTTGGATTTTCTTTTCTTTTTCTTTTTTTTTTTATTTGAATTTTGATTAAAAGTATTTTCTTTTGTACTTACTATGACAATAAATTAGTATTATAACTTAGATATTGTTGAGATTGTTATATAGTTATTTGTTTGTTATTTATATCATTTTTAGATTTAAGTATATAACCTCTTTCAAAGCATTCAATTGAACCGTGAATGTATTTGATATTTGATTTCATAAACCTTTTAGAGATTGCTTCAAATATGTTGTACCATACATCTTTTTGTGCACAATTTCTCTTGCATATTAAATCTTTAGGTGGCTTCAAACATGTTGTACCGTACATCATTTTGTGCACAATGTGAAGCATGCTTAGCATTCCTTCTAATTATTTGGTGTAATGTGAAGCACTCTTTTACAACTCATGGACGGGGAAGCAACGAGGTGCATCAATTAATGAGATTCAATGCAGAATTCATGATTCTTCAATGCCGAATTCCTGAAAGTGCATGTGGAATTACCTATTGTGAACATTAAATTGATAGAAAAAAAATAAAAAATTGATAGAGTTTGTGAAGCTTTAGCATGTTGTACCGTACTTTGTGTATTGCACATGAATTCTTGCACACTTAATTTTGTGGAAGCTTTAGCAACTTGTACCATACTTTGTGTGCTGCGCATGAACTCTTGCACATTAAATTATGTGTACCTAATCTTTAAGTATTATAGATTAGCAACATTAGTTTTTGCTAACATTATTTAACTAAGTTAGAACTGAATTAGTTTATCCATGGCGTCTGTTAACATTTCTCACTAAACGAGGTACGTTATTATTTTATATAAACTTTTACTTCAAGCAATTGAATTCACATACTTATGAATTGGTTAGGCCAACCAAATTGGCATGTCTCTTAATCTTACTATAAATGGGGATCAACTTCTTCGTTTTCTCTTTCTGTATATGAATATAGACCTTCAAGGATCTATTTCCTTGCACTTGAAAACCTTATATATATATATATATATATATATATATATATATATATATATATATATATATATATATATACCTCAACTACCATTCAGCGACCCTTATAATCCAGTCATTGCATTGATCTGTTAGGCAATAGTGTATGGTAGCACATTGTAGGGTAATGCTAGTTTAGTATAGTTTGTTTTTTTATGTTGGGTCCCTCCTTCTCTTAATTAGCCTGATTAATTAAGAGGGATGTCTTGCTTTGTATTTTGTTCTTTGTGTGCTTTTATTATATATTGCCTTTCTTAAAATATATATATATATATATATATATATATATATATATATATATATATATATATATATATATATATATATATATATATATATATATATATATATGCGTTGTTAAAAAAGATGTTGATATCCGAGTTCTAGTTGTTTGTAGTGATTTATTATAGTAAGCATAGCATCCTCAACTCTTAATTGAATATAAATAAAATATCCGCAATGCTAACTGAAACTTGCTTATGATGGGACATGGGTGAAAGACCATTTGCGTAATTGATTGGTTCATTTTCGGATTATCAGTACACCCAAAGGACTCTGCGGTTTGCATGATTAAAAAAATTAACTAGTAGTGAATGTTGTCTTCGTAAAAGTCATATAGTGCTAACACGGTCAGAGAAAGATTGACTTCAAAGCGCATTCAGTGTTAAGAGAGACCGTATTTGATCATAGATTCCCGATCCCTTTTAGCCACAACTTATTAATACGTTTCCTTTTTACCTTTCTTACATGTAGCATTGTCTCTTTACAAAGAATACTCAAAATGAATTTACATTTACAGATCTCATTTATGTTGCAAATAACATGTACTTCGACGGGTGTCTAGTTCAAAACGATGTTGGTTTTCTTTATTTTTCGATGGAGTAAATTATTATTGCGGATAGTGTTTGCATCCCACATTGCCTCATAAACAAATGACCAAAGGTGGAGATTGCTATAAAAGAACATATGGTTCTTTTGCCATTCAACTATTTTTCACTCATTATATATAGACACAAAAAATAACACAATAAACTTGTCTACATTTCTATGCTTGATGATATAAGTCTTAGTCCCCGAATTATAATCGAAACACATACAATACACCTGGTGGGATTCGGCTGATATCCATCCAAGTGTTTTTGACCGATCTTCTTCAATGTTGTCATCCAAACAAGATTCTTTGAAAACTTACGAATGACATGATCTTCATTCCTAAACGTGCTTCCAAAGTGCTGATGTTCAACGATATCAAGCTTTCGTCTTTTCAATGGATTTCTTGTAGGCATAGCTAGGAAATGTATTGACATTGGTTTGAAACTTTGAACATTCTAACAATCTTTTTAAGTTGTGATGCTATCACACATCATCCTATGTAATGATATCTTAGGTTGTTTAATATATTCTCCGTCACTAAAACAAATGTGCTTATTAGATTCATGATTCACACCCACAAAGATTTGTACTTGTTTGCGTAGATTTATTATTAGTATGCATAGTGTTCTCACATTTATTTGTATAAAAACTGAAAATTGTCCGTCATGCTAACCGAAATCTAGTTACAATGAGTGAAAGATCATTTGCGAACTTGCTTGTCTCATTTTTGGGTTATTAATACACCCACACGACTTTACAGTTTACATGATTAAAACACTAATGTAACAATTCGCAATTTCAGGTTAACTTTTATTCCCGAAAATTTCACTATTCACTTTTTACTATTCACTTTTCACTATTCTATCTCAGAAATTTTTATTTCATATTCTCGTAAGTTAAACTATTTTAACGATAATCCGAGAGTTTGACGCTCGTCGGATCATTTCTGCAAAAATCACAAAGCCGTGTCCGAGATTTACTTTTAGGTTTAAACGTCCTTCCAGCATCCCGATATATCCATAAAACATTATAAACAATAGAAATATGATTTTCTCTCATTTTAGGACAATTCCAAAAGTTTTGGAATTTTACGTTTTCCAGTTCAGCGTTTTACGCGAATTACGCGTTTTAGACCCGCGTTTCCAGTTTTAGCAGCGTTTAAGCAACCTGATAGAACTTATCACTCATTAAATAGGCTAAGATAGGTTATATTAATAAGTTCTAACATATTTATAAATTTCATATTTTTAGGATACCCGATTTTAAGTTTCATGACTTAACGACTTACTGTTAGCGATTACCGGGGACCAAAACTCACTCCGTAACTTAGATAAGACCATGACTACTCATCTAGTCACCCCTTATCCCATATGAACGTGTATCACAAGCCTTGTTGGCTTGTGATAAGTCTTGAGGACTTTAGGTAGCAAACATGTGTAAAACTTCCTAAGTAAGCCTCCTAAATATCCTAAAAACTAACCTCCTTAAGGCACCTTCCTTGCACCTCCTCTTCATGCTATAAATACAATGCTCATCTCTTCCTTTCTTCATAATCCAAATGCCACACAACAAATCCCTAGCACCATGATCCTTTGATCTTCAAACTATAAGTTACACATAAGAGTTCAAGGTCTTAGTATTCTCTACCTAGTTCTTAAGTTTGTTTGGTGATTCCATGGTTGAATTAGGAGCTACACAAGGTTACTAGGGCTGAAGTTAAATGGTTTTCACAAGGGTTAGATCAAGGCTAGCAAGGGTTACAAGAGTTATGGTGAAGGGTTTACAAGATTAGGTTTAGTGTCCTAGTTCTATACTTGACTTCCTTTCTTAAGAGAAAGCCAAAAGTTGTAAGCAAACCCTAACATACTTCTTGCTTAATTATCATTTTCATGCTCTTTGTGTTCCTTTCATGCTATATATGTTCTTGTTATTGTGTTCATGATGTTTAAAAATGGATAAAACAAGTATTGGGATACATATGTTAACTTATGACAAGTAAACAAGCAAACTAGTGATTTTTATGGAAAACCACGACCACAATAGTATAACTTTGATATTTGACACTTACTTACTGTTAAAGAGGACTTAACAAGGAAAACATAGCAATTTGAATCACCCAAAACGAGTACCCGAGTCAAAAGTTATGGCCATAAGAAGTTAGCGAAACCAAAACGGCAAAACTGCCTAAATAGCATTCTGATCAAATTTTGATTTTGAAAGTCACCCTTCTGGTCCGATTCATCAAAAAGTTAAAACACGAAAGTTGTCCGGAACGACGTTTTCGTTCAGGATCAAAGAAGCTCGAGCCCTGAAAACGCTTTCCGAGTGATAATTTCTTCAAATTCTTAACAGCCAATTTTTAGACCAAAGTTACTATATAATGATTATAATTAGATGAGACCAAGAGGTCTAATGACCTAAAGCCAAGACCACAACCATGGCTAAAGCCAAGGTTGAGTCTCAAGACCATGGTAACAATGACCAAGGTCACGGCAAAGCCACGGCTAAAGACCATGTAACATTTCGAATCAAAAACTTATATATATATATATATATATATATATATATATATATATATATATATATATATATATATATATATATATATATATATATATATGTATATGTTATCAAATACTACAATAGTAGGGAGCCTCATGTGAGGAGTTCATTAAGTAAGCCGTCGAGATGAGTTGTGGATTTACGAATTAAAGTGTCCTGGCTCCTCGAACGTTTACTCCATGACTTCTGAATTATGTCGGCCTGAACGGTAGTAAGAGATGTACAAACTATACATGTTTCATAAACGACTTATATTCAAAGACTTACACTATATACTAAGTACTACATCATGAACATTATGCAAGACATATATTGGCAATTCTTCGTATTCTTAGACGTTACTCCAAACCTAAGTCGCAACGTTCTATTATAGGCTGCTCTTAGTGACTTTCGCGATTCGACTACCACTTTCATTTCTCATTACATAGACTTAAGGTGAGTCATAGCCCCTACTCTTTTCATACTTGTTTTAACTCTTGGGGGGGATACATGCTCAACTACTTGCTTACTTGTACAAATACTCAAAACATTTATACTTGATTGTGTTATACTTGATTGGCATTATACTTGAATGTGTTATACATGATAATTATACTTGATTGCGTTATACATACTTGTTACACTATACTTGCTTAATTTAAATACAAGATTTGTATTTACGTACATACACAATACTCTATGCTGTCAAAGGAGAGGTATTAATAGTACTAGTATGGGCCTACACCCCCTACCCAAGTCCAAGATTCGAAACGTTGGGTGACATGTACTATTTGGGATGGTGGTTCCCCGCCTATGGGTCCAAAATGACGTGACCATGGGTGAATATAATCCTTAGAAACTATATATTAGCAGTGGGTTGTGAACACACAGGTTGCAAGTCTCTTATGGCGGGACCTGCAACTGAGTGGATTCACGATGCCTTTGCTGTGCGAATATTCTTTTAAAGCTTTTCAACTGTTTTAAGACAAACTCTATGAACTCACCAACCATTGTGTTGACACTTTAGCATGTTTATCTCAGGTTAGTAAGGCGATAGCTAGTGCGTGGAACTTAGAGTCAAGCTGCATATTCTGAAGACTTACGCTTTTATCATTTACCATTCAAAACACTTTGTATACATTTATGTATCATACTTTTGAATCTCATGTTTTTAACTTTGAATTCATTAATCGAATGGTAACTTTTCAAAACGTCTCATTTAGAGTTCGTTTTCTATACCTTGTACTTTGTATTATGAAGTAGCACCCCTATGACACAGTCTTCCGCTGCGGTATTTTGGGGGTGTTACAGATTGGTACCAGAGCCTTGGTTATAGAGAACTAGGTTGCATTTAGTGCCTAGACTATAACTGCTATATACGTTAAGACTCTCCTCTTTATTTGCCTTACACACACTACATACGCATACACTTCTTGGTAGTTGTTGGTTTAGCTCCACGCTGTTAGATGATGTGACTTTAGTATTATAAGGAGCCCCAGAGATTACTCGAGTCATTAAAAACATGGAGCTCAGTAATAACTAATTAGTTAACTTGATCTTGTGATAGTTCTTGTTTGATGAGACACAAGATTTGAGTTAAATAATATTATTGCTTAGCTTTAGGGATTTGATGAATTGATTATCTTACTATCGGCCTCAGAAGGCGGATTTTGTGTCGGAAATTCTTAAGTAGGATGATTTAGAATCTCCTTATTTAAATGGATTGGGACGCCTCTTCATTTAAATAAAGAAATTGTAAATCACCGAACCATAAGTTTATGAGACCTTACTTACATAAATTTGGACGCTTCTTTATGTAAGTAATGTGTTATAAATAAGTGGGCTTAATTGTAGCCGATACAACTCCTTAACCAGAACCTTAGACGAATCAGAGTGAACACCACTATTTTAGAGATCCCGAATTCTCTTAGACACACCATAAGTAGTTAACATCAACTGAACTTCGGGACGAAGTTCTCCTTAAGGGGTAGAGACTGTAACAATTCGCAATTTCAGGTTAACTTTTATTCCTGAAAATTTCACTATTCACTTTTTACTATTCACTTTTCACTATTCATCTCAGAAATTTTTATTTCATATTCTCGTAAGTTAAACTATTTTAACGATAATCCGAGAGTTTGACGCTCGTCGGATCATTTCTGCAAAAATCACAAAGCCGTGTCCGAGATTTACTTTTAGGTTTAAACGTCCTTCCAGCATCCCGATATATCCATAAAACATTATAAACAATAGAAATATAATTTTCTCTCATTTTAGGACAATTCCAAAAGTTTTGGAATTTTACGTTTTCCAGTTCAGCGTTTTACGCGAATTACGCGTTTTAGACCCGCGTTTCCAGTTTTAGCAGCGTTTAAGCAACCCGATAGAACTTATCACTCATTAAATAGGCTAAGATAGGTTATATTAATAAGTTCTAACATATTTATAAATTTCATATTTTTAGGATACCCGATTTTAAGTTTCATGACTTAACGACTTACTGTTAGCGATTACCGGGGACCAAAACTCACTCCGTAACTTAGATAAGACCATGACTACTCATCTAGTCACCCCTTATCCCATATGAACGTGTATCACAAGCCTTGTTGGCTTGTGATAAGTCTTGAGGACTTTAGGTAGCAAACATGTGTAAAACTTCCTAAGTAAGCCTCCTAAATATCCTAAAAACTAACCTCCTTAAGGCACCTTCCTTGCACCTCCTCTTCATGCTATAAATACAATGCTCATCTCTTCCTTTCTTCATAATCCAAATGCCACACAACAAATCCCTAGCACCATGATCCTTTGATCTTCAAACTATTAAGTTACACATAAGAGTTCAAGGTCTTAGTATTCTCTACCTAGTTCTTAAGTTTGTTTGGTGATTCCATGGTTGAATTAGGAGCTACACAAGGTTACTAGGGCTGAAATTAAATGGTTTTCACAAGGGTTAGATCAAGGCTAGCAAGGGTTACAAGAGTTATGGTGAAGGGTTTACAAGATTAGGTTTAGTGTCCTAGTTCTATACTTGACTTCCTTTCTTAAGAGAAAGCCAAAAGTTGTAAGCAAACCCTAACATACTCCTTGCTTAATTATCATTTTCATGCTCTTTGTGTTCCTTTCATGCTATATATGTTCTTGTTATTGTGTTCATGATGTTTAAAAATGGATAAAACAAGTATTGGGATACATATGTTAACTTATGACAAGTAAACAAGCAAACTAGTGATTTTTATGGAAAACCACGACCACAATAGTATAACTTTGATATTTGACACTTACTTACTGTTAAAGAGGACTTAACAAGGAAAACATAGCAATTTGAATCACCCAAAACGAGTACCCGAGTCAAAAGTTATGGCCATAAGAAGTTAGCGAAACCAAAACGGCAAAACTGCCTAAATAGCATTCTGATCAAATTTTGATTTTGAAAGTCACCCTTCTGGTCCGATTCATCAAAAAGTTAAAACACGAAAGTTGTCCGGAACGACGTTTTCGTTCAGGATTAAAGAAGCTCGAGCCCTGAAAACGCTTTCCGAGTGATAATTTCTTCAAATTCTTAACATCCCATTTTTAGACCAAAGTTACTATATAATGATTATAATTAGATGAGACCAAGAGGTCTAATGACCTAAATCCAAGACCACAACCATGGCTAAAGCCAAGGTTGAGTCTCAAGACCATGGTAACAATGACCAAGGTCACGGCAAAGCCACGGCTAAAGACCATGTAACATTTCGAATCAAAAACTTATATATATATATATATATATATATATATATATATATATATATATATATATATATATATATATATATATATATATATATATATATATATATTATCAAATACTACAATAGTAGGGAGCCTCATGTGAGGAGTTCATTAAGTAAGCCGTCGAGATGAGTTATGGATTTACGAATTAAAGTGTCCTGGCTCCTCGAACGTTTACTCCATGACTTCTGAATTATGTCGGCCCGAACGGTAGTAAGAGATGTACAAACTATACATGTTTCATAAACGACTTATATTCAAAGACTTACACTATATACTAAGTACTACATCATGAACATTATGCAAGACATATATTGGCAATTCTTCGTATTCTTAGACGTTACTCCAAACCTAAGTCGCAACGTTCTATTATAGGCTGCTCTTAGTGACTTTCGCGATTCGACTACCACTTTCATTTCTCATTACATAGACTTAAGGTGAGTTATAGCCCCTACTCTTTTCATACTTGTTTTAACTCTTGGGGGGGATACATGCTCAACTACTTGCTTACTTGTACAAATACTCAAAACATTTATACTTGATTGTGTTATACTTGATTGGCATTATACTTGAATGTGTTATACATAATAATTAAACTTGATTGCGTTATACATACTTGTTACACTATACTTGCTTAATTTAAATACAAGATTTGTATTTACGTACATACACAATACTCTATGCTGTCAAAGGAGAGGTATTAACAGTACTAGTATGGGCCTACACCCCCCACCCAAGTCCAAGATTCGAGACGTTGGGTGACATGTACTATTTGGGATGGTGGTTCCCCGCCTATGGGTCCAAAATGACGTGACCATGGGTGAATATAATCCTTAGAAACTATATATTAGCAGTGGGTTGTGAACACACAGGTTACAAGTCTCTTATGGCGGGACCTGCAACTGAGTGGATTCACGATGCCTTTGCTGTGCGAATATTCTTTTAAAGCTTTTCAACTGTTTTAAGACAAACTCTATGAACTCACCAACCATTGTGTTGACACTTTAGCATGTTTATCTCAGGTTAGTAAGGCGATAGCTAGTGCGTGGAACTTAGAGTCAAGCTGCATATTCTGAAGACTTACGCTTTTATCATTTACCATTCAAAACACTTTGTATACATTTATGTATCATAATTTTGAATCTCATGTTTTTAACTTTGAATTCATTAATCGAATGGTAACTTTTCAAAACGTCTCATTTAGAGTTCGTTTTCTATACCTTGTACTTTGTATTATGAAGTAGCACCCCTATGACACAGTCTTCCGCTGCGGTATTTTGGGGGTGTTACAACTAAGTCATACTGAATGTTGTCTTCGTAGGAGTCATATAGTACTAACACGGTTAGGCAAAGAAATACTTCAAGCTCATTCGCTGTTAAGAGAATCATATAGTTGATCATAAACAAGTTTAGTAAGAATTAAAAAGGCATGTTTCGAACCTAACCCAACCGGCAAAGTCATCATACTTGCCTTTTCCTGATAGCTTATGCGATCACCCACAGATATTTTGCTTAGCAATGGCGGATAGCTTATGTAACTACATAATGCTTATCTCAATTTAACTAAGCAAAATACACGAAGCATATGAAGTAAGGAAAGTTTCTTTTATTTAGCCATGTGGGATTTAAGACTCAAAACAAAAGTTGAATTAAAGTAAAGGAAGCAAATAAACACAACATACAGGGATGGAGCCAGGGGTTCTCGCGGGTGCCTGTGCACCGCATGGAATTTTTTGATATACTGTTAATTTTTGAAAAAATACACCGATTTTTCATAAAATCAACTTAAATGCACCTGGTCTATCGAAATGTGTTTCTAGTATTATTGTTCAAAATTTTTTTTGCACCCGGTTATATTTAGTCCTGGCTCCGTCCCTGACAACATATTTTACTTGATGTATAACATTACTTATAAATACAACTCTTTAATCATAGACATCCCTACCAAGTTCCTTATCAATTGAAATCTAGACTCTACATAAATTATTTTGAATCATAAATTTTCTTCTAAATAGAATGCTACCAAGTATACACCTCTAATCTAGTTTCAATTCATATGTCAAAAAAGGGAAACAAATGTTCAGTGAATTATAACAGTGAAGTAGATAATCTCAACCATGAAATGGAATCTTGTTGGTTGATTTCCACTTACAAAAATTTTAAACTCTTGGTTTGGTTTATGATATTAACCAGCAAATTATTCGTTTACATGAAGATATGACTAATAATTCTACTGGAACACATAATATAATGATTGATTAATTTTAGAGAAAAATAATACTCGTAATTGTTTGTTTGAGTGATGTAGGTTTATATGAAATGAACACAATTTTTGATTGAAAAAAGTTATTAGATTTTGTGATTACCAAAAGACAAGCAAACAACATGTGAGTGACCCAACAACATAAAGGTTGCAGGTTCAAATGTCGTTGAAAAAATGTGAGATATAATTTGTGACATAGGCGGTATAGGTTGTAGTAATTTGTTGTTCCAAAAAGAAAAATGTGATCAAATTTTAGCTTGTTAAGTTTCGTACATTGTGCTACAAAGAGTGTCGTAACAAATGGCTTAAGACAAGGTGTATATTGCTCGCACGTTGTGACGGAATGCATCTCTTGTGTTAGTACTATATGACTTCTACGAAGACAAGGTGTATATTGATGTACCTATTGGTCGTGATTTGTCCACTTATATGAAATGAAAATCGTTCGATGATGCTTAGAAACGGAGGAACACCTTGTTTTTCATTTAGCCAAAGTAATTTTGTCGAAGCTTGCCTCCTGGTAGAGTCTTCATAACATCACCATCGGTAATCTCAACGAAGCTCTAAACATGATGAATTCAAGTCTTGTGATTGATCTTCTTCGATTTCGTCAATTGTTATTCAAAACAAGTTAGGAACGACACACTCTTCACTCCTCAATGCCCCGCCAAAGTGTTCTTGTCCAATGCTATCAAGCTTTAGTTTTTTTAAAGGGATTTCTTATAGGCAAAGAAACATTTTTTTGGTTTGGTTCGAGTGGTGTATTAATCCTCGTAGTGCCATCACACAAATTTCCATGTAATTGCTTTGCCTAGCTCCTAACTAGGCTGTTCAATATATTATGCGTTGTTAAACATGATGTTTATACCCGAGTTCTAGTTGTTTGTAGAGATTTAATATAGTAAGCATAGCGTCCTCAACTTTTAATCGAAAATAATAAATAAATAAAGTATCCGTCATGCTAACCGAAACTTGCATGTAGCTTTATCTCTTTACAAAGAATACTCAAAACGAACTTACATTTATAGATCTCATTTATGTTGCAAATAACATGTACTTCGACGGGTGTCCAGTTGAAAATGATGTTGGTTTCTTAATTTTAGATAGAGTAGATTATTATTCTAGATAGTGTTTGCATCCCACATTGCCTCATATCCAAATGACCAAACGACTAGATTGCTATAAAATGAGAGGCCCAACTATTAAAGAACATATGGTTCTTTTGCCTTCCTGCCAAAATATACCTATGTTTTATTTTTGTGTTGCCAATTACTAGTTAAAATATCTTTTGAGCTATTTTTGTTGTTTATATCAATTTTATTTATTGAACTAAAAGTAATTGATGTTTTCAAAAAAAGAAGTTTTTAAAATATTTTGATTTGTATCTTGTTAACGTATGTACCCTCCGGATACAGGCCGTACAAGGGAATACCCTCCGGATCCGTATCAAGTAAAATGTACTTAGACACGCCCAGACTACACGGACTAATATCCGATGGGTTACAAGTATCCGCATGATCTCAATCGTCCGGATATCACAAGCCCTTCGGGTAAACTAACAAGTACGTAAACCAAAGTAGAAACAAGTACGCCAAAGTATACGATAATGGAGTTTAAACTAGCGAACATTATGGGCTAAGTACGAAACAGCCTGGCACCCCATGTGGAAAGTCTATAAATAGAGAGGAAATCTTCACTTAAGGTTAACTAATTCTCCTTTACTTTCTTGTTTACTCCACACTTTCTCTCACTAAGAATATATACTTACTCTCACGCCGGAGGTTGGTCCTGGGATACATTCCCGGGGCGAGTCTAACGGACGTATTTGTTTTGCAGATATCCGAAGGAACATACCGTGATCGAGGTCACCCTGAATCCGAAGGACCTACTCTAGTCCGAAGGATTCTTCTAGCTAGTTCGAAGTGAAAGCAAACTTTTACTTCAACAAATTGGCGCCATCCGTGGGACCCGTCATTCACTCTACCGAAGCTCAGAAATGACAGGTCCTTCTCCAACAACACCCGAAGGGTCCGGAAATCGTCCGGATAACAATACCAATCCTGTCAACCTTGAACAAATCCAAAGCCACTTTGCTGCTCTAAAATCCCTCATCCAACAATACAATGTCTTAGGAGAAACACCGATTGATCCCATCCAACTCGACTTTGAGGTTGCCGGATCTCATGATGTCGAAGCTCAAAAAGCCGAAGAAGATAGGACGGACGACTTATCCAAACCTTTCAAGGCAGCGTCCAAAAGTCCTTTTACCCGGAGGATCATTGATTTTTCTGGACCGAAGGGTTCAAAGTACCTGATGCCTTCTCATTTAAAACTCTACAGCGGATCTACAGATCCTGACGACCATATTACCAGATTCGAAGGAGTGGCCAATCAGGGTGCATGGCCTATGCCAATTTGGTGCATGATGTTCCAGCAAACCTTAGATGATGCTGCTAGAGCATGGTTTGATCATCTTCCGCGAGGTAGCATTGATAATTGGGATGAGTTAAGTGAGCAGTTCATTCAGAGATTCGCCCTTCGTAGAAAGTGCATCAGGGATCCGATGGAAATTACCAAGATCATCCGTAGAGCTAACGAGGCCCTCTCGGAGTTCAAGGAACGATGGACAGATAAGGCTAGTCGCATCTCAGGAGTACCAGAGCTAATGCAGATATCCTCTTTTATTGATGGTTGTAAAAGTCCGGAGTTAGCAAAGAGATTCTCCGAGAAGGTGCCCCAGAGTGTAACCGAAATGATGATACGGGTTGATGATTTCATCCGTTCAGAAAGAGCGTATCGACTGACAGAAGTGCCGAAGGGAGAAAGGATGGATAATTCTCGTAAGGATTATCAACCTAATCCATACGGCCGAAATGACCAAAACGCACAGCGGTCCTCCTTTAGGGGAAGCCACAGGAGGGATATTCAAGATTTTAAACCCAGGCGAAATGATAATTTCGCACCATATGTGCCCAAACGAAATGACAATAATACCTACCGGACAGATTATCGGAGGGATTACCGGCGTGACGATGGGAATAGAAGAGACACCAGACCGCTGGACCTGAATATGCTCACGAAGGCCCCTAAGGAGATCCTATCCACAGAACATCAGCTCAGGCTACCGGCACCCCCGCCACTCCGAGGAAGGCCCTCAAGAGAAAACATGGATAAATACTGTGATTATCATGGGGAAAAAGGCCATCTCACCAATGACTGTCATAACTTGAAGGAACAACTCAAGATAGCCCTGGATACCGGTAAGCTGGACCACTTGATCAGAGACGTCCGACAAAGAGACAGGGCACCACCCAGAAATAATCACCAAAACAACCAAGGTCGTATCATTAATATGGTCCGATGCCAAGAAAGAAATCCGAAACGAAAAACGATGGATCAAGAAGAGGCGTGGATGAGGGCCCCCATAAGCTTTCCTCCAATCCTTCCGGGAGACGCTTCCGATGAGCCACTTATAGTAGAAGCTGAGATTGAGGGATATACTGTGCGAAGGATATATGTCGATCAAGGCGCATCGGTGGAAGTAATGTACGAGCACTGCTTCCTAAATCTAGACTCTTCCATCCGGTCACGTCTATCCAAGACAAACACACCATTAGTGGGATTCTCAGGGGAAAGCATAAATCCACTGGGGAAAATAGAACTAGAAGTATGCTTCGGAAACGAAGGGTTATACCGCCGAACTATCATGAAGTTCGCAGTGGTTCGGTCTCCCTCTCCGTACAATGTGATACTCGGAAGGTCCGGAATCAAAAAACTAAGAGCCATCCCGTCAACTATACACTCTATGATGAAATTCCCAACGCCGAGAGGCATTGCAACTCTAGTAACCCGATCGGTCATAATCTCTGAGTGCCGAAAGCTGGAAGAAAAATTCTTAATGGAAAAGGAGGCCCAGACGGAGACCTCCTCGGAAGCACCCATCGAAGAAACTATTGGGACCGAAGAAGTACTAGTTCATCCTGCATATCCGGAACAGCTAGTAACAATAGGAAGGAATTTCTCAAAAGAAGGGCGAAGGCAATTGATAACTTTACTAAAGAATAATCGAGACGTTTTCGCATGGAAACCCTCGGATATGACTGGTATCCCCCGATGGGTAGCTGAACATAAGCTCAACGTAAACGTCCAGGACAAACCGGTAGCACAGAAAAAGAGATTATTCTCGGAAGAAAAGAACCGAGCCATAAATCAAGACGTAGAAGAATGGCTAAAGGCCGAAATAATCAGGCCTGTCCGATACCCGACCTGGATTGCCAATCCAGTACTGGTGAAGAAGCCGGATGACACCTGGAGAATGTGCATTGACTTCAAAAACCTAAACTCATCATGTCGTAAGGACTACTATCCGTTGCCAGAGATAGACTGGAAGATTGAGTCGGTGATAGGATTTCGCTATAAGTGTTTCTTGGACGCGTACAAGGGATATCATCAAGTACAAATGGCAAAGGAAGACGAAGAGAAAACAGCCTTCTATACGGATCGCGGAACGTACTGCTACGTAAAAATGCCGTTTGGCTTAAAGAATGCCGGAGCAACCTATCAGAAATTGGTAGATTCTGCTTTCCGGAAGCAAATTGGCCGGAACCTGGAGGTATATGTAGATGATATGGTGATAAAGAGTCAAACGGAAAAAGAACTGTTGGCCGATATTGCCGAAACGTTCGATAATCTCCGAGAAATAAACATGAAATTAAACCCTAAAAAATGTTCATTCGGAGTGGAAGAAGGAAAGTTCCTCGGATACATGGTGACATCCGAAGGGATTAGGGCTAACCCCAAGAAAACCAGAGCAATCGCCGATATGCAATCGCCAAAGTCGCTTAAGGAGATGCAAAGCTTAAGTGGCAAACTCGCAGCACTCAATCGTTTCTTATCAAAATCGGCCGAAAGATCTCTCCCCTTCTTTGAAACTTTAAAAAATATCACTAAAGACAACAAGGAAAGATATCAATGGACGGAGGCGGCTGAGAAAGCCTTTCAAGATATGAAGAAGATGATTCTGGAACTCCCCTGCCTAACGACTCCGAAGTCTAAAGAAGATTTGTATCTATACTTGTCAGCCGCAGCAGAAGCAATAAGTGGAGTGCTGATGGTCGAAAGAGACGGACGGCAGATCCCAATCCATTATGTAAGTCGAACCTTGCACGAGGCCGAAAAGAGATACGCTCCGGTTGAAAAGTTGGCTCTAGCCCTCCTGCACTTATCAAGAAGACTGAGGCGGTATTTCGAAGCCCACCCCATCAAGGTCATAACGGACCATCCCATCAAACAGGTACTGAACCGGGCAGAATCGTCCGGACGTTTAGCCAAATATACCGTAGAACTGGGGGCCTACAACATTTCCTATATACCCAGAAATGCTGTCAAAGGGCAAGTGCTTGCTGATTTTATTAATGAAATACCCATCGGAGCAACCTCCCCGGATCCAAAGAAAAGCAAAGAGATATGCAACATTTCTCAACCGGAAGAATGGATCCTATATACCGATGGGGCCTCAAGCAAGAAAGGTGCCGGAGCAGGATTAGTGTTAATTAGTCCGGAGAAAGAAGAATATACGTATGCTCTCCGGTTAAATTTCGAAACCACCAATAACGGAGCAGAATATGAAGCACTCCTGGCCGGATTAAGAATTGCAAAGGAAATGCATATAGAAACGTTGGACGTACGAGTGGACTCTAACTTAGTGGCAAGCCAAATCAATGGAGAGTTTACTGCATACAAGGAGAGCATGACGAAATACCTCGCAAAGGCCAAAGAATATATCGCTTGTTTCAAACGCTTCAGGATAAAAAACATCCCGAGAGCTCAGAATCAAAAAGCAGATGTGCTCAGCAAGCTGGCATCCATAGCATTTGACCACTTAACAAAAGAGGTCCTGGTGGAAGTGTTGGAGAAACCGTCCACCGAAGAAGAAATAGTCAACGCAATAGTAGAAGAAGAGGAGGAAAATTGGATGTCCCCCATATTCCGATGTTTAAACGAAGGTATATGGCCGGAAGACCAGAATGAAGCTCGCAACCTCCGTATGAAAATAAGCCACTACACACTGATTGACAACGTGCTATTCAAAAAATCCTACCTAGGACCAATGTTACGATGCGTCGGACCTCTCCAAGCGAATTACATAATCCGAGAGGTGCACGAAGGAGCCTGTGGTATGCACTCCGGACCCCGGACGGTGGTAGCTAAACTCATGCGACAAGGCTACTATTGGCCAACCATGCACCAGGACGCTAGGGAAGTCATCCGGAAATGCGATGCCTGTCAGATACATGCTCCGGTCCCAAAGTTACCAAAAACAGTACTAACCTCCGTCATGGCACCATGGCCCTTCTTCCAATGGGCAATGGACATTTTGGGACCTTTGCCCGAAGCTCCAGGAAAGGTTAAGTATGTTATTGTGGCAATAGACTATTTCACAAAATGGATGGAAGCAAAACCGTTGGCCAAGACAACCGGAAAAGAGGTTAAAAAGTTTGTATGGGACAACATCGTCTGCAGGTTTGGACTACCCAAGATAATTGTTACGGATAACGGAAGTAATTTTGTGGGAGATCCGTTCAAAAGTTGGTGCGAAAGGCTAAATATTACGCAAATCAACACGGCCGTAGCTCACCCTCAAGCCAACGGATTGGTCGAAAGAGCCAACAAAAGCCTAATGAAGGGATTTAAGTCCCGGCTAGGAAGAGAAAGAGCAGGATGGGTAGACGAATTACCTAACGTACTATGGGCTTTCCGGACCACTCTAAAAACTAGCAACGGAGAAACCCCTTTCAGTCTAACTTATGGAAGTGAGGCAGTCATTCCGGCAGAAATCGGTATGCCTACCTTCCGGACTATGATGGCAAACCTTGAAAACAATGACGATGAGCTAAATCTAAATTTAAACTTGCTAGAAGAACGGAGGGAAATGGCAGCCATAAGAGAAGCAAAATACAAAAAGAAGGTAGAGCAATATTACAACCGGAGGGTTAGACACGAAGCCTTCAAAGTGGGAGATTTCGTGTACCGAAAAAATGAAGCGAGCAGAGTGGAAGATCAAGGAAAATTGGGACCTAATTGGGAAGGCCCCTACCGGATAACGGAGGCCTATCAACACGGCACATACAAGCTTCAAACCATGGACGACGTGGAAGTACCCCGAACGTGGCATGCAATTAACTTGAAGAAATGTTTTATGTAACCTATTATGTACTTTGATTTTTCAGGACCTATTGTAAGGCATGAGCCACTTTCACATCAATAAAAAATCCGATGCATTTTCACCATATAAAGTTATTTTCCGTAAAGCACAGGTTGTCCAATGAATAAAACCCCAAGTGGGTATTACTAAGGCCAAGAGCCGAAGGGTACAGGTTACCCCGTCAAAGAAAACCCCAAGTGGGTATTACCAAGGCCAAGAGCCGAAGGGTACAGGTTACCCCATCAAAGAAAACCCCAAGTGGGTATTACTAAGGCCAAGAGCCGAAGGGTACAGGTTACCCCGTCAAAGAAAACCCCAAGTGGGTATTAATAAGGCCAATAGGTACAGGTTACCCCGTCAAAGAAAACCCCAAGTGGGTATTAATAAGGCCAAGAGCCGAAGGGTACAGGTTACCCCGTCAAATAAAGCCAGGAGGAATAAACCATGGCCTAAATCCGTAATGCATATATTGTCCGGTAAAACGGAACCCTACGAGTACATAATTAAAAAACCAAGTTCCATAAATTACATACTAAGAAACACATGTAAGTTAAAGACAATACGGATAACAAAAGAGTGGTATATTCATATGATCAAAATTCGGTTACATCAAACATTCCGAAATAACGGAATAACAAAAATTGAACTTCAACCCTATTCTATTACATCAGTTGATAAGCTTCACAAGGAATCCGAGATACCTAAATCCATAGTCAAAATGGAGGTATCCGGACCCCAACATACATCTAACCACAAGCAACTTCAAGCAAAGACGGAGGCATTCTGGGTATCGGAGGGATTCTCGACATGAGATTCGACCTCCGGTCCTTCAGTCACCGGTTCATCAGCTGGAGCAGGGTCGGGAACCAAGGCATTTAACTCATCAAATTTCCGGAAGATAGTTTGACGGATCTTCTGGATAAAGGGATAGTCCTGAGAAAGGGCCTTATCATACAGCGGACCATATTTGGCTCCGGCATCCATATCCATCCCCTCAATCTCCCCCAACAGCTTCTCCGCCTTCTCCGGCTCCTCAAATAAACCTGCCCCGTCAATTAACCCAGAAAGATAAAACAAATTGAAGGGATCTGCCAAGGCTGATCGGAACTCATGACTCCCGAGAAAGCGGTGGATAGCTTCCGGGATAAATTCATTCACAATACGGTTCCTCTCCACCTCGGCATTACCGGCGGCCACAGCAAGATCAACCTTCTCCTGACAAAGCTCCCTGTAAGCCTTTTCCTCATCATTCAGCTTCTGCTTGGCCTCGGCCAACTGCCCCTCCAACAACCTAATCTTCTCGGCTTGTTCGCCGGAAACTTTCCTCCACTCATTCTTCTCCAGCTCGAGATTACAAACCCTCTCCTCCAGACCCGCATTCTCCGCACGAAGCTTTCTCAGACCCTCCGGGTTCACCTCAGAACACTCTGCATGAGCTTTCTTCAACTCATGAAACTCTGCGGACATCTTCTGAAACATCTTCCAGTTGTCATCAAGGGTTTTGTCACAGATTTTATGAGTCTCGGACAGCTTCTGGTGCTCATTCGTAAGAGATTCAAAATGGAAGATCATGTCCGCTTGGGCCGTGACACATTTGCCCAGCAGCAACCACGACCTGCGAACAGCCTCTGCATCATCCTGTTTATCCAGATACTTCTCCTCCTTGGGAGTCGCCAAGTTCATCAACATGTCCCGGCAAGCAGTAGCAGTATTCATACGGGTGCCCTTCGTCACCGTCCATGCCGGGACATAGATGTCATCATCCTCCCCATTCCCCTCTATATCAACCTCAACATCCTCCTCATCCACCAGAGTTTCCTTCCCCGGACGCCGAGATGCACCCTCCGAACCCCCTGACAATAAAAGAATCTCCGTCAAAAAATAATAATAATAAATCATAAAAAACATACATATGGAAGGAGAAACCGTGAAAAACCATCCGAACATACCAGACGCCAAATCCTCCGGATGAACGGAACGGATAGGTTCTGGCCTCTCCAAGGCCTCTCCGGTATCCAAGTCAATCACGGTATCTCCCGCAGAAATCTTACTTCTCTTATGAAGGCGGGAAGAAACACTCCCCGCTCCGGTTCTCTTCAACGGAGGCTTTTTTGAACCCGCCTTCCCGGCCTGCTCCTTCTTCTTCTCTTTCGCTGCTATCACCTTATCAGCAGCAACCTCAACATCCTTCAGCTCCTCCGTCTTCTCCGGTACTTGAGTATTGGAGGCCAAAGGAGGAGTAACGTGCACTTCACGAACATGCCCTTCCGGAAACGGGGCGCCTTGAACAATTTGTGCAGTCTTTCGTATCGAAGGCTTCTTTAGATAACTTGACATGGTTATACCTGCGGACAAGCAAAACTCAGCGTTAAAAAAATAAAAGAGATGAGCAATATAAAAACACACATTATAACAAAGGCTATACCCCTCCCCTGCTCATCCCTCAATGCCGGACGATAACCCGGAAACTCCCAATGATCCGATAGACCCAGGGCATACAAAAACGCTTGCGGAATTTGACAAGGTTCAATGATCGTCTCGGAAAGCCTTTCGGCATGAGTGACATCATACTCGCTTGCCTTTGGAAACGGATCCGACACGTCTGAATCCGAATGTCTCCATGGCATGGCAAACGGAATAGCTCGCCTATCGATCAAGAAAAAATTGTACTTCCAACCCTTCAGACAAGAAGGAAATTCCCCAAAACAAACCTTCCTATTCCTATGAATACGTTTCTCGAAAGAAAACCAATCACCCTGCTTACTAAGCTTATAGAAAACACGGAATAGAGGAGTGGTAGGAGGAATATGCATGCTACGGCAATACACCTCAAAAAGAGTAGCACGGTGCATACCCAACGGAACCAGCTGAGAGATATGAACTTTGAAATATCTAATGACCTCTAAAAGAAAGGTGGAAAAAGGGACAACGAGACCACCCTCAAAAAAGTACTCCGCATATAAACCAATGGCATCCTCCGGAAGTCGGTTCATCGTCATACCCGACGGAGGTATCCTTGGATGTAAATCCTCCGGTATTCCGAACGCTTTCACCACTGCGATCACACCAGAATCGTCCATCGCGGACATTCTTAAATGCATATCTTTCTTCACATGAGAACCGTCCGGATTAGACACATCTTCGTACTCAAACGATGCTGTGGATTCCGACATAATGGACGAAGAGGAGAGGAGAATAAGCCAAACAACAAAAAAACTAAACGGGCTGAAACGTACCTCAAAGACGGCGCGAATAAATCGTTCGGAATACGGAGAAGATGAGATGAGTCAGAGATGTGTGTGTGAAATAAAATTACGGTGCAGTAAATAAAAGAAATGGGACTATTTATAGGCAGTCAAAATGGGCGGGAAAGGGACACGTCACCCGTAGGGCTAACGTGTCAACCATCCACACCGTGTCTCTCAGAAGGTGCATACGTGTTCCAATCCAAACGACGCGGTAAAAAACGACGGCGCACCTTAAACGACACCTTAATTACTTTTGGCATTTTGCGTGACTAGCAAAAGAACAAAACCATAACTTACCCTCCGGAAAATCGCAAAAAATAAACTTAGTATCACACCATTGGCATAACCAATACTATCATACTGGGGGGGACATGTTAACGTATGTACCCTCCGGATACAGGCCGTACAAGGGAATACCCTCCGGATCCGTATCAAGTAAAATGTACTTAGACACGCCCAGACTACACGGACTAATATCCGATGGGTTACAAGTATCCGCATGATCTCAACCGTCCGGATATCACAAGCCCTTCGGGTAAACTAACAAGTACGTAAACCAAAGTACAAACAAGTACGCCAAAGTATACGATAATGGAGTTTAAACTAGCGAACATTATGGGCTAAGTACGAAACAGCCTGGCACCCCATGTGGAAAGTCTATAAATAGAGAGGAAATCTTCACTTAAGGTTAACTAATTCTCCTTTACTTTCTTGTTTACTCCACACTTTCTCTCACTAAGAATATATACTTACTCTCACGCCGGAGGTTGGTCCTGGGATACATTCCCGGGGCGAGTCTAACGGACGTATTTGTTTTGCAGATATCCGAAGGAACATACCGTGATCGAGGTCACCCTGAATCCGAAGGACCTACTCTAGTCCGAAGGATTCTTCTAGCTTGTTCGAAGTGAAAGCAAACTTTTACTTCAACATATCTCTAACAATAAAAGAAAAAGTTGATTTTATCTTTGTTCCAATGAACAAATATGTTTAAGAAATGATTATGGCAAATTGAAGTGTTAAAGAAGAAGAAAAAAAAGTGAGAAACATCAAAGCAAGAGCAAGTGTGTATTAGGTGACAAATGACCTATAAACAAACCCCATTTCTTTGACATTCAACTCTTTTTTTACTCATTATATAGACACAATAAACTTGTCTACATTTGTATGCTTGAAGATATAAGTCTTGGTCCACGAATTATAATCTAAACACATAATACAACGGGTCGGATTCGGCTGATATCCATCCAAGTGTTTTTGACCGATCTTCTTCAATGTTGTCATTCAAACAAGATTCTTTGGAAACTTATGAATGACATGGTCTTCATTCCTAAACGCGCTTCCAAAGTGCTGATGTTCAACGATATCAAGCTTTCGTCTTTTCAATGGATTTCTTGAAGGCATAGGAAAATGTATTGGCATTGGTTTGAAACTTTGAACGGTCTAACAATCTTTGTAAGTTGTGAAGCTAACACAATTCACACATCCTCCTCTGTAACTTCTTAGCTAGCTTCTTGTAGATTGTTTGACATATTCCCCATCACAAAAAGTCTAAAACAGATGCGTTTATTAGATTCTTGATCATACCCACAAAGATTTGTACTTGTTTGTGGAGATTAATTATTAGTATGCATAGTGTTCTCATGTTTATTTGTATAAAAACTGAAAATTGTCCCTCATGCTAACCGAAATCTAGTTACAATGAGTGAAAGATCATTTGTGAACTTGCTTGTCTCATTTTCGGGTTATTAATACACCCACACGACTTTGCAGTTTACATGATTAAAACACTAAGTCATACCGAATGTTGTCTTCGTAGGAGTCATATAGTACTGACACGGTTAGGCAAAGAAGGACTACAAGCGCATTCGCCGTTAAGAGAATCATATAGTTGATCATAAACAAGTTTAGTAAGAATTACAACTTGAAAGTTTAGTAAGAATTAAAAAGGCATGTTTTGAACCTAACCCAACCGGCAAAAATTCGAAAAATAAGAAAGAAAAAAAAATGAGCAATCGGATTTTTTGTTACTCTTGCGATCACCCACTGATATTTTGCTTAGCAATGGCTGATAGCTTATGTAAGCAACATAATGCTTATCTCAATTTAACAAAGTAAAATACACGAAGCATATAAAGTAAGCAAAGTTTCTTTTCTTTATCCATGTGGGATTAAAGACTCAAAACAAAAGTTGAATTTGAGTAAATGAAGCAAATAAACACAACATATTTTACTTAATGTATAACATTAGTTACTTATAAATACAAACTCTCTAATCACAAACATTCCTACCAAGTTCCTTATCAATTGAAATCTTCGCTCTACACCAATTACATTGAATCATAAGTTTTCATCTTAACAAAATGCTACCTAGTATATACTCTAATCTATACCAATTGCAACTAACTTACATTTTACAGATGTCATTTATTTTCCAAATAACACGTGTCATTTATTTTCCAAATAACACGTACATGGTTTACAATAACTAACAAATGACAACTTGAAAGTTGAAAGTGGTAAACGAAATTGTATATAAAAAAGGGCAAATAACATTTAAATACATTCAAGTTGACACTTTTTGTTGTTGTGTGTAGCCAATTTTTTTTTTTCTTATTATATCACAAACCTTTTCAAATCCGTCTTTTGTGTGTACTCGTTTACTTGGTAACCTGTTCTAGCAGGTTAACTTAACGGTCGTTTGCTGTTTTATTGCAACGTTAGTCCTTTATCGTCCGTTTTCGCACGTTATCGTCCGCTTTTTCACGTTTTAATACGTTTTCGCACGTTATCGTCCGCTTTCGCACTTTTTCGTCCGTTTTAACATGTTTTCGTCCGTTTTAACACGTTTTCGTTCGTTTTTACACGTTTTTTTCGTCCGTTTTTCCACGTTTTCGTCCGTTTTAACACGTTTTTGTCCATTTTAACACGTTTTAGTCCGTTTTTGCACGTTATCAACCGTTTTTACACGTTTTCGTCCGTTTTAACACGTTTTTGCACCTTTTTTTACACGTTTTCGTCCGTTTTCGCACGCTTTTACACGTTTTCACACGTTTTTACTTGTTTTTGTTCGTTTTTAAACGTTTTAACACGTTTTTACACATTTTCGTCCGTTTTAACACGTTTTCGTTCGTTTTTACACGTTTTCGTCCGTTTTTACACGTTTTTTCGTCTGTTTTTACACGTTTTCGTACGTTTTCGTCCGTTTTAACACGTTTTAGTTCGTTTTTTTCACTTTATCAACCGTTTTTACACGTTATCGCACATTTTCGTCCGTTTTCACACGTTTTTGCACCTTTTTTACACGTTTTCGTCCGTTTTCGCACGCTTTTACACGTTTTCGTCCGTTTTTGTCCATTTTAACACGTTTTAGTTCGTTTTTTCACTTTATCAACCGTTTTTAGACGTTATCGCACATTTTCGTCCGTTTTCACACGTTTTTGCACCTTTTTTTACACGTTTTCGTCCGTTTTTGCACGCTTTTACACGTTTTCATCCGTTTTCGTCCATTTTAACACGTTTTAGTTCGTTTTTTTAACTTTATCAACCGTTTTTACATGTTATCGCACATTTTCGTCCATTTTCACACGTTTTTGCACCTTTTTTTACACTTTTTCGTCCGTTTTCGCACGCTTTTACATGTTTTCGTCCGTTTTTACTTGTTTTTGTTCGTTTTAAACGTTTTAACATGTTTTCGTCCGTTTTTACACGTTTTCGTCCGTTTTTACACGTTTTTTCGTTCGTTTTTACACGTTTTCGCACATTTTCGTCCGTTTTAACACGTTTTTTTTTCCATTTTAATACATTTTCGTCCGTTTTAACACGTTATCGCACATTTTCGAAAACGTGTAAAAACGGACTAAAACGTGTAAAAACGGTCTAAAACGAACAAAAACAAGTAAAAATGGACTAAAACGTGTTAAAATGGACAAAAACGTGTTAAAACGGACAAAAATGTGCGAAAACGTGTAAAAACGGACAAAAACGTGTAAAAACGAACAAAAACGTGTTAAAACGGACGAAAATGTGTAAAAACGTGTTAAAACGTTTAAAAACGAACAAAAACAAGTAAAAACGTGTAAAAACGGACGAAAACGTGTAAAAGCGTGCGAAAACGGACGAAAACGTGTAAAAAAAGGTGCAAAAACTGTTAAAACGGACGAAAACGTGCGAAAACGTGTAAAAACGGACGAATACGTGTAAAAACGAACGAAAACGTGTTAAAACGGACGAAAACGTGTAAAAACGTGTTAAAAGGTTTAAAAACGAACAAAAACAAGTAAAAATGTGTAAAAACGGACGAAAACGTGTAAAAGCGTGCGAAAACGTGTAAAAAAAGGTGCAAAAACATGTGAAAACGGACGAAAATGTGCGATAACGTGTAAAAACGGTTGATAAAGTGAAAAAACGAACTAAAACGTGTTAAAACGGACAAAAACGTGTTAAAACGGACGAAAACGCGCGAAAACGTGTAAAAACGGACGAAAAAAACGTGTAAAAACGGACGAAAACGTGTAAAAACGAACGAAAACGTGTTAAAACGGATGAAAACGTGTAAAAACGTGTTAAAACGTTTAAAAACGAACAAAAACAAGTAAAAACGTGTAAAAGCGTGCGAAAACGGACGAAAACGTGTAAAAAAAGGTGCAAAAACGTGTTAAAACGGACGAAAACTTGCGAAAACGTGTAAAAACGGTCGATAACGTGCAAAAACGGACTAAAACGTGTTAAAATGGACAAAAACGCGTTAAAACGGACGAAAACGTGCGAAAACGTGGAAAAACGGACGAAAAAAACGTGTAAAAACGGACGAAAATGTGTAAAAACGAACGAAAACGTGTTAAAACGGACGAAAACATGTTAAAACGGACGAAAAAGTGCGAAAGCGGACGATAACGTACGAAAACGGATGAAAACGTGAAAAAGCGGACAATAACGTGCGAAAACGGACGATAAAGGACTAACGTTGCAATAAAACAGCAAACGACCGTTAAGTTAACCTGCTAGAACAGGTTACCAAGTAAACGAGTACACACAAAAGACGGATTTGGAAAGGTTTGTGATATAATAAGAAAAAAAAAAAGTTGGCTACACACAACAACAAAAAGTGTCAACTTGAATATATTTAAATGTTATTTGCCCTATAAAAAATTGACGCGATGTTGGTTTCTATATTTTACTATGGAATAAATTATTATTCCGGATAGTGTTTGTATCCACATTGTCTCATAACCAAATGACTAGAGGTAGAGATTGCTATAAAATGAAGTGCCCATTTTCTTTCTTTCAACCAAAAACCAAAATATTTTTATGGTTTATTTTTGTGTAGCAATTGCAGTTACCAGTTAAAATATTTAATGAAATTTCTTAAGACCATATCATTGATTAAATTTATTAGCTTAAAGAATTCAATGTTTTGTTCATAAGATTTTGCTTAAATTTTTTAATTGATATCTAATAATGAAAGATTAAATATAGTTAATACGTGTTTTAATCAGTGTTGCAAAAATCGGCCTACAAGGCCGATTAATCGGCGATTACAAGCTAAAAGGCCTTGGACCTTGGAGCGAATTACAAGGTAATCGGCCGATTAATCGGCCTTGAACCTTGAAATCGGCGATTAATCTGCCAAAAATCGCTACAAGGCCCTCGACCGCCTCGGGACAGATTCACGATTTTTGCAACACTGGTTTTAATGAATAAAATGACTTATTTGATTAGAAATAAATTTATGATTTGAGGTTTTATAAATGTACCCACAGATTCATATTATTTGTAAAATGTCATATAAATATTGAAATTTTGAATCAGCTTGCAAATTTCAGAGAATCTACCATAAATGGCTATTGTAAATTACTTTTTGGAATGAATCACTGAATCAGCAAACAGATATTTCTATGTGTAAGACTACGAATTAACGCGACTATATGCATTTCTCAAATATGTTTCACAAATTTTCACGTTAAAAATTTCTCATTTAATCCTGATCGATCTATAACGACATTTACACATTTACATTTTGTACTCAACTGTGGGGTACATGTGAATGATTGACATAGCCAGTGGGGTGTTATTCGGGTTGCCCGGTCGGATTCGGGTCAAGACAACAAAAAACATACTTGAACCTGACCTTGTTTAAAATTCGGGTTACTCGAGTTCGGGTAATCATGTTCGGGTCTAGGTCATTTAAGAATTATTCAATTTTGGTGTTTACACTTGAAAGTACATAAAAGTTCAAAAGAAAAAAAAATAAACTCAAGTCACTTGGGTCGACCCGAACCCCAGTAAAACACTTACTAATTTTTATTAATTTAGCGAGATATTATAATATCGATAAATTAATAATTTATTAATTTAAAGAGGTTTTACATATAGCCTTTAAATTTTCAAGTGTAGTATACTAGTTAAAATGTATATTCGTTAGAGATATGAAAAATAAATTTAAAAAACAAGTTCCAATTAAAATTTCATGAATTCATATTCACACTTTATGAAAATAAAATTAACAATTTTTGTTGCAATATGAGAAGACAACACACCAACATTTTAGTGCAATATGAAGATTTTGAAATAAACTCAATATAGATTTGAAGTTAAAACAAAAAATAACAAGTGACAATGAATGAATTCATTTTTACTAAATAATCATAGGATTTTCAAGTGTATCTCTTACACACATATATAGTTTCGTTCGGACTAATATGGAATTTTTAGTGATTATTAATTTCTAGTTTCGTTCGGACTAATATGTATATATTGGGGTTTCAAAAAAATTATTATCTTATTATTTTATAGATTGGGGTCTAAATTTGTACTGGTCTCAAGTTGGGACCGAACAAATTGTTAATTTTATCGAGTATTAATTAACAGAGGTTTAACTGTATATTATACCTGAACCCGACCCTATTTAAAACTCGAGTTAGTCGAGTTAACCAGAACTGACCCAAATATAATTTTCAACCTGATTTACCCAACCCGAATAGTCTAACTCAAGTTCGGATTCTGGTCGGGTCGGCCTTTTTGAGTTTTGACATCCTAGACATAGGAATATATCGAGATGTGCACGTGATTTGTCCATTAATTAAGAAATAACTAGTGACATATCGTGTTTCAGGAGCAAATTGAACGAAAATTATTGGTATATAGTTATTAGATGTTTTTGGCTTTTATAAGTACGCATCTTATTATAAAATCTTCCTAGTAAGACATATAATTTTGCGGTGTAATTTTCTAGCATATTGCTAGTTTTAACATAATCTTTCGCCGTTCAAAAAAAAAAAAAAAAATCTTGCTTATAGATTTTGTGTGCCATCAAAAAAACCATATTAGTATTACATAATAATAGATTTTTTTTTTCAACGACAAATAACTATCTCATAATAAATATACATCACAAAATATCTTACCTGTTATAATCATAATTTGAATCAGTAACTATTTAATTTAGAAGCTTCTCAGAGCCCTAGATACAGTTTGGTGCCGTGAGGTGATACCATGAGAAAAATGATGCCACCTAGCATTTTTCGTATAACACCAAAAATACCCCTCCTTAGTACAATCCAATATAACACCAAAATCCACGCCTGAGTTGGTATATACCAGTCGAGGGATGATGACACGAGGGTTGGTGTGGTTTGTGGCGCCATGGTGTTGGCTGGTCGACCAACCCAAACCGGCTATCAGCTGAGTGTATAATATTGAGGGCTCTCACACAATAAGGAATATCATCGGAAAACAAGCTTTTTATTAAATACACCGTACCTAATTTAACCTTAAATTTGATGACTTTAAAATCATAAATTACGACTGTTTTAAATAAATAAATAAATAAATAAATAAGAAAATTATAGTTCTTTTATTATTTATTTATTTATTTATTTCTTTTGTCGAACAAGTATGAAAACCAGCATGCGCAAATTTATGCATTCATGGCTTTCTCATTATTTAAAACGAAAAAAAAAAAATTAAAAAGTTATTGACCATAAACAATAAGTCAATACGATACCAAAGGAATAATATTCGTATTTTCGTATAAATTTGAGATGAAAACCTCATAATGTATGAAATTATGTCATTATATGTACGTGTGTTTATATATCATGATTCATATCCTATGTGCAGGGACGGAACCAGAACACAAAATAATCAGGTGCACTTTGAATAAACTAAACAATACTACAAACACAAGTTAAGTTTTATGGATCGGGTGCATTTAAGAAAAATCGAAGTTTGTTAACAAAATTAACACTGCGCAACAAAAATCCATGGGTGTCCCAAACACCCCCTAGTTCCATCACTGCCTATGGGTCATGTACAACATGATCTTTTCTGTTATGAAAAACGAGATATCGATATACACTCAACCCACTCCCGTTTCTGTGATAATGGCTCATAAATGGAACGATTTTTATGACGCAGTTGAATAAATTTAGTCTAAGGTTCCACATGGTGGAGTCTTCGTAATATCAGCATTTTTAGTCTTAAGGAAGCTCTTAATTTGGTGGATTCAGCTGATAACCATTTATGCTGCTAATGCATTTGAGACTATTTTATAATTAGAAAGGCTTAAAATAAAGACTTTTACTTGCTTATTATAGAAAGATTTCAAAATTAATTGGTTAGGAAGAAGGTTGGTTAAGAAGCAAGTTTGTTATCAAGCAGATTGGTTTAACTATCTCTACCATCTCTACTTATAAAATATTAAAACAACTAAATGTGTAACCGAATAACACAAAATACAGTCGCAGGTACCCACAGGCGCATTGCACGGGTACCATTCTATTTAAAATAAATGTATTCACCAGATTCTTGATCATACCAACAAAGATTTGTACTTCCTTGTAGAGATTAACTATTAGTATGCATAGCGTCCTCACGTGTTGTTTAGTAAAAACCATAAATACTTTGTCATGCTAACTAAAATTTACTTATAAAGGGTAAAAGACCATTTGTGTAATAGCATTTCATTCTCGGATTATCAGTACACCCACACGACTTTGTGGTTCGCATGATTAAAACATGAAACTAGTACCAAATGTTGTCTTCGTAAAACTCATATAGATAATTTGGTGTAGCAGAACCCAACTTAAAATGTAACAAAATTTGATTTTTATTTTTTTATTATTATTATTATTTTTTTTTTTTGATCATGTTAAAAGGCATGTTTTGAACCTAACCCAACTGGCAAAAATAAAAAATTGAGTAGTCGGATTTTTTTGTCGCATTTACTGTCTCAGAAATGATATTTTTGTGTCTAAGAAATGATATTTTTGATAGCACTTCGAAGATGGCTAATGCAACAACACAATGTTTATCTCAATTTAACCAAGCTAAATACAAAAAGCATATAAAGTAAGAAAAGTTTCTCTTCTATACCTATGTGGGTTTGAAAACTCAAAACAAAAGTTGAATTTGAGTAAAGGAAGCAAATACACACAACATATTTTACTTAATAACTGATACGACCTAGATGTATCGATAGTAGCACTACTTAATAGCGAGTGCTGGCTCCTGTAGAAAGAGAGAAGAAGAACCAGAGAGTTGTGAACCGTAAAACTTAATAACTTCATTCATACGATGAGCTTAAATACTCAAAACAAGATAAACCCAAACAAAAACAAAGACAAATACTTATCCTAATATGACTAACACATATCCTAAACACATAACACAGACGTAACACATATCCTAAACAAATACTTCTGACACATATCCTAAACAAAAAGATAATTATGATGGTTATCTCCTAACCCATCACATATTCATTATGCCAAACCGGTGCAGTCTTGAGTCTCTTGCCTCGTCTTAGTTCCTGACCTGGGATCGTAACACTCCCTTCCCCTTCGAAAACCACCTTGTCCTCAAGGTTGTACGTTGGATATGCAGCTTGAAAATCAGACAACCATTCCCATGTAGCTTCCTCTGGTGAACTACCGACCCATTGCACCAGTATTTGACGTGTTGGTATCCCATTGTGCATCACTGTGCGTGAATCACAAATTGTAAGAGGCTGCTCAACAAGATTCCCTTCGTGCAACTCCTCTGGAAGGTTGGACACTTCATCACTGTTTGTTCCTGGAAAAAATTTAAGAATTGAAACATGAAATACCGGATGTATCTTGCTTGTTTCTGGAAGCGCGAGACGATAAGCCACTTTCCCAATGCGCTCAACTGCCTTATAAGGCCCGTAATACCTTTTAGACAGCTTATTAGATAGACGTTTAGCTAGAGTAAGCTGTCTATATGGTTGTAACTTGACGAGTACCAGATCCCCTGGTTCAAATTCTACCTCCCGTCGCTTACGGTTAGCCTTCAATTCCATACGATTCTTAGCAGACAATAAATTTTGCTTAAGTTGATGGAGGAGTTTGTCTCGATCCACCAAAAATTCGTCCAGAGCCGCAACCTTTGATGACCCTGGCGGATATGGAATAACCATTGGTGGCAGCCTGCCATACAATGCTTGATAAGGAGACATTTTAATACTACTATGGTAGCTAGTATTATAACAATACTCCGCCCACGACAAATAGTGCACCCACTGATGTGGTCGGTCCACCACCATAGCCCGCAAATACTGTTCAAGCCCCCGATTAACTTCCTCCGTTTGTCCGTCCGTCTGTGGATGGTACGCCGTACTATGGTTCAGTTTAGTTCCACTGAATTGAAACAATTGCTTCCAAAACTTGCTAACAAAGATGGGATCACGATCCAACACAATCGTTTTAGGAATCCCATGATGCTTAACCACGATGTCCATGAACACTTCAGCAACCTTATGAGCATTGAAACTAGTCGGTAACGTCCCAAAGTGTGCATACTTAGTCAAACGGTCGACTACCACAAGAATGACCGTGATATGGTTCGAGACCGGAAGTCCCGTAATAAAATCCATGGAAACATCTTCCCATACTACGGACGGTGTCGGTAAAGGCTGTAAGAGCCCACCCGTCGCTTGTGTAGAATATTTAGTTTGTTGACAAACTAAACAATGTCTGATAAAATCCTCAACTGTTTTACGCATACCCTTCCAATAGAACAAAGCCGACAATCCTACCAACATTTTCTTAGTTCCTCCATGACCCGCGCTTGGAGTGTTGTGAAATTCTTCTAACAATGGCACCTTTAATTTAGAATCAGTGCCTAGGTAATACCGATCGCGGAAAATCAAGATCCCATTTTCACTCCGAAATTCCGACGATAATTCCCCACGCCTCAACTGATGATGCAAATCTCGCAATTCCTCCAAAGTTTCATTCTCTTCTTTTAAATCATTAACCAACCCTACCAGTGGTTGACTCATAGCCAAGAATGTTGCGGTCACTTTTTCATCCTCAAACATTCGCGATAAGGCGTCGGCCACCTGATTTGATGCCCCGGTTTTATATTCAATGGTAAAATCAAAGCCCATCAATTTCCTTAAATACTTATGTTGAAGTGGCGTTTGAATAACCTGCTGCATCAGTTCCTTAAGGCTCTTATGATCTGTACGAACTATAAACCTTCGCCCAACCAAGTACTGGCGCCACTTATAGATAGCCTCAACAATTGCAAACAACTCCTTCTGATATGTGGCTGCAACGCGCATCCGCGGTCCAAATTTCTGACTAAAATAGCAAAGAGGTTGATTGTTCTGAAGTAACACCGCGCCAACCCCTTCTGCAGAAGCATCGGCCTCTACCACAAAGGTTTCATGGAAGTTTGGCAGTCGTAATACTGGTGCATTAGTCAATTGTTGCTTGAGCTTTTCAAATGCTCCAGCTTCCAACTCCCCCCACTTAAATCCATCTTTTTGTAAAAGATTGGTTAATGGTGCAGCAATCGTAGCGTACCTTCGAATAAACCGACGGTAATATCCAGCAAGGCCCAAGAACCCACGTACTTGACGTTGATTTGTAGGTACCGGCCAGTCAAGCACAACGGCTACTTTCTTTGGGTCCATCTCCACCCCTTTACCAGAAATGATGTGACCTAAGTATTCGAGGCTGGCCACTCCAAATACGCACTTTGATTTCTTGACAAAAAAATCTTGCTCCTGTAGACACTGAAAAACACATTGCAAATGTTCCACGTGTGGGGTAAGAGTGGTACTATAAACTAATATATCATCAAAGAAGACAATCACAAATTTGCGCAAGTAAGGTGAAAACAACCGGTTCATTGTTGCTTGAAAAGTGGACGGGGCATTGGTGAGTCCGAAAGGCATGACCAAAAACTCATAATGGCCATCATGAGTACGAAAAGCAGTTTTGTAGACATCCCTATCATATACTCGTATTTGATGGTACCCAGCTCTTAAATCCAGTTTAGTAAAAATGCTAGCCCCCCCTAACTCATCGAACATCTCATCTGCTGTAGGTATAGGAAATTTGTCTTTTACCGTGACTGCATTTAAGGCACGATAGTCAACACAGAAACGGTAACTACCATCCTTCTTTTTAACCAACAATACAGGAGATGAAAAAGGACTATGACTATAACGAATAATACCTTGGCTTAACATCTCATTTACTAACTTTTCCATTTCACCCTTCTGATAATGAGGATAACGATATGGGCGGACATTTACGGGTTTTGTATTGGGAAGTAAATGAATACGATGATCAATTGATCGATGTGGAGGTAAAGAAGTAGGTACCTGAAAGAGTGAATCGAATTGTTCCAAAAGCTGATCGAGTTCATAATGCCCAGTACTTACTGCCATTGTCACCGCTGCGGATTCCTGACCCTTGTCTGACAAGTTATGGAGCTCGTAAATCCCGTAAATGTCATTAGTTTCCAGAAGTGCTTGCATACGGTGAAGACTAATCCTCTTCATGCGCAATGACGCGTCGCCTTGCAATGAATATGTTTTATCAGCAAGGTTGAACTCCATGTTTTGATGGGCATAATCATGCGTTACTTTTCCCAATGTCTGTAGCCATTGGATTCCTAAAACCACATCAGGACCTTGCATGGGCAACACATATAGATCGATATCGATTGACAATCCTTGCATATGAAGTGGCACCTTTGAACACACATTCTCACACAACAAGGTTTCACCACTGCCAATGTAGACTTTGAATGGTTTCGTTGCTTTAAGTGGTAAGCACATGTGTTCCACCACACCAGGTTTCACAAAGTTGTGTGTGCTTCCATTATCAATGAGCACATGGACCCTACCCATGCCTATTTGACCCCAGAGTTGGAGAGATCTCGGGCTCCCATGTCCCACCAATGAATTAAGAATGGAAATATCTCCACTCTCCACAGCTTCACCCTCCTCGTGTGCATCATCTGGTGGCTCCTCGTCTTCACTCTTCATGAGCAACAGAAACTTACCAGGACATTTATGACCGCGCACCCATCTATTATCACAATTAAAGCATAAACCCTTGTTAAGCCGTTCTTGACGTTCCGCTGGAGAGATCCATTTGATAGCAAGTGGCGTGGTGGTAGTAGAGTTGGTAGTGGTTGGTTTACTTGGTGTAGGTAAGAGGGGTGGTTTTACAGAACTTGTGGCATTAACAGGAAATCGTGACGTGTTAGGACCGCGTGTGTTTGCAACGGCTGGAGTTGGGAATTGATCTGCAAACCGGGCCTCTGTGATACGGGCTAAAGAAAAAGCTTTGCCCAAGGTTGTGGGTTTCGACACTAACAACTCCCGCTGTAAAGTTGGTTTTAGTCCAGAGATGTAAAAGGAGATTAGCAAACCTTCAGAAACATCAGTAACTCTGTTCATGAGTTTCTCAAATTCACTCTGGTAGTGATCCACCGTAGTTGTTTGCAACAATTTGGATAAAGCGCCCTGGGGGTCCTCATATTTAGACGGCCCAAACCGATTGCGTACACTTTCCAGAAAACCATCCCAACTTGTGACTAACTTGTTGCGTGTCATCCAACGATACCATTCCGCAGCATCACCTTCAAGGTTAAACCCAATAATGCGCAACCGGTGTTCTGGTGTCGTCTCGAGTAAGGAAAAATATTCATTAATGGCAAAGATCCAGCTGTCGGGATCAGTCCCATTAAACTTTGGAACATCAAGTCGCATTGAGCGAGGAATACCATGATCGCCTGCCCTGCCCCATGACGTGTCAATGCCAATGCCTTGGCTGCTTGCAATTCCTGATTTAATGCAGCAATCTGACTTGTGAACATGTCGGACTGCTCCTTCAAGAGCAACCGTATGGCTTGCTCGTTCATTGTGAAGCAATGAAAGCACCAATTGATACGACCTAGATGTATCGATAGTAGCACTACTTAATAGCGAGTGCTGGCTCCTGTAGAAAGAGAGAAGAAGAACCAGAGAGTTGTGAACCGTAAAACTTAATAACTTCATTCATACGATGAGCTTAAATACTCAAAACAAGATAAACCCAAACAAAGACAAATACTTATCCTAATATGACTAACACATATCCTAAACACATAACACAGACGTAACACATATCCTAAACAAATACTTCTGACACATATCCTAAACAAAAAGATAATTATGATGGTTATCTCCTAACCCATCACATATTCATTATGCCAAACCGGTGCAGTCTTGAGTCTCTTGCCTCGTCTTAGTTCCTGACCTGGGATCGTAACAATAACATTAGTTACTTATAAATACAACTCTCTAATCATAAACATTCCTACCAAGTTCCTTATCAACTGAAATCTGCACTCTACACCAATTATTTTGAATCATAAATTTTCATCTAAACATAATGCTACCAAGTATACACCTCTAATCTACACCAGTTACAACTAACTTACATTGCGCGTTAAACTGATCTCAAACATTTTTTTCATTAACAAACAATCCATTTTCAAGAACCCAATCTTCAATCATAGCTTGAATATGTTATTAAGTTGCCCTAGCTACATTAGTCTTCGGAGAATTAATATTTCACTAACAATGGTTGAACAAAAAGTTTCAATTCATATGTCAAAAAGGCAAACAAAGGTTCAATGAAGTATAAATTGTCAAAACAGGTAATTAGGGCTCCTAACTTTTCGATATTAGGATCTACTCTCAACCATGAAATTACATATTGTTAGTTGATTTCCACTTACAAAAATTTCTCAACTCTTGTTTTGAACTTTTGGTTTGGTTTATGATATTAACCAACAAATTATTCGTTTACGTAAAGATATGGCTAATAATTCTACTGGAACACATAATATATTGATTGGTTAATTTTTAGTGAAAAATAATAGTTGTAATCTTTTGTTTGAGTGACGTAGGTTTATATGAAATGAACACAGTTTTTGATTGAACAAATTTATTAGATTTTGTGATCACCAAAAGACAAGCAAACAATATGTGAGTGACCCAACAACCTAAAGTTTGCGGATTCAAATCTCGTTGAAGACATATGAGATATAATTTGTGACATAGGCGGTATAGGTTGTAATAATTTGTCGTTCCAATAAGAAAATTGTGATGAAATTTTAATTTGCTAAGTTTTGTGCATTGTGCTACAAAGAGTGTGGTAACAAATGGCTTAAGACAAGGTGTATATTGCTCGCACGTTGTGACGGAATGTATCTCTTGCGTTAGTACTATATGACTCCTACAAAGACAAGGTGTATATTGATATACCTATTGGTCGTGATTTGTCCACTTATATGAAATGAAAATCGTTTGATGAAAGACAAGGTGTATATTGATGTATCTATTGGTCGTGATTTGTCCACTTATATGAAATGAAAATCGTTTGATGATGCTTAGAAACGGAGGAACAACTTGTTTTCTGTTTAGCCAAAGCAATTTTGTCGAAGCTTGCCTCCTGGTAGAGTCTTCATAACATCACCATCGTTAATCTTAACGAAGCTTTAAACTTGACGAAATTCAAGTCTTGTGATTGATGTTTTTTCGGTTTCGTCAATCGTCATTCAAAACGAGTTAGGAACGACACACTCTTCACTCCTCAATGCCCCGCAAAAGTACTCGTCTTCAATGCTATCAAGCTTTCGTCTTTTTAAATGGATTTCTTGTAGGCATAGAAACTATTTTTTTTTTTTTTTTTTTTTTTTTTTTTTTTTTTTTTTTTAATTGGTTTGAGTGGTGTATTAATCCTCATAGTGCCATCACACAAATTTCCTTGTAATTGCTTTGCCTAGCTCCTAACTAGGTAGTTCAATACATTATGCGTTGTTAAACAAGATGTTTATATCCGACTTCTAGTTGTTTGTAGATATCTATTATAGTAAGCATAGCGTCCTCAACTCTTAATTGAGAATAAATAAATAAACACAATATCTGTCATACTAACTAAAACTTGCATGCAGCATTGTCTCTTTACAAAGAATACTCAAAACGAACTTACATTTACAGATCTCATTTATGTTGCAAATAACATGTACTTCGACGGGAGTCCAGTTGAAAATGACGTTAGTTTCTTTATTTTTCCATGGAGTAGATTACTATTCTGGATAGTGTTTGCATCCCACATTGCCTCATAACCAAATGACCAACAATTGAAGAACATATGGTTCTTTTGCCTTCCAGCCAAAGTATGCCTATGGTTTATTTTTGTGTTGCAATTATTAGTTAAAATATCTTTTGAACTATCCTTTTGTTTGCATCAATTTTATTTATTAAATTAAATCTTAAAGTTGATCTTAAAACAAGAGAGTTTTAAAACATTTTAACTTGTATTTACCAATAAAAGAAAAAGTTGATTTATCAGTGTTGCAATGAACAAATATGTCTAAGATATGGCCATGGCAAATTGAAACCGTAATACATGAAGAAAAATAAAAAGCACGAAACATCAAAACAAGAGCAAGTGTGTATTAGATGAAAAATAATCTATAAACAAATCCCATTTCTTTGACATATAAAGAGACAAAAAATAAGAAGTTAAACTTGTCTACATTTTCTATGCTTGCTAATACAAGTCTTTAGTCCACATAGTATAATCGAAAACACAAATAAAAGCCGGGTTGATACTAAGAGTATACATCAATCCCATTCTTTTAATTACAGTACAAAAGAAATATAGACATTTGGAATAGTATCTAACTACAGTTATACTCAATTGTGGAGCATATGTACGTGTATTTAAATATCATGATTGATATACCTATGGGTCATGATTAGTCCACTTATGTGAACAACGAGGTTTCGACATGATCTACACTCAGCCCATTGCCCTTTTTGTGATAATGGCTAAGAAATGGAGGAACCTTTGTTCATTTTCGGATTCATTAATACACCCACGACATTGCAGTTTGCATGATTAAAACATTAAGTCTTACACTCTTACCTGATGTTGTCTTCGTAAAAGTCATATAGTACTAACAGGCTATGAGGAAAAAAGAACTACTTCAAGCGCATTCACCGATTAGAGAGAACACAGTTGATCATAAATACCTAATTTCATCCCGGTATCCCACATTGCCTCATAACAAAATTTGCAAAGGATGGAGGCTGTTATAAAATGGGAAGCCCTACAATTGAAAGACATGTCTTTTTGACACCATCCAAAATACATATTTTTGTGTTAACAATACTAGTTAAAATCTTTTATAAAAGAATCTTTTTAGACTTTGATATTTATTATTAAATTAAAAATATCAATGTTTAGAAAAATTGTTTTATTAAATATCCATTAACGTGTATCTAACAATGAAAGTTAAAAATAGATTTGCCAGTGCCTATTGAACATATATGTTTAAAATATGACAAATGGTGTCCAATTAAGAAACAGAATAGATTCCAAAGGACAACGAAAGCAAAATTTTGAGATGTGAGATACTGATGATCAAATTCAACAAATAAACAATATATGTTCTATCCTATTCGGTTAGTTATCGAACAAAAGAAATATATACTTGGCATAATATCCAAGTACATTTATACTCGATTTTGTGATATACGCGTATTTATGTATCACGAATTCACAATTGATATATGTAAGGTCACCATTTTCATTAACTGAATAGAAAAAATAAAAATAGTTATGGACCGTAAAGGATGTCAATGAGTTGTAACAACTAGAATAAAGGGATTCAATGATACCAAAGGAATATATGTAGCTCAAATCATGACATTTGTTTATTTTATTCAAAGTTATTATTATTAAGTTATGTTATTATAGATGGTTTATACGCTATTGAAAATAATATTCGTGATTCTCGTTTAAAATTCGGATGAAAAACATCATAACGTATTGTCACAAGTCACAACGAACTCTTCACATGGCAATAAGTCATTATATTATCTGCAATGTACTTTTATTACTCTAATAAGATTTGATGATTTTTCTACATTTTTTGATATTTGATCTTATGTTGTATTGGTTTTTATTGATGATAAATCCTTAATTAAGAAACTTATTTTGCGTGATATACATTTTATCTTACCGTATTTGATGTCTTGCATATATCCTCAAGTTATATAAATCTACCTTAAATTGCTGCATATGTTTAGATTTCCATGTGATATTTGATCTTAAACAGGATAATTTTAAAAGCTAAACTGATGTATATTTCCAATATATTTTTAAACACTCACTGCTTTGTATTTAAGACAAGTATTTTGAAAAGTAAAATGGAGCAAAACTAAGTTCGGGAGCAATGATAAAGATTAAAGATATCGAGTATTTTTCTGATTTCTGAATGGTGTTAAGTGTTTTGCATCCCACATCGACTCATAACCAAATGACCAAAGGCTTAGATCACTATAAAATGAGAGGCCAACAGTTGAAAACATATGTTTTATTGCCTCCGATCCCAAGTCCCAACCAAAATATTCTTATGATTTATTTTGTGTTGCAATCACTAGTTGAAATATTTTTAAAGCTGTTTTTGACATGAAATTTGATTTTATTTATTAAACTAAAAAAAATCAATTTTTTTGTCAAAACAGATTATATAAATTATTTTAAGTTGTGTCTAATAATGAAAGATTAAAATTGATTTATAAGCGTTTCCATGGACAAATATGTTTATGAAAGGGTAATGGCAAATTGAAACCAGTAAAGAATAAAAAGCGAGAAACATTGTAGCAATAAACAAGCCCCATTTCTCTAAGTAGTAACATTCAACTTTTTCTCACTTTTTATATGAAGAGACAACAAAAATCAAATTTGTACATTTTCTAAGCTAAATAATACACGTTATAGTCCACGTATTATAGTCGAAACACAATAATATGCCGGTCGATGACCTACTAAGAGTCTGCAATGAATCCCATTATATTAGTTATGAAACAAAAGAAAATTAAACATTTAGCATAGTCGACCTCTAAGTGCATTTATACGATACTTTTAGTTAGTGCTCCATAAAAACACATCTTTATATAATGATTCATGTGCTATAAATATTACGATATCTTTAATTGTAGTACATTATTGATACATATAACACAACCTAATGTAAAGTTAACTTATGTACGAATTTTTGAAGAAATATAAAGCCATGTACCTTGATCATAGGAGTACATTCTTGATCATACCTACAAAGATTTGTAATTATATATCGAGATTAACGTGCATTGCGTCGTGTTTCTACCAAAAAAAAGTTAAAATTGCTCGTCATGCTAACCATGATTTACTTATAATGGGTGAACAACCCTCTGCTTAATTGCATTTCATTTTCGGATTATCAGTACACCCACACGACTTTGCGGCTTGCATGATCAAAACACTAAACTAGCACCAAATATTGTTTTCATAAAAGCCATATAGTACTAACACGGCCAGAGAAATAACGACTTCAAACGTATTCGCCGTTAAGAGAGATCATATAGTTGATCATAAATACCCGATTCACATCTCATATTTCTTTTACCGCAACTTATTAATCCTTAAATGTGTGATCTCCCGTTGAACTTAGACCTTTCTTTACATCTTATCTCTTTTCAAAAGCATACTAAAAAGGTATATCGAACTTGAAAATTATGATTCATTCGTTAATTTATGAAACTAGGTTCTGATTTCTGGTTGTGTTTGTAGAATTGAAGGTGGATGAATTTTGTATCAATGGGCTCCCAAACTTTGTATTTGGGTATGAAGGTGGTCTTGATGATATTGTGTAATGGCTACATGTCTAATTTAAACTTTGGTTTTAATCTTTACGGTGTGTCCATTTGGAAACAATTTTGGTTTCTTTTTCTTCAATAGAATAGATTATTATTGTGAATAGTGATTTTCATCCCACATTGCCTCTTAACCAAATTTGCAAAGGATGGAGGCTGTTATAAAATGAGAGGCACAGCAATTGAAAGACACACTTCTTTTTGACACCATCCAAAATATAACAGTGGTATATCATTCGGTGTTTAGCAATATTAGTTAAAATATTTTATAAATTTTTTTTTTGAAATCATTGATATTTTTTATTAAATTTAAAAATATCAATGAGTATCTATTAACTTGTATCTAATAATAAAAGCTAAAAGTTTATTTGCCAGTGCTTAATGAACATATATTATTAAAAACGGCTTTGAAACCAGTAAATGAAAAAAGCGAAAAAACATCCAAATAGTCAATGTCGACCTGAGAGTTCACATGGAGCAAAATGAAAATAAAATTCGGAAAGCAACATGGAGCAAAACTAAGTTCTGGAGCAGTGATAAAGATATCGAGTACTTTCTTGGTTGGAATTGGTCGCTGAATAGAGAGACTTTGATGACGGTGCAGTAGATTATCATCCTGATTTCTGAATAGTGTTTGCATCCCACATTTCCTCATAATATGTCGCTGCCCACTGCCGCCGCTCACTCGCCGTTTGCTGATGCTGCCTCTCTGGTCCGTCATCGATGGTTGCTTCTGCGTAGGGGTTCGGCTTTAGATCTGTTAGGCTTTTGTTCGGCTCCTTTAAGGATGCCTAGTTTTATCTTCTATGTATTTATTATGTACTTAGTGTACTTTTGTCAAGCTACACTTTATATGGTTGTATCAGTCAAAGCTCACTCGGGTGATTCCCCCCACCTTTGAATGGTGTTGCTGTAGGCTGTCTCAATTATTTGGTGTATGTCATGTTTGGCTTAACTTGTTATGTTTCGATTTAACTTGTTATGTTGTATCTTCCTCTATTTGTGAGGTTTGAATTGAAATGTAATGTAACCTTTGTTAAAAAAAAAAAAAAAAAAAAAAAAAAAAAAAAAAAGGTTGAGATGCCAAATAGTTGAAAAGCATATCTTCTTTTGCCTCCAAGGCAAGGTGTTCCTATGGTTTATTTTTGAGTTCCAATTATTAGTTAAAACAAAATTTTCTTTTGATAAACAGTTTTTTTCATTAAATAAATAAAAATTGATATTTACTCACTGCGATTTTGTTTAAAATGTTTTAATCAGTATCCAACAAGTGAAAATAAGATTTTATTTGCCAAAACAAAAATGCGTACCTGTATGAAAATGAAAATAGCAAATTGAAACTATTTTACTCGCGCATTACAACACTTGTTTATATTATTCGACATAATACATGCACGTCAATGTGTATGTACTTATTTATTTAAGTTTTTGTGTATTTATTAGTGTGATTTAAAGGTAACAATCGTTTCTGTGTACGTCTTTTAAGTATTGGGTAAATAAGCTAATATGACGACAATCAATCAACTTATAGGTGATTCTGTGTTGGTCTGTTGGTGGTTCAACGGTAATTCAAATTTATATCGTAGCGACAACAAATAGTTTATTTATTTTTATTTTTTTCCCGGTTTGGTCGTAGAACGAAAACCATATTGTTTATTTTTGCGTTGCAACAATTACTAGCTAAAAATTTATATGGATATCCTTTTTTGCTGACGTTGATTTTATTTATGAAATCACACAATCAGTTTTTTTTGTAAAGAGTAACTCTTAAAGAAGAGAAATTTTATTTTACCTGTGTTGATAAATACATGACTTAAAGAAATGGGCCAATGGCAACTTGGAACCAACTAAGAAGAAGATAAAAACTAAAAATAAATAAATAAATAATAATAAAAAAACTGAGATAAATCAAAGCAAGAAGAAGTGTATATATCTTAGGTGAAAAATGATCAACATACAAGCCTTATTTCGTTTAGGCGACGTAAAGATGATAGAGGTAAGATCAATATAGAACTCATATTTGTCATAAAATCAAAGAATTAATAATAACCATCCAATTTTTTTTATCTAAATAAATAAATAAATTATTTTTCACATTTAAAAAAAACAAAAACAAAAAACAACATATTTTGCAAACGGTAAATCTTCAAGCTACAAAAATACACTATCGCGACGAGAATTAAATTATCTTTCTATACATATGCACTTCTAATATATATACTTTCGACGATTTTTTTTTTTTTTTTTTTTTTTTTTTTTAATTTCCGCCAGAAAAATCGCATGCTCCGTAAAAATCACATATTATAATCGAAACACAAATAGCATGTCGGTGTCAACCTGCTAAGAGTCTACATCAATCCTATTCTATTGGTTATCGAGCTAAGATTCTACATCAATCCTTATAATCGAAACACAAGTAGCCACATTTTCTTGAGTTGTCAGGTTGCTATGGAATATGGAGAAAATTTGGTCGGCGGTGGGATTTGGACATTCCACACTTGTTGTCCATGAAGGACTTGCTTGGTTGGGTGGATAATCTCAAGATTTCGGAAATTCAAAAGAAGGGATTGTACAACGTTGTGATTACTGTGGCTTGGAGTATTTGGAGGTTCAGAAATGAGACGGTTTTTGGCATCGACAAGCCTAAGAAGGCCTTGATCTTCGATTTTATCGTATCTCAAGCTTTTTTTTGGATGCCTAATAAAAAGTTGAGATGTAATTGGATAGGTTTTTTACAAAGCCCTTAGTGTTAAAACTCTTTGAAATTCTTTGTGTTGTGGCTTTAGCTACTTATTAGAGCTTGGTTATAAAAGTTGTTGTCCGAAAAAAAAAATTAAAAAAAAGAAAAAAAAAAAAAAATATATATCTATAACTACATTTATATATACTGACTCATTTCTGTGGTATATGTGTATTTATATTCCATAAATGAGGTTAAACGAAATTTATAAATATGGTGATCAATTTTTATTTTTTATTTATTTATTATTTTTTTTTAAACGATATCTTCTTACATAAAGGTTTGAGTGTAACAAAAAAACGATAAGAGTATTATATTTATCAATAGAAATAATAATATGTCATTTAAATGAGGTGACATTGTGACGATCAGACGTTAAATCTTAAAATTATCTTCTTCTTTTTTTTGGTAGAAAAATACATAACAAGATTGTAATTTGTGTCGAACGAGTATGAAAACCAGCATGTGCAAAATTATGCATTCATGGTTTTCACATTATTTAAAGAATGATAGAAAAATAAAAAGTTATTGACCATAAACAATAAGACAAATGAATTGTTATAATCCCAATGGCTTCGTATTTTTCCTCTAATATGACTAATATCAACAGCCATGTGGTCTAGTGGTAAGGTGGTATGTGGTTAAGGAGTTTCCTGTGGGAGCAGCCCGGTTGGGTGACTAACCGGGAAGTTCTCATTTGGGAGCGGGCCACATGCGCTGTTGATATTTGCGATGATGGTAAGAACCCCTTAGACCTAGTCGCTGGGGGTTCGAACCTGAGCAACGTCGGGGTTTTCATCCGGCCGTTACTTCAGCAAGGTAACTTGTGTGGAGGCGGTACGGTTTCCTCGCGACACCGTCTGAGCCTCACTTTGCGCCAGCGTGGACCCGGTTAAGACAACATAGTCTGGGCAAAGTGGCGGTTAGGGCCCCTGTCTCGGCGGTGGTAAAACCTAAGTTGGAAGTTTACCTGTCAAAAAAAAAGTATAGTAGTAGATGACGACTTCCTAAAACAATGCCATGTGACACTCGTGTATAAAATACATGGGAACTCTTCACATGGCATAAAGCATAATTTTATTTACAAAGTTATTTTTAAACGTAATAAAAAAAAATATAATTAAAAAATAATAATAATAATAATAATAATAAATCTAACAAAAATTAGAGTGTATTTCTACCTTGATTTGTTGCACATCTCTAGTTTTTCATGTGATATCTAATTCTAAACTGGTTATTTCTCAAGTAAAATTGATATGTATTTCCAAATTTCTGATAAAAAAAACTAGATTTGACAAACAAGTGTTATAAAAAGTAAAATGTAAGCGTGTAAACATCATAGTATCATGAAGTTCTTTTATCACAACGATGTTTTCCTTTCGAGGTTTCGGTGTAAAATGGCATGAATAATAAACAACATCGTCTTTATAATTAGGGGCGGAAACGAGTCGAGCTGAGTTCGAACCTGCCAGAGCTCGAACTCGGCTCGTTTATATATACTCCATAAAGCTTGAGCTCAGGCTCGAGCTCGTTTCAAGCCTCATTGTTTAAGCTCGAGCTCAGCTCGATTAAAATTTTCACGAGCTCGAGCTAGGCTCGGGCTCGACTAACATATATAACTTGTTGAAGGAAAGAGAGCTCAATTCTCAAAGGCTCGTTACTCACATTAGGCTCGAGCTCGTTTATTTTTTTTTAAGCCCGTTTATACACGGTTACACGCAGGGGGCGGAGCCATAAATTTTTGGTCGAGTGGGCACATTTTGATAACTTTTAAAAACTACACTATAAATTGGTACTTCAGAGGGGGGGGAGGTGTGAATTACAAAAAAAGTCAAATATTTTTGAAATTTTACACTACAATTTTTTTCGCTAGGGGTCACTGCCCCTTGTGCCCCCTTTATCTCTGCCCATGGTTACATGTATTAACACTAAATATACATCGGGCTCGTATAATCTCGCTAGCCTAATCAATCTTTATATAAAACTCGAACTCGATCTTGATTATTAAGTGAGCCCAAACTTAGACTCGCCTCATTCAAGCTTTTTACCTATCTGATCCCGTGCTTTTTACGAGTGGCTCGGCTTGTTCCCCTATGTATAATTAGAGATTTTAAGTTAAGCTTGAGTTTATATTTTGACTTCGAAATAACAGGCTTTTTTACAATTTTAAAATGTATTTGTTAGTTTATATTGAATGGAGAATGGACCATGACCCATTTGATAAAAGTATGAATATAAGATCAAATATGGGCCAGACTGCCAGATTATCTTCTAAATTGGGCCTACTCTTTAAACCCAGGTTTATCACTTGTGCGTTGTGCCATGCTTATATGTTTGTTTTATCTTGCTTTCATGTTTATAAAGGCCAGGGTGTGTTTGCTTGGAAACTTTTAAATATATGTAACGTAATCATAGATGGCCGAGCATCGGGTCAAAATCAAACCGTACACAAAACCGATTATATGAATGATATGAACCAAGAACCGAACCGAAGTGACTCAGTTCGGTTCGGTTGTGTTTGTCCATTCTGTTTAGTTCGTTTTATATGGTTAATGTATGTTTTTATCGGTTTTGGTTCGATCAGAACCGAACCAATCCGAACCGAAACTATAAATATATAGAACAGAAACCCAAACCGAATATGGTTGGTTCGGTTTCAGTTGGATCGGTTTGGGTCAGTCTTTCGGTTTGACTCGATTTCGATGTATTTTGCTCGAAGCTACATAGGAATATCGTTTGTTTGGTGTGTGCGGATTAGGTTTGGAACAATATAGATTCCCCTGCAGTGGGTTTCTACAAATCTCCTTTAAGATTAGATAACTTTAGTGACAATCTAAATATCTTATCCCTTAAAGAAGTGTAAACACATACATTTTATGATTCTTTACGTTTTATCTAACACATATTCAATCGTTTTCTTTCTTATGAGTGGGCCTAATTTACTATTTTTCTTTATTGTAATACATACATTATATTCTCATTTTTATCCACGTATATAAAACAAACAACTTTCATTACAATCATATACTTTCGCTTTCATACTTTCTTTCGACCCTAATCCGAATCACAATTCCAAACCAAACCTATTTACAAAACAAACAGGCCCTAAATTAGTTCAATTTCTTTTTACATAAGCTTATTTTTGGTGTTTAACGAAGATAAAATGGATACGCATTGTTATGCCTAAAGTCCCAAAACTATCTTATCTAATAGCAGTTTCTCATAATGAGTTAATACAATAATACGTTTTGTGTATTTGACGATCTTTAACGCGCACTTTCCACAAATAACAGAAAAACGAACATTTTTCAATCGATTGTTTGCAGTTTTTAATCAATTGTTCTTGTTGCTAAACACCATTTCATCAAAGAAAACTCAACACGACAAGCAACACGTCGCGGTCAAAAGAAAACAAGCCAAAAGCCATACTATAAAAACGTAACATGGTCCAATAAACAGATTCCGTCTTCAAAATGCTATATAAGGAACGAAAAGATCGTTCGTCTTGTAAAATAAAACACTCAAAAGCTAAAGAATCCGCTTCGAAATAGGCACATAAGACAATATATGAAAAGAAATGTGTTACGTATGCTTTGTCTCTTGTCACACTATATGGAAAGAAATGTATTACTCTTACGTATGGTTTGTCTCTTTTCTTTTCGTACTTTCGTGACATTTGATTCGATGTGACTCCCATGTCGAAAGAGGATCGAAAGATCTAAACCTCGTTTGAGTTATGGTGTTCTGGATACTTGGAAGTCAATGTTGACATTAGACAATGTACTTGGGAACTCGTCAATAGTGTGAATTGAAAGATGTGAATGGTCAACTATAAGTTGGTCGTCACGTACTTTCAAAGATGGCATTTCAATATTTGGAATATGTTTGAAATAGTCCAAAAGTTGAATCCTTCTAAAATTAGAAAAATCAAATTGTTGCAAAATCAATTAATCCATTACTTATCTTTTACGAGTAACTATTTACCGTTAGTAATTTTATTTGCACACTCGGATTTTTTATTTATACACACCAATCAACGATTTAAACAATTATCTATATATACATTCAGCGTTGTATATTTGAATATTCAAATTAAATTACAATAATCACCTCTTATGTATTTTGGTCTAAAAAAGGTGTTCAATTTAGAATAAGAATGGTTAAATAGGGTTGAGCATCAGACCGCTCCCGACCTGTCATGACCCGATCCCGACTATCCCGAATTCCGACAAGCCGGAGAACACAAACCGAGTCCCGACCCGATTAAACTCGGTTCAATTTCTGGACAGTCAGGACGAGAGGGGATCGGTCGGTTTGATCTGTTTTGTTTGTTGTTTTTTGGTTTTCGGGCCGTCCCGACCCGATCTCTACTATCCCGAATCCTGACAAAACGGAAAACACAAATCGAGTCCCGACCTATTTGAGATCGGTTCGGTTTCGGGACAGGATTCGGGACTCAGAATCGGGACGAGATTCGAGAGTCGGTCGGTTTTGCTCACCTATGGTTAAATTTTATTATTTTTATTTTTATTTTTATTTTTGCTAAAGGATAATTAAAAACTTAGATATACTTGGAGATTTAAGACATGAAGTCATGAACCATTAACTGCGAAAGTTAGTTATGTACCGAACCAAAATATGTCATCATTCATTAAACATTAATTCTTTACTCCCCAAGAAGTCTTCAAAAGGAAAACCTTGTATTATAAAATAGTTACTAAACAAATATCAAAATCAAAGAGAAATTTCTAGGCATGTGAAGAGATAGAAAGAAGCCAAATAATGACAACAACTGAAAACTTCTTTTATGTTGCCATGCTTTGCACGATCAAACTCGTCCATTAGTTTTTTACTTTATATCATTGAACTCTTGTACTTTATGTGTATGCTCATAAACAACCCCTTTAAATTTTTTGATAGAAACACATGATGTGTGGATACGATTTATACTTAGAGACCGACCTGTATATATATGGATGCCGGATGTGACTCGGGCACACCTGATTTCAAGTCGCAAAATGTAACTTTTTAATTTTTTTATGCACAACTTTCGATATTTGTGATATTTTCGTTATAATTTAACTTCAGCTTTGCTCAAAATGAATTAATGGTGCGAATTTGAAAAATTTGTGCAACACACTCTCAAAAACCGTAGTTCACTCCGTAATTATACTGACAATGAGTATATCCAAAATTGTATTTTTGTGAATCTAACATGCATTATCTTATGATATATGGTATATTATTGTTCATTGGTCTATCCAAGGCTTTAGAATGTCTTTGTCTATAATGGATGTGTGTCCAATAATATACTAATACATGATAGAAACGTAATAACTCTATTCAAACGTTAAGTTAAAACCATGACATAGGTCAAATTATATGGATAAGTGTAGAGAACATGTATTGTTGTGTTTCTTAACATTGTTATTTCCCTCAAAATATTAGTACATATCGTCTCATATTGATGTGTCTAGTACCGATCGGCCTCCTTTGTAGGAGAATAGAAAAGATTGACAATCGCAACATTTGAATAAGCACGGGGCTAAGTTAGTACTTAGTCGTATCATGCACGGTATTAGTTTTTTTTGTTAGAATTTACTTAATAATAAACACGAAAACGTACATGATAAAACTAATACGTCCTGACGAGATTGACTATTGTTGTTGTTATTCTCATTGTTGACATAGCTAGTTAACTTACAATATTAGGTAGTGATCTCATGAAAGTGCAAAAATACAATAGTAAAATAGTTAAAACCAAAATATGAAGTCCAATAATCAAAATATGAGTCCAATAATCAATGCAATAGTAACTTGTAAAAAAGTTTTCTTTTATTTCTAGAACATTTAGAAAAATAGTAGTTAAAAGCAAAATAGGAAGTCCAATAATCAAAGTGTAGAAATAATGACTTTTATAATGTGTGAATGTTAAGTAATCTTCTTTAAAAGGGTTCTTATTTAAACCAATCATTCAAAGCTTTTTCTTCACTTGTTCAAAAAGAAAAGTTTTTCAAGAAAACCAACCAACTCACTCACTCAACAAAAACATTATAAAATTTCCTCTTTTGTTCAAACTTCAAACTACTCATCCCTCATACCACACACACTCAACACACACACACACACATTCATAGCTTTCTTGATCATATTTTGATCTTTTTCACACACCCACCAAAAAATCTTGAATTTTGACTCATACCCATTTCATAAAACATCAAAATATATAAGAATCACCCCAAAAAAAGTGTAGAAAAGTTTAGAAAAATATCATCATCATGTCATCCATATTGGCTTCAAATGGAATGGTGTTAGCAACTGCCATGGCTGCTGTCTCTGGCACAGTCCTCCTTCTCGCCTTGCACCTCCAGAAACCACCCTCCGACGCCGCAGCAGCCGCAGCACAATTCTCCATCGTTCACCACCCTAGACCATGCATCTCTTCAGGTAACTTTCTTGATCATTTTTATGAAATACTAGTAGTGTTTTGGTCAAACTTATCGTGACTTTTTTACTCTAGAAGACTAGAACTATGATATACTCTCATCATCTCAAATTATTTAGTGTTAGGATGGCCTAATTTAATTGTTCAGTGTTAAAAATAGATAAGAAAATTTGATCAAGTTTACTATCTTACCATTACATATTTTAAAGAAAACGTTAATTTATTAGTTTAAGGTGAAACTCTTATTCTGTAAAAATAAGAAAGTGAAATCTGTAATGATCTTATTTTTTTAAACTGTTTGTTTTTTTCTTGTCGGTGGATAATAATACTATTTAGCATGGTCGCAATTTAATTGTTTACATTTTTATTTTCAGTAATTTTGATTTTTTTTTTCATATTTTAACTGATTTAATAAATTTTAGTGTCTTTTTTTTATCAATAACAGTGTTATGATAAAACACTTTTTTAAAGTGACAGCATTTTCAAAGTGTACATTTATTTTACAACAGTATATATACTACTCATGTAGTCATGCTAGTTATAAACTACTCATGCAGTCATGCTAGTTATATAAACTTATTTTAAGTGAAACTTGTACTTACAATTATTTGGTCGAATATTATTTCCATTCTCTCGGATATACTTTGGATAAACTGCCATTAATTATTACAGAATTTAACATTTGTTTTTTTATCATTATTTTTAGATGGAAAGAAGAGAATAAAGAAAAATAAGAAAGTACACTTTGCAGAAGATGTAATGGAACCAAGTGGGAATGGTGAAGAGTTTAGAAAAAGGCTTCAAAGTAAAAGTATTGTACAAAACAGGACATTTTCGTCAAGTTTGAAAAGTGAAGGGAGTAAAAAGAAGATTGTGAGAAAATACGAGGGTATTCCTGCAAATAGGATGGCCCTATACACAGGAATGTTAAGAGATCGAAGTGTTCATAGGGTGTCATATTGCTAACCAGTCCTTATGTTTTTGTAAAGTGTTTAGTTTTGGTCCTTAAGTTTCACGGAAGCGTGAATTGCACCTTCTTTAGTTCTTTTTTTTTTTTTTTTTTTTTTTTTTTTTTTTTTTTTCTTTTTTTTATGTTAGGAAAAATGAGCTTGTGTATAGTGGTGTTGATGTTGTATAATCTTGTACAAATTTAAATGAACAAGGAATACTTCTGTATAAAGAGAAATGTAATTTAGTCAAAGACTTGTGTATATGGTGTTGATGTTTTACAATCTTGTACAAATTGAAATGAACAAGGAATCCTTTTGTATAAAGAGAAATGTAATTTAGTCAAAGACTTGTCTTTACTTGCTTTACTTGAACAACTAAAAAATCTCATCCGTTTTAGAAATAGAATTTTCTCGCCTCTTACTTACTTTTTACCTACTATATGACTTGCCGCCAATGTTGCAAAAATCGTGAATCAGCAGTAGTCGATTGATCGACTTATTTGTAGCTTGTAATTGGTATAGGCGAGATTAATCTGATTGGCATTTTTAGGAAGTTGTAAGTATTTTCGGCGAGTTTTGGGTATTCCCAGCATGATTTTTCATATTAAAAAAAAAAAAAAAAAAAAAAAATGCAATAGATATAAGCAACAGCTATAAGTGATTAAAACAAGTTTACGGTGAATTTTATGTATTTGCAACAACATTTGCATATTTCCAGCTAGTTTGACAACCGTTGACCGTTATTGATCACCGTTAACCGATTTACATAAATCAAGAAAGTGGTGTCCGATTAACGCCTAGGCGGCGATTAATCGATCTTGTATGCATTTTTTGCAACATTGCATGTGATGATCACAAAATAATATAAGGTTATAGCAATAATTTTGTATAAATCGCAAGTTTGTGTTTTTGTGGTTAAAGACTTGAAGGGTTACTAATGGAGTCTTTTAGTTGATGGATATGAATTTATTAACATCTAAAGTGTTGTCTTTCAATTTGTTAGAAGTTGAATTTGAAATGATAGGCTAAACCTCTCTACCTTTCAAGATACAAAAGTGGTATTCTTTTCTTATCTATGTTTAACCTCTTAATATTTTCTTTTTATACTTTTCAAAATGAGAGCAAATGTTGATATAAGTTCAAGAGATTTTGAAAATACACTGTAAGGTTATGTACAAAGTACCCTAACTTTATTGAATCAATTGGTACTAGTAATTGTGAGGTCCTTAACTCAAGTGTGGAAGGGGAGGTACCAATTGGTGATACTAGTATTAGGGTTGAATCAACTAGTACTACTGATAAAGTAACAAGTGTTGAGCTGTTGCATGATAATAGTGACCATGTGGTGAAATTTGCCCCTATATCATTTGCGAGTTTGGTTTTTTCTAAATCAAGCAAACGTGTGGCAAATTTTCGTACATTAGACATGGGTATTATAACTAGTGATAGTGCTAAAGTTCGTATTCCTTTATCTTCAGTTCTAGAGTCGAATGCTATGTACGAAAATTCGCTATATGGTTATTTTCTTAGCAAGAGAACTACTTTTCCTATTGTTAAACATTATGTGATGAATGTATGGAAGAAGTTTGGTTTTGGTAAAGCTATGATCAATTCAAAAGGGTTCTTATTCTTCAAATTTTCTTCGGCAGCAAATAGGGATGGGGTATTGGAAAACAGTCCATGGCTGATACGTAATGCCCCATTTATTCTTAAGAAGTGGTCGCCTACTGACTATATATTTAAAAAAGAGATGAAATATGTCTTGATTTGGGTAAAATTTTGTGATGTTTCGGTTACGGCTTTTATCGAGGATGGATTGAGTGCCATTGCCACTGATTGGATACACCAATCATGCTCGATTCTTATACGAGCACTATGTGTATAGACTATTGGGGTCGATTGGATTTTGCGCATGCATTGATTGACATAAGGGGCCGCTCAAAGATACTATGGTAATTGGTATTCCTTATGTGTAGGGTTCGGGTTCTTATTTGCATACAATTAAGGTGGAGTATGAGTGAAAATTGCTAAGATGTGATTGATGTTTGGTGTTTGGTCATGATGATAACATATGCCCTAAACGTGTGGTTTCGGAAGCTGGTGCTACCTTATATGCAGATTTAAGGATGTGAAGTGGGCCAAGTCATGTGAATAATGTTGATGCCTAAAATGATGGTTTCAAAGTGGTACAAAGCCGTAAGTCTAAAGGTAAGCAACAAACTTGGCCAACTGGTTTTAAACCTAATACATTTGTATATCATTCTGTTTCTATATCCTAGTGGGTCTGGACCGTCTAAAAAGCATGCAAGTGAGGGAAAGTTGGGCCACGAGTTCGAAAAAAGATACTACTAATATCGCCTTGAGTTCTAATACTAAAGGATCGATAAACAGGGATGATATAAACCCGGTTACTCTTAAGAATTTGTTTTAAGCGTTGAAGGAAATTGACAATATTTTTTAGAGTGTGGGTAACATCGGGTTGGATGTGGAAAAGGCTGTGGAAGATAGTGATAGTGATGTTGATGTGGTTTTCGATGAAACTGCTCAATTCATACCTAGTGGAGGTGCTAATGATGCAAGTCTACAGTCTACGAAGACGAAGATTATGATATCTATGACATTTATGATCTTCAAAGTTTAACTAAAGAACAATTGACATTTTGCTGCGATGGATATTAATTTTCGTGAGCTAATTAGAAGATAGTTTATGTTTGGTTTCTTTATAAATCAAATGTAAGCTAGGTTTAGTGGTTGCTTCCTTTGATATGAATAGTTATCTTGTTATGTAAGTTTTATTGCTTATGTAATAAACTGAGATGTAAGATTGACTCATAACTGTTATACTTAACTGTTTTTAAAGTAATACATTTTTAAAATTAAAACACTTTACCAAAAATAAATAAATAAAATTATTGAATCACAAATTACAATAAATATGTACCTATATGTGCTCTAATTTTCAAAGCATCTTTAATACAATGTTTGAAGAATGATTTTTTTAGTCAAAAAAAAAAATTCATTAAAAGCTTTTTATCATTACAAGACTTTGGGTGTTTTGTAACATTATTAAGTACTATTTTTTATGTAATATTCAAGACTTAGGGTGATTTTTTGTATAAATTTAAGTCAAAATTTCGGATGTGGATGTATTTAATAGGATATTAACCAAAAGAGATGTATTTTGATAGTACTTCATTTTTTGTCCCATTTGACATGCGACAAGCAGATTTATTGCGCGCCACACTTATTTTGCATTAATTTATTGTTATTTCAGTCAAGTGTCGAAATTTAAAAGCCATCTCATCATTTGGCGCACGACATGTCATCTCGCACCATCCACGTCGTCAGCTAACACGTCAGATTTAATTAATATTGTTCATTTGTTTGTTGACAAGTGTATTTGATGCTCTCCCCCTCACCAAGACGCGCCAAAGGGACATATTTGAAAATATGAATGAATTGGTAGAACATGGGTGCATAATGTTCGTATTGGTAATTTTTTTTTTTTTTATTTTAGAATATGAGCATTTTCAGTGTTATAAATTTATAAATTAAGGGTTGGTGCACTTGGTGGCCATCGCGTAAGTAGAAAGTTCTTTTGTATTTTTAAACAGTTGTCTAGTTTGAAAATTTCAAGTACTTGACCAACATTTTATATTAGCCACATGGCTAATAATTTTGTTAATAAATATTAAAAGTTGAACTATTACAGTATACCTTAGTACATGATGTTTGAAAACTCAGTTAATTTGAGTATATGATAAATTGATAAAGTAATGTACACATTTGTATAGGCGTCACTCCCTACAACTTTGAAGATGCACATGCATTCTTTGTGAAAAAGTTTGATGTGCAATTATCGCCCTCGGCTTGGAACATATGAAATTTTAAAAGTGCAGGTGTAGTCTCTGCCATAGTTGTCAGGATCTCGATCATGATCTTAGGATCTTACGATTTTACGATACTGCAAAGCAAAAACGATCCCGATCCTACATAGGATCTTTGTAAGCTTAAGATCTTATAGGATCCCGATCTTGACCATACAATCTTAAGATCTAATCCGATCCGATCTTACTTTTCTCAGATTGCAAACTAAAAAACTATAAATTTATGGGTTGTTTTTTTGGTAGAATACAAAAAACAGCATGTTAATCTTTTTAAACATTTTATAATAATAATTTTTAACAATATTTCTATGAAACATTTATAATATTTTGTGTTTATAATGTACAGTGGCGAAGCTAGAAAATTTTCAGTGGGGGGTCGGGATCTAAATTTTTTTTTCCTAACGCTATTTTTCGAGTAATATGTTCGGGTCGGTGATTCGATTCGGGTCGGGTCAAAAATTAAATACTATTATTATATATATATATAAAAAAAAAAGTTTCAATCACTAAGAAATTAAACATTTGTCCAAGATAACTAAATTACAAAGAACTTATATTAGTGGTACACGATTAACGATTCCTGCCAGACTGCCATATTAAACTTTCAACCCCAATTTCTAATTTCTACTTAAATCCCTAATTTCTAATAAACCTCTAAATAAAAGACAAGTAGATTTAAAGACAACAAACCAGAAGGGCCGCTGCAGGCGGCAGCAGGCGTGGCGGAGGCTGGTCGGCCGTCGGCGGTGGTCGGCTGGACTGCAGGAGCCTGGAAGGTGGGAGGAGATGAGGGTCGAAAGGGGAGGGTTTGGGATTTGGTTAATTGGTTTGTTAATTGTTATTGTTTCGTTTTTTTCGTTTTTTTTTTTTTTTTTTTTTTTTTTTTTTTAGTGGGCTAAGTAATGGATTTTACTTTGGGATTTGGTTTGTTGATGGATTTTAGTTTGGATAGATGGGCTTATGTAAAATGTAATTGATCAATTTTATTACTTAATGTATAAAAAAAACTTCACAATTAAAATTGGGGGTTGAAACCGAAAATACCGAAATTTTTCTACACGAAAACTATAAACCCCTGCATCGGAAAAAAAATTTCGGGGTGTCGGGCGCCCCCTCCCGCCCCTATATAGCTGCGCCTATGATAATGTATAATAATTTGTAGATTTGTTTAATATTACAAAAACTATTAAGAAATAACATTAGAGTAGGATCTTAAGATCCCGATCCGATCTTACGATCACGATCTTGTAAAGACGAAAATGATCCTGAGTAGGATCCCGATCTTGAAAACCTTGGTCTCTGCTATGAACGATTATTTCATAGATATATATACTTTTTGGATAAGGTATAAACTTTAAAAGTGCAGGTGTTGTCTTTGCAATGAATGATTATTTCATACGAACCATTAAATCGATGCCACCATAACCTCCCGCCAGCCTGTACCAAAGTCTAAGCCAAACTATTGGCGTACGCCAATTGCAATTTTTTTTTTAATTTATTTATTTATTTATTTATTTTTATTTATTTATTTTTTGAGTTTTAATTGGTTATGGTGAGTTCTAAAAGAAGTGTTTTGACTTGAGTAATGATAAGTGAAAAAGTATTTTGATACATGAGTGATAGTGAGTTTGAAAAAAGAAAATGCTGATGTAGCGATGAATCGGTTATATGTCACTTTAGCTTGAGCCATGGTACCTAATATTTAGATGGGTAAGTGACAAAATAATTATATACAAAATACATACATTAGCTTGGAGTGCTTGACCAAAATTCTTTGAAGAACAAGTAACTAAAGTACTAAACTATGAGATGATTTAGGAGTACTTGTGGAATGCTTTATCTTTATGTTGATGTAAATGTTCCTAACTCTTTGTTGATCTTCCTTGTATAAACTCACAATGATTGTGACCATCTATGTGTTGTCAACAACTCATTGGTCAATGCCTGCTTACACCAATCATTTTCTTTGTATCCCATGGTCTATAACGAGTGGTCGGATGGGAGGGTTATTCTCACGGGCCCTATTTATGTTAACCCAACCCTCTCTACTTTTCTAACTCACTTTTTTTTTTCCTTTTTTTTTTTTAATGTTTGGTATAGTATATATATTTGGTATAGTATATATTTTTTGTAATGTTTTTTTTTTGTGTTTATTTGTTACGTTTATATAATTAACGTTCAATGCGTTTTTATTTAATTAATAACAATAACAAATAGCACGTTAAACGTTTCCACATTAAACGACTATTACAACAAATGTTATTATTCAATTAAACAACAACGTTAACACATTATTTAAAAAACAACAACATCTACGACATATAAAGATTATTCAAATCATTTAAAAGATCATGCAGCCGGGCACTTGACTGACAAGCGTGATCCTCAGGATTCCTTGCCATTTCTAACTCCATCTCCAGCGCCTTTATTCTTGCCTTCAACAACTTGTTCTCATTTTTTGTAGCAACGCAGTTTGAGCAATTCGTTGAAGAAGATGGTTGATTAAAGTGCTCTACTTCAAATTAATCTTTCCACGCAAAGTATCGACACCCATAGTCTTTTGTACCTGGCTGTTACATGTTAAGAAAATAATAAGAAATGTATTTTCAACAAACAAATTATTTACATAACTAAGCAAATGTATGATTATTTACCACTGAAAGAGGACATGCATAAAACAGTCGCCCACGACTACCATCTTGCCAGGATTTCCGTTCTACAATAAATCCTCTATTACATCGGCACCAGAAAGGATTTCTTTGGCTCATCTGACCAAAGAATTTGCATAATAATTTACATCAACAATCAATAATGTTATTACTAATTTAAACAAAGTAATAATAACTGGTGCAGAACTAACACTCTACAAAAAAGCAGACTTTTAAGTTTCAAACAATTAACATTTAAACGATGTTGAATAATCATTTACCACATACGATTCACTATGTTTTGTCGGTATCTCTATTATTTACAACATAAATCAGTAATCATTTACAATGGTTTTGTCGGTGTCTTTATTATTTACATAAATCAATGAACCATTAGTCGATGTTGATACAAAGTTTCCTATTCGGCTGCAACTGGCACTCTGAAATGCCTCCATTGTGGGTGGATATAGGGTAGTCGAAAATCTCTGTCGAGCGTCAGTACAATGTAGTGAGCACCCACATGGGCAATCACAATGGGGTCGGTTCCTTGTGATGAGTTTGGCCTGGTAAAAAGCGGAAAACATGTGTTCCAACCTTGATCGGATATAAATGCAACAGGTCGGTGAATCCTTGAAGCGATAACCGGCCCCGTGAGTGGCATCACCATCCAGCGATCGTTAGGTGCAGGTCCATTGAACCAGTCTATTGTATACCAAAGTCGGTCAAAGTCTTGTTGCTGCCACATATCTATGTAAGTTTGCATATGATAATCTAACTCTTGCAATAACATACGTCTGACTTCGTCCCACCTATTTTCGTTTTGAACAAGACTGTGGGCAACGCACCGAAACCCACAATTTCCATCACCCTCAACATTATGTATGCTTATTATGAGTGGACGGAAAATAGGTGGAATATGCTTAATAAACGCATTGCTCACACTATCTCCAACATAAAATCTGTGGCGTAGAGTATCACCCGTGTAAAAGCTATGTCTTGTTGGTTCTTTCCGCATGTTCGGCACTTTTGTAGATCTTGAATTTGTACTTCTTCGGTGATCTACGATTGGTACTTCATCAAAGTCAGGGACTTCATTCAAGTTAGGGACTTCATTCAAGTCCGGGTCTTGTGTAGCCTTGCCCTTTTTGTCCTTTGCGCTCGGACGTCCACATGTATTTTTTTGAATAGCTGGTTCACGGGTGTCAACAAATTCAGGTTGGAATATCTCTCTCAACTTCGTTAACATATTTTTCTTGACAAACGACGTTGATTTGCTAAAAATATTCTTGGATTGTTGCACGCCATCGTTAAACGAAGTATCATTATCATCATCACCAGCTTCACTGGAAGAGCCATCTTCAGGCGGAGGCCTATTGATAACAGGCCACGGAACAGATAGGGTTCTCCAAAAAATAGGAATTTCATCCAGTGGAATGGGGCGTCCTGAATTCAGTAAAAGCGACTTATGTAAATTACTGATAATAGTGGGGGAAACAACTTGATAGTTATAAATTTAATATACTTACCATGGTATACATAGTATTGCATGATGTGAAAGCATGGTAGTCCGTGAATTGACAGCAACTTATGGCTACATTTGTCTGGTGTGATCGACAGTTGGAGTTCTATGTACATGAGAGTGAAAGCATGTTTGGAAACTTTATACCACAATTCTTCAAATATATCAACATTACAATGATTTAGTTTCTCGTTCATGCTTCTATTAAAACTCTCTTTTATCCCAGTTTCTTGCGAAATGAGAATCTTATCAATTGACCATAACAACCTGTCTAATTTGGATTGTGTGCCGTCCAAATATAATTTCAACAACGCGTGGTGAGCCTCAACTCTGCACGTTGTTGTCTGGCCGTAAGAGCGATATTGGTCGGTAATATACGAGACAAACTTGGGTGCGTATTGTCACGTGTTATACAGATACTCAGTGATATCTGCAAAAAAACAATGAATTAATAAAAGGTCATTCGGGTGCTTTTTTATTAAAATAATTAAATACAATTAATTGATAATTAAGTACCCGGATGGTTGACCAATTGCTGTTGTAGGCGTTGATACTGTTGCCTGAACGATTCGAATGTCGAAGCTTTAACCATCCGATCCCATCATTTTTTAACGGACTCATACTCTTTTTGGTCACTGAATTTATTTTTGCAAAACTTAAGTAGATTTTGCTGTATATGCCATCGACATAGTAAATGGTGAGCGTCAGGAAATTCTGCTTCGCATGCGCCAACCAACGCTAAATCTCTGTCAGTGACGATAACACGTGGGTAATAT